>OX438921.1:26265854-27731687 GCA_949316025.1 Lapara coniferarum | reverse complement strand
GTACATTAACATATTTAAGAGAGAAATACACTTACCGGTAGCCATCCTAATATGTTTCTCAACAGGAGCTCCAATCTTACAATATGAATGGTCATTGTGCTTTCTTTTTCTTGAATAACAATGTTCTTGAATAAACCCTGAAAAATAATGTATTTTGAAAATTAATTAGGGTTAAGTAATAATATGAATAGGTGCTTGATAGTCTAGTTGTGGTTGGAAAAGTTTTGAACAAATGTTTTCAAGTTAAAAACCCAAGGCACACACATCTGACTTTTCTAATTTAGATGTATATTATTCTACTTATTATCATTATTGTGAGGAATTAAGAATTTAATCCGTCAAGCCTCACTTATATATAAGGGGAAACCCTATGTATATGGACGCCGGCGTCCGTCGCGGGGCTTGACGACTATTATACGATAATACAGTAGTGGCATAGAACATCTATATTACAGGGCTGATATTATTATAATTATTAAAATTGTTAAGAAACTAACTGTAACAGATTATAAATTAGTCCATATTACATCTCCAGTTCCAAAACACTTACTTGTTGTGTCAGTGCGTGTGGTGTGAGGAATGCCACTATTAATTTCACTTGAAGAAAATAACGTCGGATAGGCACCAACACGGAGACGCCGCCTCGAAGGACACGATCCTATAAATATTTTCTCAAAGTGTTTTTGGCACACGTATTGTTTACTAAGTTCTTCTGTTTTCATATTTCGCAGTCTTTCACAATTAATGCACTGTAACCACTTTTGGAGTCCTGTCTCACTTCGTGGGAATCTAAATAAATTGACGTCCGTTCGTCTACTTCCACAACCCACAACACAGCACTGGTTGTACATGTTGCACAAATAAATATTACAGGCTTCGAAGCTGAGAGGATAAGTTACGGAACTCAATCAACGTAGAACTTCACTCGATCAACTTCAAAACTGTAATCGCGCCCGGTAATGCTAGAACAAAAAATATCGACCATAGAAACTGACAGTGCAAGAATCGCACCTGACATTCCGCGCCCCTCTTTCGTCGTCTTCACCCCCGCCAAGAACAGTCGCCATTTTGACTATGTGTCACTGTCAAAAAAGGCAAGCGTCGGCCATCGCCCATCACCTCTTTAAATCCACAAATACAGTAATATCCAGTCAATGTAATTTCAACATTTTTAACAATATTACGAAGGGGTTGTGTATCCAAGTGAAATAGTTTACGACAAGACGTTAAATTGCGTCAATTTCCCGCAAGGAAAGAGATTAAAATCCGGTGGATACAGTGCATAGGTAGTGAAAATGTTTGTGATACAAAGAACATGTATGTTTGCCATAAGCATTTTGAGCAAAGATTTGTTTACCAGGCAACAAAACGCTTGAAGAGTGAAGCCTATCCAAGTTTATTTACAGACTTGGAGATTTCTTCAGGAAATTCGTCATTGGTTTATGAAGAAACAGGTAACTTATCTTTCAGAACCGATGATACTTTTAAGATATAGCTAAATTGTTTTTAATATTATATGTCTTGTCTTTTCTAGTTCCTCTGAAGTACAGAAATCACGATTATGCACGAAAGCGACACATGGACCATACATACTCAAAAACTGAAGAAAGTATCCCATTTAAAGTGGCATGCTCTGAAGTCAATGGTATGTAGTAATTTATGTATATTGTGTAATCTAAATTCTAACACACACACACTCACGCCTATTATCCCCGAAGGGGTAGACAGAGGCGCAACTAGTGCACCCACTTTTCGCCTTTATTCCGTCCCATGATGTGATAGGGGGCGAGCCTATCGCCATATAAATTCTAAAGTTGCCTGCCATCTGGTGAGCAGCTGGCTTGTCTCTATTAATTAGTCATCAACTTTGCTGTGTGTCGGAAGACAGTCATGGGTAGAATTATAAGCATAAGAATAAGATCTGTCCTAAAGTAATGACAAGGCAAAAAGTATACTGTGTTTATTGATAGATTAGAATAATAATTGGTAAATGTAAGATGTTTTACTGTTTTTTTTTCAGTTATTTGTAAGTCAAGACAGTCTGCTGCTGTGACCTCCGGAACTGAGATCCAGGGTACACAAGGTATTTATTTGTTTGAAGTTTGTTGTATTGTGGTCTTACAAAGTCTTTGTTGACTATTTTTTTATGTATAATATTTTGTTTTATTTTCAGGTTCATCATACAAAACTCCAAAAAAGTTGGTCAGAAGGTGATTAATAAAAACATTGGGCACCTTATCTCCACAATGTCAACTAATCTATAATGAATATAAGAAAGCAAAACGTATAAGTAATTATAAATCCAGAGCGCAGAAGGCATTGGTATTCAGTAAAGAAAAGTCTTTAAAGGGTTTAACTAAAATTATAAATCCTTTAACTAAGAAAGTTCTGTGGAAATTATGCAATAAAAATAAAAAGGCACGTAGATTTACAATGGATAAAATTAATTTAGTTTAATTTTATTTTTTTCTCAACTCTGACGTTATTGAAAACTTTTTTGGACTGCCTCGGTGGTGTAGTTGTATTACAGTACGACTGCAAAGCTGAGGTCTCGGGTTCGATCCCCAGGTCGGGCAAAGTGATATTGAGTTTTTCTATTCAGTATCAGCCCGGAGTCTGTAATTTGTGCCCGATATGGCGATAGGGTCGCCCCCTATCACATCATGGGACGGAATGATGGCGAAAAGTGGGTGCACTAGTTGCACCTCTGCCTACCCCTTCGAGGATAACAGGCGTGAGTGTATGTATGTATGTTTGTTTTTTGGACAAGTACAGGCATACAATTATTATAGATTTAATAATCCGACTGCCCACTCTTATTAACATTTAAAGCTCTATTAATAACAAGATTTATAAGTTTTAATTGTGAAGATTTTAGTATCAATATTTTAAATTTAGAATCCTTGTTTGAAAATGTGAATTCTGCACCAACGATGAACTCTAAATTAGATAGTTCAGATATAACTGAAAATATTGAGTTTAGTAATGAAGAAAATATTCATGAACAAGCCAGACGAGAATGGTTAAATATTCATGCAAAGGCCTACACAGAAGGGTGGGTAACAAGGAAAGTGCTTTCTAAAATTAATAATTGTGCAGAATGTAAAAGCAATCTTTTAAGTGAATAATAATATTCACAATTTCATAGTAGAAAAAGAATATAAAAGTTGTAAGAATGCAAGAAAATTAAGTTATCCCCATGAAAACATTGCTATAAGTTTTGGTAATGTAATTAAAATTACAAACGAATATTTGGAACAACAAGGACATAAAAATAATATTAGTAAAAACATTAAACAAAGTATATGTTCCAAATATTCTTTTGAATTGCCATTTTCACAAAAACTTAGTTCCTGAATATTTGTTAGACGTAAGTATTAACTCTGTATTTTTATTGGTGCAATGTAATAAACAAAATAATATAAATTAAAAAAAATGCAGAAGAAACCATTGCTTAAATTTAAGAAAAAGTTCAAAAATAAAAATATAAAATAAAAACCTGTTTTATTTCAACATGTAAATTTTTTCCTTAATATTAAATATTTTTTAATTAAAAGGAAAGAACCTAATCACTAAATAATCAACAAGGCTGTATGGGCCTGAAAAAATATTCCACCATGGGCTGCATGGTTTTGTTCCTTTGCCTATACTACAAATGTCCGTAAAAAAACAATTAAATGTCATCTGACAAACTTGCAAGTCTCCTTTACGGTTCAAAGATAATGTATCCGACATGGCGGTCTGAACGTAGTTCTTCTGAGTAGTCTGTGACTGTAATAAGCTGTCGGCGGGAATCTTGTTTGACAATTGTTGTACTTGTCACTTCAATTTGACGTATCACAAACAAATATGGCGTTGGTCATAGGCCAACCAAGAAAGAAGTAAGAGGTGAGGGAGGTAGGGTAACTGTCATTTTCTTTGCGCGACCATAGACAAAACGTAGCTGTAAGGCAAAATTTTTTTGTATGAAGATTACCAGCCGTGGTCGTGAGACAGACTATCTGTCTAGTAAAGTCTGTCAGACTTTACTTACTTGTTCCATCGCTGTCAAGTGTCAGTGGGCTGTTGATAAACTACCGATATATCGAAATATCGATAGTGTGATTTCAAAATATTGATATTAATTACTAATAATTTTTGGGTGATATATCGATAGTTCGCTATTGAAATGTGGATATCGACACTCGATATTTTTTTTTAAATAAGTTTTTGTTTTTAATTTTTTTCTCACCAATTATTTAACTACAACAATAGTAAACTTTATTTTCTATACTTTATTTATTGTAGATTATGTTTTTCCTCTTTTATCTATTTGTATATGTCGGAGTGACTAAAATACTTTAAAATAGGATACTAGCTAATTACCAGTATTTAAATATTGCATAGTGAGATTTAAAATACACAATGTTGCAGATTAATTTGAATTTGTATAATAAGTTGATTATTTGACTATTTTTATTTATGAATATTGTATTACTGTTGACTTCAATGAATCGAGTAGTATGAAATTATGTAGAGGGGAGCGAACCTTTATAATGAGAGTGCAGACGCGCTTCAGGGCATTCAAAGTTTAGTTGGCTAGCTCAACAGAACGTTGTTATTACTCTGTATTGTTGTTCAGACGAAATACATTACGTTTATATGAAAAAACCAGCTTTTGATCATTATTGAAAACTTAAATCATGACGAAGTCTAAAACATGGAAATACCTCGTTCGCCCATACCTCCATCATCCAACTCAGAAATATATTATCCCAAAATGGAATGTAATTTTGTATAAAAAAAATACTATAATCAGATAGCGATAGTGTGCAGGACGCATATTCTCGAAGAGATAAAAACGTAAAGTGCATACCGCGCATGTGCGATTACGTAACAGAACTCTTAGTGACGTCATAGACTTTAGTGAATGAACTTAGTGAAAAAATCGTGTTATCGCAAGGGTCATTGAACGCTTATAACACACCCGGTATGGACTGTTTAGTGTTTCATTCGGTGTCATAGTGTAGGTTAGAACTTTGCCTACCCCGCTGCGGTAACAGGATGAACGTGTGTTTAAAGTTCGAGTAGTTATTTTTAGAAATGTTGCTTGTGTGCATCGTTTGTGTTAAACTTAGCGTAAGTAAATCACAATAACTCTTTTCGTAATGCACATAAGGTTGTTTTATAATGTTTAGTATATAGAGTCACTTAGTGTCTATGTGCGAAGACACTAATAGTTTAGGTATATAGACCTAACTTAGGCGCGAAACGAAAATAAGCCTAATTTCGAAAGTGAAAAAGAAGTCTTTGAAAGAGGGAAAGCCCTCTTAGAGCTCTCCACGGTATAGCCGCGCGCCACAAACTAGTTTTTACTTTTTTTAAAAAGTCGCGTCTCGAATAGGAGTTTTTAATTTGTAAAATAGTTCGGTACATCAAGAAAGAAAACAGCAAGAAGTCTGCAAGTTTGAAGAGGAAAATAGGCGCTTATGCAGAGTGGACCACCCTTCCTCATCAGCTGTGGCACGGTGCTACGAGGACGACTTCTGGCTACGTCGCATAGCTATGGCGTAGCAACGAAAGGCTACGCGCCGAATATTAACGCCGGGAGAATCTGGCTACCGTTGTGGCTGAACATTATAACTTTTGGTTCAGTGTGTGAAATAAACGCTATTTCCCGACTTTGGCATTTTTTACTTTGTCACTGGTATCGCCCTATTCTCACTCACGCAATCCAGCACACAAACACATACCGAAATGACAAGATTTTTCGACGATTTTTTTAAAGCTAGAAGATTTTCCCGATTTTTCTACCGATTTTCAGCGATTCGATGCAAAAATCCCCTTTTTCTTTCATATTTTGCGATTCCTTGGTTAAATATGTTGCTGTGTGGGGCGGCGGGGGCAGTATTTTTAAACGGGCGGCAAAAATTGTTCAAAATTTTTACTGTCATGACGGGGGGGGGGGGGGTGTATGCGTGACTCGCGTTTGTTGAAAGTACAATAATAGTCCCTAGAGTTTAAAATTAAGGGGGTTTTCATTGACTGCCTCGGTGGCGTAGTTGTATTACAGTACGACTGCAAAGCTGAGGTCTCGGGTTCGATCCCCGGGTCGGGCAAAGTGGTATTGAGTTTTTCTATTCAGTATCAGTCCGGAGTCTGGAATTTGTGCCTGATATGGCGATAGGCTCGCCCCCTATCACATCATGGGACGGACTGCGGCGAAAAGTGGGTGCACTAGTTGCGCCTCTGCCTACCCCTTCGGGGATAATAGGCGTGAGTGTATATGTATATGTTTTCATTGAATATTGCTTGTTTTTTTTGGCTTTACCGATTTTTCTTGGCAACTCTACCGATTTCACATTTTGTCGTCCGAGACCACTGTGTCACACATGCGCGCGCATCGCAAAATTTCACTCTCATCATTTTTTCATAACGCGCCCAAAGAAGTATAACTTCAATAATGTTTTTAAAATACATCGACAATGGTATCAAATAAAGAATTTTTATCGGTGATTATGATTATTAGATAATATTATAAACTTCTTGGATTATATACAATACTTATATGCAGAGACAAATAAACAAGATGTGCTTATATGTTTTATTGGAGTTTAGAATAGGAAATGCCAAGAAAGTTGCCAGAAAACTAAAAAGGTGGAAATAAAGAAGTATATATGTAAAAACAAAATAAAAACCCGACTGCGTCAATATCTACCATGTTTATTTATTTATTCATTAAAGTACTGAAAAGATAGAAACAAGATTTTAATTTGAATGTATTATTTTGGTTTTGAGTAATCTTAGTTGACAGTGTTCACTGTTCACAAACGCAGTCTGAGGCATCTGCTCACTCCGAGACTTTGTTCCTCTACTCTTATATCACGAACCAAATTATGAGAAGGGAGCGTGTTATGCCTCCGGCAGCGTTTGTGAACACTATCACCTAAGATTACTCACAACCTCAGTTCTTCAATGAATTTAATAAACATGGCAGATATTGTAGAGTCGGATTTCTTGTTTTATTTTTTACTAAGCAAACAATCAGGACGAACTGACTTCTGCAAATTTTAGATCTTGCAGAGCTTCCGCCAAGTCACATTAAAACTTGTGATTTGTATAGCTAAGCTTGTACAAACAAGTGCTCTCAGCAATATAATATCGTGCAAAAACTTCCAGGTGACGTATGGAGCAAAGAGTATTATATACATTGGGAAGTATGGAGACACGCGAGTAAACTGCAGGTTTTCCGTAGTATTATAATGCTCTTTCCTGCAGGTAATTTCATCAAAAAACAGAAGGGTAATATTTTAACAGCTTTTAGGTATTCATTCAGTTATGAAGTAAGCCAATAAACTATAAATAGTTCAAACCTATTTTAATAAAAAAAAATTAAAAGTGGAAATATGTTGTCATTTTTTAATCAAAATATATACAAAATAAACTGAAATGGAAAGCAATTCTAATGAATTTTTATATGCAAGGGTATGTGAATGTAGCAGTTAGATTATAAAATAAATTAATAACAATTGTTCTAATAATGATCTACTTAAATGTGTAAGTTGAACGCACCCATAAGTACAATAGTTTCATTCATTCATGTACACGAGTTGTTAGCCCGATATAGTGCGAAATTCAATTTAGTTTTAATATTAAGGGATTTGATTAGTTAAAATCCCTTCCAATCTACCTACTAAACAATGACAGACATTGCGAAAAAGGTAAATAATGTTTATATCTTTTTGTTTTACACTGCTTTGTTTGACACGAGTAACGAACGTTGATTAGTGTGCGTGACCTCAGAGTTTACTGCCGATTTATTAAATTTTTATTCTTATATTGTCAGTGTAGTGTTCGTGTCGTTAGTTTTTTGATTAGTGCCGTAGTTGGGGCGTTATTGAAGTGTAAATATTACTACTATGCAGTCCGTAAGTGCAAGCACAGTGAATATAACCTCAACCATATGCGGCCGCGGGGGTCTATATCTGTTAACGATGGCTGTTACCAGGCAATCGACGTAATTGGCACACGTGTGATTCCAGGTGCAAGATTACAAGGATTCGCTGAAGCAGAAAGCGGAGCATTTAATTATTAAAGGATTTCCGGAGAAAATAGTGAAGCTAAATGAACTTCTAGAAACATCAAATTTCCAAAATCGTGATTTGTCCGATGTGCACCAGGTAAATACACACGTTCTATATTTAAATTAGTAAAGTATTGATAAAGATGCACATAATTGTAAATCTAGCTCTACCTTACCTGCTTATAAAAAGTGGTTTACATTTTGTGTAATGTTTATGTGCTCAAGTAGGTATTCATTTCAGACCCACAATTTATAAGTCTTAGCATGCTTGATTTTTTTATATATTATACCTAGTTTAAGGTATTAGTTTGGCAACTGTTTTGTTGCAATACTATAGATGAAATGGCATGAAATTTGGGTTTATTTAGATTAACCTCTTGCGTACATAGCGCTGGCCACACTGGCGCAAGCGCAATTTTTCGCGTGTCTGTCAACACGCGAAAATCGACCTACACGCACACACATAAGGCGCGTCAACACGCACACATATCGAGTTTGACAAGCTGTCAGACCGGCCCGATTGGGCCGGTCGGGGCTCGAGAGGTTAAAGATTGATAAGTTCATACAATAGTATTACCTACATATAAGATTAAAATGTGGTGCAAGAATTCTTTCCTAGTATTTATTTCTCTGGAAATTTACTATCTATAATTTATTCACATATTTCACACCTTTAAAACAAAAACGACACAATTCAAAAAATTGAAAATTGAGTTATCATTTTTAAACGACTAAAAACTAGTCCCTTATTTATAAAAATGTAATAAAAAAGGGACCAATATAATTGTTTTGTCCTTATCCTGTTGGAATATGGCTGTGTTTGAACTATTGTTGTATTGAGAACTTCGTTTTAAGTAATTTCATGACGATAACTCAATTTTCTATCTTTTTTAATTGTGTCGTTTTCATCCTAAAGGTGCGATTTATTGAACGAAAGAATGAGTACTTTTCCTCAAGTATTCAAAGATTGATGCTTACAAAGACTATATTATTTCACCTAAGTGACAACAGTACACCACTATCACAGAGGATAATTATTCAATTTAATAAAGTTAGTAATATGAGTCAAAAGCTGTAAGTATACTTCTAAGTTATGACTGGGTATTTTGGTAATACATTGCGTAGGTTTAAATAAACAGAAAAGTACATAGTAAATATGGTGGTGCCCATAAGCATTTTACAAGTGTATATATAAATAACACACGAAATTTCTTATTTAGGATTTAAACATTCCAATACCCCCACCAGCGTCAGTAAGCAATGAGCCCAATGCAAAACGTCAACGGGTGGACTCGTCAGAAGTGTCGAGCAACACAACCATAGAGGGTACACGTGTGTATGTACTGCCAAATGGCACAGTACCATGTAACAAGCCGCTCAGTGACCTCATACATCTTGTCAAACCACATATAAGGGAACTTGTTGAGGACTCTAATTTGGTAAGTTAGCATGCACAATGTGATAATTTGATAAAAATATTGTTGTTTCCGAATGTTGTTTATGATTTGTGTTTCTATATGAGTATTACTGTAAGTTTTGTTTGGATAACTGTTCTTGTTGTCAAAAGTAACAATCCATGATATGTTGATATTTTATTATACATGGGCATGCTTTTTTTTAAACACTTGATTTGATATCACTTGACAATCCGACTTGGTTCATATTATTGTATTTATTGATACAATTGGACCATGTTCAATGTTAAGCACAAAATATGTTGCAACCTACAGACGGATCCAAATTGAAATAGTGATTTCAATCTATCTAAATCTATCGAATTGTTAAAATAAAGTATGTTTTTATCTTTAAATAAAACAGCAAATAAAATTCAGTTATTAAGACTGCTTAAAGTTTTGACCAATTGTGGGTTACATAATGTCTTCAACCTTTAATTGTAGGTAAAACACTGAAAAGATCTAAAACAGGTGATGGTGTAAAATGAAAAAATATTTACCCACACAAACACACACATACGCACGCACGCACGCATACTCACGCGCGCGCGCACGCACGTACGCACGCACGTACGCACACACGTACGCACGCACACACGTACGCACGCACTCACATACGCACACACTCACGTACGCACGCACTCCTTTTTATCTCCGAAGGGGTAAGCAGAGGCGCAACTAATGCACTCACTTATCCGCCGTGCGTATTCCGTCCCATGATGTGATAGTGGGCGAGCCTTTTTTTTTAAGGCATTGAATGACGAGCATGCCGTTCGCCTGATGCTAAGCGATACGACCACCCATAAACAATAGAAACACCATCCAGCACTTTGAGTTACAAAGTACTGTGTGGCATTCCACTGCGCTCGTCATCCTGAGACATAAGATGTTAAGTCTCATTATGACCTGTAGTACACTGGCTACAATGCCCTTCAAACCAAAACACAACAGTGCATGGACACTGCTGCTTGGCGGTAGATATAGACATTGCGGTGGTATCCACCCAGGCGGACTCTTACATATGAGAGTCCTACCACCAGTAGCACCTAGCCTATCGCCATATCTGTCACAAATTCTAGATTCCAGGCTGATACGGAATAGAAAAATCCAATGTCACTTTGCTCGACCTGGGGATCTAACCAAAGGCCTCAGCATTGCAATCATACCGTAATACAACTACGCCACTGAGGCAGTCAAATATTTATAAATTAGTTTTAAGAATTGGTATTGGTAACAGGTTAACGCAGCTTTCCTTAGACAACATTTCATTCAAAAAACCTGATTGAGTAAAGTTTATAAACACACACTCGCGCCCTTTACCGCAGGCAAGCAGAGGCGCAACTAGTGCACCCACTTATCGCCTTGCATATTCTGTCCCATCATATAGGAAAATCTAATATCACTTTACCCGACCCAGGGATCGAACCCGAGACCTCGGCTTTACAGTCGTACCTTAATGCAACTACGACACTAAGGCAGTCAGTGAATAAAGTTAATATTATCTTTTAGTCTAATCAACAAGTTGAAAAACGTGAAAAATAGAGATAAAGGTCCTAAAAATATGAGCGATGGCTCATTCGATTCGTAATCACCTCTAGAAAAATGTTTTTGAAGGATTTTGGTGCAGGTTAAAAATTGCAATTGTTATTAACAAAATAAGATGAAAAAAAAAATGATATTTAGTTTTTTGTTAATAACTCAAAAAATATTAACATTTTAGCAATTTTGAAAAAAGCTCGTTAAAGAGGAGGAAATTTCCAATAAAAAAGTCCTAACTCCCGGAATTCTATCTCCATTATTTATAATTTTAATTAGACGTTGAAAATAGGGCTCCGCGCGGCAGTTACGGCATGCGCGCGACGCCGCTAAAGAGAGTTCAGCAATAAAAAAATGTGATTTTAAAAATTTGAAAAAATCTTAGTTTATTAATTTGTTAATTATGATTTTTTATAACTATTGAAAAATTGATATAATTAAGTAGTTATAAAAAAATCATAATTAACAAATTAATAAACTTTAATGAAAATTTACCGCAGGATCTTATGAAGTACAAATATCAAAAGGGCTCCACGGAGTTTAAAATTTATAGGCCAATTATTTATACCTTTCATCACATTGTTTATGCCAATGGAGATTGGGAAAAAATTGGTTAGTTAACAATTGAATAACTTTTTGAAAAATGGTGATTAAACTTTTTTTCTTCAGGGCTCGATTCTTTCAAGTTTTAAGAAGATACTAGATTTTTTTCAAATTTTTAAAATCACATTTTATATTATAAATATTTTTTTTTTATTGCTGAACTCTCTTTAGCGGCGCCGCGCGCATGCCGTAACTGCCGCGCGAAGCCCTATATTCAACGTCTAATTAAAATTATAAATAATGGAGATAGAATTCCGGGAGTTGGGACTTTTTTATTGGAAATTTCCTCCTCTTTAACGAGCTCTTTTCAAAATTGCTTAAGTGCTAATATTTTTCGAGTTATTAACAAAAAACTAAATATTTTTTTTTCATCTTATTTTGTTAATGACAATTGCAATTTTTAACCTGCACCAAAATCCTTCAAAAGCATTTTTCTAGAGGTGATTACGAATCGAATGAGCCATCGCTCATATTTTTAGGACCTTTATTTCTATTTTTCACGTTTTTCAACTTGTTGATTAGACTATTTATATGCATAAATAGTTGTATTAAAACAATCTGCTACTTCTTCAAAATTCTCCAGTACATTTATACGAAATATTTATAATACCAGCTGTTGGCGACGCGCCGGCTCCCATTAGCCGCGTGCCGACCCCTCAGAACAATAGTGTGTGATATTATTATTAAGTGATTAAGTGTTGTGCCTACCCCTTAGAGACTATAGGAACATTATATGAACGATACGGACGTTATATGTGAAAGTGACATTATGTAGTAAATAAGTGCAATGTGTTTTTTGGTCAGTATTTTGTTAATAACTTTGGATAGTATTAATGTGTAGTGTTACTTATTGTTTTGTTTTATAGAGCTAGTTAAGAGCTACAATTTGGTATATAACTTGTGTATGTGTGTTTTATGGTTTTTGAATAAATCGCCGAAATTGTCGTTTGCCATAGTAAAAATCTTATTAGAAATTGGGTCAAATAGGACTTGGGTCTCTGTACGGTATAGCCGGCGAGTACTTAAGCTCGCGCACTATGCCGTATCGTGGGGGTTCTACCGAAGAAAGAAAAACGGAATCAAGACTGCAAGAGCGAGAAGGAAAACTGCAAGAACAAGCGAGACAGAAGACTGCAAGAGTGAAAAGGAAGATTGCAAGAGCGAAAAGGAAGATCGGAAGAGCGAGACGGAAGACTCGCAGTATCGAAGGCCCACAACGTACGGTGGCTTCGATACGGTACCCGGGGGTGCTTAGGGACGTAGGGTTAGGTGGTTGGCAAACGACAACGTTGACAAGCTTCGGCAAAGTTAACAAGTATACTGTTTCTTATTTTTGCCATCCCCTACACTTCACCCTTACACACTTCGTACTTGTCGCTGTTGCAAGCACGTCGTACACACCCACAGTACAGACAACATTGCAATCGCACTCGCTTCCCTCAGAAGCTTGTAACATCTTGACAGTGCGGGGATCATTACGGGCTGGGTACCGGCGACTGAATTTATCAATTCAGATTCACGCCCAGCACGTCTGTGAGTGCCGAACGGTCTCACAGGCACCCCAACACCAGCCATGTATTAAATATCGTGACATAATAGGGCAGTTTCCTATGCTTGATTTTGTACATTATTTTATACTAGCTTTTGCCCGCGGCTCCGCCCGCGTAAATGAGTTTTCCCGGGACAAAAGTCGGGACTTTTGTCCCGGGAAAACTCATTTACAATATAAAGCGGGCTTTATATTGTTCCGGGATAAAAAGTAGCCTATGTGTTAATCCACAACATAATCTACCCGTGTGCCAAATTTCATTGAAATCCGTTTAGTAGTGTTTGCGTGAAAGAGGAACAAACATCTAGACATCCAGACATCCATACATTCTTACAAACTTTCGCCTTTATAATATTAGTAGGATAGTAGGACTATGTAACAGGAAATAGTACGAAAAATAATTTATTCTGTAAAGCCAGAATCAAAATTGGTTGACAACTAAAGCAGTTATTCATAATTGAAATATTGTTGTGAGCAAGAGTTGGGGCATAGTGGGATATCGCGTTATCTCTTTCGCACGCACGCAGCATTATGGCTGACGACACTCTGTTACGTCACATTCTGCTGCTTCCGTTATCTGACTGATGCCCCTTCCACCAAACTTCAAAGCTTTATAACTCATTTATTATTGCTTGCACTTTAAAAATTCTTTTTCCTCTAGATTTTAGAAGACATACATTTTTGATATTAGTTTTTTTTTTTAAGTAGTCAACTACCCTATTATTATATCTTTAGCATTATTCATATTTAAATAAATTTCCAGTTGAAAATGTGGATCTCGTTCATGATTCCTAAAATCGAAGACGGCAACAACTTTGGTGTATCAATACAAGAGGACACGCTGGCCGAGATCCAGTCCGTGGAGTCTGAAGCGGCTACGTTTTTCGATCAAATCTCACGATACTTCATCTCGAGGGCGAAGATTGTGTCCAAAGTCGCGAAATACCCACACATTGACGACTACAGAAGAGCTGTTAGAGTAAGTATTTTCTCTTAAAACATTATATTATTATAATAAACTAGTGGCCCGACAGACGTCCTGCCCTAAAAATGAAATAAAATCTAGACCCTGGGTACAGTGCCACATACCGTATTCACTTGTTAATCTAAAGCATTCTCGAATCCACCTGAAGACACACTGAAAACAGGCAATCTTTAGGGTGTATGTATCTCCATAGATTTGATCAACATTAGTTTGTTAGTATAGAAATTAGAAAACAGATATAATATAGCAGGGGCAGAAACAAATACTGTTATTTATTTACAATGAGTATAAAGGGCGGACTTGATGCAGAAGGCATTTTCTATCAGTCCATCTTTAGGTGGTGCAGAGACAAAACAAGGGTGTGATGAAAGTGCACATCTAAAAGAAAAAAATCCTTGAAATTTTTTACACAAACGTCTTAGTTTATTGTGTTGTTGAAAATGAGCTCATTCCGTTAGTTTGCCATATGGCATTACTTCCCATAATTTGATCCTTATAAGCGACACTTTTGAATGCAGGGATGTTATGGAGCTCCATAACCGTAACCGAAAAATCTGCCCCAAGACTCTTGAGAATTTTTCGCTATTTATCATAGTTTCGGATTTCGCCTTCCAAGCCCACTCTGAATATTCACATGCATATTTATGCCAGATAAACAATAGGAAGTTAATATTCGTTCTGTAAACTATTATAATAAAAAAAGACGTCCTAACGCATTTTTATATTAAAGAAAAATAATGTTAACTCATAAACATGTACAAAACATAGAAAGTTTAAATGATTGCGTGTTCACAGGAATTGGACGAAAAAGAATATCTTTCACTGTGGCTGGTGATGTGCGAGATTCGCAACCGCTACTGCTCACTCCACGACATAGTCATCAAGAACCTCGAGAAGATCAAGAAGCCGCGCTCATCCAACGCGGAGTCTCTATACTAGCCACACTAGGTGCTGACAATCTCAATTATACCTATAGTCACCATCAGTAAGGATAACTCCTTGTGAATTTAAGGGTAATTTTTAACGGAATCTTATTTTTTATTCACTAGACTGCTATGTGAATTGGGTGGGCGTAGTACAACTAGCAAATAACAGTTCATAAAAATAGTAAAAGTAACAAAATCAGTAAATATAGTAAAACGTTTGCTACGCGCACCTGTATTCAATGTGTGACGAGCAGAAAGGTGCAAGCCCTCGTGGCTGTCATAAATTTTATACCTGTGTATGAATGTATTGCTTTAGACATAAGTTAGTTGTATTTAAAGCGTGTGGATGCGTGGTTTCCAATCAACATGTGCGTTTATCGCTCTACAAGACAGTATACTGAGCACTTTTAAAGTGTTGCTTAAAGTTTTTTTTCGTTTTACATACGTTCATAACTTAGGTGCTAGTTTAATTTATCTAGTGAGTAAAAAATAAATAATAGTTCTTACCGAGACATATTGCAGTGTTGTAGCAAGATATGAAGGTGTATTATACTATTAGACTGAGTGTATTAATTTATACTCGTTCCTTACGTAGATGTCGGATATAGGGTCATCGTGTTTTTCGACGAAACGTGGAATTGAGAATGGTAGAAATGCACTTGCTATGACATTACAATGTGATTTGGCGCCGGTCAGTGATTCCAAAACATTTCTAGTTTTAAATTAAACGCAAAATACCATGTTGTTCTAAATACATTGTTACTTAAATAACCTTTAAGTTATGAGTTATAGGTTCCTTAGAGAAATTTCAGTGAATGCCAGATAGATACAATCCAAAACGTGATACGATTGGCTTATAGTCAATACAATTAATTTAATATGTATCCAATGTCAAAATAAATAAAATACATTTCTATGAATGTAATGCAGTCTTTTATTTTGTGAATATACCTTGACTCTTAACCATAAAATTATTAGTGCGGCGACAGCCTAGTTGGGAATCGAACGGGCTGCCAAGACATCGCACCTTTAGGATGAAAACGACACAATTAAAAAAAAATAGAAAAATGAGTTATCGTCATAAAATTACTTAAAATGAAGTTCTCGATACAATAATAGTTCAACCACAGCCATATTCAAGCAGGAAAAGGACAAAATTGTTATATTTTTATAAAGAAGGGAATAGTTTTCAGTCATTTAAAAATGACAACTCAATTTTTTTTTTTTATTGTGTCGTTTTCGTTCTAAAGGTGCGATTAATGTCCGCAGGTTCAAAACCCAAGGCTACGCACCTCTGACTTCTAAAAAGTTATGTTTTTTATGAATTATCATTATCGCAGGAAAAACATCGTGAGGAAACCTGCATACCTCAGAAGTTCTCTATAAGAATTTCGAAGGTATGTGAAGTCTGCCAACCCGCACTAGGCCAGCGTGGTGGACTAAGGCCTGAACCCCCTCAGTAGAGGAGGCCCGTGCTCAGCAGTGGGCAGTATATAATACAGGGCGGGTATGGTATAGTATGAAATTATTGTGTACTTGAAATTGACTGATTGGACAAAGTAGGTTACACAATATTCGAAATAATATACAGCCAGAAAAGTGTATTCTCGACCACCTTAAGCAAAGAGCATTATAATACTACGGAAACTTAAGGCTCTAAAAGAGTTATCTGCTGTTTTCTTTTTACATCTCGGAAACGATCATACCTGCTTGATAAAATATGAAAAACTAGCTTTTACCCGGGCTCCGCCCGCGTTAAACAGTTTTCCCGGGATAAAAGTCCCGCTTTATGTTTTCTCAGGATAAAAAGTAGCCTATGTGTTAATCCAGGACATGATGTACCCGTGTGCCAAATTTCATCGAAATCCGTTCAGTAGTTTTTGTGTGAAAGAGGAACAAACATCCATACATCCAAATATCCATACTTTCTTACAAACTTTCGCTTTTATAATATTAGTAGCATTGGATGAATGTGCCTAGGTAAGTACTACATATTACCGACCGATGAGGTACAGTCACCAGTAGGTATAAGTAGCTGAACAAATTAAAATTTCAAATTGCTTACATACTTTTGTGTTTTTATTAATCTTTTTTTCTCTTCATAGAATTAAAATAAAAGAGATTTGCTTTACTTCATCAGAGATTTTTTTTTTCAGTTTAACTTAATGCGTACTTATATTAGCGGTTTGAAATTTTGATTTTGTACAGATATTTATGCGGCTGATTGTATATAAGAGCTATGGTTTCGTCATGATTGTCGTTTAGTGCTCTAAGCCATTATTGATGTATGAAGAGAAAACTAGGTTTTGCCTATTGTTAAATTCTGTAACCTTTGAATTGAAACCTTGAAACATAAGCAGTGTTCTAAGTCTACAACAAGTTTTTAAGGGACTTTAAAAGCAGGTGGAATATTCCATAAAGTTTAAACTTCGATACTTTTAATTCTGGTAAAGGCATTGATGTATTAAATAACCCAGGACTAGGAGCATTGTCACGAGTAAGGAATTAGGTACGTTTTAGTTTGTTATATGGGGCAGCTCCGTGGGGGCAGTCACAGAACAGCGATGGGGGCAGTAGTAGGTATTTTTTGTTGTGACTAAAAAGTTTGCATACATTATCTAAAACTGGCCATTATCAAACACAAATGTGACATTCGATTAAAAAACTCATTTTGACGACGATCTTTTGGGGGAAGATATTGAAACTTGATGATTTGTGTTTATTTTGCTAAAGTTTGATTTTACACCCATAAAATTAGGAATGATTATCGATTGTTGAAACATGTCGAGCGACATGAGCAGGGGACATTTTGGCGACAGCGCCCGCAACAGACCGGAACACGACTTGAAATTGAAAAACTCAAACCACATATTTGACGGGGCCGGCGAGAACATTCAATACCACAGCGATTCGGAGTCACTCGCTTCGAGTAAGAGCAAGACGCGGTACATAAACCCCGCCATTTACGTTGAAACAGTCGAGTCCAGCCATTCGGTGACGTCACTGCAAACTGACTCTTGCATCGATGACGTCACACCTCACCCTCATAGTACTTATAGAAGCAATTCTACCCCTTTTTTGAGCGGCTGTGAGTCAAGTGCTTCCTCAGGCAGTGTTAAAAGAAAGTCGTGTAGATTGCTTGGAACAGACCATGATCGGCATGAGGATGTTGAAGAAGAGACTCCGCGCTATGATCGTACCTATCGAGAGGACGGGCCGGACACGTTTCGATTGTCTGTGGCATCGCTTTCAACTACAACCACTGCGAAAGAAGAACGAGAGCGAAATGAGAAAAAGAAGCAGGAAGCGTTCAAGCAGTGGTTGGCGCGTAAGGAACAAGAGGTAAGACGTAGCAATTTACTAATGTCAGTTTTCTATTTGTTACCGCGCTGTATTTTAGGGCTTAGAAGTCGTCAAAATTGCCTAATCATAATAGGTATTAGTATGTCGATGACATTGTAGATTTCATATCTGCGAATGCGAATCTTGAGCCCGTCGTGAAACGAGAAGCTTGCTATCCACACCGACTTATATATTGTAGGGATATTCAGAGGAATATCCCCACTAATATAAAAAATGTAATGCCATTTCAAATTTGTCCTATGGTAATAGAAACGTGAGAAGGCACGTCTTGAGAAGATAAAACTGCAAACAGTACCAACAATAACTCAGGAGCAACGCGAAGAGTCGTATCGTCGTTGGTTGGAGCGAAAGAGAACACAATCGGAGAGGCGTAAGGCAGAGGAGATTATGAAACAGTACCGAATGAACGAGATAGCCGAACAGGAAAGCAACAAGCGCGGACGGGAGAAGGAAGAGAAAATCAGCGGCTGGGCAAAAAAGAAGGAAGAAGCACTAAAAGGTGAGTTGGCCAAATGTCTAAGTTCTTGTAAAACGTTGGCGGTTTCGAGGTTTGCATTATTATATGGATTGTGGACACTTTATTCCGAATGCATTTTATCAGCCTAATACTTTACCTAGTTAGATAAAGATGTTGCTAATATTATAAAAAAATATCCTACTTACTTTTTTTATCATTTATAAACATTTTAATCAGCGATGAAACTCCGTGAGGAGCGTAAAGCTGCGCGTGCGGCGATGGAAGAGGAACGGAAGCGCATTAACGGGGAGAGGGCCTATCGCGACTGGTTGAGGACCAGCAAGAATAAACCGCTGCCCGTACCGCTCAACCAAGGGGAACTGAGTATGTATATAATAGATAATCGTATTTATTGTGTTGTTAATAAGATTTCTTTTACCACGAGGAAAGTGAAGGAGCCGACGATTGCTGTCATGATGGTATATACCATGCCTGTACCTATATCACAATGACCAAAGAATATTCTTTATACATATATTAATTATTATTATAGTTACCAATGTTATATCATTCAACTTTCATCATATCATCAATATCAGCCACAATATATAGAAACTAAGCCTCCTCTATAAATTTCCAGATCGTCCTGTTGTACGATTATGTATGTAGTTAACTATTTAATGCCATTTTATTTCAAGGTATGCGGGGCTCCGTATCACAGATGTATATAAATCCTATACCCTGGCAATCTTTATCCTGAGAACGGCCAGGCAAAGTGACGAATGAAATATTTTTTGAACAGATCGCAACAAAATCACCGTTAGGCTGTCTTTTATGTTATATTAGTATTATTTAATAGTGTTATGTACTTCGTTTTAGATTAAATTTTCGATTTTTAGATTAGATTTTGTTGTAGTTGTGTTTACTTCTAGATTATTGTTGCATTCAGTCAATCACAATGTGGATGGTCATTAAATAAAAGGTTTGTTTACTTTTGAAATACAGATTTTAATTTAATTGTATTAGGGTCCCGGCAAGTATAAATTACATCTAGAAAACTAAGTCTACGTTCGGCACGCGATCTATGACAATTAAAATGAAAAAATTGCGAATTGCAATACGTGCATAATAAGCGTCCAACATACACTGCGTTCTCAGTGCCCTTTTATAAACATTTCGTATACATGCCAGCCATATTTACTCATTATCTTCCCTCAGCACTGTTATAATGTATAAATACTTCTACTGTTTAATACACTTCTTCTTCTTCCTTAAGCCTTAGTATGTCCGACTTGTTCATGAAGTAGTACGAAGGCTGTCGTCCTTTGAGATCCTTGAGTACTCGTTTTGCTCCAGCTCGGATTAGAATTCTACTCAATGATTCTATCTTCTCCACTCCCATCGCGTAGTGCAACGGTGTGCGCTCTAGCTGAAAATATTGATACGTTATTATCTTATTGTAGGTTCATTTATAAATTGATGAGTTAGTCACACATACACATTCACGCCCTTTATCCCCGAAAGAGTAGGCAGAGACAGAGACGCAACTGGTGCACCCATTTTGGCTGTGCGTATTCCGTCCCACGATGTGATAGGGGCGAGCCTATCGCCATATCGGGCACAGATTCTAGACTCCGGGCTGATATTGAGTAAAATAACTTAATATCACTTTGCCCAACCCGGGATCGAACCCGAAACCTCAGCATTGCAGTTGTACCGTAATACAACTGCGCTACCGAGGCAGTCAAAGTCAGAGTTAAAGTTATAGTAAAAAAAATAGGATCCTGAAAAATACCTGATGGAAACAGTATCTAGTAGTGTGGGTTACTGCACTGGCATCAGTGAGATCGAATCTCCTATTACTCGGTAATTATACTGGCTATAATGTCTTTAAAACCGAAACACGCCAATTCTTTTACATTGAGATTCTTGGCATTCGAAATATTAAACCCCTTTGTAACTATCCAAGAATTTGCAAAAAAAAACCTAGCACCTAGTAAATGAAACTCACGTTATCCCCAACTCTTAGTAACTCTGGGCAAGTTTGTGCTAAGTACGCAACTACGTCTTCATGCTGTGCCAGGACTGCGACGTGGAGAGCTGATCTCCCGAACGAGTTTAGACTCCGAGCTAAAGTACGACCACCCTCAGAAGACACGAGTTCCTGGACTGACGGTAAGTCGCCCCGTCTCACTGCGGAGTGGAGGTTGTCCCGTGATTCCTGTAGAAATAAACTTTGTGGAGGTCACGTTGATGACTGATATAATTTGACGAATCTATTGTGAATTATTTGGTATTTTATCTCCTTTGGTATTTGATAAGAAGGGCTACAATGATAAATTAGCTTTTGCTTGTGGCTTCATTCGCATCAATGATTCCGGAATAAAAAAGTCTATTGAATTCAGGGATAATATAGCTACGTCTACGCAATAGTATTGTTATACATAGAAAGAAAAATAAAGACGTCTTCGTTGGAAATGTTTGTCGCCTGCATAATTATTTGATTATTTTTGGGTCAAAATGAAAGTAAAACTTACTTCATAAGTGGGTATTGATGCGAGCAACTTGTTCATTTCTGTATCCCCACGTTGTGCGACCACTTCTGTTATTGATACACCATCCTCATCGACTACATCTAGTATGTGATCGTAACCCTCAAGCAGTAGACTCATCATTTTCTCCGTATTTCCTGTGAAGAGGAAATAACTAGTTTTTAGATCTCTATTTCAAGTGTCCACTAGACATTCTAAGCTCCTATTTCAATAAACAATCCCAATCGCTTATTGCGACCCATAGCGAAAACAGACCAATCGGAATAGAGTGCGTATTAATGATTTATTTTGATTGGTTTATTCTCAGGATCGGATCCAAGATTTAGATTGGGATAATTTATCGAAAACGGCTACAGCCAACTAGTGCATCTGCCTACTAGTGCATCTGTACTTCATCGAGCTTGGGTATTTCTCTCATCAACAGGTAACTTAAGCATTTCGCCTTAAAATAATATAATTTATGGCAAATCTTGTGTGTTCCATTCTACTTACGTTGCTACCAGACCATTGAGGCGGCAAAAAGGATTTTATAAAATATTTCTACACAACAAACCTTTCGCCGCCAGATGGAGTACCCATTTGTCGATTTCAGCGGTATTTTCCGGCACATTCGCCTGTATGGAGACATCGCGCGCAGTCCTGTACAGCTCGTCTCGGTACGCCAAGCTGATCTCGGACTCTTGTAGTAGTTGGAATAAGGCGTTGCGCGCGTGGGTTCTTGCTGCTGCGAAGTGCAACATCGACTGCCCATGTTCGTCCTAAAATTTGGCAATGTCTTAGTTACCTAGCTTCTTAATTTTATGCCGAGATAGGAATCATGCAATAGGTATAAGCTATGCCATTATTAATTGCAGTTCAAGATTTGGTAATAATAAAACCTAACACAGGACACGCATTGCGATATCAGATTTATTAGTTCGTTGCGCAGTATTTCTTTGAATATATTTTAAACATTGTTTTTATTCATTAGGGTAGCCAGCGTCTATAACAACACTTACAAACGAACATACAACAATCAGTATAATTTATTATCATAGATAATCACCATACTCCTGCAATCATTTTTTATGTTTTAAAACGAATTTTGAAATCATACCCTGTTAGCACTGCTAAACGCGGTCTCCGGTGCGTCAGGACTGAGTACTGGTTGAGGATCAACGGTCACAACGTCGATGGGCCGGTGCGAGCGAATGGTGGTGCGAGCCCCACTTCTGCTCCCGTTCAGCGGCAACACAGCTGTTTCTGTCGCAGTTACAGTTGTTGTTTCTTGTGGCAATTGCTCGTTTTCCACCTCGCCGGTTTCTTCAGTGACAATCATGTTTGTCTCCTTATGACAAAATAATATTTAACATTGAAAAATTTCCTTAGAAATGTCATTTGTAACACAAATGTGTAATTACGGATTTCATGCATGTTCACGGCTATTTCATGCATATCATTGTTCACGGCTAATAAAATTTACACTATCAGTATTACAAATATTTGCAATTTGATGTCTTCGTTTTGTTCACTTATAAATTTAGAAAGTAATGAACTGACCTCAGTATCTACGTTTGGTTTCTCGTTTTCAGGAAAGTTTTGAAGAAAACTGGCGAGGAACGCGACTGGATCCTTGGGCTTTACGTTAGCCACTTCGGTCAGACCTTTGATCAAAGGATCGCCGAGAGCTGTGAACACAGTGTCCGTATAAACATCTTCGTCTTTGAATTTTTCCATTTTATTTAAATTATTTTGTTCCAGCTTACACTGTGCCAGATATCTGCCTTCTTCAGTTCTAAAGATGGGAATGTCCATATGACCGTTGCCCACGTTTCTAATACCTGAAACCGATTAATTATTCACAAACGGCCTTCAGTAACCTAGTGTGGATTTTAACATATGTGTATGTGCTAGTTATTCACCGACTGCTGTGGCACTTTGACGCTCGTTCAAACATGACTGTTGTGGCGAGAAACGAACGTAAAGCCTCTATTAGAACTCGACGTCTATAATTGATAGGTACCTCGCTTTATTGCTATCGATTGCCGGAGAGTGACTTGCAGTCGGTTGGAATATTTTTTAAACGGAACCGTTTGATTGTTACGGTTTTTGTATACAACTTTTATATTTTGTGAATAGTTTAAATGTAGGTACCGCATAGAAAAGCTGTGAATACACATGAGACTAGACACCACAAAGCTACATATCTAATGTTGGAAAGACATGTGGCTGATGATGAGCGTGCAATAAAATCCAAAGACGTTGTAGTACATAATGTGCTATTAAAAATTACACTGGTAAATTAAATGCTAAGTGTGTCAAGCATGTGCGTATTAAAAATTCTTCTCAAATTCACACGGACACGTCACATCATATTTGATAATAGTTTTAAATACTGACCTAAAAATTTAAGATCTCAAAGGAAAAGCATACAGCCTTAAGTAGCTGTCGTTCTGCACCTAAAATCTTTCCAACATTCGATAAAATAATTGCAGAATACGACTACTAAATTAATTGTAACTGACTACTTATTAAACTAGGAAATATTTTTTATAGGTATTTAATTATCATTTTCGCGTTTCTCCATGGTCTCGATGTCGACAATACTGCTTCTTTTTCTCCGAAAGATGTTTGATAACATCGTCGCAATATGTGCGGAGTTTTGCATAGACAAATCTCTCTCTAAATGAAGAAGATTCGATGATGCATTTGCAAAGTCATTAAAGCAATTCGTTTCAGTAACGCTTAAACATTGATAATTACTGATCCTTGCTATATCAGGACTTAGAGTTTCACGATATTGCAGTCCTCTCATTGCACAAAGATGTTTCATATTATCAGGATCTTTTGAAAGACCGGGAAAGTTGATGACGAGACTTATACGAAGTCCAGTTCCCAAAAAGGTTGGTCTACTCGATAAATGACCTAGTTTTTCATGCCATACAAAATCCAGCTTTTCATGCAAGTATGTCATTATGTATGAGAGTTTACTAAACGGAAGGCCGATCTCTCCGGGCGCCTCTGCAGACGTAGAAACCAGCACTCTGATATGATCGTGAACATTGATCCAAATAGCCACTGTTTTATCTTCGCTCACAAACACCCCGCGTCCGTAAGGCCAATGTTTGCCGTGTAATCTTGTACTATCATCAATTTCTTCTCTGTCACATAGCGCTATTAGTAAACCATTCGAAGCCAAAGTTGCGCATATCTCTGAAGGTTTTTCTAATACTTCGTTCAAGGTATAGTACACTCCTCCTTTCTGATCCGATTCGGGGTTTGAATGTTCGCTAAATTTTGCGAAATCCTGTTGCATTAAGAGAGTGGTTACTATTCGTTCGATAGTTTCTAACTTACCAACCTTTAAATTTATCGGCAATTCAAAACCTTCTATATTTCTAGAACATTCTATCGTTCCTGACAGTACGAATTCATTACTAGGATCGATGTTCAACTCTACAAATGGTTCAGAGGAAAGTTTTGCTGGTGTCGTTTTTACGAAGTCTGATTGTGGATGTATTATTAAAGCCGAATGAACATTTATATTGTGTATGTCTTTTATTAGTGGGATTAAGAACTCATGGAAAACGTCGTATACATAGTAATCGGGAGCGGTGATTCCTCCTGGAAAGTCTTCTTCTACTGTCTGGACGATGTTTCTACTATCAGGAAGTTTTTTCACCGCCGGCCAAATAACATCAAATAAATCATGGTCTAGTTTTGTTATTCTGTGTTTGATTAGTTCGAAAATTGGTCTCTTCAAGAACCTGCCCAAAACAAGTGGCGGAGTTGTTCTATTGGACGATGCAGAGAGTGGTGTTCGAGATGGCCTTGCTGATGCCAAGAGACGGTAACAGCGTTCCAAGGTATCCAATGCCTCTGCTGCTTCCAATGATCGGCGTGACGACACCTGGTCCTCAGGAACTATTGTTTTAAAGTTAAAATAGTTATCACATGCTTAATACTGTTTAAATTACATGAAATATTGTGATTTTCTACATTTCACATACCTTTATCAGAAAACATACTTTTAACTGCTTCTTCGCTCAAGCCAAAATCTGATAACAATTGATCGAACGGCAGCAAACTAGGATTTTTGAAGAAGTCTTCAGCCGACCTGCCATTCTGTTATAAAATAAAATTTTAGATTTAAATTTGTCGTTTATTGTAGTAACAACAATATCATATAATATTATTACGCTAAAATATAAGAAACTAGGGGCTTACATCATCCAAATCCTTAGAATTAGCGCCAAGTTGTTGAAGTAGAGTGTAGTAATGTCCATTGTCTGGTAACACAGCAGCATAATGTAAAGCAGTTCTTCCTTCAAAGTCCACCGCCGACAAAGTTTCAGGAAATCTACGGTTATAACTTGCTTTAGTTATTATTCTGAGGTTATAACATTTACATTGACATTGACAATAGTCTTAGTTATCAATTTACATGAAAGGATCGAAGTAGATAACTTACCTTCCTCCTAAGTATTTAATGATATTTGTTTTTCCAAATACTGTGGCTACATGTAAAGGGGTTGCACCGTTCGATGATATCGGATCTCTAGCTATAGCAAATTTTCGTCTATCTAGTGCAGATTGCAGATCCCGTATATTGCCTTCTTTTGCCGCCAAATGAACTTTATTTATTTTTTGCTATAACATCAAGTTAATTTTAGTATATTATTGCAATCTATATAGTAAATATTATTTATGTAGGCATTATATAATATCGCAAAAGCTTACCATATAGGTAGGTACATTGTCGAGAAATGCCTGTAATTCTGTATTTCTGGAACTTCTTCCTATTAATCTTGCTCCTTCACCATTCAACACTAGAGTTGCCAACATTTCCATGTTCGCATTGTTGATCAAATCGGACACTTCTGGATCTATCTCATTATCCTGTAGAATTTACGTAATTATAACAAACAGAATCATTTAAAACATTTCCTACTAATTAAAAGTGGTGAAAGGCTATCGCGATCTAATAGTTTGGTTTAAACAAATAACAAAGAAGCTGGCAAATCAATTCACGACGGTGGTGTTACGAGGTGCCTGTGAGAGGTACACAGTGCAACAATGATGCTTCTATTCTAGAGAACACCACAATCAACTAAATAATTACTTTTACTAATTACCTTCATAGATCGGTTGGAAAATCATAACTTGATGGAACAATTTTACGTATACTCACAACAATAAGTACTTCTCGTTGAACCGACTCCTTCCTTTCAGTAATACTTGCATCTTGCGAATCCTGCTCGGCTTCACCACTAATAATGCCTTCAATGAGACTTTCTTGTGTATTTCGGCCGTTGATCACGTGTCCTTAATTAGCAAAATAATCAAATATATTGAACTTGTCTGGGACCCCGAAATAAATTATAAGTAATTAATAGTATAAGGTTTGAAGTGTTTCACGTTTGGTGCCAGAAGAGATTGCACTTTTACCTCTCTTGGCACTATTCAAAACGCGTACTCCGCCTGCACTTCCATTGTTTAAGTCACTATATTCAGGGGGAGCATCTCCTTGCACACGTACGTCATCGTCGTCTTCATTGTTTTCAATATTATTATTTTTACCCTCATGTGAAATTACGCCAGAAACATCAACAGATGGTGTTTTAGCACGGCTTTTTGCGCTACTAACTACTGAGCTGCGAATACGACTATTTTCAGAATCATCTGTTAAATTATCTTTATGGTCACCGTTACTATTTTCTGGGTCGATTCTAGGGTTAGAGAGATTTTCATCGTTTTTGTATCTTTCTTCTTCTACATGAGAGATAGTTGTGGAATCACTTTCATTATTATTCAGTGGTTTTTTATCCTGCTGGGATTCTAAAGAATTTAGACTTTTGTCTGTTCCTATTTCATTTTCTTTTATATCGTCTAACACAATATCTTCAGGCGAAGAAATGTGAGAAACTTCTCTTAATTTACCTGATTTAGTGTCTTCACTTCTTTGGGTATTATTGCTTTCATTCGGTTCTTCTGTGTCTGGAATTCTTTTAGTAACAGTTCTAGGTCTTTCAGCCTTTCTCTCTGTTTCTTCATTTCTGTCTGTAGAACAGTTCCTTTCTTCGTTGTTTTCCGTAAATGTATTATTTTGAAGCTGGGCGTTATTCACTTCGGCATTATAGACGTTATCTGTAATATGTTTAGTATATTCTGTATTAGTTATAGAGTTCTGTGTAATAAGTTCAGAGTTTTTTATGGTATTATGTTCAGTGTTTTCAGTTTTAACTTGAATATTATGTGTCACTTGCTCAGAATTTTCTGTGCTATGTTCAGATTTTTCTGGAATATCGTCAGTATTTTCTGAATTATATTCCATTTTGTCTGCATTATTTTTATCGATAGATTCATTGATAGGTTCAGTAATGTCTGTGTTGTTTTTAGTATTGACTTTACCTTCAGTGTTGTCTTTATTAGGGTCTATTTTTTCAGTATTCGATTCAGTGTTATCGGAAGTGGATTCTACATTATTTTTTTCACATGGCTCTTCATTTATTTTATTAATTTCTTCAACTGCATTTTCTTTGTTTTCTCGTTGTTCTTTATCAATTTCTTTATCATCTTCTTCCTTTTGCTCAACAGCCTGACTTTGAGTATTATCGTCATTATGTGCACTATGATGAATGTTTACGGTTTCGTTATTTCCTTCAGCATTAGAGTTTTCTGCAGCTACCTCATTTTCCTTATCGTCATGTTCTTCGCCACTGTGCTTATCTGCGTCAACTTGCTTTTCTTCATTATCATCTTTATCTACCTTTTGAACTTTCCCTTCATTGTCTTTATTCTCTTCAACTACATTATCTTCATTATCATTTTTTTCTCCGTTTTCTTCAGACTCCTAAAATGAATAAAATCAATGGTCATGCAAATGTTTATTGAAAAGCAATGCGAACCAATTAACAACTGCATCTTGTGACGCACCAACATGCAAATCTCACCTTGTTTATATCTAATTCCTCTTTATTCTCTTCGTCATCTTTATTTTCCTTACTACCGTCATTTAAGTCTGGCAAATCGCTAATAAATTCATGCGTGCTACTAGCCTTCATAACATCGTTGCGGTTGTCAGTGCTATCAGATATAGTGTTCGTATAATTTTTACTCAAAAGATTCTCAGTGGAAGCTTTGAAATTTTTCCTTCTAGACTTTTTATGTAGCTCTGCTATAACGTCATTATCTAGTAACTTCCAATCCCAAGTAGATGGGTATGCGCTTGAGGCAGTCCTCGGAGCGTCAGGTACGCTTCTGAATAGATTTTTATCTATTTCCTGTGGTCTATTTATGTAGTAGGCCGGTGTTTTATTTTTCTAGAAATATGAGATGTTTTTTTAGTTCTACCTTTGGATAGCTAAAAACTTTTCCTGGGATAAAAAATGGTTTATAGTAGGTACTCAGGGATAATGTAGCCGCTCTTTCTAGTTGTGAAAGAATTTTCATATTCAGATCAGTAGTTGAAAATCCGAAATTACAAAGAAACTATACCTCTTATGTTATTGGTGTAGATGAAGTATTTCATTCGGTTTTCATCTAATAAGCAAAATTGGTGTATAACGTGTTAAAAAAATGTTTGCATTATGATGTTGGGCTGTCTAGTGTCTACTATTAAATAAGGCAGTGTAACTTTACTTAATTCCACACTTACGTTATCAACTATGCTCTCGTCGGCTCCCAGACCGACTAGTAAGTTGTATGTGTGTTGCTCATCTCTCATGGATGCGGCGTAATGAAGCGGTGTTCGGCCTTCATTGTCAACATCGTTTATACCTTGAGGGTATCTCTCCACCAGATACTTCAGGATACTGCTGTGGCCTAAGCCTGCAGCCTAAAATTAAAAACAATCGATACTGTTATAAATTATGTGCCTAAAGTAAGCAAAATAGTTAATGGTTTGAAAAATGTCTGAGACTATTTACGTTTATTTTAGTTTCATACTCACTTTAAAAAAAAAAGTATTTCAATATAAGTCACAAGTATTTTTTATAGAAGTATAGCCATGTGCCCGATGGGATTTATATCCCTGCATTAAAGTTTTCAAAAATTATGTTTTGTTCACCGTTTAACGAACTTGCGTGCAAAATTAAATGCTTTTAGATCTAGAGCTTTTGAATATGCTTTGTCGTCAATTAGTGTTAAGTAGATATTATAGTACAGGCACGCTATGTTGGCCTTTTTGATGTTTGTCCACTCATAAAGTTTCGTATTAATCCATAACTACCTTGAAAGAACTTATTGCTGTATATTATTGTCAATAGTGACGTCCAGTAAAATTTATTGGAATATATCATTTTACGACAAAATTCTACATTTGTTTTTCTAACTTCAAAATAAAAAAAAATGTAATCTAATACGATCGTCTCTTATAGGATCGCTAGCTGGCATATTTTATTGGATAATTAATTGAGATTTCACGTCACTATTCTAATCTGTCAAAACGGCCATTATAGCGCGCCGGTACTGTAATAAACAAATTTACTCTTATTTACCTTGTGCATAACTGTCATGTTGTTGACATCTCGGCTGGATAGAATTTGCGGTGGCACGGGATCGCTAGAGTTCTTCATCACGCTCTCCAAATCATTCTGCACCACCGCCTGATGGATGTCTCGGACGGTATTCTAAAATTTAGTCATTGCAGCCATACAAGAAAAACTTAAGATAAAATCTACTTTTGCATAGATAAATACTACCGCATTTTACGTCAATATAAACACCACTGAAAAGCAAAATTCGCAATATCGTATAATTGGACGACATTCATTTTCAAGTTATTTTGATTTTGAACCAAACTACACAACCGATCTTGATAAAAAAAAGTCATTGGGATCAATCTGGAAGTATATTCTTTACTTAGATCATTCATTTAACAAGGAGATGGGATGACCAGGCGAACGCTTCGTTGGTCATAAATGCGCAGCTGGTCATAAAATTTTATTAAAACTTAAAACCTATGTGACTTGCGATCGCTGTTATTACATTCCTTCGCCCCCCTTCAGGATTGACAGAAAACATTGTTTGCGCATTATTGCCATATCGTGTCCATTGGTTAAATAATCTAAGATTCTCTATAATAAAACAATAATTTTCCAATAGGCCAACAGATGAAGGAGTTTTGACTAAACAAACATACAATAATAGGTTTTGTTGATTAACATTCAGCACAAAAATCGAGTAAAACCTTTCTACAGCCTGTATCAACACAGGATAGGGGACTATAATAGGTGATCCATTTTTTATCTATTTATTATTTATACTTTCGCGCGGAAAAACGCTTCATCTCTTCTACCACTGGGAGATGAGTGGAACGGTGATGTTGATTTCATCAGTCTTACTGGCCAAGATGGACGTTTAATTCTTACTTAATATCACACACACACTCACGCCTTTTATTCCCGAAGGAGTAGGCAGTGGCGCAACTAGTGCACCCACTTTTCGCCGTTATTCCGTCCCATGATGTGATAGGGGGCGAGCCTATCGCCGTATCGGGTAAAAATTCCAGACTCCGGGCTGATTACTGAATAGAAAAACCCAATATCACTTTGCCCGACCTGGGGATCGAACCCAATCCCTCAGCATTGTAGTCGTACCGTAATACAACTACGCCACTGAGGCAGTTAATATCACATTTATTTCATTTTGTTGAATTATATATAAATTTCTGAGCGCGGCCTCTGAGAGGAGTAAGCAATATATAGTCATTGTGAATTTCTTATCAATTTTGAGCCTACCATGATGTACGGGACGGCTTCGAGGAACTTTTTGACTATGGGCTGGTTGGAGACCTCGCTGAGCAGCCGCGCGCCGTGCCCCTCCCATACGACGCGCTGCAGCCGCGCCATGTCGCAGTCGTGGCACCATATCCGAATGTTGTGGCGCTTTATCACCAGACCTGTTGTGGTAAATAAATTTATTTTAACTAAGGATAATATACTTTTAATTTGAGAACGCAAGCAGCTAGGTTCATCCCGCAATGCGATAGATGAGCCATATGAAATTAAAAAATTGGCAATTGAACCCAGAACCTATCCACTCATGCCTTTTATCTCAGAGGGCATCGGCAGAAAGCTTACAATACCGTGATAAAATCCGAAAACTCTATAGTTTTCGGATTTTTACTCTATAGTAACACGAATATTGTTAAATTTATAATAGAAATCTAAACATACATACAGCCTTCGTACCTCGTTTTTGAAATAAACAAATTTTCGAGACATTTATTTATTTCAAAGTATGTTTGTTACTTAATGATGGAAGAAAACAGATTTGAAAATTTTAAAGTAGTTTCAAAAACATCATTTAGGTATTGGCACCGATGCGTGCTACAATCACTATCGATTCCATTAATTGAAAGTTCGGATGAGCTCAGCTTGTCTGAAATGTAAATTTCCTGGAAAAGACAGATACGATCCAATTTGAGCCATTTAAGTTCTAGGCATGCTGAATAGGATTTGTTTGAATAGAACGATGATATATAATTATAAAGAAAGAAGTTTTAGTATTAGTTTAATATTGTTGTGATGGTTATTACCTACAATAGACAAGCTATAAGCGAAGAAGGATCCTTTTATCGCCACAGTTCCAAGGAGTTCCCCTGCAGATCTTTGAGAGTCTCGAGATACTTGGAGTTAGGATCTCGGGCGGTGTCCAGTTTGGGAGTCACGTGGAAAGTAAGGCTAAATTAACCTCAAGGAAACTGGGTGTCCTTAATAGAGCTAAGCGGTACTTCACGCCGGAACAAAGGCTGTTGCTTTACAAAGCACAAATCCAGCCTGTTGTGGAGACTGGAGTACTGCTCGTAGGTACCTATGGGCTGGGGCACCCAAGTACCAGTTGCTTCCACTTGACTCCTTACAGAGGCGCGCTGCTCGAATCATAGACGATCCTAAGCTTTCGGACGGTTTAGAACCGTTGTGAATGCGAAGAGACATTGGGGCCCTTTTCGTACTCTATCGGCTTTCCACGGGGAGTGCTCTGAGGAACTGTTCGAGATGACACCATCATCTCCTTTTTACCACCGGACTACCCGTTCTCGGGGGAAAGTTCATCCGTTCCACTTGGTAACGCCCACTGCCAGCGCTGTACGTTTCCAGAGATTATTTTTACCTCGAACGTGTTCACTCTGGAATGAGCTTCCTCCCACGGTGTTTCCTCAGCGCTATGACTTATCCTTCTTCAAACGAGGTTTAAAAAAAGTTTTTTACGGTAGGCAGCGACTTAGCTGTGCCCTTGGCATTGCTGACGTCCATGGGCGACGGTAACCACTTACCATCAGGTGGGCCGTTAGTTCGTCTGCCTTCGTGGCAATAAAAAAAAAGCTATATTTATACAGAAAAGAGTTTTCGTATCTAATGCACTACTCTTTGAAATAATTACTATTCGAACTAATTACTATTTCTTTATACAGTGTTTGTTCACCGGTGCCTATCACTTACAATACCCGCATGTCGTCAATATGAACCGATGAACTAAAGACATGAGTTGATAATATAAAAGGTATATTCTCTGTATTTTTTACAAATGCGCGGAGTCATCTTTATTTCTATTATAGCTTAGTTGGGAATGGAACGGTCTGCCGAGACAATATCCGGTGGTTCAAAACCCAATGTACTACACATCTCGGACTTTTAGAAGTTGCGTGTGTATTGTTTATCAATTATTGTTCGCTTTAACTGTGAAGGAAAACATCGTGAGGAAACCAACATTCCTGAGAATTCTCCATAAGAATTTCGAGGGTATGTGAAGTCTGTCAACCCACACTAGGCCAACGTGGTGGGCTATGGCTTAACCCCTCTCAGTAGTAGAAGAGGCCCGTGCTTAGCAATGGGCAGTATATAAGACAGGGCTATTTGTATTGGATCTTTACTCCTTGTGTTATTGTCTGTGGAAAATCTTATTCCCTAGACGCCTTTAAAAAACATTTCGTACAATCTAGTTACGAGTTCCCTTTATGTCTTATCACTCTCACCTTGAACTTTACCATCGATGTCCATTACAAACGTAGTAAATATATTTTCTGATAGTCATCTGATTAATGCCGTCGCCGTCGTAAAACCTTTCGAATATGTGTTTAGATAAGGCTTTAAATATAGTGGTGAAAATAGTAATCGTAAAATGTATTTTTTATTGCTTTTATATAGGGTTACTCGAAGGATACCAAAAATAAGTATCTATTAATGTAGTGTGTGTAATGTAAAGTGGACGATAGTCTAGTTGTGAATAGACGGTCTTCCGAGACAATGTCCGGAGGTTCAAAACCCAAAGCACACATACATCTCTGACTTTTCGAAGTTACGTGTATATTGTTTATCAATTATTGTTCGCTTTAAAGGTGAAGGAAAACATCGTGAGGAAACCTACATACCTGAGAATTCTCCATAATAATTTCGAGGGTATGTGAAGTCTGCCAACCCGCAATTGACTAGCGTGATGAACTAGGGGCTAACCTCTCTCTGTAGTAGAGGAGACCCGTGCTCACCAGTGGGCAGTAGGTATATAATACAGGGCTGATTGCATTGCATAAATGTAGTAGGTATAAGAAAATGATTTTGATGAACAAAAAGATAGATAAAAATAATGTCAGAAAATTACGCCTTAAGAATTTTGTTATGTGAGAGATTCGACCCCGCATTGTGTATTTCTTATGCTAAGCAGCAGTGTGGAATCGGTATATGGCATGAATATTATTGTTATTATTTATCATAGATTTAGTGTATCTGAGCGACGGCCATAGTGCAATCACGCTGTACTTTCTTTAAATTTTGGGTGGAATTGGTATTGCTATGGAGAGTCATGGTGCTCACATATTATTTTTTCAGTTGTATAACCTACTGGTATATCGTATGCAAGGGACCGTCTGGGTAGGTACCGCCGCAATATATATTTTTACCGCCAAGCAGCTGTGGGCATGCACTTTTGAGTTGTGCTTTAAAGGACATTATAGCCAGCACAATTAGTAGATATTATGAGACTCAACATCTTATGTCCCAGGTTGACGAGTGCAGTGGAATACCACGCAGTACGTTGTAATTCAAAGCATGGCGTTGCTACTGTTTATGGGCGGTCGTATCGCTTACCATCAGGTAAGTTATACTCATCTCGTCATAAAACTGCATTAAAAAACCTTCTGGAGTAAGTTGTCCCTTCCCTAGCCCTATTCACGTCCCCAATGTCCGTGTCCTCTGTACCTATCAGCCCGTGCTGGTTGTTCGTTATTTAACTTTAAATTACTTCATTGGTTTATTATGTACCTTTGTTATTGTGTCTTTAAAGTACGTAAAGCCGTTGGTCCTGCGCCTGATCTCTCTCCGGTCATGTCGGATTGCCGTCTCACCGGACTATGAGAGTGAAGGAATAGCGAGTGCACCGGTGTATTGCGCACACACTTGTGCACTATAATATCTCCTGCGTACCTGGCTGATCTCCGTTGAGATTGGCCGCCGTGGCCGAAACTGGCTAGGAGAAATTATTATTATTATTGTGTCTACCTTCATGTCATGACCTGTCATAAGTGCTTTATTATAAGCCTATTTGATCAATAAATGATTTTATTTATTTTATATTTATTATTTACTGTTGTTGTGTACACAGAATAAAGCCTTTAAATGTCATCACTATTAAGCGTTTGTAAAGTCAAGGACATTTCACAGACAGACACGTTTTAATGTTTAATGAGTTGTATCGATCGGCACACAGGTGCCGCATTACCTTTCAAACCCACATGTCTCGAACTAGGACAATCATTAGACAAACGGTATTTGTTTATACCCCGTATCCAGGTAATGATAATGCTTGGAGGTAATTTTTATTTTGTCCCTACATCGATTTTATTTGTTGAGTTATTTTCTTGCATGAAGGCGTCGAGAAACGCTATTATGGAAGTGGCAGTTTTCAGTAAGATAAAATTACAAGACGAACAAATTGTTGCACCTACCTTATTTATCTCTGCACCACCCTCAGGTTGACTGGGAGAGAATGCCTTTGGCATTAAGTCCGCCTATATACTTTTGTATATTAAGTGCAAAATAAATAAATAAATAAATTGCGTCCTTGAGAAATCGAACTGTAAATATCTCGGATCATTGACTTATAAAACTGCATTGCTATCCTTGGTGGCTATTGCTTCAAACCAGAACAGCGTTTGTACCTACTGATATTTGAGGGCAGACGTCCCGTACCGACAGATCTATTTTATTTAAAAAAAGTGGATGATAAGATAATTCGGTTTTAAAACATCAACTCATTAATATCTGCCATTTAATATGAACGAGATGCAAGCATAAGGGCCTGTTTTACAACTTCGAAATTGCTACTCGACTTCTTCTTGATCGTTTTCTTCATCACTGAAGGTCGTGTCCGTCCTGAAATATTTTCATGGAGTCGATGACGAGCCGTCTCCATGCCCCCCTATCTTCGGCTTTCCTCAGGGCAGTGGCAATAGGCAGTCCTGTTATGGCCCTTATTTGGTCAGACCAGCGGGCAGGTGATCGTCCAGGTGGTCTTTTACCTTCTACTTTCCCTACAACCAGCAATTTGTCCAAGTTATCTGGCTGTCTTCGGGCAATGTGGCCAAAATAGCTTAACACTCGGTGGTAGCATATTGTATAGAGCCTAGTCTTGATGTTCAGTTGGGCAAGAATAGACTTGTTGGTGCGTCTTGCTGTCCATGGTATGCGTAACATTTTTCTCCAACACCACATCTCAAAAGCCTCGATCTTTTTCCGGTCTGCTGCGCGAATCGACCATGATTCGGAACCGTATAGGAAGATCGAGAATACCAGTGTTCTCATGAGTCTCACTTTAGTTGTATTGGAGACATTTCTGTCGTGCCATATCCTCGACATCTTGCTCATAGCAACTTTTCCCATTTGCGTACGCCTCCGAATTTCTTTTTCGCAGCTTCCCTGATCGCTGATCATTGAGCCTAGGTATACAAACTCGCTCACGAATTCCAGGTCTACCAGTTCGCCCGTGGGTACGATATGTCCAGTTCGGTCAACGAGCATAACTTTTGTTTTGGCTCTATTGACCGAAAGTCCCACCACCTCGCTTTTTCGTTCTACCCTGGCAAGTAATTCTGCTACCTTCAAGCTACTCGACGATCGACGTGTAATGTATAAGCTGACCAAATTTCAGAGTCAAACTATATGAAATTATGGGACGGAATACGCACGGCGAAAAGTAGGTGCCCTATTTGCTGCCTACCCCTTTAAGGATAAAAGGCATGAGTGTGTATGTATATATGTATGTACGATAACTGTCAAATAAAATTTACTCGAAATTTGTGAAACAGGCCGTAAGTCCAATGTAATTGATAAAAGGAAAGTCGTTAAAATAGCGAAGCAACAGGTTCGCGTGCCTAATACTCGGCAATGTCGAGATTAGCATAATGGCAACTTACGAAACACTCCTAAACAAATCCGATCTTGTGATAAGCATCATTAACGAATTCGTGCGAACTGCTGATTGAGATAACTGCGGTTATGTACATATTTTAGAAAATATTGATTATTGGATTGAAGTTTCTGTCGAAGCTGCTGATAGATAAAGATTAAATGCGACGGAATAGTATAGGTAACTATTTATTGTTAAATAGAGTAAACAAATGGTTTTGTACGAAATTCGAATTAAATATTTAATTCCTCATTGCAATTAATTGTACCTTACTCAAAGAAAATACACAAGACACAAATATATAACCACCGGGGCAATATCAACTATTTGCAGCTTTGGTGTCATTCGATGAACTATAATATTTATTGGTATCAGAAATATAACAGCTATGGCATGTGGTATGACTACAACTAATAACAGCTAAACTCATGAACCATCAAATAGAGTCAGTTAAAATATTATGCCTGCACGTAAGTCCAGCGAATAAAAGCCTCCGTGAAAATAAATATTCATGACCACGCAACACCGAGCCAAGCCTTCACGCGAATGAAATTAACATTCCAGTAATAGATAATTCGCAGCTTGGACTATACACGGTGTGACCATCCTAAAAAATAATTATTAATGGTGCAATCACGCTCGCTTCAACGGTGAAGGAAAACGTGAGGATACGTGATATTACATAAAATCATTTTGAGGGTATGTGAAGTCTGTTATCCTGCGATAACCCAAGGACAAACGCTAGGACCAGTAGTGGTCATAACCAACGCGAGGCTCCGGGCGGAAAAAAATTGCGAGGTCTTTCTTGTTGGTCAGTGACGCGAAGCATCGGGCGGGTGCAAAAAAAAGGTCCCCAATTTCAACAATTTCGTAGGTGAGATGCTGAAGATGCGTTGGTAAACATCGTAGTCAAGTAAAAATTAAGGTACCTACTCAGTTTGCCATCGCGAGGTTCCTTGTTGCTCGGTTTGACCCTATCCACCCTAAGGCTGCCACTGACTAGTATAAAGGTATAAACCCTTTCGTTAGTAGAGGAAGCCTGATCCCAATAATGAGATAGTGATTTAATCCTGTATTATGATTTTTTATACATGTTAATGGCCATGTAGTGCCTGGATAATGTTTTTTTATATTTTTATGGAAACTTGAAAAAGATCATCAAAGTCAGCTCTCCTTTAAGAGATTCAAAGTAGGGAACTTGAAATTGGACAGCCGAGGGTGATGTCGAAGTAGCTCAATCGGCAGAACACCGGCACGGTACGCTGGAGGTCGTGGGTTCGTGTCCCGCCTTCGACTGTTTCTTTTTCAAGTTTCCATAAAAATATAAAAAACGAGATAGTGATTTAATTAAGGGCTAGTATGTTAACACGCAATCAGAGTAGTGGGTTTGGAAAACAATTAGCTTACCATGACGAAAATAAACATGATGAAACGATTTGTAAAGGATGGATTGAATTCGGCGGCCTTATTGTACAACTTTGTTGTCATAAATGATTGATTTTACGAGCCTTTTGGTGCGTAGTTAGCGTGAATCGGAAACCCGCTGGTTATTCAACAAATAAATGGGCTGTCTATGGTTCCTTTAATTTTAAAATTGATTTGTTCATTAGTACTTATTTAGAAAAGTGGTACGAATTTTAATTAACCCTTCAAGCCCCGCTTATATATATAGATGTATGGGAAAACCCTATATATAATATGGACACCGGTGTCCGTCGCGGGGCTTGAGGAGTCAATTAAGGAAGATAAGAGTTTTTTGTGTTGTAACGAATTAAATATGACCAGTAAAGATGTTAATTATTTCTAACAACAAAATACATTATATTATTATACTTTTGAGTGCGTAATTAATACTAATTGGGTATAAAATTACTATTTATTGCTTCATATTTTATTAAAGGTGGGCATATAAAACCTAATTCATTTCACTGTGACCTACGACAAAATTTTTGTAATATTCTTCGCGTAATCCTCAAGTGACCGCTCGAGCATTTACCACACATATGGTGATTATGAATTTGACCTACTTCAGCGACATGAATGCACTGGGTCGAATAAAAAATTGAAAGAAAACAAACATGTAACAACTGTGCAACTCGGGGACCGTTTTATGAAGCTCTCATATCCTCTATTCAATATGTATCCAGTTTATATTATGTAGTTTGCTTAATGTCCAGCCGCCAGCGCGGTTTACCTCTATGTTAGAATTATATCCATAGTTCATGTGCAGGCTTCGATTATGGATCAATATTGTCCGCTAACTTCCTTCAACTTGTATGAATTTAATTTTGAAATTGATGAGGGATTCAATTTAGTTAATACGACATAGTGTACGAAATATACCTTATTATTTAATGTTTCCTTTCTATAAAGCAAATGCCTTACGCTTTGTGTATTGTGTATCTCCGTCTTTTGTGTCAACTATTCGATTTGGATGTCGACAGTAAATAGTGGAAATCCCATTGATGTATTAAAATTTAATACATCAATGGGAAATCCTGCATTTTGCATTCGGGCCCAATGATAATATATCAGTAGTTGTTAATACAACCCGAGACTTCAGCATTGCAGTCGTACCGTAATCGGTACGACTGCAATGCTGAAGTCTCGGGTTCGATCCCCGGGTCGGGCGAAGTGATATTGGGTTTTCTTACTCGATGGATATGGCGATAGGCTCGCCCCCTATCACATGATGGGACGGAATAAGCACGGCGAAAAGTGGGTGCACTAGTTGCACCTCTGCCTACCCCTTCGGAGATAACGGGCGTGACAATGTGTGTGCGTGTGTGTATTCATAATTTTAATTTAATTTTGTTGCGAATGGGTTTCTCATGTATGAAATTTTGTGGATAGAATAATTATAATTTGTGTCACTCATAAGCACTTATGTATTTACCTATAGGGAAACTCGAAGTTCAAAAAGCTGTCTTGCAGTTTTGAAACTACACATTTTATTGTAATGAACACGAATGAATAATACTTATATGACATTAATATTTACGCTCATTGATGTATTGGGTTTTTTAATACATCAATGTGTGCGCTAGATAATTTTGTCCATCAACATTTTTGTAAGCCCAAATATAGGTAATGGGCCTATATTTGGGCACCTATTAATTCAATCTAATGGAGCCCGTGTATCGTGGACAAACAATATAATTGTACACTGCACCTACAAAAGCCGGGGCTATGTGAAAGGATAAAATAACATGTAATCGATTGATACCATCAAATGTGTCGTTTTTAACAGAATTCTAGCTTTCGTTGGTTTATTTTGTATTTTTTACTTTGCATGACACGCCATGCATTTGTTATGACTGTATCGTAGCGTTTATAGACCCGTTTAAAAGTCTCTGTATGGTAGGTATTGAATAGAGTGCGTTTGTCTAAGTTCGGACGTTATTTCGATGAGTAGAAAGAAGGCTCGGAAATATTTAAGTGATACCGGTAATTAATACATCGAACTGGTTCCTATTAAAATTACCTAATATGATAACGTTACTGTGTACCTAAGCTCTGATGGAAATAGGAGATAATATCTTTATAGAAAGTTAAAACCCTTTGAAAAGATCGGACGTTCGCAGGATAAGATCGGACTTTCAAACGGCGTGGCTGCCTGTGTGGCAAAAACAAAAGAATGACTATAGCTTCGCGGTATTTTTGCATTATAAGATCTTACTACTTGTCGGAACTTAGCCGGATTAATCTTACCACTTATCCGAACTTACCCGAATGCGACGTATTAATTTAATTAAAAATGAGCAGTAGGTAAACAAATAAGTCCTAATTTTCCAACTATGGCATGCAATCATTTGCTTGAGGAACATGTGACAAAATTTATAGGTAGTTAACAAAAAATGTACGTAAGTCAATTTCTGCAAGATTTGATTATAATTTATACGTATCAGTGTAACTTTTTTTTAACAATTTTAATAAATTTTAGTTACGTTGTTGTTTTTTTGTGTATGTTAGGGAAACTTTCTATTGATGCGATGAATACCCACCTAATTTTGAAATTTCATAAAATCGTTTTATAAAAAAAAGAATAAGAAAATTATTTTATTAAATTGCAACATATAATCACATACTATAATATTTAACAATAAAAGACCTAACAAAAAGACGTAGTTAGACGTTTGCATTACAAAACAATATAAAATAAATAGCTTGAATGTTAGGTCATGGAACCGCGCTTTCTTCGGTCACATTACCTTTTAATATAATCAGTTCTGCCATAATTAGATTTTGTTACAAAAAAAAATAGATGTATAAAAATATTGTGGTATTATCGTTAGAAGTGATGCTTTTTTTTGTTAACTGTAGTAGGTACAAGTTATATATTTTTGTCCACGCAAGCGAAAATGAGGAATACTTTAAAAAAGCTACTGCGGATGAGCTTCCTTTGAATATTAATAATTATAAAATTATTTCATAAATAAACTTAAATCGGAGATAACAAGAATATTATGTATTTCAAGATTCATTTTAACTAATTTCAATAAAATTTAAACGAATTAGATTTAACAAATTTTAAAATTACGGTCAAAATTTTTTCTACCATGACTTATTTGCGAACTAAAACATTTCTGCCCTATAACTTACCTGGAGTATTTTTGGCGGGATCCCGCGCCATGTTTGCGGTCGTGGGCGCCGTGGGCAGCGCGAGCAGAGTGCGGGCCGTGCCGCGATAGCCGGCAGGCGTGCGGCCGGCCGCGTCCCGCGCGCCCCGCGCCGCCCCCGCGCCCTCCAGCAGCGCCGCCGCGCCCGCCGCGTCCCGGCACACCGCCGCGTAGTGCAGCGCTGTTCGACCTTCCTGATGCAGGCATGCATCAAGGATACATTACCGACAGAGATCCTAGATAAACAACTTGCCCAAGTAGAAAGAGGAGGAGAAGTTTGGAGGCGTATTATCGCGATTCCTGATAGAAACAGATGACGAAATCCATTGCATCTTCTCATCTGAACTTATCCTGATGGTCGCATTAGTCTCAAAAAGTCGGATCGTCTCTTAAATCGAGCTCCAGATAGAATGAACATTATCTGTATCGATTAGAAACTGCACAAATAAGGATTTTCCCAGATGAGAATATGCGCACAATGATAAGCTCTAGTCCCCTGTCGCTATGATGGGAAGCTATTAGCACAGCGAATCACCAAAGCGTTAGTTTCACTAATGTGTACACTAGTTTGTAACTACACAGGATGCAAGGTTTCGAGCAGGCCGGTATAATTGTGTCGACTGGCAAGTCATAATCATCTCTCATTAGTCGACACTCTATCTGCATTCTGCACCCCGCTCCGCTTACCATAAGGGGGTTTACTTTACCATACCATACCAACCATGTATTATATACTGCCCACTGCTGAGCACGGGCCTCCTCTACAACTGAGAGGGTTTAGGCCATAGTCCACCACGTTGGCCTAGTGCGGATTGACAGACTTTACATACCTTAGATACCTTCGAGATTCTTTGATTTCGATCCAATTTAGGTAAATGTAGAGAAAATATTACATTTTGAAAATTTTGGTGGTAAATGAAAATATAGAAATATATATTAATCCTACTAGTCCTACTAGTATTATAAAGGCGAAAGTTTGTAAGAATGTATGGATGTATGGATGTCTGGATGTTTGTTACTTCTTTCACGCAAAAACTACTGATCGGATTTCGATTAAATTTGACACACGGGTAGATCATGTCCTGGATTAACACATAGGCTACTTTTTACCCCGGGAAAATTATAGCGGGACTTTTATCCCGGAAAAAGTCATTCGCGCGGGCGGAGTCGCGGGCAAATATCATATACATAGATCTTTCAATTGCACCGAAAAATAGTTATTTCCGTAAATATAATGTTTGTTCGCGCTAGTATTGATTAAACTATCTGATCGCGTCCGTGACATTTATTCCCTGAAGGAATTATTATGTCCTAATAAAATTATATTATTTTATTAGATTTTATATTTTATTATATACTGCAATAGTGAGTAGCCAGGCGGTGTCTGAAAAGGCAAGAATGGCTATTCACAATGGTGTGCTGGTGCCGACACTTATGTATGGAAGTGAATGTTGGGTTTGGCAAAAGAAGCATGAAAGTCGAATAAATGCGGTGGAAATGCGCGCCTTACAGAGTATATGTGGAGTCACATATACTCCGTAAGGCATGGAGTCAGTGGATAAGAGATCGATGTATGTTAAAGGATGATGTGGTGACTAAGATTGAAAGAAGTATGCTGAGGTGGTTTGGGCACGTGGAGAGGATGGATGAAAGGCGGATCACAAAAGGTATTTATCGAGCGAATGTGGATGGTACGGCTGGAAGGGGACGCCCGAGGAGAACATTCTCTGACCAAATAAATGATCTTCTCAGAAAAGGGCAGGTCAGGAGTACCCTTAACAGACGAAAATGTATGAAAAGAACTGTGAATGTGGAAGAGACGAAAGAGGTTTGTCAAGATCGTAGCATGTGGCGCTCAATAGTCTCTGCCTACCCCTATGGGATAAGGGCGTGAGTGTGTATGTATGTATGTATGTAATAAAATTATATCAATGTTATTGTTTATAATTTATTAAGTACGAAGTTTGATAATAATAAATGGTAGGTTATGATACAAGTTTATAATATTCCAGGTTTCCTTTAATTGCGTAATTATAAATATGGAATATATTCTTCCCAAACGAGGTGACATAGTCGAAACAATTCAAAAGTGTATTTAAACAGTGAAGAAATTTAATTTAATTTTTTTGATCGTACCGAAGTGATTATAGTACTTATATGTAAGGAATTATAATCCATAATGCTCATAGCTGTCTTTAATAGCTCAATTATATTATGCAATAAACTTAACTCGGAATGTTTCATATTAACATTTACATGCAAATAAATGGCTCTTAGAACCACACATGCGTGCTGGAAAATCTCAACTTCAATTTGCATTTGTATTCAACTGAACGTTTGACATTGGAACCATTAAACGTGAATATGCCGAGTAACGCTTTACGTCAATATCAGCGAAATAAATGAAGGTAGTGGAAAAATGATAATCATGCTGTATTGATTTTCTGAAGTAAATGACAAGACGAGTAAGTCTCTCGTATATGACAGTAGTAAAATCAGAACAGTAAAAGTACCTAGGACTTCTTCAGGGCACAAAACTTAGCTCGTCATGAGATTTTCGACTGATTTCGATGTAATTTGGCACACGGGTAGATCATGTCCTGGATTAAGACATAGGCTTCTTTTTATCCCGGGAAAATATAAAGCGGGACTTTTATCCCGGAAAAACTCATTCACGCGGGCGGATCCGCAGGCATTAGCTAGTATAATATAATTAATTAAATTGTCTTTTTTTTGCATTCTGAAGATATCGCTCACCGAGTCTTTCTGATGTATCATTTGCGGGTAGTTATTGACGAGGTACTCGGCGATATCTATGAAGTCGTAGTACACTGCCTTGTGCAGTAGCCCCACGCCCGCCTCGTCGCGGCACGTCACGTACTTACGGCGGTTGTAATCTGGCTCCAGCAGCTCCTAAATACAATATTTACCAAATTAATACGATTTCACTTAATTATAGACCACGTCTAAAAGAATCCTAATTACAAGAGCATGAAAAAAAACATTAGTTGCAAATATTGTTTTATCTTTACATTAGAAATATGTAAGTAAATGGCAAAACAGAAATATTACCAGGTCCTTTATAATACTAGTTATGAGTATATACCATGTTCCTTATATCTATTGAAATTCTTGTAAACGTTCGAACTCAGTAGCATGCTACTGTTTCCTGACTTTTGATTATTGCAAACCTATACTCTATCAAACAGGCGGACTGTGGTCTTGAAATGGACCGCGAAAGCTCGATCCACGGACCACCGAATATTTTGAAATATATATACCTACTTATTTAAGACTAGGTTATCATCCACCGTTCAACAACGTGTCTTAAATTTCTTCGGTCACATATCTAGAAACGAAGACCCTATGGAAAGGCTGGTGGTCAAAGGACAGGTAGAAAGAAAAAGAGCTAGAGGTAGATCCCCCGTTCGCTGGACTGGCTTGATTAAAACGGCACCACAGTCCTCCATGACAGAGTGTACATGCAGTGCTAGTAACCGACAAAAATGGAGAAGCCTTAGTAGACGTACGAACATCGCTGAGAAGACTGAAAACGCTGAATCTTTCCGACCATTGCGACAACCACGACCACTCTGCCATGAGTGTCCGATTGAGAAGAAGGAGAATACTTATTCAATTTAAATTACATTTTTTTATATAACTAGCTCTGCATTCATATAATACTATGATTTTTTTTGGACGTCGATACAAATTTTCAACAGGATCCGGACCCCTTTAGAAATTACTTGCTGACACCTGCTCTATTATATTATTATATCTACGAATGTTTCGTAGCACTATCGAGCGCTACGTGCAGCTGCGCCGTGCTACGAAATTCGTAGCCCATTGTTGTGATACAATCGCACGAATAAAATTAGTAGAAATACTGTTTTTTTATTATTTTAAATAGTGTTTTCATGCAAGGTTATCGCATTTGTTAGGTCATAACAAGATTATTAACCTCTTACTACTTTATATTTCATATAATATTATGTCAGGTAATTTAATATTATGCATTTATTACACAAAATATTATTAACATTTCAAAGGGCTTTAGGTACTTGAAATAAAACAAAGTAACAAATAGAATTATGTACATTAATTTCATCAATCATTAGTAATCTTGCTATTATTTAAAAAAATGGTCCTCTACTTTTTTGTACTGATATTCTACTTATACCTAGTAACATTTTATCTATTTTTTTTAAATCACATCTTAGAAAATGCAGATTTGATTTGGTTTGCAATCGCCTCTGCAGTCAGATCAGCCATCAAGAATATTAATGCGAACTTTGTGGGAGAAACTGATTAGTTTGTCGATATTTTTTTGATTAAATAGTCTCCACCCTACTTCACTTTTGATAGAATGTTTTTTCGAACAGTTTTCGTCAATATCCATATTTATCGACTGATGAATATAAAATGTATTATACGCCAATCTTTATATTATATTTCTCATTGTGTTCTCTCTTTATATAAAGAAAGAAAGAAAGAAAGAAAGAAAGAAAAACCATTTATTAGTCACAGTCGCGACGCAAACATACAGTTGACATAAAATAACAATTAATAATAACAGTGGCTAGTCGTGGCTGTGACGGGTAGGTGACCACTCAGCATAATGTTGTAATGTGGTGCAAACCACAACACAACGCTGATTTTCAGTGGTCACCTTAAGTGACGTACGGGCGTCAAACCGGATAACTGATAATAAAAAAATAAATCAAACAAAATAGAAAAACGGACCTGTCGACCACGCGTACACAACTGCGTATATAAATAGTATTTAGTACTTTAGGTACTCAGTCAGTCTAAAGAAAATAAACGTAAACAAATATGTATGAGGAAAACTACGCAACGCAGGATATAGATAGATAAAAGATCCTACGAGTTCACTGGCAACTAAACTCTGGTATTCACAGAAAAAAAACTGATAGGGTAGGTACAGTCAGACACATAAGTAGCTGAACAAATTCAAAACTACAAATCGCTTCTACACTTTTGTGTTCTCAACAATTTTCGTTTTCTCTTCACAAAAATAAAATTAAAGCGATTTGCTTTACTTTACAAAAAAAATGTTTTAATTGAACTGAACGCGCATAGGCGATTTGAAATTTTGTATTTGTTCAGATACTTATGTGGCCGACTGTACATGTAACATTCGACATATTCATCACGCATCACAACAGTTGAGTGAACTAGATCTACGACACTCGCGCTACGACTGCCCATAAGCACTGCTTATGGGCGGTCGTACACAGGAAGTGACTACGCCTAACATATGATGTATGCCTCTCCCCTGAGCTACCACGTGTCAAGTCTAAAACTAGTAATATCACTGGCTTCATTGTCTTCCAACACTACTTTACAACGCTGATAATCTCACCAGCAGTACCTGTAGTTCGAGCAGGGACCCTCGCTCGACGGCCGAGTGCAGAGCGTCACACTTGGCGATGAGGGTCGGCAGGTGCGGGGACAGCTGGAGAGCCTCCGCCTCTGCCAGCAGCCGCCGCCCCTGCCCTGCCAAGACCGCGCGCTCCAGCTTGCTGTCTTCACCACTACGGGCCCACGTGCGAAGCTGTGCTGCGGATATCACTCCGACTACTGTGGATTATGAAATTAAAAGAAAAATGTAGAGACCATAATAGAGATAGGGGAGGATTGTCGTTTTAAACAATAAATAGAAGATGTTGCTAATTTAATACTGCTCTTTAATCTCAATAAGATTAAAAAAGTTTAGACAGTGTAATTCGTAATTTTTTTTAATGGTATTTAGCGCCACGGTTACGCCTTGTCGCTTGATTTAACACCCTCTGCATAATTCGAGCCGAAATTTAACATTATTAAAGAGGTAACAACGATCCGCTCAACTTTAATATCTCAGTTTAGTTTCAAAATATCTCAAACTTTTCTTGTGTGCAACATTAAATATAATTACAAACACTACTATTCACATAATATGAGAAAATACTTCTAGAATTGACTATAACATTTTCTCCACCAACTTGAGCAAAATCAGTGCATCCTGACTTAACTTACATTTTACACTTCGTAATTAAATTGACTAGAAAATTTGATTTCTTTCTAGTAAACTTGAAGTGTTGTTTCAGACTCAGAGCGATATGAGACTGCCGCACTAGTCATCGTCGCTCGCCATTACCAGATTTAGCGATTAACTGATAAGCCACGTACAGGGTGTTACAAATTTCTGTTCTTAAAATCTCGGCTAATTTGTGTTTAAAGAAGTACCTACAATCGGCGATCAAACCCAGTCAGTAGGTACGATTTTTTATACGCTAATATTTTCCGGAATAATGTCTCGTATTCCATTGTAAAAAGATAAAAAATTATAACCTTAATTTTTAATTACATGCATACTCACATACTCACTCACGTCTTTTGTCCCCGAAGGGATAGGCGTTCATTATTAATTATTAAATAGATATTTTATACGTCTTGTAACAACTATTTATTACACATAATATCTTTGGATAGTCCTATTTAACTAAACATTATCTAGTAGGAATTTTCGACATATCGGAAAATTTATTGAATCATACAGCAAATCGTACATTTACATTCAGTAAAAAACATCCTGTTTATTCAGCCAGTGTAAACAGTCATGTCACAGTAAGATTTATACGTTAACAGTCGGGCTATCGTCCCATCTCATGACCTTGCGCGAACTTGCATTACTTGTTCGCTTCACAACTCGGTTATTATTTCTCAGTAATGTGTTTGCAATTATTTTTCTACTTGCTTTCTTTAATATAATTACTAATATAAATAAATTTTGTTTTTATATTGTGTAATACATATAGGGACGAGTTTTATTGCAGAGTATTATTAAAACTATTTCTGCTATTTTTGTATTATGAGTAGCTCTATATGAGACTGCCTCGGTGGCGTAGTTGTATTACAGTACGACTGCAAAGCTGAGGTCTCGGGTTCCATCCCCGGGTCGGGCAAAGTGATATTTTTGAGTTTTTCAATTCAGTATCAGCCCGGAGTCTGGAATTTGTGCCCGATATGGCGATAGGCTCGCCCCCTATCACATCATGGGACGGAACAACGGCGAAAAGTGGGTGCACTAGTTGCGCCTCTGCCTACCCCTTCGGGGATAACAGGCGTGTGTGTGTGAGTAGCTCTATATAAAATAAGTAAATATATCAGATTTGAAATAATAGTAGAAAAAATGAACTCTTTGGACCCAACAATAAAAATTTACTACATTTAACGCCGACGCAACGCACTGACTTTGCCCCTACCATTTTCCAGAAATATTGTTTAAAATTACACCGTTACATTGTATCAGTGTTTATGGTTGGTATTAACAGCCGTTGGTCGACGAACTGGCATCAATATTCAGGTGTCCACATGCGTTCCATTACACCAGACCTAATAGATCGGTTAAATTGTCTTATGAATCCTCCTAGCCAATTTCGGCCACGGCGGCCAATCTCAACGGAGATCAGCCAGGTACGCAGGAGATATTATAGTGCACAAATGTGTGCGCAATACACAGGTGCACTCGCTATTCCTTCACTCTCATAGTCCGGTGAGACGGCAATCCTACATGACCGGAGAGAGATCAGGCGCAGGACCAAAGGCTTTACGTGCTTTCCGAGGCACGGGGGTATCACACCGCCAACTTCCTGACTCCGAGCTGCTACTGAGTAATTTTTTTAAGATGGCAAAACCCAGTCACAAAGTTTTTTGGCCCGACCCGGGATTCGAACCCGGACCTCAGCGCGCAAATCGTACTCGTAACGCGTACGCAATACAACTACGCCACCGAGGCAGTCAAATTGTCTTTTATTGACACCATAAATCAATCGCAATTACTGCTGCTGCCTGCATAAATAAAATACGCAAGAAAAACAACGATGCTTTGCTTTATTTTGTCAATTTTTAAAACTATTGATTTTCCGAGTGACTAAGCGTGCGGGCAGAGGGGGTACGAGGAAGAAAAGTAGGTATATCTGAAGGACTATACGAGCCTTTCGCCTATATCATAATTGTCGCGGCTGCGTATCAATAGTAATAGTAGCATCCAGAGCTAAGAATTATAAAGCGCTATATCTCGTTTTAATGCCGAGAGATAGTACTTACAATGTCGAGTATTTACTCGGTATATGTGGTGTATCTAGTGTGCTTAATGAAATTATAAGTCAATTCACATCTCTGTGCGTAGTTGTACTTGTTTACATTGGTCTCGTAAACTCTTTTTTAATAACAATATTGAAATTTAAGTTACGTGAAAATGTATTTGAATGCACGCTAAATTTTACAGTGATAATGGCGCCTACGCGTAGCAATCTACTAATTGATATAAGAAACTATTAGGTCTATTTTTAATTTTAAACATAGTTGACTTGCTTTCAAAATAAGACTTAATTATCTAGTAGTATTAAATGGAAAGTAATATAGTCTTTATTAATTATTCATTTCTCATGTAGACCCTTCTCCGTGTCTTTAATTAAATTTCATCGACTAAGATAATTTTTTTTATGATATAGGGCGCAAACGAGCATACGGTTCACGTGATGGTAAGTGATCACCGCCGCCCATGAACATCGGCAATACCAGGGGGCACAGAGATGCGTTGCCAACTTTTTAGGTGGGAATACGCTCTTGTTTTGAAGGTCGCCAGGTCGTATGTGTCTGGAAATGCTGCTGGCGGCAATTGGTTCCATACTTCTGTAGTACGTGGTATTAAATGTCAGTCAAAACGTAAATTATAACGTTTATTAAATAACGGATAATGACGTAGGATCAAAAGAAAATAATCAAATTTGTTGATAGTAATTTAAAGTGACTGTGGAATTTTAATAAAATAAGTCGACTCAGTTTTGTGAAATATCTCATCAAAGTGAAATATCGATAACTAAATACAGTTTTAATTGAATTTAGAACTACTTATGGGATACCTACTAGCGGCTCGTCCCGGCTGCGTTTGTGTATGTTATATATAGGTATAAGCATAGCGTGCTGCGTACACGCCCCTATCTATGCGCTAATAAATCAGTGCGTTACGAGCCAGCAGTTGTTTCACTTGTGTCCCGTATTGCATACTTAACAGTGGCGACGAGTACCCACGCAATAAAAATAAAAAATGGCGACGTTAGGAATTTTATCTAGTTTTGATCATTCCATACAAGAATGGAAAGCGTATAAAAGCAGACTATCACAATGGTTCATTGCGAATAATATCGACGACAAATCTGATGCGACGGGAATCAAAAGACGAGCAATCTTGCTGAGCGCACTCACGGAAGCCACCTACAAACTGGCCTCAGACCTCGCCTTACCTAAGGATTTACAAGACGTTCCTTATGAAGAGATAGTCAGGATACTTGATGTCCACTTTACACCCAAAAAGTGTGGGTTTAGTGAGCGACACAAGTTTTACTCGTCAGTACAACAACAGGGTGAAACACACCAGCAGTGGGCAGCGCGACTACGGGGACTTACTGCTGACTGCGAATTCACCAACGTGGAGGAAGTACTGCGGGATCGATTTGTCTTGGGAATGCTGGCTGGACCCGAAAAACAGAAACTATTTAGCCACGAGATGAAATCCTTAACACTGGCGAAGGCAGTACAAGTAGCCGAGAGCATACTATCGGCACAGGCTGGTGCCGCGGCCACATCCGTTCCCGAGCGCACGGTGCCACAGCTGTTCCAGATCAACCGCCGCGAGGTCAGCGGCAGCGGAACGACCCCTCCAGGAAAACAAAAGTGTTCAGTGTGCGGTCGTTCTAATCATAATTCTACCCAGTGCCGGTTCATTAACTATAAATGCAAAAAGTGCAATAAAAAGGGTCATTTACGTAATGTGTGCAAAGAAGTAAAATACGTGGGGGTAGGAGATGTGAATGAGGACGATGACGATGACGGTAAGTTACTGAACATTCGCTCTGTGCGTGGAGAACCTATGACAGAGGTTGTAACTATCGGCGGCCATAGGTTAAAATTTGAAGTTGACACAGGATCGGCCGTGACGGTGATGAATGAAAAAACATATCGTCAATATTTCGGTAATATACAATTATCAAATACCGTAAAGAGATTATTTTCATACACAGGTAGTGTCATGGAATGTTTAGGGGTAATAAATGTACCCATAGAATACAATGGGAAGCAACTTTCCATTGACATTTACATAATACGAGACGGGGGTCCGCCCTTACTAGGCCGTGATTTTCTCAGTGCTTTTCAATTACAGCTCAATTCTTGTAATTTTATCAATAATTCCAAACCCGACATGAGTAATTTACAAAAACGTTTTCCTCAGGTATTCTCAGACACACTAGGTAAATTTAACAAATATGAAATAAAACTAAGATTAAAGGACGATGCTAAACCTATTTATTTTAAGGCACGCCCGATAGCTTTTGCATTGAGAAACAGAATAGATAAAGAAATAGATCGCTTGGTGAGTTTAGGCATTCTTAAACCGGTCGAACACGCAGAATATGCTTCGCCTATTGTCCCGGTACTTAAACGCGACGGGTCCGTGAGAATATGCGCCGATTACTCAGTGTCAATAAATAAACAACTTTTGGTAGAACAATATCCATTGCCTACTGTAAATGAGTTGTTCGCTAAGCTATATGGAGGCCATCAATTCTCTAAGTTAGACCTCTCTATGGCCTATAACCAGTTCGTATTAGACAGGGAATCACAGCGTATAACTTGTATTAATACACACCGAGGCCTTTTTGTATATACGCGTATGGTGTTCGGCCTTTCAAGCGCGCCAGCAATCTTCCAACGGGCTATGGAGTCTATTTTATCGGGTATTGACGGCGTATTATGTTTATTGGATGACGTCTTGATTACAGCGGATAACAGTAAATTGCATTTAGAAAGACTTCAAGTTGTTTTGCAAAGATTGCAAGAAGCGGGGCTCACCTTACAAAAAGATAAATGTGAGTTCTTTAAAGATGAAATTAATTATCTAGGATATGTAATTAATAAAAATGGATTAAAAAAGTCACCCGATAAGGTTAAAGCAATTTTAAAGGCACCGCTGCCGGATAATGTAAATAAATTACAATCTTTCTTAGGCCTAGTTAATTATTATTGAAATTTTGTTCCCGACGCGTCCTGTGTTTTAAGTCCCTTATATGAGTTATTAAAAAAGGGGGTCAAATGGACTTGGAATAAAAGCCATAACGATGCATTCTGTAAAATAAAAAAAATACTAGCATCGGATAAAGTTCTTGCACATTACAATCCCCAGTCTAAATTAATTTTAACAGTAGATGCCTCGCCGAATGGATTAGGGGCAGTGTTGTCTCAAGTAGGCGAAGACGGCGCGGAAAGGCCAATATCATTCGCGTCGCGCACCTTAAATTCGGCAGAAAAGCGCTATGCGCAGATACAAAAAGAGGCCACTGCGATAATTTTTGGCGTGAAACGATTCCACCAATATTTATACGGTCGGGCAAATCCTTTTATTTTGCGAACCGATCACAAGCCACTTGTCACTATATTTGGACCGCACAGAGGTATTCCCGAGGTATCGGCAAACAGGCTGCAAAGATATGCAATTTTTCTTAGTGCATATAATTATGGTATCGAGTACATTCGTAGTGCCGATAACTGTGCGGACTATTTGTCTCGTGCGAGCCTCCCCGAAGGCGGCGGGGGAGAGGGGCAAGAGCATGCTCCGGCCGGCTCGGCCGCTGCGCCTGTCGCGGCAGACGATCGTGCGGCGTACGTTAACTTCGTTTTTGAGGGTAATTTGCCGATAACTTTAGATCAATTACGGGAACATACGCGAAAGGATATTACCTTAGGTAAAGTTATACAATACGTTTTACAAGGTTGGCCTAAGAAAATAGATAATATATGTTTGAAACCTTATCATAAATGTAGACTAAATTTGGCTTTCGAAAATGGGTGCCTTATGAAGGGTCATAAAATTGTCATACCCCAAGTACTGCAGGCTACTATCTTAAATGAACTGCACCATTCTCATCTGGGTATAGTTAAAACAAAAGCAGAGGCGCGATCACGATTTTGGTTCCCGAACATAGATAATGAATTGGAAAAAATGATAAGTGCATGCAACATTTGCATTCAACTCAGACCAACACCGCCGCGTGCGCCGCTGGCAACATGGGAATTCCCACCGAAAAAATTCTATAGGATACATTTAGATTTTTTAGGACCCATTAATAACCGGATGTATTTAATTATTGTCGACGCATACTCGAAGTGGGTGGAAGTATACGACACTTCCAATTCATGTACTACGAGTGTTGTAATTGAAAAGCTTTGCGAATTTATGTCTCGATTTGGGGTTCCCCACACTATAGTAAGTGACAATGGATTGGCTTTTACATCACAAGAATTCCAACAACAGTGTTTGCTCAATGGCATAACTCACATAACATCGCCGGCTTATCACCCCGCGAGTAATGGACAAGCAGAAAGCTATGTCAAAATAATTAAGAAAGGCATTCGAACTAGTTTACTGTCCTCGGATAATCAAAAAAACAGTAAACTGAATTTGTTAAAATACTTATTTCACTATCGTAATTCGGTACACTCTGTCACAGGCCTTTCACCGGCTCAAATAGTATACGGCGAAAATCTTAGGTCACGTTTAGATTTAATTAATCCTAACCCCGTACAACCGTCCTCTTCATCATTCACATGTCTTACTGACCGTGTAAAACAACAACAGTGCTCGCAGAATAAATACTATGGCGGTAAAAATAAAAAGTGTTACAGTGTTAATGACAAAGTCTTATACAAAAAACATTTGAATAGTAATAAGTTTGTTTGGTGCAAAGGAATTGTTGTAAAAAGACTTGGAAAAGTTTTATATTTAATTAAAGATTTAGTGCATTCAAAGTTAGTAAAAAAACACAAAAACCAAATTATTTTGTTTCAAGGCGATCAGGTTACACAAAATTATGACTATCTGGATGGTGATAACTACGATGACAGTGAGCAGTACGCCAGCGTCGCACCCAACTCGCCTCCAGCGGTCGGGGAAGAGGAAACGAGGCCCGACGGTCTGGACTCGCGGTCATTGTTGTCGTCACCCTCAATGGAGGTGCCTCCCTCAAGGAGTAATGTCAGATTATTGCGACCGATTACTAGAGTTAACTATAAGGAGTAAATTATTATTTTTAATAGTATTGTACAATTTTTCTATTGTAGTTTGCCCTCTAAAAGGGGGAGAAGTGTTATATATAGGTATAAGCATAGCGTGCTGCGTACACGCCCCTATCTATGCGCTAATAAATCAGTGCGTTACGAGCCAGCAGTTGTTTCACTTGTGTCCCGTATTGCATACTTAACAGTGTATAATATACTTGATACATAATTTACATGTGTACAATTGCCTCTCGTATGCAAAAATCCGTCTGAGTTAAACGAATAATACTAACCACAATGTTCATTTCTAGTTTCTTGATTTTGTTAGTTCTCCCGATAAACAAATAGTCCCCCTTATTTATATCTAGTTACTAGACCATCAAATTTAATTATCTATAACTTATCAGTATTTTATTGTTATAACCATAAATTTAACTCATCTGGAATAGACTGTAAAATAATATAATACTACTACTATACGTCTTCGTAATTTACTTATATTTTATGTTTAATTTTTAGCAGATGTGAATATCCTGATTTTCGAAGGCCCACAGGCGATAAAATTATATTGTTGAATAATTTATATTGTACGCCATTACTCAAGTTTTGATGCTGAGCTTGTTTGAATAGTTCAGTGACAATATAAAAAAGTTATTTTACTTCTTCTGTATTTTTCATAATATTTTTGATGGAGAAGAGCTTAGAAAGCGCGAAAACTGCATGATACTGCGTTTGTCATTCTGAGATATTGTGTTACATCTATACTAATATTATAAAGCTGAAGAGTTTGTTTGTTTGTTTGTTTGAACGCGCTAATCTCAGGAACTACTGGTTCGAATTGAAAAATTATTTTTGTGTTGAATAGACCATTTATCGAGAAAGGCTTTAGGCTATATAACATCACGATGCAACTATTAGAAGCGAAGAAATAATGGAAAATGTGAAAAAAGCGGGGAAAATTATTCATCCTTGAGGGCTTCCATTGCGTGCGCTGCGAAAACGGTTCAAGATACCAAAAATATATGTATGAAAGAATTATTCCTCTTGAAATGATCTAAAAAAAGTCTATCTTTTAAGATTAACTCATTAGAACCGTTTTTATGGTAATCAAATTTGGTCGAAATTAATGCATTATTTGTTAAGAGTTGTATCAACGTCATAATATTAGGTATTCTTTATCCAACATGTGTTGGATAGAGTGATTCAACGGGAAGGTTTTAATGTACTTTTGGCCCGGAAAAACTTATTAACGCAGGCGAAGCCGTGGGCAAAAGCGAGTCTTATATAAGATCAAAAATATCAAAAATAGTTGAATGTCTTTGTAGAAGGTGAATTTTTGAGACGGAGCAGTAAGGGCAGCCACGCTAACTGCCTAAGTTACAAGAAACTTTCTAAAGAGATTGTCCGTAGCTTTTGAAGCATTTACACATTTATAAGTCAGCAATAAAATGGCCAATTTATGCAAAATCCTTTTTTTACCCCGATCCTGTTGCTTCTAAGGATGAAAAGACTTTATGAAACCATTAAAGGTTTGGGGTACTTAAGGTCAGAAATTGCAAAAATCTTTCCCCATACATTTGTAAGAAATGCCAATTGGCCTTTGAAATGTCAAAACTTTGTATTCGAGGTCGATTTATGTAAAAAAACGAATAGTAACCTATTCAGGCTTTGAAAGTATTCTTGCACATGTAAGGCCATTATGTATATAGCTAATATATTAATATGATTAGACTGTTTTTTATAAAAACTACAATTCAAATATATTTAATAAAATGTTATTAGACTGACGATGTTAAGGGAGTGTTGCGCGACAGGACACGCGATGTCGTCCAGCTGACAGCTCGTTTCATCAGCCCGTTTACATTACTTCATCCAGTTCGCTTGTTCACATACTTTTTTAAACGTTCATGCTTTTTGTAGGTAAACATTTTGGATGGACGTAGGAGTAAAGATTTGAGTGCAATCATGCAGGGCAGTGGCGTGACCATTGACCATGCGATGTTAGGAATGTAAAAGTATTGGAATGCTTGTGGATGGTTGTAAACATAATCTTACTAATATTATAAAGACGAAAGTTTGTGAAAGTGTTTGGATGTTTGTTAGAAGTAAACGCAGAAACAGCTGAATAGATTATAATGACATTTGTCGCATGTATAGACTATGTCGTGGAACGACACATAGGCTGTTTTTTATCCTGATAATTTGCTCCTATGGGATATAATGAGATTTTTTAAAAAGATGACGCTGGCTTTGTTTTAGTGGCGCCATACATAACTACAGAGTTTTAGGGATTTTTGTAGTGGGAAAAGCTTTTCACGCGGACGAAGCCGCGAGCTACACTTAATGTATACTTTTGATGACTCCAATCTCCAGATACTCTCTTCAATACTAATCACCGTTTAAATTGTGTAAAACCTTTTATAGTCTCGTCGTGTTCTAGGTACAGTCAGTGTTCAATAAGATAGACATTTCTTTCATAGATATTTTATTTGTATCAACATAGTCAAAGTCCAGTGTACGTCCGGACAAGAATAACTTACAAATATTGATCATGTTTTACGGACACGATGATACGATACCTCCACTAAGTTCCGGCCATTCCGACGCTGTCAGTGAGTTGTCAGTTTAAATGGCGCGGTCCTACCACCGCCTTGACCTCGCATTAGATTAATTTTGTAGAAATTTCACTAATGTTAATCCCACTGCATATTTCATTGCGAAATCTTTGATAAATAAGACTAGGTATGCTGTATAGCCAAACCTTTTTTAATTTTTTTTTTCATTTATTTTAGCGGACACCTACGTCCGCTTTTTGTATCCATGGGAATCTACATCTGCATTGTTTGCTTTTAGTTCTTCGTGTCATAATAATAATTTTACTCTATTTCAGATACTTATCCATGATTACGATATGATTATGATATTTTATCTAAGACAGTATTTGCCATTCTATAATATGATAATTTGTACCTAATCTGACGAATGACCGTCGGATTACCAGGCTGTCACCAAAGGAGCAAAAATATTTATTGCTACCTAGCACGAATTATGACTCTTGAGTGTTAGTTCTTAAATAATGTATAAATATTAAGCCTATCCGTCCATTACAGATAGTTACTAACGCTCTTATTCTTAAACAGTTTATCTAAGTGTTTTATCGTCTTCCTTCACACTCAATTCAAAATTTGTTCGAAAAGGACAAAACATTCGATAAATAAAAATAAATAGGTTGGATATATAAATAGGTTATATACATAAATAGGTTGTTGGTTAGAAAATAGTGAAATAAATAATTAAGGAAAGAAAATATACTTAACAATAAAACAATATAAAATACTTACATTTTGGCGGAGTATAGTGGACGTAAAGGCCATTTTTCTTAGTGTTTCTTTCATTCAGCCATTTCTTCATACTCTCCATAGTGCAATGAATTATTAAAATCTTATAGTTTTGTTTGTCATAAATCACACACTTTTATACATATCAATTCTAAAAAATGTTTTTCTCATACAACGCTATAATGTCACTTAGACACATTTTGTTCCGATTTAAGTACGTAGTCGAATCAAAGCAACTTGTTACCGAGGAACACTACACTACTACGAAACTAACAGTTACTTCAGCGACTTTCGGAATTGACGGCTAGTGTTATATACTACTATTTTTTATGATATAGGGGCAAACGAGCATACGGTTCACCTGATGGTAAGTGATCACCGCCGCCCATGAACATCTGTAACACCAGGGGGCACAGAAATGCGTTGCCGGTCTTTTAGGTGGAAATACGCTCTTTTTTTGAAGGTCGCCAGGTCGTATCTCTCCGGAAATGCTGCTGGCGGCAATTGGTTCCATAGTTTAATAGTACGTGGTAAAAAATGTCGGCTGAAACATACAGTGGTGGATTTCCAACCTCCGAGGTGATGTGGATGGAATTTGGAGTTCTCCCGCGTTGTACGGTGATGGAACTCAGTAGCAGGGATAAGTCCGAATAATTCTTCCGAGCATTCCCCGTGGTAAATGCGATAGAGAATGCAGAGCGATGCTACATCTCTATGAAAAGCCAAAGGATCAAGCCGATCGGAAAGAATACGGTCGTCAATAATACGAGCTGCCCGACGTTGAATACGGTTAAGAGAGAGAAGTTGGTACTGGGAAGCCCCTGCCCAAAGATGAGAAGAATATTCCACATGGGGCCGAACCTGCGCTTTATAAAGTCGCAGGGGATGGCCCGAGGTAAAATATTGCTTCGATCTGTTGAGCACACCAAGCTTCTTTGAAGCCAATTTGGCCTTATCCTCAAGGTGACTGCGGAACTGAACGTCACTCGATATGTCCACACCCAGAATTCCGATACTAGCTGTGGCAGTTAGAGGAGTGCCTTGGAATTGAGGTGAAACGACAAATGGCGTTTTCTTTGCGGTAAACGCACAAACTTGTGTCTTTGTGGGGTTGAATTGAACCAAGTTGTATCGGCCCCAATCCAAGACTCGGGACAATAACGATCGCCTTCGCCCATCTATGCGTTAGGTACACAAGAAGATCACCGGCCGAGCGACCCCTACGGAAACCGTATTGGCGGTCGCTTAGTAACTGATGATCCTCTAGGTACCTAAGGAGCTGGCAGTTGACAATGGATTCCATTGTTTTCAAGAGCAAGGAGGTAATGGCTATGGGCCTGTTATTGGACGGGTCTGAGCGGTTGCTTTTTTTAGGGATTGGATGCACTAATGCTGTCTTCCAAGGAATCGGGAGTACGCCTGAGGAGTAAGAGTGCTGACTTCATCCTATTATCACATCTATCTCAATTCTAAATCCCGTGGATGTTTGTAAGAGATATAAAAAAAATTTATAGCAATAACCAATTCTGCTTACCATGGTTTTAGTTAACTAATGAGAGAGAGAAATAGAAATTCTCAGGCTCATGATGTCACTCATCAACGGATAGTCCGATATGAATCGATTAGTCGACATGTGTAGTTTTATAACCTGATTCTCGATAAACTTTATTTATAAATGGGTATTATTGTATCGTTAAAGGTGAAACTATGAAATTGAATAAATTTAATGGTAACATAAACTTATGTTTACAAGAAACATGAAGGTTTAGACAGAAACCCATAGAATAAAGACTAAAGCATCCTTATTCTGAGCAGAAACCCAATTTGTTCACAATTATTTCGCCGGGATCTTACCAGTAAAATAGTGTGATAGGAGACGATCCTATCGCTATATCGAGGATAAATATATCCTGGGAAATGGGAACCGAACCGATTCGCTGCTCAAGTACACTTCTAAAAAACAAGAATATTCAAACAATTTTGAATAAGCTATGAGATATTATAGTGTGCATGTAATAAGCGCATTTAGTTATTACGCCTGTAAAGGGCATAAAAGTTGAGCATGAATCGATTTTAACGGTGGTATGGTGCGATCGAAAACTGTCTAATCAAATATTTACGGACACGTCCAGCTGACATCGTCCTACTTATGGCTCCGGTTGCCTTAAGTTCGTCCTCAATTATTTATGTTTTCTAACTAGAACAATATAACAAATTCTACGTACCTACTTAAATTAAATGCTGGCAATTAAAATATGGGATTTCCAAGTTATATTTAATTACATGTGGTTTTGTCTTAATTTCTTATATTTTTTTCTATTGATTACATAATTATAGAATGTAACGTTTAGAATAGTGATAATTATATCAATATTAACTACAAGAAGAAGGTAAATTGTAAGGCTACTCAAACTAAACGGCAGCGACAGTCCTTGGTATTCAAATCGATTATAACAAACTTGCTATGTCATACACATATGTTTCTTTGAGTAATTACAAACTGAATTTACTTAAATGACTAGTCAATATACATTGATATATTATTACTCGTTAACTTGATAGAAACATCACTTTTGCACTAATGTTTAGTTTTATTTTTCGCACTGAAACACAGCACCGAATGTCTTAATTATTGCATGTATGGTTAGTAGGCAGGTGTATAATGTACTGGAAACAGTAATTCGAGACGACGAGCCTATGGTATTCATCTATGCAATACAATAGAATACAGGCACGAACACAAGCGCCTGCATTTTGACATCAAAAATTAATACTATATATTTGTTAATTTTTGTAAATAGTGGTAGAGTCATCGAATGAGTATGGTAGAAATGACAACGTATAACATTTTCTTCTACTTCAAGACTCTCTGTCTCTATAATCTATACTCTATAATCCATTATTAAGTTTCTTATGTGGTAGGTCTTTTGTATTCGAGAGACCGGTTGGTTGACTCCACCATTCCAGATTGTGTCGAATGGCGTGAGATAACTGCCATTCAATCTCTATCTGGACGGCATCGCGCTTACTATCAGGTGAGGTGCATTCACTTTGTCGTGCCCGAATAAAAAAAAGAACACAACGTCGACTTTTGTTGCCAAACAACATTGTTGTGTTTCGTTTAGCATGCAGCCAGTATTAGGACATAAAGAGATTTAAATCCTTACGTATTAGGGTGACGCCCTCGTCACTGCCCTCAGTGCAATGATACGCAGCGCTTTGTAGTGAAATAACAGGGTAGCGTAAAGGGGAAAATGCTTCAGATAGCCCAAAAAAATGTGAAAATAATATAATTTACTGTCTGTATCTATATTGACTGCCTTGGTGGCGTAGTTGTGTTACGGTACGGCTGCAATGTCAGGGTCTCAGGTTCGATCCCCGGGTCGGGGAAAGTGATATTGGGTTTTTTTGCTCTGTATCAGACTGGAATTTGTGCCCGATATGGCGATAGGCTCGCCTCCTATCACATCATGGGACGGAATATGCATGGCGAAAAGTGGGTGCACTGATTGTGCCTCTGCCTAGCCCTTCGGGGATAAAAGGCGTGAGTGTATATGTATGTGTGTATACTTTAATGGTGGGAGGGGGGGTCGACAAATTAGCCACGGCCGTTTAAGGTGTAATTACGCCACTGGAAGTGCTTTATGATTCAAGTTTCAATTACTATTTTTTGTACATAAAAATATAAAGGCAATCTTGTCGCTTATCATCGTGTTTTCAGCTTACACATCTCGTTATTTATTTGTAAAAAAGAGAACACCACTCCCGGCAAACTGTTCCTAAAACTTAACAGCTCAAGTGTATCTGAATCAGCACTAAATTTAAAAACGTGGTCTCACAAAAGCCGAATCGATACCGTTATTAACGATGTGCGATGCGGTATAGCGCACCAACTTTATAGCTTTCACTCTAAACGCAGTATTTTAACCACAAATTTCATCTGATGTCCGTATTTGTTACAAACCTTGGGTTACAAGGCAGCGTATCTAGAATTAACGCAAATGAGCATTGTCTCATATGGACGTTCGAAGCAAATCCTCATATCATGTCTATAATTTAAATACAAATGAATAAACGAAGGAATCCTCCCAGTCAATGTCGCAGTAAGTAAGTTGAGATACAATAGAGACTCGATTAACCGGACTTAGTCTTGTGAGGTGTATGGATAATAGAAATTCCGGAGAATTGAATGTATGAAGAATAACTATAAATTCACATATAAATTACTATTAATCAGCTTTTGTTCGCGGTTCCGCAAGTGTTTATGACCATTCTTGGGATCAAAAGTAGGCTATAGAACTTGGGGATTACCCCTCAGTATTATATTCAGTAAATATATGTGTATTTTTTGAATTTCTTAGTTTGATCCCCTCGCGTTTCGCGATTGGCAATCCGGATAACCGCGTATTCGTATAATTGAGGTTCGAATAATCGAGTCTCCAATAATATGTAAATGAAAGGCAAATAAAATTCAGGCTTACTATAATTCAATAAAGCTACGTGATAAGAATTTAATATAAGGAACTACTAGTGGGACATGGATCTTCATTTACTGAGGTCTTCGCCACTGCTTGAAAGGGTGATGCTAATGTTGAATCCAATGTCTTTTTTGTTTAGATTTTTATTTCGGTCGATGGATACTGGATACTGTGGAGAATTTTCAGCTGCAATAATATAATGAATAGGTGTAGTACAAAAATTTTACACGCGTTAGAATATCTCATGAAGTGAACATTAAATAAAAAAAAATTTTGGCATATTAATTTTATACATGCTTGGATATATTATCTAAAAAAAAATATATTATAAATACTGGTTGATATAATATGTGGTTGATTGTAATTACTTGTCTATAATGTATAAAAAGCAGGACTATTTTTGCAATTTAACGTCAAGAAAATGTGAAAAATCCATGACTATATATTACTAGAGTATTCTATGTGTAAAATTCTCACCATTGTTTAATATACGATGATAGAGTTCATTAAATTTCTTTTGTCTCTTCATGTTGGAAGGCGTCCGGACAACTAACGTCGGCAAAAGAATATAATGTTCTAGATTTGGCTCTTCACGAGAATTATGCCTACGGCGAGGTGTTTCTTTTTTCACAACTAATCTAGGGTTTTTAGCTTGAGATTTACAAGTAGATAGACTGGTGCCGCTCGTTACATCCTGGTTGGAGACAAGTTGAGATACCTGTTGCGTCAATACCATGCTGGCTTCTGGTTTGGTAGTGTTAGAGGTTTGAAAGCAACAAGTTTGCTCCCTCGTTGTTGGTGTTCTAACAGCGCAACTAGGCCCTGGGCAACACTCTTCTTGACGAATACGATGTTTTTGCCGTACATCCGCTGCCATCAACCGATCGAAACTTCTAGGAGTTCTTCGAGGACTTGCTTCGCCGCGCCTTCTGGTCATCGTTACCATTGCATCTGTATTTTGATCACTTACAACCACATCATCACTGGTCTGCCTATTTTTATGACTTGCTACAATGATATCCCCAGTCTTGCCCATAGGCCTACAACTCTCATGTCGATGATTCAACTTTACGATTCTATAGTGACGTCGCCTTCTCCTTTCGACATGGGCAACTCGCTCACGTAATAAACTGTCGATTAATCGCTGAAGTTCCCCTCTCGTAGTGCCTCTATCATTGCATCTCTCAGGATGTCCTCGACGACCCAGTCGAGCATTTGGCCAATGAGTACGACAGACATCTTCCCATATTATGTCACTGAGAACTGCTTCTCTAGACGGAGTAAGCTTTATGCCATCATCGCGTGGAGCGAATTCGCCTTGAGCCAGATAATGCACAGTGTCCATCAAACGGTAATCGCGAACTGGATTAAGTTTGTGCCTTATTTTATGAACTCTTTCAGCTGCTAGTTTGGGCACCTCGTCGCGTTTACACGGCACGGAAGCACATTGACGTCGACCGCGTGCCGTGATACCATCATAAGTTGTGAAGTCGCGTCCATACTGCTCGGAGTTGTGTTCCTTTTCAAGAGTGGTGGCTTTGCTAGGTGAAAGAGGTGGAGGTTGCTGAGCGTAGCGTTGGAAAGCCGATGTTTCGGGAACGTGGCTGTAATGTTCTATGTAGCTACAACCTGGTCTGCCGGACGCCGATGTGCTTCTCATGATATTCCCTTTGGTTTCCTCATCTGACGAAGACAGAGGTATATTAGGATCGATTGAACGGAATACCATTTCTTGTCTCTGAATTTTTCGCTCCAAATGATCTATTCTTTTATTTAGCTTGGTAAGTGTTTTAGCCGTAGTTGGTGCAATGTCTTCAGATGATGTGTTCGTAACAATTAATGTAGCGATATCTACTTTTGGGCTGGTTCTCCGGTTTGCGTTTACTTTATGAGGGTTCATATTTATTTGTCTTTGTGAATAAATATAGCATTTTTCTCGTGACTGACTTTTTGTGTTAAATACATTTACATTGCATAAAGGGCGATTAATTAGCGAACATTTTGATGCAAATGCAGTGTTTTCTACCTGAATTATGATTGACGACACACTTTCTTTTACAGTTTTGCTTTTTGAATCTTCGTATTGTGTTCCACATTCGGTCGGGTATGTTATAAGATTAGACTCATTTTCACTGCAATCTAATCAAATATTTGAGAGGGTTGGTATAGATTAAATTATTTATTGTTAAATATGTTCTTACGAGTTGTAAAAGACGAATGGTCGCCGATAGCTAGTCTTGAACGTTTTTCGGAGCTCTGAAATGTTTTATAAAAATAATAAATTGTATCACAGAGTTACAAAGCAGACTAAAGAATGAACTCCCCAACACACCTTCTTTGGATTAAAACGACACTTTTCAGCTATGTATATCGTTTTAATGGCAGGAGCCCTTGGTTTTATAGAAACAAGTACTCTTTGTGAAGATTGGCGATGGGTTGTGTTCTTTTTGAGGATTTCTAGGTCTGAAGAATAGATAGAGTTATTACGTTATGATATATTAAAATTAAGTAAAGTTTTTTGGTGTTACCAAGGAGGAGTTCTTTTTTTGGCAGGCGCGTTGAACCAACTATAGAATCGTAATCGACTTTTCGTATTAACTTCTCTTCGTGGATGGATATCAATTTCGTCTTCGATGGTGATTGTTTATTTTCCATCACAACTTATTTTTCTCCTGCCCTGCATATTTATTAAAAGTAAGCCGTCTGGACTATAAAACGAAGTGTGATCAAAACAATAATTTGGTAAGATAAAAGAAAAATAATTACATTATTCTGACATGTCTGATGACGTGATGTTTTTCTTCTGTTGGTGGTTTATGGCACATAAGCATATCGATCCTTCTTTATGTCTAGAACTTTTAGTACATAGATTGCAAATGTTAGGTACTAATACTTTTAATAAGGCGAGCGGTTGAGTTAATACAGTGTTATTTGAATTAGGCACTTGTCGTTCAAAATGCCCAGGAAATTCTCTAATTCAGTTTAACGTACCTATAAAATATAAATTCACCAGGTGATGACCGATGTGAAGAGTTAGAAAATAAATTCTAAAGCTCGTATATGTGCAATAAAGCACACATTTAATACTGGCTGCCAAGCTATGAAAATAAAGATAATTATTTCACGTGAATACGTATTTTACGGCCATAATTCATTAATTAAAGCCTAGCTAACCTTCACACAATTGAACCTATCACGCTACGCGATTTCAAAAATGGAAGAAACTGAAAAACAAGAAAGTTATGTGTCAAAATTTACTTGCGTGACGTTTCGCCCGTTTGGTGCTTTTAAAAAAATTGTTAGCCCAATATTCTGGTGAAAAAATAGTGAGGTTTTTCGTTATAAAGGACGTATGGATGTTTAAGGAGTTGTGAGGATGTCAGAGCAAGAGAAGACGTCGGGCGGGACGGCGCCCAGCGCCCCGTCGGTGGTGATGGTTGAAGCCGGGGCGCGGCACAAGCAGTCGTACCGCCCCACCGAGCTGCAGGACGAGCCGCTGGCCGACGTGCACCACAAGCGCTCCCGAGCGCCGGCCGTGCCATGTATGACGTTTGTTCTTTCTTTTGTCATTGCCAAGCATATTTTACAGATGTTACAAATTACCGTAAATAGCAAAATACTGTGACATATTGCTTTGTTTCCACAACAACGAATGAATTTGTGTTTTGTGTAGCCGTAGCTGAAGAACTAAAAGCTGCCACTGAGACTTCAGCAATGAAAGAGAGAAAAGAATCTGAACGAGGTAAGGCAATCAATTTTATTTTTTATTATATAAATAGGTAGTCAGATTTTGATGCTGGCAAGTTTTAGGCAAATGTAATTTTAATGGATTTCTAGAATTATAGTCGACTAATTACTGATAAGAGGTATGGTAAAATCGGGCAGTAACATAAAATAACTTTTTATATTGTAGCGATGTCTTCAGATAAACATAAGTCTAAAGCTGCCAAAAAGCTATCCTCGCACACCAAGAGACGAGGTTCATCGCCCGAGGCGATCACACTAGCGCCACTGGAGGTTGAAATGAAGGTACCTACGGTGATTCATGTTAATACAAATTACGGTGTCATGTTAGTTGATATCGACTCGCCATAAATCTGCTTTTATCACGCCACCTGAGTACTTACGTTGTTTCATGCAACTTTTCATGCGACTTGAAAGTACATTTACCTATAAAAATATTATAGAGCAAATAAATTAATGAACATTAATAATTGGAATTGCAAGTAATTGAAAATAGCGGTTGTGACTGGCGAATGCGAATTTCGGTATTTAGGGGCCTGGGTTATCATGCTTATCAGACTTTTATAAGCTAACCTTACAAGGCAGCATCAAATATCTGTATCACAAAAAATCCGAAAAAAAAATTGACATGTTCAAGTTTGTATTAAAATCTATAAACTGCTGAGATACGTAGATTGGTATAATATTTGCAGCGCGCGGGCATTTCACCGCCACCACAGCCAATACCAGCGCAAGTGGAGTCCATGGGGTCGACGGCGTCCGATGCGACTGATAAATTTGCCGAAGACAAGAGAGACGACGACGACAGCATCAAGGAGGAGATCGGGGAATTGCGGACATCTGATGAGGCTAAACCGTCTTCAGAATGGGTAAGAATGCAATTCACACATTTTGAAACTTACACCAATCCGACGTAATACGATAGTTTATCTGCCTAAAGGATATGAGATTTAATCTTAGTGATAGGGTATATAAAGCGCGGCAGCCCGCATTGCTAAAAACCATTTGTTTTCGATAATAGTATGTACAAAATAAAATAAATAATGAGCGATATATTTTGATGTTGTTTGTTGTAGTGTGATGACGAGGAGGCGGGCGGGCTGCCGCGCAGCGAATCTCGCGCGTCGCGCGTGTCTCGCGCCGTGCGCCAGTTGTTCTGCTGTGGTGCCTCCTACGAGGCCCCCTCCGAGGAGGATATCTCACCGCGCGGCTACATCCACGGCATATAGACACGCGCACGCAGCGCCTCCGAGCCACCACACACCAGCGACCTGTCCACACGCTTCTATGTCATGCTGGCTGGCCATTTTCAATCGTTGGGCGTGAATGTCTCTACTTTATTCTCTAAATGTGCGCGAAGATTATTCATTAATACCAACATGTTTTTGGTATTTTTCTGTCTTAGATTGGCTATATTCAATACTGTTATAATATTAATAGTATACTATTGGATATACTATGAGCGGAAAAGACGATATTTTAAAGGTGATAATGTTTATCATGGACAAACTTGACTTGACTTACTATAAACACTATACTGCTATGATATTCGTAGGCTTCGATGATTGGGGATGGCCAGCTAAAGAAATTGGAATACTTGCTTCATGTGAATGTTGCGTGTGCATTTTGCTGTGTATATAAAATTACTAATAAAAATATAGCTATTTCATTTTTACTAACCTTTTTATTTGTCTATTATTTTCATCCATTTTGGTCTTATTTTGGTGAATAATTAGGTCTGTCGCGCAATGAAAGCTATAATAAAAAAAATTATAAGAATTAATTGGCCCTATTTCCGTTCTGCTAACTACAAAGTTGTAAGTTAAAGTTGTAAGTCATAAATTACATTTCACCCGTATTCCTTGTATAACTATACTTATACGTAGATAGCTCCACAAATTTTAATTGCTGAACTTGAAACTACGATAACTAATTGAAAACACATGGTATTGAGAACCGTTTCCGTTATTCAAAGAACAGAAATAATAACGATATTGTTAGGATAAAAGTTTTGTAACGGCATTTGTAACGATATTTGTAGCGTGCTCACCAGTTGTGAAAACCAGTCGAGACGTCAAAGTAATGGTGGGAGTGGCAGTTGGGTGAATAAAAAGGGTGCCGTATCGGGTTGCAGGTTCTAACCAATCCAGACGATGAAATCACTCTGGCCATTCGAAGAAAGATCGAGCATCAAAAACTCATACACTTCACACGACCGCAGTTCCGTCCTCGCCGTCGAGGATCTCGCTGCGTCCCCCCCCCCCAACCCTCCTAGCAGTTCCGGCCCGCGTGCCGACGACAATGTATCGAATTGATAGGAGTAGGCTTAAAACCAATCTTCCCTAATCGATGATGTCTCATCCTCTCTCAGTGGCCGTCCTGAGCCGAGGTTCGTGACCCATTAGTGGGTCGCCCTCAGCATGGTCGCTTAATTTCGAGGGTTGCGAGCGCCTTCTGCATTCACCCAAAATACCGGTGTTCTTACATCAGCCGACCCTCGTCAGGCTAGTAAGAGATTAGTCAGGATAAAAAAAAAAGGTTTGCAGGTCATTCGAGCTCAGACGCTCATTCAGGCTCAGTCTCACAGTCGATCTCAGTTGACTTTCATGCTGGTCGGTTAGTTGCCGACATTTTTGTAAAAGTATTTCTGTTAAATGTGCTTATGTAAAATCAATGATAAATGTGTGTTCATGTAAAATCCGTATTAAATCGTCTTTTTTTAAAATCCAAATCGCTTCTGTTTCTAATAATATGTTTAACCCTTAGGCCCCGTTTTTTCAACTGTAGTTACCTTTTTCTCAGGGTCTTATTAAGCTGGACGCTCTCTCGACACTCGAAGATCTGCGTGAGCGTTCAGCTTAATAAGACTCTGGCAAAAGATAACTATAGTTGAAAAAACCCGGTCTTAAATAGTTACGTAATGATGATTTTATTATTAGCACAAAAGAAACGAAAACGACATCGAAGATAAAACTGCTAAAAACATGGATGATGAGAATACTCTTCTCCAGGAATTGAAAAAAGAAATAATAGGGAATGAAAATATTCAAAGAGAATTAAATGAAAATAACCCGTTGCAAGAATCGAAACACGATGCATCACAGAACGAAAATGATTTGTTGCAAGAAGCAAAGGGAGATGTAACAACGGATGAAAATAATCGTCTCCAAGAAGTGAAAGAAGATATATCGGAGAATATAAATATTCTTCTAGGAGAAATGGAAGTTTCACCAGAAGAGACCGACATAACAATGGCCAACGTGAGTTTGAGTGGCTGGATGGTGTCTTTATAATGTATTTCGATATATTTTTTTAGATCTTTATATTATTTACAAACATCTAGATATAGGTATGCAATATACAAGTATTGTAATGTTTAGATAATAATTTGCCAGTAGTAGTGAGCAAAACTTTTTTTTATCTTCTATTTGAGAAACGGTCCCAATAGTATTAGTTTTCAGAATGCTATGGAAAATATTCGTACTAAGAAAAAAGAAATATCTTGGGACGACAAGAATTATCTCAAGACCGTTAATTTACAGGTATGTAGCCATTTTATAGTGATTAAGTTAATCTTTTTTGTTTTTGGGGATCTAACATTTTAGCTATTTTTAGAAGATGGATGTGCGAAGCTACACTTGGGCTGTAGAGCGTAAAGCCTCCATTGGACCTTATTTCCAGTCAACTCCATCTTTAGGTGGTCCCTCAGGAATTACCATCTGCATTCCGAAGGTTACTTTAATTACATTCCTTTTATTTTACCGATTCTCTCATAGACTAATGCTAATTGGGAAGGTAGTTAATTTTACAAGCTAATGTTTAACGAAATATTTTTGATATTCTTCTATATTGATAAAGCATCCAGTTTTCGACACCTAAACTGATGTTTATATACCTAGGTATTGACTTTCAGAAATCACGTAAGGGTATTAATGATGATTTGAATACGATGCCTTCGGTGATTAACATCACGGTATCTAAGGTGGGTTCTCAAATTGTTACACAATTTACGTACCTCGGGCCGTAGCCATGATGCCTTTCTATAATCGTTAACGTAACATTGTGTACGTTATCGGTAGGATATCGTTGGGGATAGTGCAATACCGTGTAACTAGCAATGGGAAACACCGCGTAAGTATAAAAAAATTATAGTATCAATCATAAGTTTCATGCCGTAAGTATAATTTTATTTTCTGTTAATCTTTTTTCGTCACTTAGGCAGTATTTTTATGTCATTTGCATACTTTTTTTGGTTTTTATTAACGTAAACGATTGTAGAAAGACATATTGGCTACGGCCTTTGATAAAATTAAGCATTCGTGCGATATTAAAATCAAAATCCAACTAATGAAAAAACCTCACCAGATATTTATATAGGCTCCGCGTAGGCACTGTCAATTTGTCGCCGAAAAATTATACTATGTAATTGACGCTTCATTACTTGGTTCAGCAACCGCTAATAAGTGTAGTTTTTTCGGTAACATATTCACACATGTGTACAAAGCCTTTCATTTGTAAGTAATTGTAAAATTTCATATTTTTTAATTACAGAAAAGCATCGTCCATATATCTTTGTCTCAAAACAACAATGAACATGACAGAAATAAACTTGATTTGAAGGTGATATATAGAATGCCTTCATTACATAGAATGTTTGCTATGTTATATTTATGGTTTACGTTATCAGTAGGTTGGTTTTGGAGGTTTGCTGTATGTATTATTATACTAGCTTTTGCACGCGGCTCCGCCCACGTGAACAAATTTTTTCGGGATAAAATTCCGCTTTATATTTTCCCGGGATAAAATGTTAATCTAGAACATGATCTACCCGTGTGCCAAATTTCAACGAAACCCATTCAGTCGCTTCGGAGATGTGACAAACAAATGTAACAAACAAGCAGAAAAACAGACAGAAAAGAATAAAAAAAAATGCTGTTTTTTCCATTACTCTTTTTTAGTCACCCCTTTTTTATCACATTTCTTTAATAAACATACACCGGTTCTACTGCATTTATATGTATAGATAAATGAATCAATTTTTCAGATCGGGGATGCACCAAATGTAACCTTTCTCGGTGTTCTTCGTGGAAGAATTCACGATATTCGTGATAAAATACGAAATACATTAAATATTTAATTATAGTTTTGGCATTTAGGCTGTTTGACGTGATTTTATTATTATAGAAGTATTTGTCGCATGTGGTTGAAAATTCAGCGTAAATAAAAATAAAGTTCTATTAAACTATTTTTTAATAAATAGTTTTTTCCTTATTTCTTACACAGTTTATAATAATATATAAAAATCTAAGTTGTTCACTGAGATTTATAAGCATACAGTCAATTTTGAAATTTGCAAAGCAAACATAACTTAATCATCATTTTGGTACTTTATAACAAGCTTACAGTTCAAACATAGGTAAAAAATATATATTTTTATATCATCAACTTCAGCGATTGTTCAGACTTCAGATAAAATGGTATAAAAGTATTCAAGTCTATCTTTTGATTAATTATTAGGTGCTCACAATTGACCTTGATATTGGGAACCAATGAGTCTCCTAAGCGCATCTGATGAAGAATCTGGAAGCTCTGACGGCAGACATCTTATTCAGTCTTATGTGGTATAGCATGGATCTTTGGCCCTATCTCTGAGCTCTTGTTCGATGCGCACACTCCGCGGCACTCGGCACTGGGAGCAGGCTGGACTCTTCAGCGGCATCTGGTGCGTGAGGTTTGAAGCTCGAGCGGCGTCGTAATCCCCCTCTCTCGGCCTCCAGCACAGCTCGGTGGTACCACATCTACTCGTCATTTCGCGGCATATCTGCAAAAGAAGTCAATTTAACTGTGTGGCATAACGGCGAAAAGTGCGTGCACAAGTTGCGCCTCTGCCTACCCCTTCGGGGATAAAAGGCGTGAGTGGGTGTTAACTGTCTGTGATTTTGAGTTAAGCGGTGATTCCTAAAAATCATTTGATTATTCGAAATATGTCTTGTTAAAATGGGTTAAATTCAGCAACAGCTAAACCGATTCTGTGGGGCTAGGACGTGAAAAAAAAACACGATGCGTCTCCGCTTCGTTTTATTGTGATTGGTTGAGTGACTGACGTATCGGTTATTTTTATGTTTGTGATTGATCGAGAGACCGATACGTCAGTCTCTCAACCAATCACAATAAAACGAAGCGGAGACGCATCGTGTTTTTCATTTCACGTCCTAGCCCCACTGATGACTTTCATTGGTAGAAAACTTTTAACACAATAATGAATAAACAGACAAATTTATCCATATAAGGATTTACGCAGCTGCAAAAAGTCAGTCTAAAAGATCTAACCGAAGCGAGGTACTCGTCGCGGCAGTCGTCTGGGCAGTCGCAGGTCCAGTTGGTGGGCGGCATGCACGGCACCACGGGCGGCGTGTAGCATGTGCTGGGATGCACGTAGCACGAAGAGCAAGAGCATTGTTGGCACATCGAGTATACCTGAGAACACAATAGTACACCCATATAGCTAATAGTGGCATTAAATAAAGCGAGGGTCTGGACGGTGGATAAATTTACCCGATTGCTGAAGGAAGGTAATGTGTTCTTCATGTGCTGTGCCAAGGCCCTACGAAACACGAAGTTCTTGGCGGTTGCCCCGTTCGCTTCCCCCTAAGGCCGCCTCTGTCTATAGCTCCGAGAGAGTAGGCAGAATTACTTACCGGACTACGACTCTAAAGGTTTCATCATAAAGCGGACGGGGCGGGATGGCGCGCGCTAGCGCTCGACTCTATGTGACGTATTCTATACTAACTAGTATACTATAACTGTTCACGTTCCGCCAGCGTCGTGTCTTCCCTTAAATTTCCAACAGTAACGCTCGATTTGTCTAAGTATATTTTTATACAACTGAACAACAAAACGAGTAAGGTGTGGTAAATATTGTGATACCTGACCAAAAAAAAATTTATGACACCTTAGAACTTGCTCGATATTCTAAGATACCGGAAATGTAGTATATCCACCGGGACCGATTTACACTCATAAGTACCGAGTAACCATACCATCCATAATTCCATAGCATACCATCTCTGTATTATAAACTGCCCACTGCCGAGCACAGGCCTCCTCTACAACTGAGAGGGTTTTTAGGCCACCTTAGTCCACCACGCTGGCCTAGTGCGGGTTGGCAGACTTCACATTCCTTCGAAATTCAGAGAACTTCTTAGGTATGCAGATTTCCTCACGATGTTTTCCTTTACCGTTAAAGCAAGCGATAATTCACAAAGAATACACACATAATTTTTTAGAAAAGTCAGAGGTGTGTGCCGTTGGGTTTTAAGCTTCCTGAAATTCGTCTCGACAGTTCGTTTACTCCCAACTAGGCTATCGCCGCTTCAACCGAGTAACACTGGCTGCAAATAACAATGTCCTTCATACGGAACAAAAGTCCTTGCACACATCATTCATCATCATCATTATCAGCCTTTATCAGTCCACTGCTGGACATAGGCCTCCCCTAATGAGCGCCATAGCGCCTTGTCTTCAGCTTGCCGCATCCAGCATCTGCCTGCAGTCTTTCGCAGATCGTCATCCCACCTGGCCGGAGGGCGTCCTACACTACGTTTGCCCAGTCGCGGTCTCCACTCAAGAGCACGTTTACCCCAGCACACGCTTGCTGCCAAAACTAGACAGATTGGTCATATCTGTTTAGACGGTCTATCGCGTGCCAGGTAGGTGTCACATTATTAAATAGATAACCTTGATAATTTTCAAGCAAGTATCGTGACATATTCAGCATGTGCAGACTGCTTTAATTAAATGTGAATTATAGCGTGTGTTCCACACATTTTTGCGTATAATTTATGTAATCATAATCAGGGTAATGTCCACTTTCATCATATATTTTGATGAAATTATTTAGTCAGCGAAAATTACGGACACTCCTATACGTAGTAGCAGTGATATTCATCTTTTTGTATAAATTATAATGATTGCTTTATACGACAGGCTTGTAATCGAGTGAGGAAAATGATCTCACCAGTATAAAACATCTACAATACCAAAGAATCGATGCGCTGCCGACTCCAGAGTTAAGGAATAGGGATTAGGGTGGGAATCGGTAGATAAACCTATTCTTTCTCTCTTCCAAGGTACAGATCCCATGTGGTGGCGGACTCAGCATTCTGTGTTTTTCTTCTCCACTTTGTTTTGATCCATGACGTTGTGTTCAGAAATCTGATATTCTCTCATATCGGTCTGAATCTCTGGCCGGCGATGAATTAGTCTAATTAATGATATCAATTTGGCGCAGGTGCACTTACCAGCCAAATAGCGCGAGCGATCTCATTACGAACGTACGGCAGACAATTGCAAAGAAGACAGTTTTCGAATTTGGTCAACTCTGGTATGCCCAAGTTTCTTTCGACACCCGACGGTCCTAATACTACCTGCAAAACAATTTTATGCTTCATTTTGATAACTATTCTTATTACTTCGTGCGTAATATCTCTATTATCTTTTTGGAACAACGATAATTTTGTATGCGTGAAAAATCAAAACTAAGTAATACGTGCGTCAAAAGAAGTTGTAATTGCTGAAGCAGCTTATATGGCAGTGTAGTGTTCGTCTATAATTTGATAGCTTCTGTGCTTTAAAGCGACTCACTGCAATTGCATTTTTATTGTAACTGCAATCTAAATAACCATGTATGCAAAGAAATTATTAGTGTACATAGCGTAACCAAAAAGGCATAATTTGTTTTGAAAAAAAAAAAGGTATAGTTGTTATGTTGATTTAGTTTAAATGATAACCTCTCACGCTTACTCGAGCTATATAACGTTTGCTCGAGCAGCCCAAGTTCGCTATGAAACAATAAACTTAAACATTTTGCGTACTCACTCTGACACTGAGACCTTTATAGACCAACTTAGTTCAAGATAAAAATCATTGACGAATAAAATCACTAATACACACTCAAGTAAAATTTGTCTCGCACTAATTAAAAAGTAGGTCTTACATTGTCTATCATCGCATAAAAGCTACATTAAAACATGGATAGTGGACATCGAACCTCACTCGCAAAGAACTGACAATCAGGCGCGCACGTCCCCAAACTATCGACGTACGCGCATTGTACCACATTCTTCGCCCCCTGCAGCGCTTTCACCACGTTGATGGTATTCCTGGCCACTGCGTATGCGCCGGCGAGACACGGGGTTTCAGCACAACATCCATTCGCGGCACACACTGCCTCAGTTCCGCTCATTATGCTCGATGTTACGCATTCGATCTAAAATATTAAGTGAGACTATAATTGGGAACTCTATATTTTCCTGTAATTTTAGGATTAACTAAGGGGAGTTAGGTTTATAAAACGACTAACTAATAGCATACGCTGATTATGAACAACGACGTTTGCAAATTCAATAATTCCTCCAATGATCCTAATTTTTCGCGATTTTCAATAAACAATCCTAATCTTCGACCTGATACCGAGAATAAGCTATTCAAAATAAGTCATTTGTAAGTAAAAAAAAAACCTTTGTTCTAGTTAGTAAATTTTCGTGATGGCTTGAATAAAGGCGTTTGGGATCGTTTATTGAAACGCCGGTTAATGCCTCAAGGCTCTATCAGGGAAATTCCTTGTATCAAATAGGTGTATAACCAAGAAATATTAACCTGTTCCTGAGTCATGACACAAGGATGCACAGCGGCGGACAGCACGGGGACCATGGTATTGGGGGTAGCGCCTCCTATGACCGGCACTCGCACCGACTCCGGAGGCATCCGCAAGAAATCCGCCAGAGCTGTATTCGCTCGCACGCAGTTTAACTCCACGCATCCGAGCAATGCCCTCGGGTTGTAGGTACCACGTAGCCTCTGAATCTCGGACACTAACGGCACCATACTTTCTACAGGCTCTGTTGCTACTATCGTAAAAGCCTGGATATGATTAAATTATGTTAACTGAATAAGTGATTGTTTTACGGCCGGTATAAATTATTTGATCGCATCGGTTCGATTTTCACATTCTGCGTATTCTCCTAACACCTGTACCTGATATAGTGAATGTGAGTCGGACAGCTGGTCGTAAAAGCTATCTCAAATCTGCTATGGCACGTAGGTAAGAGGCACTCAGGAGCATTGTAGCTTAAGTAGAAGGAATTTCCATCAGAATCGGATCGGTTTCAAGAATTACTCTCTTTAATATTTATTTAAAAAAGGATGCTAAATAAACTGGAAGACTTACATTTGGACAAGTATTACAAATCTGTAACGTTATTTCGGTTATAATAGGCGCGCTGCATTCGAAAGAATCGGATTGATGTCTTGCTACAATCACCACCACTTTTGCGCCCTAAAATCATTAACAAAAGAGTTTAAACAAGCTTACCCTAAAATAATTTCTTTATAAGTAGTTCAAGCCACTTTAAAGCTACATTAGTAACAGTTAATAGGCATTTAATGGTGGTTTTACATAAATACTTATGAACAATACAATAAATAAAACCAGCTGTTGTTTAAGACTTCGCTTGCGTGACAAGTTGTTTAATAGAGCAGATACCCTTGAACTGTACAGTTTTCTAAATTGAGATTTTACTCCAAACTTTAAAGAGCTTTGTTTTCAGTCAATTCTGGCCTTTAGTTTAAGCACCATCATCATCATCGTATGGCATCACATTATGATATAAGTTAATAACCAGAGTTAAAATTTAATATTAAGTTTTGACAACCATTCCTCAAAATGTTTAGAGATCTAGATTTTTTCCCATTCAATTAGTAACGCAGGAATCCAAAAAGTGGATAACCAAGAAAAAGTATTACTCCTTTTATTAACAGTAATCTAAATTTATTCACTGCGTCGATGGTTGCATTACGGTACGACTGCAACGCTGAGGTCTCGGGTTCGAACCCTGGGTCGGGCAAAGTGATTTTGGGTTTCTCTACTCAGTATCAGCTAGGAGTCTGGAATTTGTGCCCGATATGGCTATAGGCTCGCGTCCCAACACATCATGGAACGGAAGGCGCACGGCGAAAAGTGGGTGCACTAGTTTCGCTTCTGCCTGCACCTTCGGGGACAAAGAAGTGTGTGTGTGCATGTAAATTATTATTTTTTTCTTTCGGACCTATGTAACCTTTAAATCAAAGCAGCGACAGCCTAGTCACTTGGCTCTAGTGAAAAGTGCATCAGGTCACACGTTGGATTTCAACTACGTTACGCTTAACTTTGGAAGTTACTTATAGCTAACTATGGATTTAACTTTGGAGACAAAAGGACACCCACATATGGGGCTTGGAGGCAGCCCATACCCAGCATTGGGACAGTATATAATACAGAACCGATTTTGTAACTACTTTTATTAGACACAGATGCAAGCTGTAACGTACGTGAAGAGCATCGCATAGCATATGCCGTCCAGAATAAGATGACACTTTGCACTTAGTGTCCACATGACTGAGCTCCATGCCGTATCCGCAGGTCGCACAGACGTCATACAACGCGATCTCATCCAATAATGGACACTGTTTTAACAATAATGCTAACGGTTGTCCTGAAATTTAATTAAATAAACACTAACGTTAGTTTGATTAAATTCATTACCTTTGGATCAATTTACATAAAACTTTATGGATCACAAACAGCTTTTTTATGGTACTAAGGGTGTTATTTCCTTATCAATTCAAGGGTCTTCACCCCATAGTAAAATATGTAGTATTTGTTAGCCACCCACGTAAAGTATTACCCGGAACAAAAGTCTCGCGGTGTAGCTTGGAAGTTAATATGACCCTGTAATGTATTATTGAACATTGATATATTTACTAGCCGTGAGCTCCATGCGGTTTAACCCATTTGTAAAACATTCACAGGCAACCAGTTAACGCTGTTATCAGTCAGTCAGTTTTAAGAATTTTATTAACTCAATACTACATTCAAAACATATACCTGTGCATCCTGCTGCCCCGCATATAGTAATCTTCATCCCAGTAGGGCAGGTACAGTACTGCTTGATACTTCTCTCCTCTCTTCTGACATTGTATGTTTTACACAGATTCCACAACAGATGCCGATGCGCAAGACGTGCACTCCCTACTATTCTACAAAGTTGCATTTTTATGTTATTTTTATTGTTTAATTTTTTTGTAATTTCAACATGTTTTTAATTTTGACTTGATCAAATTTTGTTTTCTTTTTGTTGTCATAGATCATAACAGACTTTTGTCAAGTGTGAAGGTAAGGATTTTAAATCTATTTATATGTTTTGAAAAAAGAAATAGAGGTGCAATTCATTAGAAAGACACTTAGCGTGAAGTGAGGTGACTTCGGCATCTCTAGTGAGATCAAAGAGTATAATACTACGGAAAGGTGAGATTATGACACGAAGCCAGTGTGACGATCGAAATCTTGGTTTACAGAATCCCATTAGCGTAATATGCGTAAGATCTTACTTATTAGTAAGTGAGTGTAGTTCGCTTCATCCTTGTGGCGCTAGTGTAGATTATACTGCGGATTCAGAAGTGAGCTCCATAGTGAGATCTTACAGAATAGCATAGCTGGTCTAAGTTCCAGGTTCCAGATATGGACAGATAGAGCCGTGGATTTTTTATGTACCTACTACCAAGTACACTATCTAAGTGTACTACGTACTACGATATAGCTTATTTCTTTTTGTCAATTAAAATCTCTAAATAAAATACTACTCGTTCACCATCTCTATTACTGAGAAGGGACCGAGTTTGTACCTTAGTTTACGGTGCTGGCCTAACAATTATCAGACTTCGCATAGGTACCTTCGCACAATGTTCGTAATCCTTAAAATATAATATTACTAGCTTTTGCCCGCGGCTCCGCCCGCGTTAAAAAGTTTTTCCGGGATAAAAGTCCCGCTTTGTGTTTTCCAGGGATAAAAAGTAGCCTATGTGTTAATCCAGGACATGATGTACCCGTGTGCCAAATTTCATCGAAATTCATTCAGTAGTTTTTGCGTGAAAGAGGAACAAACATCCATACATCCAAACATCCAAACATCCATACATCCAAACATCCATACATTCTTACAAACTTTCGCCTTTATAATATTAGTAGGATGTTGGGACTAGGTCTTCTAACATATTTAATGTGATTTACAGAATACAGACATACCTTATTTCAAGTAATCAGAATTAGTTCCACAGGCTTATCGCCGATTGTTCGATTAATATTTGTTTTTATATTAAAGCTCTATTATACCTATCACCCGCATATTGCTCATAAGAAAATTTAGATCAAATTCCATAGTTCCAGGTATAAAATTATCTACAAACTTCACTTATACTGATATATTATGCTTATATAATAATCAATGAGATATCCGTGCCTTCTTAACGGTACGGCCATAACTTTGGCCTAGTTCACCCCTCTGGATCTCGAAGTCCTGGAGGTCCACAAGTTGTAGCAGGGCGGACTTTCCGGGTACTCTGATCTCCTTGACGACATCCTGCTTGACTCCCCAACAGCAACATATCGACTCCTGCATCCTGCTGAACGTGTTAGCATCACGTTTGTAACCTCCTCCAATCAAGAGGAAGTCGACGGCATGATCAGCCACACTACAACATAACACACCATCTACACCGATGGCAGTAAGCAGAACGGTGGAAGGGTGGGCGCTGCTTTCGCGTGTTTCGACCCGGGCGGAAATACCACCATTCAAAACTTAATGTACGGTGTTCCAGGTGGAGATACTCGCTATATTGCACGCGTGTCAGTGGGCTCTTGACCACGGGTATACCGTGGCCAACATCATCTCGGACTCGCTGTCGTCTCTTATAGCGTTACAAAACCGCAGCAAAACTGGGCAAACTTTAACAGTTTAAACCGTCAAACCCTGGGTGGTATGGGGAATAGGAGTATGGGGATAGGTGTATGGGGAAACCCTATATAGCCGTAGCGGGGCTTGACGAGTCAATCATAATATAATAGGAGCAACAATTCGTAACTGCTCGTCGCTGGCCTTTTCCTTTCAACAAAAACATACGTTTAAGGCTGCCATATCCCAAAACACCTTCTTTTCTATTCAATTTTAAACCAAGAAATAATCAACATTTCGGTCCGAGAAAAATATATGTTATAGTTAAATAATCATTCTACATTGGTGTGGATTCCAAAACACGATACTTACAACTTCGCTCGATCATAAAAAATCACGAAAACAGAGAAAATTCGGATTTTATTTTCAAAAATTAATTATAGTATATTAAACAATTACTTTAAAAATATAAGTCAATAAAAGGGTAATAACATTTAGCAGATTGCTATGCAAAAAAAATTTCACAAAAGTAATTCGTACTTTTCAAAATTCAAAAAAACACGAATTTTTTAACAATTCTGCACAACGCGTCTCGTTTCAGATGCGCCCGAGGCGCCGTGGAGGTCGGACCTGCGTCAATTTTTCGCGCTTGCTGTCACTAATTTATCGAAGTATTTGACAGCTTTTGTTTATAGTTGGACCGCGTTATGTAGAAAAGGAACCAACTACTTTTGAACAACAATTATGGATTCTTATTTGTAATAGATGGATTTTTCTATGAATCTTTCCTATTCTTTTTCTTTCTTCTTTAAACACGTTGTCATACTTGTTTCAACTGTTGTTTGTTTTTGTAAAATTGTAAAATAATATATTTGCATAATTTGTGGATAATATTTTGGCATAATACCTCCAATGGAAAATAATGTAATTAAAAAAATGTACTTTATTGTAAAAAAAAGCGTGGGGTTCATGGTGTCAATAGATATAAATATTTTACACACACACACACACACTCACGCCTGTTATCCCCGAAGGGGTAGGCAGAGGCACAACTAGTGCACCCACTTTTCGCCGTTATTCCGTCCCATAATGTGATAGGGGGCGAGCCTATCGCCATATCGGGCACAAATTTCAGACTCCGAGCTGATACTGAATAGAAAAACTCAATATCACTTTGCCCGACCCGGGGATCGAACCCGAGACCTCAGCTTTGCAGTCGTATTGTAATACAACTACGCCACCGAGGCAGTCCGTTTTATATATGTAAATATCTATAATCTGTGAATGAGTTTTCCCGGGATAAAAGTACCGTTTTATATTGTCCCGAGATAAAAAGTAGCCTATGTGTTAATCCAGGACATGATCTACCCGTGTGCCATCGAAATCTGTTCAGTAGTTTTTGCGTGAAAGAGTAACAAACATCTATACATTCTTACAAATTTTCGCGTTTGTAATATTAGTAGGATTGTACGTTTCTATTAAATTTCTATTCGTGTATTATGTATGACATGTAATATGGTTGGTTGTGTAATTTTAATGTACTATGGGTCTTTGATACCTGAAATAAATATTCCCACCTTAAAGGCCGGCAACGCATCTCTGTACCCCCTGGCATTGCAGATGTTCATGGGCGGCGGTGATCACTTACCATCAGGTGAACCGTATGCTCCCGTGAGACCCCAGCTTTGCAGTCGTACTGTAATACAACTACGCCACCGAGGCAGTATAAATATTTTATTGAGAGATAATATGAGTAAAAGGATTATCATTTTGATACTACCTTAAAAAGCACCCCACGCTTTTTTTTACAATAAAATAAGTACATCTTTTTCTTATTTGCACTATTCTTAATTCAAATTTATTTTCTATTTTTAGTTGCATTTCCTATAAAGCATGTTTTTTAGTTTTTTTTCTAACTGTTATTTATTTTTCATTTTTTAAGCTTGTTCTACTATTGTCCAACAGATGACACTAAAAACAAGTAAGATTTTTTTATACATAAGAGTAGCCAGTTTAGTTATAACCCTACTATGGTCCAACAGATGTCAAAAAAAAAGAGCTATCATTTACTCATTCATTTTGAATATTTATTCATTATTAGTTGGATTTTCTATAAAATAGTGTTTTTTGTTAAAATAATGAATTGTCTTCGGTTCTTGATAAATATGCCAAATTTTCATCCGACGTTTTGAAGGCGGTCAAAATCATGTTCAAAGTTTCCGTTACATAGATACACTAGCTTTTGCCCACGGCTTCGCCCGCGTTAATAAGTTTTTCCGGGCTAAAAGTACATACATAAAAACCTTCCCGTTGAATCACTCTATCCAACACATTTATTTGTATAAAGATTAATATTATGACGTTGATACAACTCTTAACAAATAATGCATTAATTTCGACCAAATTTCATTACCATAAAAACGGTTCTAGAGAGTTAATTTTAAAAGATAGATATATACTGTCGCGGACTTTTTTTTAGATCATTTCCAGAGGAATAATTCTTTCATACATATATTTTTGGTATCTTGAACGGTTTTCGCAGCGCACGCAATGGAAGCCCTCAAGGATGAATAATTTTCCCCGCATTTTTCACATTTTCCACTATTTCTTCGCTCCTAATAGTTGCATCGTGATGTTATATAGCCTATAGCTTTCCTCGATAAATGGTCTATTCAACACAAAAAGAATTTTTCAATTCGCACCAGTAGTTCCTGAGATTAGCGCGTTCAAACAAACAAACAAACAAACAAACTCTTCAGCTTTATAATATTAGTATAGATTTAAATGTACGTTACATAGCTTAATTTAAATTTATTTTCTCTTTTTTAGTTGGATTTTCTATAAGGCTTGTTTTTTTATTTGCTATTTAATATTATGGATAGAATATCATAGTACAGAATAACACAAAGCCAGCTACCTTATTATTGATACAAGTAAATCCCAATTATTGCGATATCAATATCGGTATTTTTAAGTTCTTCATTTGGTCCAGTAGCCCACATTTTCTTGAAAAAATCCCGGTTTGGGTCCCCTAAATTAAGTATCTGCTTATAAATATGCATACGAGCTCTACAGACCCTGGAGGTATCGGTATAGGCTTCTTTGTGTAACATCTATAAAGCAGTACTAGAACCTGGTGTGTATGTACATAGAAAGAAAAAAAAATAAAGGGACGACTAAATGAGAGTAATAGAACACAAATCACCGTTTTTTTGTTTCATTCTTTTCTCGTTGTTTGTCTGCGTATCTGTTTTTCTGTTTATTTGTTAGCGCACATCTCCGACACTACTAAACGGATATCTATGAAATGGTATGGAGATAACTTGAGCCCCTGGGTAGAGCATAGGTATACTTTTTAACCTATAAAAAATCTTTTATGCGGGCGACGCTGCCAGGAAACAACAATAAAATAGTATGAGTTTTTTTTTTTTTAAAAAGGCCATCTTCGGCGCATTAGGGACGGCTGCGGGCTTCCTCTGACTCACGTCTAAGTTGTCGTCCGCAACCGCCCCTGCACGTACCGCTGTTGCGGTCCTTTTCCTGTTGCGGGGGCTCAGAAGCCCCCGAAACACCGTACCGTGTCCGCCTTTTAGTGTCCGAGGCAGCGTGAGACACGCTGCCTCGGACATGTCCATCACGGGGGCCACAGAAGTTGGCTAGACTAATGGGTGGGCGGCACGTCCCGCCCACCCGTGACCCCCGGAGGCCCCTATTAGTCGCCTTTTACGACAGGCAGGGGATACCGTGGTGGAATTCTCCAAACGCCCCCAATCCACAGGGCGGGAGACGTCGGTCAGTCGTCCACCCGACGCCTCCTACGTCTCGTCTGGCGGCGGGAGGGATCACCACTGCGCTGGCGATCCCTCTCGGCACTCTCCTTCCGCGAGAGGACCGCCTCGCAGAAGTGGGCCACCGCCTGCCAGGCCTCTCGGCCGCCGACCATGGAAGCGACCACGGCCGGCAGCGAGAGGTCTTCTCCGACGACTGTTCTGAGAGCGCTGCGCTCCTCATCCCAGGCTGGACAACACTCCAACGTATGTTGGGCCGTGTCCATTGGGCAGTTGTCACAATAGTGACACACGGCCGACTCCTCTACACCTACCACCCGAAACAGGAACTCACCGAAGCAGCCATGCCCGGTGAGCACCTGCGTCAGGCGGTATGTTGCCGCTCCGTGGCGCCTGTCCAGCCATTCGGCAAAGACAGGACGCACTGCCTCTACGACCCGGTGCCCCCACGACGGGGCCTCCAGCCTGAGACGCCACTCCTCCACGGCGGCTCGCCGTAAGGCGGCCCTCTTGGCCTCCACCTCCTTCAGGGCCGGACGCTCCCCGCGACTGAACGCCTCCTCCCGCCAATGGAATACATCGGCAAGGGATTTGGCGTCCAGGTCCCAGGGCAGAAATCCGGCCAATAGGCAAGCCGCCTCGAAAGAGACCGTGCGGTACGCCCTGACCGCCCGCTGCGCTAAAGCTCTCTGCGGGGCGCGCAGAAGGGCGACGCAGGGGCGGCCCAGGGAGTCAGCCCAAACGGGGCTGCCATAAAGGGCTATGGACCGCACGACTCCGTGATACAGCCTCCGGCAAGGGAAGCCAGGACCTTCCAGGTTGGGCAGCAGGCGGGAAAGAGCGCCCGCTGCCCGGGACAATTTCGTCCTCAACTCCTTAAAGTGGGTGCGGAATCGCCATCGGCTATCCAGGACTAAACCTAGATACCTCATGCTAGAGCCGATGGGGATCCGCACCCCCCCAACGACGATGCCGGCACCGGCCGGTGGCCCTCTCCGAGGTCCGTGAAAACATACGGCCTCGGTTTTCTCGAGGGCCACCTTCAACCCTAGACGTTGTATTCTACCAACTACTTGGCCGGTACCCGCCGCCGCCAGAGTTGCGGCGTCCCGGAAGGTCCCAGCAGTCGCTGTGACTAAAGTATCGTCGGCGTAACAAGTCACGCCGACGCCCCGGAGATTGGTACCACGGAGCACCCAGTCGTACCCGATGTTCCACAGGAGAGGGCCCAAAACCGAGCCCTGTGGAACACCGCACGACATCGCTCTTCGGTGCCACCCATCGGCGCCCGGATACACCACGTGCCTGTCAGACAGGTACGCGTGCACCAGACGCCGGAGATAGGGCGGCACCACGTGGTACCGCAGTGCCTCGTGGATGCAGGGCCAGGGCAGCGAGTTGAATGCGTTGGATATGTCCAACGACACCGCTATCACTACACTGCCTCTGGCCACTGCATCCTCCGCCTGTGCCTTCACCCGCAGAATCGCGTGGACAGTGGAACGTCCCCTCCTGAATCCATACTGTTCGTCGGCTAAATTCGGACCGACCCTATCGAGGCGCCCGACGAGGCGGGTATGCATGATGCGCTCGAAGAGCTTTGCCACCTCGTCGAGCAACACGATGGGCCGGTAGGCCGACGGCGACTCTGCGGGTCGTCCCCCCTTCTTCAGCAGGACGAGCTTCCCGGTTTTCCAACGCACCGGGAAGACACCCTGCTCCAGGCAGGCGGTGAATAAGCTGCGGAGCCTCGGGCCCAGGTACTCGAGGGCTAGCACCCAGGCTTTCCCGGGGATGCCATCGAGCCCTGGGGCCGTGTTTTTGCTCCGCAGCCGAAGCACTGCCGCCCGCATTTCAGCGGGCGAAACCTCCGGGATATCCCTTGCCGGATTCTCACTCGACGATGACGCCACATCCGGTGGCGCCATCGGTGGAGGAGTGAACTCCTCGGTGGCCGGGAACAAGGCCGCGACTACGTTGGCCAGTAATTCTGGCCGGAGACTCTGCGACAGCGGGGGCGCCGCTGGGCGAAGCTTCTTCATCACCACACGGTAAGGGCGCCCCCACGGGTCCCTGTCGAGAGTCCCCACGAACGCCTTACGTGCCGCAACCTTGGCCCCATAAATGGCCACCCGCAGCGCTCTCTTTGCCTCTTTGTAGAGGCCATAGAGCTGCCGCTCCTGGTCTGCGTGATTCTCCTCTCTGAGCCGGCGACGACGATGCCTGGCGTATCGGCGGCGCGCAGCAACGCACGACGCGCGCAACTGCGCTAGCTCCGCCGACCACCAGTACACCTGTCGCACCGGCGAACGGCGGAGAGCTCGGGGCATGCCGGCGTCGCAGACATCCGACATTGCCACCCCGAACCACTCCGCCTCCTGCTCAACCCGTACCGGCCCGTCCGGCACGGGGAGCCACGACATGACCAGAGCGGCCAGCACTAGGGCCTCCCCATCGAGGCGACGAAGCGCCCACCGCGGGCCGTCCTGATTTGGGGCACTCGGTACACCACCGGACTGGACACTCGAGGACGCGGAGACGCCGAACCTGATGTAACGATGGTCCGACAACGTCTCCACGCCCACGAGGACTCTCCAGTCCCGGACACGGCGTGCGACGGCGGCACTCGCCAACGACAGGTCTATAATAGACCCGCCGTTGTGCCGCACGCATGTGTCCACCGACCCCCAAAATAGTATGAGTGACAATAGTACATACTAATACAAAATAATAAGTTATTTTCAGGATTTTACGGCAATTTGGACTTGACTACAATTTATATGAAGACCATACTATTATGATTTGAAAAAATACTGTCCGACATATTTATAGGTATATAGAGTAAATTTTTCAGATGGGACAGCAGTCAATATTTTCTATTATGAACCACAGTTCAAACTTTAAAGTAGGTAGTAAACAAATACGAAAATATAATTTAAAAAATCGCGATAAAATAAAAAAAATGGTTTTATTTCAATGTCTTACCAAGATATTTTGTATGTCGGGTAATTCCTTTTTATTGATCTCATTGAGGGTGTCTGAACATATAACGTCGCGTAAGATAAAATAATAACCGTGAAAAATCCATTTGAGTTGTCAGACTAGTAGTAGTCGCAAGAGTTGGGTATATAATAAGGCTGCCAAATCATATGAAGCAACTACTCCGGTGCAGTTCAATACTAAGTAGTAACTATTGCGGTTTTCATATCGGTCAGCGCTTAGTTGAGCGGTTACTATGTTAACCATTCCATATTCGCGTCTTCCCCGGCGAACAAGACGTCACTTTTCATTCAGTGGAAATCGTCTTTACGCGCTTACCCATAGGGTTCTAATTAAAAAATCTGAAATGACACCTGTCAAACTCGGAATACTGAAAGGGTTTCGGGTTTAAACTTGAGGTCATATTCAGGTTACTAGGCTAGTCGATTATTATAGTAATATTGGTTAAGTAATTGTCTCAATCACCAATATTATGTCACAATAACTAAAGATAATAATGAATCTTGACGTGGTATTGTACTCTGTGAACATTTGATTACGTAATCATTGATCAACGAACAATAAATCGTGATATCAAGACATAATTCATAGGTAACTTTTATTATGTATGCCTACGTATACCTATTTCAGCTGCCGCTGTCTGCGACATACATATGTTTGGATAGTACTCCCAAAAGTTAGACCTTCGCAATAAATCGTATAATTTTAAAGTCCTCCAATTTTGAGATGTATGTAATTTTATTTTGCTTAAAAAATAACATCTACACTTATCTATACTAATATTATAAAGAGTAAAGATTCAATTGTATGTTTATTTGCATTGAATAGGCTCCGAAACTGCTGGACCGATTTGAAAAACTCTTTCATCAATATATAGGTCCATTATCCCAGGGATTATAAAGCGGGACTTTTATCTCAGAAAAATTCATTCACGCGGACGAAGCCGTGAGCAGAAGTCTAGTTTAAAATATATTAGCTATCGATGGAGGCGTCTAATTTTTTTTTATGGATTCAAGATCCATATTTTTGTCCTTTTAATATTCGTAAAGTTTGAGCCGTGTTAGATTTTGAGGCCCAGCACCCATAAAAAAGCGGACATCTTTTGTCGTAAAATAAACTGCTTCAGTATTGTTTAATCGTTTATTGTGACGTAGTCGCGGCTGATTGGTGTCAAGCGAGTTCATTTGAAATTCAACATCGCGGCACCTGACGCGCCGGTACATTAGACAGCTGTAAATGCAAACAGCGCTCAGATATCCTAGCCTTAATGCAATTCTCTTTTATTAGTAATTATAATTCTGTTGTGTGATATCATAGTACTCGTAATTTTAATATTTTTGTTTTTTCTTCTTCTATTTTAGAATATTTTTTGTGTGTCCTTTCTAATTGCTCTATTTGAGAGGGGTGAACTACACATCAAATAGCGGAACTTCGCTCCCCTCTGACACCTTTCTGTGAAGACACATCGATAATATTGTGTTTAATTGTTAAGCCAGAAAAAAAATCTATGAGATATATTTGTCACGCATATTATGTACAATTCTGTTTCTAATGACTCGAGAAATGCCATACTATAGATATATAATTATTCGGTTGTGCATTTAAACACGGTCCCCCATGAATTAGTAATAACAGAGCGATTTTATCTTTAATTCATACTGGTAATATTCTAATGGTATTTTTTCTATTCAAACCGAGTTTAGCTTTTATAGTTACACTACATCAACCAAAATGCCATCCCGAATAAGAAATTCTTTATTTTTTGCGCCGAAACAAGAGAAAAAAAATAATCTAAAAGAAACTTTAAAGCCTCTCTACATCCTCGTGTCGCTCGTGGGATTTTTTCCTTACAACTTGAATTTTCAGAATCATCGTTTTGTAATTATCCACAAATCACTTTATTTAAACTTGTTGTGTGCTTTTTCATTCGGTTTAGTATTATGTTCATTTGTATTCATGCATATCCAGCATATTTATGCAACCCACGAAAATAACCCAATGATGGATATGATTACGACAGAAATTAATTACATTTTTGAAATTTTTTCACTGAATACATTTTGCATCGTGGCCTACGTTTGCTCCTTTATGAATCGCTGGAAATTAGTGAATATTTTAAATAAATTTGCAAAGTGGACAGAAGGTGGAAACAACGAGACTGATAAAATTCTTAATGCGATACAACCTAAAGTCAGGATGATCACGGTGTTTATAATAGCGCTGTATATAATTGAAATGTTCATAAACGGTACGCGCCTCGACACCCTTTGGAAAATCACTTTATGTCATTTCTCTTTTGATTTGCCTCAGGTACTACAATGTATAAGCATAGGTTTATACTATATATTGGTGTGCATGTTGGGTGCGACTATATCTAGCATAACTGACCACGTCAAGACGCTAACCAAAAACAAACCAGTCTCGATTTGTTATATGAATGTAGATTGTAAATCATCGTTGACCCTCAAACAACTAGAATCAACTTATGTTGAAGTACACGATGTTAAACAAGAAATAATAAACATTTTCCGACCGTTGGTACTTATCACCACTGTGCAAAGTTTCCACGGCATTGTGAGTGAGACGCACAGGATATACCACGGCGTGAATCACCACACCTTGTCACTGCATCAAATCATTAATTGCTCAATTTGGACAATTTACCAAGTAATGAAAGTTTATGCCTTATCCGACTGCGGAAATAGTTTGAAAGTTGAGGTAAGTTTTCTATTTCGTACTAAGTAAAAAAAAGTGTGTGTGTGTGTGTGTGTGTGTATTAATATACACACGTATGAAGTGAAACTTTATCAATCAATTAAGTTTTTCACTGTCCTTATAATAATTATTGTATTCCATTAATACGGACCAATTATTATTATTTATATATATTTAAATGTTATTGTCTGCTAAATTGATAGTCACATAATTAAATTATAGTTAATTTCAATAAATTAATATGCATTTACTTAGAGTTACAATCAAAAGTGAGGTTAACATAAAAATAATACCAAAATCACAATCACGAGATGATTTTTCAAAACAATAAAAAAATAATCTCTCACTCACTATTTACTTAAATGAATTTCAATAAGTGTAGCAAACCATATTATTTAGGTAAACAGTTTATGCTTGTCGACAATATAATATGGTTCTGTACAGCTTCACCAAATAACTACATCGCAATGTCCAGGTTTTCTTCGAAATAATGAGGAGGAAGACGACGCCACGCCGTCTGCCTCGTAATGCCTCGGCAAAGTAGTTGTATTATGGTACGACTGCAATGCTGAGGTCTCGGGTTCGATGCCCGGGTTGGGCAAAGTGATATTGGATTTTTCTATTCAGTATCAGCTCGGAGTCTGGTTTCAGGAATTTGTACCCGATACATCATGGGACGGAACACGCACGGCGAAAAGTGGGTGCACTAGTTGCGCCTCTACCTATCCCTTCGGGGATAAAAGGCGTGAGTATGCGTAGGACGGTGCCGTGACGGTCCAAAGTGACAGAAAATGTAACGATTTTCGTGTGACGATTTTTTTTAACATAGAATTCTCCCGTACGTCGATAAAGAAGTTTCACTTCAATAATTATGATACTTCTCGCAGCTAAGTAGGTATTCTTATATCTGTACAGATTCTAAAGCTGGGACAAGCGCTGTATAACATTCCAACAGATAAATATGATCTAAAATTGTTGGCAGAGGTAAGAAAATTATATTAATTTATATACCGAATAACTAATGAAAATACACTAAACTCTTTTCTAGATTCAACATTTTTCAACACTCATGAATTATTATGGCGGCGATCTATCAGTTTACGGATTATTTTCTATAGATGCTACTTTAGTATTTAAGGTAAGATAGCACATAAAGTACCTTATTTTCCCTATTCCAATACAAATATTACTATTGGGCGTAGTTTTCATTCACTTTTCACCCTACCATTCCCTTCTTATTCTTCTTGGCAAATTTACTTCCACGAATACTATTATTCGTACCTACCTAACAAGGTCGAAAGAAAGACCTTAAAACAATCAATGTCGTTTTTGGTATTTTTATTACCTACACATATCTACTGTTACAATATACCTGCCCCCTTAGTCTCTATGACACACGTTATTTTTATCGCTCGTAACAAGCGCGTAACGTAACTCACCGCGTTTATCACTATGGAAATTGGCATACAGAATACCATTTAACGCCAATAACATTTCAGTCCGCATGTCCGACCAGGTTATCCCCTGGAAGGACGAAGCTAAATATTTAGGAGTGACCCTTGATCAGAGGTTGACCTTCATCCCACATGTAAACGCGGTACGCGCGCGAGCCGCATTCGCGATGGGCCAATTACACTGGCTCTTAAACCGGAACAGTAAAATGTCGATCCGCAACAAGATTAGGATCTTTACGACATGCATCTGACCTATCATGACGTACGCATCGCCCGTATTCGCCCATTTACTGCCTGCTCGTTTTCAGCGTATGCAGGTTTTACAAAATAAAATGCTCAGATATGCTCTTGGTGCCCCGTGGTACGTTCGCAACCGGAACCTCCACGTGGACACCAACATGCCGACCATCAGACACTTTATGCATATGGCCAGCAGACGCTACTTCGATCGGGCGGTAAACCACCCAAACTCGCTTATCCGTAAAGCGTCTATATATACTCCATTTGATCGCGCCAAATGGAGACGACCGCGTTCAATACTGACAGATCCAGAGGACGAAATCACTCTGGCCATTCGCGAAAAGATAGAGCATCAAAAGCTCACACACTCCACAAGACCGCTGTACCGTCTTATCCTCTCAGTGGCCGTCCTGAGCCGAGGTTCGTGACCCGTTAGTGGGTCGCCCTCAGCGTGGTCGCTTAATTTTAAGGGTTGCGAGCGCCTTCTGCACTCACCCAAAAGACCGGTGTTCTTTCATAAGCCGACCCTCGTCAGGCTAGAAAGAGAAATGTCAGGGACAAAAAAAAAAAAAGCCAATAACACAAAGTTAACGTAACACGGCCGCGTTACGAGTTAAGACTGACATAGAGAATAAGGGGGCAGCACCATTCAATTATTTTTTAAATATAGAGTCGATTAAACGTATTACGCCACGTTTTTAGTTATTTCACGTTATGTTTGGACTATCTGCATTGTACTTAATACATATTTTATGCAACGTTAGTTGTGCTAGGAAAAAATAAAAATCTTAAGTTTAAATACATTACTCTACGCGGTATTGCTCTACATTTTAAGCTTTGAATATGTTAGCATGTACATAAGTAATAGGTTGAACCACAGGGCAGCACTGTCTAGACTCTAGTATAGTTTGAAGCGAAAACACAGGTGGGTAGTAGTATAAAAACAAGGTAGTCCTATGCAATTTAGAATGCAAACTGCTTAATTTTGTTACACTTGTTCAGCACAATTAATACTGGGAAAAAACTGAAAACGTCAAAGGGTAGATAGGCTCCTCGGAATCAACATTATAACGCACGCTTGTATATTATACTTGTTAAATTATTGGGACTACTTGTAAGAAAATTACGGTTTGCCAAGTGAACTAAGTTCGAATTATTCCACTCCCAGACAAACTGGGTAGGTAATTATTTCAAAGACCTGACTATAATTTCGCCTCTGGGGTGATATCATCGCAAATAATCTTTAGAATACTAAAAGGGAAAGATTATTTTGTGAAAAAGCTTTTAAAAAAATAAGCGCCGATAATAATTATGTTATACAATTCATTTATGAACTAAATCAATTTCCTTAATTAAATCTATTTTATTTTGCAGGTGGTCGCTTCAGCAATTATGTATTTCATTGTATTAGTACAAATGGATGAAAAAAAGACATCGCAGTAAAGTTTAAGCTATACCTCATTTATTAAATACTTGGTGGTAGAGAATATGTAAGGGATTAGGTAGTATTGTAGCAATGCCCACATCTTTAGTATGTATGTGTTGATAAAAAATATAAATTATTATTATGTAAGGTTATAATTTAACGTACAGGTAGTTAACTACTTTGATAATATTTAGTTTTTATATTAAAATATCACATTTGTCTATTTTTAGTTTGATTTTCTATAAAGCGTGTTTTTTAGTTTTTTTAAACTGTTATTTACTTTTCATTTTTTAGTTCTGTTCTACTAGTTTAACAGAAGAATGTGTCACTAAAAAATAAACGAAAGCGCCATCTTATAACAAGTAGGCTTTCACAAAAAAATAATAAACTGTTATTTATTCATTTTATAGTTGGATTTTCTATAAAGGCGTGTTTTTTAGTTTAAAATATTGTATTGTTATTGGTTCTTGATAAGTATGCCAAATTTTGATTTAAACTGACGTTTTGAAGTGGGTCAAAATCATGTTCAAAGTGTCAGTTAGTAATACATACATACGTACGTAAATACGTACATACGTCTGAAGCTAATAAAAGCGTGTTAAAAAGCGTGGGGTGCTTTTTAAGATATTATCAAAATCATCATCATTGCGTATGGCTTATTATCCTGCATGCATCAAATTTCTAGGTCTAGTTGCCTCAACCAGTTAGCTGCGGCAGGCGTGAATTCGTGAAGCTCAGCTATACCGCCGGAAAAACAGCGAAGCGGACATTCATTCACCACATGGGAAAGGGTCTGGTCAGGTGCTCCGCAGTCGCATTGTGGTGACTCCCTCAATTCCCATTTGTGTAGGTGGTGGTTTGAGTTCCCATGGTTGGCCCGAAATCGATTTAAGCGGCTCCACGACTTTCGGTCAGCATTAAAGCCGAATTAATTATCAAAATGATAATCCTTCTACTCATTATCTGTCAATAAAATATTTATAGCTATTGACACCATGCACCCCACTTTTTTTGCATATTTTTTTTCCTATTAACACTATTCTTAATTCAAAGTTATTAATTTTTTTTCTAATTTTTAGTAGGATTTTCTATAAAGCGTGTTTTTTAACTATTAAGCCCTCGCGTGCCGGGAGCGTGGATCCACGCTCAAAAAAAGTGTTCAAACTCTGCCGGGAGCGTGGATCCACGCTCGGGCCGATTTCTGCAAAATGTATGAAAACTGAACATCTACAGGTGGTTTCTTTTTAGCTTATTTTTTGTTTCCATTGGATGCAAATCTTAATCATATATGAGAATTGAGAAAAGTGGCCGCCATTTTGAACTTCTTTGTTTTGAGGCCGATTGACCTCAAAATCGATACCTGGATATGGCTTTAAGTACAAAAGACGGCTCCAATGTTAGAATTGAAAAAAGTGGCCGCCATTTTGAATTTCTTTGTTTTAAGGCCAATCGACCTCAAAATCGATATCTGGGTAAGCCTTAAGGTACAGAAGACGGATCCAATGTTAGAATTGAAAAAAGTGGCCGCCATTTTGAATTTCTTCGTTTTAAGGCCAATCGACCTCAAAATCGATATCTGGGCAAGGCTGTATGTACAAAAGACGGATCCAATGTTAGAATTGGAAAAAGTGGCCGCCATTTTGAATTTCTTTGTTTTAAAACCAATCGACCTCAAAATCGATACCTGGGCAGGCCTTTAGGTACAAAAGACGGATCCAATGTTAGAATTGAAAAAATGGCCGCCATTTTGAATTTATTTGTTTTAAGGCCAATCGACCTCAAAATCGATATCTGGGCATGGCTTTAGGTACAAAGGGCAGATCCAATGTTAGAATTGAAAAAGTGGTCGCCATTTTGAATTTCTTTGTTTTAAGGTCAATTGACCTCAAAATCGATACTGGGCATGGCATTGATAGTAAAAGTCATAATTATTTAATGTTAGACTTGAGAAAAGTGGTCGCCATTTTGAACTTCTTTGTTTTAAGACTGATTGTATTTAAGATAAGATATTTGGGCTTGTCTTTAGCCAAATAGAATAACTCGAGGTTGGAATTTTAAGAACTGCATTCCATGTTAAATGTTCTTATTGATAGGGCTATTGGTTTTAAAATCAAAATCCGCTGGACATGGCCACAAACTATAGTAGATTTTAATTAAAGATTTTTTAAATATTATGGCCACCATCAATGCTTATTTAATTCTCTTCAATAACGCAGCTTTGTTATGTCGCAAAATAAAGAATTGAAGAAGAAAGAAGTGTCCCGTGGCAGCAAACAGCAAATAAAGTAAATTCTTCTATGAAAGCATCAAAATCGGTTAAAAATCAGGGAGTCGTTAACAATTCAACGATTGCTATAAGAATAATTAGCCGCGTAGTAGAAATTATCTTATTGTATTTTTCTTCCCCACATCGTTATGCCCTGTTGGGTGGCCATTAAATTACTGTATCTTTTTATTTATTTACCACCCATCACCAGACTTAAAAGGCTACTCAGGTTGATTACCTCATTCATTTTTAAAAGTATCTAATTTTGATGTGATTGCGTATTTAAATTGTTAAATTAGTAAAACTATAACCTCGATTTATTCTGTTTGGCTAAAGACAAGCCCAAATATCTATCTTAAATCCCATTAGTCTTAAAACAAAACGATGGCATGCCCAAGTATCGATTTTGAGGTCGATTGGTCTTAAAACAAACAAATTCAAAATGGCGGTCACTTGTTCAATTCTAACATTGGATCCGTCTTTTGTACCTACAGTCCTGCCCAGATATCGATTTTGAGGTCGATTGGCCTTAAAACGAAGAAATGTCAAAATGGCGGCTACTTTTTTCAATTCTAACATTGGATCCGTATTCTGTACCTAAAGGCTTGCCCAGATATCGATTTTGAGGTCGATTGGTCTTAAAACAAAGAAATTCAAAATGGCGGCCACTTTTTTCAATTCTAACATTGGATCCGTCTTCTGTACCTTAAGGCTTACCCAGATATCGATTTTGAGGTCGATTGGCCTTAAAACAAAGAAATTCAAAATGGCGGCCGTCTATGCCAAATCTCACAATGATTCTGAATATTTTAGTGACCATTGATCCATAATAAATAAGTAAATAAATAATTTCAAAATTCGTACTAAAATAATTTTATGGTGTATAAATTGGAACATCCTTTACACCTAAAATCCGATTTTTTCAAATGTATGGGCGGCACGCAAGCGTTTTTTACGCAAACTGAGCCCGGCATTCTAGGGGTTAATTATATTTATTTTTTTAGTTCTGTTCTACTATTATCGAACAGATGTCACTGAAAAATAAACGAAAGCGTCATCTTGTAACAAGTAGGATTTTTACACATAAGAGTAGCCAGTTTAGTTATAATAATTAATTCTACTATGGTCCAACAGATGTCACTAATAATAAATAAGTTATTATTTATTTATTTTTTAGTTGGATTTTCTATAAAAGCGTGTTTTTAGTTCAAAATATATATTGAATTGTCGTCGGTACTTGATAAGTATGCCAAATTTCGATTTAATCCGACGTTTTGAAGGGGGTCAAAATCATGGTCAAAGTTACGAATAAAATATTATCTTTCAAACTACTTTTTACTTTATTTTATTAATCAATGCAAATTTTTAGCTGTTATTAGTATTTTAACTAACACCATATTATAATAATATCATCCATCTCTAGACTAATCTAGAGTCTACAACACAGTTCATATTACTTAGAGAAGGTCTAGACCAGCTTTACTCAACCAGCGACTTTATGTGGCCCGCTGAGAGTTTGCAAAAGGCCAATCTGAGTACAAAAGATAAAATTTTACACATTAGACATTTAAGCGAGGTCAATGAATTTACGTTTTGCACCATAGCAAGTCGTCTCATGGGCTGTATTAAAGAATGGTTCAGTAAAACTGTTTTAGACCACAGACTACTCAGAAGAACTTTTTAGACCAAGGTTTAGACCTATTCAAATGTAAGGCGCCCTTTACACGCTCACACAAACGGCATTCAATTCCATTACTCATGATTGACGGGTGATTGATGAAAACAAAGTGACATTACACTATCACTCAAAATTGTCTTCAGTCATGCTCAAGATTTTACGGAGAACACATGTTTTCACTCGTTTTGGTATGAATACTCATAAAATAAATTGAAATTTAGAGAAAAAAGTGTAGCAAGAAAACATTGGGTAAAATATTGATTTTGAAAAAGATAGTTTTGGAACGAAGTTCCTTATCGCGGGTTGTGAAAGGGGGCTAGACGGAAAAAATTCTTACGAAAAGTTGTCACGAAACTTTTATAAAAGTTGTCACGACCCTTTTATACTTGCCCTGTGAAACCAGCCAGTAACAATAAACAACTGGCCGTAAAAGTGACAATCGAAATTTAAATAAAAAAAGACAATTTAAATCTTAGAGTATGTATAACTACGTATACATGCTACTCTAAGATTTAAATGCTTTTTAGAGTAGTTTTTTTTTCGTTAGTTGTATGTTAATTTTAATGTCAATGCTTGCTTAGGTGATGATCGTGATTCGATGACATATCTATTGTGTAGGTAGAAGTAAATGTTTTCATTGAGGTGGTAAGGTTTTAATGAAAATAATAAAAAAGAAATAAAATTTTATTACAATATCTTCACCAATTAATCGAAAACAACTTCGTTCCATCCGGGTGTCCCTTGACACCTCTCAAGTTTTTTTTATAGCCATACTTTTGTTTTACCTAGCTTTTATTAGCGGCTAGGCCCGTTTGATTTTTTTTTCCGGGATAAAAGTCCCGCTATATATTTTCCAGGGATAAAGGTAGTCTACCTATGTGTTATTCTGCACTATAATCTATCTTTATGCCAACTTTCAATCGATCTGGATGATCAGCCGTTCTAATGTGATTGAGGAAAAAAGCATCGGAGTTTTCGCATTTATAATATTAGTACCTATAGATTAATTTAATCTGAAATACGAGATACAAAAGAAGATAAAGACTTTGACAACTATTTTCTTTATTATCTTATTGGACAATATTTTCTCGGGATAAAAAGTAGCCTATAGTACTGAGGAGTAATGTAACTTCCAATTAGTGAAAGAATTTACAAAATCAAACAAATCTTTCCTCTTTATAACATTAGTATAGACTAACTATTAATACAAAACTTGATGAGCGGATAAACGTCAAAACGGCCATCATAGTTTGCCGGTACTATAGTGCCAAGCTCAAAAAACGTTAAAAATCAAAACGAAATTTTGTATGGAATAGAATTTGTCTTAGTATATTTACACAGCAATGTTAATATACATATAATACAACAGGCATTAGTCATTACACTATAGGTGTGCAGTTTACAATACCAACATTATACGACACAATAATAATTACGTCTCTGCGATACGACACGGTGCCGCGGTGTACAGTAATGTAGTTCAAGCTTTATTTGTTTTATTGAAGACAGACACCAAAGAGCATTATAATACTACGGAAAACAGACATGCCTAGGCCGCACACATCGCGATAACATTCGGGCGATAAACTTCGTCTTCGGTCTACTACGAAGCCTCGCGGCCACATAATGCGCGATGTAAATTTTATCGCGATGTACGAGCGATGTATAAACGCAAAAGACAAAATGGCCGCCGCGGTTGCTCTGTATTTTATGGCAGCAAATAATTATTTTTTTATGGTCAGCTTCGCTTGAATTCCATAAAATCAGTCCAGACTCGTAATTCGCAATAAAATCTAAAATGTTATTGTTACTCCAATCCATATTTCGCTTCAGCTATACTATTCACTGCAGTTTAACTTAACACGTCCGCCACGCACGATAGCTGGCGGCCGACTGAAGTGTGGCCGCGCAAGCGAAGTTCATCGCGATAAAACGCTTTGATCTGCGAGAATTTACCGACAGCGGAGCGAAGTCCTCGCAGCTACGTACGAAGCACCGAAGTATACGCGATTACTTGGCTACACACATCGGGATAACGCGAATCTTCGGGTTATCGCGATGTGTGCGGCCTAGGCTACACTGAGACATGACATATTTAACATCATTCATTCCAATTCATTCATTACATTCATTCATTTGAATCTTCGTGCGGGCGCTTTTTACTTTTTAGCGGTTTGTTAAAAATACTAAAAGTTCCATTAGTTTTGTACGTTTTGTGTAATAAATTAATGTTAATTTGTATTTCATAATCTTTTTTACAGTTTGCGGTTAGTTTCGGGAAATATTAAAATGGTAAGTAAGTCTTTCTATACAATTAGAATTTTCGATTACCTACGTCTACGTCTCTTGAATTTGTTAAAGTTCTTTTATTGAAATTTTTGCCACTTCTGAGTTCGCGGCATCAATACATGCAATACCTAATGTTTGTTGAAAAGTGTGTTGATGTTGATACCGGCATGCGGCTAGCGCCGTAGCCATCTTGATGTAAGTAGTCACCGGCCGCCATGTCACTAATCACATGTTCGCCGTGAATTGTATTGATCGCTTTATTCGCCTCGTTGTAGGAATAATTTAAGTCTAGATTAGTGAATTTGTGATAAAAATCGTCGTCTTTTCCTTTATTTTATAAATAGTCAGTTGATCAGCGATTTAGGGAGTCGAAATGTATGTAAGTACAAAATTTTCATTTCGGCAGCTTGCCTTTTCCAATGCCCTTAGGTTATAAGACTATTATAGACCACCTAAAAAAAACCAGGCGTAATGTAAATATACGAGAAAACGATATTTCACTGGCGTAGATACTTAATGAAAAACAACTTTAGGATAAGGTTAAAGACCTATGATTTAATTGAATTAGTAGGTACAAGTGATCTTTTAATTTGTCTGTGATACACATAGTCGTATCGTAATAAAGAAAGCCACCGAATGCCAATTCTAAGGTTTAATAATGTTTGCTAGTAATACTATGTAGCATGCTAGAAATGGGGATGCTGCAGATAATTTACTTTAGTTTAATTTTTAGAAACTAATATGTCATTTCAATGTAACACCAAAATTTCTTATTGGAATGCTATCTAGCCAGTGAGTTGCTATCTGTAGAAAAGTGTCACCAATTTTTCATAATTATTGGAAGTACTATGCACATGATCATATTGAATATTGTGTGTACATATAAGACTGAGAGAAATCTTATTTTTGATGGACGATGCAAAATTGTTATAATTGAAAGTTCTAATTTTACTGTTACATCCCTAACAAATGGAACTTATTATTGTAATACTGTGTTTTCTTAGTTGTCTACCTCAACCTGCTTATGGTAATATTTTACTTTTTTATGTAGAGATATATTAAGAGATAAATTTGCAAAAAAGGAATTACTAACAAAAATATGTTGAATATGTTCAAACAGATGGACGGTAATGTAGTTCACCCTCACCATGGGGTGGGGCCTGGAATGCCACCTGGAGTGGTGCTTGGCATGCCAGTGCATGGGGGAGGGCCTGACGGAGAGCATGCAACGCACGGACCCCGCAGGCGCTATCAAAACCGACCCAAACCTTCAAACAATTTGGAGCGTTTGCCATTAGATGAAGCTGCTAAGAGGGTAATTACCAATTATAATTTATTAGTTTTAGTAATGAAACATGATCAAAGCATTAATTCACAAGTTCAGGGTCAAGCTCATAAGGTGTAATACAGTTGTAGAACTAGTAAACTGACATACCTAGATCATTTATACATATAATAAAGCAGTAGAATCAGTGTGTACATACATTTAAATAAATGCAATAAATAAGAAAGACTAAAGAAGGGTAATTATGGAAATTCTTTTCTGTGTGTTTTTCTTTTTGTTTGTTAATGCACATTAGTCGAAACTTACTGAACAGATTACAATGAAATTTGGCACATGGGTAGATCATGATAAACAAGATTGAGGATTGACACATAGGCTACTTTTTATGCTGGGAACAATAAAAAGTGGGATTTTTATCCCGGCGTTTTTTTTTTCGCGGGCGGAGCCACAGTCAAAAGTTATTAATAAATATTATAAAATATAATAAAAGGTTTGAACAAAATAAAAAAGTTGAAATGTTCATTTAGAGAAAGTTTGTTGACAATATAAAAACAAGAGGTCAAAAGGTCAATCACCTCTATTCCATTCAAAATGTTTGTACGCAACTAAAGTGCATTGACCCTAATACAATGAATAGGCTCGCGGCAAGCAGCTGCTAGTTTTTAGACATATTATAATATGATAAATGGTGTTTTGCAGGTGGACAGCACAAAAATGTCGCTATATGCAATCCAAAAACGACGAATGTGTAAATACGGTTCGCTATCCCCAAAATAAGATATACCAGCCCATGCCATTTTGTATAATAAAAGCCTGTTACTTATGAATCTTAATATTTCTAGGAAATGGAATCTCTCCCAATGAAGACTCCCGTCTCGGTCCTCCAAGAGCTGCTGGCCAGACGTGGGACAGTGCCCAAATATGAACTTGTACAAATTGAAGGGATGATACATGAACCAACTTTCCGTTACCGAGTTACTGTTGCTGATTTAGCTGGTAGGTTTCTTGGTGAACATTTACAATGGGCACAAACCCATACTAAGATATACTCCTGATAAATCTAAATATGTTATTTTTTAGCTATGGGGACTGGTCGCTCCAAGAAGGAGGCAAAGCACTCTGCCGCTAAAGCTCTTTTGGATAAGTTGACTGGAGCGGTCCCTGCTGACCAATCCACCAATGGAAATTTGCCAGAACCGTAAGTGTCTTAAATAAATGTATTGGATTTCTCCAAAAGCTGAGATACATAGTTGCAGATATAACATCAAACAAAAACTTCCAGTAATGTTTATATTTGCAATGTAATTTTTTTGTCTGTAGCTCAGAAGGAGTTGGACTTATGAGCAAGTATGTTTTTAATCTACCTATTAAGTATAAAATTGTTAGTAATTTAATAATATTTTAGATAACCTATTCCTTGTATAGTGAATATTTTTTTTTATCTGTTGCAGTGGCACAGTTGTGTCATCCTTTGAAGATAAGTTGATGGGTAATCCAGTGGGCTGGCTACAAGAGTTGTGCATGTCACGATTCTGGCCTCCACCATCATACCATGCTGAGAATGACGATAATATTAACAGGCGTAAGTACATAATCAAAAAACTTGTTTCAACATCATTTAAAAATAGTATTTCGAATAAGTCTGTAGGGAGTGGACTCTAGGAGTATCTTTTGTGTTATACTACATTGCATTGAGCAACAAAATAAAACATTTAATTGTGATGTCATTATTTACCACAATCCTACTAATATTATAAATGTGAAAGTTTGTAAGTATGTATGTTTCTTACTCTTTCACGCAAAAACTACAGAACGGATTTCGATGAAATTGGGCACACAGGTAAATCGTGTCCTGGGTTAACAATAGGCTACTTTTTGTCCCGAGAAAATATAAAGTGGGAATTTTATCCCAGAAAAACTAATTCGGGCAAAAGCTAGTTAGTAATATAAAAACACTGAGTCATGATATTCTTTACTAGGTTTGCCTCATGAGCGTCAGTTCACCATTGTTTGCACTCTGCTGAAACGTCGCGAAGTAGGTACAGGCAAGTCTAAAAAGCTAGCTAAACGTCAAGCCGCCTATAAGATGTGGCAGGCTTTGCAAGATAATCCCCCAGAATCGTTCCAGCCTGAAGAAGAGGTAATACTAATTTCAGTTTTATTAAATTGTTTGATCCTTACTAGTATCATTATTTATTCATAAAGTTAACATTAACCTATAAGGTTTTTCCAGATCAAGTATATCCCACGAAATACAGTCAGCAGCATAAGTAGATGAACAAGTTCAAAATTTCAAATTGCTTACTGTTCTTACTAATCTTTTTTTCTCTTCACAAAATAAAATAAAAGAGGTTTACTTTACTTAAAACGAAGATAAAATGTGTCAGTTTAACTTAACGCATATACAGACTATTTGAAATTTTGATTTGTTCAAATACTTATGCTGCTGACTGTACATAATAAAACCAGATTTTATAATTAATTCAGTCCTTAATGTTCCTAAGTCTATGATTACTTTTCATAAAAAATACTGATTTTATGATTGCACTGCAACTAAATAATATTTATGTTACTAATATTTACAATTCCAAATAACACACATAGCTATTTAGGTGGTTCTTTTGTATCATTCCCCTGAAAGGATATTGCTAGCACTTGGCCAGGTGTTTTACTATCTTTCGGTCGGCTTGTACAGGCGTGAATGGACAGAAGGCTCGAAAATATTACTCGATATTTATAATCCGTGTTGTTTTCTAGGGCGGCGTCGCGGCCCGTTATGCCGACTTGAAAGATAGTAAAATCTCCACTCTAACTACAAGTCACAGCCACAAGGTGTCGCAGTTTCACAAACATCTCAAACAGTCTGTCGGCCCCAACCTGGCCAAGTTGCAGGTACGACATGTTTTAATTATTACGCATGTGTGTTTCGTGAATTGACATTTTTTTTTTGCTCGTTTTGTATACATATTTGCATGCAATTGACGGCAGTAATAGTATTCGTTGAGATTTTATTTTGTGTGATTTGAGTTAATATTGGTAAATCACTTGTTTTCAGGTGACACCACTGAACAACAAGGACTTCAATTTTGTCCAATTTTTGCAAGAAATTGCTTCGGAGCAATCATTTGAGGTGACATATGTGGACATTGAGGAGAAATCTATGACTGGTCTGTGCCAGTGTCTCGTCCAGCTTTCCACATTGCCAGTAGCTGTCTGCCATGGATCTGGTTTGACCAGCAAAGACGCACAGGCTTCTGCTGCCCAAAATGCACTAGAATACCTGAAAATCATGACCAAGAAGTGAATGTCTCAGTATCTTGCGACATCAACACAACACGCCAAGTGTGCTGTAATGTGCAAATTTAACAGCTAAAATATTTAGCTTCATTATTAAGCAAATTACTTTTACCAGTCATTTTGTAGGAGCACATAGTACATTTGTGAGCCTGTGATTGATGTCGCTAGGTTTTGAGCCTAAACTTAACTTTACACCACTTCCCATTTGTGTAATGGCATAATGCCTGTGTGCAAGCAGCACTTCGGGCTATGCTTTATAACTGGCATATTTGCAGTATCTTACTTGTGATTGTTTTTCCCCTTAAATGTCTCTTTGATGATTATATTTATGTTCTACTCTTGCCCAAAAAATTTGCCTTAATATTTTATAGTCTTCTAAACATATACAAGGTTGCTATGATCCAGGGGCATTAAAATGGACAGAGTACTCCATATCGGCTCGGAAATAATTCGAAACGGTCAAAAACTCGATAAAGATAAACATAGAAAATCACTTTTATCTAACAAGTTCTATCAATTTAATACGCAAACACCATTTATAAATATTTACACTAACCTGCGGTCATCTGCGTGACAAAACGGCAACGTCGCATTCTGTTGTCTTTCATGTCGCCGATGAGCCCTGTGGATGAGCCGACCGGCAAATACAAATGGATAGGTAGCTCGGCGCATAAGCGGGTGGGTCTCAAGTACAATTTTTAAAATTTTCGCTGTCACAAAGTTACAGAAACTAAACACAAACATACAAAAGATCGGTGCTCGTATCACACAAAGAAATAAATAAACACTATCATTTTTAATACATTTACATTAGTGTCCTATCACATAAACAAAAAGCAATATTTGGATATTCTCAAAATGGCGCGTAAGCAATAATATCATTGTACCTAGGAAGCGGCTCAGGCGCTTTCGCAAGGCGTCTCATGTCCCGGAGCAATTACGGCGACACGCTAAAAAAAAACTAAAACAGTTCTTTGAATTTTTGAAGATTGGAATGACCCAGGTCTATGTATTAATCGCTTCTTTGTTTATGTTACAAAGTTATGATGTAATGTTATTGTGTTTTCGTTCTTATTGTACTAAGATTAAGACTCACTTTGACGTGATTATTGGCTGATAGAGGGGCAATGTCTCCTAATTTTGTTGATATTTAAGGTCACGCACCTTACATGACCTTAGATAACTATGTTTAGACTCTCGGTCAGCTGTTAGGGCAGATATACATCCCGATGTAGTTTTGCAAACACGATAAATCTATACTGTGGCTAAACTATTTCTCCTATTGAACTGAAATTTGGTGTAGAGCTTGTATATGGTACATTACATATGTAGCTAGAAATAAAGCCTCACTGTTTAATCAACCTTGTATGATAAAAATTTGGTAGTGATAACCTAGTATCTAAAAAAAAAATTTGGTTTTTGCGTCGTAACATTTTGATTGCTTTGTTTACTAACAATCAATTCGTATATTTCTTATAATACTTAAACTATTAATATGAAAATGTCCCAACAGAGGGTCAAAAGTAGGGCTGCCACCACCTAAATTGCCGACGCCGGATAAACACCGCAAACCTCCCGGACAGGGCGAAATACGGGGCATTCCCCGGACACCTCTGAAAAAATATTTTTAAAACAAAAATAAAAACATCGCCATAATTATTTAATTTTTATTCATTTGTTATAAATTGTTATTAAAATCGAATTAAGTACGTATGTAACCCAATGTTTTCTTGAATGCAGGTTATTATTAATGAATTTTTAACTAAGATTTATTATAATTTATCGCTTATTTTAAAAAAAATGTATTTTCCCTGACAACAAATGTGTTTGGGCTTCACCCGGAAACGTTTTAAAAACCCCTGCTGGACGGCCCCCGACGACTTTATTGATATTGGCGAAATCACCGATAGATAATAATCGGTGGAAGCCATAATTTAAAAGAAGAAGAAACTAGGACAAATCCAAGTAATTCTGGACGGATGGCAGCCCTAGTAAAATGACAGTGTTCCCTAACTCTCAATGTCTTAAAAAATATTATCCTTATGTTATATCTTTGCCCTCAGCAAGTACATCAGCAAGTGATTTCTCACTTGTACTACTACTGCCAATATGCGAGGGTAAATGGCATAGCCCGTAAACTTAAAAGAAACAAAGTATGGAGTGGTCATGTAACAAAATACAAGCTATACTTTGCATAGAATTAGTGTAATTTTCCCAGCGTGGAAATTACTAAATATAAAAATAAATATAAAAAAATACAAAAAAAATGATAATATAAATTATAAAATATAAAAAAAAAGTGTGAACTATATATTTCCAGTTTAATATTCAGCATTACCTAGGCATGATTTTGCATTATATCTTAAAATTGTAACCTAAAGTCAGTCTTAGCTTTTAATGTATAATATTATGTAAGTATGTAAACAACATTTATTTAGTTTATTTTTTTGTTCGAAACAGGCACCCACATGTTTACACAAATTTGGTTGTGTTGTGTGCTACGCCATTATCTAACATGCTGAGCATTAAACGGAAAAAATATTCTCAGCTAGAAAATGTCTTGTTGACGAACTGGCCGACCTTTGCTTTGTAACAAGCTCCGATATCGCGACAACTCACTTGAACTTTTTACAAAGTGCAAGGGTTGGAACTTGAAGATTACTATTGCGACGCGTGTGAGGCAGGATTATAGATGGTTTTCATTTAACATTGTACCAGTGATTGTCTAGGTTTTCTTTTAAATACATGATGGAAAACTTTGCAGGGAGGCTGAGAACTATGTGTTTGTGTGAATAAATCACTGGAATTAGCGGTTGCGAAGTTAGGATCCCTTGCCTGTGAAAATGGGCATTATTTTAATGCAAAGTATAGAGGTTGTAACAATTTCTACCTGTACAGTGTCGTCGTCGGTGCTTGCATACGCATGCCAGGCAATGACGAGGATCCTGCACGCACCAAGTTTCTTTTAAATTGAATGGTGTGGGTTCAACCTGCCCTTTTAAGACATCGCACTGTTCAAGTTAGAAAAGACTACTCGAGTAAAGGATTGGAGTTCTGTTCAACCAAGACCAACTAAATGAAGTTTTGTCCGACCGTCGGGACAATGGTTAACTTTTATTTCTTATGTTTAGTGAGTCTTGGTTTTACTTTTTGTAATTAATCTTCGGATTAATCATAGTGATAACTAGAATATTTTTATTATACAATATCACCATTTGCCTATCAAGTAGAATGCAATTTTGTATATTATTATAACAAACATTAATTTTGCTATGCATTATTTCATCTCTAACTTCAATAAAATTTGGTGTTGCTTATTTATTGTTTTATTTACTTTGAACCTATAAATTAATGACGTTATAAAACACTTATTTGGAAAAATAAATATAAATTACATTCATATTTTCATTTTACTTTTTTGAGAAAATTTAAACTTTTTCAATTTACTATATCTTTGAAACGCGGGGATATCCAATCTTTCATTTGTAGAATGATTTTGGTTCATAGTATTACAATTCTGTATTAGATTCATATCTGCAAAGTTATTATAGTTCATTTTGGGTGATATCACCCAAGATTCAATGTCTTTGCATGGTGTAAGTTCCGAATCTTCTAGATCTGGTACAGGGAAATTATTAACGTTGCTTTCAGTGTCTAAAGTGATCATAGTTAATTCTTCAATAAATGAATCATCTACTTTATCACAAAATTCTGGCGGTGGGGGGATTATTGAATCATCGTTATCAAAACACTGCAATAAAGTTTTTGGATCAAACATTGATTCGTGAATATTGAAATTTGACGTTGGTTCTTGGCAATATTCTGAGTCCCATTGTAATTCGCTATCTTCGTCAAGGTAGATTTTCTCGAATTCATTTCCTTGGGGTGGATCTTCTATTTGTTCTGCACGATTTAAATGTGTGAATGTTTGCACACCTGTACATTTTTCATCGTCTTGGAGAGTTCTAGTTCTAATAATCGGAAAACTCGAAGGGGCATATTTATAACTATCTCCAGATATTTCATTTATAAGTCCCTGAGGTAAATCAACTTCTAGTTTTTGGATATCACTAATTTTAAATGGCCTATCAGTCTTCTTTGATTCCTCCTTATTGTTGTCTCTATAAGACGAAGATATGCCCTTATCTATATTTTTATTAGCGTTGTTACTGAAAAAGCAAGAACAAGTTAAATAGTCCTTTGAATTATGTTTGAATTTCAGAGCCGTATAAATAAGAAAATATTATTACCTACTGTAAAAAAAGTGTGAGGTGCTTTTTTTAAGATATTATCAAAATGATAATCCTACTCATATTATATGTCAAAAAAATATTTATAACTATTGACAGAATACACCCCACGCTTTTTTAAACAATAAAAATATTTTCTTATTTATACACTATTGTTAATTTATTATTTACACTACTTATTCCTTAGAGCATTTAACAACCAAAGGTATGATGTGCTGTCTGAACTATAACTAATAAAAACTTACCGTAAGAGAGTTGAATATTTCTGTAAAATGCCAGCAACTTTGTTGCCTCCACATTTTTGTACGGCTATCTTTTTTCGGTCAGATTCTGTGGTATAATGAGAATCGCTAATTTGTTTAAAATTATTACCAGTCCCGGCAATTAAATCTTTATTGATACTGTTATGTTTGCTGATTCCATTGACTTCTGTAATATTTCCACCGTTGTGTAATTTTCCATCGTCACACGTTACTTTTATATCATAACTAGATGTTATTGGTTTTTCTTTAAGTTCATGATATGTTAAACATCTGGGCGTTGTATTAACATACGAATTCGTAATATTTTCTACTTGATTGCTTTTATTCATACTTAACCCTGGAGGTTCCAAAACTTTAGAAATTTCAATACTAACAGGTTCGGTGGTTCTTTCTATTGCTTTACCTACAGTAGGTAGTACAACTTTAGTGGCTATTTTAGATTCCTTCATGCTCAGTGTATCGCCAGTATTACTGAATTGATCAATTGTTTCCGTTATGGTATCATTATTGATTATTTTATTACTAAATACCGTTTTAGATATGTCTACATTTACTTTCAACTTTTTAATAACATGAACGAAATTTTGAGATAAACTTCTAACTCTAACACTGGTGGCAGAGAATGAATAATTGCTAATGCAATCTGTTATACTAGCGCAATTTTGAATTTTATACAACTTTCTTGACAGTTGTTTTATTTCACCTGAATCTAAAAAATCCGTTTGTGGATCCGACGCAGGGAATTTGTCCTCATTAATTATTTGTTCTTCATATCCTGAAGTTTCAGCAATTTTGTTGTCGTGTATCTTAAGGTTGCTGCTTTCAAAATTACTATTGTTATCCATCTGATGAATAATACCGATATTGGTGTTCGTATCTAGAGTATTTGATTCAGGTTTTAAAACATTTTCGTCATTGTGTCTATCAGTAACATTTGTTATTGATGAAGTTTTATTTTGTAAACTTTCTGATAAAGTATCGCTATTCATTATATTACTTAATTCCACAATTCTGCGCTCTGGAGTAAATTCATCTGTTCGGCTCATTTCGATGGTTAATTTATTTTTTTCAGGAATATTTTCGTGTACTATATTATCAAAATTCTGTATGTCCACGGATATTTCTGTGTCATTAGCATGTTGGCTATTCAAATTCAAAGTTTGATCTGAGCTATTACAACTTTTAATTGTATCGACTACAAATGAATCAGATGTGTGTTGGTTCCCTATATCTACATTTTGAAGATTACAATTATGTGTATTTTGCAATATATTGTTAATAGCGTAGTCAGATTCTTTTGAACTATGTTGAATCCTCTCTAGGTACTTATCAATATTGGATTTAATTGCACTAGAAAATGCAGTAGTATTATCAGTAACAATTGTATTATCTTTATCGTCAATTGTTGCATCGTTTTTGTCTAATATGTCGATAAAACTATAATTACTTTTAACATTTTTTGCTTTACGTGTCTTATGTATATTTGCACCCGTTTCTGGATCGCTTTGAAATTTACCAAACATTTGTTGATTCTTATGCCTTTGGTGAAAATAATTTTGTGGAGTATTGAAACGCGATGTTTCTTTCGTTATTTTATCATTGGTACTTGGAATTAAACCTGATATCGGTTTTGCTGATGACGTTTGAGATTTGAGGTTGTTATTCATCTCTGAAATTTCACTTTCAATGTTATCTAATATGCTATTAAGTTTGTCATCGTTTATATATTCTTCGTCGCTGTCTTCTAGATTAATTACTGGCCCAATTGAATTGACTATGTTATTTTCATTAAACTTATTTGTATTATTCGTTCCGTCACGTATATTCAAAATTTGCGTATTATCTTCAGATGAAATACCATGCATTATAGGTTCATTAGAGATTTCAAGTCCCGTATTAGTCTGCCTAATATTTTTATTTAATATGTCAAATGTCTCGTTAAAAGGCTCTTTAAGCTCATTGAACTTCTGAAGAATAGAACTTTCACGTCTTCTTTTATCTTTGTGCATATTGGGGCTATTTTCATTTTTTCTCTTACGCTCTTTGAATACATCTGTTATACATTTTTGTTTTTGATTTAAATTTTTCGTAGTTGTCTGGATATTTGTGTAGAGTGGAGTTTCAAAATCTTTGAACGTAAATTCACATTGTGCGTCGATACCTACTGCAATATAATAGTAAATTGGGTAATTCATGGCAATGATATTTAAAAATGTCCGCTTTTTGTATGGGTGCTGGGCCTCGAAATCTAACCAGGCTCAAACTTAAGGGATATTAAAGGGGCCAAATATGGATCTTGGAACCATTCGAAAAATATTTTTAGAGACCATTTATAACTTAATTTTTTTAAAACCTTCATATCATGTGTCGTTTTTAAGCAAAATAAAATTACAATAGGTAAAATAAAATTCATGGGCGGCAGGCGGTGATAACTTACCATCAGGTAAACCGTATGCTCATTTGCTTTCTAGATCATAAAAAAGAACAAAAATATTAAAATCGGAGGGCTTTAAAATTAAACGGTTTAGTGTAAAACGCTAGTTTTTAGGAGTTCTATCTAAACATACATATTATATTAACTGTCTCGGTTAACATTTTAGGCCCGTCTTAGGACAAATCCTTCAAGTATTGAGTAATAATTTTCATGTAAAAGTTACCTACCAAAGTTTGAACTAACGCAATGAACAAAGATTTTATGTTCGCAGTTGCGTTTCCTAGTAATTTCGTACGTGATGCTTCCATTGTAAATCTTTATCAGATCTTTATCTCTGCGAAATGTTTATGTACGTATTTTAGGTGACTTATTAAAGTTCTTTACGTAAGTTGAAAACTCCTAGTATTTTCCTACCTAAATACTAGGCCATTAGCCACTTTAAAAAGAAAAGAGCATTTAGGTAACCAATTAATTTGTCAGCGGTGCAGATTTTTATAAGTAGTGGTAGATCTCTCATATATTCTTACATGGCGGATTTAATTTCATACTTCTTACATTTCTCTTATTTCGGTGGTACCCACTACTCACCCAGACGGACAAGAGTCCGGGTGGGTACCACCGCAATGTATATTTCTACCGCCACGTAGCAGTGTGCATGCACTGTTGGGTTTCGGTGTGAAGAACATTGTAGCCAGTGTAACTACTGGACATAATGGACTTAACATCTTATGTCTCAGGATGACGAGCGCAGTGGAATGCCACACAGTATTTTGTAACTGAAGGTGCTGGATGGTGTTTCTACTGTTTATGGGCGGTCGTATCGCTTACCATCAGACGATCATCACGCTCGTCTCGTCATTCAATGGAATAAAAAAAAAGGAAAAGCACTTACTTGAAAGAAGTTAACAGTAATAGATAATTATCAGAATCGCCTACGATAATGTAAGTTTTGTGTGCTTCGCCAGCAGTTAAGTGTTCTATATTTTCAGCTAAATAACTTAGATTTTGTAAAAGTAATTCAATAGTAAAGGTTCTTTCACTCTTAGGCGTTATAGTCAGGTGATATTTCGGCAGAAAGCTAATTTGTTTCCGGAGAGTGTTGCCAGCAGGAGGTCCCTTATTCATTATCTGTTAATATGTAAGTATTTATTCATTATCTGTTAATATATAAGTATTTTACAAGTTACACATGCTTACCTTTGATAACTACCAATTACTTAAGTGATATCGTAATGTAGGTAATAGACATGTATGAGTAGTGCTTACTTAAAAGTCTTCATGTAAGTAGGTATAGGAGTATAGTCCTAATTATTATAAAAGCGAAAGTTTGTAAGTATGTATGGATATTTGTACTCTTTCACAAAAAAACTTCTGAACGGATTTCGATGAAATTTGGCTCACGGATAGATGTGCTGGATTAACAAATAGGCTACATTTTATACCGGGAAAATAAATAACGGGACTTTTATACCGGAAAAACTTTTTAAAGCCGGCGGAGCCGCGGGCGAAATCTAGTAGAGAATAATTTTAAAGATTCCTCTAACTTGTAGGAAGTTTGCTCAGTACCCATGGGCTATAATTATGTATTTACATGCATTTCTAAATTGTCTTCACATTTTCTCTAACTTTAAACGATATTTCATCGTACAAAAATGACGACAGAGCAACAATTTGATAGTAATTTATCGATGGTTCATGACCAGAAGTTGTTCACCGTTTATGTAAATGCAAGACAAATCACGGTATAGTCTTACCCTTTCCAAATCTCTCGGATGACTTTCTTCTAATAGCATAAAGTTCACTTTTCCTGCACTAGCTAATAATGCACTGAACGTAGGGCCTATTCCTTTCAGTTGTTTGCTTACGAAAGGTGAATTTTCCCATAAATGGGCCGTCATGCACTTGGCCAGAATTATTGAGTTCAGTACAGCGGAGAAATATGGCGGTTGTTCTGATACTAAATCAGAGCGGGTTACGTACGATACTAGGCCTGGAGAAACGAAAAGATTTAAGGTTTGAATTGATGGTGTGATTAGAGTGGTTAGACATACTTCTTAGGTATTTATTTCCTACAGCCTTAGTGGCGGAAGTGGAGTGCTGTCAGTGATGTGCGAGTGCCGGTTCGATTTCCAGACAAATGTTTGTGTGATTGTAAAAATATTTGAAACGGCTATAATACAATTTATAAAGTTGTTGCTTTCTAAATGCCTCTAAAAATTATCCGATTCTTATGAATGTATTTACTCACTGCCTTGGTGGCGTATTTGTATTATGGTACGACTGCAATGCTGAGGTCTCGGGCTCGATTCCCGGATCGAGCAAAGTGGTATTGAGATTTTCTATTCAGTATCAGGTCGGAGTCTGGAATTTGTCCCGATATGGCGATAGGCTCGCCCCCTATCACATCATGGGACGGAATAACGGCGAAAGTGGGTGCATTATTTGCGTCTCTGCCTACCCCTTCGGGAATAAAAGATGTGTGTGTGTATTTACTCACATTTACAGATTCTGTCAGCTATTCTCATAACCTTCAAAGCCTCTTGGTTAAGTGACGGATCAGGTATAGGAAGACATCCAAGCACGGCTTGTATCATGCTGAAACCACGATAAAAGACAAAAAAAAATTTTTTTTTTACATATGAGATTAAGTAACTAGTGCCCGAATATGATAATGGCAATAGACTCGAATCAACAAATTACTCCAATATTCAAATTCAATTCATTTATTCAGTAATTAGGCCCCTAAGGGCACTTTTACTCGTCATTTTTTACAATGTTTTTTACTAAAAGACTCTACCAGTGCTTCGGAAAAGCCCACTGACCTGAGAAGACCAAAAACTCAGCGTAGGTATTTTATCAATTTTTTTTAAATATATATTATATTTTACAATTTGCAAATCACGATATAACTTCAATTTCAAAGATGGATATTAAATGCGAAAATTAACGGAGAGTACCTAAGTGAAACAACCACCTACATCGATGGCTTAATTATCAAACATCGTAACTCCATTCAACCAAATTTTACAGGAGGATAAAAAAACTGTCTACTGTAAAATTTTAAAGGAAATGTATATATTTTTTTTATTCAGTACAGTATTTTAATTGTTCATGTACTCATTTTCTAAGCGTTACAGCATGAAGGTCATTCAGGTTTACGCACCGACCTCGACACACTCGGATGATGAAGTTGAGGATATGTATGAAGACATATCCAAAGCCTTACACAACACCACTAAGGCTCACTTCAACGTTGTTATGGGGGACTTTAACGGCAAGGTGGGAACCCGGAGTGGCAACGAATCCCGAATAGGCCCGCATGGTTATGGACTCAGGAATCACAGGGGGCAAATGCTTGTCAACTTCCTTGAGAAAGAGGAGTTATTCTTGATGAACTCCTTCTTCAAGAAAAAACCTCAGAGGAAGTGGACATGGCAAAGCCCCGACACTGTGACAAAAAATGAGATCGACTTCATCATGACGGATAGTAAGCACATATTCAGAGATGTCTCAGTGATCAACAGGTTCAATACCGGATCCGATCACCGACTTCTCCGGGGCTCTCTGAATATTAATTTGAAGCTTGAGAGAAACCGTCTGGTGAAGTCCACGCTCCGACCTAACCCAATCCAAATCATGGCGGGCACCGAGAAGTTTCAGCAGCTTCTCGGGAATAGATTTGTTGCCTTAGAACCCACTGATGACGCTGACGAGACCCTACACAATCTGGTCGAAACGTTGAGGGACGAGGGCATCAAGTTCTGCCAAAAGCAGCGTACGGGTAAGAAGTCTAAACTCTCGGATGAGACTCTCGGGCTGATGACAAAAAGACGGGAAACCACCCAAGCGACTTCGTCAGAGAGGTCAAACCTGAATAAGCAAATTGCGAAGATGGTACGGCGCGACCTTCGGAGCTCCAACGCTCGCCTCATTGAAGAGGCGATAGAGCGAAACCGAGGGTCCAAAGTATTCACTCAGCAGCTTGGCAGGAGCCACCTGACGAAGCTTAAAACGCACGACGGGAGGACCGTATTGTCGAAACCGGAGATCTCTGCAGAGATAGAGGATTTCTACGGCCGTTTGTACGCTGCACATGCCCCTCCTCCTCAACGAGAAGACTATGATTCCAGAGCCACCCTGACGCGCCACTACAGTGACGAACTGCCTGACATCAGTCAAGACGAGATCGTGCTAGCTCTGAAGCAGCTTAAAAATGGAAAAGCCCCAGGTGAGGACGGAATTACTTCAGAGCTTCTGAAGGCAGGAGGAGCCCCTGTTATACAGGAGCTAAAGAACCTCTTCAATTCCGTCCTTCACAGTGGGAGAACTCCAAAGGCGTGGAGCAGGAGTTTGGTTGTGCTTTTTTTTAAGAAGGGAGATAAAACCCTTCTTAAAAACTACAGACCCATCACACTCCTGAGCCACGTCTATAAGCTGTTCTCACGCGTAGTTACGAAACGTCACGCCAGGAGACTCGACGAGTTCCAGCCACCGGAACAGGCCGGGTTCCGCGGAGGATATGGCACCATAGACCACATTCACACAGTGAGGCAGATTATACAGAAGTCCGAAGAGTATAATCAGCCCCTGTGTCTGGCCTTTGTGGACTATGAGAAAGCCTTTGACTCTGTCGAAACTTGGGCTGTTCTGGAATCCTTACAGCGATGCCAAGTAGACTATCGTTATATCGAGGTGTTGAGATGCCTCTATAACGCCGCCACCATGAGTGTCCAAGTACAGGGCCAGCAGTCTAAACCCATCCAACTGCGCAGGGGAGTGAGACAGGGTGATGTGATATCGCCGAAACTGTTCACTAGCGCGTTGGAAGATATGTTTAAGACGCTGGACTGGAAAGGTATGGGCATTAACATAAACGGCGATCACATCTCACATCTTCGATTCGCAGATAATCGCATAATGGCGGAGTCACTGGAGGAGCTGAACCGGATGCTGGGCGGCCTAGCTTCAGCCTCGCGACGCATCGGTCTTGGCATGAATTTGGATAAAACCAAAGTCATGATCAATGGCCACATTGATCCGGGACCGGTGGTCGTACATGGCCACCTTCTTGAAATTGTTTCCGAGTATACTTACCTCGGGCAGATTCTGCAGTTGGGTAAAAACAATTTTGAGAAGGAGGCCAAGAGGAGGATCCAGCTGGGCTGGGCAGCGTTTGGAAAACTACGTCGAGTCTTTTCGTCATCCATACCGCAATGTTTGAAAACGAAAGTTTTCAATCAGTGCGTCCTACCCGTCATGACCTACGGAGCCGAGACATGGACACTCACGGTAGGGCTGGTCCACCAGTTTAAAGTCGCTCACTGGGCTATGGAGAGAGCTATGCTCGGAGTTTCTCTGAAGGATAAGATTCGCAACGAATACATCCGACAGAGAACCAAAGTTATCGACATAGCTCAAAGACTTAGCAAGCTGAAGTGGCAGTGGGCTGGCCATATCTCGCGAAGAACCGACAACCGCTGGGGTAAACGTGTTCTTGAGTGGAGACCGCGACTGGGCAAACGTAGTGTAGGACGCCCTCCGGCCAGGTGGGATGACGATCTGCGAAAGACTGCAGGCAGATGCTGGATGCGGCAAGCTGAAGACAGGGCGCTATGGCGCTCATTAGGGGAGGCCTATGTCCAGCAGTGGACTGATAAAGGCTGATGATGATGATGATGATGATGATGTACTCATTTTCAATCAAATAATGCAATAAATCGTTTGATCTAGTATTTAAAATGGACTTACGCACTTGGAAATTCCAAGCCTTTCACAATTTAGGAAGTTTGCATGGATATACGTAGTTTTTTTAGGATTGTCTTTCAAATGCAATGTATTCAAATAATAATTTTAAACCAAATTCGATTAAATATTAGAAAATTATTCATTTATTCATGTTATCAGGCTCATTAAAGTAAAATAAAATTAACATATTTCAAATTACTTACTAAAATCAAAATAACGAGAAGATATTGACGTATTATTTATTTTATATTAAGTAAACGTATTAAGACTTAAAAATTCTTTCCAATCAAGATTCCCAAATTATTCAAATATCTTCCTCCTTTTTTCTTGTGATCATTTGTTACAATTTTAGCTTTCTTCCTTCTTTTAAACTCAGCTTGAAATTGCACTTTCCTTTTATAATTCTTTCTGGTTTCTGTTGGACATATAACGGTATTTCCAATTATTATCTATTTTCTTTTTCCCAAATTAAGATCTCCTTTTCCTATGTTTTCTTTTTTAATAAATTTTTATGCTCCATGTATTAGGTCTTTTTTAGTTATTTTCTGTCGTACTTCTTCGCACAACAAAGCTACAGTCTCAGTGGTTGCTGTAATTGTTTCTTGTGTTGCTGTGTCAGTCATGACTGAGATGGTGTTAAACTATATCAACTATGCGTTTTGGTAGTCTAAGTAATTATAGTTAGATCATTTGGCACAATAATTTTAATTGCAATTGTATTTAGGGTGTATTATTTGTTCGGTAACAAAATAAATAAGTGTAGTAAGTTCCTGTCTTACTCAATTTGCTGCATTATGAATATTTATTTTAGAAATAGAACTAACGTCAAGTAAACTGATTAAATGTTGGCGGATATCGTAAAGTCTCTGGGGGACATTCATAACAATCACATCATCAATCATTAACATTGCGATGTTTGGATTAATACAATACTCAAAAGAAAAAAATTACATCTTGGATAAGAATTCTCATATTTTAAGAGTATAACATCTTTGGGAGTCCCACTTATATCATTTATGGTGTTTTCTTTATCATTTTGAGTACCAAGCATCCATCAGTTTGTTCAATATAAAGTAACGTAGACTACGTTGTGCTAATCATTCAGATGGAGATTCAGGGCTCAAGACGCTATTTATTATTTTCAAAGTACGAGGATTTAATGGCCTTATAAATATTTTTGACACTTCAATGATTGTGAGTCACAGTGCAAGTTTAAAGATGCCCTGCGTTTCATTCTGAAACTTAAAAAAATTAAAATACACAGATAACTTAATTGTAAGGGTAGCTATTAAATTTCATTACTTATCACTAAATATATACAATATATAACTTATTAAATTTCATAAAAATAAATAACTTCAACAATTTAAATGGCGTAAAGTAATTTTGGGGACAACAAAACTTTAAGCTTTTGGAGATGTGTAGTTTTCAACATTAAGTTGGTACACCTTTCAGTCAAAACACACTAGAAAAATACGTAACTCCTCATAATAAATGATGACAGGTATTAATTATTCTTAAAAATGCATCATACAAAAATGTTTCTAATATAGAAATTTATAGGAAACGTTAATATCGTGTGAAATTATTAAACAGAAGTTCTATACAGTTCAAGATCTTAACAATATTACGTTACTTTTGAAACATACTTGACGTAACTCCTCTCGGATATTTTATGAATACACGTATCTCCAACACATTCGAAAATAAGACTAATTTCGATTCAATTTATTCAATTATGTCACAAAATATATAAATATAGTTCAAATTACTTACCATTTATTCACTTCAATCATAAGAAGGGATGAAAAAGCGCCGAGATGCTAAAAAAACGCAGGAAATAATACGACCATAAATCTGACGGCTAGCCCGGTACTAAACGGGGGACTTACGAATATTGCATCACTAAAAATAGCGTCGTGGAATTACGCATTCGGAAAATAAGTGAATAACAATTTTTTTATGGCATTTATGGATTTGGGCATAATTCCATTCGATGCATCGCAGTATTTTACATCTGATGGCATTAAAACATGATTTTGACAAAAAATGGAGTTACGAACTTTGATAATTAAGCCATCGACATGTTTAATTGTAAAAAATAAAGTCAACCATCAAACAGAGCTATTTATTACAATGAATAGGTACATTACTGACTAGGCTTAATTTGAGTCTTATTACTCTTACCAATTAAGTTTCATTTGGCGTGTGCTAATCTTTCCTTTCATAGGGAATCGTATTGTCGCCGCGGTGTTATTTCTATTCAGCGCATTCAGACAACGTCGCTCGTCTACACGGAGGTGCATGTCAGATAGTTCATGGCTGTCGCACACCATATTTAATAAACGCTCTAAATTTTCTGTACCATCTATCTAAAAATTATATTCAATCATTAAGATATGATTCTACTGTTTAACGCGGCGATCTCGCGAATCGTTAGTACAGATTATTTCCGGACTACCTTCAGTGTACAATGTACATGCAATCAGGTAAAAAAATTAAAAACTATTTTAATGAAAGCGAATTATTCATTTAGCATACATAGCATAATACCAGCTCTGTATTATATATTGCCCACTGCTGAACGCGGGCCTCCTCTACAACAGAGGGTTAAGGCCTTAGTCCACCACGCTGGCCTAGTGCGGGTTGGCAGATTTCACATACCTTCGAAATTCAAAGAACTTCTCAGGTATACAGGTTTCCTCACGATGTTTTTCTTCACCGTTAAAGCGAGCGATAATTAAAAAAAAAAATACATTTTGATTATAAATCAAATAATACACATAAATTTTAGAAAAGTCAGAGGTGTGTGCCCTTGGGTTCTGAACCTGCGGACATTCGTCTCGGCAGTCCGTTCCACTCCCAACTAGGCTATCGCCGCTCAATTATTCATTTGTAACGATAAAACACCTAGGTACTAAATATTAATCCTCAAGTCAATGGATTTTGTTTCAGTAATAGCTACACAATTAACTATGTACTTAAATAGCCTTACTAATAAAAAAATGTTACTCATACGTTTAACATGTGAATAGTTGCACAGCGTATAACGTCTGTATAAGAGTTACACAGGGTTAACACAACATCGCTACTAATAAACGCAAAGACAAGCTTGTGTAACTACTCACGCTGTATACGGCAAATACGCTGGCAATCTTTTACGAAGTACGTTCAAAAACTTCTGCTCGTAACTTTGTTTTACTAATTTAATTGAAATTCATAGTTTATTTAGCATTTTTAGTAACTTTAATAAATACGAAATATATATTTTTTGTAAAATATCTATATATATTAATGAAACGTACAAAAACTTGACTAATGGTTGTAATTTTAAATATAAGTTATGATTCGTACTCATAGTTTTCGAACGCTTCCTCACCGGCAACAACATTTTTTTTTTATTGTTGACGCGGAGAAAGTGACTTATTACTACCGCCCAGTGTTCAAGGGGAACGACTGAGCGGTTATGTTGGGTTCACCGTGCCTTACGACCCGACGTTGAGCCGCCCGGAAAGATGGAAAACGTCGGGCGACCGCCGGGCCGAGTCCCTAACCTATATACACCGCACGGCATACCAACTAAAACTCCGCGGTGGCCATCTTCGGCGCATTAGGGACGGCTGCGGGCTTCCTCCGACTCACGTCTAAGTTGTCGTCCGCAAACGCCCCTGCGCGTACCGCTGTTGCGGTCCTTCTCCTGTTGTTGCGGGGGCTCAGAAGCCCCCGTACACCGAAGGACGCCTTTGGCGTCCGAGGCAGCGCGAGACACGCTGCCGTCCATCACGGGGGTCACAGAAGTTGGCTAGACTAATAGGTGGACGGCCCCTCCCGCCCACCCGTGACCCCCGGAGGCCCCTATTAGTCGCCTTTTACGACAGGCAGGGGATACCGTGGTGGAATTCTCTAAACACCCCCAATCCACAGGGCGGACCGGCAACAACATAAGCTTAATTTAATTTTTTAATGAGTGACGTGTGAAAGTATTTCGTTTCGGCAATTTATTTGCGATTGATTAAATAATTAACTTATTAAGGTTTAAAAAATGGAGTGCACTGAATGTGCATCGATAGTGATGCCGCCTAATCCTAAAAGAAAACGTTCTCCTTTAAGAAAGAAAACTTATCATCCAGGAAATAAAAGAAAAATAAAATGCTACAAAAATAGATTTAATCCTAAATGGATTAAATCTATTTTTGTAGCATTTTATTTTTCTTTGATTTCCTTGTCTGTCCTCATTATCAAGCATATTATAACGAAATTTAAATAATTCATTGCTAAATAAAAATTAATCTCGCAAAACTCCACCTCCATCATCTACAAGTGACAACCTCTCAATCAGCTGAAGCTAATATAGTCGCCATTTTGAATTTACGCAGCCTTAATACAAGGGTACAAGCGTGTGTAGAGCTTGTGTAAGTTTACATAGTAATTTCAATCTCTTACTACACCTGTATACAGGCCTTCTGTCAAAAAAAGTTTTATTAGTTGCGTTTTTGTTACACAGTGCTTATAGTACTTGTATACACTGTGTCGATTTTTTTATTAGTAAGACTGAAAATGTTTAAGGGAAAACGTCGCTAAAGTGATATTACAAAGGTTTTTGACTAATACCTAGGTATATTTGGATTTACGTGTAACACTAAATTGTCTTTGAAACAAACAACACGATAATCCTTTTCAATTTTATAAAAAAACTAATGTAAGTTTTCGCATTAGTAGATTTGTTACGAACAAATATATAATATATATCTACTCTAATGGACTGTAGGCATAATTAGTAACTACTATGAACTTAATACACTTTTTGTCTTGCATAATAAGGCAAACATAAGATCAGGTATTCAGAACTCTTAAGTTTAAATATTGACATACCGGTGGTAGGTCTCTCATATGTAAGAGTCCGTCTGGGTGGGTACCACCGCAATGTCTATTTCTACCGCCAAGCGGCAGTGTGCATGCACTATTGTGTTTCGGTTTAAAGGACATTGTAGCCAGTGTCATCACTGGACATAATGAGACTTAACATCTTGTGTCTCAGGATGATGAGCGCATACCACTGCGCTCATCATCCTACACACATTACCTACTTTGTAACTCAAGGTGCTGTATGGTGTTACTACTTTTTATAGGCGGTCGTATCGCTTACCATCAGGCGAACGGCATCCTCGTCTCGTCATTCAATGCTATAAAAAAAAATACGTAACCTATTGACCTGTGATTGGTTCACGACCACGACGTCTTATATGTGTGAAAATGAATTATCAAAGCGAATTAGATGACTTAATGGTTTACCTTCATTATGTTTTTCATAGTTTCCACGTCTAAATAATATATGGACATAAGCCGTCCGGCGTCTGTTGATTCTATGCAACTGGCTTCGTCCATCGTTATTAATCCAGAAGTCGCCAACCCGTTCATTGCTTTTACACATAGCTCTAGAAAACGTAACATTTTATACCGCTGGTAGTAAATCCCTGTTTGACCTTTGTAAGGATTAAAAAAGTTTGGTACTTCGAAGACATTAGACATTTATATAGAGTAGGTAGGTAAAAACATTCAAATGTGTAGAGGTCTGAAGAAATAAAATTGTATTTAAAATTATATGTATGTATGACATCAGTGCTTTCTGCTACTGCTAAAGGTCGTTTAAAAGGGAGCTTATTTACCATTGAGAACCAAAGTAGGTACTCACATTATGACTAATCTAATATCTATAGAAACACTTATTGACAAGTAATAAATGTATTCGTGTCCTGTGTTTGCACAAAGCTATTAATTTTAATGACTTTATGGAGATTCTTGTGACAATCCTGGACTAATTAGCGTGAAAAAAACTCGTTAATAAAACAAAGGTTAGAGATGACTAAACACATGTCAATCCGATCGCGTGGTATTTACAAACGTTTAGCACAATTTAGCGCAAACATACACTTATTAAATGCCTTCAACGACATTAGAAATAGCTTTATGTGTAAAGGGCATGACATAGCATTTGGTCTATTTAGGGAGAAAAGAGCGGGCATCAATGTTATGGTGAATTAATTTGGTAAAATAGAGATTTGCATATTGCTCTTTGAAATTTAAGACATCAATAAATGCCCTGTATGATATGCTGTCCCACTGCTGGCCACATGCCACGCTCTACTAATGATAGGGTTTAGGCCTTAGCCTACCACTCTGGCCTAGCGCGAGTTGGTAGATTTCACATATCTTCGAAATCCATCAATTTCTCGGGTATGTAGATCTCCTGACGATGTTTTTCTTTACGGTTAAATCAAGCTATTGTAATTCATGAAGAATACAAACATAACTTTAGAAAAGTCAGAGATGCGTGCCCTTGGGTTTTGAACTTGGTTCGTCTCGACAGTCGGTTCCACTCTCAATTAGGCTGTCACCACTTTTTAACCGACTTCAAAAGGAGGTTCTGTATTCGATCGGTATGTACGTATGTATGTAAGCGTAAGCACGTAAAGCCGTTGGTCCTGCGCCTGATCTCTCTCCGGTCATGTCGGATTGCCGTCTCACCGGACTATGAGAGTGAAGGAATAGCGAGTGCACCTGTGTATTGCGCACACACTTGTGCACTATAATATCTCCTGCGTACCTGGCTGATCTCCGTTGAGATTGGCCGCCGTGGCCGAAACTGGCTAGGAGGATTTTCACGTATGTATGTTTGTATGTAAATTTGTATGGCCGCGTGTTTCTCAAAAACTACTGATCCGATTTGGATGTGGTTTTCGATATTGAAATGTATATGTTTCAGGGAAGGTTTTAGTATATAATTTATGAATATCTGATGAAGATCTTCGGAGATACACGATGGAACTCTTCAATAACTAACAGCAGATGACTCGCGAATGCTGCAATCGTATGTCTATGATGTATTGTTTACACCATTCTATAATTAACTAACAAAAAAACATTAAATAAAAACTTTTTATTAAAAAATAAACCGACTTCAAAAACACTACAAATAAAAAAATAATGAAAATTTGTATTCGCTTAGTATATACGTATAATTGGAGTCGATGTCTAATTTAAATTGCCAGCTAAGCTAAGGAAATACACAAACAAATATACGAAAACATTGTTCAATTTAAATTAGGCATCGACTCCCAATCTATACATATAAATAAAATTGGAGTGTCTGTTTGTAATATTTAAATAACCGTTTTTTACTACACGTATATGAGTATATATACGGTACATGCACCAAAATAACATTTTTTACCATTTTTGTCTGTCTGTCTTTCTGTCTGTCTGTTTGTTCCGGCTAATCTCTGAAACGGCTGGACCGATTTTGACGGGACTTTTATTGGCAGGTAGCTGACTTAATAAGGAATAACTTAGGCTACGTTTTATCCCGGGAAAATATAAAGCGGGAGTTTTATCCCGGAAAAACTTTTCCACGCGAGCTGTATAGATAGATGTATAGAAAAATGTATAGATATGTATAGAAAGATGTATAGATATGTATAGAAAGATGAATAGATATGTATAGATATTCGGTACATACACCAAAATAATCTTTTTTACAATTTTTGTCTGTCTGTTTGTTTCGGCTAATCTCTGAAATGGCTGGACTGATTTTGACGGGACTTTTATTGGCAGGTATTTGATGTAATAAAGAGTAACTAAGGCTACGCTTATTTTACAAAAAATATTTTATTTTAAAAAAATAATCTTGCAATGTCCAAGTACTGTTCAGTACCACGCGCAGCTCACGCGCATGCCACCACTGGGCCTTCACGTCGGGCGCCTTCCGCCACTTCTCCCACCAACGAATTAATATCACAAAGGCTGCCTATCCCGCGGGCTTAGAACGCGCGAGTGGGCTATTGCTGATAGTTGTGTCTCAACGACTTCATTTTTTTTTGCTTACCCGGAGAAAGTGAATTATTACCACCGCCCAATGTTCAAGGGGAACGACTGAGTGGTTATGTTGGGTTCACCGTGCCTTACGGCCCGACGTTGAGCCGCCCGGAGAGATGGAAAACGTCGAGCGACCGCTGGTCCGAGTCCCTAACCTATGTACACCGCACGGTATACCAACCAAAACTCCGCGGTGGCCATCTTCGGCGCATTAGGGACGGCTGCGGGCTTCCTCCGACTCACGTCTAAGTTGTCGTCCGCAACCGCCCCTGCGCGTACCGCTGTTGCGGTCCATCTCCTGTTGTTGGGGGGGCTCAGAAGCCCCCGTACACCGAAGGACGCCCTCGGCGTCAAAGGCAGCGTGAGGCCTAACCACCACTCTGCCGTTCATCACGAGGGTCACAAAAGTTGGCTAGATCACGAGGGTCACAAAAGTTGGCTAGACTTATTGGTAGACGGCCCCTTCCGCCCACCCGCGACCCCCGGAGGCCCCTATTAGTCGCCTTTTACGACAGGCAGGGGATACCGTGGTGGAATTCTCCAAACGCCCCCAATCCAAAGGGCGGACATGGATGTGTGGATGTCTGGATGTATGGATGTTTGTTACTCTTTCACGCATAAACTACTCACCAGATTTCGATGAAATTTGGCATATGGGTAGATCATGTCCTGCATTAACACATAGGCTACATTTTATCCCGGGAAATTAAAAAACGGGACTTTAATCCCGGAAAAACTTTTTAACGCGACGGAGCCGCGGGCGAAATCTATCCTACTATAATCCTACTAATATTATAAATATTACTAGCTTTTGCCCGCGGCTCCGCCCGCTTTAAAAAGATTTTCGGGGATAAAAGTCCCGCTTTATGTTTTCCCGGGATAAAATGTAGCCTATGTGTTAATCCAGGACATGACCTACCCGTGTGCCAAATTTCATCGATTATAAACGCGAAAGTTTGTAAGTATGTATGGATGTCTGGATGTTTGTTACTCTTTCACGCAAAAACTACTAACCGGATTTCGATGAAATTTGGCACACGGGTAGACCATGTCCTGAATTAACACATAGGCTACATTTTATCCCAGGAAAACAAAAAAACGGGACTTTTATCCCGGAAAAACTTTCTAAACCGGGCGGAGCCGCGGGCAAAATCTATCCTACTATGATCCTACTAATATTATAAACTCGAAAGTTTGTAAGTATGTATGGATGTCTGGATGTCTGGATGTTTGTTACTCTTTCACGCAAAAACTACTAACCGGATTTCAATGAAATTTGGCACACGGGTAGACCATGTCCTGAATTAACACATAGGCTACATTTTATCCCGGGAAAACAAAAAAAAAACGGTACTTTTATCCCGGAAAAACTTTTTAAAGCGGGCGGAGCCGCGGGCGAAATCTATCCTACTGTAATCCTACTAATATTATAAACTTGAAAGTTTGTAAGTATTTATGGATGTTTGGATGTATGGATGTTTGTTACTCTTTCACGCAAAAACTGCTAACCGGATTTCGATGAAATTTGGCATGCGGGTAGACCATGTTTTGAATTAACACATAGGCTACATTTTATCCCGGGAAAATAAAAAAACGGGACTTTTATCCCAGAAAACTTTTTAACGCGGGCGGAGCCGCGGGCAAAATCTGTCCTACTGATAGTATAAACGCGAAAGTTTGTAAGTATGTATGGATGTCTGGATGTATGAATGTTTGTTACTCTTTCACGCAAAAACTACTGAAGGGATTTTGATGAAATTTGGTACACGGGTAGATTATGTCCTGAATTAACTTATAGGCTACATTTTATCCCGAGAAAAAAACAGGACTTTTATCCCGGAAAACGAAAAAAACGCGGGCGAAGCCGCGGGCAAAAGCTAGTTACACATAAACTTTAGAGTTCAATATCGTACCGAAATTTTAAAATCGATGTGTCACGAATGATTCTTATACTTTTAAACGAAAAGATTAGTTGTACGATAATTTTTAATGGAGACTTAACTCTCGACCGCCTGTCACTTAGACCAAGGATTACGTAGATAGCGTGCATCTGCAAATGCTAAGGATCAGCGTGTGAACGAGGATCATCCATCAATCACGACCCGGAACTGTCGAGGTTACGCCAGGGGTAGGTACAAGTTTCAATACCTACTATTATAAAAGGGTTATTTATAGCGTTTTTTCTGCATGTAAAAAATTTTAGTGAATGCCGACTAGTGGTTGCATTAAAATTTTTTACATGCAGAATAAAAAAATGCCGACTGGTGCTAGATATCATTGTTTTGTATTTGTAAGGTACTCTGTATTGTACCATTGTTAGGTAATATACACAGTAAGTAGTTATAAGTATACTACATACCTACTTACTGTATAGTAACTGCAACAATACCTACAATACCTACGTAGGTATTGTTGCAGTTTCGACTTCTACCACCGACGTCTCACATCAACTCTCCTTGGAAAAACCTTGACATAAAACTTATAACTACTTAGTCGTAAGTAGACACTTATAAAACAAAAACTTACCGTATACTAACACATAACCCTACACAACATTATTCAAGTTAAGCGGCTTACTATTCACCTTCATTTCACATTCGGCGGTCATTGATACAGATTATAAGTAAAAAATAGGTTTTCGGTGTCTGCAAAGCTAGAATGCCATCTTTATGTTATAAAATAAATTTGTTTGGCAATTGAAACACATTTGGAAGCAACAACAATGTTTCTCCGCATACAAATTCTGAGGCAAGATGTGTATAAGTATTATAGTTTTATTTTAATATTATTTTTTATTTAGGACATTTACCACGTGACGGTATGTCGCCTGATGCTAAATGATCACCAACGCCCGTGAATAACAGAGGAATTGGATGCGATGCGAATGTTTAAAAAGGAGAATTTGGGTTAGGAACTGGGAGATTTTTTTGAGTCTTTGTAATGTAATAATGTAGTTGCCGCTACACGCTGGTTTTCTGTAAGACATGGTACTGACCCAGTCAAACCGAGGCATACATGCACGATGCTTAGAAAATCTTACAATATGATAACAAAAACGTATTACTTTATGCTGATTTAAGAAGAATAATTAATTCATCGCATAATCTAACATTTTCTGAGACAATGGAATTACGACAACATTGAATTTAATCTTTTGTATATTTATAAAATAAATGTAGTAATTATGTCATTATGCATATGCTATGAATGTTATGCCCACGAAGATGATGTGAGTAGATTCCTAACGCTTATTGTATGGATATTTTATTATTTATGGCCAAGAGAATACAAATATTTTATTTGTAACATCATAACGGATACTCTGCTATTTTAAGAGACCGTATCTAAAACCGTATCTAAAATTTCTACTATTTCAGTCAACTTCTCATCGTGATTTTTTTTAAAATAAACTGATCTGGTTAATTTATAATACGTCATCATAAAGACTATTTCAACGTAAATGGAATAAACGAGCCAGATTTTTACGAAAACGACCACAAGTTTGAGTCTCCGTACAAAAAAAGTTTCTGAAACAGACGTTGGAACTTGGTGGATAGATTGAAATTAAAGAAAGATATTAAAAATCTGGCTCGTTTATTCAATTTGTGTTGAAATAGTCTCTCTGATGACGTATTATAAATTAACCAGATCAGTTTATTTTTTTTTAAATCGCGATGTGAAGTTGAGTGAAATAGGCGAAATTTTAGATACGGCCTCTTAATGAAAACTAACTTACGTACTACTCACGAATTAAGAAGTCTGTAAAGAATCTGAGGTTGGAATATTAAAGCGAGACGTACCCATCGGTCTGTGATCCGCATTTTCCTAGGCATATTTTGATGTCCGTAATCACCTTATTTTTTTAGCGACACGGTGTAAAAACTTCACTGCCCCTAATATTAAGTGCAGCGAAATAAAAAAGTTTCCAATAAGGGTCTTTATATAGGATGTCCCAGAATTAACACAAGATTTGAATTTGCCGTCATTCGTGCGGTAAAGTGCTGGCAACGCTAAAAAAAACAATTTGACAGTTGAAAGTTTAGGGTTAGTCAAAATGGAGGGTTATATAAAAGAACAAAGCGTCTTTCTTGTTCAATATTATTTCAAAAGTAATAAGAGTTTGGCGGCTGCAGATCGAAAATTTCGTGCAATATATGGTCGGAAGAGTGTTTTAACTTAATCAACTGAGAAATTATTGAAATAATTTTATTGATAAAGACACGTTGTTCTATTGTGTAATGCTCTATTTTTACTAACCCTAAACTGTCAACTGTCAAATTGATTTTTTAACGTTACCAGCACTTTACCGGACAAATATCGGCAAATTCAAATCTTGCGTTAACTCTGGAGCACTCTATATCTTGATGACTGACATAATCATGCTGGCATCTTTGCATCTTTACAATCTGCTTTAAGGTCCCAATCTTATACAACACATAATTTTATTGATAAAGTCACGTTGTTCTATTGTGTAATGCTCTATTTTTACTAACCCTAAACTGTCAACTGTCAAATTGCTTTTTTAACGTTACCAGCACTTTACCGGACAAATATCGGCAAATTCAAATCTTGCGTTAACTCTGGAGCACTCTATATCTTGATGACTGACATAATCATGCTGGCATCTTTGCATCTTTACAATCTGCTTTAAGGTCCCAATCTTATACAACACTTAGTAATCACTAATGGATTCAAAGCAAGTTCTTATAATAAATACTAATATATTTACTAAGTGAATGCTTAAAATACGTCACTTATCTGCTTTATAAGAACCTCGCATTCAGGGATCACATAAATTTAATAAAAACGCGTCCGATAAAAACCCACAAAACTTTAGTATAACATGTTCGAATAACTTATTTCAAACAAAATCGCATTTAAATGTGTTTATGTTGTACCTTACTCAACTGTTGTGTAAGGAAAGCAATAAAACGGAAATATTTTATAACATTATATCGTCTTATTTCAACTGTCCATTTGATTTTTTTTTGCATATATTTTAATTAGAAAAATCATATTATAATTACAAACGCATATAAATGCACTACATCATTGAACAGAAATCTATTTTATTTCAGAGGCCAAGATGCAATACAATGCAATGGAATCAGCCCTGTATTATATATTACCCACTGCTCAGCACGGGCCTCCTCTACTACTGAGAGGGCTTAGGCCTTAGTCCACCACGCTGGCCTAGTGCGGGTTGGTAGACTTCACATACCTTCGAAATTCTTAGCTATGCAGGTTTCCTCACGATGTTTTTCTTCACCGTTAAAGCGAACGATAATTGATAAACAATACACACGTAACTTTGCACACGGCATTGTTTATCAGTAATTATCGTTCGCTTTAACGGTGAAAAAAACATCGTGAGGAAACCTGCATACCTAAGAATTTCTTTATAAGAATTTCGAAGGTATGTGAAGTCTACCAACCCGCACTAGGCCAGCGCGGTGGACTAAGGTCTAACCCCACTCAGTAGTAGAGGGGGTCTTTGTTCAGCAGTGGGCAGTATATAATACAAGGCTGATTGCATTGCATTGCACCTTGGCTACGGCCCCAAAGCGGCTTGCGTTAAGCAAAACTGTATAGGTACTAGCTTTTTGTTAATATTAGCATTTGGTCGTGGCTCTCTCCACGTCAACGCCCATTCGCGGCCCTCCCCTATTTAGCTCAACAGTGTTTAGGGGACTAATTTCCAGAAATCCCTTCTTACTGCTTATTTACGGCATCTAAGAAACCTTTTTGCGAAATGTCGAGACTTCTAGACCCATCAATGTGTGTAAGTTGATTGATCAGTCAACAAGTTAATTTTTTCTTATACATAATATATTCTTCCTAACATTTTATAAAACAACGCCCCGTCTATTTGTCTGAACGCTGTGAGTATCTAGCACTCCAAGGTCGAATGCGATTAACTCAAAAACTACTGAATGGATGTACATACAGTTTTTACCAATTGACAGAGTGATTCAAGAGGAAGATTTATGTGTATTATTCATTGAAGTTTGGTACGACAGAAAACGAATACTGGCATACTAGTAGTGCTCGCGGCTCCGCCCGCGTGAACAAGTTTTTCCGGGATAAAAAGTAACCTATAGCACTCAGGAGTAAAGTAGCTTCCTATTAGTGAAAGAATTTTCAAAATCGGTTCAGTAGTTCCTGAAATTAGCGCGTTCAAACAAACAATCAAACTCTTCAGCTTTATAATATTAGTATAGATTTGTATTGCTACTATTGATATCTTCATCTATACTAATATTATAAAGCTGAAGAGTTTGTTGGTTTGTTTGTTTGTTTGTTTGAACGCGCTAATCTCAGGAACTACTGGTTCGAATTGAAAAATCGAATCTTTTTGCGTTGAATAGACCATTTATCGAGGAAGGCTTTATGCTATATAACATCACGATGCAACTATTAGGAGCGAAGAAATAATGGAAAATGTGAAAAAAACGGGGAAAATTATTCATCCTTGAGGGCTTCCATTGCGTGCGTTGCGAAAACGGTTCAAGATACCAAAAATATATGTATGAAAGAATTATTCCTCTTGAAATGATCTAAAAAAATGTCCGCGACAGTATATGTCTATCTTTTAAGATTAACTCTCTAGAACCGTTTTTATTGTAATTAAATTTGGTCGAAATGAATGCATTATTTGTTAAGAGTTGTATCAACGTCATAATATTAATCTTTATCCAAATAAATGTGTTGGATAGAGTGATTCAAAGGGAAGGTTTTTATGTATATACTTTTAGCCCGGAAAAACTTATTAACGCGGGCGAAGCCTAGCAAAGCCTAGCAAGCCTAGCAAGCCTAGCAAAAGCTAGTATTTTATATAATTCTACTGTGCGTGTGTATGTCACTGAACTCCTAAACGGCTGGACCGATATCAATTAATTTTTTGTGTCTTCAGGTGGACTCGAGAATGGTTCAGTTTAGAATTCGGTCCGGAAAAGGTATAGCGGGACTTTTGTCCAGGAAAAAACCTTTCATGCGGGTGAAGCCGCGGGCAAAAGATAGTATGATATAAAAAATCCCTATACCAATGATTGCTACCCGTGCTATGTCGGAACGGGCCGTTGGTTATAGATAAATGGAGGCAGAGCTGTGATAGAGCCGCCGCTCTGTGTAAAAAGTTTACTACAGTACCGAGGTATGCTTGAAACATTGTCTTATACAAATTGAAGTAAAACGACAGCTTTGTAGCTTTTTGACTTTCGTAAGGTCAGTAATGTTTCTGTTACATGGTAGGAGTTCTTAAAATACACAAAATTTAAACTAAAAATCACTTTTATGTGTTCAACAGTCAATATCGCATATATTTTCGTTTGTCACTATGTTACGCATTACTTAAAAATATAATGAATATTCTTGTGGAAGTTATGAGCACTATCAGATGACTTGTATGCATTCTCTACATAAAAGTCATACAAAAATACATTGTTAACGTAATTCGTAATCGTCACAAGACTTACACAGACCATCTAATTAAGTAAATTAAATTTGTTATTACCAATGCGCTGATAAAATCTTGAAGTCCATTACAATAGGTAAATAGCAACAATTATGTTGTCATAGGAATAGAGCCATCATCAATCAACTCGTTGGGCTACGACAAAAGTTCATGGTTTTGTATTTTAGTTCGTATACCGTGATGGGATGATTTTACTATGGCTATTAATATGTGTGATTTATTGCTATGTTACTGGAATTGCTTTCAATAGACATCCGTTTTAATCCTTATCCTTGCTAAAATTATAATTGCAAAACTAACCCTGTCTGTCTGTCGCGCTTTCACGCCAAAACTGCTGAACCGATTTAAATGAAATTTGGTACACAGATAGTCTAAAGCCTGAAAAAGGACCATAGGCTACTTTTTAATGCGAAAAAGGGTTGTAAGGGATTGATAGAGGGGTATGAAAAGTTGTATGGAAGTATCGTCATTTTTATATCTAGAAGCTTGAAACATATTTTTTAGGCTGCTGATTCGATATAAATAAATATGACACCCGAAGTTTGTAAAAGTTTTACCCTTTATCCCGGGAAAATATAAAGTGGGACTTTTATTGGAAAAACTTTTTAACGCGGGCAAAAGTTAGTATATTATAATCAATCTATTAATTATTATTCTCCGGCATAGTGGCCCAAGTAAGTATGTGCTAGTGGAATTATATAATGTGGTAGTATTATATAGAATATATCCCATTTTGTATCCGGCCGGATAGTGACCAACGTAGACAAGGTGTTAAAACCCGCCATAGTCTCCGTAAGTGTCGCGTTCCGGGAACAGCCAGCAGCCTGTGTATATCCGGTTCACACAGGCCGGCATAATTGTGTCCACAAGAGAGGGATAATCATCTCTTATCAGGCGATCACAATCACTCTATCTGGATATTCTGTATCTCACTTCAATAACTAGCAGGTGCAGTGCAAGAAAAAAAAATTGTCATAATTTTATGGCATCGAATGACGAGACGAGCATGCCGTTGGCCTGATGGTAAGCGATACGACTACCCATAAACAGTAGAAACACCATCCAGCACCTTCAGTTGCAAAGTACTGTGTGGCATTCCACTGCGCTCGTCATTCTGAGACAAGATGTTAACTCTCATTATGTCCAGTAGTTACACTGGGTACAATGTCCTTCAAACTGAAACACAACAATGCATGCACATTGCTGCTTGGCAGTAGAAATAGACATTGCGGTGGTACCCACCCAGACGGACTCTTACATATGAGAGTCCTACCACCAGTAAACCATTCTTTTAATATGGCAAGAATAATAAAATATGTTCCAACCGAATACTATTGATACCCAGCGTGTCCAGAATATGCTTTTTTTATATTGGAGCTAGTTATTTAAGCAAAATTAGGAAGTAATGTTACCAATTTTTTGTATTGAATATTATATTCAAAACATCTTTATTTTTATAAATTACGTAATGAGACATTTCCAAATGCTTTTGGAACTCATAATTACGTATGTTTTATACAGCTTTTATTATTTTTGTCGATTTTCACATAACTATGGAATGTAAGTACTTACTTAGGTATTATTATTCTTGGGAATATAATAGAATTTCACACCATTTGATTGTTTTTATGTTTTGGAGCATCCAGATACTCAGCAATACATTATCAACAGATTATATGTAATTTTTAATCTTTTTACATACATATACACTCACGCCTGTTATCCCCGAAGGGGTAGGCAGACGCGCAGCTAGTGCACCCACTTTTCGCCGTTATGCCGTCCCATGATGTGATAGGGGGCGAGCCTATTGCCATATCGGGCACAAATTCCAGACTCCGGGCTGATACTGAATAGAAAAACTCAATATCACTTTGCCCGACCCGGGGATCGAACCCGAGACCTCAGCTTTGCAGTCGTACTGTAGTACAACTACGCCACCGAGGCAGTCGTCTTTAGTACGAATAGTAGTTAATCTTTATAGTACGAATATTTTACGTCAATGCCAAGTATCGATGTGCTGAATAGGAGTCAGATTGCGTTAGCTTGCTGCTCATAAGTCACACGCGACTTTAATAGTTCTGGCGACGCGACGGTCGAGGGAAACCACCTTTTGTTCGTCGACATTATGAAGTTGGACCATACTGTAAGTAATAACTTTCGGGACTAATGTATTAACTTTGTTCTATTAGGATACAAAACGTCCTCCTTTTTGTATCCGATGTAAAGCAAAGTATGTATGCCAAAAACTCACGCATTATGTTTCTTGAGCTAGGAATCGAATTCAAACAAAAATAGAGTTTCGGAAATTTGCGTAATACCTTTAAATACAGACATGATATTATGTTCTTACCTTCAATCTTCTTGGAGATCTGTGACTGAGGTGCAGAAGGTGGCAGCGATAGGTACCTACGACAGATGACTCTTTTATTTTTATAAGCCTTATATTGTTATTTAATTTATGGTAAAGAGGCACAAATAAACTATTACCAGTCACTTACAAGTAACTTATACAATACATGATACTTTTATATATTTTTCTTTATTAAACGATGTTTACCTTCTAGGATCGCGAGCCGCCCGCACGAACAAAAATGTGGATCGCAGCCACTGGACGCACTGGGCCACGTCGCCTACGGTCCCTAAAGCTGCTTCGCTATTCAAGTTCTCGGTTAATCTCTTGTGTAAAAAGCTTTGTAGCGGTTCGTTACCACCGACTAAAGCTTGGTATCTATGCTGAAGTCAAATCATGAATTAGAATATTTATCAATGCGAGAATGAACGCGCCTATAAAACATATGTGTTAAAATAGTTCGGACTCTATTTTGTCTTTATATTATTGACTGGAATATAATAAATAAATAGAAATAAACATACAGTTGACATGACATCATTCAAAATATGCCAGCGTTTGATAGTGTTTTTTAAATATTATTTGGTATCACAAGGCGATATCATTTTATACGATTGTAAAATATTACTACATTTATTAGGATAATTATTATTATTAATTATTCAAGATGGCAGATAAAAAAGCTAAAAAGGAAGCGAAGAGATTAGAAAAGCTAAGAGTTGAGGCAGAAGCGAAAAAGCAATTGAAAAGAGAAGAGCTTCTTCGTGAAATGGCTGCACAAGCGATGAGAAAAGGGGAGCTAGATAAAAGCTGGCGGGAAATGATGATAAAGATAAAGGAGCCTGTGTTCAGGCAAGACATCGAAGTCATGTGGCACACGTTCGAAAGAATGTATGATAAAAAGGACCATCTAATTAAGTACACTATAAAGCTCATGAATGTGGCCGATGACCAATTTCAGCGAACTGTTGCGAGTTTCTGTGACACGATTGACACAATGATTAACAAATTTCTTTTTGATTTAGAACAATTGTCGAAAGATAACAATCGTAGAACTGCTGAATTGCTTCAACGAGGTGAAGATGACGCAGCACGTATTATGACAGATCACAATGCTGCTGAAACGCATCTCCAGCTTTTATTATACCACGCTCATACTACGGCCGATAGCTTGGCTTGGACTACTCGAGGCGAAAATTTAGTAAAAGAAGATGAAGAAAAAAACAAATATGCGAATGAGCGTGAGAATTTACGCTCATTTTTGGAAAACAGCTACAGTTCTATGTGGGACGAATATAAAGCCGTTCTAAAAAACTATATCGTTGAAACTGCCGATAATCAAAAACAAGTTCGGAAGTTGCGTCGTAAAGAAAATTTAATGGCTGACATTATCGCTTCGCAAGGTAAGAAAATAGCAAATAACGATGGCTTGCTAAAACGCCTCCGTAGTGAATTGGCTGCTTACGAATCCGGTACTAAACAAGCCGTCTTCAGAGACCGACGCAACAGACATAGAGATGCTTGTTATCAAGTGAAGAAAAATTTATATGATGGAGTTGATACTGACAGAACACAGTTGGCTAGAATGGTACGAATGTCTGACGATACTGTTGAATGGCTTGAATCAGCGCACAAGAAAGTTGAAAAAATTCTACGCATGGCTGCACTTTGCCGTAAATTTGAAACTCGGCAAGAAAAAGTGCTACCATATGGTTTTACTATGCCTTATTCGCCTGTACAAACTAAGAATAATATCCGGAGGCAGCAATCTGACGATTCCTTAGTAACAAATGCCATTTCAAGTACTTGTGGTTTGACAAGGCTATGGCAGAAAATATCTAGAGCTGAGTTATCAAAAAGAGCTTTGATGCGTGAAAAAATGTTACTTGAACACGAAAATGCTATTATTACACGAAGGTTGCAGGAATTCAAAGAGAATAAATTTAAACCGGATACCCAAGGATGTTTATGCAATAAAACGGAAAGCAAAGTCTGTACTACAACTCCTGTTGCTATTGAAGGAGTTCTAGAATTTTTAAAAATGAAGCACACATAAAATTAGAAAGTCAATATTTGAAGAATAACAAATAAATATTATTTTATGCATAATGAATTTATATCACTAAGTATACCTATCAGCAGTACCTGCAATTTCGTCTGCGTAGAATTAAATTCATTTCAGTATGGAGTAAAACGATTTGTTATTGTGAAAAAAAAAAGATAAATCGGTACCTATTCTCGTATTTTAGCTAGACTAACGCACGTAAATTATTATTTTTTTATTTATACGGTAAAATGCCCCCAATACACCTGATGGTAAGCGGAGAGAGGTCCAGATAGAGTGACACTGACGAGCGATGATTATCCCTCATCAATCGACACCTTATTATTCTGGCCCGTTTGAACTAAATATACACAGGTTGACCCTGGAACGCGGCACACACGGGCGTAGCTACAGCTTTCACATAGGGGGGTCCGAGGATACCAAAATGGCGTTGCGTGGGTCCTTGCTGACATGAGAAAACTTTTTCAACAAATAAGTCTCGTATATGATACCTAAGTCGCCAAAAGAATGTATAAAAGTTTTGTGGCCCGGATTATTATGTTTTTCTTATGGGGGAGGGGGGGGGGGCAAAACCCTTCCTTATATACGCCCATGGCGCCACACTTACGTGGGCCACTTAGGTTTTAACACCTTGTAAAGTGGTCGCTATCCGGACGTTTGTAAAATAAATCCTACCACTAATATACTGTCTAACTTATACACTGTCATACTAGACTTTGCTCGCGGCTCCGCTCGCATGAATGAATTTTCCCCGGATAAAAGTCCCGCTTTAAATTTCCCGGGATAAAAGTAGCCTATGTTACTCGCTGATAATGTAGCTTTATATATTGCTAAAAGCCTTTTTACATATTAATCTGTCCTCTTTATAATAGTAGTATAGATAATACATATTATTACATATATAGACCGTAATTCTAAAGCTTATTAAGTATGGCAATATTTGGCCTGTTCCCAGAATATTCATTGAGAATTTGATTTGTCTGGCGAGATCACGGCAGACGGAGCGCCGCACGACCGTGGCGTAATGACACGAGGCGCAAACGGTGCCATTTTGACCTAACCCACTTTACAAACTGTGGTTCAAATGAAAAAAAAATTAAATAACGCACGAACTTAAAACTACCCAACTCAAAGCGCACGAAACAAAAATCTTCTAATAAGCTAAAAAATGCAATGTGTATTTCGTTTAACTTTATTATACGTACCTAGAGTAAACGCAGCATATATAGACCACCATAAGGATTATTTTAAATAAATTCCAATGTTTTTTTTAGTAAACTACCTACTAGCTTAAAATAACCTATATTATCTCTAACATGCAATTTTTAAGAAATTTCATAAACTAAACAACAACATTGACCACATGATTTTGAATAGGAACCACTATGGTAAATTTTTTGAAATAAAATTGAAAAATTGGGTCAAATTTAATTCAATTAATCAATTATAATAACACACGTTTTTCCTTTTTTTTACCGAAACCCGCGGTGTCCTTCTTCGGCGCATACGAGAAGGTCCCAGGATATCCTGTTGCAGTAAGATAGCTGCGCCGAGTTATCCCTGCGCCATGCCACCTTGCGGCCCGTCTCACTAAGTAGGAGGCTAAAGGAGCCCCTGAATTCCAAAAGACGCTCTTGGAATCTACGACAGCGGGAGACCAAACCACCCGCATTGTCGTCCGTCTTGCGGTCCTCTCATTAGAGTTGATGAGCGAACATCCCCTCTCTGCTGGCTCCAAACACTTATGCCCCATTAAGTCGTCTTTTACGACAGGCAGAAGATATCGTGGTGGAATTCTTTAGATGCCCCCGATAACACACTCTTCCCCTGGTATTCCTAATTCAATCTCGAGTAATATTTGTTGAAGTGATGAGCGTACACAGCTAGCTAAAAATGACATCGCATGTTGACGAATTAAAAAAAATTGTTCTCGTGAATATGTGCGTAGGGTTTGCAGGTTAAGTACTTCATGGTAAGCTAATGGCGGGCCACGGGGATTGTGAGGCATATGATTGATCCGCAAGTGATGAACTCTATACGAAAAACCTTCTTTGAGAAATGCCGGGGGTCTATATTAAAGGCCTGGTCCATATATACCGCGTGTACTCTAACTAGTAATACCTATTTTGACCTCCGCTCAATAATTAAAATCACTAGTTTAGCTGCCAGCAAAGGAATGACTATAATATGATGTTAATCAAAACTAAAGAAGGAAATAAACAATGTGTAAATTAATATACGGCAAAACAGAATTACAACTTGACTTTTGTAACTTACACCACTAACCACTGAAACCCATCCGATATGCAAGTTCATTAGGTATCAAATTTTAAGTAAATGATATCCAGTGCACTAGCGCTGACGGTACTACAGGGACCTAGTATGAGAGTAACTTTATAGCTTATAGCAAAATTAAATGTCCAAACCATGATACGACAGTAGTTTCGAATATACATAAGATCAATGTAGTAGTATTTGTACGGTAGTTACTACAGGAACGCCATGCTATAGGTAACATTCAGTCATTACCTCTTATGTCAAAATATGCCCAGAAGCTTCGCAGATTTTTATCGATCCTAAGTATGCCTAGGTCTCACGATGCGGAATAAAGGATGCTATGTAATTATTGATTGATTGATTGACTGCCTCGGTGGCGTAGTTGTATTACGGTATGTCTGCTATGCTGAGGTCCTGGGTTCTATTCCCGGGTCGGGCAAAGTGATATTGGGTTTTAAATTCAGTATCAGCCCGGAGTCTGGAATTTGTGCCCGATATGGCGATAGGCTCGCCCCCTATCACATCATGGGACGGAATACGTACGGCGAAATGTAAGTGCACTAGTTGCGCCTCTGCTTACCCCTTCGGGGATAAAAGGCGTGAGTGTGTGTGTATGTAATCATTGACGTACATACATCATTGTTTGTAATCAATCAATTTGTTGACATTATTAACACGCTTCAGTGACGATTGATGAATGATTGTAAAAATTAACAATGTCACTTAGTTATGACCTTGCTCTTCGTGTTTAAAGTAGGTGAACTTTAAATTATAATATTATGCCTATTGTGATATTATTTCTCACACGTGGTATTCAGAAAACTTAGTCTTGGTGTCGCAAGAACGATAATCTCACGAACTTAAGCTAAGTCACATTGAGTTGTTTTTAGTGGTAGAACAAAAACAATGGACGAATCGTTATACGCAGCACGTATTTGTAAAGAAAATAACAAGTTTGTTAAATGATAGCGTACCTGCGTTTAGAAATTATACGGGAAATATGGACTTTTCTTGTATTATAGGAAACATAGGAAATTATATTTTAACTAATAACCGTTGAAAGTAAAACGTAGACACGCAGCTGGTGCATTTATTTCTAACTAAAAAAACAACTCAATTGACATTCAATAAGAACATAATAAAGTGTTGTATTAAAATTAAGCCAATTACGGAAAGGTTATGCAAAAGCTTAGGTAATAAAGAATAATACTAAAACACTATATTATTCCACTAATCCTTTAATAGTAGCAGTAAATATGCAACAGGAACTAAATGAATATTAGTCGTAGTTTCTATGAATATGATTAACATGCAAGATGTTCTGAAAGGATATCACGCGTGGCCTACATAGATAGGCAGATATAGTCCATATCCTTGTTGACTGTTCAAAAGATCCTATATCTTAGGTTATCGCGAACGCAATATGTATAATTGAAAGTGATGCACCGAGTATAATCTTCTGAATAGAACCGAAACAATGAAATTGCTATCGATTTAAACACGCCATGAAGCAGATATCAGATAAACGTGGAGATATTCGTTATTTTGAAAGAGAAGATATTTAGCTTTAAGGAGGTTTATACAAATAGGCGGTTGGAAGTGATCACGCAGATGTTTCACAAAATTATTAAAATACATTCCAAAACGATGTAATTTTTAAAGAATTCAAATCTTTTGCTCGCATAATGTAATTTGCAAATAAGCATGTAGCTTTTGCTTTACTTCAATTATTACTGGTGAAAGCTCTGTATGGTGTTGCTACTGTTTATGGGCGATCGTATCGCTTACCATCAGGCGACTGGCATGCACGTCTCGTAATGACGAGAAGTTTTTTTTTATTGCTACTGAATGCAGTAGCAATAAAAAAAAACTTTTTTATGTTTTGGGCCCAATATGTCAACTAAATTCTCAAAACTCGGTACAACACGATATCTTATTATGTATGCAGTTATCCGTATGAACCGTGTCTTAGGAAATATAACAATAGTCTTCACAAGGCAAAGATAGGCGATGATAATAAAAGCAAACATATAAGCCACTTCCTCGTTATGATCTAAGGATGACAGATGCCACTTTCACTCTGATGCTGCAAGGATTGTAGCGTGGAAGAAGGGACGACCTACTTCCTATAACTAACCATATTGTAGTTTCGTTTTTGCACAATGCATATTATGTTGCTAAAGCTGGAACTTATTTAGAAAGACTTTTGTGTAAATTACACTTAGGTAGAAATTCATCGATTTTCGAGAGATGAATCATCTGGTGGTTGATATTTTTCTTTGACTGCACTTCTCATACCATTATATGGTACGATAGAATCTGTTACGTGGATAAAGTGCATAGGAATATAAAGCAAATATGGCAGCCTATGGTATTTATGTCTGCGTGTCTAGTAGGGAAATTTTAATTACCCGATACCATGTCAACCTTAGGTTCTCGATTAACAATTCATGGTTATTTTGTTGCGATGAACACTGGTATTTATTTATACAAATTAATAATTGCTATGTGATTGCTGATTAGGAAGTAATACTATGTATAGTAGCAAACTAATACTATGTAGAAACAAAAATACCCCAAAATCGAGGAATCATTCAGGAAATTAAGTTAATTTTTAATAATCTAATAGCCTGACGATTCGTTAACTACGCATGCCAGTTCCGATAAATAAAAAAAAAGGTTCACGGTCACATAATTTGATATTTTAATTGGCTGACGGCCGAAAAGGCAAATGCAAAAGTCATCACATTATGAAACATTTACTATACAATGCCAACAAAGGCATCAGACATGTATTTCGAAAACGTATGTTTAGCAAATCATTAGCACGCAATAAGCTGAAGCTCATCGACAGGGGGCTTTAGGGGCCAATTTCCATACGTCTTGTTAGCCAGCGCTGTATATCGTGAGAAGTAACTAATGCATTCGTAGTTAAGATTTTTAGTCACGGCTATTGACGCGTCATTGTTGAATCTGCCAGTGCAGGGACATACATCACGATAGGGCGACATTGCAGCATCTTCGTTCCGCCGCCGGGCCGTGGGGTGTGTATATAAGTTGAGTACACGACCGGGGCGCGCTACCAGTTGCCTTTACAGTCTTTACAAGATCACAACGATCATTGTCAACGGCATATTGTTTATAATTGTGTAGTGTCGTGCGATTATTATTTCATGTCCTTCAAGGTGAGTTATTTCACCTAAATAATTAGCTATTGTGTTTGACCGTTGAGAGGGGTACCGTTGCTTAATAAATTATACCATGTGAATATTATTTTCAAGGTACTATGTAAATTACAATTTATAGTCCTTAAATTTGTATTCAATTTGCATTCATAAAACTATACAACAAATAGACCTGTATTAATAAATATTCTGCCACTGTTAAGCACGGGTCTTGTGTACTACTGAGAGGGTTTCTAAATCCGTCTTTCAAGTCAGCGTGCCGACCTAAAGCCTAAGCTCTAGATTGGGGCTTAGTCCACCACGCTGACATATTATGGTGTGGCATGAGAAAATACTAAATAACGGCATAATTAAACCTAAGTCAAATTTATATTCAAGAATCCATAACAATATATCAAAGCTCGCTATGGTCAAAAAGCTCCACCCAGCACCGGAAGTCGAGGGATTTAATCCTTACTAATATTCCTTACGTAACTCTGTCGGTCTGTCTGTCGCGCTTTCACGCCAAAACTACTGAACCAATTTGAATAAAATTTGGTACACAGATAGTCTAGAGCCTGAGAAAGGCCATGGGCTACTTTTTATCGCGGGAAAATATAAAGCGGGACCTTTGTCCCGGAAAAGCATTTTCACGTGGGCGGAGCCGCGAGAAAAAGCTAGATAATAATGAAAAAATATGGTGATTTCGTTGAACTAGTGGTCTAAAGTCGACCGTCAAACTTGATATAACTATTTGAAACACATTTTTCTGGACTCCAGTCTATATGAACTTTAATTATGCGAAATCTCACACCCCTCCGTGCGCGTCATATGCTTATATGTTTTTCTTCGCGTATTAATTTATAGATATTTTCATACTACTATATGTAACAGCAAATTACTGCTGGTTTTACACATACATGTAGTAGTATATTTTATTTTAACATGGGCATTAGCCTAATCGTAGAAATTTTACATCTATTTTAATTAAGATTTTAACATTTCGTAGCAAAGCATGATACCGTTATGAAAATGGCACTTTATTCGTCGATTTAGACGTAGTCATATTATATTATATTATTTACATTCTACATTTATTACGACAAAAACGGATTACGGTGCACCCTAAGACATTAATAGTTATCTATGTACAATGGCGTCACCAAGGGGGAGAAGGGAGGGGCAGCTGATTCTAAAAAAGTTGCTAAATGCCTAATGCTTATAAGCTTTATTTATTGTACAGTAAAGAACTCGTGAAGCTTTACACTTTGAATTCTATACCTTTATTATTACGATCGCTGTAAATGTACAGCTCGTACTACAAGTGAAAAGCTTCATGTGCTCTCGACTTTACCTGCAATTCATACTTTTCTCATTCTCCATATCAACTTGCCCCCCTTCCCCCTGGACCTTCAGCTGGCGACGCCCTTGTCTATGCATATTGAGAAATAGTAGTTTCGATGTTTTTGGAAAAAATAATTGGCAGACGCGAGGTCCAGTATTTAATACGTATTAACAACTTGATAAGAGATCTAGAGTGATCCCTCAGTGAGACAAGTGGCATTAAAACTTACTGGTGGTAGTAATCTCATATGTAAGAGTCCGTCTGGGTAGGTACCATCGCAATGTCTATTTCTACTGCCAAGCAGCAGTGTGTGCATTGTAGCCAGTGTAACTACAGGACATAATGAGACTTAACATCTTATGTCTCAGGATAACGAGCGCAGTGGCATTCCACTGCGCTCGTTATCCATACATCCACACAGTACTTTGTAACTCAAGGTGCTGGATGATGTTTCTACTGTTTATGGGTGGTCGTATCGCTTACCATCAGGCGAACGGCATGCTCGTCTCGTCATTGGATACCATAAAAAAAACCCAAAAGCGATTACCAAACAATATAAAATGTAGAGTACACTGTACAAAGCGTAGAGTTACTTTTAGAAATTATTATTAGTTACAAGATTTCTTAAATTTACGCGAATGTTAGGTATTGAAATTAAATTACTATTACGAATTTTATCGTGTTTTTTTTTCCGCGGAAGAATAATAAATAAAAAACCGTGATAAAATTTTGATGCTCCTATCTATGTACCAGGGTGCGATGAAAAGATGAATATGTCACACCCTGTTTTGTGGATTTGGTAATAAAGTATGTAACTTACGAGATGTAGCGAACCAAATGCTTATTTGGTGTCAAATCGACTGACCGGGAAAAACCGCAAAACCACTTGCATGCCGAGACTTGGCCTACTATAATATTTTTCGTTGAAAGTATGAACTTTAGAACCTGTATGGCTACGTTGTATTCTGGATATTTTTTTGTCTACATTACATACTGTATTGAGTAAAGACTATTAAAGTTACTAGGTTGATATAATGTTAGGTGATACGAACACGAATTATTTTATAAAAACGTGTGATACAACGGATTTGTCACGCCATAGCTATTATATTGAGCAAACAGCAACACAATGTCGTCACCTTAGCATTTCTTCCTATTAGATCAAGAGGGTCTGGCTTTGTAATTGTTCCCACGAAATGCACGTGGAAATTAAATTAATGACGACACAATACGATAGATTGTTTAATGACGATTTCTTTGATTGACGAGCTTCCATAGCATTTGATCTACCGTAGGAAGCGTTTAAGTGCCAATTTGAAAAAGGTGGTGGTAGTCTGTCAAGGCCCGCGACCAAGCCCGCGACGGACACCGGTGTCCATATACATAGGGTTTTCTCATACATCTATATATATAAGCGGGCCTTGAAGTTTTAAAGAAAAATGGCGTAAAATAACATCTTTAACGATACCCCACTTAATAAGCCTAGTTTTATTCTCCTTGATTTAGCCCTCCTGATTTGTTTTTTTTTTACTTCCTTTTGAGTGCAACTAGGCGGTAACGAGCACTTAGCATCAAGTGACCAATAATTAAAAAAGAAGTGTAGTGGAAAATAAATCAAAAATACGTATTTAACGAGAATTTTTTATCTAATCACTTTTAATATAGCGTTATTCAAAACTGTAGATTCCATATTGACTACAAGCAAGCCTTAAGTAAATCACCCATAATTATTCCTAAACTATTTAAAAATCTTCTAAGTTTTTTCCTATTCTAATGTAATTCCTTATTAATTCGTTAATGATAGACATTAAAATAATGTTATGTGATTTTTACGACAAATTAGTACGTTCGACTCATCCGTCCGTAAAATACAACACGCAAAACGCAACACAGACATGTAGGTACCAGCTAGCACTCGTAACATCATAAACTTGCCATCGTAAACCTACAAACATATTTTACGTGGCATTGTGCTTATCTTAGATTCTAACTCTTTGAAATATTCATTAAAATTACAATTTAATAAATAAACAAATATATCGTATGTTAACGTAAGATGTTCGTGCCGAGATTTTATACTTTTATAGACTTTGGCAAATTTAATTAAGTACTTAAGCGACTTGTAACTTAATTAATAAAAAAATAACGTATAAATGACAACACTTCAATTTTTAAATGTTAAAATATAATAAGCGTTAATAAAAATTGTATGCACTTTGCTAAAATAATATTATAATCGCAGCCTTTTATTAATGTAACATCATTTAAAATATGGACTGCCTCGGTGGCGTAGTTATATTGTACGACTGCAATGCTGGGGTCTCGGGTTCGATCCCCGGGTCGGGCAAGGTGATATTGGATTTTCTATTCAGTATCAGCCCGGAGTCTGAAATATGTGCCCGATGTGGCGATAGGCTCGCCCCCTATTACATCATGGGACGGAATATAGCTACACGGAGAAAAGTGGGTGCACTAGTAGCGCCTCTGCCTACCTCCTTGGGAATAAAAGGCGTGAGAGTGTGTGTATTTAAAATATTAAAAAGAACATGTCTTGAACACGTACTTATGAGAACTCGGCACTTTAAACATGTTCATTCATAAAAACTGATACACTCACAGGTCTCTAAGCGAATTACCAAGTAAGAGACAATATACCATTACCTAAGGGAACCAATCACGCAAGACCGGCTTAGCCCATGCTAAAGCTTAATTATCGCTACCCTGCCTCGACATTTATGCAGATTGTCAGCACAATCGCATTATCCTATTGCTTATATCAATTAACTTTTTATGGGCACTTAATTGAAGTTACGCGGGGACGTAAAGACAATAGTTGCATTCAGTGAATATTAAAGTGTGATAATGTGGTAAGTTTTTTCTAATATAGAATCATTTTGAAGCAACAAATATAAAATTTGTATAAGAATTTTGAGTTATTAAATCATCAATGACTAGGCTTTTGCTCACGGCTCCGCCTGCGTTTTTCCGGGATAAAAGACCCCAAGCTATGTCCCGATATGTATTTCCCGGGATAAAAATTTGCTGTTGTTACTCGCTGATAATGTAGCTTTATATTGACGAAAGAATTTTTAAAATCAGTCCAGTACTTTTAGAGTTTATTCGTTACAAACATATAAATATTTTCCTTTTATAATATTAATACTTAAAAAATATTTGGTAAGCGAAAGAGCGTAAAGTGGAATTTAGATTAGCAAGAAAACTTACGTAAGTTATCTTCCGCAAGTGATTTTTACCGAGTAAACAGCCACTGCAAGCTGACTTCTGCAAATTTTGAAGCTTGCAGGACTTGCGTCAAGTAGTATATTTATAGAACTATTGAAATATTGTCGCTAGTCTACGCACCTGGAATTTCTTGCCCAATACATTGCGGCGAGAACTTGCTAGTCTAAGCTAGTCTAAGCTCTTGCTAGTCTTGCTAGTCTATTTGCAAGTTTTATTTTGCAAAGTGTTAGTTTCTTTTGCAAGTTTTATTTATAAGCATAAAAGTATGTTCCCTTAAGTTGTATTAACGCCAGTTCCATGTGCTATTACGAGAATGACGACAAATGAAGGGCGCATTACAAATATTAGCTAATGTAGGTACAGCTTTACAGGTACTCATGGTGACAAGCTAATTCAAGTTCATTCAAATGTAATGGGTAGTGAATAAAAATATATTAGATCCATTGATATGAAAAAAAAATCCCTCTACATCAATGGATAGATCCCTATAATACTAACTAACTAATCAGTAACCACTGTCAGTGTGAGATCTTGTTACTGATAATTATATTTTCATATCAATTAGTAAAAATACAATTAAAAGTTTCCTAACCACTGTTCAGTATTCAGGTATCTGCTTTACGTTTTTTTAATGATGATATTAACTCAATATATAGGTCCTACGATCTATGTTGCGTCTCTACATAAAAATAGCTGCATCTTGTATTTTTTAAATTTAATTATATAAGTAGGCAAAACGTCAAGAAGTTAAAAACTTATGCCTTATTTTGAAATATTTTAATCGAACAAATGAACGTCAGCTGCGCTGTCGTACGCAGATAAAATATTATGATGCTCAAGCTTTGATTAAAATAACACAAAAAGCTCTAATTTGCAATAATTATCAAATTAGTTTTAATAAAATATGTTAATAATGGCACATTATATACATTAATGTAACTAAAACGAGTACCTACTTTGAATTTAAGTAGTTATTCTTACTACGTAGTTTTTAATTGGTAATTGTTTTACTTAGACGCGGAAGCGAATACTAAAACAAATTACACTCAAAAAACAGATTTTGAATCGCATCAGTAATTTATTCTGGTGTACATGTAAATATTAAAAAAAACGAAGTGACCTTACAATTAAGAAATTTTTGACGTTTTTAAGATGTTTTTTTATTAACGGTTCTTTAATTACTCGGTCTTTAGGAGTCAACGAGTATTTATAGCAACGGCACTTAATATTTATTTAAAAATACGAATAATTACGAGCCGTGATTAGAATTGCTTTAGTGCTAAATTACAGAATTTGAATAATGATCCCATCAACGTGAATTTTTTAATTGATTATAATGACATGCTAGTAACATTCATCTTCCAATTGGTCCTTCTCCACTGCAACGTTGCAGAATCTATTTAAAGAAGATTCTACACTAACGAAAAAAGCGGCGACAGCCTAGTTGGAAGTGGAACGGACTGCCAAGACGAATGTCCGCAGATTCATAACCCAAGGGCACGTATCTCTGAATTTTCTAAAAAGTTATGTGTGTGTTCTTTGGAAATTATCGCGCGCTTTAACGGTGATAAAACATCGTGAGGAAACCTGCATACCTGAGACGGCCTAAGGCCGGACTAAGGTGGACTAAGGCCTAAACGCTCTCAGTAGTACAGGAGGCCTGTGCTCAGCAGTGGGCAATATATAATACAGGACCGGTATGATATGATTACACTAACAGCCTGACGTTAACTTTGGGGGATCCCATCCTGGGCAATTCGTGTTAAAAAAAACCGTAGAAACCGTTATCCAATCTAGTATGGAACCCAGGACCTCAAAGTACATAACTCATACCCTACATATGATATATTAGACTGATAGACTGCCTCGGTAGCGTAGTTGTATTGCCTCCGCATTACGAGTACGATTTGCGCGTTGAGGTCCTGGGTTCGAATCCCGGGTCGAGCCAAAAATATTGTGAATAGGTTTTTCCATCGTTAAAATTACTCAGTCGCAGCTCGGAGTCAGGCAGTTGGCGGTGTGATACCCCCGTGCCTCGGAACGCATGCAAAGCCGTTGGACCTGCGACTGATCTCTCTCCGGTCATGTCGGAATGCCGACTCACCGGACTATGAGAGTGAAGGAATAGCGAGTGCACCTGTGTATTGCGCACACACTTGTGCACTATAATATCTGCTGCGTACCTGGCTGATCTCCGTTGAGATTGGACATTTTGACATTTAGGGGATCCGGACACCCCGACCCGTTAGCTTCTAAAATACGGTGTCAAGCAAGGCAAGAACCCACGCCACTAACATTTTTATATCGTAGACCCCGCCCTTCCCCATGTGAAAGCCATAGCTACGCCCATGCCTAGCCTAGTGTGAGACAACTCTGACAAATCTAAACTGTATATGATGAAGATGTAAAGGAAAAATATATATCGGACACAATTTTCATACTACGGGCTGATACAAAAAAAAATCCCAGTATCACTTTACCTGGACCTTAGATTTTAGAGCGATGTGTATCGCGCACGCAATATGACGCTACCCAGGCAGTTGGAATACGCTTTTTAATAATAACTTGACATAAACCTAACTTGAAATCGGCAAAAGGTTCACGCAATTGCCATTAAAAAAATCATTACATAAATATCCTTTTAAGGTGAGTACCATGTGTTGACTATAGGTTATTTTTCTTGAATGTCAGGCTTGAATGTTAGACCTATTGAATTAAAACTAATCGCGCTGACAGGTGAATGACGAATTATAACGCCTTATAAGAATTAAAACATACTTACGCTAAATTAGACTGGTTATTATTACTTCATACAAGTCAAGTAAAAAGTAAATAAATGATTTCGAAATTAATGCTTTCTTAATAGCTTTTTCGTCTTTCGGTCGGGTATCAAAAATTGCTTAACCGCTTTTAACGAGACTTTTATAGGCAGATAGTGTTCTTAGATGGCAATAACTAATAATTGTGGGCTACATGGTATATCAGAAAAGGATTTTTACGCAGACGAAACCGCCAGCAACAGCTAGTAACAATATCCAGCATCAACCGACAAGAATTAATAATATGTCAATCAGGACCTTAAAACGTTTATATTGACAATCGGATCCACTAAATCTCAAATAATGGGCCACATTTGCATTGCTAACTACTTACATTATCTAAGTTATGGTCTCTCCAGTATTACTTATAAAATACAGTCCTTTTATTTTGTTTGAAATTTCGTTGCTGACCGCCGACGGTTTTAGTTAGTTTATTTTCTGCTCATAATTGATTTATTCCTTGTCATTTGTAATGTTTTTACTGTTAAATGTAACGGAAATATTTATATCGAATACATTCAGCTTCCTATAATGGGTTATTAAAATATTTGTATTTGATTTCATATTTGCATTAGAATGTATAAATTCTTGAATATTAAATTAATAAAATGTTTGTGTAAACAGTGGCGCTTTATATGTTTTTACCTTCCGAGTAATGGCTTTAGGTGGATAAAGCTTGTGACAGGTGACTATAATAATGAACGGAGTTTACTTATCTAAATAAGTTCCTAAAAAAACATCCAAAGCATTTGTTATAGTCATCGTTTTATTGGTGTCAGATGACTTGATCGGCTCGGCTTCTCTCTAAACAGAATAAAATCGACTATCAAGTGGTGTGTCTATTCCCTGTATCCTCCACATTTTGCCCACCACTGGTGGACAGGGTGAAAAAAAGTTACGATTTCCCGTGTGGAGGACATTGCCTATCAGCCTTCTATACCATTCTATACCTTATACCTCCACTCAGTAAAACAGGTGTAAGCTGATTCTGGTTTTCGCAGATGTTCTCAGCAAAGTGGTTGGCTTGTGCGTTGGTGGTTGTGTGCGTGAGCGTCCGGCATACGCTTGCTGCGCCCGCGCAAGAAGAATACCCACCGATGCCAGTAAGTTTCATTATATTTACCCCGTTATTTGTATCCTTAATTTAAAATCGAAATTACGCATGATTAACGATAAATGGACAAACAACGGTAGACAACGGCTTTTCTGTGCCTTTGGCACTGCTTTAGTCCATGGACGGCGGATGCTGCTTATCATCAGGCGGACTGCTAGGTCGTTTGCCTAAGGCAATAAAAAAAACAATGTAGGTAAACGTTGTAGTTCTATAGGTGTCATTTAAATAAATCTATGTTTCATGACCATGGTTATGACTGTACTTATGAACAAGTTAGAACTCAGCTACTATGACCTACTGTTTAAGTAAGGTACATAAGATAATCGTTGCTCAAAGAAAATGTTTATAACGTAATATAATTTTCTACGACACAGCCCAAGTGCGAAGATCCCTTTTTAAAACCCTCTGTTGACTCACTCCTCGAAGAAAAGGCTTATTGTGTTTTGCGCAAATATTTTGTTATCTTCTTCATCGAACATAAACCTTCCCATAAATATTTCGAAGAACTCGATGCTTACTTTTTTCTTATCGTTAATACCATAAACCCTCAGCTACAATAACTTAAGGAAGTTTAAAAACATATTCGTACTTATTTTAATTCTCATTTCATATCAACGATATGCCTATTTATAATTAAAGTTAGATATTTAAAATCCGTTGACCCTTGTAATAATTTTAATTGCTGCTGTGCAACCAAAAGTTGTCTACCTTAACACAGAAGTGACGAGATCCAAGGATGCGCAGGCGCATCGACATTAACTCAAACAAAGCGTGTGCACCTTTGACCCGACAAGTACTAAACTTTTAGCAAAGACATTCACATTGCAACACTGAAGAAGCTTAACGTAAAATCCGAAATTTACATTTGCATTGAGACATTTAAAGGGTACAAAGTTGAAAATTAATGGATATTTAAAAATGTGTTTTGGTAAAAATCTTTACCTATATCATATGATTCTAATTGTCCCATCAAAATATGTATATACTTAGACTAACGTATGCACATTTCAAATATACAAAGGGTCTTTCATTTACAATAAAAAAATATTAAAATTTTCGGAAGCTCGATAATGTGTAAGAATTTCGATTTCAATATTGATAACATATCATAAACTTAGATTTAAACAAACGTAAGAATAGGCAAACAAATTCTAAAGGACCATGACAAAGGTAAAAATCATTATTGTATAATGTAGCCATTACATACAATTGCAAAACAATAACAATCTAAGGAGACAATCCCATCAGAGGTTCTCAAGAATATAATTACATATTGGTTTTCGATTGGTCTAAGGGACTGTGCATTATCTGTTAAGAATAGCTTATGTTTTGACTGAGCAAACTGACTAAAGATAATATAACGGCCTCATATACAAACGGAAGTAAGCAGAAGTATGACGTATTCGAAGTTAAGAAACCATACTTTTGTTTTGATGGACTGTGATATTGTAAGAAGATACTTTTCCAGAAAGGTCACTCACACACACACACACACACACACACACACACACACACACTCACGCCTTTTATCCCCCAAGGCGTAGGCAGAGGCGCAATTAATGCACGCACTTTTCGCCGTGCGTATTCCGTCCCGTGATGTAAACAATGGAAGGGGGCGAGCCTATCGCCATATCGGGCGCAAATTCTCTGGAATTTTTCTCCGGGCTGATCTACTCAATAAAAGAAATCAATATCACTGCCCCACCCGGGGATCAAACCCCAGACTTCAGCATTGCAGTCGTACAGTAATACAACTACGCCACCGAGGCAGACACATTTTAAATAATTTTGATATTATATCGTAGATGCATTTCTAAAGTATTTGTTACAAAAATCGATTAAGAATTATATCCACGAATACCCATAGTGCGCAACGAGATCTATGAATAAAACAATACGTAAAATAAGTAGGTAACTTGCGCTCTGAATTACTTTCAATTTTCTCTCAAACATAACATTTCAGACCTAAATTAAGCAATTATCGTATATCCGAAAAGTTTTTGTAACATTATAACACTGTATTGTTTTTGTGGTAAAACACTACGTTTTACGAGTTCAATCTGGCATGGCGCTATCGTGTCCATCTCGTCTATTATGGTAACCATGTGAACACTCGCCGTGCAAACGTATAATTGGACGCAATTGCGTTCAACCTTCTTTGTGCTCGGCATTTGTACCTTATCTCGTTTTATCGAGATTAATTGCATTAACACAATAAAAACACTAATTGAATAAGAACTTCAGCGAGCCGAAATTTTAGTTCTCATACGAATGTATCGAGTGCACTAAATAGCAGTTTTTCTGACTCTAATTATGTTGTTTCAGACGTCATTGGTTTTTGTTTGCAACGAAATACTCGAAGTTACGTTATCTACTATGTTTAATTTACATACGCGAACGTAGAATTAATGTTGTTTTTAACTGTGTCTCTTTTTTATCATACTCTTTAAAATTAATAACATTATGATAATTATAATTTGCGATGCTGCTAAATAAGTCATCAGACCATAATATTAAATTGTGTAATTCATGAAAGATTAACTTTTTACGTACCTACTTAGTATAACATTTTATACATACATATACATATACACTCACGCCTGTTATCCCCGAAGGGATAGGCAGAGGCGCAACTAGTGCGCCCACTTTTCGCCGTCATTCCGTCCCATGATGTGATGGGGGCGAGCCTATCGCCATATCGGGCACAAATTCCAGACTCCGGGCTGATACTGAATAGAAAAACTCAATATCACTTTGCCCGACCGGGGGATCGAACCCGAGACCTCGGCTTTACAGTCGTACTGTAATACAACTACACCACCGAGGCAGTCAGTCAGTTTAACATTTTATCTGATTTTTAATCGAGAATACTCTATTTAATGTTGTTTTTTTTTAAACTATTGTGATCGTATTGAACAAAACTCTTAAAAATATTAATATTGTATCTTGTTTTGTAATTTTAAACTAACATTTTTTTTACCAGTACGAATACAAATACGACGTAGAGGATCAAGAAAAGACCTTATTCTTTGGCGCTAACGAGGCGGGTGACGCTGAAGGCAAAGTCATCGGTGGATACAGGGTGCTCCTTCCAGACGGACGCCTTATGACAGTAGAATACACCGTAGAAGGCGAAAGCGGATTTGTCCCCAAAATCAGTTTCGAGAATAACGCCAACCCATTCGGCAAAGGAAAGTAGATATAATAGAATAAGACTGGCTTTAAGATGACGCATAGTTGAAATAAATGTACAGTGTTATGGTTACGCAATGAAATTTGAAAATTATCTCATAGTCAAATATCCCCGAATATGATAGATAAAAAAAATATCATTAAATAAGTAATGAAACCCGACTGGACACGACAATGAAATTTTATGATTTAAAATACGTTTACAAATTGTGATAATAGCTAAAAAAATTTACGAGATGAAATTTCGTTCTTGTTACCAGTCTTTGTATGAAACACCTACCAATGATCACTCATTCTGCCGTACTAATATTATACATTAGACATATAGAATAAGGTTAACTTTACTAAAATACGATATATTTAGTTTGTTGCCTAGTCCAAGGGCTAAGTAAGTTGAAGAGAAGATGAGAAAAGCAATTTTTAGAACTACTGCCAATATTTTTTCGTATTTTAATATTATAACAATAATTTCTTTAAACGAATTTGAACAGTATTTTATTACAAAACTATAAACTGTTTATTCTCCCTCGCTCTCTTTGATTACTGTATCTCATTTGTTAATTAAGAAGTTGGTGTTCAATTCAAAAGTTATATCAACTATAAAAAAAACATTTTCTATGGTAATAAAAATTTTGGTGTTTCCAAGTTACCATTTCTGTGATCAGTTATGTTTAGTTATAACCCATCAATTTAAAAAGGTTCTTAGAAATGTAATCTTTTTTCATATTCAAGAACGTTTTGGAAATTGTTGGGTTGTCGGTCGTCATTGCCATGTAAGAAAGATTAACACTTAGCATGTATTTTATGCGAAACGTATAACGACTAATGCTAGATATCTGTACTCGTACACATACCATTATGTAGATTTTAATAAAGATTTTTATACCTGAACAGTGTTTAATTGTCTAATATCATAGGTAATGCAATACCTAGTTAAAACAACTAACACCACGTTGGTGTACTTAGTGCGTATCCCAGCCTAAGGATTTTTCAGACTGATATGTTAGATTTTTAAAAATAATTATTTTCTACTAACACTTCATATTACGGTTTAATGAACATTGAATTTGAATATTATCACCACGAAACCCTCAAAGCTTTCATTCGCTACCATTTTACACTAAACAGACGCTCATCATAGTTATAAACTATGTAACCGCAACGTGAATAGACATATAAAGCCCTATTAATAGTAGTAATGACATTAAGAATCCCGACCTTGTCAACGAGTCGTGTCATGATGACGGCGGTGGCTTCAGTGTCGAACTGCGGTCGGCCAGCGCGACCAACCATCTGCAGCACTGTGCTTATACTATACTCCTGTTGGATTAAATTCTCTCAAATTTTTCAAAGGGGTTTTGTTTTAGGGGTTTAAGAGGTAAGGATTTATGTACTTCTGCAACTAATTTTGAGGTAATTTTACTAGTAGAAAGATAATTTTAAAGCAACATGGCCTAAAGGTATTCCCCGAAAATATTGAAACTACGGCCAAAACTTATGCACCAATACATATGTTATCCTATTTATTTATTATAATTACACAAGATATACTATACAGTATAGTATAATATATTTTGTATATAATATGTGTATAATGTATCATAGCATTAATAAAATTTTCTTAATGACTGAAATTATATACCTATTTGTAAGTTGCAAGAATTTACCTACTGCTAAAACTTGCTAAAATGAACTTACCTGATATGCACCGTTGACATATTGCTGTGTATTTTTAACTATGACGAGATGAGCTGGAATATTGACGCCCATTGCTAAAAGAAACAGATAATTATGAAGATATTAAAAAAAATCTGCATCAAAGCAACATAATATTATAAAGATAAAGCAAAATTTTGGAAAAAGCAAGACCCACTTAAAATACATTAACTAAATTATGGAAAAAAGGATTTTAAAGAACACCTTGAAATTATAAAATAAAAAACTTAAGTACATATCTGGAGACAAACCTAATGTGGTAGTGGTTATTAATATGGGCAAGTCCCTGTTCCTGAACGAGTGCTCGATGTTCATTCTTTCCTCATACAACATGCCTGCGTGATGGCATCCCACTCCACTCGTTATGAGGGACTAAAAATAAAGAAATGGATAAAAAAAACGATAAAGTGAATAATAAACAGCACTGGTAAAAGATAAAAATGTTCAAAAGGAGTGCCGTCATATTTATTATCTACCTTCCGTCTTTTGCAAGTTTGTAACGATACGTAAGCCTATATGGACTCTTTGTCACACATACCTAAATGGAAACATAAACTAATGATATTGCATATTGAAAATACTTTTATCAAAATTTACATAGTTTAATAATTTAAATGTTTAATTATTTATGGTCGCCAATTATATTTTGAAATAATTTAATAATTTTATTATGGTGCTATTTGAGAATAATTATAATGATCAGGAAGCTCGTAAAATAATACCTAAACGTCACAGCGAGCTTAACAAAATTTTATAAGAATAGAATGGAACCTGATGGTAAATTATAATCAGAATATTAATTGTTGTCTTTGCCATGTTGCTAATGCTCATGGGTAGTGGCAGACCTTTATCTACAGGCGAGCAACTCACTTATATCGAAATTCAGCTGAATTTAATATAAATCTGTCACTCTTAAAATCTCGAGCAAAACTTAGTATTATAACTTAAACACTAACTATTGAAGCAACAACAATTACTAATATACGAAACAAAGGCACATTAAAGCTTAATTTAATAACTCTGCAACGGAATGCAGTACCTGCAATTTCTTATTCTTCATTGTGGATGCTAACGCAACCAGCCTTGCTTTCTGTTCTGGATTGAAGTTAATAGTCAACTCTTTGGATAAAGTCTCTGCAGTTAATACAACGCTCTTCCTTGTGTTACAGAATATCTGAAATTACGTTTGAATTGCTGTGGGACTATACTCAAGACTTTTGCAATCAAAATGTGACTTCTAATAGTGAATTTCGAATAATCTTTGGATATTCACAACTATGCAGTATTTTTTACATTTGCAATTCTATGAATCGACAAAATGAAGCCTCTTGAGAAATAGCTTGTACCTAGATGTACCCAATAGAAAATTAGTGGTGACGCAGTAATAATTGTCATATAGTATACACGTCACGATATATTTGAGATAATGAATTAGGCATAGGCTAAAACAGGAAGAAAACATAGAGTAGCTAGAATATTTATTCCAAAACCTACCAGCGTCGGTTTCCCGTCGTGATACTTTTGTATAATTGGCCATAATTTGTAATTTAACACGATATCGAATTTGAAGATGCTTGTGCCTTCAGCACACGGGTAACCTTCCACTATGCGGTTCAATTTAACCGGACGACATTCATCACCGAATCTAAATGCAAAAAACTAAGTTTATGTAAATGTAAGATATTATAAGATTAATACAAGTATTTTTATGCAAATCAATATGGCTCTAAAATTAATGTGTGGAACCAACTAATATGAACTACCTCGGTTTTTTTTACATATCAATATACTACCTATAAGAAATCATCTGTTTGTCTTCGACTGAACTAATGGATTCTTAGAAACCTGTTAATGTATAAAGTAAGGACTAGATGTAGAGCGAAGACCTAAACGCTACGAGAAAGATATAAAACATTTTAAAAGAATTAGCTATAACGCTAAGAATTATTGCTAAAGTTACACAGAAGGTAATAGCAAGCTTGCAATCTCAGCTTATCTGTTATAGATAATAGAACTAACATTATACCGACAAAAACATAATTTTATAGTATCAGGAAACGATAAGCGATATTCCCAAGACTACTTGATAATTTCACAAAATCTAATCTTACCTTATTAAGTAATCTAAACTTACTTGTGAAACACAGCCGGTCTATCATCAGTTCCCAGCCAGGATGCTACGTCTTCTGGATTACTCACCGTCGCTGAGACAGCTACAAACCTTATCCTGGGCGCATCTCCACTCACTTCTACGGAGCCGTCGCATTGCTTCTGTATTTGTTCTATACGATGTGACGATTGGACCGACGACTGATAAAATGCAAGTGAGATCTATGGTCTAATAACGCATTAAAATGGTTCTGTATTTACTAATTTGGGTAGGCAGGTCGAGGCAGATAAAGCTCATACTCATCAAATACAGTATGAGTTTCAAATAGGTTTTCGAAAAAGCACAATGCATCCTCAATTATCGTGAATTTAGAGGGCAAGAAATACGAATTTTGTTATTAATTTTCTATTTTCTAAAGGTTTGTATAATATTCGAGTTACCTATGTCTTTATATATATTCAATAATCTTAATATCTTTAACCTCCTGTAGAGGAAGTGTATCTATGTTGTTTTATGTCGTAACATATCTATTAAATAGCGACTGAGCTCTAGATCACTCTAATCTCTACACAAATTATCAGTTTCCATACTTCAATAGTTTTCATCCTGCTGACGACGGCTTCGAGCACGGGTCCCCGAGATTCATCATTCAGTATGTGGACCTCATCGATAAGGAACAATTTAATCACTTCAACCAAAGATTTGTGGTCGCGCCACCGTCGCGTCAACATGTCCCATTTCTCAGGGGTCGTTATTATTATTCTTGAAAATTTGACACATAAAAGAACATAATTTACTTGGTAATTAATTATACTTCATTGATAAAGTATTTCCTATTTATAATTTACTTGAATTAAAAACCAATTTACACGCATCTACCGATTTAACAGAAAAATTCAATCTGTTGCATTTTGCTTATAATTTTTAGCATTCACAAAAAATTACCTATATATTTCATAACAAATTCTAAAACCAAAATTAAAAATATATGCTTTCTACCTATACGGTTTCAGTTGAGAGAAATCGACATCTGTATCGCCAGTGACTTCTATACATAGTAAGCCGAGCTTCGTGAATTTAGGATACCATTCCGATAGTCTTTCCGTACACAGAGCTTTCACTGGGGCCACTACAAAAGTACAAATTTAAAGATAGAATTCGAACTACACAATAATGTTATGGAACCGTACCGGATTTTATACTAAAATAATGGTTATACTCCGATGTAAAAATTAAAAATATGGTTCTAGTAAGACTATATCACGAGTTATTGAAGTGGGATGGCTATCACATTCATTAGGTATTCTTCGTAAACCATTATGTCCAAGCGTGAATTCCTTTTTAATACCAGCTCCAAGACAAGGGACAAGGTTGATACAAAATATGGGGTTATGCAAGCTCTGTGTGGTACACGTGGAAAAGTCAATAAGTAGGTACTTAGGCCTAATTTCACCTTGCTCTGTTAATTACTAACAATCTGTTAACTCTCTGAAGAGACTGGTAAGGTTTTTGAAGTAACGTACGTTAAATAAGAAATTGGATCTTAAGTTATGATTTAATTTGAGACTTGAACCGACAAATTCCAGTAGCTGATCTTGCTACCCATGGGAATTGGAAATCCTCATTCATCTGCCGCTGTTAAACAAAAAAATAAGAAATATCTCAAAGCTGAGGGTATAAACTATGAACTTAACTGTAAATAATTTTAAAATCTCCAGTGTATTCCTTATCGTCTAACGACATCAACAGTTGCACAATTGCCATTTCAAATATAACTGTTTTTCCAGAACCAGTGGGTGCGCATATTACCATCGATTTATCTGAAATGTATATTTTTTATACTCTCTATATTATCTGTGTCTCTTATTAGACTGCCTCGATGGCATAGTTGTATTATGTGCGCGGCAAGACACCGCTCTGAGATCCCAGGTCGCACAAACAGAAATTGGGTTTTCTATTGAGTATTTCTTGGAGTCTGGGATATGTGTCACATTATTATTATTATTTTAAGCCATCGAATGAAGAGACGATTTGGTTATCACGTGTGTCTATGGGTATTATGATTTATGACTACGGTGAACGTTAACTTTCATGAAAAATTTTCTCCTATTATTAAAACTTATTCATTACAGGTCATGTGGTCACCAGCACTGCGTCAAACACTGCGCGTGTATTAATGAAGGCGTCGATTGATGAGAAATAATAGTTTTCATTTCCAATTTCAGTAATGCTTTGTCTATATCGTGCAATTACAATAAAATAAAATGACTGCAATTATATTAGTGTCGTACCTATACCTAATATTATGTAAGTTATTGCTGTATTCTGTAGTCAATGGTAGTGTAAAGTCAGATTTTAATCCTCGTATTCCTAGTTTCCCTTTCCCGTTTTCGGCCACTCTCAACAACTCACTAACAGATAACAAAACAGTTAAAATGCTTACTAATGGTGGTTATCTGTGTTTCTAAAAACTAAGACAGATAAGAATTGATAATGAAACAGCAGTAACAGTAAGCGTAACTTTTACCGTCGAGTTAGATATTAAACTCCAGTCAAAGGTTAGTAAATTATTGAGATCAGCCGTTATATATGACCTACGTTACCTACGTGAGTAGCTTTGTTATTTATAAGAACTAGTGTTTACCTGAGTACAATGCATCATCGATAACTCTTGACTGCACCACATTGAAGAATGAATGCGAAAATATGTTACGATATTTAGAATCTATAGGAAAATAAAGTTTTTTAATTATACCATGTTCCTATAGATACATATTGTTCCACAATTATATTGCGCATGTAGAAACTGGATAGAACGGGATACTGATCATAAAACCCGCCCATTGTGTGCATTATGATGCACGATGGTCAAAAACAACATAAGAACATCAAATGAGGCAAGCATAGGGCGATAAATCACCTAAATGTACCATTATGGGTGGTAACAAAATTGGATGCAGTTTTATATGACTATGATATATTATTTGGCTGCCTTGGTGGCGTAGTTGTATTACGGTACCACTGCAATGCTGAGGTCTCGGGTTCGATCGGCGGGTCAGGCAGTGATTTTTTTTTTGCATTGAATGACGAGAAGAGCATGCCATTCGCCTGCTGGTAAGCGATATGACGACCCATAAACAGTAGCAACACCATCCAACACCTAGAGTAACAAACTACTGTGTGGCATTCTACTGCGTTGGTCATCCTGTGACATAAGATGTTAAGTCTCATTTTGTCCAGTAGTTACACTGGCTATAATGTCCTTCAAACCGAAACACAACAGTGCATGCACACTGCTGCTTGGCGGTAGAAATATACATAGCCACAATTATTGATACCACCGAAATAAGAGAAATGTAAGAAATAGATATTGCGATGGTACCCACACAGACGGACTCTTAGGTACATATGAGAGACCAACCACCAGTATCAGCCCGGAGTCTGGAATTTGTGCCCGATATGGCGATAGGCTCGCCCCCTATCACATCATGGGACGGAATACGCACGGCAAAAATGTGGAGGAGTTGCGCCTCTGCCTACCCCTGCGGGGATAAAAGGCGTGAGTGTGGGTGTGTGTGATATATTATTTATAACCATTTGACCTCTTTACTGCGGCTGCAAACATGCCTCATTACTTATTTAGTATTGCTAATAACCGCTAAACAGGCGTTATCAAAGATCTTACATATTAGCACTTAGCACAGTCAGAATAGTTTCGATTTTTGATTAACTTACCAATTTCTTCAATACTTCGGAACTCTCCGTATTGACCCGTTCCCTTCGCGGGACGGTTAGTTGCACTAGCATTATTATTTGACGAATTAAGATTTTCTATTTTTTCAAGTGATGAGGTTGATGAAGGCAAAGAAATTGGTTGCGAATTTTCTATTTCATCCCCTAAAATATCTGTGAAGCTGCTCCTACAATAAAAATATATAAATGGATAATATAAAGTACCTATATATATGTACCTACACAATAACGATGTTTTTACCTACTTGGAAAACACTTACAAATTGTTCATCGTTGCATCCATTCTTTAAAATATAATTGCTGATGCTGAAAGGTAAACGTCGCATTTCAAATCGTAAGAAAACTTTTCCCGCGTAATGACATGAAATGTTTTTGAAAACGATGTTGCGTTCGAAAGTCACAAAAATCTTGCCGAAAATTAAATTCGTAAAATCTTTAGTTCTCTTAATTTATGAATTCTTAATATTTATTTTTTCTCTCCTTTGCACAATAAATCTTTATTATAAATTATATTCTATTTTTCTTTTTAAAAATTTACACACCAGTCACCTGTTCTTTATGTGCATGTACTCAGAATAAGTACTAATGTGCATGTATTATATTCTGTGGTTGGCGGCGCGCCAAGAAGATTATAATATTTCTTTTGTGGGTTCTAGTGACGCGCAAATGTCACCACAGATTATATTTACAGATCAGCTGGCAGTGTTGCCAACTTAACGGATTTCCCGTCGTATCTAACGGATTTGGGGGTCTAGTCAAAATTCCTTTTCTGTTAGCGTTTACGGCTGCGGAAAGGTCAAAATGTATGAAAATGACATATGCAAGTCATGTGACTTGGCCGGAGCATATGTCATTTTCATACATTTTGACCTGGATATCTTGAAAACGGAAAAACTGTTCTAACGGTTGACGGAATATGTAAAGGGACAAACCTACCTTCCGCGAAATATGCGTTTTACATTGCTCAAATGTATATGTTGAAGGTGGGGTGATATACGTGACTTATTTGTTGAATCAACAAGGCAGGTTATTTAGGCGGAAAGAACCAAATTTTAGGGCTATTAATGACGAATAAAAATTTGGACAGCTTTTTGACGAAAATATACAATGAAATAAACGGATTTATAAAAACCTTGTTGGCAGCACTATCAGCTGGTTCACACTTGTCAATTGTCAGGTTGGCGGGAAACTGCGAATAAGGAAAGGCGCGCTTTTTGTTTTATATATTTTAAAAATTAGTTTCACTTGTATATTTTGTACATACTTGCACATATTTTATTAAAACATACTATTAGTGTGTTCATAATTAATTAGCCCATTAAAATGGGCAGGAAGAGGCGGCGGAAAGATGAGTTGAATCCTCCGGATCCGGACCTATCCGTGATCGAATCTTCAGACACGGACTCGTCGGATTCACCTGTAGCAGGTTCAAAATATAAAGATGCAAAAGATAACGACCCGAAAGAAAAATATCGGATTTATAAGGTAAAAGGGTATACACGTAAGTATCCTGAAGACACAAAGCAGACCGAGCTTATAGTCTTCTTAAGCCACATTGAAGAAAACACCGTATTTAGCGATAGAGATCGCATGGCACTTTCAAAGGGAATACGGGAGCATGGGGTTTCTGGTGTAATGCATTTGCGCTCCATCAATAGGTATAAGGTAGGCATAACATTCGATTTGCCAAACAATGCAAATATGTTTCTTCAAAATAAAAAATTGCTCGATCAATTATCTCTGACTGCAACGATACCCGCCAGAGATACGGAGGTCACTGGAGTTCTCACTTCGGTTCCCATAGAAATGAGCAATAAGCAGGTCTTCTCGTTGATTGGTAGCTCTAAAAATGTCATTCAGGTCAGGCGCTTTATGCGCAGGACGAAAGGGACCGACGGAGTTGTAAAATTTGTTCCGACTCAGGCTGTTGCTGTAACTTTCGCCTCCACCATCCTGCCTAACTACATTTATCTCGACTCGTGGCGACACGAGGTGAGTAAATATATTCCTCCCGTTAAGCAATGCCTTAAATGTATGAAATATGGACATATTGCTAAATTTTGCCGGAATGCAGAAGTGTGTTCAATTTGTACTTTAAATCACAGCTTTAAAAACTGCCAAATTGATTCCAAAGATGCCAAATGTGCCAACTGCAAAGGCAATCACATTGCTATTTCCTCGTCATGTCCTATAAAAAAACAAAAGATTGAAGAGAACAGAATAAAATCTAAAAATGCCACATACTCTGAACTTTTCGACTCCAATGCTTTTCCAGCTCTTTCTGCACGTACTTTAGACACCCAAATTAATAATTTAATGAAATCTGATATATTTTTAAGCACTTTAGTTGAAACAATTATTAAAATAGTTAGTAATAAAGATGCCCCTATTAATTCTACATCTATTAAAGAAGTTTTAAGAACAACGTTAAGTAATAAATTCCCTGCATCCTCATAATGGATTTATCAATCATCAATATCATACAATGGAATGCCCAAAGTCTCAATAGTAACAAACACATATTTATTAACTTCCTTTATTCTCACAATATCCATATCGCTATTATTAGTGAAACATGGTTCAAACCTGAACAAAATTTTAGAATAAAAAATTACAATATTGAAAGGAATGATTGTGGTAACAAACACAATGGAGTTGCAATTATAATACACAAAAGCATTACTTACACTAAAATAAACACCTATTTCGATAATTCATTACAAAATGTTTGTATTAAAATAACTGTCAACAATAAAGAAATATGTATAGTCAGTTTCTATAGCCCTTTAAACTCTAATCCAGCCTTCAGCAAAAATAATTTTGATGCATTGGTTAAGTCTATCCCTAGTCCTTTCATATTTGCGGGAGATTTTAACGCCCATCACACTTCTTGGGGCTGTGGTTCTGACAGCCCACGTGGTCGAAATATTCTAGAGGTCATTGACGATAATAATTTAGTTTTGCTTAATGATGGCCAACCAACAACAGTTGGCTCTTTAACATGGCGACCCAATGCTTTAGATTTATCGCTGGTATCTTCATCACTGGCCCTCAGTTGCGAATGGTCTGTACATGATTGTCCTCTCGGTACTAGTTACCATATTCCTACAATCATAAAATTAATGGTTAGTCAATCTAATATGCACACTCGTGAAAAATGTTCTAATGCTAAACATTTGCCCATTTACCCAAACTATAAACTGGTAGATTGGCAAATGTATAACAAATATGCTGATGAATTATTAGTTTCTTTTGAAATAGATAATACAACTCCTCTTGACTCATATCTCCGTTTTTGTACAATTTTGCGCACAGCAGCTGCGAAATCTATTGCTAATTGTAATCGTCCATATTCTTATCTCACATCAAAAAACACCGATCACTCATGTCGCAGAAATAATAGGAAAGCTCCTTCACATCCTTGGTGGAATCAAAAGTGTACAGAAGCTGTAACAAATTTCAAAACTGCATATATAATTTTTAAAAATAACCCAACCCAAGAAACTTATCTCCATTTCAAAAGGCTTAGAGCAGTTAAAAAACTGACATTAAAAATAGAAAGACAAAAAAGTTGGTTCTCGCTTTGTGAAACCTTCAATAGATGCACACCATTGTCCGTCATATGGAAATTTATGCGTAAATTTAATAAAAGTTATAATTTTAATAATCATGAAGATAATTCATGGGTATCAGATTTTTTAAAAAAGCACACTCCGGACTTTGTACAATATAATACCGATTTATTTATTACCGATAACATAAATGACAACAATAGGTTTTTACTCAACACCTTTAGTATAAATGAACTCAAATCAGCCATATTATCTCGTAGAGATACTGCTTATGGTCTTGATGGAATGCCTTATATTTTATTTAAAAAGCTCAGTGTCACAAGTTTAGAAATATTTCTAAAGGTAGTGAATCTTCTTTGGAATAATAACATAATACCTCAAGACTGGAAAGTGGACTGCCTTGTACCAATTTTAAAACCAGACAAACCAAAGTTATGTCCTGATTCTTATCGTCCTATAGCACTTACTTCTTGTGTTGGCAAATTATTTGAACAACTCCTTAAACAGCGTTTAGAATTCTATGTGGAAAAAAATAATATTTTACCCTCCAATCAATTTGGTTTTCGTAGAAATCGTTCTGCTAGAGAAAGTCTCTGTCAATTACAGCTGGATATACACAACTCTATATTTACAAATGAAAACTTGGTTGGTGTGTTCTTTGATGTTGCAGGAGCTTTTAATAGCGTTAATATAGATATTTTATGCCTTGAGATCTCTCATATAGGGATACCTGCAAAAATTATAAATTGGATTAAAACATTTCTTACGAATAGAGAAGTATTTACTAAATTTAATAGACATCTTTATGGACCTCGACTTTCTTCGAAAGGAGTCTGTCAAGGGGGTATATTATCGCCTTTAATATTCATTTTGTACATACGTAGATTAAATTTAATCTTAGGGCCTCAGGTTAAAAATTTACAGTTTGCAGATGACTTGGTTGTTTATTCATCTGGGAGTAATATTTCACAATTAGTTTTGATAATTAATGATGCATTAGTAAAACTGTATAAATATTTCTCTTACCTTGATCTCAGTGTCAACCCATCCAAGTCTAGAGTTGTTGTGTTTGGTAAACAGTGTCCAAACATGTCTTCTGTACAATATAATAATTGTTCATTACCCATTTCACTTGAGGTAAAATTTTTGGGTGTTCATTTTTCATACAATTTATCCTGGAATAATTATATAAAACATATAATTAGTAAAGCAAATAAAGCACATAACATATTAAAGTCCTTGTCTGGTTCATATTGGGGTGCAGACCCCAAAATTTTGTTATTATTGTACAAATCATTAGTTCGTAGTCATTTTGAATATGGTTTCTACTGCTTTGCTGCAGATGCCAGAATTGTAAATAGTTTAGATGTTTTGCAAAACAAGTGTTTGCGTATAATTACAGGGGCATTCAGAAGCACTCCTATAAACGCAATGCAAATTGAATGTAATGTTCCACCTCTACATATTCGATTTAATTACTTAAAAGAAAGATTCATATTAAAACTTTTTAGTGTGTCTAATAATCTTCTTTTGACCAACATGTTGCATTCAGTTACTCAGTTACCTTTAAAACCGATTTATATGTTACAAGGTCTTCAAAACATCTTTAATTTTGTTAAAAACATGAACATTTACCAATCAAATCACATTCTGCCTTGCTATGAAGGATCTTATATTAGTAAATTTCCAGCTATTGATATAATTTTAAACAATAAAAAGAACCTGTCTTCTAAAGAAGAAGTAAATGCTATGCTGTTAAGATGGTCAGATCACAAAGTTATATATACTGATGGCTCTAAAAATGATAGGGCTGTGTCTTTCGCCATATATGATCCCTCCTCAAATATAGGCATTGGTCAAAAAATTTATAAAGTTGCTAGCATCTTCACAGCTGAAGCTGTCGCCATTTTGAGTGCTTTAAAACACATAAAAAATAATTATTCAGAGCATAGTAAATGGTTAGTAGTTAGTGATAGCAGGAGTGTGTTAGAAAATCTGGCAAATAATCAACTACATGCTAACACTAACTATATAATCTATTTAGTAAAACAGCTATGGGTTGAATTGTCTCAATTAGGTATAGTAGTTCGTTTCGTTTGGGTTCCTTCACACATTGGCGTGGTAGGGAATGAAAGGGTAGATTACCTAGCCAAAAAAATAGTTGAGTTAGAAGATCTAATACCAAATCCTAGTAATGATATGAATGTTTTCATACCATACACAGACGTTGTAAGTATTATAAGGGAACGTATGTGTCAAGCATGGGGGAGACATTCATATGAATACACACATATTGCTAATAAAGGAACCTGGTTTGCTAATATGGATGTTCAAATAAACTCCACTCCTTGGTTTTGCAAGGATATTAATTTTATTAATAGAAAATTCTACTCAATAATTTGTTGTATGCGATTTGGTCATTACAGATTAAATGGTCATCTTCATCGCCTTAAATTAGCGAATTCTCCTAATTGTGAATATTGTCAATCACAAAAAGTTCAATCGTTAAATCATATAATTTTTGAGTGTTCATCTTTCAGCATTCAGCGCCTTGTGTTGTCGGATGAGCTTTTAAAAATCTATAAAAAGCCTGATAGGGTCCCGCAATGTTTAGTGGAGTTGCTTAAGAATGCCTCAACTTATTTATACTTGTATAAATTTATAACAAAGTCTGTAAATGATATTTAGTTGTTTGTCGTCTTATTCGTTGCGATATTGGGTTACATAGTAGGTTATAGCACTGTAAATATTATTTAAATTATATAATGATGTTACTTGCATAGCATTTCAGAGTTATGTGCACAGATTACTTAGAGAAGCTAAGTTATATTATGTAAAATGTAAAAAGAGCATTTAATATTAAGGAAAGTAGAGTGCAGAAACAAATACCGAGTCTAGTCTAGACCAGAACTTGAACTATATTGACAGATGACATCTGTCATGCCTGAAGCATGCCTTAAAAAAATATTATATGAGAGTATTCCCAACAAAGAGAACAATACATGATATGGAAAATGCCCAATGCATGGGACAAAAAACAATGGACCTTGACGTCGGTAAAACCACAGATGAATGAGCATTATAATAAAATAGAAACCAATGATGAAATAAAAATAATTACGTAAGACCAGGCAGTATGGTCAAAAGACTATAGCCTGTCCTCCGGACGAAAAAAAAAAAAAAAAAAAAAAAAATTGTCAATTGTCATATTTCTGATTACGAGGAAATGTTTTTAACACGCTTTTTTTGTAATCCGTTTTCCTTGTACATATTATTTGCTTTAGAAAACACGTTCTGATTTGTGACTGTATTAATTTAAACAAGTTAAACAGCTGAAAAAAATGTAAGTCTTATTTAAATGCTTTTATCACAGATTTAAATATGAATTCGCTGTGTAATACGTAATTTTAATTTCCTTTTGCAGGGAAGTTTTAAATGAATATGATGCTATAAGTGTAGATACATTAGCATTAGAAGACATTTTAAGAGAAGAGAGAGCAGCTGAAATATCGACACTAAATTCATTAAGCAAAAAAGTTTGCTACCTTCACACCGAATTATTGTACTATAGACACGCAAAGTCCAAACTTGGTACAGCCTGTTATGAAGCATGGAAGACGTTGGTAAAAAAAGTGGGAGGTACACCAAACTGTTGGAGAGACCTTGGGCGATTATTGGGTGTTACACAGGATGACTTAGATGTATGTATTACAATATCTTTTGCATTATCCTAAGCAAATTGGCTTACAATATTTTGTAAAATTGTACAAAATATTGTAGGATTTACCACTATTACTTATTTATCAAGTGTTAAATTATCAGAAGTAACTTCCATGTGCAATATTATAGACAGAAGTGAAATACTATGTTAAATATTTAACCATAAATATTATTAGGATGAATACTTTATATTTAAAATTGTTGTAAGCAATAAATTACTATATATTAGTTAGTATTATTTAAAAACGGATGATAGCCTAGTTGGGAATGGAATGATCTACCGAGACAATGTCCGGAGGTTCAAAATCCAAGGCACACACCTCTGACTTATAAAAGTTGTGTGTATTGTTTATCTATTAGCATTCGCTTTAACGGTGTAGGAAAACATCATGAGGAAACCTGCATACCGTAGGAAGTTCTTTATAACTATTTCGAAGATATGTGATGTCTACCAACCCACACTAGGCCAGTATGGTTGACTAAGGCCTAACCCTTTCAGTAGTAGAGAAGGCCCATGCCCAGCCGTGGAACAGTATATAATAAAGCGCTGGTGTTTTTTTCTTTTTTAATAAAAGTTATCATTAAACTTAACAAAAAAAAATCTTATTTTTACTTTTGTTTAATATATTTTGCATCATGAGAATAACTGCAAACCGTGGAAGGCTTGGCCCAGACATATAATTAGATTTTGTGAAACTGTAAAATATTTATTTAATAATTTTATACAAACCTATACATATCTTTTAGGAGACAAAATATTTTACATATTAATAATAATTAATAGTTGAAAAATGTAACATCTTAGCTTTTTATTTACAGTATATAATGAATTCTGTAAGAGATGATCCTGTCGATATGGTGCTCAAAGTTTTCAAACAAAATGAAAAGGCCACTCTAGATAAAGTTGTTGATGCTTTTGTAAAAATGAAGAGATATGACATACTCAAATCAATTGAGGATCCTTTGTGTACCATGGCCCAATATTTCAACAAGGATGATAGCGGCTACCACAGCAATGACAAATTGAGTGGACATAAAGAAATTGTTACCTTAAAATGTCTTCCTAACGATTTACCACCAGCTTTAAATAAAAGTATACTTTCTAAGGACAAAGACCCAAATAAACCTAAACCACAACTACAACCATCTCAAAACAAAAATGTAGCTGTGATCAATGATAGTCCAATATTATTATTAACATATGCTCAAGACGGATTGCCAACAGCTATTAATATTCAAGAATATGTGTCCAACTGGTCTGAAATAACTGGGGTTAAAGTGATTACTCTCAATAATAGGAGGGAGGAAATATATAAGAATCCAGAGAAGTTCATTAGGGAATATTTTGAAAAGGCAAGTTTTTTTACAATCAAATTATTATTTGTCAGAGATTTAATTGTGTTTATAGACCCCTGTTTTATTGTTTATAACATGTAACTGAAATTACCTCATGAATAGCTGAGTATTAAAAAGTCACCTAGCATTATTTTATCAGGATTTTCCTCAACTGATTAATAGAAATAAAGATTGTAGATATGAACTGTATAACTTAATATTGCTTTTATTACAGGCTGATTTTATAGTTCCCATCATAACACCAGGATATCTACAACAGATAACATCCAATAGTAGTAATGTGCCAAATACATCAGAAAATTTGGACCATAAATATGTGAATTTTATCTACAATCTCATTGTCAATCACTACATACATGTGACCGGATGTCTGAATACAAAAGTTAGGAGTGTTCTGCCACAAAATGCTAACATGGATTTGTTTGCTAGAATCACCATGTACCCAGACTTACTACCTTGGACATATGAGACTAATTTTGATGAACAGTTTCAAGTTTTCTTAAGGAAAGACAATTCTTGATGTATACTCAATAGTTAAAAAATATTTTATAATACCATATTTCCTTGTTCATAAATTCTTGTACTCTTTTTAGATGACTTTATTTATCAACCTAACATATTATGAATTATAAGTATTCAATTATTGTATATTTTTTTGTATACTTGCCATAAGTAAATTATAGTTATTTGGGTATTGAATTATTTTTAATAAAAAATGTGTATGTACCTGACATTATTGGCATTTAATTGAATAAACACAATTTGTATTTATTATTTATTTTAAAACAGAACTTAAATTAATTCCTATAACATAATTTGTGTCTTTATGTATTAATAATTATTTTGGCTCTCAAAAGGCAGTTTGAATTTGTCTAACAATTAAATACTTCAGTATTTCAGGTTGAATGTTTTAATTTTCTAAGATGAGAAAAAGTTGTTAATAATAAAAACCCTAATAAAAATATCTGAAAGAAGCACTAATACTTGAAGGCACAACTTTGGACACAATTTTTCTAGAACTAATATTTTGAACTTAGTCTTCATCTTTACTGGATGTTGGAGCATCATCGTCAGCAGTTTCATCAGCTGTGCTAACATCATTCACATCAATGCCCGTGTCATTATTGGAGTTGTTGGCTAGTTCCTCCTGAAAATAACAAAAGTCATATTCATAATCTTTACATACTTGTCACTTTTTGTTAAAACATACAAATGGGTAGAAGCGAACTATCAGTCTTTGTCTTAGCTACAAAGAACAAATATATATATACTAAAATATTGACTTACTTAAATGTAACAGTCAAACTGGCATAACGATAATAAATATTTGTCAAGACAATGATGTCTGTCCTTTTTAACACGCTTTTATTAGCTTCAGACATATGTATGTATGTATGAAGAAAAAAATTTCTATGAAGCGTGTTTTTTAGTTTTTTTAAAACTATTATTAAGTGTGAGTTCGATGCATGAGCAATTTGTATGTAATGTTGATTGCCTCAGTGAGGTAGTCGTATTATGGTATGACTGCAATGCTTAGGTCTCGGGTTCAAGCCCCTGGTCTGGCAGTGATATAGAGTTTTTCTATTCAGTATCGACTCCTGGAATTTGTGCTGGATATGGCGATAGGCTCGCCCCCTATCACATCATGGGATGGAATAATGGTGAAAAGTGGGTGCACTGGTTGCGCCTCTGCCTACCCCTTCGGCGATAAAAGGCGTGAGTGTGTGTGTGTTTGTTGATAACAAAAATTGTATTCAGATTTACACACAAATGCAAATTTTAGAAAAACAGATCATTTTGTTCCTGTGATACACCAAGATTTGGAATACATTAGGTCCACTTTGCTTATGTATTGCTGACCCAGTATAGAGTGGTAATGATAGAGCACAGGAATCAAAACTACTTTGCCGCATTAATACAATACTTGCCTTTATAACTTCCACAAAACTGTTGGCTTCGTCCAACATTTGTTTGTATTGGGCATTCTCCTCCTTTAGGTCTTCAATTATTTTTCTCAATTTTTCATTTTCTTCTAACGCATCTTGTAAGGCAATTCTGCAATAATAAAGTTTATTGTTAACATGCTACTTCAAAATCAATAATGTTAGCTAATGCTTTAATGATTACAAATGCTTTGAAGCAACCTGCTATGATAATATTTTCGGTAATGGATATTTCAGTTCCATAGTACCATGATTAAATATTATTAAGTAGAATGTGATGCTTATATGACACAAGTATTTAAAGATCACTTAAGGAATGTTTAACGTGGTGACTGCAGTTCTTGTTTCTTTGGGTGCAACATGTATGTAGCTATCACACAACTGGAGTGTTGAAAAAAAAACCTATCTAAAACTGTCACATTCACTCACATTACGCAAATGCCAGTGCAGGGCTACACTCAGTCTGTGGTGTGCTACACTGATGGATAGTTCACTGTTGTGATGCCATAGTCAATATGTTAAAGGGCAGAACCAACTCAGGATTTAGATATCCTCAAGCATGGTGACACTGTAATAAAATTCTAACCACAAGAAATATTTCAAATTCACTTACTGTCGCTTCTCAGCCAACAATTGCCAATATTTTTCAGATGCTCCATCAGGGTTGGTGAGATCGTCCTCGGAGATCTGGGTATCCAGGTTAGCTTGTGTCTCCTTCGTTGAGAGATTCTTACGCTTGACCTCACCTGTGTCTCTGCAAATACACCATTTATTTTACTGATTTAGATCTACATGTTTATCAGTAAGGGTTGACAGTCTGCCCCCTGTTGGCTCCTGCCGCAATGTTCAATCAAGGTCAAAGTGGCGGGACCCTCAGTGCAGGGCGGCACTGGGCGGAGATTGGCTAACTGAAAGGTGCACTCAATGCCTCCTAGGACCCAGCTGAGCCACAGCCGAAATTCCCTATGGTGTGTGGCCCTTGGGCATGATGCCGGTGAAGCGGGCCGACCCAAGGTGAAACTGGCGGTGCCACCCAAACTGGGATTAAGGGTGAAATAGTTCCAATGAAGGCAAACTGATCACCCGTCTGCGCGACTGCGTACGTCCCCACAAAACATACAAGGGTTGACAGTATTATTTTCTATAAGTAAATATTATATTATCTTGCGAATATGAAGTCCTTATTAGTCCAATATGATAGGTATGTCGAAAGTTAACAAAACAATAAGCCAAAAATCAGATACTACGTAATTTGATCATTTTTTACCCATTTACCCAACTAACGTGATCAAACCAAGGCTACAGCTCTAACGTTAGGGTGTACTTACACAGGACTTTCTTGCGAGAGTTGGTGTTTTAAACTTTTTATCGGTCTACCCACTAAATTTTCTCTATCAGCAGCAGTGCGTTGTAATGTTCTTAACGACTTCCTAGTGATTTTCGTTACCTCCTGAAATGAGAAGATAGTTATAGATTAATGTAACCCCAAATATAGATAAATCAACATTGGAAACTTACCTGTGGCTCGTGGTCGCTCATGATGACGATGTGGGTAGCGGCGTAATTACAAGTCAATGATATATATTTATTATTCAGATTTAGGTACAATTTCATGAACAAAAACGAAAACAATTCCCTCGTTCCGTTTAGCTAAACAAGAGAAAATTGACAAACAAATTGACGTTTGTTAGCATCTTCCCGCCATTAATTTTTTTTTTATTAATTAATCATTCGTATCCATGGATCTTGTCCTTTTGGCCGCCATGTGCATACTTCAAGAATAGGGTTACCAACTCCTAAAAAACAATAGCCCTAAAATCAACATGAAAAAGCCCCAAATAGCTCTAAATGTAAAATTCAAAAACCCCAAATAAAGCACTGTACTGTCAATATTACTTTTTATGTAGTAGTATATACCTATATCTAATATTTTTTTAACAAGTTCCCTGTTTTATTAAGGTAAATAACACACAACTTAGTTTATGTTTAAATCGTGTAAAAAGATCTACATTGTCAATGATTTTAAACAATTATTGTTGTGTTTGCCACCGTAGGATGGCGTGTCCTTGATGGCATGCCCATAGAGGCCATAGAGTATTATGCCAGATTCACATTCTCGGATTCGTGAGGACTCGTTCACGTTCGGCGGCAATGTGTATTTGGCATTATAGCATTACACCTTGTGTAAAAACTTGAACGTTTTGCCTTTTTTTTATGTTCAAACAGTAATACATGAAAACATTTTTATGGCCCTAAAAACAGTCCTAAATTTATTTTGGCCCTAAAAAAAGCCCAACACACTTATTTGAGCCCTAAATTTAGGGCTAAAAGCCCTAAGTTGGCAAGCCTGTTCAAGAAGATTATAGTTCTTGGCATACTTGGTTGCACAGACAAAAAAAAAATCAAATTTTAGAATTGATAAAAAAATATCGATATCAGATTATAAATATCGAATAGAATGGTTTCTAAAATAAAAAATCGGTACGTCTTACTCATAGACCTTATACTCTGTCGGTTTAGGTATTTAACTAAATGTAAACATGTCATAAAAAAGGTATTTTACCTGCTCATTTCTCTTTACAAAATACATTGTAATCAAAATAAACATCTTTATAACCTCCACAACACTTAGCACTGTTATTCCTGTGTATTAAACTTATTTGGTTATTATATAGTTATAAGTATGAATTAATACGCGCAAACACAATTGACTATGAATAATTACAAAACTTTTATATAGGACCTCGATCTGTCAACTGTAAAAGACCTAATACGAATGCACGCTAAACATTTTTCCAATGGATCGTAATAACCCTACAAAATTTCAGAATGTGAATGCCACGTGGCACGCCATTATAACTGACTGCCATTCAATTTAATCGGTTAAATAGACAACAATTATCGATAAATTTCCGAATTGTAGAACCTTGTTTATTTATTACATTTTTTGTGCCTCGGTGGCGTAGTTGTTGTTACAGTACGACTGCAAAGCTGAGGTCTCGGGTGCGATCCCCGGGTCGCGCAAAGTGATATTGAGTTTTTCTATTCAGTATCAGCTCGTAGTCTGGAATTTGTGCCCGATATGGCGATAGGCTCGCCTCCTATCACATCATGGGACGGAATAATGGCGAAAAGTGGGTGCACTAGTTGCGCCTCTGCCTACCTCTTCGGGGATAACAGGCGTGAGTGTATACGTATGTATTATTACATTTTTTGCTTTGTTTCTGATGATTAGAGGTTTTTAGTAATTTGTTTTGTTTCCAAAGTGAAAGTAATCATTTTAATGTTTGTTGTACGCCATAGTTTCATTGACGTAGCAGTCTTCGTAAACACTTTTGTAAGAAAAGGTTGACTACCCAGGAATCATATGGCATTATTTGTTTACATTTAGTTAAATACCTAAACCGATAGAGTATAGAATAATCTATAACTTATGAACGTTATTGACGCAACGAGTAGGTATAATTCAGTGTACCCAACTTAAGGGTTAAGGAAAAAAACATTGGCAATGGGGTTTTAGAGGGGGAAAATGTTTAGGGATTTTTTGGGGCTTTTAAAATCTCGTTAAATGACAATAAAATAATATCTAAGTGTAATATTTTCCTATGACTGTCGATATCGAAAAATGCACATAAAAATCTATACTAATATTATAAAGCTGAAGAGTTTGTTTGTTTGTTTGAACGCGCTAATCTCAGGAGCTACTGAACCGATTTTGAAAATTATTTCCCTAATAGGAAGCTACATAACTCCTGAGTGCTATAGGCTACTTTTATCCCGGGAAAATATTTTTGTCTCGGAAAAACTTTTTCACGTGGGTGGAGCCGCGAGCACTACTAGTGGTTCAATATTTACACTATACTCTCTAGTGTATAATTTGTATTCTGTTTCCATATACAGCTGCTCGGCTCTGACTGCTAATATTGCTTTTTAACCGGTTTTTGGATATGTCCTTTATAGAAGTATGTTATCATCAACCGGCCATGTAACGAACGTTGAAGCAAGTTAACCCCTCGAGCGTCGACCGGCCCGATGGGGCCGGTCTGACAGCTGTCAAACTCGATATGTGTGCGTGCTGACGCGCCTTATGTGTGTGCGTGTAGGTCGATTTTCGCGTGTTGACAGACACGCGAAAATTGCGCTTGCGCCAGTGTGGCCAGCGCTCTGGGCTCGAGAGGTTAAATGACAGAAAAAATTGTCAATACCGTGAATCCTTTTTTTAGGGTTTTTTGAGTTGCTTTTAGGGGGTTCAAATTTGAAATGTTGGCGACATTGATAGGTACATTGTGAAGCGTAGCTTCTCTAAAGCGCACATTACATGCTCACACAACCGGCATTCAATTCCATAACTCATGAGTGACGCGTGAATAATGAAAACAAAACGACACTACACAATCACTCAAAATCACCTTCAGTCATACGCAAGATTTTGCGGAGAACACACGTTTTCACTCGTTTGGGTATGAATACTTGTAAAATAAAAGGGAATTGAGATTAAAAACGTGTAACAAGGCAAGGCGTTGGGTAAAATACTGACTGAAGAAGATAGTTTTATAGCCATACTTTTGTTTTACCCACCATTTATTAGCGGCCACGCCCATTTGATTTTTTATCCGGAATGAAAGTTATATATTTTCCAGGGATAAAGGTAGCCTATGTGTTATTCTATACTATAATCTATCTTTGTGCCAAATTTCATTCAATCTGCATGTTTAGCCGTTCTGGTGTGATTGAGAAAAAAAAGCATCAAAGTTTTCGCAATTATTATATTGGTACCTATAGATAAATTTAGTCTGAAATACGAGATACAAAAGTATGACATAAATTTTTTTATTATCTTATTGGATAAAATTATCTAATAAGATAATAAAGAAAAAGTACCTTATAGTACTGAGGAGTAATGTATCTTCTTATTAGTGAAAGAATTTACAAAATGAAACAAATCTTTCCTCTTTATAACATTAGTATAGACTACCTATTAAAGGTTCGGGGTATACCACAACTCAGGGATTGTTTCAAAACGTAAAATAATTTTTTTCTGCGAATGTTGGAGAAGGTAATTGGCAGCGCGGGTGCGCCAGCGCCTCTCCGACTCAACACAATATGTCCCACTCCACCGCTGTCCGCGCGCTGACTGACGTTTGCGGGACGAAATGCCATTAGACTTTCCGTAGTATTATAATGCTCTTTGCATTAGACGATCGCGCAAAAGTCATGACTGATGGTTGCGCGACGCGCATATCAATAATTCAGATATTCGTCACTCAACCGTCAATCACCACATTAGACGATAGGTTATTCGTCACTCACGGAAGTGACTGTGGTAAAACGGACAGCAAAACCTACTGTCTAATGCGCGCTTAAGTAATCTGTGATTGGGAATTAGTGATGTGAGGCGAATAGGATTTTATGACTCGAGTCACTCGAATAATTTCAGTACATCACTCGAGTGACTATTGACACAACCTGTAAGTTTTAACTGGATTAAGATTTGTTTAAATATTTTAAAGTTATACTTCTTTAGGCGCGTTATGAAATTTTACGATGCGCGCTCAATACGGTGACATAAAAGTAATAGATTGACTATCCGTGTGTATCAATATATACCTATTAATATAAATTAAAATATTTTTGTTTAGTATAATCAATACTAAATATTATCATTTTTAGTTTCAATACTATTAACCGATCAGTAACTTTATTTTATCAGGAACTTTACGTTAGAGGATAGGGTAGAGCTTCTAGTGTAGCGGGTCTACTGTACTAAGCATCTGCCACCCCTAAAGCCCCTTGAGCCCCCTGACCCCCCAACTCAATTTGATCCCCTTGACCCCCCAAACCCATTTTGACCCCCAACCCAAATTGACCTCCGACCATCCACACCCATTTTCAACCCTTGACCCCCCTGACCACTTTGACCACCTTGACCCCAACCCCCTTAACCCCCACATGCATTTTCGACTCTTGATCCCCTAGTAACGTGCATCACTGTAACACAAAAGCTAATAGATTATATTCAGTGGTGAGTTAATTTAATATTATTTACTGCTAGATTTTGCCTGCGTATCCGCCCGCGTTAAAAAGCTTTTCCGAGACAAAAGTCCCACTTTTTATTTTCTCGGGATAAAAATGTAGCCTATGTGTTAATCCAGGACCTGATCTACCCGTGTGCCAAATTTCATTGAAATCCGTTCAGTAGTTTTTGCGTGAAAGAGTAACAAACATCCATACATCCAAACATCCACACATGAAACACACAACGACACAAACTTTCGCGTTTATAATATTAGTATGATTCTAATTCAAATGTATTAAAGTTTTATTTTTATTTGTTAGTTGGATTTTCTAGGTATTTTTATTTTTTTTTATTCTTTATTTTAAATATCTTTATGTAATTACTAAAATGCCAGAAGATGAAATAATATACAATATTATAGTTATTACTGTGAAGTAAAGAGTATGCACTTTTTATAATACTCTTTACTCTTTGCTACTGGCAGCTAAACTTTGTTAGTCTTTTTTACGATTGTTTTTAATGTTTTAAATATAGAAGTGTAAAATGTATTCAATGTAATACCACAATAAAAAACGTATTTTAACTTATTCTATACAACATATATTTCATTACCCAGCTTCCACATTTTACAATTTAATAATTACTTGTTGTTCACTAACTTAAATCGAATTTCTGCATGCTCTATCCCATGAAAAATGCTGATTTGATCATAAAATGTTATATAGGAAGCAATAACGTTCGCGAGATAGGCAGTGAATAGTGAATTAGCGACTTCTTGTATTTTCTACCGGTCACCGAGGCCACTCGGTGCGCCGAGTTGACTCGGCAATTCGAGTGCAAGCGGACTCGAGTCAATATTTTTTTCACTCGAATGCGTGTTTGACAAATGCACTCGAGTCACTGAATGAAAACACGACTCGAGTCGCGTCACTATTGGGAATATTGTTTGACGTCACAGAGTACTTTATAATATACTGAAATAGAGATATCTCTCCGGCCTTTTTCTTGGTAACAAGTTTACAGCGCCATCTGCATTAGTTTTATAGACCTAATATCACACTACATAATGATATATAGGTAGGTACTCTAGTAAGTAGTATCGAATGTATAAAAATCAGACTATTCAAATTTTAATTCAGGGCAAATGTAAATAAAACGAAGAAATGAAGTAAAACATTTATTTGACAAGAACTAGATATATTCACATAATATTATATATTTGGACCATAAATATTGAACAAAAAAAGATGAAGATAGACTTAAAAATATAATACTAAAGTAAAAATAATACATTGAATATAAACACTAATCGCATTATTTGTAATTTCAACCGGATTCAATTGGACATACAATATGATTTTCTAATATTTTTTTTACTTTGTGATAATATGAGACCATGTACTTCAAAGATGAAGGAGGGACATCAAATAAGATTTCAATGATTATTTTTTGCTCAGTTCAGCATAGCTGCAAAATGCTGCCATATTAAGAATATTGTTATTTGCCCCTGAACATCGAAGGACTCCTCAAATAGGATGGGAAATGATTCTTATAGTAATGGTTTCCATTACATCTGCTTTTAACATACAAAAAAAGAAAAATCTTTTTAAAAAAACAATCTACTTCCAAACTACTACAAACCAAAAACAAATTCTACTTTACATAACACATATGGCTTAATAAGAAATTACTATAACACAAGCAATGTAATTTAAATTAAGCGCAGACGCCTAAAAATACTTAATGTGCACATCTTTATATTAGTATGTGAAGAAAGACCTTTGTACCCCTTTTTAAGCACATTGCGCGTACGAAGGAGTGAGATTTGGTATCTTTAAAGTTCGTATAGAGGACGGAAGAAAAATAAAATGTTATTAAATTCGATGGACGAATTTCGACCACTGGATGACCAGAAACATAAAAACCCGAGTTGGACAGAAAATATGGCTTGTGATTTTATAATTTCTTATTAAACTGTATATACAATGTAAACTATTTTCTTTTTATTTTAGTTATGTCTATTTACCTTTCTTTTAAAGCACTTTTAAAAATAGTTTTTGCTTTTACTTTCAACCTATCTTCATCATCATTGCAGTCAGACGTGAGTCGGAGGAAGCCCGCAGCCGTCCCTAATGAGCCGAAGATGGCCATAAAAAAAAAAAAAAAAAAAGATATTTAATAAGCATTTAATTACATCTTCTTTGTATGCAGGACAATTTAAAAAATTAAATTCTAAAAACATAAGAACATATGTTTTGATCAATTCTTTTGTATTATTGATTTGTATATGATGATGTGTGGGCCACAGGTATTTTTCCATCAAAGAGAATCTTCGGCCCTTGTTTTTCTTCTTAACTTCTCTGAATTGCATCATTGTTATTACTTTTGCTGTTGTGCATAATTTTCCATAGAAGCCAATAGTGCTGGGTTATTCATTATCTTTTTAGCTGCTTTGAGGCTAACAGACTGCTTTTTTACTTTATTACAGAATTTACTTAATTTAATCTGTGCTGAAACTAGCTTGATACAGTTTATGTTCTGCAAGAGTTACTTTTGCATGCTTTTTTACTGTTTTCGTGATATAGGTGTGCTACCTATTATTTGGTGACTTAACCTGAAAAATTAATGTAGGTAGTGTCTTGTAAACAGATTTTTAAACAAAAGCTAAACTCTTATAGACACGTTTAGAGGAAAATGCAAGCAAATATAATACGTGTAAACCTAAATGCTTCAGTGGCATAGTTGTATGATGGTATGGCTGCAGTACTGAGGTCTCAGGTTTGGCCAAAGTGGTTTTCCTACTCAGGAGCAGCCCAGAGTCAGGAATATGTGCCCCATATGGCGATAGACTCGCCCTCTATCCACATCATAGGACGAAATACACACAGTGAAAAGTAGGTGCATTAGTTGCACCTCTGCCTACCACTTCGGGGATAAAAGGTGTGAGTTTGTGTGTGTGATAAATCTAAATATAAATAAAATAAGTAACTACATAATACCTTTATTTAGAACATTCTCAGGCTGAGAACCTTCTTTTGCTGCTACAATCTGCTTCATAATAGGATCTGAAATATAATTAATGTGACTTAAATTGAATGACGCGAAAGTATGTATATGAAGAGTTAACGATAGGGAATATGTGTACACATAAATATGTATTTAGCTTTGCACACTATTTTTTTAAGTAAATTATGAGCAATACCAATGCTGGTACCTCTATTTCAGCATATGCATACACCTATATATGACAAACAGTGATTAAGGTAACTAACCTGTATTTTCTTTCTTAGCTATGTCAGTTTGTGATTCTTCAGTATGCAATGTAGCTGAAGTTGAACATGCAGGGAATGATGGCAAAACTTTAGAAGCTACAGATGTATCTCAAGATGTTGTAGTTGGTGTTGGTAAAGAATCATTTGTCTTTGTCTCATTGGTCTTCTTACTTCATATTGAAAGTTTGGAAGAGACAAAGGCCCTGTAAACACCAGAGATAAATAAGTCATCTTTTATTTACTTATTTATTTATTTATTTTATTTTAGGAAGACTTACAGACTAATACAACTTATAAATAATCACTTGAATTAACATATTGCTTTAAATAGTCTCCACATATATGTAACAATATAATGCACCTTACTACAAACTAAGTTTTTTTTTTGTATCAATATATTTTTTTTATTGTAATTGACTCGCCAAACCCCGCTATGGACGCCGGCGTCCGAGTATATAGGGTTTCCCCATACATCTATTCATATAAGCAGGGTTTTACGGGTTAATTATATCCCACACTTTGACTACACGCCAAAAATGTGCTTTCATTTATACAAACCCGCTAACTTGATATTAATGACTAACAACAACCTTAATCATTATCAGTTTATAAAGCTATTTTTTTAGTTATACAGGGTCATTTTGACATTCCGTTAATTAATGAAACCACATACTTCTCTCACTAAAAATAACACTTTTCATTGAATTATTTTAACCATAGATGTAAAATAAGAAAGTGCAAGTTTCGAACAAAATAAATATCAATAAAAAGTTACTTTAAGTTTACACGCCCTAATGCCATTAAGACTGCTCTAGGAGAATTCGTCGCAGCAGCAACATTACACTTTCAGTCAGAAATACACGTACGCACACAACATATTCGCACTAAACTACTAAATGATCAAAAAATTGGAATACTACAACCGGGATTTTTGGCGAAAGTATTCGTTATTCATTGATAATTTTTAGCATAATGTTAGCAGAGGTATAGACGAATATGTGGTTTCATTCAGTAACGCAATGTAAATAGAATGTTTTGTCTTCCTTTGAACTCAATTCAAAATTTGTTTGAAGAAAACAACACATATTTTGATAATTAAAAGGACTATAATTCAGCTTTTTCTGCATTTACTTCTAACAAACATCCAAAAATAATCTAAAACTTTCACATTTATACTATTAGTAAGATAAGATACCAACCTGGCAAATTTAGTGTCGGCACTGCAACATTGCTAAGCCTGTTGTTTCTACAGCAAAATTTTTCTTCATAGTGTGCATGAGACGCACTGCGATGTCTATAAATGTCTTCATTTCCTGAACCAATTATGTTACAACCAATTGTGAGAACCCATATATTGAAACACTCTCTATCTTTTGCTGGATTTGGAAACAAAATAAATGTTAAGTTGAATGTGAACCTGAAAAACAAATGTTTCAAAGTTAGGATAATATAATTATATATAATTTTTGATATCAAATAAAAGTATGACTTTAAATAAGTTTCATGATCCTCATTATGGAGCGGTCACCAACCAGTAAGAGAAGTTTTACCTACATATATCAAAACTATTTTATCATAATATTATGCCTCATTATTAAATATTTATAAAAGCGGCATTAAGAAAATGAAGAAAATGTAATATTTGAGTATGGTAGTAAGCACAGAGTACTTTATAATATGGATTATCTTTTAATCCATTTGATATCCTCCAGTTGGCTCACATCCTGCTCTACGATATTGTTAAATAAGAGCTTAGCTTAGCCGGTTTGCATAGGTGTGCTTTAACACATTAATTGCCAATCAACTTGCGTATTGTTTTATTTAATTCCCACAGTAATACACACCATACCCACTACTGGGTTAAACATGTTACACCATAAAGGACATGTGGCAAATTAATCAAATGGAGCCCCTTCTAACATGGAAAATCTGTATCTATATACAATGGCGGCCTTAATAGGCGCGGGGCTTAAGGTGTGAACAAAAGAAAGGTCCCAGTTCAATCCCAATACAAAAAATTACGTTTTAGGTCTAGTTTGGAGGCTATATTTTGCCGGTTAGGGGTTCAGGTTAGTTTTCGTGCCGGTCGGCACTAAAAAGCAATATGATACAATATAACTTACCTCCTGATTCCATACACCCAGGAACACAATACTTTTTTCTTGATATCGACATAATGAGAGCCTTATCTCACAAATAAATCAACAGAATAAAGAAAAAGAGTCACTGTCTCACGAAAACACTTCGAGTCTATATCTCACTACACAGAAACTCATACGAAGTAATTATCACAGCAACGGGAGGAGAAATTTTCAACTCAATGGATTATTATGATAATAGAAGTGGCAATCTACAACAAAACGAGAATTCTGATAAACAACAAGTATTATTATTTGTTTGACTTTGGACCGCGTTAACCAGATTTCGTCATTTTTAATGTTGCTAGGATAGTAGAAAAATTTCTTACCGTTTAGCTTCACCAGTAAACTTAAAACTCCTGGATTCTATTACTTTGCAACTGATTTGGCTTATATTTGATCATAAAATTTTATAAATCAAAATTAATTAGCATGCTAATAAAATTTTATTATGATAGATTGATTTTTTTGTACCAGTTTTCATTTAAATTATTCTACCAAAGAGCAGAAATTGAAAGTTCGGTCGTGAAAATTATCTGGCTATTTTAAAGAGGTCCTCAACGCACCCAAAATACTTTTGTAAGCATGTTATCTCATTTAGCAAATTTACACTTGCGATAACATAACCCTAGCGACACCTGGGAACGTTTTATGGAAAGAGTAAATTATAAGGCTGCTAAATTGAAAATGATCAAGATCAGGTATACGTACCACTCTACTCCCGTACAACTAAAATTAGTACAGTAATCTGTCTGAAGTTACCGTCACCAATGTACTAAGATTGCATAGCCTGTTTGACGTCTAGCGTCTAGCAACTGATGGGCTGAGAATCGTTTTCATGAATGCATTGTTTATATCAATAATTAACAACGTTTCCGCGAGATAACAATACATTTAATGAAATAAAGTGATTTCACATTATTAACTTACAAGTGTAGTGTGTGAAAATACAGTTGAAAATGTAATCGTATAGAGTGGATATAATTTTCGGTGTTAACGATTTTTCTATGCAATTATTTGTATGTACTTGAGGGTTTATCTTATCAGTACATATAGAAAATTTATCTACGGTTTAGTGGTTTTTTGTCATCGTTAAGTGTAAGCAAAGGCGGAATTTATTGGAAGAAATGGATACGTTACGGTGAGTTTTATGAAATATGTCTGTGTAAGGGTTAGTACTTAGTATACATACGTGAATAGAAGTCAAGGTTGTCATTGACTTTTCTCATGTATCCAGTTTGTAGATTGAGAATTTAGCCATTTGTGTATAAACTATGGTGTTCCTGCACTTCCATGTGGGTTTTATGTGTTCTATGTTGCAAAACTGAGGCTATCAGGAACCAATAGTATTCAAGGATTTGAAATTTATGAGATTAAATAGATTTTATACATATATACCTATTTAGAATATTAATATCATCATCAATTGTTGAATAATGAATGTAGCCTTTTGTTATAGTAATTTAGAATAGAAAATAAATATAACATGTGAATTCTAATATACCATGTACATTAAATAGCTATTTATATATTTAGAATCAGAAAAATATACTGATTCCAATTATATTTATCTCTTAATATAAAACAAACTAAGTGAAAAATCTATAACCATATAGTAAAATCTGAAAAAGCGTATTATTTTTTTAAATAATTTTATTCTGATTTTTTAATTAATCATAATAGATTCATGCCTACATTGTATCAACAAGTATTAGCATATAAAGGTTATGAATTTATTTTTTATACTAGTTTTTGTTCAGAATTTTCAAAAAAATTCTCTTATAGTTAAACTGATATTTTTACTTATCTTATTTTGTTTACGATTGCTGTGTAGATAAGTTGGTTAAGATTTAGCGTCTTGTAACAGGAGTTTGAGGTCAAAACTGGCACTAATTGGGTTAGTTTTTGTTTTCACTTATAACAAAACCATTTTCGAGCAGAGAGCGTTACTTTTTTTTGGATACTTATATCATATTAATATTATTTTATATGATTAAAATACGTAAATAAATACGTGAACAACTGAAAAAGTCATGTTTGGTTGTCAAAACTCGTTATTCGTAAATTTCTACTTTTAAAAAGGCAAAGGTATTCAGTACCATACAGCCTAAAAATGGTTTTTATGACAATTAAGTGGTTGCTATTAGTAAAATCATGCTCGCTGATTATAAGTTCAACATTCTCGAACTTCGCTGGAGTACTGTTTTCGTAAAAATTGAATCAAAATTTTTTTACCTCTAAATGTACGCAAAATAATTGTAAGCGTAATTTTTTTCTGGCGCTCGCCGGCCGCTGCCGCGGCACGCTCGCTACGCTCGCTCGGCTCGCGCGTAGTGTACACGGTTCTAACATAACCTAACCAACTTTAGGATTTCTGTCACATGAATTATCTATTTTTATATATTTATTGTCACAAAAACCATTTTTAGGCTGTATGGTACCGAATACCTTCGCCTTTCTAAAAGAGAAAATTTAGGCATAAAGAATTTTGACAACCAAACACTACTTTTTCAGTTTCTCGCGTATTTATTCACGCATATTAACCACATAAAAATAAAATAAATTTAATATCAGTTTCCAAAAAAAAGTTATTATCTTTGCTCGGAAATGGTTTTGTTACAAGTGGAAACCAAAACTAACCCAATTAGTGCCAGTTTTGACCTCAAACTCCTGTTACAAGACGCTAAATCGCAGCCGATAATTTTGTTGGAATCAATTAAAAAGCTTTGTCATACCCAAGAAAATCACATTTTAAAATATTAATAATTAATTATTTATGTTATTAATTACTTTCATAAGACATATTGTATAGAGGAAAATATGAACCTGTCAAGCCCCGCTCATATATATAGATTTATGGGGAAACTCTATATATTCGGACGGCGGTGTCCGTCGCGGGGCTTGACAAGTCAAAGTATTTGAGGAAAAATGTTGTAGTTACTAGATTATTTCCACTTCAACTAGTCCAGATTTCACAATAAAGGTGTAGTAAGAATCATGTTTTCTTGCATTTTAATGCAGTATTTTGGGAAAATTCATATGATTCCTATAAAAGGTATGATTACAAGTAGCATGTATGTATGTTTTGTGGGGACGTATGCAGTCGCACAGACGGGTGATAAGTTCGCCTTGTTGCTACTATTTCACCATTAGTCCCAGTTGGGTGGAGCTTGTCTACTTGTGACAGCTTCCACCCTAGAGCACTGGTTTTACTGGTGCTCCTGCAGTACACCCCTTTCTAGTCTACCATAGTCTACAAGTAGCATAGTTCTAGTGTATTTGTTAAAATTTACATTCGGAGGTCATGGGTTCAATACCCAGGTCAGGTAAAGTGTTGATTAGTTTACTGCACACTATTACAGAGAAGTATGGAATTTTAAGCTTAAGAAATGGCAATAGGCTTACACCATATTACATGGGACTTAATATAGCTGGCATAATGTAGGTACGTTTTACTTTCTCTTCCCTTGGAAAACAAAGAGGGTGAAACTATGTTGATAATTAATATTTTTTACTCAGATTTTACTTTGTCACCTGGAATGTGGCGACCCGATCTCCAGGGCAGGACCTCAATGCTCTGCTTGACTTCCCATCTCAGTTCAACAAGAATAAACCACTGCCAGACTTCTATGCTATTGGGTGAGTACAAATTGTATTACAAATATCATAATTACTATCATCCGTCATCATCATCAGCCCCATGAATTTCACTGCTGAGCGTCCTCCAAGCCTCATCCTCTAAGGATTTCCAAATTTACATTTTGGAACCCGGGCGGTTCTATGTAGCACCCCCCTCTCCGTTTATAGGCGGCTCTGACATGAAAATGATAACAGTAGGAAACAGAAGATTTTGGCAATTCAAGTGAGTTGAAATTGTCAGCCCATAAAGCTTGGCCCATGAATAGTGTCAACCCAATAGTTTTGCCAGATTATAGAATCTTCTTACCATAGGGTAATATCCATTTATATACATTATATTTTATGATAATATAGATTTTGAAGGAGAAAATGAAATTTAAACAAAGAATACTTCTTATCGAATAAATCTGTTCGAATCTCTCACAATAGAGATGGGTCGATTGATACCATAGAAAGAATCGTCAAAACTGACTCCTTGAACAAGCTACTAGCCAAGTTGTGCAACACACAAAAACATTACATTAGAGTAAAGAGTTTGATATGTACATTATTAAACACATCATTTCACATCCCACATACTCCCGTTTCAAAAGGGTTGTGTGAGCGCGTAGGCGGTTATTGATTTAAGCGATACAGCCGATACGTTTATCCGATTACTCACTATATCCATTATAGCTAAGAGAGCATTATATTTGAATTGTAACTTGTTTACCTATGCTTAGTGCTGATAAAGGGTTTAGCTTCAAAGTAAGTGCAAATATTATTTGAAATCGGTAAGTGTCGAAACTAACAGCACACTGTCATTACAGACTAACGCCTGTAGGTATTTTAAACATTGGTAGATTGTTGCATAAAACTTAAAAAAACCGAGTAGAGTTTTGTTTTGTAGAGAAACCTTACACGCAAGTTATATTTCTTATCCAGGAGCCTTGCTTTGAAAGATTCCTAGGTGCGTATTGTATAAATAGAGATTATTGAGATTATCTACGTACATGTTAATAATACACGGAATTCAATAGCGTTGTTACTTTACACCTGTTTGTTGTAAGCACGGAGGAAGTTGTAAGCTAGTAGTCAGTCATTACGGCTGATTGACAAACTTGTTTCTAGTGACTGGTGGGTGACACTAGAGTAGTGAGTGCATGACGTGCCCGATATCTCGTAATCTGGTGAATCCATGGTAGTTATTAAGGTCGATGTGATTACTGTCATTTGCATAATCGTTTTGTTGGTTTTCCTTCTTTGTCTCTGAATTTCTGCAACTGTCTCTAAGATAATTGATTCATACACACAAACACGCGCGCGTACACAACTAGTGCACCCACTTTTCGCCGTTATTCCGTACCATGATATGATGGGGGCGAGCCTATCGCCATATCGGACACAAATTCCAGACTCCGAGCTGATACTGAATAGAAACACTCGAATATTACTTTGCCCGACCCGGGGATCGAACCCGAGACCTCAGCATTACAGTCGTAACATAATACAACTACGCCACCGAGGCAGTCAATTGATTCACCAACAAATTATAATCAGTATTGTTGTGATGACTCTGTTACGGTACTAATTAAATCCAAATTGGCCTTAATTATTAGTAAATTAACATAATATATTTACATTACTTACCTACATGGTTCGATAATCATAGCAAGAAACAATGTTATATTTATAAATAGGAACGGTGCATTGATTTACTATTAAACATTTTTCTTAGCTTATTTGTTGTTTGTACGACCATCTTTTATTATACTGCGAGCTGCGACAGACTTACCTTTTTTTTATGTCATCGAATAACGAGACGAACATGCCGTTCGCCTGATGGCAAGCATAAACAGTAGAAACACCATACAGCACCTTGAGTTACAAAGTACTGTGTGGCATTCCACTGCGCTCGTCATCCTGAGACATACGATGTAAGTCTCATTATGTCCTGTAGTTACACTGGCTACAATGCCCTTCAAACCGAAACACAACAATGCATGCATACTGCTGCTTGGCGGTAGAAATAGACATTGCGGTGGTACCCACCCAAACGGACTCTTACATATGAGAGTCCTACCACCAGTAAATCAGCTCTCATCGGATTTAGCTATAAGTAAAATAATTTTAGTCCTTACTCTGAATGTTCCTTTTATATGTCAAATTTGTAAATCCTTTGTTCGTATTAAGAAAAATTTTAGGCCAGTTTCTGTCATAATAGTTGAAAATACGGTAATTTATTTATCTTTAACTTCCTATCCTTTAAAAAACTATCTGTTTCATACAACCGATAAGCGGATAATATCTATTTAATCAGATACAACAGGGTATTAAATTGATATGCTTCTAATACTTCCTAAAATGGAGTATAAATGACGAAGAGTACATTTTTGCAACTACGTATTTGAGACCGTAACAAATTGGCAAAAAATCGTTGCAACTAGCAACTCTTGTCAGAAAGATAACATTGCATAAAAACTCTTGAAACCTTAAGCAATTATTATGAAAAAATTGAGAATATTCTGTGGAAAAAACTTAAGAACCCTGAGTTAGTTACAATTTTCGTACTTTCGTCTTCACTAATTTCTGATTGTTATCGTCATCGATGTACGAAATGTGGTACTTTATACCCGCTACGTGAAGCTAGGATTCCGCAAAACGTGACAGACGGCAACAGCATGTGCCGCGACGGCAGACGGCACTACTCGCGGCACACGCCGTCTGCCGTCTGCCGTTGCCGCCTGCCGCGTCCTGTGGAATCACAGCTTAATGCGAAAAGAACCTGCCTTCATTGCTTGGCGGAAGATTTTAACAGTGTGTTCTGTATGCATGTAAAGTAGGTGTTGTATTTTTATTGGTTACCTTAAAGGTTCAGAATTAGTATACGTATTTTGTCAATATGGTGTCATTCAATGCCCTTTACTATTCCACGTTTTTCTACTGGTTCTTTGCTGAACGATAGTATCGAAATTTTAACTTTGATGCATTTTCTTACGTTTCCAAGCTCACATTATATTTGTATATCGCCATCTGCCTTTAAAATAGAAATATAAATAAATTTATTGTGAAAATAGACACGCCTTTACCACGACGTTGTTTTACAGTAACTTCCATAAAGGCAGTAAACTCTTAAGTATAGTGTTTCGATTAACAAGTCTATGCTTTTAGCCTGCAAGAAGTGAAGTCCCAACCGCAGAATATGTTGATGGACTCGCTTTTCTCCGACGCGTGGACGTCATCCTTCAACAAGATACTCTGCAGACAAGGGTATATCATTGCAAAGAGCACGCGGCTCCAGGGAATCTTACTACTCATCTATACTCAAATGAAACACGTCACGCATTTGAGAGACATTGAGGCTCAGTACACCAAGACTGGACTGGGTGGAATGTGGGTAAGTGCATGGTATTTTGAACAGTAGTATTTGGTGTTTTAGTTGAAATTCTTAATTTATTGGTATGAAAGCAAATTAGTTCAACACTGCAATACAGTTTGATAAGAATTTTATTGAAAATACATATAGAATATGTTTCAATGAATTAATTATGTTCAATAATTGTAAAAGGAGTGATAACTACGGATTATTCACTCAATTTTATTGAGTCTTTGTGGTTTGAACTGATAAAATAGGTAAAGTGATATGTGGATTAAAAGCTATTGCCCTAGACAAGTGGGAATATCTACGAATCGATTACATTGAACTATATATTGTGATAAGATGGCACGGCGCAGTTAAAATATGATAACCGGTAAAAATAATACAATTTGTAAAACTTTTGTGATGTTTCAAGTTTAATTTAGTTATTCTCTCCAAATTTTTATAGGTTTTCAAGAAATGTAGAGCTACAATGTAGTCCAAAACTTATTGAAGTGTTACACAATTTCTAAATAGATAAACTGTCAAGTCTGCTAGACAAAAATCGTCTATTTTGTGTAAATGTCGATTCTGATGCGTTGACCTCTTTATCTTTTTCATTATTCTCAATGGTAATCTGGCATAATTCTGAACTATACATACAAAGAACATCGAACTTACTAAGTCCAGAAAGAACAGTACAAGATTGAAAAAATCCACATCCTTATTTTCAGGGCAATAAAGGCGCTGTCAGCATACGTTTTAACATCTACGGTTGTTCTGTCTGCATAGTGAACTGCCATTTGACGGCCCACGAGCATCTTCTAGCTGACCGAGTGAACGATTACAACACGATCATAAAACAACACATGTACCACGTCAACGAGACATCAAACATACTCTACCACGAGTGAGTCCTCTGTTTGTTTTTTACTGTGAAGGTCGAGTCTGACATTGATTTATTTTGCAATTGTTGTTCATAGGTTTTTTTTGCTGTAATGATGAAATCTGGTGTAGATGATTTAGAAATGACAGTGGTTAATTTGGGGTTGGTTGTAATTAAGGATGGTGTGCATCTTTCGTTTATGAGGATTCTACATCATTTTCAAATTCTATCTGAGCTAAACGGATTTAGTTTTTATGTATGGTATTTGTTCAGTAAGTTAAAGTGGTAAGTTTATATTCTGATTTTCAACAAGATCATAATTAAACTGTGTATTTCTCATACTCCACCAGTTATGGAATATTTAACATGTATATAATCGAAGCGGATGTAGATGGAGAATAAGGTCATTGCCAACAAAACTATTATGCGTAACAATTACAGAGCAGATGGTTGGTTCATAATTGTGCGATTTCCATAATCTAGTTGTTAGATTTCCTCTTGTTTTCAAGGTTATCGCAAAAACGTTGTTAGCTGAATATTTTATTTTTTTTGCATTAAAAAACACCACTATTCGAAGTCAATTATGAACTTTTTATATAATACTAGCGGCCCGCCCTGGCTTTGCACAGGTAGCAAAGCATAATACTGTATACCTACATTTATTTTTCTGTCGTACAAAATATTAATGAATTATTCCTCTTGAACCACAACGTCCATTGATGAAAAACGTATAAAAATCCGTTAAGCATTTTTTGAGTTTATCGCGTCGAAGAGACAGACGCGATAGGGGACTTTGTTTTAAAATAAATAGAGATGTAGGGTCATATCCCTAAAAATAAAAAAAAAACGCGACAAAAAAAATTCCGGCATAAAATTCCCGGTGTCTGTTTTCCGGGATAATAGTAGCCTATGTCCTCCTTTGAATCACAAACTATCTCCATACTTATTTTCATTCGGTTCCACTGGCAGAAAACGATTTTCCGGGATTAAGGTCCCGGTTTATATTTTCCCGGGATATGAAGTAGCCTAGATTCTTCCCAGAGTTTTAAACTATCTCCCTGCCAAATTGCATCGCCATCGGTTCAGCGGTTTAGTCGTGGCGGCTCCACTCGCGGGAAAATAAAATCCGGGATATAATTCCCGGTTTATCATTTTCCGGGATAAGAGTAATTATGTCCTCAACTGGATCTCGAAATATTTCTATACTTGTTTTCTTGCTGTTCCACTGGCAGAAAACGATTATCCAGGATAAAAGTCCCGGTTCATATTATCCCGGGATAAAAAGTATCCTATGTCCGTCTCCTGGTTCTAAGCTACCTCTCCACCAATTTTCAGCTAAATCCGCTCAGCCGTTCTAGAGTTATAAGTGGTGTAACTAACACCACTTTCTTTTATATATATAGATTTTTATGTTTTTTTTATAGTAATTGATTTAGTAAGCTGTTAATTTAAACTGTATAGCAGGAGACAGTAAATTAGACTGAATTAATATGAAACTACAAGTGAAATTGCTATTAAATTATGATAATGATGCCGATGAAGATATCGAATACTTATTATATTTGAAAACGGAAGTTCGTTTACAAAGTTTCATATAAAATACATCAACTTTCTTTATACACATCTTAAGTACACGATTATTCATGAAATGACAATCTAAATATATCAATGGGACGGTTTAAGAACCGACCATGATTCTTCTGATACTCGATATCTTAAAAGTCGAGTATATACGTCATACACTCCGTAGGTCTCTGTATATGGTGATTGATCGAAGTGGCTTAGTTCCGTTGACTGTCATGACTGAATAATTAATGTTAGTTTCGATCGATAGGTTATTTTAATGATATCCATCTGGTAAATGACATCTGTTTACTGGTAGGTCTCTCGTAATATGTAACAGTCCGTCTGGGTGGGTACCACCGCAATGTCTATTTCTACCGCCAAGCAGCAGTGTACATGCACTGTTGTGTTTCGGTTTGAAGGACATTGTAGCCAGTGTAACTACTAGACATAAGTAGACTTAAAATCTTATGTCTCAAGATGAAAATTTGGGGCGATGCTTGGATGTTTTATCTCAAAATGCCCAACAATCCCTCTGAGTACAATGACCTGAATATCGAACAATACTTTAATACTGTTGCTAGGCGTTAGACGGTATCTCGCATACAAGAGACCTAACAGACTTAGTATTTGCCTGAAAAATTAAAAGAACCCTCGAGTCGAAGGGTATTGTGGATCATAGGCGTTGTAGTTTTTTTCATTTCTCATTAAGGAGTTATGTTTTATGTTTACGACTATGTCGGTCCATACGTTCGCTTTGATTATTGCATATTCATTTCTCTTTATACACTTGAAATATTTTTGAACAATTTTTTTTTCTAAATTTCTGGCCCGGGAGCCGACAACACTCTTTTAAGATCCACTACATTATTATCTAATATGAGTCCACTTCGCACACACTCCGACAAAATATGGAGTACGTCTTTTTTTCTACTAGAAAAAGGTACTTGACTTCTATGGCATATTTGTAGATACGACTGCCGTGCTGAGGTCCCGGGTTCAATCCCCGGGGCGACTAAAAATATGTTAGATCTTCCTACTCAGCATCAGAATGGCGTCTGGAATTGTGCTTCGTAAAGCAATAGGGTGGCACTCAGATACATGGGACTTGACACTGTGACGAAATGCGGGTTTGAAAATCCTGTGTCTACCCCCGGAAAGGGAAAAAGTCGTGATCCTATGTATATCACTCATAACACCAGTCAACAAAAATATGAAAAATTCTTGCGCATGGGATTTACTTAATATATACTTATTCTATACGCAAAAATATAAAACTATAAATTTAAGAGAAATATGGGAACTTATTCGGAAGAATAACGGAACGCTTCCGTCAAGTCTTAATGGAATTTGAGAGACGTTACCAAGGCCAGTACACTGAAAGCATGATGGGGAATTAAATTTTGGGGGTTGATAAGAGAAACTTCTGTTGAAAACGACAGGAAAAGCAAAACTGTTCATTTTTAAACATAATATGTACTCTATATTAAGACAAATAAATCATAAATTGTCGTTAGTTATTTTTAATAAATCTTATTCGAAATGGTTCGATGAACTAAATTCTATGTATTTTTAATTAGTTCGTTTTTTGCATTTTTTCCACACGCAATCAAATATAAAATAATTTCATGGTCTTATTCTTATTTATAGCCATAAAAGCAATGAAAATAAGGTATACATATCCCATGCGCAAAAATGCTGTTGACCGGTGTAATCTGATGTAACAGACTGCGTTTTTGTATACAGTCAGTAACAAAAGTTGAATAAATTCAGAATTACAAATCACTCGTCTACATTAATTTAAATACACATTCTTTCTTTATGTAGAACAATAAACACTGTATGTAATTTATTTTAGGTAGCAAAATGGTATTTGTTGGTACGAACATGGCACAAACGTATAAAAGCGGTTTGAAGACTTGAATTTGTTCAACTACTTTTGTCGCTGACTGTACCTTCGGTTTAATCTTACCTATTTTCCATCGTTGGAGTAGTTATACCGTCTGTTTCATGTAATAACATTATACTAACTTTATCCTTTAGTTTTTGTTTGTCTAGTATCCCTTGTTAGTTCATAATATCTTTAACTTGTTATCACAGTTGTTAGTTGAAATTCGTGACTAGTATACTAATTTTCTGTTGTTAGGTCAAGGTTGTTTACAGTGATTATGGTAGCTGTAAGGCCCGCTTATACATATAGGTGTATGAGGAAACCCTGTGTATATGGACACTGGTGTCCGTCGCGGGCCTTGACAGACTACGCAGTGCGTGTTTCTTTTTTTGTTATTGGCCCTACTGCCTGACGCGAGTCGGCTTTTCTGGCCACATCGGTCTTTAGGGTGAACGCTTTAGGCGCTCGAATCCCTTTAAATTAAGTAAACATGCTGAGGGCAACCCAGTAACGGGTTACGAATCTCGGCTCAGGACGGTCACTGAAAGAAGATGAGACATCAATCATTACGGGAACATTGGATTTTAAACCTAATCCTATCACCTTAAAATACTTTGCGTGTTCGTGTTTCTTTAATTGTAGCTATTTATCTTTGTTTCATTATTATTGAATTGGTTTTGCGGTGACTTCGTCCGTGTAAATGACTTTTCCCGGAATAGGAGTCTCATGATTAATCCAGGACATAGTCTATTTCTTTGCCGTTTTCATGTGAATCTGTTCAGCGGTTCTATAAATCTTCAAATATTTTATCTTTCGCATATAACCCCCAAGGGGTAGGCAGAGGCGCAACTAGTGCACCCACTTTTCGCCGTGCGTATTCCGTCCCAGCATGATATAGGGGACGAGCATATTGGGCACAAATTCCAGACTCCGAGCTGATACTGATTGGAAGAATCCAATATCACTTTGCCCGCTCCGGGACTCGAACCCGAGACATTAGAATTGCAGCCGTACTGTAAAACAACTACGCCACCGAGGTAGTCATTTATAATATTAAGAAGATAGATTTTGAGTCGGGGTTATGGTTTATAGGTTTTGTTGCTGGGTGATGTAATTTTGAAACGTATTAGGATCCGGTTTATAAATTTTGTCACTCGTATTTAACAATAAGCACACTTTTTTTTTTTTTTGTTAATGGCCCTACTGCCAGTAGCCTGATACGAGTCGGCATTTCTGGCCACACCGGTCTTTAGGATGAACGCAGAAGGCGCTCGCAACCCTTTGAATTAAGTGACCACGCTGAGGGCAACCCACTAACGGGTTACGAACCTCGCCTCAGGACGGCCACTGAGAGAGGATGAGACATCAACGATAAGGGAAAGATTGTTTTGTAGGCCTAATCCTATTAGATTGTGTTGTCATCGGCACGCGGACCGGAACTGCTAGTGGGGTCGGGGGGGGCGACGGGGAACGCGGCGAGGTCTTCGACGGCGAGGACGGAACTACGGTCTTGTGGAGTGTTGGAGTTTCAAGAACTCGTTCTTACGGCGGATGGCCAGAGTGATTTCGTCCTCTGGATCGGTTAATACGGAACGCGGCCGTCTCCATTTGGCGCGGTCGAATGGAGTAGGCACACGTTATACATTGAATGTATCTGACGTAAGTGCAGACATATAGAGCGGAACGAAATCTGATGGTGCTAATTTGACCGCTGCGTAATAATATTTTTGTACATCATGCAAACTTTATTGGTACGGAGTTTTTCTCTATACATGTGTTGAGAAATTGAAACTCTAATAACGGATTTATTTAATTTATAGCAAAATATTTTTGGTATAAAAATTCTTACGTAGTCTTGTAAAATTCCTTGTAATCATCAATCAATAAATCTATAGTATTCATTTTATTCATGTTGTTGCTACATGTCATCGAATATATATTAATTGTACACAATTTGTTTTATCCTTACATACATTTTTGCACTCAGTAAATATAACTTTATCCTCTGTTTCAAGCTACGTGTTTTGGATCGGAGATTTGAATTTCCGTACCGACCATCCTGCCGGCAGCAGTCCGTCATCAGAGGAGATTGTGGCAGCTTTACAAAGGGTAGAGAAGGACAAATACGCCAACTTGTTAAAGCATGATCAGCTACTAGCAGTAATGGAGACTGGGGAAGCGTTCTCTGAATTCTTAGAGCCTGAGATACGATTCCCGCCTACGTATAAATTTTCTATTGGAGGAGACGAGTATGATGTGAAGTAAGTATCTTTGCTTTATTTCCTACTAGCTTTTGCTTGCGGCATCGCCCGTGTGAGTTTTTCCGGGATAAAAGTCGTGCTATATATTTTTCTGTAATAAAAAGTAGCCTGCACCTTCTCAGTGTCTCAAGCTACCTCCATACCAAATTTCATCACAATCTGTTCAGCTTTTGAGTTTATCACGTTCAGAGAGACACGGCGTACTAATTTGTTTTATAATACCTATTTAAGGATTATTATGATATTGTTATTCTTGCTTATTACGTCTTTATAAGGAAAATTATTTACGTTCAAGAGTCATCGAGCGTTTGTAAAAACAAATTAGTTTAATTTTAATCACAATTGATTTATTTTAATTAGAACGGATAAACCAATTACAATAATAAAGTCAATAATACATATACATATACACTCACGCCTGTTATCCCCGAAGGGGTAGGCAGAGGCGCAACTAGTGCACCCACTTTTCGCCATTATTCCGTCCCATGATGTGATAGGGGGCGAGCCTATCGCCATATCGGGCACAAATTCCAGACTCCGAGCTGATACTGAATAGAAAAACTCATTACCACTTTGCCCGACCCGGGGATCGAACCTGAGACCTCAGCTTTGCAGTCGTACTGTAATACAACTACGCCACCGAGGCAGTCATAAAGTCAATAATAAGAACATATAACTACGGCAAAATATTAAACAAATCAATAATATACTAATAACTACATTAAATGTGAGCTATCATACGTTTATTTCACAATATACTTCTGCTCGCGGCTCCGCCCGCGTGAAAATGTTTTTCCGGGATAAAAATATTTTCCCGGGATAAAAAGTAGCTTATAGCACTCGGGAGTGATGTAGCTTCATATTAGTGCAAGAATTTTCAAAATTGGTCCTGTAGTTTTTGAGTTTATCTATTAGAAACAAACAAACAATCAAATCTTTCCTCTTTATAAGTAACTAGTAGTGCTGGCGGCTCCGTCCGCGTGAAAGTTTTTCCGGGATAAAAATATTTTCCCAGGATAAAAAGTAGCCTATAGCGCTCAGGAGTAAAGTAGCTTCCTATTAGTGAAGGAATTTTCAAAATCGGTTCAGTAGTTCCTGAGATTAGCGCGTTCAAACAATCAAACTCTTCAGTTTTATAATATTAGTATAGATAGTGCAATGTGTACAGTAATCATTAATTCAGAAGGGTAGTCATCAACGTCACTTATATGTAGTGGTTTTACATTTTGTTTGACGAGTAGCGTGTTCCCGAAGCCCTTAATCTAATTAGGTTAATTATGATTAACGTAATTAGAATTTTGTGTCCTTCATTTTACATGATTTGACATGAATGAAATGAAATGACATAACACTACTCTACAGTTACAGAAAGAAATCTAGCCGATAAAATTCAATATCTTATTTTATGAATAAACATATGAGACTAATGCAATCTTGTGTAGTACATATTGTCAAAATTAACAATTCGTGCCAAGTATGTGAAGTAATTTAACAGTATTCAAGTAATTATACTGTGTATTTATTTACAGTTTCTTCCTTGTTTATGATTATGCTGTTGTATGACGTAGATTTTACATTTATTTACCTACTATTCTAACTTAATTTCATACTAACAGCTCTTTTCTCACGCGCTTATTTTGAATATCTAATAATATGTTTTGTAATACGTTAAGAAAAACTCAATAATATCCTATAATAGTCGGCTTAGTGTAATTATATTTTATATTAAACGTTTTTACGAGTCTTAGTATGTCTTTAGTCCTTGACGTTTAGAGTGAAAACTCGATTGGTTGTTTAACATTTACATAACAACTTGAAGAATGTCAATTTATCATGATACGTGTAGCCATTATTTTAATTTTATGTTTTTTGAAAACCGTTTTTCCTGTGATTATTAGACCTTATGTCGGTGAAGTTATATTGACTGATAATATCTGATGTTACAAATTCAGTTATATTATTTAGTCAAAACAACAGGTTCTATATTCCAAATGTAATTATAATATGCCTAAGCCTTTTATTCCGACTTTTCCTTATTATTCCAAAATTCGTCGAATGCTTGTTTTTAGCAATTCCGTTTGCCAATTGGCAAAGGCCTCCTCCAATCTTTTCCATTCTCGTCTCTCCTTTGGTACTCTGTCCCATGTTGTTCCTGCTACCAGACGAATATCATCATCCTATCTTTTCTCTCGATTTGACCCCTCTTTCTATAAATTACACTATTAATTTTTAAATGTATAAAAGCAGGTTATACAGAAATTATATTAGCTCTCAATGATTTAACTAATTTACCTGCAAAATTATTATAATACGGTAATTAAAATAATGTAATGCATGTATCATAAATTTAATGTCAGTTATACTACGACATATTAAATTATATTTATTATCCAAATGTAGACCGGTTACTAACAGGCAAAAAACCGTGTCAACTACACACATGTCATTGACTTAAACATAGCGATCTTTGCAATTATTGCTACACATACTTATATAGCCTTAATTGTAAGCAATTTGTTTATCTTTAAAGGATATAGCGACGCGTAAAATATACCAGTTTATGATCGAGGGAGTTTTAGAAACTACACAATTTATGTAGATAGCTAGCACCCCTTCCCGGCTTCGCCTCGGTAACAAAACATAATATATATATTTACATTCTTTCTGCCGAAGTATTTGTCTTAGCGCGCTTCATTTTCTGGGGTAAAAGTCCTCGTTTATGTTATTCCGGGATGAAAAGTAGCCTAAAACCTTCCCTGGGTCTCATACTGTCTCTATACCAAACATCAAAATCTGTAGTTTTTGAGTTTATCGCGTTCAGACAGACAGACGTGGTGGGGGATTTTATTTTATAACTAGTAGTGCTCGCGGCTCCGCCCGCGTGTAAAAGTTTTTCTGGGATAAAAATATTTTCCCGGGATAAAAAGTAGCCAATAGCTTTCAGGAGTAAAGTAGCTTCCTATTAGTGAAAGAATTTTCAAAATCCGTTCTGTAGTTCCTGAGATTAGCGCGTTCAAACAAACAAACTCTTCAGCTTTATAATATTAGTATAGATATGTAAGACAGCCATCCACGATGAAGTGCCCCACTAATATCTCGCGTACAGTCCAAACTCCAAAAGTGCGCAACTCTCCCTTCGTGATTTAGTTCTGTAAATACACGCTAAACACCTATGAGTGCACATGCCCGCTACGATAAATTATCAAAGTCTACTGAACGCGCGAAATCTCCGCTCTATAAATGGTAGCGCGCGTCATCGTGGATGACAGTATTTATACTACTAATTTGTAAGTTCTCTAACCAAGTTTTTTTATATTTTTTTATTGCAAGTTATGACGAGACGAGCATGTCGTTCTCCTGACGGTAAGCGATACGACCATCCACAAACAGTAGCAACACTATCCAGCACTTTGACTAAGTACTGTGTGGCATTCCACTGCGCTCGTCATCATGAGACATACGATGCTAGTCTCATTATGTCCTGTAGTTACACTGGCTACAATGTCCTTCAAAACGGAACACAACACTGCCTTCACACTGCTGCTTGGGGGTAGAAATAGACATTGCAGTCGTACCCACTCAGACGGGCTCTTACATATGCGAGTCCTACCACCAGTAAAATTGTATACGTAATTTCTGAATGGCGAGACGAGTAACTTCTCGCCCCAAACAACTAAAAAATAATCTGTTAAGTATACTAATATAGGCATGTATCAATTTCAAGGAGAAAGCCATCATGGACCGATCGTGTTCTATACAAAGTGGTAGCAAACAATTACGAGAACGTTACGCTGCGAGCAGATCTGGTTTCGTACAACCACATGCCGCACTACACCGTCAGCGATCACAAGCCTGTCATCGCCCAGTTCAATATTAAGGTCAGTACGCTTACCTAATGTAACTACATCTCAGTTACATTGCTTTGGTTGTCGAAATCAGCGCTCCTTAGAGGCTACTGCGAAAAACGAAATCCGTAGTTTCAGGTGACGGCTCGCACGTTTTCTTACTACGAAGTGTAACAGATCCGATGACGGATTCGAAGACGGATCCGATGTTCGTATTTTGACACTAATGACATTTTTACTTTCGTTGGCCCTGCTTTGAAAACCAATTTGACATAAAATACGTCGTTTCTTCGTAGTAAGGTTAAATCCGAAGTTCGTCGTTTCTTCGTTTCGGACAGACGTTTCGGATTTCGTTTTTCGCAGTAGCCTCTCAGATGTCGCTTGTGTAATCAAAAACATAAGTTGCTGTACAAGTTCACAATTCCAAATTGTATAGTTATTTTTGACAACACTTTATTTTTGTCTGTACATATATTTTTGTGTCTAGCAATATTTCTTACTTGTAAAATCTCTAAAACTTTGTATGATTTGGAGTTTTGAGTCTGATTAAGCATTTTTGTGGCTGGCGGTACTCAAATCTTTTTACATGCTATCGTACTTACTGTATAGATTTCATACATTCAGCAATTTTTTTACGTTGTATCGAAGCTTTCGCCAGCGCAATAGTCCTTGTCAATAAGGTGTAGATTTATGGAAAATCATTTACTGTATGTAATAGTCCCATTTAATACGGTTCAGCTATTTCGGATATGCGCGTTGAATGTACTCTCTTGTATGTTTTTAATTATAGCTATCTACAAAATTATTCAGGGTTATATGTAAATCATTTCGAAACGAAACCGGTTCACCGACATTTTGCTACGCTTTAGTGTCCATAAATAAGTATACATTTTGATTTTATAAAAAAGCTTCTAATTATGCGAAAATTTTATTCGTAATGCATCTTCGTAATGAATGTTATCTTTGTCTAAAAGAGATTGCTAATGATTGATACATATCCGCTGAAAAAAATATTTTTCGTCGCCGATTTATCAGGTGTTTGAGCATCTCAATTACATTTTTCTGTCGATGAAATAGTCTGGGTCTTACCAACCTTGATTATGTTGTAGGTATTCCTTATTAGATGTACACACATAATGTATTTTACATTATTCATCAGACCCTGTAATGAACTTATTATTTTTGGCTTCGGTGCTTTTGTGGTGGTTAAAGATGTTCATTATTCTTATAAGTGGTGTAAGGTTTTTATTCAATTTATGTAAATTTTAAGGTCATTTTCATGTTGCTAAATGACTTTTACGTAAACTTACTACTTACTTTTACGTTTACTGGTGGAAGGTCTCATATGTAAGAGTCCGTCTGGGTGGGTACCACCGCAATGACTATTTCTACCGCCAAGCAGCAATGTGCATGCTCTGTTGTTTTTCGGTTTGAAGGACATTGTAGCCAGTGTAAATACTGAACATACTTAACATCTTATGTCTCAGGATGACGAGCGCAGTGAAATGCCACACAGTACTTTGTAACTCAAGGTGCTGAATGGTATTGCTACTGTTTATGGGTGGCCGTATCGCTTATCATCAGGCGAACGGCATACTCGTCTCGTCATTCAATGCAGTAATAACAAAAAAAACTTAACATCGTTTGAGGAAGTTTTTAATTTATTAAATACTTTGATTCTATCTCATTTTTGCACTGTGCGTATTTTTTTATTGCATTGAATGACGACACGAGCGTGCCGTTCGCCTGATGGTAAGCGATACGACCGCCCATAAACAGAAGCAACACCATTGCGTTACAAAGTAATGTTTCATTCCACTGCGCTCGTCATCTTCAGACATAAGGTGTTAACTCCCCTTATATCCATTTGTTACACTGGCTACAATGTCGTTCAAACCGAAATACAACAGTGCATACACACTGCTGCTTGGCGGTAGAAATAGACATTGCGGTAGTACTCGCCCAGATTTACTCTTACATATAAGAGACCTACTACCAGTAAATGTGTTAATAAATAATTGCACCCATAATACATTAAAGTATAAATAAGTTCTAAACCGACATTCACACATCATATACGACAGTAATATCCAAACCCATTCAACAAACTAACACATTTTGCTTGCAACGTGCACATTAGACGCGCCACGGCTTCACCTTGTCAGTAATGGCGGAGTCGCCTAGAGCAGTTAGACCACCGATCAGATTGCGCTCAACAATGATACCGCCTAGCGTTGTCAATGACAGCATGCATGTGCAGGGGAGTGAGCATGTTCTAATGTCGGCCCCTGTCGCATTGGCATCGAATGTAGCGGTCGATGAGATAGCTGAAGAAGCCAGTTTAGAGGTAATGTACGCATGCTGCATTTTGCCTGCTTGTAATCGGTAATGTAAAGAGTATAGATCGGATTATACGCCATTTAAAAATGAAATATGCCTAGATGAAAGTGTCTCATAATAATTTTACGTAATAAATGGATGGCCCCTTAGTTGTCAACCAATTTTGATTCGGATTTTACAGAAGAATTTATTTTTCGTATTATTTTTTGTTACATATAAAATAATTTACAATGTCAAACATAGGATTGTGACTGCCTCGGTGGCGTAGTTGTAGTACAGTACGACTGCAAACCTGAGGTCTCGGGTTCGATCCTCAAGTATAGGCTCGCCCCCTATCACATCATGGGACGGATTAACGGCGAAAAGTGGGTGCACTAGTTGCGCCTCTGCCTACCCCTTCGGGGATAATGGGCGTGAGTGTGTGTGTCTGTGTCAAACACAGGAAATTACCCTATTATGTTGACTGGCGAGGAGTATCTCACGCCAGTTGACTCTATCTGGACCCTGCTCCACTTGCCATGAGCTGCAGTGGGATTACGTTTTACCCGTATAAAAATGAACGTGTTGCCTACATTAAGAAGGAATGACCATTACCAAAACTGAGAGGCTCTACTAAACGAATTAGGAAATCTATCACTATTTTATGAAATTATTTTACAACTAGGTCTTAATCATTCATGCAAAATAGTGCCTGTGAAGTGCCGCCGCAATTGAATCATTAACATATTATTTTGACATGGCACTGGGGAGGGGAAGACACTGGTTACTGAGACACAGCTAACGCTAGTTCAGGAACTAGAGTAACACCCATTATTTATGTCATATCTCTTCTGTGCAAATAAACTATTATTATTATAACACTAATGGTATACACAGGCGTTTTCCAACTACACGGAAAAGACGGTGGAGTTCGCGCCAATCAGACGCATTTGGTACATCGGCGACGCGGACTTCAGGACACAGTGCACGCTCTCACACGACGTGGTGGTCAACTCCAATGATTGGATTGGTATCTATGATGTGAGTATCTCATCTCACTTGCCCTTATGTCTCAGTTGGGGTTGGCGCAATATAATTTTTGCACATAAAAAAACTTAGTTTTTACCTGTCTGATGTCATTCCCCTGTGCTGGTAAGGTCTGTTAAATCGTGTTAGAAAAACCTACACATGGTGTTGCCCTATTGAGAAAACGAACCCCGGTCTTGCCGACCCACAGCATCGGGTTATTCTGTATACACTCTGTGACTGGATTAAAGAGTCATAGATACCGTTAATAATAAGCCATGCGGATATTGATTAATATTTGTTTCCCGCAGGCCAACTTCCACAATCTAGACGATTACATTGCCTACGAGTATTTGGCCAAAGTGGGTCTACCGGAAAAGCCGGTCGCGACCGGTGAGGCGCGTACCATCACGCTGAGTTTCCCGGTGGGCAGCGGAGTCCGTACCCCCGGCTTCTACCGGTTCATATACTTCAGCCAGCCTAATAACGATGTGAGGAGTGTGCTGGGTAAGTACTTCTTATACTTACTTGTATAACTTGACTATTTACAACAAAAGAAATAATGAAAAATCATGGCTACTTCTATTCATTTTTACAAGTAATCTCTTCAAACACTTGGAAAAATGACAATGTAAAGTGAGCAGCATAAATATCTGTACAAAATCAAAATTTCAAATTGCCTATACACGCGTTAAGTTAAACTGAAAAAAAAATCTTTGTATGAAGTAACGCAAATCTCTTTCATTTTATTTTTGTGAAGCGAAAAAAAGCTTAGTAAGAATACAAAAGTATGTAGGCAATTTAAAATTTTGATTTTGCACAGATATTTATGCTGCTAGCTGTACATACTACAAAACACAGATGGCGCTGTAATAAACTTGTCAACTCGCATTTCTCTCAACAGGTATATCAGAGCCGTTTGAAGTTAGCAGCAAAGAGGACAGATTGTTAGCTATTGATCCATGCGAACAGCCTTCAAGCAGCTCCTCACCCGGCCGGGCCAAGCCGACAACAGCCACTACTGACATCTTCACGGACTTCACCGGACTTGACGTCACAAAACTATCGCGACACTTCTCAAACGACTTGAGCATTGACTGACTAAAGACTTACCTGCCTGGATCGCCGGCAAGGAGGAAGGAAAATGGCGGCTAGGCATCAATATTGCAGCTCCCTTAGAATGAGACAAAACGACACGAGAGTCCGTGTCGTTTGTGAATGGTCGAGAGATGAACACGTGACTCGCGCGTTGGTGTCTCGACCAATCACAATCAAACGACATGGACCTTCGTGTCGTGTTTGTTATGCTACATTATGGGGGAATCTGTTTGCACAAACATCACTTTTTATTGATCTATCGAAGAATAAAATAGAATTTATTTTTGACTAAAATTAAAACAAGAATTCGATATTTGCGCCATTTTCCTTACCATGGTCATTATTGTACGAGATTAACCTTTAGTTATTAATTTAAACTAAAACACAAACTTAATAACTCTCTTTTAAGATAATCCGCTAAGTTATGACGAAGACTATAATACTAGTATTTTATATTAGATAAATATTCGGTGGTACCTGTTAAGAAATATTTTTTTCTGTGTTGCAATATGCGTATGTCTATTAAAGTCGATCCTTTTATAGATATTGTTGTAGAAAAACACTTACGTTCTTAATGTTTTGAACCCGGTTTTGAGTAGCAAAATATTGATTAAATGTATTTTAGAGATGTAAATCTACTAGAAGATAAAAAATATCTAATTTATTGCTGTGGAAAAATATTGTTTACGATTTAGTTCTCGAGGTAATTGTACTTGAATTCGATTATTCGTTTCAAGCTAGTATCAATGTAATAAATATTCTCGATTCACCTGAAATCTGTTACATTCTTCTAGGTAGTTTTAACTTAGTTTAAAGCTTTAATAGTAAGTTGTTTTGCCATGTGAAGTTTAAACTAGTCGCTTGCCTGAGAGACTGCTCCCTTAGAAAATGACGAAAACATGACACGAATATGCGAATCGTTTCATTGTTATTGGTCATAAGATTAACACGTGACTCATGCGTTAGTGCCTCGACCAATCACAATCATTACAATTAAACGACACGAACATTCGTTTCGTGTATGTAATTCTACATTCCAGGGGGCTGGTCTCAGTTGTTTTGAAAACACACGGTAAGTATTACCAGTGTAAAAATGTTGGTTGTGGATAGTTCAATTTTGTTTTATCATAATTTGTTAACGTACAAACTTTTGAATAAGGAATAATTTATTAATGCATTTCATTGGTTACAAATTATTTTTGAAATTACGCGTTATTCCACTATGTGGGACAACAATATGTTTTTTTTAGTATGGTCACAATGGTTACTTAGCATAAAATGCATATTTTATATGAATAATAAACGGCGAAATATTTTTTATGGTATCGTATGGTATTAAAATCTTTTTGGTGTTTTATTTTTTATCCGCATAACGGCAATGTTGCCAGTGTAAAAATGTTTATTTGGTGCATTTGCGAAGTTTTAGGCGATTATATAAGTTTCAATTGAAACTGCTTTATAATGATGCTTATGATTCCGGAAAATTCGAATTTAATGTTTCAATAAAACGGAATCCGAATTGCTAACCAACTTAGAAAATATGTATAAACCTTTACTAATACTAGTGTCAAATTCAATTGACGTAGTGGCGGTGAACTTGGGCTATAACTGTGAGGTTCTCAGTTTGATTCCCAGGTTGGATAAGAAATCGGGAGTATTTAATTAAAAAAAAAAAATAGTTGCTCCAAGATTCATCTGACTTAAAAGTGCTTAATCTTCATCGTTTAATATTCTAATTTTGATTCTGGGATATTTGCAATTTGTCTACAAAATCACATTTATTGAATTATTTATATTTTAGTAGCAACTTAAAGAATTCCCATTTATCATTAGAATTACCCATATTAATTTGGGCAGTTACAAGAGTATTTTACTTTCCACGAAATACTTACAGATAACACTAACATCTGTTTGAGCACAGTGCAATAAAATTTTAGTATAAAATTGAAATTCTAAAACTTCTATACATTTCATTATATTTTATTTGTCTATATATTATGTGTGTTCAAGTAAAGGCAGTGTAATGAAAAACAATGACCTAATGTCCAGTAGAAAGTGTTTAGTACTTTCGTAAGAGTGGCAACACTGTTTTGTTGATGTCTTATTAATTAGTTGGTTCGGAGAGAACGTTTACGATATTTTATAATTGAATATTTTATGTATTGTGATCATTCCGAATCATTCGCTATTTTCTTTTCATGTAAAGTATTTTTATTTGTTATAGTGTAAAAAGATACTGACTGTACTTCTACTTTATATATTTTAGTTAAGTGTGTACTTTCAGAATCGTTCAGCGGCGAGGTATGCTAAAATATGTAATACTAGATTTTGCCCGCGGCTCCGCCTGCATGAATATAGTATATATGACGCTATGCTAAAATACTTTTTTTAGTTAACCAATAACCGTGCATTAAGATCTACTGTTGTATGTACAGTTAGCATCAAATACGGCAGGTTCCACATTAATTGAAAAACAATGTAGATATATTTTTCTATTAGAAAATATGAGGTTAATGCTGCGTCAAATTTTTACATAGCACAAAGATAAAACCATGACACGAACCCATCGATACGTTTTTTTATATTTAATTTTTGTATCACTTCATAAATTGTTTATTGCATGTAGATAAAAAAGGTAGGTATACAATAAATTGAAAATAATCAAAAAACATTTATACAAGCATTAATATTTAAAAATCCATTTATATCGTCAAAATTTTATTGCAGTAAGTACTTCATGGTTTTTTTTTTTTTTTTTAATGTTTCCATAAAGATATCAACATAATATAACTATTTTAAAAGTTCATCGTAAAAGCAAATCATTGTACTAAGTATATCATAATTCAATAAGAAAGGTAGATATAGCCTTAGCTATCTTAGACGACATATTGTTCCTCTGCCTATACCTCTGGGAAATAGGCGTGCAATAATAGTAATATGTAGTGAGATGACCGGACACTGATATATCGCTCCAGTAAAAGTAAAATCTGGTTTTAATGGGACATAGTGATTAATTGAGTAGGTAGTATCTATCAAATTAATTCAATGCGTATAGCCTTAGCACAATACTTGGAGTAATAAGGACTATCCCGCCCTCACACCCACCACTGCAACTCCTGTAAGCCAGGATCAGCAGTGGCATGCATTACATAACATCAAGCGGTGAAGCTCGACGAATCTCGGGGAACTCTAATCTGTCATTTGATTAATAATATAGGGTGAAGTTGAGGTCGTGGGCATTAAGTAAACCTTATATTAACCCTAATATAATAATAATACCAGCCCTGTATTATATACTCCCCACTGCTGAGCACGGGCCTCCTCTACTACTGAGAGGGGTTAGGCCTTAGTCCACCACGCGGGCCTAGTGCGGATTGGCAGACTTCACATACCCTCGAAATTCTTATGGAGAATTCTCAGGTATGTAGGTTTCCTCACGATGTTTTCCTTCACCGTTAAAGCGAACGATAATTGATAAACAATACACACATAACTTCGAAAAGTCAGAGGTGTGTGCCTTGGGTTTCGAACCTCCGGACATTGTCTCGGCAGACCGTTCCATTCCCAACTAGGCTATCGTCCACTACTAATGCTATAGTAACTCTAGGAATACTTAGAAGTCATCTAAAATGTGAATAGAACCGTTATTTATACAGGCGGCAATGTTCCGCGCCGCACGAAACAGTGCAACATGCTTCTAGACTTTGGATATTTGAAGATTTATTGGCGCTTATTAAGTGTTTTGATTGATTTTTTTCTGGTATAATTATTTGCAGTAGTAAGTAATCAATTGCAATGCGCTTTAAGCCACTTCTGGGTTTTTATATTACACTATTAATAATCTTGATTTGCATAATTTTAGTCCCATTTAGAAGAGTATCATTAATAATGTGTTAGGTTCAAAGGATGCTCCTGAATTCAATTTCACCCTGTATATCAATCAAAGAATCTGTCCTTAACCGGCAACGAAATTACTCAAATAGAAAGGTGGGAGAAGTTGAAAATATTAACTGTCCACTTCTCTCGGCTCTACATAGCCAAGCGGAAGACAAAAATGATGAACTAAGGAGGTATTTAACCTCAAGTTTAGGGACGTATTAGAATAATTGTCAAAAATATATTTTTTGTCTTTTGAGTAGTGATATAATATATTGGCTAAATATCGCAAATATTCGCTTAAACACAACAAATGTGGTGTTACCTTTACAATACGTCCAAATATGTCGAACACGTTCGCGAGCAGTCGCTGCAACTATTTGCGCGCTTGATTGTGTACGGCCGGTCTCAATAACTTACTAACATTTAGCTGAAGTTTGCTATCTAACTCGACGGTAAAAGTTACGCTAACTATTCCTGCTGTTTCAATATCAAATACTGACGTACCGCTAGTGAGTGCACACGCCGGAGCGTTTTTTTTGTACTAAGTAGTAGCAACGTTGTTTTATTTTTTTAATTGAGTACTTTTATAGTTTCAACTATAATTAATTTCAGTATTTATCATAAACGTTTATGTAAAATGACGATTAATAGCGCTATGTTTATCTTTAGCAAAAACAAAACGCTGCAATGACAGTAATGATATTCGTCCCTCCGATAGATAAAATAAGGTAAGGATAAGGTATTCTTATCTTAGTTTATTGAAACACAGATAACCACCAAAAGTAAACATTTTGACGATTTGTTATCTATTAGTAAGTTATTGCGACCAGCCGTTAATGGCTCGAAAGAGTCGCGCGAGGAGCGAATGTAATGCAAGATATATATTAGCAAAAAAAGCTGCAGAAGTTCTATAGATTAGCAAGAAAACTTGCAAAAGTTGTCTTCCACAAGCTATTTTTACCAAGTAATCGTGGCAAGCTGACTTCTGCAAATTTTGAATCTTGCAAGACTCCATTAATCTTGTGTTGAATTATTGAAATATTGCCGCTACTGTGAACGCATGTAGAAGTTCTTGCGTAACACATTGCTGCGAGAACTTGCTAGTCCAAACTCAGCTTTCGGTTGCTTTGAAAGATATGTCCCGATAATATTACCGCGACTCGCACTTTGCGCGAACCTTTCATAAACATTCGTCAGATTTGGACGCAAGATTAAATTTTCATTTCATTACTCATACATTTAGTAGTCCTGTTTTTGTCATTTTTTGAGGCGACACTTGTGACGCGACATTTGGCGTGTTGCCCGGATACATTTGTTGCATTATACGGGCTCAAAATTGGCTCATGTATATATATAAAACGACAATAATGATAGATGTTTGATTGTAACTTTCATAAGCCAAATAATGGCCGTCCTCTCGACGTTTTACGTTATTTTTGTACTTGCTATACATTGAAGTCCGCGAAAATTGCTACGAACACAAAATGCTCGTTTATCTTCTATCTACGCGTAATGTATGGGTAAAGCTTAATTACCACGTATCATTCAGGCAATGTCACCATGAATAATTCTAATGAGACCGTTAATTTTTCTAGATCCATTTTGAGTATTTAAAAGTATCGAATATGGTAGCTTTTGCTATGACATTCCATAACATATTGGTTAATTCATGTATCGGGTTAAAAGCACGATGAATCACAAAAAAGAGAGTCGGCAATCCGCCACGAAGAGTTTAAAACCCGACGTTGGATACGGAGTTGCGTTCCTCCAAAGTAAAGCAAATATGAAATGGCAATAAAAATCTATCATTCAATGTACAGTATTAAAAACTAATACGATATGAACAAAATAAATCGAATGTACACCAATGATTTTCTAAAAGTATAAATCTGGCATAACCTCAAGTCGACAATACACGTTGGCTGAGCTTTGACAAGTGGAGGCCAATACCAACGTATAGAGAGCATTTTTGCCTTGCCTTGTCATTTCTTGATGTCGCTCGCCTAGTTCGTGAAGTTAAGGCAAGCGCAAATGTGTTGAGAACTCATTTCGCGTTCACTTGTCTCACTTATACACAATAAAGTGCAACGCAGATGTCAGCAGCTCCAAAACTCGTCCATATTGGCCGCTTTCATTTGAATTCAAACGTGATTGATACAATGCAAACGTCTGCGTGGTAACTTGCATTGTATCAATTTGCCCACGCTTTTCTTGATCTAAGCTCGGCCAACATGTTTGGCTGGCATAACAAATCAAACTAAAAAGTGTTCCGTGCGAACACATACGCATTCTTGACATTGGCGTGTCATGTGAAAAAGATGTATAAAGTTTATACATCATTTTTCACATTGGTTTAAACCATGAAGAAAAGAAGAAGAGATACTATAAACCAGTACCAACAAAAGAGACAGCTTGTATTTGTCATTTGCACGAGTGAATGCAAGCGTCGCAATTCGAAAATATCTTTAGACTGTTTATGGCATAATAATATAATATGGCAAATGTCTACTTTTTAAATGTCATTGATGTACATTAATGGAGAAAAACATTACGTGAATTGATGGAACCGCGAACCATTCCTAATTAATTTCTATTGATATTAAATTAACATCACTTTGTAGATATTTAATGGGACGTAAAATAGCTATATTTATAATCGTATTGCTAGGAAGATATGACGATTTCGGAGGACATTTTACCTTTGTACTTCCCTTTCTTTATCTATTTTGTAACTTTTGTGTAGTGTGATTATATAAATTGATATACTATTTTATATTACCTGTAACTGGATATTTTTTATACGTATAGGTATATAACTTATTGCATACTAATTGAGATGGGTCAGTGTAAAAAATATTCAGATTCTGATTAGTTCTTTAAAATATATCTACTTACGTTTAATTTTATATTATGATATTTTATACATGTCAATGGCCATGTAGTGCCTGGTTAATGATTTTATATTTTTATAGAATCCTGAAAAAGAAACAGTCGAAGGCGGGACTCGAACCCGGAACTCGGAGGTCGTGGGTTCGAGTCCCGCCTTCGACTGTTTCTTTTTCAGGATTCTATAAAAATATAAAATCATTACTTACGTGTAACTCTTAAAATGTACACCAATAAGGTTGTCATTTTTTTATACGACGTAAATGATACAAATTGCTTTATTTAAAAAATGTGGATCCATAATAGAGCTTAACAAAAGTATGCAAGAGTGTTCTCTAATGCCGGTCTAGCTATATTTGGGTCTATATATACTTATAATAAATATATTGATAAAAAACACTATATAAGTTATATGTTTGTATATAAATGTACTTAATCGAGCACCCATTACAAGTTTGATAAATGTTATAAAAATATCGTAGGTGACAATTCAAATAGTGAACCTATGTAAATCGTTTAGAAAATAAACATATTGTATTTACGTACTGGGTTTCGTGATATTTATCGTCTAATTTATTGCTTTCACGGTTATTCTAAGAGGATCCATTAAAAATTTTAAATATTCTAAGCCCATAAAATATTAAAACTTGTTTTCTTAGATTTAGCGGTTAGCTCGAATTGTCTGACCATTTTTAACCGACTTCCAAAAAAGAGGCGAGGTTTTCAATTTGTGTGTATGTTTTTTTAATTAAACTGTGCATGAGATGATTGTTTTGTCACTTATAGATTACTTTGACATATAGTTAATGTTAGTTTTGATTACGTACGGCAATGATCTTTTAAGACGTTACTTTAATGCTTGCCATTTTATATGTGTAATACATGTTTAGGCTCGTAAATATATGTATTTAACATAAAGTTTTCGAATGTAGTTATTAATCAAGGCTTCAGGTATACTATTGAATATGCAAAGAAACGTTCTCTTTATGCCTAAACGTAAATGTGTCATATATAAATCTATAGTATCATATGAATGTATCGAATCGATGTACCAGTTAATAATATTGTGAAACATAGAGAAAGGTGAAATGATAAAGTCCGTAATCCAAATCAATTTACGTAAAACAAACTTGTTTGATCAACACCTCTGTGTAAACGTGACGTGATTCGGCTGCATTTCGAAACAAATTTAATTTTGTAGTACAAATTAATTATTTTATAGTGGTCACAACGCTGTGTTATATTATGGGAATAGAATTTATTTAGTTGGAAGCACTTTGTTTTATTTCAATACGAGTGCTGATATCGTATCGCAAATCATTTTATGATACTACAATGGCATAGAGTCGAAGGCGCGGCGTTGATGTCGAATGCCGGGCTCGTAGTATCCGCTCCGTAGCGTTATCGGGAAAGCGCGGGAAAACCTCGCCGAGTCGCGCTCGCTTCAGTAGGCTCGCGCCCGCCGACAGACATGCACGGGTCCACGCGCGCGCTCCGTCTGCTATTCGCGATACTCGCGCTCGCGACCGCGCGCGCTCACCTGTCCTCGCACGACAACATTCTCAGGATACAGTTGTGGGACGCCGAGGGCCTCTCCCGCGAACCCATCACCACAGTGGCACCTCCTGCCGTCAAGCGGCACAAGTTACAAGTTAACTTGGATTCGCTCTATAATGCTATGCTGGAGGAGAGTCACGGCGGTGGTTTCGGCCGCTTCACCAGGCATAAAGTCAGGCACAAGAGGCGGCGGCCTCGGCAGAGCGGCACCGACTTCCCGTGGAGATTTCACGCCGGCTCCGAACTGATGAACGTCGAGGTGTATGATTACGACATGCCGTGGAACACCATCGAAGGGAGCGCAGAAGGAACTGTGTTAGCGAGTGCAGTGAGTGTAAGTGGCAGTTCGGGAGTGAATGAGCAGCGTGACGTGGGGCCGCCGATGACGCTGCGCCAGCCACCCGACGAGGTAATGAGCGAGGGCAAACATTGTGGATGTAACGCCTTTCATCGTTATCGTCGCCCCGAGATGGTTAATAGCCATTCACTCAACTGATAGCCTGCCGGCGATGCCGTAGGGATTTCTATTCATTGCTCCCTTTCAGAACTCCCCCCGGGCGACGATGCGTTGATACAAGTGACTGCCCTTTATTGTTTTTTTTTTAATATTTTTTCAACGGGTGCATAGATTGTATCACCACACTTGAACGCGGGGCAAATTCAAGGCGAGATTGGCTCTCGCAGCCCGTTATCAGCGGATATCTACATTCAATGTTGAAGTTTAGGTTTGTTTATCTACTGATTGCTATTTTTTTTGTATAACATGTTGAAATATTTACGTTATCACGAAATTGCGTAGAGATTATTAAGTTTGGCCCATTTTTTGCAAATAATGTCCTTGAACAAAAACGGTTTAACTTTTCTTTCATCATTGGTGACCGAGAAAGATTTATAGAAGACAGTATTTATAGAATTCCCATAAACTTTAAAAAAGGTAAACTTGGCTCCTATGACGACGATAAAAATCGACTTTCAAATAGCTTGCCATAGCGATATCTGGAATTCAGAGTAAGTGTTAAAGAAGCAACTCTGTAAACAGTTTGGAATAAGGAAGTTCCAGTTTTTACTGAGTGTCACTCCTTAAGCGTTTTGTTACTGCCAGCTGGTCTCTACAGCTCCCACGATTTATTAGAACTTTGTTCATTGCGGTGGGTGAGACGTCATTTTCTCTGCTCTCAAGAAACTCAGAGTACATGAGTATTTAAAGTGCTTTATGTAGGATATTATGAAGCGTGTTAACACACACAGTGTTCTACATTTTATTTATTACGTGGTATGAATTTACGTGGCATTGAGTTTAAACGGTTTAATTACGGATTAAAATTAATGTTTAAGAATTTTTTTATTGCACTTAGTTACTGATTTGTACTTCAGATTTTTTACACATCTTTTTAGTATGAAAACGTCGAGATGGCTGATTTTTATTTTTTATTTTTTTTGTTGCATTGAATGACGAGACGAGCATGCCGTTCGCCTGATGGTAAGCGATACGACGACCCATAAACAGTAGAAATACCATCCAGCACCTTGAGTTACAAAGTACTGTGTGGCATTCCACTGCGCTCGTCATTCTGAGACATAAGATGTTAAGTCTCATTATGTCCTGTAGCTACACTTTTTTATATTGATACCTTTACTAGTCCAAATTAAATAAGTTGAGATCTCATTATTTATGATCCTCGAGTGGTAGAGATGCATCTCTATCATACGAATCTAATCAAAGTTTGCGAATCTTATTCCCATCCTATTTCGTGATAGGCTTCGTTCTAGGCTTATCACCAAATATCGAGAAAAATTGGAATACTGGGCAACTCTCGGGTTTTTATCGGTAAATGACTCATTTTACGTGTCCGATCTAGGGAGCGAAGCCAAGAGTAATAGAATCTTACTGGTTTTACAGTTTCTAATATAACCAGGCATTCCGCATTGTTTAAAAATAGGTATCGTCTCAGATTTAATCCTTTTAGTATTGAAATAATAAAAAAATTGAAAGTACTTTTTTGCTCTACGTTTGAGCGAAGAATCTCGAAGGTCAGTAAGCTAATGATTAATAGGTAGGTTCAGGTCGGTCAAACGCAATAAATAATGTAAATGCTAAGTATAAATAAAATTAATATTACCTAAATGCAAATACCGTTAGTAATTTACGAGCTTTAGGCGTAACAAACAAGCCGTCAACATATTCCTAAGCAAGTATTCCTGAAAACAGGTTTTCAGTTAGTTTCACAATATGAGCGATTCTTGGCGTCCAACCTTTCATCCGATAGCTAACCTTTTGCGAGACTAACTGGGGTGCGCCGTGCACACATCAAGGGCTGTCTTACAAGGACTTACTACCATGCTATTAAACAAAGCTACATTACTTTTTAATACTCTGTAGAGCCTTTTACTTTTAGCAAAAAGTTCTATAATTAATCTGTAGTTGGAGATCTGTTTTTACCCGACTACGTTAATAATAATTAAAATAAAGTTTTAAAATAGTTATGCGTATATTTTAATCTCTGTGTATTAATTTTTTTTTAAGATTGGTCCTGTTAGACTGTGACTAGCTACTACTTAGTTAAGTTAGGTAACGCGAAAACAGATTTAGAAAACTTATTACAAACGGAAAAAGAATTATACCTACCGCCAGTAATATTAATATCGTCATACTAATATAGGTTTTATGTTATTCCCTGTTATTTTTGACTACCTATACCTATAAATTGGAGAATGAAATAAGTACATACATACTTAGAACATATTTTAGTGAACATAAGAAGGCACTATATTTGCATTTCTGTAGCTCATTATTATTCACGCTCGAATAAAGTTTTTATTCACTATCGACTAGAAGCCTAAAGCTAATCACACCCAGATCTCATATCATAGGTCAATAATTGTCTATCATTTAAAAAGTCCATAAATTCCGACGAACAATGACATATTTAATTACAGTACTATTTAATAGCTCTGTAGGGTAACGCACATAAATCCTGTTATCGATTCGAATTATCTACACTACTTTGAAATCCTCCTAGCCAGTTTCGGCCACGGCGGCCAATCTCAACGGAGATCAGCCAGGTACGCAGGACATATAGTGCACAAGTGTGTGCGCAATACACAGGTGCACTCGCTATTTCTTCACTCTCATAGTCCGGTGAGACGGAGTCCGTCTCACACTACTTTATTATAGCCACCATACAGGTATTATTTAGGATAGTTCCGTGTAGGGTGACTACCTCGCAGCCCTGACCGCGTACACGCCCGCCGCCCGCAGCCGGCCAACGGCGCCAATCAACCGGAAATTAGGCGCAAATCAATAATTTCCTCGCCAATACTGTCCTGCCCGGCGCTAATAGAGTCTGATTGACTCATTTCGTATCATACGTCCGTGATTGATGTTCGTATTTACTTTGATACATTGGTTTTGATTTACGATCTGGTAAATTGTTTTGAAATCGCAGTGTGGAATATTTTTTATAGGGGTATATGGCGATTTCCATGTAGAAGTTACCCCACTTTTCTGATTATAAAAACTATCTTAATTGTGGGATAATGATAATCATGTTATCACTAATAAGGCTAGCTTTACGACTTCGACTTAATATGAGTTTTCCGACCGAAGTCTGTCAAGACTCAAGAAGTTACTGGCCTGTAGACGGATGGACTTGGTGCTCATGCAAGTGAAAGGAGTTTAAATTATATGCAACACCCGCTTGTCAGGACTGTTATGGTTTCCGCTATATTATCATTCACCAGCCATATATAGTCATATACAATAAATTTCTATGTTTATAATTAATTTTCTGGTAAATAAACCAACTAAACATAATTTATTCTATGAACCCCACGGAAAGCTTTAATTAATTAATAAAGGGATCAAGTGTGTAATTTAATGTTCCCCATAGTATATTATGGACACATTTCAAAGGGATGTAAAGTGTGCGGTCCGTGCCGTTTTCGTAGGGCTGTAGCTCGGTCACTGTTCAATTGAATTATAAGAATATCATTAAAAAAAAGAATGGCCTATGGGTTTTATTTTGACCCATAACTTTTTATAATAAAATATGTCCTAAAATAAAATAACTATGTATAGTAAAGGACATGCCTAAAACGGGCTTTAAATTCTAACCAAGATATAGTTGGTAGGTACTCCCATAAACTAGGCCTTCGGAATAAATCGTATAATTGTAAAGTCCTTAGATTTTGAGATATATATAATTTCGTTTTGCTGAAAAACTATAATAAAAATGAACGTCTTTAAAAAAGTTAGTTATAAACCGGGTCTAAAAATATTTTTTAATGGATCTAAGCTCCATATTTTTGCTCTTGAAGTTTGAGTCTGGTTAGGTTTTGAGGCTCAGCACCCATACAAAAAGCGAAAGTCTCCTTTGACGTACTTTCATATCGATTGATGTAGGTAATACTAAAATTTATATTCTAAAATTGTGTAAAATACTGGTGAAATTTCCAAAATTAGTATCATAAACCTAAGGAAGCCAATAACCTTAATGTGATTTTAATTGTAATATCCTCACAATCTGGGCACAATTATTGTAATAAAGAAATCGCCAAAATCCAACTTTACGACCATTTAAAGATATTTATAAGTTAATCATTTCAAGTTTATTGGTCTAATAAAAATCTTTATGAAACGTAGGCCGTAACTGCCGTAACAAAACAGTAAGCTGGAAGTAATAATAACGTCCCATTTTGCGACGCCATTGTTACAGGGAAAGGTAATTCCTTGGTGAATCAAACATCTGCCTTTGAAATATCGTCAGTCCTCAACAATAATAATTATCTCTGTCTTCCCTAACGTTAAGGGCGATGGAGCGTATATTTTAACTGGGATCGAAGTCCTCGATTTCTCTCCACCTGCGATGTTTTTGATCAGATGAGTCATTGTTTAATGAAGGCGATCTGGTATTTTGTTTGGGAGTTACAATGTTACGTAAAAAGGAAGTGAGTCAGGCGGAGGAAAATGTTTCGTAGGTAGTACTCTATTTTATTTGTAAACTATACATTCAAAGTTATACTAACGGAGGACTATTGGCGCACAAAGATTGATGGCCATTTTATGAAATGAAATAATGTATTCGAATCCATAATAAATAAAAATAAAAAGCATTTTCCACTATAGAAGAACGGGCAAGAAACTATAGTGTTGCTCTTTTCAAAATCAATTCAATGGTAAAAATTAGGTACATTGTATAATACAAAAAAAATAATAATCGTATTCTTTGTTGTATTTAGAGCAGTTCATATTATTTACTTGTATAAAAATATTCCAATTCCCATTCAAGTGCACTACCCTCAAGAATCATGAAATAATTTGGTAATCTATAACGTTTTCCAAAAATAAATGCAATACTAATTTATGGAAACATAGTCATTCTAGTTTGGCCAAAGAAAATCACACACACACACACACATTCACGCCTATTATCCCCGAAGGGGTAGTCAGAGGCGTAACTAGTGCACCCACTTTTCGCCGTTATTCCGTCCCATGATGTGATAGGGGGCGAGCCTATCGCCATGTCGGGCACAAATTCCAGACTCCGAGCTGATATTGAATAGAAAAACTCAATATCACTTTGCCCGACCCGGGGATCGAACCCGAGACCTCAGCATTGCAATCGTACCATAATACAACTACGCCACCGAGGCAGTCAAATCAATATATTCTAATAGGATTACATAGTTTTGTATTAGATTAACAAATGAAGATCTAGCTTTATGCTACACTAATTAAATGACTAATTAATAAAATTATCGTCGACGTTTTCAATCTATTTTGTGATTTAATATTCTGATACTTAAAATTAGGTATTTGAGATTTTAATCTGTACAAGATTATCGATATTTTTTTATCATTTATATCATACTCTTTGAATATACTTTCACCCAGATACTGCTATTGTAAACGCAACTTATAGAAACATTTAGTAAAAATTTAATAAGGTATATAACTGCATATTATAGTACACATTTCGCCTAAAACACAATTGTGTACCTTCATCAAAGTTGATAGATATAACTTGGGCATTTACCTAAAACCGTGTCCTACCAAAACTGTTTTTCACCGACTGCCATAAATCATAACTACGGATAACGTTTATCGTTTAATTTATCCATTGTACGTGATCAGTGATACATAACTACTAGTCTAAGTTCGTAACATACTACTAATGGAGAAAAGTTAATATTTCATAGCTTTATATCTACTACCGACAAAGTTATGACCATTTCGACGTTTTAAAATCCATAGTTGAACGCACTGTTACAAATTTACACTATTCTGCGTTTCTTTTTTTGTATTTAGTTATTTACTTTATGTGTTCTGGGATTTATTATTACGTTTAATTTTCCTTGTAATTGGTTATGTCATGGTGTTATGCGAATATAATTTTTGTATTGTATTGCAATTTTACTACTTTATTTGGTTACAGACTTACAGAAACGATAGATTATCTAAAGTATACTTAAATGCACCTCTTGTATCAGAGTCGACCAATTATATTATTTCAAGGCAGATATTTGATAACATTCCAAATTCAAATAATTTTCTAACGGAATTTACGTAAACACTAATTAAATGTAACATGAATTGTTATAATTACAGGTGGATAAAAATATCAGCGTGTTTCCACGCGATAGAAGATTAGGAATAGTTCAAAAACAGTAGTTCACCTTTGTGATAACGACAAATTTATTGCCTTGATAGCGCCGTGTTCAAAAATATGTTAGCAATGTTGTTTTACGTTACTAATTCATTTAACAGCGTTGGACGTAAAATATGCCTGGCACTAATCATTTAATTCTATATTACATTAATCTCTTTATTAACAAATCTATTTCATTAGTATTTTATGGCTGAGAAGTCACGGTGGCTTTGGTATCATTCGTTAAATGGCGTATCACAGTAGGCTTAATTGATTTTTTTGGTAAGTACATAAAATCTTGGAGTACTGTCCAATCCAACCAAACTAAATTATACTACATATAGTAGATACACAATGATATGTTAAGCGTAACTAAAAGACAGTTGCCTCTACTCACTAGTAGTAGAATACTTATATATTATATGGTTATTACGCATTTTAATGAAGCCTTAGAAATCCCAGTGTATCTTCAGCGTAATTTTAAAATAGCCTACATCATATTAGTGATGTGATTGATTAAGAATTCCTCTTAATGCAAGGTCGCCTTGGAGTTTAATAAGACACTAATGAACTTTTAATCGTGAAGTCTATAAACGCATCATTACGCAGTAATTATGTTCGTAATACAGGGTCATTTTGACATTGCGTTAATAAGTATAACCACATACTTATCTCGTTCAAAACAAAACTTTTTATTAATTTATTTTAACCATAGGTGTAAAATAAAAAAGTGTAAGTTTCGAACAAAATAAATATCAATAAAATGTAACTTTAAGTTTACACGCCCTAATTCCACTATGGCTGCTCTAGGAGATTTCGTCGCAGCAGCAACATTACACTTTCAGTCAGAAATACACTTACGCACACACCATATTTGAACTAAACTACAAAATGATAAAAAAAAAAAATGGAATACTACAACCGGGATTTTGGCGGAAGTATTTGTTATTCATTGATAATTTTTAGCACGATGTTAGCAGAGGTATAGACGAATATGTGGTTTCATTTAGTAACGAAATGTAAAAATGACCCTGTATATTTTACTTATTATGATTATCAATATTAATAATTAATGATTTAATATATAATTCTGAGGCAAATAATAGCCAATTACAGGTTCTATTTGTAATTATTATACTTAAACAATTAAGACCTACACTGGAATGGTCTCCTTTTCAACATCCTATAATACTTCATAGTTTTAAGTTCAAGACACATTGCAGGTATGTAAATAACCTCTATACAGATAAACACTTTCTGCGAAATAACTTTATGTTCCATTTGTGTAACTATGACAAGCAGTTACGTTTAGTCGTATATACATCCCGTTGGAAACTGTGCAAAGCTTGAGATGAGATTAATTTATGGTCAACATATTATTATTGCGATGCCTCCCATCGGGCCATCATGTGTAGAACCTATTCCGATTGAAGTGAATTATTTCAATGAACATACCTTCTGTTTAGTGCAGTAAATTATATCAGTTCTCATACATAGTCCATCATACATGCAAAAACTTAATTCATTTTCGATTGAGGAAAATTTTGATATAACATTCTGCTAATGAGAGCTGGAGGCTATGCCGACGACGCTTTTAAGCGCAATTAAAATGCGCGATATTGGCGGATATAAAATACGTCTCTATTAGTTTATACAGTCCACAGTTTCTTCAGAAGAGTAGGTAAATAAGACCTACATTTTGAAACAGTATCAAGATGCCTTTGTTACGTGAACTACTAAAATAATACTAAATAGAACATTTCCAACATCATAAAGCCTCTTCACATTTTAAAGGAAGAACATTAATGTAACATTAATTTCAAAGCGCTCAAAGAATACTCTATTTTAAACAGTCCAATAATTCGTCCAGTTTTGGACTTGGACACGACGGCTCCAACATAAATTTGAGAGTTAATGTCTTTATCAAACGAGCGTGGGAGTAGGCGACGTATGTTAGAAACAATAGCTCTCCTATCAATGTTTATTTTATTTGTGGGTCACATTTTAACTTTAACTCTATCGTGTTGCATCAACTTATGCGTTAGGCTATTATTTAACCGACTTAAAAAGGAGGTTCTGTATTCGAAGCGTATGTATGTATGTATGTATGTTAGTTTGTAAGTCCGCTATTTTCTCAAAAAATACTTATCCGATTTGGATGGTTTTTGTTAGAGGTATTCGTTTTAACGCCACTTTGAATGCGCTACTTTTAATAATTTAATTGAATGAGACATGTTAGTATAGACAAATTGATTAGATTAGATAAAAAAAAACAATGCCATAACGAGCTAAAGTTGTAAGTTTGGATAAAGGAGATAATCTTCAAAACTATTGTTATGGCACTAGAAATGAATACACTAAGGAAGATAGTATTCCAAGTGTAGACTAATTTTACTCTGGACTGGTTTTCTCTGATCCAGTCTGGTACAATAAGTAATTTATAAATGTACAAGACACTTCTAGTGCGCAAGTAATCCGTTCTAAATTAAGTATCAAATATTACATGTATATATATACATACATATACACTCACGCCTATTATCCCCGAAGGGGTAGGCAGAGGCGCAACTAGTGCACCCACTTTTCGCCATTATTCCGTCCCATGATGTGATAGGGGCCGAGCCTATCGCCATATCGGGCACAAATTCCAGACTCCGAGCTGATACTAAATAGAAAAACAAATCAAATATTAAACCCCCTATAAGTTAGATTATAGAATAGTAGGTATAGAATAGTTAGTTAATAGAATTAAATAAGTTAGCAATTAAAGTGGGTGTGTAAATAACGCTCATTAGTAATAAAGATAGTGATCTGCAGGATGTGGAGGTGATCCCTCGGGAGCTTAGATTGTACAGATTGCTTCCCCACTTGGTCGTAGTTTATAAGTATCAAAATAACTTATGTTAGTTGAGAGTTGTATGTTGATACCGGTAGTGTAACTTCTGATATTTTTTTGTACTTACATTTATTAATACTTATCGCAATTAATATTCATATTAGTTTCAAATGATGTTTGAAAAGTATATGCGAAGTTTGATTTCATTCTAGCATATTTATTCTTTTCTGGAAAACTTTTTTCTACTTAACACTTGTTGTTTCATCGGTAGTGAGGTATAATGTAAACGGTCTTATTACACTGGACCAGAGCGCATCGGCTTCGCCTCGCTGTGATTTCGCTAACAAGTCGCCAATGTAATAAGAGCTTTAACTTTAATAGACCGCAGATGAGACAGTCCAGCTTAGTTATGTAGCAACTAGCAAATTGGTGTTTTGAATCGAATATTTAAATTATACAAATAATTTTAAGCAGGTAGATTATTATAATTTTCATTAATAAATTTATTAATTTAACAATATTTTAACATGTAACTAAAGCCCAATAAATTATGTAAATCAATTATCCGTATAGACTGACCCTCATAAATATCTATTTCTGCCAGTAATGCCAGCGTTAAATAAGTGCTCGAATAATGGTAGTACCTATTAGAAATAGAAAGGCTGCGATTAAAATGTCTACGACTTGGCGTGGCATTTCGTGAGTATTATTACAGGGGTCCCTGCATGATTATTACATTTCAAATGTAACAATTCTATTGAAATATGCCTTATAGCGTGCTCCGTGATTGTGGTCATTAAATATTTTAGTGAGCAGACGGTAACGTTTGGCAAGAGGAATGGCGTGCATCGTATATTTCTTCGTGTTAACATATATTGATGACCTTAGAATAGGCGTTATTATTCCTATATTGATGACCATTAAAGATTCGAAAAAATATGAAAAAATGATTAAAAAATTAATATTATTTCGACGTGCGGGTTGTTGCAAGCTAGTTCAAATGCTCATTAGATGTATTGCTTAAGAAATTTGTTTTTTGGTAGTTTCATAAGCCTAACGAGTAAAATAAACTGCGAACATTTGTGAAATACTCAAACCTTCACTGCTTATGAAAGTTTTAATGATTTCAAATGCTTTAATACAAAGAACTCAAGTACAAGTACGTAGTTAACAGTGAGTTATGGAATTTAATTTAGAAAATATTTTTATAAATATTAAAACCGTGTTCGTAGATATCAAGCGATTACGACAGGGCTATTGCTCTCCAAACAGGAATGAAGTGAATTAATGTGATACTGACACTTCCTTGCATCAAATATATTAATATTTAATAGGATACAAGGGTTCCGATTACACCTAACACCAAACAAGTATTGAATATTAATATATTCACAGCCTAACACGCACATATTTTATATATAAAACAGCAATAATTTTCTCTATTTCAGCGCTTGACATCGAAATATAAAACTTCCTATAAAAAGCCGTCAACGCATTGCGGTAATATATCTCGTGACATTTTGTATACAAATAAATAAACTCTCAACGTAATTCAAAAAGCAATCTCTCGCTTTTGATATATTGGGCGGTTCTAATCATTTCTTTTCATTTGGTTGTCGCGCGCATACATCTCATAGCGGTCTTCTTAGGAGGTACGCGTAGTAACAATCAGTTGAATTGTCTGACAAACAATAAATAACTTTCTGTGACTTGTTGAGAGCGACTAATTAAGTTCTTGTGCGTCCGAACACCGTGTGGGCGTTTGATATCCCATCTTAACTATGCAATTGGTGCCGTCTCAAACGAAACACAACCTTATCATCTGTTTATACGAGTTAAATAGCTTTAAATCAGTTGAACCTATAAATTTCATTATGCAAATTCACAATATTTAGTTGGTTTGATACTGACTCCATTTCGATAATTGATAATGTTAATGAAAAGTCGGGCATGAAATATGTTTATCTTTGTATGTTAATTACTGTCTTATTTTGAAGATATTGCATTATAATATCCGTAAATAATTTATGGCAACCATATCCATAAGTTATGTGTGAATTCTTCGTGAATTATCGCTTGCTTTAACGGTGAAGAAAAAATCGTGAAGAAACCTGCATACCTGAGAACCGCGCCATAAGAATTTCGAAGGTATGTAAAGTTTACCAACTTGTATTAGGCCAGCGTGGTGTACTAAGACCTCAAACCCTATCAGTAGTAGAGGAGGCCCAGCAGTGGGACAGTATGTAACACAGGGCTGGTATTATTATTATGATTATATCCATATTTATTTAAATCATTCAATACGTTGAATTAGTAAAGGATGGGGATCAAAACCTTGATATCAAACATTTTTATTATTGATTAATGTAGTCAGTGCTCTCAATATTTCTTTTCAATTATAATTCGGCTTAAGCAAGAGGGTGATATCATCATCGACTCGTAATAATGTTGAAGCGTTGGTTGTTTTAAATCCAACACACAATCGTTGCTGTCCTTTCTTTGTCTGTTTTAGGCCATTGCTTGAACTAGGCTTCTAAGGGCGGTATTAATAAATCAATCTCAAGTTTGAGTTACATCATAAGTATTGATAGTTCAATACATTATGTCTACTTGAGATGTAACTCAAACTTGAGACTGATTTATTAATACCGCCCTAAGCAAGTGTGAAGACTCTGGTTCTCAGTTGTTCACAAGCAACTACTGCCAATTATTTCATGTCTACCGGCTGTAATTACTGTCGCTAATATCGCCAACTCGGGACATTTTCCCTTGATAATATGATTATTATTTATTTATTTATTTATTGGTTAAGGATTGCTAACTGAGTTTACAATAATTATTTTAAAATACATATGTTTGTTACTATTGTAACTTACGTCATTATAACTCTGGTTATAAGCAATCACAGCATGAGCCACAATCTTCAAAACAATAGAAAAAGCCTAAAAGTACTTAGTCTATCAATTGTATACTAACAGACAAAACTATTACTTTAGATGTTTTTGTTGGATCGCCTTATCTGAATACGACAGAGTCTTTTAATGTCATCACTCACCAGGTTTATCTCTATTTAACAAAAGTTTGCACTGAAGACTTGGATCAATATTAGGTACCTAAAACTAATTAAATTCATAGACCTAACTTAGCTAAATCAACCATATGCCGAGTATTTTAATAAGATTTTAGTATGCTCTACATAGACTCTACATACTAGGCAACATGTAAGATTCAATTAACAAATAATTCTTATTTGGAAGGTTATTATTAATGCCAGTACGTATAGGTTGTTAGGGTTAAAAGCAAGCGTAATTTTTGGTTATAAAATAATGAATGCAGTTAATTAAGTGGTCTGCTTTAAGCTGCGTGAATCTAAATTAAGAATTATTTATGGTATGAAGTATGATAAACTGTCTTTATATTTTTTAAATGCACACTTTGTTATTCATCGTAGCATATTTACAGTTATTTCAGTTTTTAAATGTGTAGGTACGTTGTCTATAATATTTACATTTCATTTCATAATTTATTGTACATTATAGTTTTGCTGACCCGTTTTAGCACATCCAAGTCATGATATATTATTATTACTGTATAAATTAATTAATTTATTTATATTTATGGCGATAGGCTCGCCCCCTATCACATCGTGAGACGGAATAACGGCGAAAAGTGGGTGCACTAGTTGCGCCTCTGCCTACTCCTTCGGGGATAACAGGCGTGAGTGTATGTATGTAAATTAATTTATTGATAAAAAATATAACAAAATCAACATGTTACAATGAATTTTAATATTTTATTACGTACTCATTAAACACTACATACTGGTTATTATAGTGAAACAATGTATTAATAACCAAGGCATTTGTACGGAAACCAAATGTTCCGAGTGGTTCTAAAGTAATTGAGTTGGTCCACATTTCCGTAATATGTCGACACTGGACCCCCAGCGAGCGCTCAAACGGCTCTAAATCACAGCGATCGTGTTATCGGCCGCGCACTCAACTGCGGTTTGTGGTCATAAAATAGAAAATCTTCAGAAGGTTTATATTGCAGATGTTTGACCGCATAGGGTTATTATAATTATTGTTTTGATTATGGTTTGATCCTTAGTTCAAGAAACATATAAGTTTTAAATTGTATAATTCCAGCTATAATATTTGTATAATAATTAAGAAAATATACAATTTAGCTGGAATAGGCATTATTTAACATACGTAGTAACAATTAAGAAGCGATAAAGAATGGTATCATGCATTCGATAACTAAAATCACCTTGAAGTCTATTATTTTCAATGTTATATGAATCTAGCGCTTCACAATTTTATAGTAGTTTGGTAATGGGTTCGTTTGCACAAACCTATGTACAATGTACATATAACCAGGTGGTTAGGCCTCTCGTATGTATAAGTGATCGTTTGGGTAGGTATCACTGCTTTGTCCATTTCATCATCAACTAGCACTGTGCAAGCACTGATATATCTTGTTCTAAAGGCCATTTAGAATTTAATTTCTTATAACGATGAGCATTGTCTAAATCGTATTGCTACTATAGGTAGTCATTGTGATTACCATCAGGCGACCGATTTACTCGACGCATTTTATAAAATCTTCATAGCCGCGTACATAGCTGCACCTTCTAATCTACTGTATTTTTGTGGTAACCTTTATTATTTCATTACTAAACAACATGCGATGGATAAGCTTATACACGGCCTGTCATTAGATTAGTACGCAACAATACAAACTAATTATTATGTTCAAAATGTTGTGTAGTTTAGTTGTAAATAGAAGTATGATGGTGTTCAGACAAGGTCGTGTGATTACAATGTTATTATTGTACAATTTGTTGGAGTTTGTGCCGTTATGTTTGCATTGTTGAGTGAAAAGTTCTAAATGGAGTATTGAGTCACGTATTGTATTAATATATCGCCATATCTGGCACAAATTCCAGAGTTCGGGCTGATACTGAGTAGATAAACCCAATATCATCCCCACCCGGGATCGAACCTGAGACCTCGGGATTGTAGTGGTACCGTAATACAACTACGCCACCGAGGCAGTCAATAAATATTTGATTTATTATCTCGACTACCTCTGACGGGAATCGTTCGAGAAAATACTTCGACTACTGACACCAGACGCCTAATATTTTAAAAAATAAGGAGGACAGGTTATGCCATCTGCAATTTCTCTGTCTGTACAATCCTCAAGAGCAAAGCTGACAGTCGCGCCGATTTTATGCGAGATACTCGGATCATTCCGGTTGAGCAGGCTTATAAGCGTTGCAATCAAAACTGTCTAGCGTCTTCTATTTTTGTATGAAATACTTAAACACTAATATAGAGGTGAAATTTGTAAGTAAGTTTTTAAGGTAATCTTTGAAGCTACTGATCTGATTTGATTTTTTTTCTTTTGGTATACTAATTTTATCCCGAGAAGAGGTAGATATAGGCCGAGCCGCGAGTAAAAGCTAGTTTGCTCTAAAGATAACGCATTCTTTATCTCACATACATTAATCCTCACGATTCCAATAGTCAAAACGGCTTTATTTTTATAGTTTTAATTCACACGAAAAACAATGATAATTCCCGATGATTTATTATACTCTATGGATGGACTTGACAGATGGGCTGTGCGTAGATTAAAAATGTCGTTTGTATTCACTATTGTTTCGTGTAAGCGACATTGTACAACTCTCGTCTGTTTTATTATTATAATGATTTATTGTTTATAGTTCGGACCGCCTGGTTGCAGTGCGCATAATAAATTATCTTTAGCTACTGAAATGGATACCAATCGAATGTTTAAACTATCTCAAGTTTAATAAAAACCATTTAATAGATTAATCTTATGTTTGTTTCGTGTTTTGAGAGCTTTCTGTTGCGATATTGGTTCTGTGGAGCCGTCTACTTATAGAAACGATGTTAAACAAGAAGACATTGTTGACTACATGTAACGGCTACGTACATTGTTCTGATTATAGATTGTTTGTTAGGATTTTAGCTAATACAGTCGAACCAGTATCAAATATGTACCTGCTAAAGCATTTTACACAAACACTTTCTCATCACAATCGACTCTTGTCTGGTTATACATTTATCTTTACAATGTTATACTTCGAAACCCATTATTTTGCTATCAAAACTAGCTGAATTTTTGTACGTAGTCTATTAGCATAAAAAAAAATATAAGCAGACTTCAACAGACATTTGGCTGGCGACGAACCAGTATCATAAAGAAGTCATCATCAAAAACAGCAAACAAAACAGCACCGGAGGCAGTTTGTCGCCACTAAACTAACAATTTATGCATGGCTCCCTAATGGGACGCTCCATCAGACTGTTTGCGATGCTTTCTATGAAATTTTATTCGGTAATAGCCCGTGTAGGCCTACATCTTGCCTCAATTTCGTACTGTCAATATAACTTAAGTGATTTGGAAGTTTCATGTTACCCCTTTAAAAGGTTTTTGTAACTAACCTAAATGAATATCGTGTGGAGGACGAGGTTTATATTGAATAATACAGATGTTTGGTGATGCGTTTTAAATGTGAACCTATCAAAGAGGGGAGGTACTTAACATTCAAGCGTTTGGCTTTTGAATAATGATGTAGGCGTTGACGACAATTTGGCTGTCATCAATGAATATATTATAATTTATAAGGTACAATTTAATAAGGAGCGTATGATTATAAAGTTTGGAGGAGATAAAGAACATTTGGGTCCAACACCAGCGGAGTAGTAAAGGTGGGTAGCGTAGCGATATTACTGGTTAGAAAAGCTTAACGCGATTTACCAGGAATACGGTATAGTTAGAAGTGGTTTGTAATTATAGGATTTAGTATTTATATTCTGTCCAAAAAGCCTACTGTGTATATTTTATCACTTAACATAACAAAAATTAAGGATGCACAAAATTTTATGTGGTTATAAATAACTGGGTAACTTTGCGACGTCTCAGCAACAAGTTTTCTATTAAACCTCAATAATTGTGTACTTACAGGGTGATAATAGAAAAATTAGTATATTTAATAGTATGTCAATAAGAATTTATTTATTTCATGTCTTCACAAAGGATTAAAACCCTAAGGTTGCTAGGTCCATAGCTTTGAGACATAAATTGATTAAATAATTACTTTTTATGCATAAAATACCTAAAGTAGTAAAATAATTATCAGCACTTACTTTTATACAATCTGTATATTTTTATATGATGTAGTATTACTATCTACGCCTCTTCTAATAATATGATTGGCTTCATGCTCAATTAACACAGCTTTAAAATTTGATAAACGCAAATGCATTTCTTCAACATTTTAGTTTCCAGGTGGGTGTCCGTTGATCTTGAGCAAACATTCTACGAGCTATTCATTAGTTCATTACTCACAATTAACAGTACAAGACAGGTGCACACAATATTGGATAATTCTTTGGAGCCCGAACCGAGTGGAATTTGACCGCCCGGTACTGTTATTGCTTTATTCCCTTTTACAACCTTTATTATTGACAGAGTAAACAAGAGGCTCATTGGGGTCCGGTAATTGTATCTTTTGAGATCTAAATTGGGACTAATTGTTATTTTATTGGTGTGGGTTTCTTAGATTCGGTACCAAATTGTAATGTTACTCCGTGTTAATTTTGTAACGTTTTATAATATTTTATGTCTTTTTAATACAGATCTGAAAATATCAAAGACAAACAGTATAGTTAGAGCAGTCGTTAGGACCAAATTTTGGTCCAAAACTTATTTCAAAGAGCATTATAATACTACGGGGAAGTTATTTATTACCAGTTGGTAATAAGACGTTGTCTTACTTGACACGTCCGTGTGACAAGACATTTCGGTATCATTGATGTATTAAAAAACCCATACATCAATGTTCGGTATGCATAAATCTTGTAAAGACAATACAAACAATATTTAAGAAGGAAATATGCCAATTTGCACATTACAATCATATCGATGTATGTTCTAATGCATTTTTAACCGACTTCCAAAAAATGAGGAGGTTATCAATTAGTGTGTTTGTATTTATTTTTATGTAGGTGTTTTGCTATTTCACGATAGATTACTGACGAACAAGCTCGAAATTTTTGTATGCCAATTTTCCCAATGTCCGCTCTATATAATCTTAGAACTCTTTCGTAAATATAATTTCCTAACGAGAAGTTTTAATAATTATAATAACATATAAATATCACGATTTATCTACCTTTTTCCTTATAACTTCAATTTTAAGTACCCAATCGATACTGATGTTCATAGTTCTAAAAATATTACACACGACCTTTCATAAACCCCTGATCCCAATAATGCCCAAGTTATTGTGTTCTTTGTCGATCACTCCGGACTGAATATCAGACAAATCCGAAAGCTGTATTGTTTTAGAAAACGCAGTCCCAGGAGCTTATTGTGTGGCTTGCTTGATCATTGGTCGGCCGGAGCTATTAGCTCGTGAGCTCTGGACATGGCACACGACGCAAATGCGGTATCAATGCACTAAATGATTTACAAGTCACGTTTTTGGTGTATATTTGTGTGGTGCTTCGTCGTGGACAAAGGTCTTGTAATAAAACAAATCGATTAGTGCATTGAGATAAAAAGGTTATTGTGATTTCCTAATCTACACTAACATTATAAAGAGGTGAAGTTTGTGAGCTTGTTTGTAGGTTGTATGTCTAATTTGTGGAACTACTGAATCGATTTCTGTGAAATCTAGTCTGGAGATAGTTTGAGATCCTGCGAATGAAATAGGCTGTTTATCATCCCGGGAATATATAAATCTTTGATAAAGTTATGGCTGTTGTATTCAAACCGAACTTATGCAATGACTTTCTTGACTGATCTTCCTAAAAGAGAATAAGAACTGATTCACTTTTGTAGTTTTCTTGAGTTTGGTAAATACTTATATGTATATTAATTGTATAAACTTGTATAAACATCATTGACTCATATCCTGATATTAAGGAAAACTAAAGTCAGTAGCGTAATAAACAATGTTGTGTCCGACAAAAACCTACTGAGATGGTGGCGGCATTTCCACATGACTCACTGGTTTTACTTTTAGCTGTGTATGCCAATTAGTATTTCGAAACCGATACTTACCTATATTTCTTTGTAGGATGTAACGGAAGAGACCTAATAAAAAATCATTAGTTCAGGTCATTGAGGTTAACATATTTTTTGATTATGATATAATGGTGTATGTATTTTCTTTCTTTGAACATTGCTGGTGTTAAGGTTACATTAAGGTAATCATATATCTATAAAATATAACAGTCAGCACTCAATGAAATGAAATGAAATCCTCCTAGCTAGTTTCGGCCACGGCGGCCAATCTCAACGGAGATCAGCCAGGTACGCAGGAGATATTATAGTGCACAAGTGTGTGCGCAATACACAGGTGCACTCGCTATTCCTTCACTCTCATAGTCCGGTGAGACGGCAATCCGACATGACCGGAGAGAGATCAGGCGCAGGACCAACGGCTTTACGTGCTTTCCGAGGCACGGGGGTATCACACCGCCAACTTCCTGACTCCGAGCTGCGACTGAGTAAATTTTAAGATGGAAAAACCCAGTCACAATTTTTTTTGGCTCGAGCCGGGATTCGAACCCAGGACCTCAGCGCGCAAATCTTACTCGTAATGCGTACCCAATACCACTACGCCACCGAGGCAGTCAGCACTCAATAATCTAAGTAGTAGTCTTGAAAAATTACATTGAAATTGTGACCTTCGTCTAACAATATGAGGCTAACGCATTTTTGACATGCACAGAAAGATTCGGGCTTCAATAGTTATAAAATATAAGGATGTATTGTACCAACTTGATTTCGAGATTAATAGCAATTAGTTTATTATTTCGGTACCGATTTAGATACGAAAAGTTTGATTGAAATCATTTGGCCATGAGTATCAACGAAGATAGAAAGTTAAACCTTGAAATTCTTCACAAAACGTCTTTGTAATTTAATGGATTATGAAAAGTAATATAAAAGGCTTTTGTATTGTAAGTTATTGCGTATATTTAAAAATCCCTTCGCGACGGCGTAATAAAGCGGGTAATTTTGTTATTCGTGAAAATGGTGAAAGTATCGTGAGTAAAGGTATTGTTACATTAAACGCTATGACCTATATGCGAGATATTCTTAATAAGTTGAGGAATATTATTCACTAACAATATTGGATATATTTAATTACATTTAGTGAAGAACTGTTCATAAACTGACGCAATTTTATATTAAATGCATAGATACGGTGTGATAAATTTACTACTAGAAACCGATTGCAATCTTATACGTGAACTAACTATAGCTGGACTCGTCGTTGAGCGAATCGATTGAGTACTAAGTAGCTGAGTAGGCACCGGATGCATTCCAAATATGATTTTCTTATATATCTTTAATTCCTAACTTTCGATTTCGCCGAACTACTTCAAAAACTCATTTTTCTGCTGAAATACTGGAATTAAAACTCAATTACTCAGAGCATAATGTCTGAAAACCTTTATATCGTTAGCGGTACGACCCGAGAGTTATTGAACACATGCCTTTAGCATTAGCGTGAAAAATGTGACGCCAAAATATCCGTATTAAAGAAATGGTTAAGAAATAATCCTGACAACATTAGGCTAGCGTGGTGTAATTTGCCTGGCAAATGTTAGGCGTACGTGACGTACATTATGGAAGGGTGATGTGATATTTATTACAAACTTAATACAATTTAGATGGTTCTTTGATGTTATAACAGACAACTAGTTTGTCGCAATAATCAATCAAAAACGAGAAATAGACGCTATCCTGTTTTCTGTATGGAAAATCGATTTTTTAAAACGGAAAATTAGTTTAATTTTTGTTGGCAAGGAGGTCAACCTGGTGGGCCCTGTGATCACATCCTGGTACTAAGTGGCCCTCACCACCCACTGTTATTACATTACTATAAGAGAAATTACAGGCATTTTTGTCAACTCTCTTGCCGGACTCTCAGAAAATTTCTGTTCAAACCACTACGAGCCACAAGTAAGATCTTCTGTCAATCCACCATAAATCTTATAAGTTTGAGTTTCTGGTGATCGTTTTGTTTGTGCACAGAAATATACATTTTTATGGAGTGGTTGTAGTATTGTTTTGTACTATTTTATCTGTATTACGTGACAAAATGTGTACAATGTTTTAGTGGATGTTCCTTTTCCTTCTACTAACTCTTGTAAATTAATCCTCTTTGCGCTAAAAGGTGGCCCTAAACCAGCTACAGTACAGCAGTAGTAGTACAGCTTTAGTGGTAAATACACTAAGTTGGCAACACTGATTACAGGTACGTTCTTGACCTTTTGGAATATAGACTGGGAAGGGGAGAAATATTTGTTTAGGTTTCCGCAATCTTATGGACTATTCGTAACGAAATGGCAAAGCTACGTATTTGGCCAATTTAGAACAGTGGTAGCCTTTGGTCGTGTAGACCAGCGGTCGGCAACCCGCGGCCCAAGACCCCTTTCTTTGCGGCCTGTGGCTGTTTTGGGGAAGCGTACTTATTATTAACATTAGTGGCCAGCCTTTACTTCATTTCGCCACCATATTTATTTATTTATTTATTTATTTACACTTTATACCTACATGGAGTAAAGGCGGACTTAATGCCATAGGCATTCTCTACCAGTCAACCTAAAGTGGTGCAGAGATTAAAGAGGGCAGGTGTGGCCATATGTGGCCCTTCTGTGCCTCTAGGTTGGCGATCGCTGGTGTAGAACCTTCCATGTAGACAAAGATGTCTACAGCAAAATTCTGTTCATAGATTTGATAAGCTTGTAAACTTTTGTCCAGAAGCGTCAGTTTAAATTGCTTTTGTTTGACATATTTTTTAACCGTTTTCCTCAGAATATGTTCCCAAGCAGGATTTTTTTAGGTTTCATGAGTTTACAAAATTACGTAATAATTAAGTGTAATTAAAAGCTTTTTTTTATGAAGTTATACGATACTGAATGAATGATGAGTACATTTATGTTAATTTATCCATAAAATATACGATTTAATTCCTCAGTTTGGTTCTAATTTATCTGAAGTAGGTAAATTTAAAGATCATTAGGGTCATTCGGGGCAACAGCACGCAGTGGGTAAAATTTCGCATGGTCAATATCTCGGAACCTATTGAGGAGGCTCACACACCTTTTCGGTTAAATTTGGGGTGCGTCATGGATGATGTCAGAGCCCACAAGCTATTTTACCTAGCCTCACTTGTTTAGCGAAAATCAGCGATCAACGTGATTTTGTTGATTAGTTATCAACTGTTTTGTGCTGGGAAAAAGTTTGTGGATAGACTGTGCATCAGTTTACAAAATACCGTTGATCATGTGAAGTTTACATGATTATTATAGTATTTATTTTAGTTATTAATTCTGTTCTAAAAAATAACTGCATCTTAACTGACGTGTGATTGTTTAAAATATTCCCTGTTGGGTAAGAGTACGGGATTAAAAGTACGCACGCTGTTATAAATTCGTTACAATGAAAAGTAACATCAAAGTTCCTAAAATTACAGTGATCATTAAATTACAAAAATAACTAAAGTTTATTATAAGTACAGTCTAATTAATTATGTTTCTGGTGCCTGTAATATATTTAATGTTTATTTTTACAATATTTATACCAAGAATAAAGGAAGTTTAAAAATATATTCCATATGATTCCATGTGTACTTATACAATTTGTAATCATATGCCTGTAGTTTACCTGCGTGTAAAGCTTACCCAGTATGCAAACTTTTAACCGCACCTCTGCGTAGTTTTACCCACATGATGGGTCAAGAAACATGTATTAAACATGTACTGCAAAAAAACCGATGAAGCAAGGTACAAAAACTCATTAAATAATGAAAGTAGAATAACTTCCTTTAAATAAATTGTTAAAACGTTTATCAGGACCCTATATTTTTGAGTGTGTAGACGATAGAAGAAAAAGTGCGTACTTTTGAGCTGAATGACCCACCGGCAACCAGTCTTCGATTTTCAATTCCAACGATTTATAGACTTAGCATTCCTTTTTCGAGTAAAACATCGTAATAATAAAAGTATTTATGTAATTTCTTTTGAGAACAAAACAAACAGCCAAATATTTACCTATAAACAGACCGATACACAGAGTTTCACTAAGCTTATTAAAACATGATTGGAATTATTTTTATTTCTTCTTAATATAGCATAAAACCAATATATTACGTTATACAAATTTACTAATAATATGAAATTCAATGATCAGCTTAAGGCCGGGTTGTTTCCTCCGTAGTCAAGTAAAGTTAAGGCTCTTATCACACTAGCGAATAACAAGCGAATTCGCAGCAGAGTGAAGGCGCTGCGACCTCACCCAGTGTGTTAAGACCGTTAACTATGTTTGACCAAAGGCGAACCAACGGCCAAAAAAGCTAAAAGCCAAAAAAGTTTACTAACCCGTGTTTAAAAAATTTATTGTACCATTTTGCTGTTGGTATCGCCTTGATTATCAGATTAAGCGCTACAAAAATATCTGAGAAACCAAAAACTCATCACCAAAACTAAGACCAAATTCCACGCTACCTAATAACAAACAGGAATGTTGATTTATCTCGTCCTGATATTTGCCACATATAGGTATGTGACAAATATGTTAGCAGACAAACGAGGGAATGAAGCAATAATATTCCATTATTTATATGTGCTCTTGTGGGTGGTAGGCAAACGTAAGGTGCCGAGCCGTGTCTTCTTAGACTGATTTAGTTCAATTTGCAATATCTTCCCAAGTTGTCGTATATTGTGAATATTTATTGGATTATTACAGTTTGTATCAACTCTTTTCTGTAGCAGTTTTAATATTTTCCGTACCTACGTTCGCAAGAACGTTTTAAAGAGAGTTTTAAAAAATAATTCAATTAGTGATGTGTTAATGAATGATGATGAATCCACATCATTACGAAAAACCATAAGAATTTGAAAGACAATAAAAAGTGTCAAGGTAAATGATGTAAAATAAAAAAAAAACTAGGCTACTGCTATGCAGTATGCGGAACTTTACGGTTTCCTTAATAATAAGGCTCGTAGTAGCAGTTTTCAGACGTAATAGAACGAAAGAAAGGAATTTTATAATATGAGTCTTCAACATAATGATACTCACATAGTTCTAGAGATATCGTGCATTTGATTGAATGCTTTCAAGAAATACACAAGAACATCTATAAACAGCTTGCAAATCTATAATAAATTTAAATTGAATTTTAATTACGTCAAGCACACAAAGTTGACGCGAAGATAGCTGGAGCCATTAGTCATTAAGATCTATGGATACTTAAGGATTCTAGACGTTTCTTATCGCGTGAGTGACGTCCAAGTTCTGTTGGTGCCAATGAATTAAGTACTATCATAACCTGTCGTGCTGTGACGTTGAAGGAACTGATGTTTTGCATTTATTGCTTCCTAAATTACCATTTACTTCGATAAGTGTTGGTAGGTTTTAAATAGTAGAATTACTTCACAAATCAAAGGTACAATATTGAGAGCTTAATTAAATTTCACGCTCAAAAAGAAGGCAGCAAGAAAATGCGGATACGTAAACGTGAATAAGCACGGCTTTTGTCATTATAGTAGGCCGAGAATAGGAACGTCGAAAGGGAGAGGCGAAATTAAGGAAATTAACTTTTTGTAATAAAAACTCTTATTCCGCTCTAGCATTGCAAATGACGTAGCCATTAACTGTGTGATGTAATTAAGAAGGAAAACAAATAAAGTCTGGATAATAGTAGTCTAGACCGAATTTAACGGTCTTGTACGGTTATCTGGGAGAAATTGAATGAAGCGATTAAGGAGCGTTGAAGTCCGGGTAGCAGCATCAGTATTCTTTGTGGCAAAAAAAACTATACTCATATTTTAATGTGAAAGTTTGGATGATTGCCACTTAATCACGCCATTACGGCTGAACGGATCTAGATGAAATTTGGCGCAGAGTTAGATTGCATTTTGAAATAGCACATAGGCTACATTTTATCCCGGTTAAATATATATCGAGATTTTTATCAACGAAAAGTATGCCACGCGGACGGAGCCTCGAGCAAAAGCTAGTATGTTTATAGTTTGTTATTTAAAACTAACTTTCTAAAACTTGCAAGAATTCAAACGAGTCAAAATTGTAAGGCAAATGCAGAAAGCATAATCCTACTAGCTATTCTCTAACGAAGGAGGTCACCGAAGAGGTTAGTTGGGAGGAAATCAAAGGTCACACATTTAATTTAAGCAACAAGGCGTATAGTTACGGGTTGCGCAAATAACTTTATAAGCTGGTTGGAATTGACGAGAATAAGGCGGTGACTTAGGCCGGGTTCTTTCATCCGTGGTCAGGTAAAATTAAGGGTTAAGCATGTTAGCCCCCTCGGTCAGAGGGGCTGCAATGTGGCATCGCGCGGGTACTTTTCCTTGACGTTTTTTTTTTTTTTTCAATATGAGGCTCTGCACCTCATCCTCAGTCCCCCTATCCAGGACAAGGGATATTGTCAATCTTTTCTGATTTTTATTTCCTTTTTTTTTATTATTTTTATTAACATTTTTCCTTACTTTACTATCTTCTTACTTTCTACTTTAACATAACTACAATCTAATTATCGTATTCTATTCGTCTACTTCTCTTTGCTTATTCTAGTTACTAATTACATATAATTAACCTTATACCTTTAGTAACTTATTACTACTACTTATTTCTATTTGCTACTTTAATTACTATTTCCTTACAATATTCCAAAAATGTACCTATTATTAATTTATCTTTAATTATATTATGTATAGTATCTACTGTTAACTTAATATCTATTTTATTTTCTAAATTATATCTTTCCACTGTGTGGATGGGACATTCGACCAGGAGGTGTGGGACTGTCTCCTAAACATCAGGGTCACATTGGCACGCCGCGCCGGACGCATGGTATGCATCGACTGCAAATATACGTATATACTAAGCGAATATAAATTTGAATTATTTTTTGGTTTGCAGTGGTTTTGAAGTCGGTTTATTTTTTCGTATTTTTTAAGTTAAATATTTGTGTCGTAGTTTTTTTTGTTCTTGTATAACAATTCTTAGTTTATGTTATCTTTCTTATTATCCAATGTAATATGACCACATGAATTTATTGCTGTCAATTTCTCCGAATCTTTTAGATATACTCAGTAACTATTATCAAGTAAATCTCATTGTTATAAACCAAACTCTGCCACATTATGACAAGTAACAAGAATCTATTTTGTACATAGATTATTTTTACGGCTCGATAAAAGAAGAACTCTTGATTGCGATTTACGGAATATGCATTTAATAATCATCGATGAACTCGACTTATGTTCAGCATTCGTTATGTACTAGTTTTATTAGCATATCGAATTGAGTACTGGTTATTTTTGAATTTATCTGCTACATTTTACTTTTATAAGAACTAGATCTTCCCACGAGATAGATTATGGTTTATTAGTACGTTTATGATTCTTGCAGAGTTCATTTTTATATTTGAAATGGGTATTTTTTTGTTTGTTGAAATTATTGTAAGGCTTTAAAATTATTAATAAAGATTCTTTTACACCTTAAATTATAAGTTTACACGATGATCTAAATAGTAAGTACTAGGTAGCCTGAAACTAACGTATCTATTATTCCCTCAGCTAATTTTGCACTATATAATAATTTCATAGGAGCGTACTCATAATTTCGGCAGTGATTCAGCTCCAAGAATACCCACGAACCTTTTCTTTGAATCACAAATGGATACAAAATTAGATTGTTCTATGGTTGAACCCAGGATAAAACAGTTTTTATACGCAACGCTAACACTGCATCAATGCCGCGAAAACTATCGTTTCTAGTTCATATTCAAGACATTTAGGTAAATATTAAACCATTCTGCCACATAATACTAACAAAATGTTATGAAGCAAATAAAGGACTTTAACCTATCTTTCTTGTTCAACTCGTTGGAATAGAAAGTACATAAAGTGATTATTTGGTGTGTCAGTCATTAAGACTTAAACTTGGCGATAAACGATCACAGTAAAGAATATATTTTATAGCTTGACAGGCTAGTTTACGCTTAAGATTATCGGATGACATTCTTCGTTGCTACCGACAAGGCAGCGACTCGCCTGGCCTATGGATTAGCCCTACGCATTTCACTTTTAATAAAATTATGTTTATCTATAATTAATTCCACATTAATTACGTTCCTTGCTGTTTCTTATCATTGACATGCTGGTAATCAAGTTATGATGCGAGTAATGAAGTCTCAAGTTATTTCATTAGAACTAGCTCTAAAAGATAATAACAAGTGTCTATCTGTGATTCTTGCCGTATTAAAGTCCCGGTGACAACGCGCTATTTTAAGTTGACCCCTGTAAGCTAAAATACCTTTTTATGAAATATGACTATTATTGTGAAAAATATATAAAACCAGTTGATGTTTACTATATTTTTAAATAGCACAGAACATGATAAGAGATTAATTTGTTCATTGAAGTTTTGATAAAGATCGCTGTAATAATTATTATATCGGATCTAGTTGAAGTTGACGGAACTTGAACACTATGTTTCAAGTTGCAGATGAGCTATCAGAAATAGATTAGTCAAAGTCTGTCGTAAAGAACCCTTAAGTTTGGAGGAGTGCTCGCTTCTTAAGGGTTGTTGGAAGTTGCTATCTACTTATTTTGAAATATTATTCGAATTATTCGGTGGTATAAAAACCCGTATAAAACAGATCAGTAGTTTTTGAGAAAATCGCGGACATACAAACATACATACATAGGGGTCGTATACACAACCACCTTTTTTGAAGTCGGCTAAAATATGAATGTTGTGCTGCTTTGTTTATAAATCAATCTTTATGAAGTTATCAATGTGTTTGTATTAATCTCTGTTGAAAGTTTATTACAGAGCTAATTTAAAATTCTGATTTATGCAATATAAGATTTCTTCGAATTCTATTGCGTCTATTATAATAGTATTCAAGTAAGTTTGAATTTGTTATTTATTATTTCATTTAAGCTTCTCGTTCAAAATATGTTTCGTAATCTCTAAGCAATTTATAGACAGTCGAATATACTGCCACGGTAGCGTAGTTGTATTACGGTACGACCGCAAAGCTGAGGTCTCGGGGTCGATTCCCGGGTCGAGCAAGTTGATATTGGGTTTTTTCTATTTAGTATCAGCTTGGAGTTTGGAATTTGTGCCCTATATGGCAATAGGCTCGCCCCCTATCACACCATGAGACGGAATACGCACTGCGAAAAGTGGGTGCACTAGTTGCGTCTCTGCCTATCCCTTTTGGGATAACAGGCGTGAGAGAGTGTGAGTGTAAGTCGTATTAATCTAGGGATTTGAGAAAATAATTTCTTCCTTCGTTTATATTGCAAATTACTGTATTACCGACAGCGACCTGTAAGGAAAGTATGTAAATTTGCCTGCCATATTAACATAGTAATAACCCGGCATGTATCAAGTATCAAGATACATCTCGGAACAGATATGCTAACATCTTTATTAACATAAGACTGAAGAAGCGAGTTTTTACGCAATTTGTATTCCATGGAACGTTGGCAAGATATTTTCCATAAAATTTCACGATCTATTCCGGGTATATTTTTATGATTTTATAAGATGTGGCGCGCGGTAAACACTCTGTAACGCATGGCTCGTGACACGGCTCAAACGGATCAAGACGTCTCGTACGGTGAGTGTTCTGGGTTTCCACACCAATGGTTCCGGTTTGTTGTTTAATTTTTGCCGTGTTCGGCTCCTAAGAGATTTTGCTTAAAAATATTTTATATCAAATATTTTATTAAATCATGTGTATCATTTAGTAAAATATTTTTTATCAAATATTTTTTTAAGTCATATATGTATTTTTTAGTAACTTTCATCTACTTTTATAATCGGCTTTTTTTCATTTCTCACTCAATCAGAATAATAAATGGAAAACATACATTATATTTGCATAGAAAAACATGACATAAAAACCCGAATTTGGACGTTTCATAAAAATTTTGCACAGCATGAATATAAACAACCGTTCGCATAAAACATAACACAAACCTCAATTTAAATTTCAGTGTATGATTGTCAAATTTCCATTTGTACATAAAACTCACAATAACACAATAAATAGGGCCCAAGCCTCAGACCTCATAAATTATAAACCGGTGACGCTCGAATTGGAAAAGGCATTTAGGGCTCAACGGAGGGACCCTAACGGGCGTAGATTTAAAACAAATTATGAAGGAATTAACTTACCCCGTTGTTTTCCAATATCTCATTAGAGTTATGTTTTACCAAATTGAGAATACCGTTTTAAACAATAAATTTAAACATTAAGTTTGGGGGCTGGTTAGTAAGGAGTTATACCTTTCTTTTGCATTTATGCTGATTGTGATGTTCTCTTCACTCATGTAATTCATGACTAGGTGTCCTTTAAATTACGAAGTAAACAAATCTAAAGCAAATATTTCCATACGGAAATTAATTTGTTTATTTCACATTAATTTGTTTGTGCGGGAATCTAACCCGCGACTTTTCATTTCGAAACCGGCTCTTCAATTTATCACGAAGGCTAAAGAATAATATATTTATCGCAACTATTTCATTTATAATCCAATTTAATCAAACAGTGCCGATCGAATCTAATTGAAAACGCAAAATGTGTTTAGACAACCTAACATCAAGATGACCTTAAGCCGACAATTCGCGGTCATTAGCGCCATGTCCATTGTTCCTTTTGTTTCTGTGCGAAGAAAAAAAACTCGTTCTTTGAACACTTCAAAGCGGCAAAGATGTCAAATTCCACAGAAATAGGCCGTGTCAAGTCGGAGTTAAGAGTCCCAATGCCCCGCAGCGGTGACGATTATGTAACCAAAGCCAGCCCCATGGTAGGGCTACCACTTGGTTTGCGTTCGCAAATTACCAATGGCTGGCCTTTGACAATTAATTTACATTATTTATTCATCGGAGGGAGCGTTATAATGGCATAATTATAGCACAAAGTATCTTGAATATTTCGGAGTAAGAATTGCTTGGAAATTTTATAATAATGAGGGTATAGGATCAGAAATTGTTTGCAAATTACGCTGCCTACCTATCAAAATAACATCCTTTTAATAAGAAATTATGTTAACATCAGTCTGAAAAATTATTTAACCTGTTTTTAAAACGGCAAAATTATTGTCAAACAACATATTTGTTTACATAATACTTAATTCCTCGTCTCTATCACAACCACCACATCGAAAAAAGAAAAAAAATAGAAAATATTTTTTAATAAACTTGAATTGAGAATAGTGTAAATAAAAAAACATTAATTTTATTGTAAAAAAGCGTGGGGTGCTTTTTAAAATATTATCAGAGATAATCCTTCTACTCATATTATCTGTCAATAAAATATTTATAACTATTGACACCAAAAAAAGCGTGGGTTGCAACGCTTTTTTCTCTACAATAAAATACATGTCTTTCTTATTAACACTATTCTCAATTCAAGTTAATTAAAAATTATTTTCTATATTTTGTGGGTTTTTTATTAAGCGTCTTTTTTACTTTTTATAAACTATTATTTGATTTGCATTTTTTAGTTCACTAAAAACAAGTTCGATTTTTAAAAATGCGAATTGATATGGTTTCGCTTACTTGTAAACCATAGCGCGATCTAATTCTATGCCGGCGCCATCTATTGAAGTACAAGGAAAACTTAAGTATTATTTATTTAGTTGGATTTCTATAAAAACTTATTTTTTAGTTAAAAATATTGTATTGCCATCGGTCCTATATAAGTATGCCAAATTTAGAATTAATCCGACGTTTTGAAGTGGGTCAAACTCATGTTCAAAGTGTAAGTTTCATACATACAGATATACATACATACATACGTCTGAAGCTAATAAAAGCGTGCTAAAAAGAAGTATGAAATCTCAAATATCCTAAACCTATAACTCGTGCATGGCAGCCCTACGCCAGACGCAGTGGGATGAAAGCGCTGCGACGACTCACGACCCTCGTCATCTGAAGGAGTGCGACGCAACTGTTCTACATTTGCGCGAGTCGACAAATCCTCCGCATTACTACCACACATTTTTACGCGAAAATGAACAAATTTGAATATTGTTTATGGGTTTGGATTTAAAGAATTTATTCACTCATAAAAGACATAATGTCCACTTACAATGAGTATTAGTAAATTGAATTTAAAAACTATGGTTAGCTCAATCAATCTTAAAAAGAAAATATAAGAACAGGTAATAATAATTTAAAATATTTCTTGGCTCACAAATTTTCTTAGTCTTGTTTTAAATTTCTCTATTGATTCACATTCATTTATTGGGTCTTTCCTATCTTTATTTCGTTTATTGATCCGTTATCCTTTATAGGTGTTCTTATCGGTACTATGTTCATACATACATACATACATATACACTCACGCTTTTTATCCTCGGAGAGGTAGGCAGAGGCACAATTAGTGCACCCACTTTTCGCCATTATTCCGTCCCATGATGTAATAGGCGGCGAGCTTACCGCCATATCGGGCACGAATTCCAGACTCCGAGCTGATACTGAATAGAAAAACTCAATATCACTTTGCCCGACCCGGGGATCGAACCCGAGATCTCGGCTTTGCAGTTGTACCATAATACTACTACGCCACCGAGGCAGTCGAACGTGAGGTACTCTGTTCATGATTTGATTATAATATTATAAATAATAGACTTAGAGGTAGAAAGTTTTGAAACTATATGATACTAGTAGTGCTCGCGGCTCCGCCCGCGTGAATAAGTTTTTCCGGGACAAAAATATTTTCCCGGGATAAAAAGTACCCTATGTGTTATGGAGAACATGATCTACCTGTGTGCCAAATTTCATCGAAATCCGATCAGTAGTTTTTGCGTGAAAGAGGAACAAACATCCATACATCCAAACATCCATACATTCTTACAAACTTTTGCGTTTATAATATTAGTAGGATTGTTGTCTTGGCCCCATGCAGAAATATTGTAAATAAGTAAATTTAGTACCTAAATATTATTTTGGAGAGGATAGTAAATCTATAAAGCTACAGAAGTCAGATATAATTATGGAAGTTATAGCTACAAATATGAAATAACCTTGTCCTAATTAAAAGCAGCCTGTACATAATTTTGTTGATATTCTTGCGATAAAATGAAATGTATGATATCGAAAAAGAATATTTTGATATACACATATTAATATATCAACATATCGCTTCAAAGCAAGGTGGTACAGTACGGTTCTATGAACTAGTACAGAGCATCCTTATTTATTCGATACTATTAAGATACCTACACCAGCGTTGACCCGAGGTAACATTTCGCGGTAGACTCCCTAGTGTATCATATTTTACGTTATCTATTACTACACTATGCATCGCCCCTATCTTTCTATTTAGATATAATAGCATACCATACCATATTAGCAGTTGCAAGAATGATGAACAATTAGAACTAGTCAGCTTTATAGCCAATGTGTGAACGAAATTAACTTATTACTATTGCAGAAAATAATAAAGTTACCCAGGTAAAGGGAAAAAGCAAGGAATGAGATAGATATAAAGTCCTGGTAGAGTCAATGGGAGTGTACGAATTTATTAAGAAGCTTGAAAATAAATAAAAACAGAATATATCGGAGAAAATAAATAAATAACGTAGACGGACTATTTATCTATTATGTTGCTAAGTATTTTGGAACGAAACAAGCGTAAAATATTTTACATTATGTTTATTGACTTTGCTTTCAGCTTAGATAGCTTTATTCACTACCAAATGACGATGGAAATAATAAGTTATGTTAAATAACATTATTCTCTTGGGTTCATTATCAATTTAGTCATGCACTGGTTTACATTGTTTATTCGTTTAACCATAGCTGATAAAGACCCGTTGTTTCCTCAACTTATCCTTGATCTTTCATTGTTCTTTGGATATTCATCAAATACATTTATATCAGCTTCCAAGAAAGGAATTCATGTATTGAAAGTTGTTTAAAATATTATGCTTTCTCAGTGATCGGCTTAAAGTATTTCTTTGTCTAACCTTTGAAACAGTTGAACCAATTTTGACGATTACCTTATCATCGGGAAGAAAATTTACTTAGAGTAGTTACATAATGAATGTAGTAATCTCGCGTAAAATTCCTTTATCAAATTGACGCGAAGCTAGTTTACTATATAATTAATTACCGCTTTCCTAAGATTTATTACTTTGTGCTTTTCTGTTATATCATTTATTACGTAATAGAAAACGAAAGTGCACTACTTAGTGGCCCTTATGTTAGCAGGGTGAAGAGTTTGAAACTAGTCACTACCTAGCAACAGTCGGTGTTACCATGCGAAAGTTTCCATTTTGCCTTATGTTAACTATAGCTAGAAAGTATTTGTAATTAGCTTGTTTCCAGTCTCTATTTTCTGTTTATTTGATTAAACTTATTGTTTACGACTGCAAAGCTGAGGTCTCGGGTTCGATCCCCGGGTCGGGCAAAGTGATATTGAGTTTTTCTATTCAGTATCAGCTCGGAGTCTGGAATTTGTGCCCGATATGGCGATAGGCTCGCCCCCTATCACATCAAGGGACGGAATAACGGCGAAAAGTGGGTGCACTAGTTGCGCCTCTGCCTACCCCTTCGGGGATAACAGGCGTGAGTGTATATGTATGTACTTATTGTATAAATTTGAATTCTTTTGGAATAAATTTCTATTTCAAATAGTTCCGTGTGTTATTTTATCTCCTACAAAATTATTTAGGTAGTTATATTTCTAGAACGAACATAATTTCATGCTAAGCTGAACCATTGCCATAATAAGATAAAAGTAGCGGTCGCGGACGGCCCCGACTTAGCGCTTAGCTGGTGAATACCTAATCACGAGTGTAATTCACGCCCCCTTTAATGTAGGAGGAATTTAATCTGAGAAATTGGTTTACGAACGAATATTGTTTTCTGTTGATGCCACCGTGCAAGCGTGAAAGGCTTTTTTTTTAATAGTCTTACCCACTCTTTTTTTCCCTGGAAAAAGCCTTTATATTAAACCAAGACAAATGGACGACAGCCTAGTTGGAAATTGAACTTTCTACTGTAACAATCTGAAAGTTCAAACCCTAAGGCACACATCTCTGACGTTTTTAAGTTATTTGTGTATTGTTTATCAATTATAATTGTTCGCTTTAATCTCAGAGTAAGTATATACCTATTGAGCGCGCTTACGCAAGTGGGAACAATAGGCACGGGTGGGAACATCGTCCTGCGCCGGCCGCAAGCGCTTGTAGTCACTCGAGTAGGAACGGTGTGAGCACACGCGAGTGAGATCTATGCGGATATTTGATTATTAATACTGCAAAATGGTTAAATGTTCTGTGGAATCTTGTAAAAACGACACTCGGAAACACACTTAACAGAATTCTAATAACACGTTTCACAGGCAAGCCATATTTCAGTATATTTTTAGGTAAAATTGAAATCACGCGTCGCGGTATGAAAGACGCTCGGGAGGCGAGCACTTGTACCCCCCGCACTGCCCCGCATCCCGCTTTTTCGATAGTCATGTTACGCGTCGATACCAGGGTGTCGACTCCCAAAAGCGATATTCGATATATCGCGACATTTGTCGTGTCGAAGCCTACTCTCAGTTACATCGTTTATACTATCTAAACGATCAACGAACGAACGAAACATATTTGCCAATGTCGTCTGTAAACCTACTCTAAATGGCAACTGTCAGTGACGAACATTTGATTTTGACATCGACTCAAAAATACTTACTAAATAAATATATTTAAATATATTATACCGTCGTTTAAATATATTATAATTTCAAGAAACTTTTAAATTAACGCGCTGTCTCTAACGTAGTGTTTATGTTCTCCTTGGCGCTCTGTCTGCCAACTAATTTAGTGTTGGGTAGGACATACAAGAGGCGGTACATTTGTCCCGTACATGAAGCAAAATGTAAGAGCGGCTCAACATTTTTTATTGTACTACTTCATATTTCATGTCGCGGTAGTCACGAATTCGTCGTATGCACTATCTATCTCAGAAAAACTATAAGACGGGGTCAGAGAGGGAGCGAAAGGCATGCAACAAATTACAATAGTACGTTATTTTTCAATGAAAATCCTACTAATATTATAAAGGCGAAAGTTTGTAAGAATGTATGGATGTATGGATGTTTAGATGTTTGGATGTCTGGATGTTTGTTCCTCTTTCACGCAAAAACTACTGAACGGATTTCGATGCAATTTGGCACACGGGTAGATCATGTTTTGGATTAACACATAGGGTACTTTTTATCCCGGGAAAATATAAAGCGGGATTTTTATCCCGGAAAAACTTTATAAAGCGGGCGGAGCTGCGAGCAAAAGCTAGTATGTCATATTTGTACTCGTTACTTCAAATGTATCACCGAGCTTCATTACGCCTCGCCTCATTTGAAGTGGGACATTGTACTGGCTTAGAAAAAGAGGCTAGTCTTACAAACTCTTTTTTTTTGTGTCGTGTCCTACCCAACTATGAGTATGCGGTATGCCTATCTGTGTGTGTGAATAATTTTCCCTTGTAGGGAAGGCAAAGGGTTCACACCCATACAGCCTCGTCTTAAGTGATATTTTTCGTTGGGTTTTTTTTTACCTACGTACTATGTCGTAGTTAAGCAGTGACTAACCAAGACTTTATCATGAAGTTTTGTCGGCAACGAGAAAGCACTTGATTGGCACAGTTGTTTCAATTCACTTCATTTGAGCACTTTCATAGAACTATATTGGATGATATACCACCATAATTATGCAATATAACACCAAATATCACTAAAATAATGAATTAAAACAAGAGCACCTCATGAAACTTCCACGTTCCCGCCAAAACTCCGCCTATCTGTGACTATAACAAGTTTGTCTTTTTTTTATTATTTATTTAAATATTACGGCTCTAGATACTAGTCCATTGAGCCCGTCTTTCATAAATTGTTATCCTTAGTCCTAACTACTATTTCGAAGTAAAGCAGTGGCTACTTTACCAAGACATTATTGAAGAGTTTTGGAAGCGACAAAAATAAATACTTGATTGTCACAGTTATTTCAATTCACTTCATTTGAGCCCTTTAATAGAACAATATTGGATAATATAACACCATAATCTTACTAATATTATAAAGGCGAAAGTTTGTAAGTATGTATGGATGTTTGTTACTCTTTCACGCAAAAACTACTGAACGGATTTCGATGAAATTTGGCACACGGGTAGATCATGTCCTGGATTAACACATAGGCTACTTTTTATCCCGGGAAAATATAAACCGGGACTTTTATCCCGGAAAAACTTATTAATGCGGGCGGAGCCGCGGGCACAAGCTAGTTACGCAATATAACAGTAAGTATTACCAAAATAATGAATTAAAACAAGAGGGCCTCATGACACTTCCAAGTTCCCGCCAAAACTCCCAAGTTTGTCATAACTCCAGTGCTGCCAGATATATGATGGTTGAAGTCGCAAAAACTTCATCGTGAAGTAGCCTAAAGTCGCCGCATTGCATATGGAGAGGCAAAGAAGCAAAAAAAGTCTTTAATTCCAGATGAATGCTGGCCCAACTCGCCAAAAATTGGCAGTAGCCTAAAGTCGTCCAATTGCGTGGGGATGCGAAGAGCTATTAAAAAGCTCCCCAATTTTACATGTATCGTGTGTAAGGTGATCTGAGTACATGTTTTGTACTATCAAAGTTAAAAATATTAAAAACAAACAATTAAAACAATTAAAAAAAGAAATATTAACATTTAATTTGGACTGGCTGGGTTGCGCAATACATAAGACAAATGTCTGTGATTTTTTTTAAAACTAATTCTAAGATTACACATATACAATTGGTGTAAAATAATTAACAAAATATTAAGGGGGATATTGAAGAAAAGTATGTATTAAAAATGAGCGGTCCTCCAATAATGGCATATAATAAATGTAAATCACATAAGCTGAGGAATACAAATAAATAATTATTAATCTTTGTTTCATTTTGGACCAAACTCCCTAAATAAGAATTAACAAAAATAATAGTAGTTGGTACAAACACCTATAGGTGCCTACCTACCTATCCTTACATCTGCAACACTAGCGCCGTACGGATATAGTGCCAAACTTTTTGCCCAACCCTAGTGTCCTATCTGTCTCTAACTAATATTCAGTTGTGACAAACTTGGGAGTTTTGGCGGGAACTTCGAAAGTGTCATGAGGTGCTCTTGTTTTAATTCATTATTTTGGTAATACTTAGTGTTATATTGCATAATTATGGTGGTATATTATCCAATATAGTTCTATTAAAGGGCTCAAATGAAGTGAATTGAAATAACTGTGATAATCAAGTATTTATTTTTGTTGCTTCTAAAACTCTTCGATAATGTCTTGGTAAGGTAGCCACTGCTTTACTTCGACATAGTAGTTTGGACTTAAGAGTTAGGACTAACGATAAAAATTTATGAAGGACGGGCTCAATGGACTAGTATCCAGAGCTGTAATATTCAAATAAATAAAAAAAAGACAAACTTGTTATAGTCAGTCCAGTGCTGCCAGATTAGGCGACTTTTCGCCATTCAGGCTATCTTGAAGAGTGTTGGGGTGACCAAAAATTGCGAATGGCGACTGGTCGCCGTTTAGGCTACGCGAATCGTGATTAGTCGCCAATTTAGGCTACTTCGGAAAGTCTGTGTTTTATGCATTGTTTTTTTCGAATTTGAGGATATTTATATAGCTTTGAGGGTACCCCCTTACACACAATCATTGAAAACTGGGGACCTTATTTTTTTTTGCTCTCCGCGTCCCCACACAAGTGGGCGACTACGGCTACTTCGAATTTTCGCCACGATGGACCAGTAGGAATTAGAAATTGGGGAGGTTTTTTTTTTGCTCCTTCACCTCTCCATATACAAAGAGGCGACTTTTGGGCTACTTCACAATGAATTTTCGGCGACTTCAACTGTCAAACATCTGGCAACACTGTAATATATAGTTATCTGTGTCAATAACGATACGACACTGCTCCGAAAGTATCGCAAACAGCCTACTCTAACAAATGTACGGATACTTTATCGTTTATCGTAACTATAGACTAAGTTTATGTCTTTTATTTCGTTAATCGGAGTGAATGATATTGTGCAAAACTTACAAAAATAAAAATTATCCTTTATGGAGTCACTGTCAAATACGCTGTGAAGTTGACAAGAGTTAATAAATATCAAATAATCAAACTTGTAAACAATATCTTTATTCAAAAATCGAAATACAACAATTTACTGTATCGTAAGTATCCATTTGTTTGATTGTGTTGTTTTATGTGACTATCATATACATGTAAAAATAATTATTCTTGTGTTGTTGTAGACTACTAACATCGTTAAAACATCAAGTCATTACGCCAGTTGAAAAAAAAGGATTAGTAAATCAATATAACATCTCATACAACAAGAGTCAATCGCCTTCGTTTGTCTTCTCCCACCAACCAAAGTCTCCAATGTAAAAACATTCAACAAACTTTGCAATCTGCAACAACAACAACAACGTGATATTGGCGGAATAGCTTCATAATCATGCATGTCGCCAGTAACCAAAAAAGAAGAAGAACAGTTACGGTACGTTTCATATATTTAACATTAGGAAATTGCAAAGTTTCCTACAATTTATCATAGCATGATGTGATTTTTTTCTGATACATATTTTATGTTTTTAGTATGTGTCTCAATCATCATCAGTACCAACCAATTATATGTCTCATTCAATTTCCTTCACGAGCATAAAGACATAGCAAAAAGTATACTTTGGATAATTGATGGGAATGCTCAAGCACAGTGGGTGTGGGAGGAAGTTGGTTAGCTTTTGAACTGTTTGGATGGCAGAATAAAGTTGAGGCTAAAGGTAATTAATGTTTTATTGATACATTACTTTTATTTCCATGTTGTGCAAATTTATGATAAATTACATTCGAATGTAGACTGACAAGAAATATCTTGCAATATAATTAGCTGTCCGCAGAGACCATATAGAATATAATGGTGGTTTGAATCACATAGAGGACAACTGAATATTCTAAACCCTTAAAGATGTCTGACCTGGCGTTACAACAATGAAACACATGAGAGTTTATTAATATAATAAATTTAAGATAATTTTACATATTATATTGTCTCTCATATATACATATTTTAATTACAATACTGAATTATTTTGTTTAGGTCCTACCCGGTGCTTAATGGGACTGCAGCCAACTCAAGTTCAAAGAAGCACTGTCCAAAAACAATTGTTCCACGTGTAAAGTGAAATAAACAATTTGCATAGAATTATGTGATATTAATGAGAATCTGGAAATCTATAATACTAAATTAATAAAACTTGGTTTGGGTCTGTTAAATTTCTAATTATGTATATTAGTAGTTGTGTTCTTAATTTATATACATTTTTTATAATACTTTAAAATTGTCAATATTCTGATATATTTTTTCTACATTTCAATGCATACTAGGCATTTATAGGTAAAGCATTTAACATACTATTGTAAGTTTTTTACCATAATGTAGATAGATAAGTTTTAATGTAATTACTACTGGTTGTCCTAAAACAATAAGTGAATTGTAATAAATCTAGTACAGCTTTTTTAATCCTTTACAGGGAACAATAAATGTTACTTAGTTAACTTTTATTTTTACTTATTTAGCTAATAATACAAAAAATATAAACAGTTAATTAAAATAACAGATGTCTTTTAAAACTAGAAAGTTTACCCGTATTGTTTAAAAAAAGAATCTTTCGATTACCCTTACCGAAAATTAAAACTTCTTTTGGACGTAGATTTGGGGAGTTCGTTAGAGCTCACACTTATAACTCAGTGCGAAGACACTGCAACTTAAAAAGCCTTTCATTACATGAAGCAAATGATGTTATGAGATGACAAAGTGGCTTCTATCTCTGAGCTATTTAGAAACAGAAAATATTTTAAGCTGAATAAACTCACCTATAGGTAATGATCTCAAACAAGACTGATACATATTACTTCACATTAATTATGGTTGAATAAAATTTGTTATTTTATCTTCCTTTTATTCTTGCCATATGCCTAGTTTTGTTATTGTTTAACATATAATATATATATATAAATAAATTAGTATTAAAGTCAGAACTTAAACAAATATTTAGTTACATAATATAAGAGTTTTGTGGAAATATAAAACAAAAATGAAATATATATTGAAATGAAATGAAATGAAATAAATTTATTCGAACCCATAAAATGTTATACATTATTTAGATTCAGTCAATATTAACTCTACCACCAGTTCGGAAAGCAGTTCTCACTAGAGAAGAACGGGCAAGAAACTCTAGTGTTGCTCTTTTCAAAATCAGTTCAAGGTAAAAAATACAATTCATAATAAAAAAAAAAATAACATGATGTAAATCTATTTGTTATTTTTGTTTAGAGCAGTTCATTTATATACTCTCAAAAAAGGTAATAAATTTTAAAATCCTCTACGAGTGTATAACCCTCTTAGGAATCATGTAATAATTTGGTCTGAAGTTCTTCAAGATGTCGTTATTAATCTAAGTGTATCCCTAATCCCTAAGTTTATCCGTAATACTTAGATGTAGTAAGCGAAAAGGGCAGACCAGTCCACACAAGCAGCACCCGTTCACGAGTATGACGCATGTGCCAGCCATCGGCCTCCTCTACCATGTTGCAGGGAAGTGACCGACCCGGCACACGACGCCGCCGCAGGCACAGACAGTTAAGGAGTGTATTATATATAATGTATAGACTCATATTATGGTCCCCAAGATACAGGCACTGCCTAGTTTGGGGCCCCCTGCCAAATGTAGTGTTTAATTTTAAACTAGCTGTAAGTACTAACATAATTCTTAGAATTCTATGTACTTAATTACTGATGTTCCTACTTCTTTGTCAAAATTGTTTGTGCCAAATAAAATTGTTATTATTATTATTATTTATTATAATTATACATATACTTATACACTCACGCTTGTTATCCCCGAAGGGGTAGGCAGAGGCGCAACTAGTGCACCCACTTTTCGCCGTTATTCCGTACCATGATGTGATAGGGGGCGAGCCTATCGCCATATCGGGCACAAATTCCAGACTCCGGGCTGATACTGAATAGAAAAACTCAATATCACTTTGCCCGACCCGGGGATCGAAACCGAGACCTCAGCTTTGCAATCGTACTGTAATATAACTACGCCACAGGGGCAGTTATTATAATTATATTCTTGTTTAATTTTTTTCTTTTTTATTCTTGCTTTACTACGAAGTATTATACCTTATAGAAAATTTAATCATTTTAATTAGATACATCCTCAGCAAACGTAACTAACATTTAAAACAATAAAATCGCTGATATGAACTTATTTGCTGCTTTCTTCTTTGATGGAAGGCTACATTTTCATCCCTGCGAACTTTAAAGAAAATCTTGTGATTGTCTCAAAGCAAATAACATCAATTGTGATAATTATTGTTGCTACAAGGTATATGATCCAAGATTGTTTTATTGTACACCAAATTTCGAGAGAATTTACTCGAAAATCACAAACATAACACGTAACGATAATGCTGACGACGCCCTAAAAGGTCTCGTTGCGATTATCGCAAAAATGACGTTTGAGGCGATGTCAAAATCAAATGTTCGTCACTGACGATTACCATTTAGAGTAGGTTCATAGACGACATTGGCAAATAATGATTCGTTCATTCGTTGATCGTTCAGATAGTGGTAGTTTACGATAAAAGATAATGAATCCGAACAATTGTTAGAGTAGGGTATTTGCGATACTTTCGGAGCAGTAGCGTATCGTTTCCGATATATCGTTGTCGATTATTAGAGTAGACCTTCAGAATCGATGTAATCCTACTAATATTATAAAGGCGAAAGTTTGTAAGAATGTATGGATGTTTGGATGTTTGGATGTTTGGATGTTTAGATGTTTAGATGTTTGGATGTTTGGATGTTTGTTCCTCTTTAACGCAAAAACTACTGAACGGATTTCGATGAAATTTGGCACACGGGTAGATCATGTCCTGGATTAACACATAGGCTACTTTTTATCCCGGGAAAATATAAAGCGGGACTTTTATCCCGGAAAAACTTTTTAAAGCGGGCGGAGCCGCGGGCAAAAGCTAGTATTTTCATATTATAGCATACGTATTTATATCGAAGGCGATGCTTAATATAATGTAGCTTAGGTAACTGTTTTTGTCTGTGTGTGATTTTTAAGCCAATTAATAATTGCGTTTTTGTTTATGAAATGAAAGAAATAATTACTGTTCCTAAAAATTGACTGATTACGATAATATTTTTAAGCTATTGCATAGCTTCTATCGCGGGTCTTGACAGTATAAGTTAGCAATCATTAAGATATATTTCTTTGACATTTTTTTAACATTGGTAATAAATATTTCAAAAACTAGACGTGACTATTTTAGGCTTGGGGAGACTAGCTAAGAAATCCATGTTGCGATGCTCGGTTTATATTCATTGGTTCAATTATAATAGATATCCATTAATATTATTGGTTCTTAATGCTTGTAAAAAAGGCTCTTGAGGTACCGTGTTTATAAATCATTCCACATGGCACTACACCAATTCGCAGCATAGCTTTTATCTATATTAACACAATACGCTTAAAATTACTCACAAGGCCATATTTTGTAGAACCACAATTTTTTAACAACAATATGTACCGCGCCGCCGGACCTGTACTTATCGATAACTGTTGCGTTGGTGCTGCTCGCGTGCCCATCCCTAGCAGTCGCTAACATTTCTATATAAGTAGCTATAGTTCACCTGCCTACGCTGGGTAGTGGGCGCACGATGCGATATTAGCGCTCTATAGGTATATACTTACTCTGAGGCTTTAATGCTGAAGGATAACATCGTGAGGGAACCTACATACCTGAGAATTCTCCATAAGAATTTCGAGGGTATGTCAAGTCTGCCAATCCGCACTAGGCCAACTAGGTGGACTAAGGCCTAACCCCTCTCAGTAGTAGAGGAAGCCCGCGCTCAGCAGTGGCCTTCTAACAAACTTCCTAACATTCAAGTATCTTTACATCTTGTGCCCTGTGGTCCGGGGGCATATAGAGAGTTCCACCACGGCATCCTCTGCCTGTCGTAAGAGGCGACTAAAGGGGGCTTCTAGAGAGTCGCCGGGCGAGCAGCGGGGGGCTGCTCAGTCCAATTTAAGCGACTCCGAGGTGGTTGACAATGCGGGTGGTTGGTCTCTCGCTGTCGTAGACGCCAAAGGTGTCCTTTAGAGTGTGGGGGCATCTTAGCCCCCTTGTATAGAGAGGGGCCGTAACGGCATCGCGCAGGGACGGTCCCGTGCAACACATCTTAGTGCAACAAGATACCCCGGGGCCGTCTCGTATGCGCCGAAGAAGGCCACCGCGGGTTTTGGTTGGTATGCCAGTGAAGGGGGTACATAGTGTTTGGGACTCGGTCCAATGCTCGCTCGGATGATACTATACTCCCGAGTGTCGACATTGGGCTGTAAGACTGTGCGAAACCAACATAACCATTCCACTCACCCCCCGAGTGGTGGTAGCGATAATGCGTTTCTCCCCGCGAAAAAAAAAAAAAGTATCTTTACATCTTAAAAAACTTTCCTAAAACATATCGTTCTGTTGCCAGACGCGATGTACGAATCAAGTAATATTATATACAATTCAAGTACTTATTCCCACGTTTTTGTTGCAAAGAAATCGTCTCGTCGTGTCCTTAGCGGTTTCGTGGCGCGTCTCTTGGGCACGATTTATTATGTTTCTCTTTTCTCCACCTGAATAGTTATAAGGCAGCGACTATATAACCCCTAGACTCCTAATGTTCAATATTTCTCTTCAAATTAATTCTGTCAACTACCTGAGGTTTGAGGAAGCGGGGTACTGCATTATGATTGGTTCTTCCAACACCTTATCGCATTATATAACCTTGGAAACATAGGCACAGGGATAGGACGAGTTAAATGAAAACACGATTTTTTTATCGATATTACTTTTATGCAATAAAGTTTTATAGTAATATCATTATTATTTATTAAACATATTAATATTTTAACGAAACTCTTTATGTTATCGAATGACAGATGGCGCTTAGTAAGTCTCATCGACATTAACAAGAATTTTTGAGCTGACTTGTAGGAATAACACAAAGAATAACTCAAAACAATCGTTATAATCAACAAACAAAATAAAAAAAATATCCTAATAACATTTATTTCTGATACCGCTAGTCAAAAATATATCCTAATCATTTTTAAAATTAGTTAACTATTACTAATGAACTAAGCATTTAAAATAAGAAGCCTGTTAAAATTAAATAGGCCTCAGATAAATTGATTAGTTGAGTAGCGTTTGAGTATTCGGGCGACAGTTTCTTTTATTTTTAATTTTATCGATAGAACTATCGACAAATCCTTTTGGTGTATCACTTACTTTTAATGTTTAAAAACAAAACGAAATAGAAAATGTAAAAAGTACTTTCGTCGAAAAGAGATGCAAATATAACAAGATGGCGCGTAAACACAACAAGGCCAGTCTAAGATGAACTCCGTAAAATTTTAAATAAAATGTGATTATGTGTCGTTATTGACTTACCTGTGAAATGTAATGCCATTTTTATGAAAATTTGAATTATGGCTATTTATACCACACCATTTTATTGTGCACGGGTTCATTACAATAGTTATTTATTCGCAAATACGGAAGTATTTACAGCTCACAGTTGTGGTCGCAACTGACTTGAAGATTTTGAACGGTAAGCTACATTGGATCTATTTGTCAGATGTGTTGCCCGAAGCCGATCGTCTGTTATTAGGAGTCTAGGGGTTATATAGTCGCTGTTATAAGGACTGAAGTTACAAACATAGTAGGTATATATTAAATAATTGGATTTGAATATTATTATGTTACCCGCTGTTCGGTTTCAACGGTTATTAGTGTAGTATTTTCCCGGGATAAAATGTAGCCTATGTGTTAATCCAGGATATGATCTACCCGTGAGCCAAATTTTATCTAAAGCCGTTCAGTAGTTTTTGCGTGAAAGAGTAACAAACATCCATACATCCAGACATCCATACATACTTACATACTTCCGCGTTTATAATATTAGTGAAATGAAATGAAATGAAATGAATTTTGTATTATTACAAGTTAAAATTAGTAGGATTATGGGAGCAAATAAAGCGGAAGATTTTTAGCAATTATATTTTATTTAGCTGTAGGTTGCGAATTTTAAAGTAAACACTTTTTAAATAATTTAAAAACAAACTAGCCCATACACTATATACCACAGAAGTTTCACATAAAAAGGCTGTGTACTGCATTGCTTCATCATCTTAAAAAATCTGCTATTGTGTCTCACAATGCCAATGGAGTACGATATCACTGATTTTTTGTTATTGTACCCTATATCGATTACTTTCTTTTTAAAGGTAGCTCTAAGCAGCGCCCAATTTTGGTTGTTTGTTTTATGTTACGGTTTTATAGTATCCATACTATTACCGTACACTTTAAGGGTTTCGTAAATGTTGTTTTTCGTGTAAAAAGCAATAGCTTTCATGATACTGCTTATGGTAATTCGGAAAGGTCTGAAATAATGTCTTTACGAATGTTGCCAAGAGAGGCTACAGAATTTTATTAACATACCTTTTAAAGGATAATAGCTTACTGATACCGTATTGCCTTAATAAAATTAATATCTATAAAAAAAAACATTGTGGACGACAGCCTAGTTAGGAATAGAACGGTCTGCCGAGACAATGTCCGGAGGTTCGAAACCCAAGGCACACACCTCTGACTTTTCAATGTTACGTGTGTATTGTTTATCAATTATCGTTCACTTCAACGGTGAAGGAAAACATCGTGAGGAAACCTATATACCTGAGAATTCTCCATAAGAATTTCAAGGGTGTGTGAAGTCTGCCAACCCGCACTAGGCCAGCGTAGTGGACTAAGGCCTAACCCCTCTCAGTAGTAGAGGAGGCCCGTGCTCAGTGCAGTGTGCAGTGTGCAGTGCAGCAAGGAGCAGGATATAATACAGGACTGATATTATAATTTAATTTATTATTAAAAAAAATCAATACATAATTTTTACTTTTTTGTGTCATATTACATATTATATTTAATAATGTCTTCATAAAATTATTATCTGATAATATTCCTTAAATATTGTTTCTATATTGTCCTCAAAAGTTTAAAAAAAATTGTCTCTTAAAAACTTTGTCTGCGATTTCTGCTGCATTTTCTTAGTAGCGTCATCTGAAAATAATGTATTCTATCAATAATGCTCGATTTCAATTGGTTACGTAAACGGGTGTCGAAAGACACATGAATGTTTTATTATACCATTCCGTTTCAATTTCCACAAATGACATTTTATTCCCAGTTTACTTGAAGAGGATGACAGCGTATTAAAATCTACGTTTACATTTTTTTATGTTATTTATTTTGGTATATCATCGACTCTTTCTTAGCCGCTAGTCGCTTAAGGTCACGCGGCTAGGAATAAGAGTCCATCCTTAAAACACATCCTTCCTAGGCAGTCCCTAGGGCTAATATCAGAGATTACCTATGATTTTTCCTTAAGGTAGCTAATGTTAAAGTTATGCTATTTTTGTTATGACCGTGATTGTGTGTAGATAATAGCCATCCACAATAATGCGCCCATTAACTTTTCTAATCGCTTACAGTCCAAGTGGGCAACCTTTCGCTTGGGCTTTGGTTCTGTAAATTCACACTAAATGCAAATAAATATCTAAATACTAATGAATAATCAAAGTCTTCCTAACCTAACCTTTTTTTTTACGCGGAGAAAGTGACTTATTACTACCGCCCAGCGTTCAAGGGGAATGACTAAGCGGTTGTGTTGGGTTCACCGTGCCTTACGACCCGACGTTGAGCCGCCCGGAGAGATGTAAAACGTCGGGCGACCGTCGGGCCGAGTCCCTAACCTATATACAACGCACGGCATACCAACCAAAACTCCACGGTGGCCATCTTCGGCGCATTAGGGACGGCTGCGGCCTGCGGGCTTCCTCGAAACGTTAAATATTGTTCCATATTCTTCTTTATTTAATCCACATGCTGAAAGAACTATTTACGGAACTCGACGGAGTAATTTCAAACTTTAACGTCATCCTAAAGTGGCCGGCGGAAAAATTCGCGTTGAATTTAGTAGCAAAATGTCTAAGCTTGAAACATTACAGGAGCGATTCTTTTACCGTACACTGATTTTATTCTACAACTTTCCAAAGTAGGTTGCGAATAATTTAGCAAAAAGACGTTACACATTTAATTAAGACGTAAAGGAAATTTTCGCTTTTACCTGGGCCTCAAAATCTAACCAGGCATACACTTTGTGGTTATTAAAGGGGGAAAAATATGGATCTTGGATCCAATAAAAAATATTTTTACATCCCTCCATTTATAACTAACTTTTTTAATAACCTGCATTTCAGATGTAGTTTATAAGCAAAATAAAATTGCATAAATCTCAAAATCGGAGAACTCTAAAATTGTACAGTTTATTGCAAGGGTCCAAATATTCTATCCCGGTAAAAATTTTGGGCCCGCTTTTGAACATATCTTTTTTAACAATCATTCGAGCGCAGGTACATTTTAAGCAATGTTGTAAAACTAAATCTCCATATTTTAAGTGTTTTATTGACACCAATTTGTTATTTAATGAATGCGGCTTAACGTTTACTGCGGTGCTAATGTAGCAAGGTTTAGCTAATTGGATCCACTAAACAGTTTGTATGGTTGTTTGATCTTTACAGATGAATCATAAAAAAATCAACATGTGGAAATAATCTTCTGTGGTGAAGAAATTCTATGGAAGTATTTAGGTATGACAGTGAACTCATATGGGTACTTAAATGTTGTATTCATTAAGGAGTTTCTTTTCCTGTCTCTAATAGTCTAATAAATTCTTGTGTGAGGTCCATATCCTACCAAGTACTAATATTATCTATTAATATAGAAGGTATATTCCTTATAGACTCCAAAACGGGTGTAGACTGTAGCGATCTTAATGAAATTTTTAGGTAACCTTCAGATTAGCCCAACGTGTGATAATGTGAAGGTTGGCAGTGAGCGGATCATTAAAATGTTTTTTTTATCATCGGCATCCGGCTATACATTATTTCGTGCTACCCTGCTGTAGCCTGTACCTACCGTGTCGTACGCGTCGCCCGTGTTCGCCCACATACCGCCTACTCGTCTTAAGCGTATGCAGGTATTGCAAAACATCTTTCTTCGATACGCTCTTGGTGCCCCGTGGTACGTTCGCAATCGCAACCTCCACGTGGACACCAACATGCCGTCCATCAGGAATTTCATGTAAATGACCAGGAAACGCTACTTCGATCGGTCGGTAAATCACCCAAATATGCTAATTCGCAAAACGTCCGTTTACACCATTCGACCGCGCCAAATGGAGATGGCCGCTTTCTGTTTTAACCGATCCAGACGACGATATCACTCTGGCCATCCGTCGTAAGAACGAGTTGTTAAAACTGCTACACTCCACAAGATCGCAGTTCCGTCCTCGCCGCGTTCCACGTCACTCGCTGACCCCCCCCCCCCAACAGTTCCGGCCCGGGTGTCGACGAAACAAATGAATAGGATTAGGTTAAAAACCAATCTTCCCCACTAATCGTTGATGTCTTATCGTCTTCCAGTGACCGTCCTGAGCCGAGGTTCGTAACCCGTTACTGGGTTGCCCTCAGCATGGTCATCTAAATTAAGGGTTTCGAGCGCCTTAAGCGTTCACCCTAAAGTCCGGTGTGGCCAGAAAAGCCGACCCTTGTCAGGCTACTGGCAGATTAGCCCACGTTAAAAAAAATACCAAATTTAAATGCAACTATTATTTTTCCTCTCCGCCCGTGTCATTTACAAAGTTTACTATGTTATGGCCCTTTAGTTCCGATTTTCATATCGTGCGGTTTGCGCCGCATGCGACCAACAGGTATATTAGATAATCTGTCACGTCGCGTCTCCACTTTAAAGCTTATTACATTGTATTACGGTCATTAATTTTCATCGCATGTCCCTTTACTATGATTCTACCGGCACGTTAAGATATCCTTAATCGCTTTACGTGATTGACGTCAGTTAATATTGACAGCAATATTGATTATCTGTTAATCATGATGTTTAAATTTTGCTTTGTTGCGTTTAGATGGAATTCATCATGATGACCATTAGTATGTAAGTAACATAAGGTTTTATTTGCCTTGAGGGTAAGCAGAAAAGCAATTGTATTTATACTTTGCCAAAATTAACTATATCATCCTGTGAAGGACGTGATAAGCTCACCAAAATAGGCACAAATTTTAATTCGGAACAATTGAAGAGTGTTTTCGGAAATCAAAACCTTATTAAAATTTAAAATGCCCAAACGAAAACAAAATCTGAAATCGCATGCTTCATAGTTGAAGTAAGAAAAAATCAAGATATCATGATTATTATCGTGTTATATGTTGTCATTATTTTATTATGGTATATACCTACTCCAATATCATTTGACTCATTCTTACTCCCATATTATTTGTCACTGAGTCAGGGAACTTCCTGCATTTAAAAGATACTGACAGGGAAGTCTCAGAACGATATCCTAAAATGCTTAAGTATTTTTTACACGGACATACAGTACGTTTACGACTATATCTTGAACATTACATACATAAAAAAAACGTTAAATCCAGGTTGTAATTTTCCGAAAAAATAAATATTTTAAGACGATTTACATATAAAAAACATAAATTTATTATCGTGACATCCTACTATCCTACTTCCTACTATAAACCTACTATCCTATTAATCCTACTATCCTACTAATATTATAATGGCGAAAGTTTGTAAGAATGTATGGATGTTTGGATGTATGGATGTTTGTTACTCTTTCACGCAAAAATTACTGAACGGATTTCGATGAAATTTGGCACACGGGTAGATCATGTCCTGGATTAACATATAGGCTACTTTCTATCCCGGGAAAATATAAAGCGGGACTTTTATCCCGGAAAAACTTTTAACGCGGGCGGAGCCGCAGGCAAAAGCTAGTAATATTATAAAGGCGAAAGTTTGTAAGAATGTATGGATGTTTGTTCCTCTTTCACGCAAAAACTAATGAACGGATTTCGATGAAACTTGGCACATGGGTAGATCACGCCCTGGATTAACACATAGGCTACTTACTTATGTAAACCGGGACTTTTATCCCGGAAAAACGTTTTGACGCGGGCGGAACCGCGGGCAAAAGCTAGTCATTTATAAAATAAAGATAAAAGTATGTAAATAGCAAAACGAACAATAGTCGTATGTTTATTAAGTATTTTAGAAACACTACTCCTCTTTTATCATCCACACACCCATATACACCCATAATATTTTTAATAGATATACATAAAGATTCATATTCTATCAAATGAGATAATTATTGTCGTTTCAGTGGGCAAAAGCTTTTAAATAGCCACAGGTATCCATAGTAAATAATGTAGATAATGAAAATTATAGATATGGCGAAGTATTGCGTTAATATTTATAAAAATTCTGAAATTCGTAGTAAATTTCAGGATACAGACACTTATTACTTCACATGATCTAATATTTAGATTCGCAAGGAGTTTATCTAATCGTTTAGTAGGTTCAAGGTGTAATGTAGCGATAGGAGAGGGTAAGGTCCGATTAACCCAAAGAACGTCCATGAAAAAGTACTTTTATCATCAATACTCATAAGTGAAACATACGGGGTACTAGCTTTTGTTCGCGGCATCGCACGCGTGACTTAGTTTTGGCGAGATAAAAAACCTGTATCCCTCCCAAGTCCCAGGCCTTTAAACTACTTCCATACAAAATTTCATCGAAATCGGTTCAGTAGTTCCAGAGATTACCACCTCCTACAAATAAACTCACAAACTTTACCTAGTAATATTAGTGTAGATTTTGGTCAAATATTTGAGGTAAATGGTAAACTAATTACGAAGAGTATTCGACAAAATGCAAATGTAATTAATGAGAGTAATGAAGAAAAATAACTGCTCTTGCTTATTAGGATTCCGTACCTCGAAAGGAAAAAACGGAACCCTTATACGATCACTTTGTTGTCCGTCCGTCCGTCTGTCAAGACCCTTTTTCTCATAGAGTAAGATCCCAAAGCGTTCTGACATAACTTATTTTCACATGGATGAAACCTTCACGAATTAGTAGCGTCTAGTATACTTCATAATACCTGCCTACTTGTGGAGCTTGCCCTGTGACACCTGGGCAGGTACCAGGTGAGAAAGGTAACTAAAAATATGAGTTATCTAACTTAAATTTGTATGACTGATTTTTATATATATTTTGTAGAATATTATTCTAAACTAGAATTATAAAGTGTCAGACACTTTTCATGGACCAGAGCTTTTGTCAGACGCTTTAAAGCTCGACAGAAAATTAATGAACTTTACTTATTTTTTCATGTCTGACTTTTAAATATGTTGTTCAAGTGACTATTACAAAGTTATATTTCATCAGTCAGACAAATTCGAGTGACCAAACATCCCCTAAACACAAAATTATTCAGCCGGGAGTGCGAGCGCGAGAGCACTATGCGCATGCGTCTCAGAATAAAAAATTGAAATGTATTGAAAATACTTACTAATTTCAATCCAAGATTTTTGCATCCTTATTTCAATAAGATCCCTTATTAAAAAAAAAGATTTAAAAGATTCAACCCATGTAAAATGTATATCTATAAATTTGTCAAGTTGAATCTTTTTTAATCTCTTTGAGCCATTTCGAATCTTTTCAAATCTCTTTTCTAATCAGGGATGAGCTTCAATATTAAGTTGTGAATTAATAAATATTAAAGTGAATTTATTTATTTTATGTATTTGAGATAGTGAATATATGAGGAGCCATTTTGTTTTATAAGGAATTATCTTTATTTTATTGTAAAAAAAATATTTTACCAAAAAATATATAACTATGATTAATTACAGCAAATATTTGTTTATCTTTTAATCATCGCAATTATCGACAGTCATTGGAATTTTCATCGTTCATCCAATCATAATATTGACAGTGATGTTGTCGTTGCTGGCAGCGTCTTCTGCAAAAAACAGTTTAAAGAATTAAAAAACATAAAATTGTAAATACAATAAATTTAAAACTGAAGTCAAAGTATAGTACCTGAATTTTTAAGGAATTCACTAATGTCTCCGGGTAATTGGTCACCATCAAACCTATACACTTTGATTTTTCTTCTTCCATGGTTTTCACTATTACAAATAACAATATCGGTCACTAATTACACGATATAAACAACAACAACATGTGATCTTATACACCCGAACTGCACTGGATACCAGGATACTATAGGCAGTGTTGCCAACAATATTTTTAAGAATCCGTCAAGTTAGTCGTATTTTTCCGTCAAAAACCCGTTAGATCAACAATTGACACGGGTTATTTTTGCATGGGAGGGGGGGGGGGGTGCAAGCGTGTGGTCTTGCCGCCCATGGAGACCTCCTTTGACATGTACACCCCTCCTCACACATAAAAATGTTGTTTTCCCGTCCCGTCAAATATCCCGTCAGCCGTTAGATGGATTTTTTCCGTTTCACATGTATCCAAATCCGTTAGAAATGACGGGAAATCCGTTAAGTTGGCAACACTGACTATAGGATGTGCGCGCAATAAGCACGTATACACTGTAAGGTGGAGCAGATGGTGAGTTTAAGAAGAGGAACCAAGTTGTTGTGAACGTCTCACTCGCTCTGAAATGCATGCGCATAGTGCTCTTGCGCTCGCGCTCGCACTCCCGGCTGAATAATTTTTTGTTTAGGGGATGTTTGGTCACTCGAATTTGTCTGACTGATGAAATATAACTTTGTAATAGTCACTTGAATAACATATCTAAAAGTCAGACATGAAAAAATAAGTAAAGTTCATTAATTTTTTGTCGAGCTTTAAAGCGTCTGACAAAAGCTCTGGTCCATGAAAAGTGTCTGACACTTTATAATTCTAGTTTAGAATAATATTCTACAAAATATATATAAAAATCAGCCATACAAATTTAAGTTAGATAACTCATATTTTTAGTTACCTTTCTCACCTGGTACCTGCCCAGGTGTCACAGGGCAAGCTCCACAAGTAGGCAGGTATTATAAAGTATACTAGACGCTACTAACTCGTGAAGGTTTCATCCATGTGAAAATAAGTTATGTCAGAACGCTCTGGGATCTTGGGCTATCAGGAACGCGTGGAGGTATTAAGCTGAAGTTTATACCAAATACTCAGGTCTATTGTCCCTTGGAGCTGTGAAAAAATTAAACTTCTAACGCAATCAAAAGATACAGCCGTTTATGCCGCAACTTTTCGAAACTCGCAAGGGAATCAAAACCTATAGGGTACTTCCCGTGAACTCAGAATCTTGAAATTTGGCGAAAATTTGACAAAGCAACGTCTTATAGCACAGATAAAGGAAAAATTGCGGAAACCGTAAATTTCACGGAACCGTCGGTGCGCGAGTCCGACTCGCACTTGGTCGTTTTTTATTTTATTTTAGTAGGGACTAGGGAAGATACAAATAGCTGTCTTCGTATATACTTTTTGTTTCTCTTCATAAGCCAGTGCTGCAAATATTATTACTATTTAGCGCTTATGCGGTCGGATATAAATTTTAAAAATCATTAAATACTGTAAAGTAATGTTTAAAATAAAAAAAAACAATTTGATATTTTGATCAAAGATAATCGTTTCCACTTGAATACAATCAATCAATGAAACGACCCTACATCGTCCGCAGCAAATAGCGTCTATTAATGTGAACATTTGAATTAACAGCAAAGAGGCCAACTTACGCTGGTAATGGCCACAGTATAAATATAATCTATATGGCACATAGAAGTGCGAGTCAAATATGTAGTTCTCAGAAGTGCTGATAAATTGTTCCGTGCGTCACTTTGGCGAGCGCACCTTAGGTATTAGTACCAGGATGACGATGTGCCTTTAGGAATTGATAACGATTATATTCTTTTTTAAATTGAGTAACTAAATTATATTTATTTATTTAAACAAGGTTCTCCAACAGTACACACACGTCATATATCACACACACACACTCACGCCTTTTATCCCCGAAGGAGTAGGCAGAGGCGCAGCTAGTGCACCCACTCTTCGCCGTGAGTATTCCGTTCCATGATGTGATAGGTTCCCTATTGGATTGCATATTTTTTTATGTAATAATATTGTTACGCATCTTAGCTTTAAGCCTAAATATCAATGTGCATAATAATCATTACGCATAATTGTTTTAGCATAAAATAAAAAAGCATAAATACAAAAAGCACAACCATCAGAACGACTAACGTCAAAAAGCATAAATATCAAAAGTCATAGAAATAAATAAGCATCATTCATGTTTGGTTTTGTCTGAGTTGGAAACGCGTTAAAGTCGGTTCTGGCACTCGCCGGCCGCTACCGCGGCACGCGCGCTTCGCTCGCTCGGTTCGTGCGGTGGTTCATATGCACCTAACACGCTCGTCGCTTCGCTCCTCGCTAACCTTATTTATTCTAAATACATGTTATGCAAAATGTGTATTAGTCTAATACAAATTAGTCGAGCTAAAATTATTCCAAAAGCTTATTATGGCAAAAAAGTAGTAGGCCAAAATATTAATATGCGATAGTACTATTATGCCAATACATATTATGCAAAGTCAACTATGCGAAAAAATAATAGTTTAAAAAAAAGTAGGCGAATCAAAGGGATCCCGATGTGATAGGGGGCGAGCCTATCACAATATCGGGCACTAACTCCAGACTCCGGGCTATTACTGAATAGAAAAATCCAATACGACTTTGGCCGACCCGAGATCGAACCCGAGACCTCAGCATTGCAGTCGAACCGTAATACAACTACGCCACCGAGGCAGTCACAAATCATATATCATTAAAACATTTTGACTGTTACATTCTGATGTATGTACCAATTATAGAAGTACACAACAATTGCAATTATAATAGTAGTGTCCATCAACAAAATTTCATAAATTAAATGAAACAAACAATGTAAAGCGTCCGCGTTGACGTGAATTTATACGTTTGCGGTATCGTGTACTGACCCTTTTGTGGTTAAGTGTTATTGTTTCGTGTAATTTTATATATTTTTTTTATAACTAGAAAGTTCGGAGTCATTTAGTGGTATCTATACAGCGTGGTAATTTGAACGACGGACGTGTTTCATCCTATGATAAAACGTGATTTCACGTACCTAATAAAAATATTAATTTGAAAAATAATCACACATCGCCGAGAAAGCCCTGACAAATTTGTTATGAAATAAATCCCAACATATGGACACCCTGGTGTATTTAAAAAATGGAATCATACCTATTTGTAATAATTTCACATTTACAGCTAGCTACACATAATCCATACTACTTACCTAAACTAACCTTAAATATTGTTCAAAATGAGCATCATCACGCAAAATACATAATTCTGCACGCTTTTGCATATTATTTTTTACGCGGCTTAAAACAAAACCATCACTCCTAATTTTATCAAAAGCGGTTGTTATACGCGCTTTTAGTTCTTCTCTATTTGAGTACTCTGTAGCGTACACTAGTCTTTTCACTTCACCCCACAAATAAAAGTCCAGAGGAGTGAGATCTGGGGAGCGCGCCGGCCATGGCACTGGCCCTCCGCGACCTATCCACCTATCACTAAAATGAGTATTTAGATGCTCACGTACTCGCAGTTGATAATGCGCGGGCGCTCCATCGTGCTGGTAAAATACGTTCGTGAGATCACTCAACGGCACATCGTCCAACATATCCTCTACCACACTATTCAAAATGTTTAGGTATGATGAACCATCCAGTGTTCCTTCAATAAAATACGGGCCTAACAAACAATTGTTCAGTATGCCAGCCCACACATTCACACTAAATCTATGTTGAAAAGCGTCCTGTCACGTGACATGGGGATTTTCGAAACTCCACCAATGTTCATTGTGCACATTAAAAATTCCCATTTTTGTAAATGTTGCTTCGCCGGTGAACAAAATGTTTTTATCCAAATTTGATAAAAACCAACGGCAGAAATTCACCCGTGGTCCGTGGTCGTTGACCCCTAGTTCTTGTACAGGGCGAAAGTGATATGGATGCTTGCCTTCTTCGTGGAGTAGCTTCCATACAGTCACGTGAGAGACACCAAATCTTCGCGCAGCATTCCGAGTACTTTCCTGCGGGTTGTGTTCAAAGTACTCTAAAATGGCCTCCTGCAGTTGAACCGCGACTGGCTGTCTTCCACGTCCTTGGGCATACAACGGCACAGTGAACTGTCCGTATGTGCGTAGTCGTTGGTTGACACCTAACATCAAACTGTATGATGGAATTTGGCGATTAGGGAACATTTCTCGATACAATCTTATTGCGGCTCTCACATTATCATTGGCTAATACGTAGGTACGCACCATATCCCAGTATTCTTCGTTGGAATATTGATAAGACATTATCACTTCGGTACTGTAAACTTAACGCGAAACGAAGAAAATAAGTACGCAAAAATCGCGGCGTAATTTTTATCACGAGTGCAACCCGGAAATAAATCGATGCGAAAACGTCGGCGCTCACGCATAGACTAATTAGGCAGCGGGACGCGGGTGGCCGAGCGAGGACGATCGGCGGGCGAGTGCGGGGAAGGGGTAGTACTGATGACTGACTCCTGTCGGCATTATCAAAGAGGCGGGCAGCAGGATCGCCACGTAATCAGATGGCGCGTAGCAACGCTTTCGTATTTTTGTGGATTTGTTTCATAACATTGGTCAAAAATTAAGGTACCATTTTTATTACATATTTGGAATGAGAATCGACTGCAGATTCACCTCCTTCAATACGTCCGTCGTTCAAATTAACTTACGGTATAATATTTATGAATTATTTGTTATTTGTGTAGAAAAAAAAATCGTGAAGAAACCTGCATATCTGAGAAATTCTGAATAAGAATTTCGAAGGTATGCGAAGTCTGCCAACCCGCACTAGGCCTGCGAGGTGGACTAAGGCCTAATCCCTCTCAGTATAGAGGAGGCTCAAGCTCAGTATATAATACATTAAAAAAACAACAAAAACGAATTGCCATCAGTAAAAAAACAAATATTAATAGAAACAATTATAAGTTTTATTTTTATTTTCCGCAGTAAACTCAATAAGGGCATATAATTAAGGAAATCAATCTAGATTACAATTAGTAAAATGTTTATGTATTATTTAGGTTTGATTGAATTCTGTGTTATTCCTTTTATATGCAAATAAAAAAAAATACAGAGTTGGTATGAATGAATGGATATTCATACGTGGAGAACAAACTTCCTACCAATTTTTAAGCATATTGTGTTCACGGATGTGTCTGAGATTTGTCATAAATACAGTTCATATAGAGAAGTGCAGAAAAATAGAATTTATGAATCGCGGTCGAATTTCAACCAATGAGCGACTACTATTTTTATTATGCATTCATTATGTTTTTATGCACTCTGTACGTACTGAAATAATTGGTTAAAGACGAGCGTTGGACCTAGCAAGTTTTTAAAAATGATGTCATTGTTACGTTGTGTCGCGGCGATGTAATTTAATTTATGTTTTTGGCTTGAGTATTATTTAGTTTATGTATTTTCATAAAAATAATAAGCAATGCAATCAGCCCTATATTTATATTATATACTGCCCACTGTTGAGCACGGGTCTCCTCTATTATTTAGAGGGGTTAGGCCTTAGTCCACCACCCTACCTAGTGCGGGTTGGCAGACTTCACATACCCTCGAAATTCTTATGGAGAATTGTCAGGTATGTAGGTTTCCTCACGATGTTTTCCTTCACCGTTAAAGTGAACGATAATTGATAAACAATACACACGTAACTTCGAAAAGTCAGAGGTGTTTGCCTTGGGTTTTGAACCTCCGGACATTGCCTCGTCAGACCGTTCCATTCCCAACTAAGCTATCGTCCACTTCAAACATAATAAGAAATCATTAAAAATTTACTGAGTTACGTATTATTAGTCTAAATCTCATTAAAATTCGCATTACTTTAGAGGGGATTGTATAAAATACGTAATTATTATTAATTTAAACAACAACTTAGCTAAACAGTAATAATTTTTTTAAGACGATATAAAGATAATTTAGCCAAATATATTCATAATTATTCATTTGCCTAATAAAATATTTCAATTATTTTATTTAACACCTATATTACTACTTGGATATGAAAAAAAGATAGTTGATAGCATTTAAGTTCATTAATATGTAAGTAGATAACAAGGCAATAAACTGATTTCAATTTATATACATATTTATATGTCATGTTTCTCATAGCCACATTCCCCATTCCTCGAAACGGATACAATGTAGAGTCAACTTCAATTTTACTACACTGATTCTTAGAGCGAAATTACTCATGTTTGACCCTAATTTCTAATGGGATACTGACTCACAAACTATTCTGGTACATTGCAGTAGTCATTGGTGATGCAAATTTTTTAATCCGTTATCAGTCAATTGAGTATATATATACATAATGTTATTTGTATATAATCATTATACGTTTAGGCTAGAAAACCGGTTTGGTTTGGGTTCTATTTTTTATACTTTTTGCATCTGCTATTCTCTTTCGATGATAAAGTGTCATTGTCATCAGCTACATAAGGTTCACTGCTGAGCATAAGCCTCCACTAAAGATTTCCAGACTGACCAACGACGGTTTCCAAGGTGTCATAATACATTTTTTTTAAAGACCTTACTTTATAAGACCATTACTATAGTAAGCTCTTCACAAGATTCACACTATGTTCATTAGAATTATCTACTACATACCTGATTTACGTGACAAGAACCAATAAAATCATAATACATTGCCGATATTGGAAAATTATTGAAACAGTTAATCATTTTTTATTGGAATATAGCTTTAAAGTGTTTAATTTGTGTCCAAGACCCGGTACATGACTTTACAGCTGTCGCGGGAGGCAGTATAGCCGTAGTTTGGGTAGACCCTATCAAGGTAATAATTCAAGAGATTAAGATACAAAGTGTAGCTAAATCGTTTAAGCGTTTCAAATCTCGCGAACACAAATCAATGGATTGATAAACAGTGTGTTACGAAAAGGGAGTATGAGTAAGTTTACATACAGGAATGATAATGCTTATTGATGTTATAAAAGGGAATTTGATTTGTATCTTTTTAATAGAAATTTCCAAAGATATAATGTCGGAGAATAACTCTATAGAATTCTGAATGTTTCCAAGATCTAACGTCATAAATAAGAAATGTAGAGTTTGGTTTAAAAATCATTTGGAATTTTTCATTAATAATAATTAATATTGTCACTCTATTAAATTTGGAGAAATCATTTGATAAATAGAATGAGCAATATCCTCAAATTGACCACTCCGTACTCTGTAGCATCAGAAAGCACTATTCTCCTAATCTATTAAAATGTGTTTAAGTATTGCATGAGTACATATGCCATGAAAACATAAATCTTTGGGCAGTTGCGTAAATAGTGCCTTGTTGGCGTAGTTGAATTGCGTGCGTTGCTCTGGTCCTGGGTTTGAATCCCGGGGCGGTCAAAATGATATTGAGTATATCTGCTCAGCAAGAAATGAAATGAAATTATTTCATGCACACGCGGATGCACCAGTTGTGCCTGTGTGTTGGGCGTTGTGTGTGTGTGTGTGCGTACGTAAATAGTACAATAATTAAGAATGCTCAAGATCGAGCCCCTGCAACACCGAACACTCAAGATGATTCACTAATAGTGGCGTACGTAACCTCTTTCGATCAAGAGTGTTTATCAATTGCGATTTCGATTGAATTTCATGGCCAATACATTCGTTATCTATCTTCGGCTAAATTAAGCCAGAGTAACTATTTAATGTTAAATAAACAGTTTTATTGCCCGCACTATTAACTAACCGAATGCGGAATTTAGAGCAATGAGTTTAGTGTAACGTTTTTTTAATGGTTAAACAATGGGCACTCTCGTTTTCGCTCAAGGCTTACGTAATGAGATGTGTCGTTTTAAGTTCTTACTTCGGCAAGAGATGTTTAAAGTTTGAACTGCGGCGGTAGTTCTGATAGAAATTAACGTTTTTAAGAGATGAATTTAATTATCGATTCGGTATAAATTTTGACAGCTTTGGTATCGCTAGGACTTTACGCAAATAAATAAAAACCTCAAATGTTAATGAATTTAGACTTTAGATGGTTCATACCCGATGAAATTAATGATGGTCAAATTATATCAGTTTTATTGGTCATAATCGTGATTGTCTTGATTGAGTCAATTGTCGCAGTTTAGATTTTAGATCTGATAAATTGAGGCGATGAATTGAGTTGTCTTCCATACGTATCAATGTCGTTATCAAGGAGTGTACTATGATTGCTTTATAGTTACGTTTTTTACTTTTTTAAATTATATTAATTCTGATTTTAAAATGAAAAGAAGCAAACTGAAATAAATAATATTCCTAAGGCATGGTCTTGTAGTAATATTATACGGATGAAACTGTGGGTTAAATTGCCTCGGTAGTTGCAACTTCTATTACGACTGCAATGCTGAGGTCTCGGGTTTGATCCATGGATCAGGCAAAGTGATATTGGGTTTCTCGAATCAGTATCAGCCCGGAATCTGGAATTTGTGATTCCCGATATGGGGATAGGCTCGTCCTCTATGACATTGTGGGACGGAATACACACGGCGAAAATTGGGTGCATTAGTTGCATCTCCGCCTACTCCTTTGGGATAAAAGGCGTGAGTGTATGTTTGTGGAATTTTGTGCAAAAGTTACGAAACAGACGGGGAGCTACAAGTGGTGGTAGGTCTCTCATATGTAAGAGTCCGTCTGGGTGGGTACCACAGCAATGTCTATTTCCACCGCCAAGCAGCAATGTATATGCAATGTTGTGTTTGGGTTTGAAGAACATTGTAGCCAGTGTAACTACTGGACATAATGAGACTGAACATCGTTTGTCTCAGGATGACGAGCGCTGTGGAATGCCACACAGTGCTTTGTAACTCCAGGTGCTGGATGGTGTTTCTACTGTGTATGGGTGGTCGTATCGCTTATCATCAGGCGAACGGTACGCTCATCTCGTCATTCAATGCCATAAAAAAGTGGGTTATCGCTGCCCTATAAATATCTTTTTCTACAGAATATAAGCTATATTGATAGATATATCATATCAACATAGTGTTGTAACACATAATCTAGATATTAAATTTGCCAAATGATAAAACTATCTTGTCGTTAATAACATTTACTAGAATGGAGAATGTAAACAACTCGTTTTATCCATTTTTTCCATCAGCGCCGGATTAAGACTACTTGATACCCTCTAAGCAATCCACGCCTGTGCATTCTATAAGTAAACTAGTATCATTATATCATAGATAGATCATTAGTCAATATGTATAAAAGATGAAAGAGATACATGGAGTAAGTATTACATACAATAAAAACCAAAGAATAGTTTTTTGTTGAAATGCGATTTGCGACCGCCCCGTGACCACGAAGTGCTGAAAAGCCTTCGAAACGTCGGGAGAAAATATAAATTAAAAAACCGCGATAAAATCCGCAAAATAGTTTTATTTTAATGACTTTTAGGTGCATTAAATTCGCGGAAAATTGATTTTAAGTCCAACGTTTTAAGCACATCTGACTCGATATATAATATTGATAAAGCAACGAGCCTTTCCTGCAGCATCGCCGTTCTTTTTTAATTTTTTAATATTTTCAATTTCGAAAAAGAATGTTTAGTTAGCAAATGTATTTTTTGGCGCTGTTTCTGATGCCCCCCACGACGTGATGCCTTAATCCGGCACTGTATGCCAAAGATATTCGGCAGAGATAACTGACATAACTGGAGTGGATTTATTGAAATTGTAAATAAAATTGTGCTGAGCGCAATTCCATCGCTAACGGTATTTCCGTCCCGTGATATGATATCGAGGAAGATATTGTAAGTATAAAGCGTACTACAACACCACTCTACGTAACTGATGGTAGGTACTGTCAGTTTTAAAGTAGCGTATATACTGTCAATTTGTTGCGCAAGTAAGATTACATAAATAGCGCCAAAGAGATGTCAATATTTTACCTTTGTACATATTATGTACTGTTAGAAACAGAAGCGATTTTGATTTAAATAAAAAAGATCTACCACTGATTTTACAGAAATACTTTCTCAAAGATATTACCAACCGACTGGCCGGTACAAGAGTAAATGCACAACTTACTCAACTGCCACTAACACTACGACTAAGACCGTCTGGGCCGACTGAGAGCGATAGAGCGTGCATATTGATACGGCACCCTTTTTATACATTCAATTGTCTGCAGCACTTCCACTACTAGTTTGATATCCCGACTGATTTTCATAACAAGTACGTTACAAATTCCCTCACAAAAAGTTTTATAGCCCCCTGGAGACTTAGAATGTGAAAAAAAAACACGATGCGTCTCCGCTTCGTTTTCTTGTGATTGGTTGAGAGACTGACGTATCGGTCTCTCAATCAATCACAAACATCAAAATACCGATACGTCAGTCTCTCAACCAATCACAATAAAACGAAGCGGAGACGCATCGTGTTTTTTTTCACATTTTAATCCCCCTGATAGTTTTAACTAATCACTAAATTAATCAATATACAGCATCTCAAGAGCCTATATATTTGTGAGACTATATGTTTCTTGTTATAGTATGTCATGGTATTTGCTAGTAAATATCCTATCCTACTAATATTATAAACACGAAAGTTTGTAAGAATGTATGGATGTTTGTTCCTTTTCAGACAAAAACTACTGAACGGATTTCGATGAAGTTTGGCACACGGCTAAATCATGCCCTGAATTAACACATAGGCTACTTTTATCGCGAGAAAATATAAACCGGGACTTTTATCCCGGAAAAACGCATTCACGCTAGCGAAGCCGCGGGCAAAAGCTAGTGTAAATTAAACCTCTTATATTTACCTTCAAAACCTTACGGTAAACATGTTTTTGAAATAAAACACGTAATCAATGTAATTAAAATAGCAAATCTCTTGTCCACAGGTACTATATCATTGACTCCGTTTTACGACGGTACGTGATCTCTAGGCGAAGTGTATTTTATTTGCCAATAAAATACTACAGGTAAAATTAGCATAGTGCATTACGTCAACACTTAGGCATTAGTGCGAATCCGGTATATAATCCTACTAATATTACAAAGGCGAAAGTTTGTCAGAATGTATGGATGTCTGGATGTTTGTTCCTCTTTCACGCAAAAACTACTGAACGGATTTCGATGAAATTTGGCACACGGCTAGATCATGTCCTGGATTAACACATAGGCTACTTTTATCCCGGGGAAATATAAACCGGGACTTTTATCCCGGAAAAACTTTATAATGCGGGTGGAGCCGCGGGCAAAAGCTATCCGTTATAATATGCTTGAGATTATGCCGTCTGTCTGGAAATCTTTGGGGGAGGCCTATGTTCACCAGTGGAAGTCATGTGGCTGATGACGATGATTTTCAATATTTTGACAGCGTTTTTGTAGTCAATACCGTCACATTCTTTGTGTTGCTTGAATGACAAGAAAGTATTTCATTGTCTCCCAACCCTTGAATGATGGCACGTGGGCTAACGGCACAAGATGGCTAACACAATTAGCGCTAATGGACCGACTTGTTTGATCTTGTAAGGGGCAAGTCCACTCTAAACTTTAAGTTTTCTTACGTGTTTTTAGAACTACGTACGTGATGTTTTTCATTGTTTTATAAACTTGTTTAGACGTTCCATTGAGGTGGACAGATACCTGTGTCAAGTTTCTTAATATTTATTTTACTGGCGTATTAATTAAAGGTTTTTTATGGCATCAAATGACGAGACGAGCATGGGTACGCCTGATGGTAAGCGATACGACACCCATAAGCAGTAGAAACACCATCCAGCACCTCAAGTTACAAAGTACTGTATGGTATGGAATGACGAGACGAGCATGGCGTACTCCTGATGGTAAGCGATACGACACCCATAAGCAGTAGAAACACCTCAAGTTACAACGTACTGTGTGGCATTCCACTGCGCTCGTCAACCTGAGACATAACATGTTAAGTCAATGTCCTTCAAACCGAAACACAACAGTGCATGCACACTGCTGCTGGGCGGTAGAAATAGACATTGCGGTGGTACCCACCCAGACGGACTCTTACATATGAGAGTCCTACCACTATTAAAAGTTCAGTTTCCGTAAAGGGGCGGATACCATATTTTTATTACAGGTCATTTTTATGGAAAGGGGAATGGGTAAATGTGTCGGGTGATGGTAAGTGACTTCTGCTAGGGAACATCCATAGGATCAAAATATCAATGCGTTGCAGACTTTTAAGTAATAGGGTAGTTGACTACTTTTTTTTAAATACATTTATCAAACATTTATGTCTTCTAAAATCTAGAGGAAAAATATTTTTTAAAATACAAGCAATAATAAATGAGTTATAAAGCTTTGAAGTTTGGTGGAAGGGGCATCTGTCAGATAACGGACACAGCATAATGTGACGTCACTGAGTGTCGCCAGCCATAGCGTTGCGTGCGTGCGAAACAAATGACGCGATATCCCCACTACGTCCCCACTTTTGCTTACAACAATATTTCAAATATGAATAACTGCTTTAGTTGTCAACCAATTTTGATTCTGATTTTACAGAAGAATTTGTTTTTCGTATTATTTTCTGTTACATATAAAATAATGTACTAAATCAAACATAGGAAACTACCCTATTAGCGGTTTTATGTGAATTTTCTGGATATATCCCCAACCGAAAACAATATAATACAATCATGTACCTATTAAACTAGTTACCCGCGTCGCCATACAACATAGTTTTATTAATAGACCAGAAATGCCACGTTAAATTAATATTTATGACACACTTGCTATTTAACAAAGGCGAACTGATTAATTAGTTTGATGTAATCCTACTAATATTATAAATCCTACTAATATTATAAAGGCGAAAGTTTGTAAGAATGTATGGATGTTTGGATGTTTGGATGTATGGATGTAAGGATGTAAGGATGTTTGTTCCTCTTTCACGCAAAAACTACTGAACGGATTTCGATGAAATTTGGCACACGGGTAGATCATGTCCTGGATTAACACATAGCCTACTTTACATCCCGGGAAAATATAAACCGGGACTTTTATCCCGGAAAAACTTTTTAATGCGGGCGGAGCCGCGGGCAAAAGCTAGTATTAAATAGGTCGAAGTATCAAACAATTGTGAACTTGACCTCTATAGTCTTCTACAATCTATATAATCGTATCCAGTAAGGACTTCTTAGCATAAATTAGGTCTATTACATTTGAGGAATTATTATCATTATTATTTATGAGACTTAGCGTTACATAATCGTATAATATATTAAAAATTATATTGTATGTACCTACCGTATCGCTTAAGTAGTAGCTATGCCATTTTTCTTAAAAAGGTATAATCTTGTGCGCATTGTATTTTTGTTACAATGTGTGAAGCAAAAAATACAATGACCAATGGGCAGTTGTTACTTAAGCTTAGTTTTTACCTTAAGTTCAATATTGTCAGCCTTGGATCTACCCACGTTTGTGAACCGTCTATTTCTAGGTACCCGCAGAATCCTCAAGGGAAATACCTCACCCGGATTTCGCTTAAGCTTTACACCTTTTTTGTATCCTATTTGTATACAGAGGTCTTTGTTTTGAGTTTGAGTAAGTTACGTTAATAAAATAAATAGGTAGATAATTCATAATATAAAGAAATATATTTAGAATGGCTGATTTAACTATATATTAAGATTTTTATACATGTCAATGGCCATGTAGTGCCTGGTTAATCTGGTCATCTCCTTTAAGAGAATTAAATACGGATCCTGAAATTGGCAATCGATGGCGGAAGTCGAAGTGGCTCAATTGGAAGAGCACCGGCACGATACACCGGAGGTCGTGGGTTCGAGTCCCGCCTTCGACTGTTTCTTTTTCAGGATTCAATAAAAATATATATTATTTCTTGTATGGGCTAGCCTAATCGCGCTACATTGGACATTAAGCACCTGCTATAAGTTCCACGGAAAATGTCGACAGATGAAGCGGTATTCCTCGATCGGCGGCATAACTATGCTGGCTTGTCTTATAGATTGGAATATAATTTATTTCAGAAAACATATTCCATAATCTATTATTAAAGGAATGTTATTTCGCTCAAGAGAAATGAAAATTAAATAAATCGAGATTGTTAAGTAAATGTTACAATATATCGTAAAATTGTGTTCATTCCGTTATTTTTGGAAAGGCTTTTTCATAATAATGTTTCTTCACATTCAGTTTTATTTATGTTTTACTAGATTTTTGCCCGCGGCTCCGCCCGCGTTAAAAAGTTTTTCCAGTATAAATGTCCCGGTTTATATTTTCCCGGGATAAAAAGTAGACTATGTGTTAATTCAGGACATGATCTACCTGTGTGGTAAATTTCATCGAAATCCGATTAGTAGTTTTTGCGTGAAAGAGGAACAAACATCGGAAACAGGATGCCGGTATTCAGATAAATCTGTGTTGCATTTAAGATCCGCATGCAGTCTTGTGATATACACAAAAAGAAATTTTTTTTAGTTGACCATAAACACTATCTCCTTCTTATTAAGATCGTTAAAAAAAGATGGAAAGAATACTTTGAAAGTTGAGTGACTATGAGTGATAGAGTGCGGGATACTACGGTGGAGGCATGTTTGGAATGACAGAGTATGTGATGACCAAGATTCAGAAGGGTATGCTAACGTGATTTGGGCATTTGGAGAGGATGGATTATAGGAGATTAACAAAGCAGATGTATAAGGGGAATGTGGATGTAAGGGCCGGTCGGGGTCGACTGTACCGAACCTTCGAATGTCTGACAATATTCGTAAAGGCCAGGTCAGAAGTACCCTGAACCGGCGGGAGTGCATGAAAAGATTGATGAAGGTGGAGGAAATGAGAGGAGTAAGCCAGAATCGAGTAAAGTGGAAATCCATAGTCTCTGCTTACCGCTATGGGGTAGAAGCGTGATACTATGTATTAACACCGTGAAGGGTACTCAGGGAATCATATTAAAAGTTTTCGCCGCATCGCTGTCGTCCGTCTCTGCGACTTTAAATATCTCTGTTTTTGGAACTGTAAGAATGAGCGGATAGAAATATTCATAGAATATTATATTATTATGGTGAAGAAAGTCTTATTAAAATATGTTACAAATTAATGTCAGTAGATATTAATAGCCTGTGTACTCTAAAGCCTGTCTTTATGTAGGTAATCCAAAAACCCCTCAAAAAATCCAATGATATTAAAAAAATACAATCGTAGTATATTTATTTTATTGTATAGAAAAGTCTTCGACGCACAAGATGAATTGATTCTCAATTTCGATTAAGTACATTAAAATAGATTATTGAAGTTCATTTTGTTAAATTGTTTTCGATTTGAAAAATAAGCATTTCAGTGCCAAACTTATACAAAATCCATCTTATCAAATCTAATCACGATATCGTAAACATATAAAAAAATGCAATTGAAGCTTTTTTCAATACATTTTTCCAATGTACACGTCATGTTGTTTGTACAAATTGCTTAATGTTTGAACTCTTTAGCTCGGCACACGACGTGCCTGAACAAACACACAATATCTGTTTGCATTCAACGGCTCCTGGGCTTTAACGACTTAAAAAATAAAGCGGCTTAGTGTTCTTAGAATTTATGTTATACGTTTAAATCTTTCTCTAATCAATATTTTGTCTTATTGAATTTAAAATTTTAAGTAAGAAGAAATTAAATTATTTGAATTAGTTAAAACTGTGATAAATATTTTGATTGATAAGGCAGAGTTGTTTCATCCGTGATGGGGTGAAGTAATAATGAAACTGTAAAATATATTTTAAAAAATTATGACAATTGATGACGAAAAAATTAAGCCACCAAGCACTTAGCTAGTGAAAGGCTGGTATGTTAACTAGGCTAGAACCTTTTTATACTCGCTGGTGAGGACCGTGGCGTTTCCTTTCCTCGTAATGTTAAGATACTCCTTCCCTTTCTTATATATCAGCTCCACTTCTCCTTTCCTAGCCCTATTCCCGACCCCAATGTCCGTGTCCTCTGTACCTACAGCCCATGTCGGTTGTTCGTTATTTAATGTACGCACTTATTATTTAATTGGCATAGTTATGTACCTTTGTAAATTTGTTATTGTCTACCTTATCATGACTTGTCATAAGCACTTTTTTATAAGCCTACTTGACGAATAAATTAGTTCTTTTTATTTATTTAGTGTGTCAATACCCTTTAATTAATCACGGATAAAACAATGGCACCTAAGTAGACAATGATTACCTCAAGCCTCATGTTAATTTGACAACATTATGTAAACATGTTGAGCATTATTGGTAATGCTTATTTACTGAAGATGGCTTTACAGTTACGAATATTCTAAAATAGCCAAGTAATGCCGACCCAAAACCGATATATTTGACGAATTACTTGTGCCGACCCCAAGTGATTGGGTTATATTTTATTTATTGAGAACGACTTGTAGTTATTTGGTGTCACATTAAAATCTAACAAAGTAACACTTGTTTATACCAGTTACTGCATCCATATATACTCTGACAATATGAAGTGTATCTAAAACTTAAAACTAAACTCTGATTGAAAATAAAATTGCAATTACGAACTTCCAGATTTGTTGACATGAATATTCAAACAATGTGTCCCCAACAAATTATTAGATTATGAAATTTTGAATTCCCCCATTCCTTTTGTCGGATGGAATTTCAATTAAATAACGACCGCAATCTTGATAATGGGTCTCGATTTCTTCGCCTTACAATATTTATTATTTTCTTTTAGAAATCCGGGTAACAACGTAGTTTTATTGTAAATAAATATCATTTGAAAAGTTTTTTCGTTTGACTTCAGATCGTTTTTGACTTTTTTTTTATCGAACTTCTTACATTGTGTTCGGCATATTTTTTATACAACCGAATGAGAAATAGAGTAAGCTAAGGATGTAATTATTACGCACACAGATAATAGCTAATAGCAATATTTTAAATTAGAAAACACAGCTACGCATTAAAGTGTGCCCATCATTCATCGAAATTAAATTTAAATACTAAATGCTCAGTAATTGGCTAAGAGAACAATATTTATCAAAATATTTGAGTCAAAATGCAATACTTGTTGTATACTATTGCTCGGCAGCAGAAATAGACAATGCGATACGTACCAATGAACTCACTGAGACCTACCACGTCGTACAAAGCTTATTAACTCATGCAATTCTGGGAACTATTAAAATACCTGTCGATTTAATATTTACTTACCGTGATGTCTGTAACCGGTCCTTAATAAAATATCTTGACCATAAATAATTACGGAAAAGACAAGATTTATAATATTCGTAATTTACGTATGCATGTGCTTGCGTCAACTTTCTCGACGCCATTTCCTTAATATAATTATGCAAGTAAAATCTTTATGCATTTGAGTAAGTAGCGTATACAAGGTCGAGAGTGCGGAAGGACGCACGGCTGTTGCTATCTGAATTGCGCTTAATTATAGTGCTCAAAATGGCTTAAATTTGAATCTCGTGAGTTTATAATATAGGGTGGTCACTTTGAGTCTCGGGTTTAGAAAAATTGAAAAACACACTGAGTGAAATACAAAACAAGAACAGATGAAGTAAATTGTTCAAGCGAATGGAGTAAAATAGAGAACAACAAATAAACACATTCGTAATAACTTCTTGGTCAGATAAACAAAATAGGTGCCATTAAAAATAATCTCGAAGAGTTAGAGATTTGAATTTGCACTCAACTAAAGCTGTGATTCCGCAGAACGGACGTCACCTGCCGCGCGTCATTTGCCGTCGTGTACGGGATCGGTCTCATACAACTTAATAATGCATAGTAGTGCCGTCTGCCGTCGCAACACATGCTGTTGCCGTCTGCCGTCTGCCGCGTCCTACGGAATCATAGCTAGGTGTAAAAGTCCGTCCGTCGTCCGTCTGGGTGGGTACCACCGCAATGTCTATTTCTACCGCCAAGCAGCAGTGTGCATGCACTGTTTTGTTTCGGCTTAAAGGACATTGTAGCCAGTGTAACTATTGGACATAATAGGACTTAACATCTTATGTCTCAAGATGCCGAGCGCAGTGGAATGTCACACAGTACTTTGTAACTCAAGGTGCTGAATGGTGTTGCTACTGTTTATGGGTGGTCCTATTGCTTACCATCAGGCGAACGGCATGCTCGTCTCGTCATTCATTGCAATAAAAAAAAAGAAAAAACTTTTGTGCCTGTGTTTTAACGTTTAAGTTTTTAAAAAATCATTCTAAGTTTTCACTTACGTCGTGTACCTCTTAAGAAAAATATCATGCATATAGAGTCAACTCCAGGTTTAGGCTGTATATTGTCTGTCAGTCGGTATATTTAAATTTTAATAAGTAGTAGCTTTTGGTTGCGGCTCCACCGGTGTGAGTGTTTTCGGGATAAAAGTCCCGCTATATATTTTACGAGGATGCCTAAATGCTATTCCAGAGCATAATCTATCTCTGTTTTTTTTTGTTGACGCGGAGAAAGTGACTTATTACTACCGCCCAGTGTTCAAGGGGAACGACTGAGCGGTTATGTTGGGTTCACCGTGCCTTACGACCCGACGTTGAGCCGCCCGGAAAGATGGAAAACGTCGGGCGACCGCCGGGCCGAGTCCCTAACCTATGTACACCGCACGGCATACCAACTAAAACTCCGCGGTGGCCATCTTCGGCGCATTAGGGACGGCTGCGGGCTTCCTCCGACTCACGTCTAAGTTGTCGTCCGCAACCGCCCCTAATAATCTATCTCTGTGGCAATTTTCATCCAGATCCGTTCAGCCATTATTAGTATTAGTAACAAACATCCATCCAAACTTTTGTATTCATATTAGTAATAAGATTATAGCGAGAGGCTTCCTTATTATATCAAAATACTTCAATAAGTGAGTGGTGCTGGCACTAGCTACATTTGGAGCAAAAATATATAGATCTTATGTTACTTTGCGATAATGATATAGCATTTTATACCAAAAATGGATTAGGGTATTATTTTAATAGGGGAACAAGATAAAAAAAAAACAATTTAAAGTCAACGATAGGATAATCGTTTTACTATGTAGTTTTGAAAACCTGTCACTTTTATCAGATGTAGATTATAGAATTACCAAAAAGTAACCATAAAGTAACACTTATACGAAAATTTTATCTTGATAATCCAACACTTTCGGCTATATCGAAACAAGCCGGAAGATAAAATGGGCGTCTCTATTCCGTTTATTACAACGGTAATAGAAACTAAATTTATTAATCACCACAAGATAAAGAAAGCAATATTCTTGTTCGCTATCATTTTATCTTTATGACGTAGCGTATCGTCCAGTACAAACAGCACTTCGTATTATCTAGAGATTGTGTTGAATATTGGTGTGGTTTACGTAAAATTGCTGTTGGAATTTTTGTTGTTAACTACTTTAATGAAGTTATTGGATATGTTTTTATAGCTGAAGATTGGAAAAGTTAGCATCTGATGGAAATGATAGACATTTTGACATCTCATACGGCTAGAGAAATTAAAATTTGAGAGAACGTTGTTGATCTTTTATGTAGAGAATAGGAATTGGGATAAAGTAGATAATCTATGGGATATTAAACATATTTAGTTAACAAAATGATGATCCTCTCGATTGTCAAATTAAATGACGAACTACAGTTTACTACTATCGAAAATTTAGTTTGACATCTTGAAGACCACCAAAAGATCTCTGTTTATTTGTCAAGAAATGCTGTATAACAACAGTTATGGAAGAAGCAGATTGGAATACTGTAGTGTGGTATAGTCTCTAACTTACAAGGTCCATTGTGATAGGGTTGAGAGAATACAAATAAATTGATGAGACACATAGCTTACCGATTTAGACCACCTGAATATGTCTAAACATACACTGATAAAATTCAATACTTTAAAATGCAGACCTTGAAAGATAAATGAGAGCAACTTAGCTTGATGTGTTTAAGTACATAAAGTAGTTAATGGTAATATACATTGTCCACCTCTTCTCAATAAATTCTCTCTCAATGTACCTACCTTCTAAATCCCTAGATACCTACGTACTTGATTTCATTGTCGATTCAGTAGAACTAACCTTGGTAAACATTCGTCTGTTCCTCGACTTTCCAGTTTATATAACCACATTGTTGAAAAATCTGACAGTACTTACATATTTAATGACTCGCCCCCTACCTTCAAAAAGAAGATACTGAATGTGTTTGTTGAAACCATTGAAACCCATATTTTGTTTTATATTCCGTTTTATTTTTGGTACATGTTGCACATATTATGTGCAGAAGTTTATTTGTGATGCTATTTCCATGCAGTGTCAGACTGTAAGTAAAACATCACTTCAACAATAATCGCACCTTTAGGAAGAAAAAGACACAATTCAAAAAGACAGAAAATTGGGTTATCGTCCTAAAATTACTTCAAACAAACTACTCAATATAACAATAGTTCAAATACAGCCATATTCAAGCAGGAAAAGGACAAAGCTGTTATATCGGTCCCTTTTTTATTATATTTTTATAAATAAGGGACTAGTTTTTAGTCATTTAAAAATGACAACTCAATTTTCTATTTTTTGAACTGTGTCGTGTTCGTTCTAAAGGTGCGAATTACTGATTGTTTCATGTGTGACTCTCGGTGGCGTTGTTGTATTACGGTACGACTGCAAAGCTGAGATCATAGGGTCGGGCAAAGTGATATTGCGTTTTTCTATTCAGTATCAGCCCGGAGTCTGGCATTTGTGCCCGATATGGCAATAGGCTCGCCCCCTATCACATCATGGGACGGAATACGCACGCGGAAAAATGGGTGCACTAGTTGCGTCTTCAGCTCCAGCTCGGATGGGCAGCGTCATGACTTGGTGAAGGCCGCAGGAACGCGATGGATGTAGGCCGCTTTTGACAGGTCCATCTGGAAATTTTTGGGGGAGGCCTATGTTCAGCAGTGGACGTCATGTGGCTGATGATGATGATGATGAGTTGCGCCTCTGCTTAACCCTTCGGGGATAACAGGCGTGAGTGTGTGTGTATGTTTTGTTGGTTCTCCAAATAAATAAACTCCTATTGATGCTATTAGAATTACAAGATTTTATATCGCTAATAGGACCATGAGCTAACAAAGTTTGTTTTGCTCGGAATCCGTCAGTGGAATTGAAGCGGTAGTGTGAGACCGCTGGGAACGTAACCTTATTTCGTCCGACCGTCGGAAAATTCGATACATGGCCGTGTAAGACAAACTGAAATGGAAAATCGAATGTGATAGAAAATTGTGGTCATCCTCTTATATGGTTTTTATGCTTATTAATAAAAGAGGTAAAGCGAGATCGTGCGTAAACGGTAATCGTCGAAAATAGTGAACCGATTTTAGTATACATGTGAAGAGATAAAAATTGTGAATATGCGCGGAGGAAGTAAATTTCCAAACTACTAATATGATTGACATTGTTTTATTATTAGAATATATCTTTGAGTGCTATATACTACTTTTATCCCGGGAGCGAAATTTGCATATAGTAACAAGCATAATTATATTAGTATGCACGTTTAGACACATAGATGACGCACAGATAGCTAGCTTTTTATAGGGAAATACTAACTTAGAGTTTATCAAAATAACATTATGGTTGAAACTACTTTGCTTGAGGCGAGTAGCAAAATCTAGAACCTGATCTAAGATTTGATTTATACCTTTAAATCCATATCCGTATAAACTATTCATTGCTGTTATAAAGGTATTAATGTCATACCTCAGGAGATTATCATTAATGCTACCAGAGTTCGTGCTAATAGATTCTCATTAACATGATAGTCGAATACATAGGATTGTGGAAACATTACCTAATTTAATTATTTTGTACTATTTTTGGTTATATTATAGAGTTTTATTATTAATATATTTATGCCTTCTATCCCTTATGGGGTAGGCAGAGGTGCAACTACTGTTGCGTCAAACACAACGTAGGGTTTAAGCATATCGTCAAGGCCTAAAATGACAGACTAAGTTCAATTCTTTTTCCAAAAAATCACGCTTGTTGTGCTTCTTCTGTAAGCGAACTTTAGGATAAATTAGAATACTCCAATGATAATATCCGCTCTGTTGAAACAAATACTCATTAAAACGTTTTAAAAATAGTTTTACGTACATAGAGAGACAGTTGAAAATAGTTCGAGACGCAATAAAAAATATTTCTTAAGTGAAATATTACTGGCGTGGTTTTTTCCTTATGTGTCAGTCAGTCAGTCATCACATAAGGAAAATCACATAAGGATCACTTTACAACGTATAAATATGAAAGGTTTCTGTTAACAATGATTAAAAGTTTTTTTTCGATACATCTCCCTCGGCTCTCCGCTATCTATCGGCTATAACCAGTGTTGCCAATTCTACTGTTTTAACAGTAGATTTACTGTTTTTGCGTTTTCACGGGTTTTGTGCACAGGTTAGCAAATTACTACATACGAAAATGCTGCAGGAGCATTTTTTTAAAGTCACCACCCTATCCTTTCCCTACTTCTTCGAAGTTACCCACGGGAAAATCTAAATCGTGGACCTTTTTTTTGCTCCTCACTCAATTTCTCCGATATTGCTGTTTTCTATTAGTGAACTATTGTTTTTCAACACTGGCTATAACATCAAGAGCGAATATAAAATCGCCGAAGACCTAGGGCGCTATTAATAAATCAATCTCAAGTTTGAGTTACATCTCAAGTAGATATAATTCAATACATTATGTCTACTTGAGATGTAACTTAAACTTGAGATTGGTTTATTAATACCGCCCTTAGTTACGTCTCTGCCTAAACTTCTGTGAACAAATAATGATTGTGTCGTTGTGTCTACTAACCAAGATTAAAATCAGCTCGATTTTTAGAATATATACATATACACTCATGCCTTTTATCCCCGAAGGGGTAGGCAGAGGCGCAACTAGTGCACCCACTTTTCGCTGTGCGTATTCCCATGATGTGATAGGGGGCCAACTTATCGCCATATCGGGCACAAATTCCAGACTCCGGGCTGATACTGAATAGAAAAACCATTTCCAATTCATGTCCGATTCAATTTGTGGCGTATAATTACTTAAAGATTAGTGGGCGTGTGACAGAACTTCTAGAAAATAACCATTTATTCACGCGGGAGACTTGCCTTTACTAAGGTTTGGGATAGCCCTTTATCAAGATGTGCTTTTTTCTCATCAGTTACTTGCGTCACAACTGCCAAGTAGACTAGCTTGACAAACTGGTTTCATCGACTAAGGAAAATGTAAAGCTATGTTTTGGGTATAAACATATCAAATAGCAAGCTCAGAATATTTGATGTTTACTATTGGATCTGTTTTTAATAAATGAAAGGGCAATAAAGTGGGAATATAAATCTGGTTATCAAATCTACCGAAGAAACTCCGTACTACAAGGGACTTAAAACAAATTTAATATAAGTAATAAGTCACTATTTTGTCGCAATTTTACCCGACTACGGCATTTTATACATCAAACAATATCGATACATTTTGTTATGTAACTCATTGATGGAACCTATATATTGACACAAGAACCGAAACAATTTAAAATGAAACTAACCTTTTAAAGCAACCTGAATTGTTGAAGTAAAAATAAAACGAATTCTTTTGTTAAATACCTCAAAATTTGCAGCAATTGCTAGTCTAATTATAATGTAGAAAAAGTAAACATTGCGTCTATAAGTGCTTTGATTCACATAATCTGAATCTTGGATATGCCCTGAGGACATATCTAATCGAAACAACACGCACTCGCATTATCTTAACATTGTGTAACTTACAAGTTACAATGTAAATGATTTGTGTATAATTTCATTTATTTTGATAATAGTTCTATATAATTATAATTCCACCCATACCTATAAATGCGATAGTAAGTCTGTCTGCGACGCTTTCAAGGCTGAACCATTGAACCGATTGCGATCAAATTTGGTGTGAAGATAGCTTGAGATCCTGGGAGTACATAAGTTTTTTATACCGGGAAAATATGTGACGGATTAGCGCGGAAAAACTCTTACATGCGGGCGAAGCCCTGGGCGTACATAAGGGGGAGGTGGGTATGGGTCCGGACCCCCCTTTAGCTTAGAACAAAAATAATCCGGGCCACAAAACATGTACATACAACAAAACATGTACATATAATGTCTATGTGCAGTTCTAACAAACATTTTCAGACACTTACGCATTTGTATTAAGATGAAATAGATCCCACAAAACCGAACGCAACAACGCCACTGAAACTGAAAATGCGAAAAATAAAACCTTTTCAAATTTGTAGCTGATTTGTTAAATCATTTTATGACGAGATAATCATAATATTTTTTGCTATCGAAGCTCCAAAAAATTTAGATTATATTATCTATATTAATATTTCGGAGTTGGATGATGGATGTATGGGCGAAGATGGTATTTCCATGTTTTAGACTTCGTCATGATTTAAGCTTTCAATAATAATTAAAAGCTTGTTTTTCTCATATAAACATAATATATTTCGTCTGAACAACAATACAGAGTAATAACAACGTTCTGTTGAGCTAGCCAACTAAACTTCGAATGCCCTGAAGCGCGTCTGCACTCTCATTATAAAGGTTCGCTCCCCTCTACATAATTTCATACTACTTGATTCATTGAAGTCAACAGTAATACAATATTCATAAATAAAAATAGTCAAATCAACAACTTATTTTACAAATTCAAATTAATCTGCAACATTGTGTATTTTAAATCTCACTGTGCAATATTGAAATACTGGTAATTAGCTAGCATCCTATTTTATAGTATTTTAGTCACTCCGACAAATATTATGTACACCGAGTTCTTATGATTTCATATAATATACGAATCTGAAGCAATCACTTGGAGATTTCGTGGTAAGGGTACATAATGAAACATTACATTTAGCCGATATTTTTCGGATTAAACGTTCAATCTTTTAAGTCTCTTAAGATTTCTCGCTCAGTTCACTATAATTATTTTTTGTTCATTCTTTTTATTTGGAAATAAGTTAGCATTTACTGCCATTTACTTACGAAGGTTATTGTTTTTATTCTTATTGAAATACTTTGTCAGAGAGTGTCATACGCTTTCTGTCTTAATAAAATTTTCAAGTGGGATCGCCATGATGAGAGCCGTTAGAAGACCGCAATATGAACGCAATGAAACGGCAAGGCAATTTATTCCCCGTAAGGGTTGAAATGAAAAGATATAACCCAAGTGTGGACCATGTAAACATCAGTTGGTGAATGATACGGAGCGCCGTCTGTCACCCCTGTCTATTGTTGGCTCCGCAAATGTTTACCTTCTATTATCATTCACGCGATCTCCAACTTGGCTCGGATGCCTTGTGGGTTCGTGTAGGGTTATATCGAGTTATGGATACTTATATCCTTATGCAGGTGTTTTTTTTAAGTGGGCGTGTATGGCGAAATTTGACACTATGAGGAATAGCGAAAAATACTCAATGGAGTCTTGGGGCTGATTTTGATGAAAACTAAAACTGTATCGTTGGATTCTTGAAAAATCGTTATTCCTAGCCAGGAATCGAACCTAGTGGCCTCATTGCACCTAAAAAGCGACCACTATGACGGGTTTTAGCACGTTTTGTGGTGGTACTAGCCAAGCAGTTACAAATAATAATTATAATTATATATTTTTTTGTTCTTGTTTTTATGTGCCAGCAAAATCATGTAAATAGTTAGGGTTTTTCTGGATAATAGTAGTTCAATATAGGGCTGTGTTCGGCTTAATTCGATTAGCAGTTAAATCGAATTGGTCGATAGGAATTCTCAATGTTTCCCATATGAATAGAGCCTTGGGTTAAAAAATATGAAACGGTACATGATAGTACCCTACTTATATTTTTTTTACTCTGATCATAGACAGTACTTTTTTTCGAAGAACATCGACCATAGGCGGGAATTTTTTAATGATGTAATTGGTTAATCTGCGCTATCATCTCGTCAGTTTATAAGAAAGTATAATAGGTACATCTTTTAATAATTCCATATTACAATCTTTGATAATAAGCAATTTCATTAAAATAAACATGGCGCGTGGCCATTATGTGAAGTATTTTTTCACCAAAAAGCGATCTTTAATATTTTTAAGTCGAGATAATTTATTATTCTGTGATTTAGTTTATCTGGCGAAGGCTGTTTTTTCATTAACATAGTAAATATTTGCCAAATTTCTTCTTCGGCTTAAACGAATTACGATTCTACAGTTATTGAAGTAAGGCTTATCTATTTTAATGAAATTTTGTTATCGTTTAATTGGCTTCAAAGCGTTTTCTATTTCGATTCAGAAGATAAGGCTATTGGTCTATTTTATTTCTACTGCGGTATTTTACGTTGTGATGTTGATTGTATTATGTCTCTTACCTTTTGAAGTTACGGATTTCGTTAGAGATTTTAATTCTGTTTTTAGTTTACAAAGCTAATAATATGCAAATCACTTTGAATTAATATGTACTAGTATAGACACCGTATTCCACACATTAACAATGTAGGTACAGTTAATGAAAGCATTAATGTAGTAAACAGCAAATCGTAATATTTTAATTTTAGTGTCTTTGTTGTTTTTTTTTTAATTTGCATTGATAAACGAGGCGAGCATGCCGTTCGCCTGTAAGCGATACGACCACCCATAAACAGTAGCAACATCATCCAGCACCTTGAGTTGCAAAGTACTGAGCTTGTCATCCTGAGACATAAGATGTTAAGTCGCATTATGTCCAGTAGTTACACTGGTTACAATGTCCTTCAAACCGAAACACAACAGTGCATGCACACTACTGCTTGGCGGTAGAAATATACATTGTGGTGGTACCCACCCAGACGGAGTCTTACATAGAGACTTACCAGCAGTACCTAGCTTCGAACTAATCGGAACGTCAGTAAAGTGTCTATCACTCAATAATGGATTTCGGAATTTTTTTGAATCTAAGAAACATCCATCCACCAAGATTCAAATCACAAACAAACTATACGAACTCCAACGCAGTCGAGAAACTTTCTCACCATCTTACCGAAACATAACATTTCAAAATACAAAAAATAATTTAGATATTGAAAATGTCTCGTGGTGACATGTAAATTTCAATACAGAAAAATCCTTTGAAACTGCACACAAAAACTGTACTCGTAAACGCACATTTAATGTTATTATATTTTGGGAATTAAGCACGTAAAGCCGTTGGTCCTGCGCCTGATCTCTCTCCGGTCATGTCGGATTGCCGTCTCACCGGACTATGAGAGTGAAGGAATAGCGAGTGCACCTGTGTATTGCGCACACACTTGTGCACTATAATATCTCCTGCGTACCTGGCTGATCTCCGTTGAGATTGGCCGCCGTGGCCGAAACTGGCTAGGAGGATTTCATTTTTTCATTTTGGGAATTAAAAAATATATATACTATGACCGCGTTTTGTCGGTCATGTGTTCGGGTCGACGGGTTTCATTCATACAGGGCTGGTATTCAATTTTCAACCAGATGGTTCGTTACTACACGCAAAGGTAAATTGAAAAGAGAGAATTTCTGAACTTTGCCAAACTTTACACGTTTTATTTGGCTCTTTTATTGTAGTAACATGACTGCTTTTTGTGAACTGCTACAGGTTGTTGGTTTACAATCCAAGGCAGTCTGAATTTTTGAAGTTACATATTGTTTATTCTTTGTCAAATTTGCTTTAAAGGCTTTAAATATTGTGAGAAACCTACTTAAACCAAAAATCTAGTTAAACTACATAAGAGTTTTCAATTTAATATCATATTGTGATGTTTGCCAACCAGCAGCATTGTCAGCACGTTTGACTAAGACCTAAACCTCTCAGTAGTAGAGAAGGCCTTGACATTTCATGATTTATAGATGTTGACAATAAATTATAGGCCGCAAGAAAATGGGCAATTGATATCTACACAATTTTTTTTGATTTAACTGTATAGGAAGTACACAACTATTATAATTGTATTACAACTCTAGTTTTTTATTTAAATGGACGTTTTTTTATTAATGTTTTAATAACCGCCTTTGTTTATTCTTTTGGCTCAAGACATGTTCTTCTTTACTGTGGGAACTTTGCTGGATTGTAATATATTTTAATGTTAATCTAGTATAAGTAAATATTGTTCTATTTGTTCCTCGAATATTAATAAATAAATAAATAAAAAGCAAACAAAGCCACCTTGACAAAGTTTGTCATTTGTTTGCAATTCTCAGATAAATCACGCAGCCCTGTATGCAATCTGCCACAATCGCAACGTTATTGAATTCATGTCTGTTCTAACAACACGCCGTCGGCCGGGTCAAAGTTTAAGTAGAAAATTACGATGCAGAAATGAGAAATGGAGGTATAAACTGATAAATTCTTATGGGAATTAAGTTTATTTATAATCATATAATATTTAATGTAAAATAGTGTTTGCTAGTGATTATAAATAAAAATCTATGGCAGAGAATAATGGGTTGTGAAACGAGTGTTTGGACATATTGACACAAATATTTTTTCCGAGGTTTTATTAGTTAATTATCTCTTAGAAGATAAAAATATTTTTTAACTAGTAAGGACTAACTACCGTCAAAAGGTGATTAATGATATAGAGTAAAAATACCACAATTGTGATGCCGGTAACCACCTTAAAATATGTCACAACTACCAATACATTCAATAATTTGATTGAGACAAGAATAAACAATTGCAACCTCAAATAATCCGACTCATTTCTTTTTAAATCGTCTATGGTTGTCACATTGTCCCGCCTTTTATCGGGAGCGCTTGTCAAACTTCAAAGTTATTTTGTCGAGACAAAGCTATCAAACAGGAGTTAGCGTGGAAGCCGCCGGTTCCGTATTATTACATTGTATGAGAATATTATTAAAACTTACGCGAGACATATTAAATTAATTATCAGAAAAACAACGGTTTCACTCACGTATATTATTGGTCAGAATCGCCGACCGTCAGAACCCTACTCGAGGAGTCGACACAGTTAGCTCAGTACACACAAGTGTTCTACATGCACCGGTAGTGTCTGATGATGATGGTCTATCAGCTGCGCCTTCTTCAGAACCCTCCGAACCTCCCCCACTCCACCCTTCGAGCCGTGTTTTACGTTTCGCAAGGCGGGCGGCGGCGCGGGCGCGGGTGGCTGACAGTGATCAAGAGGCCTCCGCGACGCGACGTCCTCTCGGCACTCGCCTTTGAAGATGACCTTCGTAATAGGTCGAAACTGGTCGGCGATTCTGACCAATAATATACATTGTATGATGTTTACGAGGAGAAAATATTTAAACCAAATTTCGCTGAGATGTATGATAAGATACGTGAGCGGAATAAAAGTGTGAAGGTCATTATGGTTTTCGGAGAATGTTTTTGGTGTTGTGTATACTTTTTTTTGGTATTGTAACTAAAGTATCTTATGTTATTACGTACATATTCAGTAAAACATTCGTGAAATTAATCAAATGTAAATAAATGTTTACCAATTATTCAATCATGGCTTTTGTATATGACAGGATGACTAAAAGCATTCTTTGATAATAAATACTATGTGGTTAAATGAGATAATAAAACGTAGCTTTGTTTTTCTAAGTGAACCTTCATTATTGACATTCGACGTAAGGGAGAAATTTACGTTAAAAAAATCGTCACATTTTCTGTCACTTTAGATCGTCACGGCGCAGTCTTCTAGGGTCATTATTTCGAAGATAGTCTTGATAATAGATATCGCGATGTAGTAATTAGGTGAAACTGAACAGAATCATGTATTGTCGAAGGAAAAATTCACAAGCGTTAAAGTCTTCTAGGGTCATTATTTCGAAGAGAATCTTGATATCGAGATGTAGTAATTAGGTGAAACTGTTCAGAACCATCTATTGTCGACAAGCGTAAACAATTTAAATATTATTGTTTGCTACAATTATTGTAATTCATTTAAATAAATAGTGAAAGTGAGAGATTATTTTTTTATTGTTGTGAAAAATCATCACGTGACTGTGATTTTGGTATTATTTTTAGATTAAACCCACTTTTGATTGTAAGTATAAGTAAATGTGTATCAATTTATTGAACTCAACCATCATTTAATAATATGACTGTCAATTTAGCAGACAATCGTATGTAAATATATTTAAATAATAATAATGATAATTTGACCATATTATAAGAACAGTGAAAACAATGAACTGATTGAAAAGTTTCACTTCATACTTGTGTACATTAATACAAACACACTTTTTTTTAAATATTATTGATCATGAAGTACGACTATTTTATTATTTCGTATTGATAATAGATTACTACAAATTTAATCTATAAAATTTCAATGGGTAAGTAAGTAGGTATGATAGTAAAGTTTCCATAAATTTATAAGGCTATTTTAATTTTGATTAAAAATATCTGCATCCCATACGGATCTCCAAAAAGTAAGTGACACATGTTATGCCTCTCCTTTTATTTATTTACTGGACCGCGGCCTACGTGAAGTGCTTATAAATAAGACTCGTTAGAGCTGCCCTCTTTCTTCCAACATACGTTATAGGGATTAATAAAACGTAGAAACACACGGTTTGTTTTAGGCATTTATAGATCCATCATGTTCTGTTTTTAAATTGACGTTCGATTTTTAGACATTATCTTGTGCGTTATTTTTTAATTTTTTCATTCGATTTTTAAAACCTCTATCTTCATTAAGACTGAGGGATTTTATGGTAACCTTTATATCAATCTTGCTTTAGTCCAATTCGTGATTTTGGATCATGGTTTTAATAGAGGATTGGCGCTTAATAAAGAAAAAACCACTGATGTCAGATGTCAAGAGACACTTTTTAAAGCTCGTGCTGCTCGGGGTTTTTCTGTCGGGCAACTACTCGTTTTGAAGTTATCATAACATCTTTTTTCGCAAAAATTGATGAATAAATTTTTTGATTTTAATTATCACTCGTAAATTTTTATAAAAAACGTATAATCGCACGCCAAGGATTCGAATTTAGAATGGTTCATAATTACGTCGATTGAGACTCCCGCGATCGTAGTGTTGGGCACTAGTTCATATTATTGCTATTGCGATCAGACTGCCTCGGTGGCGTAGTTGTATTACAGTACGACTGCAAAGCTGAGGTCTCGGTTTCGATCCCCGGGTAGGGGAAAGTGATATTGAGCTTTTCTATTCAGTATCAGCCCGGAGTCTGGAATTTGTGCCCGATATGGCGATAGGCTCGGCCCCTATCACATTAAGGGACGGAAGAAGGGCGAAAAGTGGGTGCACTAGTTGCGCCTCTGCCTACCCCTTCGGGGATAACAGGTGTGAGTGTGTGTGTGTGTGTGTGTGTGTGTGCGTATCAACTAAAATATCAATGTAGACTGTCACAATATTGGACCCAGGATCAGAAAGATAAAGTGCGTCCACTGTCAATAAAGGCCTGTAACTTCCTCTGTCAATAAATCTCAACACGGAGAACTAATTGACATAATTAAATTTCTCGTTAATTCAAACCACGAATCAAATTAATCTGGGAATTACATTTGATACATATTAAATAAACGTATTATCAATTCAACTTATCTCGAAGATAAGCCGGAGTAATTTAATGTAATCGCGTTAAAACTTAGAAATATTCATCGAGTGTTGAAATTTTCATAGTAATTTTAATTAATATTGAAGATATTCTATAACACGCCGAGTTCTCCGATTTACAAAGTGACTGTTAAAGAGCAAATTATACGAAGTGTACAGTATGGCGACTTTGTTAGAGTAAAACGTTCTTAGCTTTTATAAATAATTCATTTACGGTCAACGTCGTTCCCGTTCTCACCTTTAGCGAGCACCTATCTCTACGATTTCTTATCTCAAGAAATGTAGATTAAATATCTTCGACAGCGATATTGTTACTATTACTTGTTTAAGACTGTAAAACAAGTAAACATAAATGCTGGCCATTTATTTTTAAATTAAAACTAACGCTTTCTATTGATATGATCGCTAAAAATGTAGTTGGTGTAATCATAATTGGTAAATGTTGTATTGATTATTAATTATTCTAAAATACTTATTACTAGCTAGCCCACATAACTATTTTTATTAATTGTTAAATAATATTCAACGTTCATTATTGCAAAATACACTATAATGACCATCTAAAAAGCCTTACTTACCGTTTATGAAAATGTACAGCATTAGGCGTACATATCAACCCTTCTTAAGTCAACTTATTATATTATACACTTACCTACTTGGGCATAGCGCGGCGCGTGTGTGGGAGTATCTTATCTAGGGCTGTCACAAACGAGCTACCGTTGTCGTCGTATAGTCGCGACTCGCGAGCGGTTTGGTATCTCGCTCGTCATGTCGTGCGATAAGCCCTACACACTATTAAATACAAGCTTTATGGGAACGTTTCCGAGGTTAGTCAACACCCGACGGATACGACACGATTTTTGTCGGTCGTGAACGTGGCGTAATTATTTGGCAGAAAAAGCAATTTATAAATAGGAAATATAATACAATGAAAATACATAAACTTTTCTGTACTGACTGACTGCCTCGATGGCGTAGTTGTATTACAGTACGACTGCAAAGCTGAGGTCTCGGGTTCGATCCCCGGGTCGGGCAAAGTGATATTGAATTTTTCTATTCAGTATCAGCCCGGAGTCTGGAATTTGTGCCCCATATGGCGATAGGCTCGCCCCCTATCACATCATGGGACGGAATGACGGCGAAAAGTGGGTGCACTAGTTGCGCCTCTGCCTACCCTCTATGTATATGTATGTATACATAAACTTTTCTTCTGGCTACCTTCAAAATTACTATAATAATTTTTAACAACCCATAATGACTAATTGATGGATTTAAATAATGCCTTAAGTACGCTCTTATCTTGGCACTGACTTGTTGAATCTAAACCATCATTAGACGACAGCAAAAATTATTAAATAAGCATCATCATCAGCCACATGACGTCCACTGCTGAACAAACGCCTCTCCCAAAGATTTCCAGACGGAGCTGTCAAAAGCGGCCCGCATCCAACGCGCTCCTGCGACCTTTATCAAGGAAAAATAAAGCCCATATTGTCCAAGAGCTGAATACAAAAACATACCATAATTTCTTAATGAAGCACTATCTTAATGAAGGCAGGCGTAACCAAGATAATAAAACGAATTTCTTTATCTTGTAGCACGTATTCGTCACGGGGAATTTTGTTCATCTGGAAAAATGTCGGACTTCATTACTCCACTAGTCCATTTACGTCTTTCTGCTTGTACGATTCGTTTTAACAGTCCCCAGATACGGAATTCATTAACCCAGAATCTTGCAATGGAAAGGGAACAACGTTTGCGTTTTGCTATTCAACGTTTTTATAGTTTTAGGCGAAGTTCGTTTGTGAAATGGAAAGATTTTATGCTGTGTAGTATTTGTTTGTTCATAACTGAAAAAAGAATCTCGTATTTTGTTGCTAATTACGAGCCATTTCATAAAAAAAATTTTAGAACGGAATTTTATTGAATTATGTTATGGAGTAAGCTATTTTATTGTAATGTGTAGATGTATTTTGCGAAATTATGCAAATTTCATTAGTTTATCTCATTGCAACATTGTGCGGTCAATAATGAAAATAGTGTGTGTGACCTTAATTTTACCCTAAGCCTGCCGCTTCCCTACTCGCGAATTGCGAGAATTTATTTTAAATTCTTAAAGTATTTAATTTAAAGAATTTATTAAAAATAATTACAAGCATTAAAAAATATTGAAATTTGACTTCCGTACTATTGCGAGTTTAAAAATCCACGAAAAAGTCGTGATGTCTTCGTCTCGTGCAGTGTGTCAAGCCTCAATTCATTTCTGCCTGTTGTTCCTTCAGACAAAGTGAGTAGGATGGAATTGTTAATCGTTTCCTAGTGTGTGTTAAATTTCCAAGTGAACTAGTCTGACAGTAATGACAGAATGATTTAAAATATTCTAGCGGCATTACGGCATGACTGTCTGTCTTCAAGAATGAAATGGCTTAGAGATTTTGCACTAGAACCGTTTGCCAAAGATAAAGATCTAGACGCATAACACCATCAATAAATGCTAAGTGAAAAAGATATGTATTCTAGATAAGTTTTGTGTCGGGAATGGAGAGAAGTTTAGGAATTTAGATATTTGCTAGCGTTTTAGCATGCGTCGATGTAATGACGTCTTGGAGTAAAATCAGATAATTTTGCACGAGACGCTGTACTCATACACATAATTATACTTTCTGTGGTAAAACTAGTTTAAAATATATATTTCAATTATGTTGACGATTAAAATTAATGGTAGCTTGTGTGGAAATTTCATATTGAATTTCAATGAAATCCTTTTTGCTTATAAAAATAAATACACACAAGGGAGTAATATAAAAAAGCATTTACAGAAAATAAAACGTACATCAGGGTTTCTTAAAAAATAATGTCACATCGGAAACCTACAATGCAATATCCATTGAGAAAACTATCTCAGGGACCTTGGGCGAGATATGTGAAAATAAATAACTAATAAACCCCGATAAGACACCATTTCTGCGGAGACCACTTAAAGAGATTGCCCTGAGGCAAACCGCCAAAGTAAAGTGGAACTACAGAAGACTCAAGTGCGATCTGGACACAGACATTTATGACAACAGACCGTGGAAATAAAGGTGAATTTGTTGAATAAACATATCTATCTTGTTATTTCAAAGATGTAATTTTCTTAGCGTGAAAATAAAGCATGGAGTGTGGATAAAGTTCGTGAACTTTTATTTGATGTTCTTACTATTAGAGTATTTTATTAATAAGGTTTTTAGCGGCGAAAGGATGTCACCACTGCAGAGGGACAGATGGTTACGTTCCTCTATGGAAGGGAAAGATTTCCAGTCAGGCAGATGTTACGCCTGACCGGCTGCGGCCCTTCCTATTCGGAGGTGGTATATATACTCTACTTGGCGCAAATGTTGCTATCCAGGATCGTGTGTCGCCATCTAGCGGTATTATTGGGCGTCATCTGATAATCGTCGATACCATTTCGATGTCCGATGATGAGTGTCGGGTCATCTAGTTTACTTAATGTAGTAGTTCCCAACCATGTTGATAGGTGGCGGTGGCGATGGTAGTTATGCCGCTACAGTTTTAACAATGTCTGGCTGTAAGGATCCGAGCGAACGTGGTCTAATAATGGAGTAAAAATATAAGTTGAAATCTTATCTTGAATATATTTTAATACAAGATATTGAGTTCATTGAAAGGGTACACCTTGACGAGAACATTAGAAGAGTCATAATGGTGAGTCTCTCGCGACTTGAAGTGTACTTAACCGATCAAGCCCGGCTCGGTTACATTGGCCCGGTACGTCATCTGTCAACAAGCGAAAATCGACCTTATACGCACCCACATAAGGTCGATATGGGTGCGTATAAGGTCGATTTTCGCTTGTTGACAGATGTCATACCGGGCCAATGTAACCGGTCGGGGCTCGACGGTTAACTACACTCTTTCTCGTTACAGTTTTTATATTTTACATTTTTTTACACTTTGAATAATATTGAGCCTTCTCGAATGTGAATTTATTTTATACCAGAAACCTCTTCGTAGAGCATTCATTCTCAAGATAGGATTCAGTTAATATGAGTGTTGTGTGCAGAAAAAATACTGCCCTTTAGTGCCGAAATAAATATTGTTAAGTACGAAAGCTGTCTGGTGCAAAGCGAAGATATATTTGAGTGGAGATAATGTACAAAACAGATGGTCCGAAGTGAGGAGTGCACATAAATATTTATTAACCTTTTTGTATGGAATTTATGTTCTGTTCCAAAAAACTCTTTCATTCCTATTAGGACAAGGAATAATAGTTGAATTTAGAAGTTAATTTCGTGTAAATTTACCTAAAGGACATTTACAGTTTTCAGAAGGAAAAAGTATTATAATATTCATGGATTACAACAATTAATATTTTGTCTACAAGTTAGGTAACTATAAAAACAATCATAAAATGATGAGTGTCTTTTTGCTTTCTCTGCGAATTAATGTTCTTTGAGATTCCAAATACAACTTAGCAATGAGTACGCAAACTAACATACATAACTTGTAAAATTATTTCGATATCAAAACATTAACAAATTATTGATTTATAATGATTATTTATTTATGTGTTGCTTGGATGATGCCTATGGTACCCGATAATATATTTTCTTCTCTTTACATTATGTATTGCGTCAAAATATATTTGTATAGTGAAAATTGAGAATACGAATTCTTTTCTAGAGTGAGATAAATTTACACCCAGCAAGGTATGTTGTAAAAATTTTGGCGGCTGTCACGCGTCGGTCAACAAAAATTCTCCTTAAAAAGTTAAGAGAACGAAAATAAAATATAAAAAAACTTGAGAGGTGTCAAGGGACACTCGGATGGAACGAAGTTGTTTTCGATTAATTAGTGAAGATATTGTAATAAAATTTTATTTCTTTTAAGTTATAATAATAATTGTATATTTCATTAAAACGTTACCACATCAATGAAAACATTTACTTCTACCTACACAATAGATATGTCATCGAATCACGATCATCACCTAAGCAAGCATTGACATTAAAATTAACATACAACTAACGAAAAAAAAACTATTCTAAAAAACATTTAAATCTTAGAGTATGTATACGTAGTTATACTTACTCTAAGATTTAAATTGTCTTTTTTTATTTAAATTTCGAATGTCACTTTTACGGCCAGTTCTTTATTGTTACTGGCTGTTTTCACAGGGCAAGTATAAAAGTGTCGTGAAAACTTTTCGTAGGAATGTTTTCCGTATAGCCCCCTTTCACAACGCGCGATAAGGAACTTTGTTCCAAAAATAATATATCTACCCACTTTTCACTTACCCCTATTATATTCGGTGAAATTGACAGGTCTAAACATAAGATGCAAGATTTTGAAAACATTTTCTTTGTTGTTAATTTTTTATTCACAAAATATCGACATTGATGGCAATGTAAGAATGTTAACGGTACTGTGTAAAAAATGTTCCTTGGAAATTGGATTCTCCTGGAACCTAGGAGTTTGGTGCGGCATTTAGGAAAACATTCGAATGGTATTTGTAATTTGTACATGAAAGAAAATAGTTTTTTTTGTACTGGCCAGTGTTTCTTTTAAATAAACACGGGTAAAAGACGTCTGAATATGTACTTATAAATAAAGGTTATTCAGTTGATCTTGTATTGCTTCAGTGCACATTAAATGTCCCCTCATATAGATGGATTTGATCCACGAGTTTTATTTATTTTTCATCTACGGTTGTCGTCTTTGATGTAAATTATATTTTTACCGCTCTTTTTTCACGAATGTAGTAAGGAGGACACTAATTTTCTCGACGTTAATTCAATTTCTTCGTACTAAACATATCATGTTCAAGGAAAAAAATATTATTTAAATGGACAGTACGTAATTTAGTATGCCAAAGAGAAGTTCTCTATAAAAGTCCCGACTTTTTAAATGTATCAAATATTATATTGATTTAGTAAAGTGCCTAGTTATATTAAACCATAGATTCATCAACAGAGCATTATATTTCTATTGCATATTTTTAAACTGCGAAGATATTACGTAAGTAATATGATGAGATGAGCATGCCGCTCGCCTGAAAGTAAATGATACAAGCTCCCAAAAACAGTAGCAACACCATACAGGAACTTTGACTTTGTTGATGTAATTTGATGTACACTCATTGAGGTGGATTTAAATAAAAAGGATCGTGCCGTGAATGATAAGTATTGGGAAATCACATAATGAACAATTATTAAGTAATTCTATGGCTTCTGAGAATCTTCTGAGCACCACGTCATTTGGATTTTTTCAAAATTACTTTATTCACGTATTTTACAAATTACTCACAAAATTTCCCCGTATACTGGCTGTCAAGTATCAGTAATCTTGACTGTTGCGTTACTAAATGTGTCTCTGGTATGTTGATTCAATTATAATTATTTTCTCTCTTACCCTTTTTAAGCCTTCTGCCATATAGCCCAAACTGTAACTAAACCTAGTAAAGTCTTCTTATTTTAGTATCTTTTAATTCCTTTCCCCGATCCCCATTTTGTTCTTTTAAAGCAGGCAGCGCATCCTCTATTCTGATACAAATTATTGAGACCACATTACGTGATAGGTCACTGATGTCTTCTTCAGCCTATATGTCCACCCAATGCTGAGTGTAGGCCTCTTCTAATGCACGCCAAGTTGTTCTGTTTTGGGCAGACCTCATCCAACTTCTTCCCGCCACGTGGAACAGGTCGTCGGTCCACCTCGTCAAAGGTCTGCCCCGATTTCTATAACCAGATCACTGATTCACTGATGTGCTGGCCTATAAAAAAATCAAACATAAAAATGTCTTAATATAAATTCTGTCGAAAAAGGGCATGCTTATAATTTCCTGTCCTCAAACTCGTACATCGTTTGCATCAATTGTTGACGTTCACCGTCAAAATGTTTGTACGAATAAACTGCTACGACGATGTTACGTTTTTTAGAAACAATCATGATTTTTTTTATTCAGAACAATCTCAGGCGTGGGAAGGATGACAAATCGAACTCGGGTTGTGGCAAAATAGGCCTTACAGCGACAGACAGTGGTGCAAATAATGTACCCATGCTTATCCCGTCCCATGATATGATAGAAAACGAGCATATCGCTATATCGGGCACAAGGTCCAGACTTCGGGCTGATACTGACTAAAAATAGCCAATATAATTTCGTCCCACCAGAAATCGGAATCCAAGACCGGAGTGCGGTAATCATACTGAGTACGCAATACTCCACCGAACACTTATTTCCTTCCTGCAGAATTTGCCTTTTTGAAGATGTATAAAGTCTGCTAACCTGTACTAGGACATTATACTGCTAAGGCTTAATATTTCTTACTAATACAGAAGACCCTATCTAGTATTGGGATAGTGTACATTACAAGGCTGGAATTATTTAATGCAATCTTTGTGCTTTATGACCATGGCGCCATTTTATCATATTAAGAATATTGTTGTTTGACCTCTAGAACTCCAAAAATGCACACGGACCTTCTCAAAATCAATTACGATGAGAATAATTCTTGCCTGAATGGTGCGTACTTTAAATTACCAGCTACTAAATAACGAAAAGACAAATGAAAACAATGTTTAATAGGAAAAATATTTAGGCTAAGTATGGTCAGCTATATAACTGAACCAATTAAAAACTTGAAATCGCCTATAAACTTTTGCGTTCTAACCATTTTTTTTTCACAGAAATGAAATAGCACTTTAGTTAACTCAAAAAAAGTTTCAATGAAATAGCCAGTATGAAATTTTGAATGTGTTCAGCAGCTACTGACTACGACTGTGGCTCACTTTAATTTTTAAAATAAATTGATTATTAAATTAGTAAGAAAATCCAAACGGTTCCAATAAAATAAACTTGAAAAGCAAATTCAGATCCTGTGCCAGATTTGTTGATTCAGCAAATAATATTTGACATGTTCAATATTCAGGGCTTCAATAGACTATTAGATATCAAATGAAACGGAACCGTTGGCATTTATCGAGATGCCATCGCTTTTGATAAACTGTTTTTCGTGAATAGGTATTTACTCTATTTGAAGTACTGGTGTTTTAAATAAACAGCTTATAGGAGAAAGATATACACAAATTATTAAAGTAAGAACATTATAATGTCATAAAAAATTTGGTGTGTAGTTTATGAAGTTATTTTTGTAAGCGAAATTTTCAAACCGTTTTATAATTGAGGCTTAAATAGAACAAAATACTAATTGTGCTATATGATTTTCAAAATAGTTCGGTTTATAGAGAAATTCAAAAGCTTGAACTAGGTCGAATGAAAATCCCAATGAAATAAATTAAGTTAAAAACGGCTCTGCTATTTTATAAAAATCTGCCAAACAAGTCGCACTTGCGCATCCAGGGTTTACGAAGCAGGTTTAATTCTGTCTATATTCTTTTTTTTATATATTACGTAAAAAATCAGCCTGCTACATAATATAATGATTCAAAAGAAAAAATAATAATTTAGACTTAAAGGTTGAACAGATAGAGAGGACAGATATGTGATAGATAGGGCTCCTAATAAGAGTTTGGTCGAAAACCCTTGAGTATGGAGGCATGAAAAGAATATTGAAGAAACAATTCAAAGCAACATGATTCTTGTTTTATATATATTTAAACTAGCTTTCTCCCGCATTAAAGAGTTTTTCCTGTATAAAAGTCACTTTATATACAAAAACTATAAGTTTTCACGGACAGAATTGTAAATCTGAACCATTTTCGAATCCACCTGAATACATACAAAAAAAAATTCACTAAAATCGGTCCAGCCGTTTAGGAGATGTTCAGTGACAAACACACGCACAGAAGAATTATATCATCACTACTACATAGTACAAAACAAAGTCGCTTCCCGTTGTCGGTCCCTATTTATGCTTAGATCTTTAAAACTACGCAACGGATTTTGATGCGTTTTTTTTAATAGACAGAGTGATTTAAGAGGAAGATGTATATTATGTACCTTTATCCCGGAAAACCTTATGAATGCGGGTGAATATATAATATTTATAGGCACGCGCCGTCGGCCCTGTGGCCGGTACCGCCGCAACCGCTATGTACCTGCATTTTAAATCTCTAATATCATTGCAAAAAAATTACTTAAATTTCATGCTGTATAGAGCCATATTTATCTATATTAAATGCACAACGTATTTAAGGTACTTATTGGATAAGGGTTAATGCTGTATTGCTTAAAATCGCTCCGTAAATATGCCATTATTTCTTGTAAAAAGTAAAGGATAAAAAATGGTTATTGTGGGTTATCCCTAAGAGATAGACACATATCATGGCGGATTTTTTTGTAGACCTTTTTATGGTGTACAATACTGTAGTACATTATTTTTATCTATCTCGTAGGGTTTAGCCAGCGTTTGCAACGTAAGCGCAAATAATGCGTTTATTTATAACATCACATTGGAAACCTCTAAAATTATCAGTGTTTCTCTACTAAATTATGCATGTGTTGTACATATAAACCTTCCTCTTGAATCACTCTATCTTTTAAAAAAAACGCATCAAAATCTGTTGAGTAGTTTTAAAAATCTAAGCATACATAGGGACAGACAGCGGGAAGCGACTTTGTTTTATACAATGTAGTGATTGGAGAGCCACTAAGGGAACTTGCACACATCTGGGTACTTTTTATTATCTTATCGCACACTGAAGACACAATGACAGCTTAGAATGACATTGTCACTGACACTGGACTGTCTGGAGTCTAGGCACATGACGTGCGAGAAACAATTAAATAAATATGACGAGATAATTTAACCCTTTTGTTCATGAATGTCTTGTGTGATGAATGGAAAGTTTACGTATTTTACTGATAAATAATTTATTGCATATACATACCAATGATTTTTTATGATGATTATTACCACCAAATTACGTAGGAAAGGAAGAATCTAGGAAATATTTTACTGAACTCAATATAATAGCTAAATTAAAAATTATCAAAATAAAATTCAAGTTGACTGCCTCGGTGGCGTAGTTGTATTACAGTACGACTGCAAACCTGAGGTCTCTGGTTCGATCCCCGGGTCGGGCAAAGTGATATTTAGTTTTTCTATTCAGTATTAGCTCGGACTCTGGAATTTGTGCCCGATATGGCGATAGGCTCGCCCCCTATCACATCATGGGACGGAATAACGGCGAAAAGTGGGTGCACTAGTTGCGCCTCTGCCTACCCCTTCGGGTATAACAGGCGTGAGTGTGTGTGTGTGTGTGTAAAATTCAAGTAAATTCCATGTCGTTCCAGGGAAATTATCCAACCACAAAATTTGACTTAAACACGTTCAACAAAATCTTCTCAATGATGTTTACCCTTAGCCGTCCTACTTGTTTCTAAGTATTTAAAACGTGACTGGCGTGTTAAAGCTGCCCTCTCGTGTTACCTGCCCACGTGCCACGTGGTTATAACCACACAAGTACTTCGTGAAATGTTCTTGTGAGATAAGAATGAAGAAATTCGGTAAAAGTGACGGCGTGTGTTGTATTTATCGTAGTTCATTTATGAATAAGAATGGTTATCACTCATGATATCACTGTTACTAAGTGAAAGTTTCCGTTTGATTATTTCTACCTATATAATAGCTATATTTTGTTCTTGAGTCCGCTTGCAAATAGGTGCGAAAGGACCAATCTCTCTTCAATGGAATAAAAATAATGGAAAGTTTTAGGTCGATTCATAGAATGAAGAGTGTTCATACCCCTCAATGTATTACTCTTTTATGTATCAAATGTCATTTGTTTAACCCAATTATCATTGCCATGGTTTCTAACAGCCAAATTCCAATATCTTTATCAGATATGAGTCACTTCTGGCTTATGTCACAATTATTTTTGCAAATCATCATCCTATTTAGCTGGGAATATCCCATATCCCATTCGATCGGAATTGATTCAATTATCCGTACTTTAACAAATAAAAACGTTTGTATTGGAATGCCGATAATGCTCGTCATTTTATCGATTTAGGAAGCAATTTAGATATGAAAGTGCTTTTTCATATATCAGCAAGGAAGTAAAGTCGCCTCTTAAATCTGGCGGCAGTCTAAATTACAGCAAACAGTTATTTTTATTATAATTATAGCTATAACTTTCTTATAATTTTAATATTTACCGCCAAATATTTGATAGATAATGTTAAATTCAGATTTTTTTGATAAATGCTTAATGCAAGAAGAACGTTTGTTAGAAATGAACTAAGTAAATTATTTGCTATAGAGCCGCATCAATGTAACCCAATAACTAGGGAGAAATTTTGCTTCTTAGAAACACATTGACAAAAAACCACTCAATGTATCCCGTAAAGGGTAATATGAAAGTTCTACAGACATTTAAAATGGTTAGCAAACGTTAGGGAGCTCGATATAAAAAGTAAATATTTGTCAGGCTTCCTGTCGCGAGTTTGAGGAACAACTTCGCTCCACCTGGAAGAATTGTCGTTACTTACAGAAGGTACTTCATTTTTATTTATTTAGAACAATTTTCATGTCAAGATGATGAGATTTGGATTTCACAGAAATCAAAAAACAATATATATTTTTATATACATGCCCATTTATCCCCAAAGAGGTCGCCATATTTTGAAGAACTCATGTCCATCTCATGATATAATAGGACTATTACTTTGTAAATAATCCAATCCTGGAATAACTCGATCGAAATGTGTTCGAATAAAAACGAGCACAGATTTAATATTTCCGATTCTAGAAATGAACATGGAATCTCACGTATCAGCCCAATTACTTTTAATTTGTTCGATCAATTGTTATTATAAAGAAAATATGCAGTTATGCAGCATAACCAGTGATATCATTAATATAATAAGCTTGAACACAGTAATATAATACCCAAAATATTAATAAAACTCACATATAATTAAAAATGTTACTCCTAGCTCAGATTTTTTTTATAAAATATTTCTAAGCGCGTAGTTGTCCATTCTAGTCGGGCCTACTCTACTTGTTGTGCCGTTTCGGTTAAAAATAATTTACTGTTGACTTTCTTATAATTTAACGGAAAAATATGACGTAAGTGAATATACCGGGTGGAAGGGAAACGCTCTCTATACCGGAACGGTAAGAGAGAAGAACCATAACATTAACGAAAAACTATATTCATTTGCAAAGCTAAGCGATAATACTTACGATTTTAGTATTTCCGTAATTCATGCGCGCGCAATGTAAAACGTACAAAAAATTGGGCGGCCGCCGCGTCGCTCCAGCACCGGCCCGCGGTCGTTAACCCAACAGCTGATGTACGTGTTTCATTACGATTTTTTTGAAATATTGACCTTTTTTACTATGTTTTTCAGAATAATAGTTTGATTTATCTATCCATACGTGAAGCTGTACAGAAATTTGAGAAAATCCTACTAAAATTGTAACAATGCGATCGCGATTTTTTTAGTGCCATCACTTCAGGAATCACCAATACTGTCACCTGTATTCGTTTCCGAGAGCATTTCCCTTCCACCCGGTATGAAATGCGTTTTTTGGTTCTTCTATTATTTTATGTTTATTTCTCATAAATTGCATTTTATTCAATAAAATTTATTTTGGGTGTAAATATCTGTATTATATTTAGTAGGTAATGTTTCACTATATTAGATTATGAAATTATTTTATGCTGAGGGCACTTGCCCCTCCTCTCTTCTTAACTACCCCTATTAACCCCCTATGAATTAAAAACATCGATGGCATATCTTTCTATACTTAAATTACTATTAGTAACCTACTATTAGTAACCTTAAAATACTATTAATCATATAATTATTATATCTGATAGTATAAACGAAAATACTCAAATCATTTAAAACATTCTGATTTTGGATTTTCATCATTACCAACAGATTGTCTGGTAGATGCAGGTCCGATGTATCAATAGCCTCGCATTTCGATTCGCTTCGTGCGCTAATTGGCTGTCAGTTTTTGGAGTTCATCGCCGCAATTTACATTCCAAATTGAAGAGGAACGAGCCGGTATTTTATACTATATAATTTATTGGTATCATAGAGATATTTTAGTATTTTAACTTTAGTTTATCATATAAATTATAAGGGTTCTGATACTGCTGGTAAGATTTATTTATTTATTATTAAAGTATATACATATATGATTGTAACAAATAGTGACTTAGTCTAATAGTTTTTTGTGCTAGTAGATACTATATTATGTTCGCGCGACTGGTGCTTAAAAATGGAAAACCTGAGCTATAAGCACCAGCAACCTTCCATTTCCACTATAGCTAGTACATGTTAAAGAATAACAGAGCAAGTGAAATACACGGTGACACATTTATATGTATGCAAATGTAAAAAGAGTTGGATGATAGATTACACACATTCACGCCTCTTATCCTTGATGGGCTAGGCACAGACACAACTAAATTCGCACTCTTAATAAAACAACGACCTAATCCACAATTTTGGCTAGATGAGTTCTAACAAAATATAGACCCTAAAGTGTAAGCTGCAACGACTTAGAAATAAATGCGTATTTTCAACATTGGGAATAGGGTCAAAATAGTTAGAATTTGTGTTCGTTCTCTGCCTAACTTACAAGAAAATGTATACGGTTAGTTTTTGTGACGATTCCCCAGTCAACGATTTTGGATTAGGTCATTGCTTTATTAAGAGTGCGTTATAATATGTTTTTCTTCCCATGTTATGATATCGCCATATCAGGCACAGATTTAATACTCCGTGCTGATATTGGATAGAGAAACATCATAATATACTTTCTTCTTTATACTTTCTGACCCGGGATTAGAAACGGTATCGTCAGCGCGGCAATCGTACCGCAATACAACTACGCCACCGAGACAGTCAAAGATAGTATTAAGTAGTACGTAATTGCATCGTGGCCAGCATACAAATTATGGGAAACTAATCGAAACTTATAACCATAGAGACTGAACTAAATCTTATAGAAACAACGCTATAAAACATGATTGTTCTAGCAGCCTATTCATAATTAAATACTGTTATCTCACAAAATATTCCGTAACATGTTCATCAAGGTAATATCACCCCAAGAAGCACCAACGAAAACAATTTGTACGCGGGCGTTGAACTATTAAATCCAATGATGGGCAGAATAATTGGGCCACACCGCCCCGCGGTAACAGATCTCAAGCTCCCTTACATCCACTCTCATTATGTGTCTCGTCACGTCCCTAACAAGTCACAGAACAGACGTTAGCCCTAATATTGCTCTCCCTTTTTACTATTTGGAACAATGTGTTATTTCATACCTTAGAACCTAGACACGTTTGGTTGTATTATTTGGTGATGACATTAACTATAAATTAAAGGAGTCTTAAGACTATCCCGCCCTCACACCCCCCACTGTACATTAAAAGGATTGCTCACTACACCGTTTAATAGTTGACCGTGCTAACAACGTGTCAGGCATGAAATATTCTTTGTATTGAAAAGTATGAGACTACGTCCGTTCCATCACCGTCTTGTAGGGTAGTCGCTTCCTAGGGCGGTGATAGTGTGAAACGGTGTGGTGGGCAGACTCCTTAAGTTCCAATTTGCAAATTTCTACGACATTGACAATTTTTTTTATTGATGTTACTCTTTCAAGCGTACCATCAATAAAAATAATTTTAGCACAAATAGCAGTGTAGGTATTATGTTTTATTCCGACATTTTTCATTACGCTATTGTCATGCACTTGCTTTATCGCTGACGACCCAAGGGTAAAACGCATGATTGCACCGCATTGACTCACCAAAACCATAAAGCATTCACGTTCATTTGTTCATGTTTTCATTTCGTATGCCAACTATTTTTTCATTAATGATATTACGTGACCAATTTTATACCAGGATATTGCGTCAACCTCTGTCTTTCTTCAGCGGTTTATGAGAACGCCAAAGTTCAAATACTGTCGTTGAATTCTGATTAGCTTTACAGACGTTCCAACCAATTTATCATTGTTTGAATGACAACCATAATTAACTTGTCCTTTCATTGGCTTTTATGTGGCGTGACCCAATTTGAGATAACGTCATGCTTTGAAAAATCTTATGATACTCAATAATTTAGTCATTTTGTTTACGTACACTTGGAGATTACTCGTTTGATATTTGAGTCAAGGGAATGTTACTTTCATTACGCAATTTAATTGAAAAACAAATAAGAGCTTTTATGATTACTTTTGAGTAATTTCCAGTTGTTAAAATTTCGTCTTTAAGCAAAAAGTTGTTGACGAATACGTAAATTAAATGATAATAAAGTGATGTTGAAATATTAACTGTAGGTACTCAAATTTTATTGACAATAATAGAAGCAAAAGGTCATCCTTCATAGAATAAAAGTGCTTTGACTTGAATAGTGACATCATAAAAAATTCTCAAGACAAATGAGACGATACTTAATAAAACTTCTTGATTCATCTAAAATTATTTAATCTGAGTGTGGTTGTGGCTTACTATATAGCTTCTCTATTCAATACTTAAAGATGAAAATTAATGAATATGGTTTAAAGTAATCATAAAACTGAATTATGTGGTTTAAAATTATGCATAAAGGATGTGAGACTTTAATACACATTTCCAAATTTTTATATCCTTCTTTCTTTCACAGGAAGAAGTCAAAGAGCTGCCCGTGGTGCGAAAATGCTGTCCAAGTGGTCAAAACATGACCTTCGTGATGAAGGACGGTAACAACAAGACAGCATGCGCAAGATCGTCCCTCACATTCCAGCCAGACTTCCACAAAGCCAACGAGACCCACATATTTAGCTACGATAGCAATGTTTATGAAACGATCGTTGGAAACCCTTGTCTTTACGAAAGGTGATTTAATTGTTTTGACATAAATATTGCACTGATTACATCGATTTTTTATGTACATGAAGTGTTTATCGTTGTAGGTTTTGTTTAGTGAAGTTCTAAAATGAAAATAGCTTAATTTCAAATGCTAAGTTTAGAGTAACAAGTATAACAATATATTGTGCAAGAGCTTTCACATATGTTTACGCTAGCAGCAATATTTCAATAGTTCTATACACACATGACTTGCCGCAAGACTCGCAAGTTTCAAAACTTGTCAACTTGCTTGCTTGTCAACAAATCGCTTGCGTAATTCGATTTCTGTAAGTTTTCTTGCTAATTTAAATTTCGCTTGAAATCGTAAAAAAATTATACGACTTTCTTTAATCGATATTGAGCGCCTAGAATCGTAGAATTTACTTGCTCTACCACGAAGTTCTCAAGTTATCAGTAAACAGTTTTGCTTTTATGATTTCATAATCTTATAAACGCTTCAAAAATATGACTAGATTGAAAATAGCTTTGAAAGAATTGTTTTCATCTAGCGTACCAAGATTACCGAATACTGATAAATTTATATGTTAAATAGCAAAATTAGACTCATATCTTGCTTAAACTTTTAAAGGTTTCGCTTAATAAGTGAAAAGCTATAAATAACAATTTCATCCATATTATGTACTTGAAGCCCATTTAAAACCATACACTGTTTGTACGTAATCACGGGGTGATGTAAATTTTAAGCTCATTAATTGACGAATGTATCCTATAGTTCATAATACTGTATTGTTAAATCAATCCGAGCGTAAACAAACGGCAGGACATGGAGAAATGGCGAGAGCTGATAATATTTACAATCCTCTATATCCGGCAAGCGGTGATAATGAAATCACTGTAATTAATAATGTAACAACATTAATAATGTAGTATTATTTTGTTTGCAGCTATAAATTAGAACCAAACGTATACAGTAAAGATGAGTTCTATCTTTTGGTGAATGGTTCTCTATTTGTACCGTATAGTACGCAATATTTGCTTGGGACGAGGGATTTTTGTATGGAAACGTTTTGGACACCTGCAAACCCAGCAGGAGTGACGTTACCTCTAGTTTGTTTCACGACTCCATTGGAAGAAGCTAAGACTTCTGCTACTCTTATAGTTTACGCTACAGGTAAGTGTCGATGTTGGACTTGGTAATGCAGAATTTTCTTGCATTAACAAACCTCTATAGATAGCTTTATTTTTATATCTACAATATGTGGTGCCTATCGCATTAAGGATATACCAACTACTCATAAGGTAAATTCATTATTGTAATGGTTTATATTTTTTATCTAAGCAGAAACAGTTCTTGGCCGACTACCGACTTATTATCTTTATTATTAACTCACTTACACGAATGCTCTGTCTTTAATAAAACAATTTTCATTGCAGGGCTTCTAATATCAGTCCCCTTTCTTCTGGCCACCGCGTGTGTGTATTTACTCATAACAGAACTGAGGGACACACACGGCAAAGCGTTGGCGTGCCACACAATTTGTTTGGCACTGGCGTTCACTTGTTTGGCTGCCACTCAGCTGGCGGGCCATGCGTTTCCCGTCGTCGCGTGTACTATTATGGGTAAGATTTGAATGGAATACTAGTGATTAGGCACGATCAGAATATAGATATTTTTTTCCTATAGGAACTTTTTGCTTAACAGATTCGTTATGATAATATTAAATAATATCAGCCCTGTATTTTATGCTATCTTAATGCTAGACTGGATCACAGGCTAATAGGGGAGTTATATCATGATGTATGTATATCGACGCGTTTGACTATTAAAGAATATTAAGAATAAAATAAAAAAAAAAAAAATGAAAAAATAAATGTTTAATCTCCAGAATTCTGTTCCAGTTCATCAGCTGCCATGTAAAGGAATAAATAGTTTATAACATTTTTACTTCAAAGATCATTGTGTGTATAATTAGAGTATTTATTCAATGGAGACGATATGGCAATAATGTGCAAACATTTTTTTCTGTCAGTCCTGACGGGGGACGAGGTAGACACGAATAAGACACATTTAACAAAAAAAAACACGCGTGCAAGGCTGAATATAAGGTCGCTTATTACACAATAACACTGGAAAACTCATAATTCCTGTGGAGCACCGCTTAATGTCATTATCGTAGAATGTAATGACAGCGATCGCAAGTCACATAGGTTTTAATAAAAGTTTATGACCAGCTGCGCATTTTGCCCAACGAAGGGTTCGCCTAGTCATCCCATCTCCTTGTTAAATGCTCTAAGTGTATATAAGAATAAAGTTAATTGTATCATCAATTTCTGATTAGAAACTGTGTGCGATAAAATATACACTGCAATATTGGCTGAACTGGACTTTTCCGTTTCGTCATGACTTTCAGCATTGTTATTCCATTCGATGTGTTAATTTACTGTTTTCATTTCAGCGTACCTCATTCAATTCTCGTTTGTTTCGTGCTTCTTCTGGCTGAACGTGATGTGTTTTGATATTTTCTTGAATACTCGGTAAGACGCTTTAATGTTTATTTAACGAGATTGGTCGTGTTACTTTTATTAATATCATTAAATACTCTAAGTGTCTTTATAATACATATTTTATTACGCAGAAAATAAAATAATATGTAAATAACATACCAGTTACACATAAAATAGTCAAATCCCAAATGACCGTTTCATCGAAAATGACTTTGCAGGAGACACTTATCAACCCCATCGCCAGTAACCCGGCGGAGTATGAGAAGACGTTTCGCATGGTACTGTGCCTATGCGGTACTACTACCAGTGTTATTGTTAGTCATCACTATTACTATGGACCTCTCCCCCGCGGTACCCAGTACTTACCTCAAGCCAAACTTCGGCGTCAAGGGCTGCTGGTTCAAAAGTAAGTTAAAAATGTTAGTTTTGAAGATCTTTTGGATTAAATATTTTGTAAAGGACGTGGAAAACCTAAAATCTATTAAACAGCAAGTCGATGACCTATGAGTAATGAATATGCTTCATTATAAATTGCAGGGGAATACCGATGAACTCCCAGTTATTGGCTTTGTTTTTAATCCTTGAGTTTACGATCAATTGTAGTGAATCAGAATAAAGAAAAGAATTATTTCATACCCTATTATATAAAATTTACTAACTCAATTTTATTGTTCAATATTACACATCTAGATAATTTCTCAGCGTCCGTAACGATGCTTGATTACAATGTATGTGTATAACATGTTTATTATTCTTTGCAGCGGACGAGGCAGCGTTGCCATATTTTTACGGTCCGGTAGCTGTTATCCTGTTGAGCAACTTAGTCATATTTTTTCTCACATCGCGACTCTTCGCTATGCACGATGAGCTTAAGGATCGTGAGTGCCATTTTAGTTTCAATAAAGTTTATGATTCATATATTTCTGCCTTGACTGATAATTAATCAGTGACTTCATTTATTTGTTAAAAAATCTCCGGCCATTTACCGCGTACGCTCTGCAATCTAAAATTGCTCTTTGCGGAAATTTTTGATGTTGACGGGCTCATAGTTTAATCCTCAGATATTTCGTCCAATGAATACTTGTAATATTTACACAATAATAACGATGGAAAAATCCCTAATTGATTCCAATATCCGAGATTTTTTTTTCATCGCATTGAATGTCGAAACAAGGATGCCGTTCGCCTAATGGTAAGCGATATGACGGCCCATAAACAGTAGCAAGACCATCCAGCATCTTGAGTTCCAAAGTACTGCGTGGCATTTCACTGCGCTCGTCATCCTGAGACATAAGATTTTAAGTCTCATTATGTCCAGTAGTTAAACTGGCTTTAATTTCCTTCAAACTAACAAACCTTTCCTTCAAACTAAAAAAACCTTTCCTTCAAACAAAAATTTGTTTCGGTATCCCACCGGGTTCACCGGGTTTGGGTTCCCACTCAGACGGAATCTTATATATGACAGACCTACCACCAGTGACCCCAGTGAGAGTTTTAACATCGCACAAAATTATTGATACTAAATTGTTATAGAACTTCATATTAGCCAAGTCGCGCTGAGTGGGGTCGCTTGCTAAGAAGGCAATGTCGCTTGGAAACGTTTGTTTACGTACAAACATTTGCACCGGGTTTGGGCGTAGAGACCACACTTTCTTGTCTCTGGTTCCCACGTTTCTAAGAATCTATCGGAACTGTGTTTTCATGTGCATATTTTTATATTTATCTATAGTAATATTTTTTACCCTATTTTCTTGTTTAAGTTGACTGGTAGAGAATGCCTAGGCCTTGAAGTCCGCTTATGCACTATGAAGTTTAAATAATTAATTTACAAGTATTGTGATTGAATCTGAAATTTGATTCTAAGATACTTTGTCTGATAAGTAGCTAGGCTCTCACATGATACTTTTTATCACGGGAATGGATTGAAAAGACCCGCAAGGAATAGCTACTCTAAGATAAAACCTTAGGAATATTGAAGTAGTAACAGCGCCTTAAATACAGTCATCACCATAAGTATCTGAACAAAATCATGATTTCAAATCGCCTATATACGCGTTAAGTTAAACTGACACATTTTTTTCTTTATTTGAAATAGAGTAAACCTCTTGTATTTTATTTTTGTGAAGAGAAAAAAAAAGATTAACAAGAACGCAAAAGTATGTACACAATTTGAAATTTTGTATTTGTTCATCTACTTTTGATGCTGACTGTTCACTAGTATAACAACGTTGTGTATTTTAGCGTTGGACCCGACTCATTCGGACTTCAGTACGTCAGATGACTGGGTTCGGCTACAAGCCGTGCTGGGTCAGCCACTAGCGCCGCAAGAGCAGACGTCACCGCCGCGGGAAGCGCCGAGCAACATCACTCAGAGGTTGAAGAAGTATAAAAAAATGTAAGGAAACATTTTGTACAATGAAATATGGACTGTTTTAAATTCTAAAAGTTATATTTTTTCTTAGATATCCTTGTATTTAATATAAATATTTGTAGATATATTTAATAGAGTGTTCTAGATATTATGTGTGTCGTTAGAACTGAGTACTGACCAAGATGCCAAATGTTGAACAATTCTTGGGATTCATACGTATATAGCATCACGCCTTTTTCCCTTTTCAGGGGTAGGCAGAAGTGGAACGCACACACATTTTGCCAGCTATGTTAGGTTCCATGTAATTAGGATAGCCTATTGCCATTTACCGAGCAAAGGTCCAAAAATGGACCTGAAAATTTAAACAAGACAGTTTATATATATTTGGCTAGAACTTCATAAAACTAGCCCTTTGCAATAAATCGTTTAATTTTAAAGACCTCCGATATTGAGATGTATGTAATTTTGTTTGGCTTGAAAACAGCACATAATATGAATGTTACGAAAAAGTTGGTTATGAATGGAGGGGTCTAAAAATATTTTTTCAATGGATCTAAGCTCCATATGATGCCCTCTTTACTATCCCCAAAGTTTGAGACTCTTTAGATTTTGAGGCCCAGCACCCATATAAAAAGCGGATATCTCCTTTCCAGACTTCGCACTGAAATTGACTAGAAAATCCCAATATCACTTTCCCTGATCCTGGAATTGAACCCGAGATCTTAGCACTGCAGTCGTACCGTAATACAACTACGCCATCGAGGTAGTTTTTGGGAATTGGAATTCAATCACACTAATTAGCATTTTAGGTTAGAAATAACGAACAAAACATAAATTAAAGGCTCGGCAGCATTGAACAAACTGATACATCGTACAAATAAACAAAAAATGAATTGAAAATGGGTATAAAATTACATTGGATAATGGTCTTTATTTTGTTCGTTTAGTTTCCGTACCTGTTGCATGCTGTCATTTATTATGGGACTGTCATGGGTGCTGGAGGTGGTCTCCTGGGCCGCGGGCTCTAGCTCCTCTACCGTCTCAGTGTGGTCTATATTTGACCTCATCAACGCATTGCAAGGAGTCGTCATCTTTGCCATATTTGTGCTGCAGCAACCCGTCCGCTCTTATGTTAAGGTAAATCAATCTAGATTATAATAAGAACATTTTTTACATGTTTTTCTACTTTTTAGTGGGATTTCGGTATTAAATTCATTAAAGTATATTTAATGATTTCATTAAAATTATCACCAGCATGATATATTACCAATTCGACTATCCTGACATTAATTAATACAACAATCTATTTTTTATTATTAATATAAAATCTTGCAAATTCATTACTTAAATTTATAATAAAAAAAACTTTAAAATTTCTATATTGACATACGTTTTTATTAACAGTCGTCAAAACTCTTCACATCCTGCGGGAGGAAGGTGAATGGTTCCGAAGTGTCAGTGAGTGAAAGAAACAGTATCATCAGAGAAGGAAGGAGGGATTATGTGTAGTGCGCTGTACGAATGGAACTATCGATAAAATCGAAATATCGATAACAATAGGGATGTGACACTCGAGACTGATAGCGGTTACAGTATTATTTGTTTTTAAAGGTCAATAATATACTACAGTGACAGTAATCTAATTTTCCATGGACAAACTGTCAATATACAATGAAATTAGTGTCACTAGCGACCCGAGATTTGGGTAACTATATTGATAAGTTTTATTTAAGAAACAATTGTGATTTGAAGCCGAATAGGAAATGAATTGTTATATCATTAAACACTAGACTCGCCCGCGGCTCCGCCCACGTGAATGAGTTTTTCCGGCGTAAAAGTCCCAATTATATTTTCTCGGGATAAAAAGTAGCCTATGTTACTCGCTGATAATGTAGTTTTATATTGGTGAAAGAATTGTTTTAATTGCTCCAGTAGTTTTTGAGTTTATTCATTACAAACATACAAAAATGCAAACCTTTCCTTTTTATAATATAAGTCTAGATAATATTGATAGTTTATTGAAAAAAGACGTTAAAGGTTAAGGTTATTTATGAATTCATTTTTAGACGTGAATGTGGTGGAAATTTTGATGCAATTTTTTTTAAGCAAGTTAAATCTTGAACATCAAAAAACTGAAAAATTCGACGAATATTTCTGAAAATCACGAACATATAATATGGCTGTAACATATTTAATTTAGAAGATTTTTAATAAGACAACGATCACTTGGCGCTATCGACAAATTTCATTAATTAAACTGAGAACGATAATGATCGCGAAGTTCCATATCGAGAAAAGATACTTGAATTATTAATTTCAAATCTCAATAATTCAAGTCTTTTAACATTTTTCTTTTTATAAAGTCATTTGTGAAGATAATATTGACAAAGGCAACGTAGGTCATAAGGCATATTATTAGAAAAGCGTATCCAGAATATATTTTACAAATGGTTTGAAAGATTGGTATTACAAAATATATTACAGTAAAATCAAAAAGTATTGACAAAACAACTGGGTGCCCGATTGATGGATTTATTTCACTTATCAACTATTCTTCTATTTCATCAGTATCAAAATCAAGGATGATAATGATGATATTGTGTTTTATATTATTGACCTTAAAAACTATATCAATGTTTAAATCAACTGCGACTTCTTTAATGTTTTTTACTCCTGTGATAGCGCCTTATTCTTTATCGTTGTTATTTTGCTAAAGTTTTTCAATTGTTTCATTAATTCTATAGGACTGTTCACATAACAAGCTTAGTATCCTTGTTCTGCGCGATTAGCGTTCAGTTACCGTCTGTATTTGTTGGGATTACATTTAAGCTGCCAAATAACGTTATTGTGGTTGATTGAACTTGTCCACATAAACTGTTTATCTTATAGGAAATTTCAGGATACCATTTTTTATATATTTTGTTATAAGGTTTGCTAGTTTTAAAACTGAAGAGAATTTTGGAATCTCCTCTACGTTTTTTTTATTGTGTTCAAAACGCTTTTTTCCAATATAGCAATTCCGAGGCTTTTAGCTGAATCCGTTATAATATTAAAATTTTTTTTTTATTTAAATTGATAAACGTGTAGCCATCGTATATACGTATATTTATTTGAAAAACTGTTTACATCAAATAAAATGTTCTAAGACAAATATTTTATAAAGGAGGATTGATAACCAAATTTATAAAATGGGTGATCAAGCCACTTCAAATATTTCTCAGCACAAGTGTAATCTCAACCCAATAGCTTGTTATATTATGGTTGTTAATAATTAGTATAAGAGATTTTAATATTTTTATAACGTAACGATACAAGTGACCAAGATAAATAACGTAATGTATAGACAGCTTTTAAAACTAGTACTTGCCAGCTAATATTATATTGTAGTAAGATTTTTTAATTATTAATATAATCCATGTACACAAAAAAACGATATTCTTAATTTGAAATGCATTCGATGACACTTTTTTTTATTATTGTTTAAGGTGTGGTCCATGACTGCATAATTTTTTTTTTCATAGTCTTATATTTTATTGCTATGAACGATTGCTGCATTTTATTTTTAAAGTTGCGTGTTAGTTTTTTTATTATTCTTTTTACTTAATGTAGCTGGCTAGTACTCCAAAAATATTTAAGAGACAAAAATATGTAGTGCCATACGTTAATAATAATTGTGTATAACAAACTATAAAATTATGGTGCATTTTGTTTCCTTCTTAGGAGCCTAGTCATAAATTGTGTATTTTATATTGTAAATACCTTAATTTTTTTTTTCTGATGGATACAAATTACACAAAAAAGGTTATGGTTAAAGTCTTATTTAAATATTTAGATTTAAGTATTTACGCTTTATGTATTAGCTGTAAAATTCGTTATTAAAGTGTTTTTAGCTTTTGTTCACAAAATTATCTATGTCTATTTAGATTTATTTTTGTTATTAATACTTTTTTTGTTTAGCTTACACCATACGATGTAAAATATAATTTGGGCTTAAGAAAATATTTTATTATTTTATGAATTCATAAATACAAAGTCTATACTTTGTTTTCTATCTATAAACTACTACTAATAATCTAATTGTATAAAGATGTTACATTGTTTATAATTTAAATGAATCATAAAAGCTGGTGGATATAATTTTTTCCAAATATAATATTTGTTGATTAGAATATGTTGAGTTAATGTTAAAGCATATGCCACACTGAGCGATCACATTTTTTTAATAATAAGTCAGCAAATAGGGTGGTTGACTACTTTTTTAAATACATTTATCAAAAATGTGTGCCATCCAAAACCTAACAAAAAAATAATTTACAAAATTGTGGCAATAATTAGTAAGGTATAAGGCTTTGAAATTTGGTGAAAGGGGAGGTTGTCAAATGACCTCAATATTACATTGTGACGTCATCTAGAGTCGCCGGCCATAAAGCTGCGTGCGTGCAAAAGAGATAGCGCGATATCCCCTTCACGTCGCCACTTCTGCTCACAACAATATTTAAAATATGAATAACTGATTTTACAGAACAATTTCTTCTTCATATTATTTTCTGTTATATATAAAATTTTACAATATCAAACATAATTACCCTATTATTGGTTCACTTGGCAAGTCATAAACGACTACCAACATCCAAAATGCTAGGAGAATCGTGGATATACCGTTGATCTAAAAGGGAGTTTGGGCAAAAAAGAATCCTTGTCCTTTTGCCCTTTTAAAATCCACCAACCAATGTTTGACCAAATACCGCCAAAATTTGCCTAGTCTTGCAGATCTATTTGGATTATAGCACCTGAGTAACATTCACGCTCTAGGCTTTTAAATATCTCTTGTAATCAAAATTTAAAAATTCACGACAATAATTAGATGTGTAAAGTTAATGTACCTTGATATTTATTTCTTATCGAAGAGTATAATATGTTATAAATTATGTTCACACGCCTACTTGATATATTACTGAATCTTTTATATATAGGCCTAGATATAATAATTTTAATGTATATTAATATGTACAGTTAAGTTACGAATCTATATCGGTATTGAAAAGCCTATAATTTATTTTCATTGCGAATTAAAACCTACAAGACAACCCCGATTTTAGAATCAAATTCGATTCCGATAAATCCGAACATAACTAAGGCCATTTCGTCAACCTAGCGTTAACAATTTGTAATTAAAGACAGAACTCATGTTGTCACTGTCCTTTCTAATCGAAATGAAAGTGACAGCATGATTTCTGTCTCGGTTGAATACATGGTGTACCGCGCAAACCGAGGTTGGCGTAAGTAAGCCCTCTGTATATACTGTAATCATATAGTTACGTAGGTAAGTAAACGTATATCGTTGCGTAAACCGCTGTGTAAATGAGTCCTAACATTTGTGTAAGTTAGTGTATGCGTGTGTAACTATGTAATATAATTATTGTTAAATGTTGATGCGGAATTTTTAAGTGGAAAAAGTGACAATTCAAAATGTATATTTGTCTATTTTGCAAAACATGACGTTAAATAAACAAGCTTTATATATTATTGTGATTTTATTTATAACATTGTTTTGGTTCTATTATTATTGCCTTTGCTCTATACCACTAGATAAAAATGGGAATAAACACAAATAAAATTTGTGCGGGGCTCAGACTGGGCCAACACCCCGCACTGTGTTGTGTTTGTGCTGGATTGCGTGAGTGGGAATATGGCGATACCAGTGACAAAGTAACAAATGCGAAAAATCGGGAAATAGCGTTTATTTCACACACTGAATCGAAAGTTACAAAGTTCAGCCACAACGGTAGCCAAATTCTCCCGGCGTTGATATTCGGCGCGTAGTCTCTCGTTGCTACGCCGTAGCTATGCGACGTAGCTGGAAGTCGTCCTCGTAGCACCGTGCCACAGCTGATGAGGAAGGATGGTCCACTCTGCATAAGCGCCTTTTTCCTCTTCAAACTTGCAGACTTCTTCTTTCTTGCCGACTACTTGCTGTTTTCTTTCTTGATGTACCGAACTATTTACAAATTAAAACTCCTAACAATGTGACTCAATATTACAAAAAAACAAATTAGCTTAAGTACTCCGCGGCTATACCGTACGGAGCTCTAAGAGGGCCTTCCCTCTTTCTAGGACCTCTTTTTCACTTTCAAGATTACACTTATTTTCAATTCGCGCCTAAGTTAAATCTATATGCCTAAACTATAAGTGTCTTGGTACATAGACACTAAGTGACTCTATATACTAAACATCATAAAACAACCTCATGTGCATTACAAAAAAAGTTATCGTGATTTACTTACTCTAAGTTTAACACAAACGATGCACACAAGCAACATTTCTAAAAATAACTATTCAGACTTTATACACACGTTCATCCCGCTACCGCAGCGGGGTAGGCAAAGTTCTAACCTACACTATGACACCGAATGAAACACTAAACAGTCCATACCGAGTGAGTTATAAGCGTTCAATGACCCTAGCGATAACACGATTTTTTCACTCAGTTCATTCACTAAAGTCTATGACGTCACTAAGAGGTCCGAGTTCTATTACGTAATCGCGCATGCGCGGTATGCACTTTACGTTGTTCTCTCTTCGAGAATATGCGTCCTGCACAAAATTAATCAACTAACAACATTAAATATTTTATACATGTAATGATACCCTTAATCGGAAACTCCCATAGACTCGATACAATTTATCATAGTCCGAATAAATAGTCCGTGATGACTAACAATCCCTAGTCCGAAGGGGCCATTGGAAAATAATGCCGTAGCGAATTAAACCGAGCGTAACGATTATTCAACATTGTTTAATCCACCATTCGTATCGATATTTGTTATAATAAATAAGAAATCCTTCCCCTATAACTTATAAGGATCAAGAATAGTTGGAAATTCGTATTTTATTTTATTGGGACAAAAAACGGTTACATGTTGGCAATATGCAAACTTAGTTAAAACTTAAAACACATAAATAAACAAACATATAACCCACACCATTGTCCACGTATTGAACATAAATAGAGTAAATTAAATAAGCAAACAGATTACTTGTTTGATGAATGAGAAGAAGATAAGTAAGGTTTTTTAAAAAGAATTATAATTTTGACTTCAAGTTATGGTGAAAAGTATGTGAGAGGTCATTTTTTTAACTTTTGGTTAGATAGAGGGAAAATATCAATTTCCGTAAAAAGTGCGTTATATGTCTCTAAACGGTCTCTAATCCACCATTCGTATCGACATTTGTTATAATAAATAAGAAATCCTTCCTTTATAATTTATAAGGATCAGGAATAGTTCGAATTTCGTGGGGGTTATTCTAAAAGACAGCTATAGCGATGAATTAAATAAACTCCGACACAAATAACTCTAAAAAGTAAAATAATAACAGTGTCTTTGTCGTTTAAGTACCTAGTAATATTTTGACCCTATATCCTCGCTTCGGAGACCGTGAAAGAAGCATTTTCATCTCCCTGGTCCAGAGTTCGGTCCCCAGACGCGAGGACGCTTCGGTCAAAATTTTACTAGGTACTTAAACGGCAAAGATAATTTTAATATTTTACTTATTAGAGGTTTTATGTCGGGGGTTATTTATATGGTAATTTAATTTGTCCGGCGGTTCAAAATCCACGGCACACACTATTGTTTATCAATTATCGTTCGCTTTAACGGTGAAGGAAAACATCGTGAGGAAACCTACATACCTGAGAATTTTCTATGACAATTTCGAGGGTATGTGTAGTCTGCCAACCCGCACTAGGCCAGCGTGGTGGACTAAGGCCTGAACCCTCTCAGTTGTAGAGGAGGCTCGTGCTCAGCAGTGGGCAATATATAATACAGAGCTGATTGCATTGCAATTTTTATATTTTTTGTACGTTTAAGGTATGCAGTGTTTATAGGCTACTTTTTAATTCAGGAATGAGCTTTAACGCGGTTGGAGACGCGAGAAAAAAAAAACAGAAATATACATATAAAAGAATAATAAATTACGATAAGTAGCTTCTAAGAAATAATAATACATACGTTAATACATGAAATATTCGATACATCCGAAGATTCTGTATGAAGAAGATATTCATCTTTATATCGAGAATAGCCCACCACTAGACGTTAATCTCCCGGAATCCTGGCCAAATGCGTTTACATCCATCCTCACCACCGCTCTCGGTTTCAAGATGGGGATTACAGCGCAATGAGAATATAGACTTACAAGAATTTGAAAATGATCACTCAGAAGTCGTAGCTTTTGAGTTTTTAAGATTTTGTTATGACATTTAGATTAGTTTCACTGAATGTTCTGTCAACCCTTTTTTTAACAATAGTCTTTAAAGATTTTTTGGAAACTAGGTTAATATATCAAACTGTAACAGTAACTAAACCGTAGTATCTACTTTACTACATATAGTTATGTTAGAAAAAAAAATGTAAACGTTTTAAACTTCTCAGCACCAAGCTAAACTTGAGTCTAATAAACAAAAATGTGTGTTTGTATTAATAGTAAATAATTTTATAAAACTGCAATAAACTTTACAGGGTTCAATTGGTTAGTTGATACAAATCAGTATGAAGGTTTCCTCGATTCACAACCAAATTAAAGTTGCAAGTAATAGAAAAATTAATTAACATGCGCTATTGTAACATCTATTTAATTATTGCCATTTCCTTACAGTTGGCCTACATTCCGTTTCGAAGCCATGTTCGTTAGCAGGCTTGCGGCTTGCGTTGCAGGTGATATTGGTATATATTATATATTGGTATTTGGATTGTTTAATTTCCAGATAGTATTCCAGTTTCAATTACATTATGTCGCATGTTGGATAGATTTTCTTGTTCAATTGTTACTTTGGTGTTGTGATTGCGATTAATGATATCTTCTGTTCGTATTTAATCTTAATTAAACTCTGCGGCATTTTTAATTTTGTTCGCGATAATTAATTTAAATTTATCTTACTTATGGATGATGTAGCTGTAGTAGCCCATTATCTGTTTGTAGGTATGAGATCCGTTAAAATTAATTCAATTTAACAACAACTAACGAACAAAATTTGCAAATAAATATTTATAATTAATAATATTCTACGTTTCTTCAGATGATAAAATTCTATAGACATTTAACAGTCGATGGCGTACAATCATGATTTAATGGCACGTGTGCCGAATATTTTAGTCTCCGTAGTTAAATGACTTATCTAATAAAGTACATATAAATAATTTGGTGCCAGCGACCAGTGGGCGCTGTTTGGTACCATAAAAAATCCATTCTATGTCCAATAAAAGTAGATCTACAACACAAAGGTAGGATTCACATGTCATAGACACTTAAATCGTAAGAGTTTTCAAGTCGCTAGCATATTGCTACTAGAGAGCGCACGACTTTGCTCAAAAATGTTTCGCGGCGCTATTCTATCAAGAGCCTCGCAATATCCAAGTATATTGTGCACAGTAATACTGTAAGTACATGTGCTTCTAATCTCGTAGACCAACATCTACTATCAAATATAATAATATTATAAACGCGAAAGTTTGTAAGAATGTATGGATGGTTGCTCCTCTTTCACGCAAAAACTACTGAACGGATGTGGATGAAATTTGGCACACGGGTAGATCGTGTCCTGGATTAACACATAGGCTACTTTTTAACCCGAGAAAATATAAAGTGGGACTTTCATCCCGGAAAAACCTTTTTAACGCGGTCGGAGCCGCGGGCGAAAGCTAGTATCAAATAATCTTATTACGACTAGTTATGAAATATGATTGATTTCTACTGTAATTGGAAATTCTTAAATGACATCATATCCTTGTGACTGAATGGAAATGGCATTTTAATTTTGATAACAATCAAAATTTTCATAACATAGTAATTAATTAATCGTTTGTCAATGGATTTTATTGATATAATCATCCTAACTGATAAAGTAGATAATAATTTTATATTGCAATATATGTATCAAAACTTATGGTAAATATCTCACAAAAAATAAAAACTAACAAAAATTCACACCTTTATTGTTTACTAGCTTTTGCACGCGGCTCCGACTGCGTTAAAAAGTTTTTCCGGGATAAAAGTCACGCTTTATATTTTCCCGGGATAAAAAATATCCTATGTGTTAATCTAGGACATGATCTACCCGTGTGCCAAATTTCATCGAAATCCATTGAGCAGTTTTTGCGTGTAAGAGTAACAAACATCCATACAAACTTTCGCGTTTATATCATTAGGATTAGACGTTGTTAGGTAATATAGATGTAGTGATATATTTTTGTATGTGAGTGAATCTTTTCTTAAAACAGATTAAAAGAGATCCAATTTAAGTATTATTTAATTGAATGTCATACAATCGAAATGATTTTATATTATTGTAATTCTTGTATTAATGAAACTCCAATCTTACTGTCTATTCATAATATAATATTTTAGGGTATTAGGCTGAAATTTCATGATTAGGTACAGTTTCGAAGCTTGTGCCCCGAAAATGATGAAGTATCTCATCAATCAAAGTAGCATAGCTACTTTTTTTAGGTATGTTCCTCGATTATCCGAAGACGCCTGGACCGATGCGAGAAGTTGTTTTTTTGTTTTAAAGGGTATACTTCCCAGGCGGTCCCATTGGCAGCAAGTCAGGATCTAATGATGGGATCCTGGAGAAATCGAGGGAACTCTTCAAATTTTATAGGCGCACTTGAAGCGATTTCAGTATTTTATGTAGTGACTAGTGCGTTTTTTAACTAACACAAAAAGGCGAAGTATAAAATCTTTCTAACAAAAAATTAAACCACTTTGACAAGCCACAAAAAAATGAAGAATTATAATTTAACAGTAACCACATACTGATTACAAATTTTGGAGTCGGTGACTAATGAAAATTGCTAATTAAGGTAGATAAGTACCCACATGAACAAATTTAATAATAATTAAGTTTTATTAGTCACCGTCTCCAAATTCGATAATCAGTTAAATTATTTTTCGGTTTTTAGTGGTTTTTGAAGGCCGTTAATTTTTTTTGCTCTTACAATCGTCGGTACTCGTTTCTCTATACTTTTAACCATCTTCATTTCAATTGAGAGAAATACGTAGGTGCACTAGTAGCGCACTGTCTACTTGTTCAGGGAAATAAGGCATAAGTTTGTTTACGCGTTTATTTATATATATTCCTTAAAACTATGCAGTGTACACATCATAACCTCCTGTATCACCTAAATGGATTATTCATCCATAATAAGCTAGCCTTAAAATAAAATATAATTGAGAAAAGTAAGATTCACAAAACAATGTAATCGATGTTTAAATCGCAATATCAAATTACAAACACAAAAAACAACAGACTTAACAATTTGTAACACCGATAAAAACCATTAAAGCGCTCATTAAAATTAAAAGGATAGCAGAAGGATAAAATATGGAGGAGTTCCCCCGGCAAGGGTAATGTCGAGCCGTTAGCTCTGGTTATAGCGGCCGTGATTGATTGCTGTTATCTGGCGGGTGCACGTGGGCCTTGAAATATGGGCCGACACTGCATATTTGGGATTTAAGGGGACTTCCACATGATATACTTCGGTTTTTGACGAGTGCCAAAGTAAACCCTGTAATGTTCTGATCATGTTAGGCGATGTCGTTCAATGAGAGTTAAGAAATGGTTAAAGTTTTATGGTTAAAAAATTTGCAAATTATTTAAGGTTACTAATCTGAGATCCCGGGTTCGAATCTCGGGTCGGGCAGATATTAGGTTTTCTGCTCGTTAGTTGGCTTGGAAACTAAATTGTTTTTGATATGACGATAGGCTCGCCTCTATCACATCATGAAACGGGACACATTGTGTAAGTACTTACTGAGTGTAAGTACTTTAAAGACGTAGGTAGAGTACTTACTCTATCTACGTCTTCAGGAGTAAAAACTTAATGCGTATGTTCTCCAATGGGATGACTTACGTACTTTGATAGTTATTTGTCATGCGTACGTTGTTGCGTAGCTTAATTGGTCTAATAAAAGTCGGTTATTATTCTATCTGTAACCTTGGAGGTCAATGGTTTGTTGCTCAAGAACCTAAATCCGATTTACTTGGATTAGAGAGAGGCTTGGAAAATCAGCCATCCGGTCCTAAAATTACAGCTAAATGTTTTCTGCAAGATGATAATAGTTTATAAATATAAGGTTAGGATATTTGACATTATCTAATATAAATCACGACGATAGTTCAGTTGGGAGTGAAATGGACTGTTGCTACGACGGTGCACAGCTTCAAAAACCAAAGGCACGCACATCTGACTTTAATAAAATAAGCTATTTGAGTATTATCGCTTGTTTTGACAGTGAGGGAAAACATCGTGGGTAAACTTGCATAGATAAGAATTCTCCAAAAAGAATTTCGATGGTATGTGAACTCTGCCAACCCCCATTAGGTTAGCATGTTGGAATAAAGACTAAAATCCTGTTAGTAATAGGTAGTATTAGGGTCCATATAGCATAGGTCCTGCATTGTGAATACAACCGATTTTTAACGTAGTTCAAAAAGGTTCAAGCCACATTTTAGTGCCTCATAAGAATACTTTTTGCTTTGCCTATAGATAACATCTAGTGATAAATAGCTACAATGAATCGCGTGTGGACGAAGGTTTATAGCAAAAAGAGCAAATCGCTCTATGCAGTGCATTAGGCGATATTGACGGCGAGCGTGTTCGCTTTTACGATGTGCCGAAAATTTATTAGCAACTTACTTATGGCGTTTGTAAAAGACTGTATACCTAGTTGTGTATAATTCGAAGACATCATTATTTTTTGTGTTAAAAAACTATGTATTTAGATATTCGTTATAAGTACCTTTGTTTTAGAATAGGTAGTTATTATTTACGCTTAGTAGTTTATAATTCTAGTTTGACTTACAGTGAATTCAGTGGAGTTGTTCGGCGCATCACACATTATTTCTCATCTACTGTGGAAATGATTGATAAAATAAATGCAATTAAAAAAAAACAAAGTGGGCAACAGTTTACAAGTGAACTTTATTATACATTTGATAAAGATTAATTTTTTAGAGAGGTAGGCCAGATGTGACAAAAATAAAAAAAAATTAGTGAAGTTATTTTTGAAACGAAAACTCAAAGATAGATTAGAATATCTAGAAAATGAAATTAGCTTAGCGTTGGCCTAGCCTTTGCACGTGTGAACCTACATTCAGAAAGTTAATGTGATTGGATCAGATAGGTACTTACTCAATAAGGTATATTATGATGGAGTCTTATCCAAAAATCACGATAATTGAAATTATTGCATTGAAAATAATTTATTTGAGAGTTGCCAGTCTTCAAAAGTCATATTTCACAATTTGTTTGAACATGGGGTTGTACCAATTCGGTGATATTTCTTTCTTATTCTAGTACGCACAGAGACTACCCATAGGTTGCACTGCAAATCATCATATTACCAACTAAGGATATCGATATGGCGATAGGCTCACCCCCTATCACATCATGGGATGGAATACGCACGGCGAAAGGTGGGTGCACTAGTTGCGCCTCTGCCTACCCCTTCGGGGATAAAGGGCTTGAGTGTGTATGTATGTATGTATGTACCGACTAAGGAAAGACGTTACATCTGTCAACAGTTGCCAGTACCTACGACAATTAGCTCGTGCTCATCTGAATGGTATCTCGCGTAGTTCGTGTTTGTGTTTTCAGTAAAGTATAAATAATTCATTATTTGTTGCAATATTCAAGCAGAAAATATTAGGTGACATCATATCAGCAGGAATTTTATCTTAAAATATTTGAAAGCTTCTTAAAATTCGGAGCGGAAAATTCGGTTTGATTACATGAAAAAGTTAATCTTCAAATTGAACCTTATTAATTACATTTCAAACATCAAGTAGAAGGTTTTTAATTACCAACCCTCTATCACGTTAATAACGACACAATCCCCGATTAAAGTCCCGAATTATTGAAAAGAAAGCAAGATTAATACATTATTGAGTACCAGGAACGCATAACATGGCTTATCTATGTATTTCGAAGCATCCTTCATTAGCGATTCGCTCGATACATAAACCCTGACGTACTACGTACGAACGCTCTCGCTATAAATTCACTTTGGAAACGCGCCGCCCGGAGCTATGGACTTGTACACGAAAAAGGATTTTAAACTGTAAACCTTTATCAATTGATTTAAAAGGAACGAATCGATCTTTGTTGGAAAAGGAGTGTACAAACAAAGCGAGAGGTTTATGCATGATACGTCATCAAAATTTATGAAAATTGTTTCAACATGTTTTGTTGCGTAGGCAAACACAACACAAAAGATGTATAATTTAATTCAATAAATTGAAATTTTGCTGTAAGAAATAGTTATATTTATGAAATTTAAGTGTGTTGGTAGCAAGTTGACAAATCTTGCATCTATGTGACGGGTCATTATTATAAATGCAAAATAACAGGCCTTCATACAGTAACATGCTCACGCTTAAATATGAATGGTTATTAAAAAACAAACAATCCTACTAATATTATAAAGGCGAAAGTTTGTAAGTATGTATGGATGTATGGATGTCTGGATGTATGGATGTCTGGATGTATGGATGTCTGGATCTATGGATGTTTGTTACTCTCTCACGCAAAAACTACTGAACGGATTTCGATGAAATTTGGCACACGGATAGAACATGTCCTGGATTAACACATAGGCTACATTTTATCCCGGGAAAACTAAAAGCGGGACTTTTATCCCGGAAAACTTTTTAACGCGGGTGGAGCCGCGGGCGAAATCTAGTTCTCCAAGCAACAAGGTTTAAAAACGAAGGTGTAAATGTATTAAGATGGAGACGGAGTGATGTTATCTGTCATGCTTTAGATATGCAGAAAGGGGGATAAAGGAACATCATCGCAATTTTATTACAAGTACTAAAGAAGAAAGTGACATCACAAAAAATTATACTAAAACAGAAATTTCGTATTACTTATTGACTGCCGATATTTAAATTATGAAATGGATTGTTTTACGAAACTAAAAATATAGCTGAATACGAAATCACATTCTTTAACGCCAAGGCTTTTCTACCGAGAGATGACTTTTATCGCCAAAATCACTTTGACTGTTTGTCTAATAAAAAAATATACGTAATAAATATTTTTATAAAGATTTGAAAAAAAGAATAAACAATTTATTTTTATTATTTGATTTAAAAGTGGATAGAATTTTCTATCAATTTAAGTTAGAGGAGTTGTAATTGACCGCTGCGTATTGGTTTTCTTTAAAGAAAGGGCTAGGTTTTAATGACTGGTATCTCGAACACCGTCAATCGTTAGCGATCATTAGTATCGGCTCCGAGGGTAGCAATTATTATATTTCAGAAACAAATTGAATTTCAAACACAAAATAAATAGGCATCGTGAGTAGATAGCCACTATTTAAGAATTCATTAGAAAGTGAATCAATAACTAGTATTTTTTATGCTTGAATCATCATCACTATCATCAGCCCGTTGCAGTCCACTGCTGGACATAGGCCTCTCCCAAGATACGCCACAGAGCCCGGTCTGCTGCTTTATGCATCCAGTTGCTGCCGGCCCTCTTGTGCAAGTCGTCCCGCCATCTGGCCAGAGGGCGTCCCACGCTACGTTTACCAAGAATATGTTGAATGGAGACAGGCAATTTTCCTTTAGATATATTTTTTATAGCTTTAAAACTTTGCTGGTGGTAGGATGTATTTCGTATCTGGCTGTAGACACCACCACACAAGGTGTTGTAACTCACCATAGAAGCCCACGTAAGTGTGTTGCGTTCCAGGAGCAGCCTGTGAATATCCTTCAAACTGGCCACCATAATTGTGTAGACTGGCGAGGAATGAGCATCTATCGTTAGTCAGCAGTATCTGGATGTCACTTAACTTACTATCAAGTGTAGTGGGATCCTTTTTCCGTGGTCAAATAAAAAAAAATAAGGTGACGAAATGCACCTAAAAAGAACATCTGTTAATAATAGGAATTTAGCTCCCAATATACAATCCAAAATTACTCCAAAAACAGATGAGACAATAAACATAATCTTTCGAATTATAAATACAAACACACATAACCCTTGTAGCAACATTAGAATAAAGTCCTCGTAAATGCCGCACAGATTGTTAATGCCGTTCATTTTGCTTTAATATCAGCAATAATTCCCTCACGAGTACCGTAATATTCCTGAGGGAGACTCAACGTTGACGCGCCATCAATCTTGCTCATTTTTCCTATCTGTCCGCTCCAATACTGTGGGTTTTGATTGGATGGAACTGTGCGGAATAAAAGTGGTGCCTGTAAAATTGATTTCGGATGCCAGAATCTGTACATCAATTCTAGCTTGTGGAGTTGTTACGGTTCCGGGAATTTCTAGTTAGTTTTTGGTTATGTTTGTTTTAATTGTTCTTGTTTATTATCAATATTATCAATTCGTCCGCGATGATGACCCGAGATCAAACGTAGCTCACTGAGGAATAATGTAGTTCTGTTTTGTGAAATAATTATTTAACGATTTAAATGAGATATTTTACGTATTTTTTTACCTTTATAGTATTAGTATAAATAAGAATTTGCTGCATATTCTATGTAAATATATCAGGTTTCTTGGTGATTGCTGTTAACAGGATAGATTTAGATTTGTTTTAGAAATAGAGGAATCTATTAAACAGCCTCGAGGAGGCGAGTTTTAAGAAAATTGCAAGATCTAAAGATCTCAAAAACTTTACAAGTAAAAACCACACCAAACTATAGGATAACATTAAAAGATGGTCTCGGCACATAACAAAGCAAATAATAAAATCTAGATAGCATTGATCGTTCATCTGGATAATGATATCAAAAATGCTATTATCACGCGTTTTGAAAATGTGGAATCTTTCAAATTCCTAATATCCAAGTCGAATTGAATACCACAACTATTAGTAAACCTTGTAAAATACTGGAAACACTACAATTTATCTAAGTGACTGAACTGATTATGAAGACAGTAGATTAGAAATTTAGTATAGTATACTATAAAATCTATAATATGAAAGGACAAGTATGCTGCCATCTATTTTATTTTCTGTGATTCCTTAATTCTGGAAGTTTCTTCTCTTTAAAAGTTTATTTCGCGGGTAGTTAGAAAATGAAATACCCAGCAAAAGTCAATTAATATTTCTAAAATTATTAATGAACACGGCGCGGCGCCGATGCAATTTTATAATGGTTGAGAAGCAAACAAAATGCGTTTAATGGGCACAGTGCCGGATTAACCACGTAGCAAGAGTAGCAATTGCTACGGGCCCCGCGCGAAAGGGGGCCCCGCATATTTAAACCCACTCATCTCTGCCTGAGCGTAATTTTTTGAGTGAAACTTATTAAGATGTGGTATGTTGAATTTTTTTGATGTCACAAAAACGTGAAACGTTACAACTTTTCCTACTAAGACAATCCACGTCAGACACTCGGTACCCGACTATTTCCTTGGCGTAAATAATTCAAATAATTTCATACGGTAGATACACAAGTTCTACAAAAAGTTTCTTGTATAAACGTGTAGAATTTCAGTCGGCCTGATAATCAGCTCTACAAAATGTCTGCCGTGTATGCAAGCACTCTTACCCAACACTTAGGGCGGTATTAATAAAGCAATCTCTAGTTTGAGTTACATCTCAAGTAGACATAATGTATGAATAGTTCCATACATTATGTCTGCTTGAGATGTAACTCCCACTCGAGATTTGATTATTAATACCGCCCTTAGTGTGAATGTGTAAAAAACTCCGCGGTGGCCATCCTCGGCGCATTAGGGACGGCTGCGGGCTTCCTCCGACTCACGTCTAAGTTGCCGTCCGCAACCACCCCTGCGCGTACCGCTGTTGCGGTCCGTCTCCTGTTGTTGCGGGGGCTCAGAAGCCCCCGTACACCGAAGGACGCCCTTGGCGTCCGAGGCAGCGTGAGGCACGCTGCCGTCCATCACGGGGGTCACAGAAGTTGGCTAGACTAATAGGTGGACGGCCCCTCCCGCCCACCTTAGTCGCCTTTTACGACAGGCAGGGGATACCGTGGTGGAATTCTCCAACGCCCCCAATCCACAGGGCGGGAGACGTCGGTCAGTCGTCCACCCGACGCCTCCTACGTCTCGTCTGGCGGCGGGAGGGATCACCACTGCGCTGGCGATCCCTCTCGGCACTCTCCTTCCGCGAGAGGACCGCCTCGCAGAAGCGGGCCACCACCTGCCAGGCCTCCCGGCCGCTGACCATGGAAGCAACCACGGCCGGCAGCGAGAGGTCTTCGACGACTGCTCTGAGAGCGCTGCGTTCTTAATCTCAGGCTGGGCAAAACTCCAACGTGTGTTGGGCCGTGTCCGTTGGGCAGTTGTCACAATAGTGACGCACGGCCGACTCCTCTATCCCCACCACCCGAAACAGGAACTCACCGAAGCAGCCATGCCCGGTGAGCACCTGCGTCAGGCGGTATGTTGCCGCTCCGTGGCGCCTGTCCAGCCATTCGGTAAAGACAGGACGCACTGCCTCTACGACCCTGTGCCCCCACGACGGGGCCTCCAGCCTGAGACGCCACTCCTCCACGGCGGCTCGCCGTAAGGAGGCCCTCTTGGCCTCCACCTCCTTCAGGGCCGGACGCTCCCCGCGACTGAACGCCTCCTCCCGCCAATGGAATGCATCGGCGAGGGATTTGGCGTCCAGGTCCCAGGGCAGAAATCCGGCCAATAAGCAAGCCGCCTCGAAAGAGACCGTGCGGTACGCCCTGACCGCCCGCTGCGCTAAAGCTCTCTGCGGAGCGCGCAGGAGAGCGATGCAGGGGCGGCTCAGGGAGTCAGCCCAAACGGGGCTGCCATAAAGGGCCATGGACCGCACGACTCCGTGATACAGCCTCCGGCAATGGAAGCCAGGACCCGCCAGGTTGGGCAGCAGGCCGGAAAGAGCGCCCGCTGCCCGGGACAATTTCGTCCTCAACTCTAGTGTGAATGTGTAGCAGAATTGAAATAGCTCGATTTAAATTGTTAAAATTTTCTATTTATTTATAAGATTAACAGTCTACATTATTTTTAATATAGTTTAGTAGCCATATACCAAAAACCTATTTTCTAGAATATAAGTATACTAGCGGCCCGCCCTGACTTCGCACAGGTAGCAAAGCATAATATTTGTACATTTAATTTTCTGTCGTACAAAATAATTATGAATTATACACATAACCCTTCCTCTTGAATCACTGCGTCCATTGGTGAAAAACATATGAAAATCCGTTCAGTAGTTTTTGAGTTTATTGCGTTCAGACAAACAGATGCGATAGGGGGACTTTGCTTTATAATATGTAATGATGTAAGGACATATCCTTAAAAATAAAAGGATAAAAGTAGCCTGTCCTTCCTTGGATCTCAAACTATCTTCATATTTATTCTCTCACGGTTCCACCAGCAAGAAAATATTTTTCGGGATAAAAGTACCGGTTTATATTTCTCTGGGATAAGCAATGGCCTAGGTGTTCCTCAAGGTCTTAAATTATCTTCCTACGAAATTTCATCAAAATCAGCTGAGAGTGACGGCTACAACCGCGAGGTAAAAAAATCTGGGATAATATATTTTCCGGGATAAAAGTCCCGGTTTCTATTTTTCCAGGATAAACAGTAGCCTATGTCCTTCCCTTGGATTCAAACTATCTCCGTACTTGTTTTTTTGCGGTTACACCCGCAAGAAAATATTTTCTGGGATAAAGTCCCGGTTTATTTTTTCCCGGAATCAGAAGTAGCCTAGGTCCTTTCCAGGGTTTCGAACTATCTCCCTACCAAATTCCGTTGAAATCGGTTGAGTGGTTTGGCCATCCCACTCGTGAGAAAAAAAGTTAGGATAAAATATCCGGTTTATATTTTTCCGGGATGGGCAGTACTCTGTGTCCTACCCTGGGTCTCAAACTATCTCCATACTTATTTCTTTGCGGTGCCATCCGCAAGAAAATAGTTTCCAGGATTAAAGTCCTGGTGTATTTTTTCCCGGGATAAGAAATATCCTAGATCCTTTCCAGGGTCTTAAACTATGTCCCTTCCAAATTTCATCGAAACCGGTTCAGTAGTTTGGGCGTGACGGCTCCACTCACGAGAGAAAAAATCCGGGTTAAAATTCCCGGTTTATGTTTTTCCGGGATAAAAGTAGTCTATGTCTTTCCCTCGGTCTCAAACTATTTCGATACTTATTTGTTTGCGGTACCACCCGCAAGAATATTTTTCGGGATAAAATCCCGGTTTATTTTTTCCCGGGATCAGAATTAGCCTTGGTTCTCCCCAAGGTTTTAAACCAACCATACTCAACCTTTTTTTTAATTGGGCCACTAAACGTTTCGGTCTTGATGCGCGGGCCACAAAAAATATTTAGGTGTTAATAAAAAACATAACTCGATGCAATGCACCGCGGTAAGGCTATCGAGCTAGTACCTATTTTAACCGACTTTAAAAAGGAGGTTCTGTATTTGATCCGTATGTATGTATGTATGTATGTAAATTTGTATGGCCGCGAGTTTCTCAAAAACTAATGATCCGATTTGGATGTGGTTTTCGATGTTCAAATGTATAGTTTTCAGGGAAGGTTTTTATGAAGTTCTGATGAAGATCTTCGGAGATACACAATGAAACTCTTCAATAAATAACAGCAGATGACTCGCGAATGCTACAATCGTATATCTATGATGTATTGTTTACACTATTCTATAATTAACTAACAAAAAAGCAATAAATAAAAACTTTTTAACAAAAAATAAACCGACTTCAAAACCACTGCAAACCAAAAAATAATTCAGTTTAAATTGAACAATGTTTTCGTATATTTGATCTTGTATTTCCTTGGCTTAACTGACAATTTAAAATTGGCATCGACTCCAAATATACGTATATACTAAGCGAATATACAGTTGAATTATTTTTTGGTTTGCAGTGGTTTTGAAGTCGGTTTATTTTATTTACTCCGAGCGCCTACAGTTTTTTAGATGGGCGCGAAATTTAAAAACTTTGAATGTAACTCCAGGTGGGCCAATCACAAAGGCCCGGCGGGCCACATGCGGCCCGCGGGTCCATGCCCGCGGGCCGCAGGTTGAGTATGGCTGTTTTAAACTATCTCCCTACCAAATTTTATAGAAATCGGTTGAGTGGTTTGTCCGTTTGTGTAGTATTATCAGTTTTCAATTGTTAGTTTCCTATCAAAATTATTCTAAATTGCCAGGAAATCTCACCTCAGGCTTTTTGTACTTGTCAGAGCCTAACAGCGCATATAGTAATTTACTACACTATTAATTACCCACAAAATTGTAACCTATAGATAGCAAATAAACGTATTGAGTATTGAATTTTATCTTTACCACTTTATACTTAAGAACCCATAGCAGATCAAGGGCTCTTTGAAAGAATTTGCTACGGGCCCCGCGATTGCTTAATCCGGCACTGAATGGGCACATTATAAAGTTTCTTTATCGCCGAAGCGAGTTTAATCCATCAATTCTAAACGTAAGGTAGTTTGATGTTGTAGTCTCGGCTCATGTTGGGGAAATTAACTTTTTCTTGCTCGCCTCCGCTGCCGTATTACGTAATTATGGAAATAGCTTCGCGAAATTAGTCATTTATCGCGCGATATCCGAGCGGCGTCGTGTCGTGCCGTGTCGCCTCGGTGTTTAGCCGCGATCGTATCGTTCACTTTTTGTAATTAGTCGCTAACCTAATTTGAATTTGATTGAATTTTTCGTCATGTTATTGCTGTTTTTGTTGTTGTTTTTAAGATATTAGTTTTCTAAGTATAAGTAATTGCGATTGATGTAGCTTTCTTTTACATCAGTTAGGGATGTTCTAGAGTAGTCTTGGTTATTTATTAATTCGAGTAGATTCATCTGAATTTCAGAGCCTAAAAGTAGTTTAATCCACTGTGTCATAAAAGGCATTCGTGGGCGATCAAAATACTAAATAAGTCATTGAGTACTTCACGATATGGCGATAGCGAATACTATAGACAATCTGCTAGTTATTATAGTAGTCGATTATAAGGTGTTATTCATTTAAGTTTACACTAAAGTCACTTCAATAAGTGGGCTTGTATGTCAATTAGAGAGAATCTACGCGGCACTTCTGATCATTCATTGTCAGTTGTCATCTGCAATGAACATCTTTCGTGAAATAAATTCACAATAGGATAAAAATGTCACAAAAGATTTCACTGATAACTTTTCACAAAGAAGGCGAGGCTATTAAAAATATTCATGCGTCCAGTGTCACGGGCGATTATGTGCCGGATGTTGTTGCGCGAGGGCGCTGACGTCAATTTCCGGCGCGGGCGCCTGCCACGGAACTCAGAAAAAACACTCCAACACATTATAATAGGGACCACTATGAAATTCGTACGACACGGAAATTATAGACGGAAGCGTATTAAAGTGCTCTCGGGGGTATTTCCCTTGTATAATCTGTGGTTTTGTATAGCTTCTTTTTCGGGCAACGAGATGACAGGAACTGTTCATTCTTATAAATAATAACGAGTGAAATAATGTTTTGTCTGTTTGAAATAATTCTTAATATACCACGTGACACAAGATTAAGGCCCATCGCACTTTGGATACTTTTTCCGATGGAATTGAGTTGTACAAATTCGTACGTTTTCGTGTGACACGTACCGATGCTCGAAATATTGTAGTTAATCGTAATCTAGGTAAATTTCGTGCGTTTTCGGGCTACAAATGAAATAAAATGCATGAATATTTTTTTCTGATATTTGACTGCCTCGGTGGCGTAGTTGTATTATGGTACGACTGCAATGCTGAGGTCTCGGGTTCCATCTCCGGGTCGGGCAAAGTGGTATTGAGTTTTTAAACGACTTCAAAAAAGGAGGAGGTTCTCAATTCACCGGTATGTTACGCGATTACTCCTCCAATTGTGGACCGATTTTCAAAATTATTTTTTTGTTCGAAAGTAGATAGTTTTAAAGTGGTCCCATAGTCACCAAGTCAGGATCTGATGATTGGATCCTGGAGAAATCAAGGGCGACCTTCAAATTTTATGGGCCCACACATCGTTTTTTTCGCAAATTTATGAACTAATTTATTTTTTAGTGTTTTCGCGTAAATAACATCACGCTTTTTACGTTTTCAGGGGTAGGCCGTACCTCGTACCGCGTGCGCAATACAAGTACGCCATCGACGCGGTATATTCCTTATTAACACAAAAAAGTTAATAACGGAGTCTAAAATTTGTGCCCGTTATAGCGATAGGCTCGACCCCTATCACATCATGGGACGGAATGACGGCGAAAAGTGGCTGCACTAGTTGCGCCTCTGTCTAACCCTTCGGGGATATAAGGCGTGAGTGCGTGTGTGTATGTGTGAATTATTTCTTAATATAATACTACTGATTTATTATAGTCTTAAAATTCAAGACTTTAACTACATTTTTATTTCGATTCTATTAATAGCCTTTGTCAATAAGATAGTAGTAGTAGATATCAATCTAACCTCTGTGAATAAAGAATTACTAGTTCACCTCCTACGAATGCGTACGGGGAAACTTCTCATATGAGTAATATTTTTAGTGAACAGGCTTCATCAGGTTAAGAGCCTATGTCAGGAACTTTAAGGACTTTCAAATTCAAATTTCTCGTAAACTACTAAGATCAGAAGTTAGATTTTTGGATATGTGTAAATTGAACGTATAACTCAATAATATGTCAAAGCCAAAACACAATTGCTATAAATTTTCTCGATCGAAAAAAAAATCAAAGTTACCTCTGATATTTTCTTTAAACACGCTTTATCTCTAAATGGTGGAATATGTACATTCGTAACTTTATTTAAATACAATACAACAATTTTTTCAAAGTTTTATCAATACACAATTAAAACGAATTAAATAGTATAATCACAATTAAAAGAAAATTGTTTTGGCGCTTACGCCATTTCATTTCGGCATACGCGTGCGCCTCCCGTCACTTTCTCTCATCCGCGACGTCCAAATACGCCATCGCTGTTATGGGAGTGGCCCGTGCCGGCTTCAGTCGTCCGGAATCTTTACTGACGACGGACGTGCGCTCGAAATTTTCGGACGCCTTCAAAGTTCGAATTGGCCGTCTAGTGTAGGGATTGGTCCGCGCTACCGCGCGGCAAATTTGAAGGTGCCCTGGAAATTCTGTTTTATAGTGTATCCAGCTCACGTCCGTGTATCAATATAAAATTATAGGCTCTATTAGGTCTATAAGATAGGCAGCAAGCGTAATTATTACATCCTTTCACCTTTGTAAATTGTTTCTAGTCGGAGACCTGCTTTAGTTATATTTAGTGATCGGTACGCTGAGGTGCCGAGTTCGAATCCCTGATTGAAAAACAATAGTCACCGCTTTTTTTTTGTTATTTATTCCGCCTCAGTGGTGTAGTTGTATTACGTTATGACTGCAATGCTGAGGTCTCGGGTTCCATCCCCGAGTCGGGCAGAGTGATATTGGATTTTTTTCTTTTCAGCCCGAAGTCTGGATTTTGAGCCCGAAATGGTGATAGGCTCGCCCCCTATCACATAATAGGACGGAATACGCACGACGGAAAGTGAGTGCACTAGTTGCGCCTCTGCCTACCCCTTCGGGAATAAAAGACGTGAGAGTATATGTATGTATTATTTATATTGGGTAATTCATAGCTAGGGACGCCCTGGAATGCCGGCCCAATTTTGCGTAAATGACGCTTGCGTGCCGCTCATACATTTAAAAAAATCGTATTTTGCATGTAAAGGCTGTTCAAATTTTTACACCATAAAATTATTTTAGTATGATTTTTTGTAGTACTCATTTATTTATACATTATGAATCAATAATAACTAAAATGTTAAGAGCCAATGTTAGAATTGGTATACACGGCGGCCATTTTGAATTTCTTTGTTTTAAGGCCAATCGACCTCAAAATCTATATCTGGGCAGGCCTTTAGGTATAAAAGACGGATCCAATGTTAGACTTGAAAAAAGTGGCCGCCATTTTGAATTTCCTTGTTGTAAGGCTAATCGACCTCAAAATCTATATCTGGGCAAGCCTATAGGTACAAAAGACGGATCCAATGTTACAATTGAAAAAAGTGACCGCCATTTTGAATTTCTTTGTTTTAAGACCAATCGACCTCAAAATCGATATCTGGTCAGGCCTTTAGGTATAAAAGACGGATCTAATGTTAGACTTGAAAAAAGTGGCCGCCATTTTGAATTTCCTTGTTTTAAGGCTTATCGACCTCAAAATCTATATCTGGGCAAGCCTGTAGGTACAAAAGACGGATCCAATGTTAGAATTGAAAAAAAAGACCGCCATTTTGAATTCCTTTGTATTAAGGCCATTCGATCTCAAAATCGACATCTGGGTAGGCCTGTAGGTACAAAAGACGGATCCAATGTCAGATCTGAAAAAATTGGCCGCCATTTTGAATTTCTTTATTTTAAGGCCAATTGACCTCAAAATCGGTATCTGAGTACCACTTTAGTTACTAAAGGCAGATCCACCGTCAGAACTGAAAAAAGTGGCCGCCATTTTGAATTTCTTTGTTTTAAGGTTAATCGACCGCAAAATCGATATCTGGGTGTAACATTATTAACAAAAGAGTGATCCAATGTCAGAATTGAAAAAAGTAGCCACCATTTTGAAGTTTTTTGTATTAAGGCCAATCGAACTCAAAATCGATATCTAGGCATTGTTTTGTGCACAAAAGGCAGATGTAATGTTAGAATTTTAAATAAAGGCCGCCATTTAGATTTATTTTTCTTTAAAGGCTATTGGCTTTAAAATCAAAATCCGCTGGACATGACTGGCCACAAACTCTAATAGGTATAAAGGAGACGGCCTAAATTGGGCTTGACCTTACACTTTTGAAGCATGTATCAATATTCTTCTATTTTTATGTCTTCCATTTAAAAATATCCCACCAAAAACATAAATGTAAAAAAGGATAGCCAAGTTCAATACCAAAATTATGCTTAGCTGTGGGCTTCGCCACAAAAAGAATGGAGATCTAAATGTGTGCCAAGTTTTATGCAAAATCTAAATATGTATTTATAGGAACAAAATAACATTATGAACAAGTATTAAATTCTATTTGTTTGCTTTATTGAATACCTATAATAGTTGCTGGTATTTACAAATGTGAGATCTTTTACATTTATGTTTTTGGTGGGATATCATTACTTTTTGTAAAGAAAACTAGGTAGGTATTGAGTTGTGTGGTGCCGCGCGCCGCCGACGACACAACGTTGGCCGGCTGTTTAGCGCGTATTACATACAAGTGTTTTTTTATGGGGACACCACAAATGTTTTGGCTTAACTTTATCTTTATATTTCTGTTATAAAGCAAATATAATAAAACATATATTGGGATTGTTTCAAATATTTGCTTGTAACGGTTCCAACGCTACCATTAAAAATATATATTTTTTTTATGTGGACCCCTGTATTTTTAACTTTTTTTATTTTTAGATTTTTTCTTACGCTTACACATAATTACCGAGCTGGATTCCAAATTTCATCCTTCTAGGTCATCTGGAAGTAGGTTAGGTTTAGATACTATAAGTCTGTCAGTCAGTACAAAAATTTACGATTTTGACCTTCATATCTTTATAACCGTTTGAGCTAGCTTCATGAAATTTGGGCTTCTAGATGTCCTTATAGATGTAATTAAACTCACACAGTTTTATGTGTTTACTTTAAATAGGTTTTGAGTTATAGAAAGGTGAAAAGTGGCACCAAGTGGTTCGTGTAATATTACACACGGCGCTGGCACCAACTTAGAGCGTTGGTTACATACTCAAAGAATACCAAGCATGTATAACAAGAATAATATTGACATAATAGTATTAATAATTCTTTGGGGGAGACCTATGTGCAATAATAGCCTTTTAAAGGCTGAAAAAGAATAAGAATTAAAAACTATAGGTATTTTAGAAATTAAACTAAAAAGACATTTTCACTTTTTGGGATATTTAATATTGGTCGATATTATTTTATTTTACTGGCAACTTTGTTCAGCGCTCCCGACGTAATGTCAAATTGAAATACATTATTGACTCACTAACACTCTAGCTTCACACCTCGCGTCGTGGCTCGTATTGTGTTCGGCGTACCACTCGCGCGAGAGTGTAAATGAGCCATTATATATTTATATCAGTCCTCGTCGATTCCATGTGATATTTTCAATTCTGGTTATTGTCTAAGCTAGCTCTGTTCACTATTCAATAGGGCAATCCAATGGGCAATGGTTAGGTACTGTGAACATCTTATGTCATCAGGTAAAAAAAAGTTATTCACCGAAAAATTATTTAGAAGCTCTACTCTACAGCGGTTCTTTCTTTACTCCCATTGGACAGACAGATTTTTCTTTCTCATTTGGAAATAGTTCTAATATAACTATAAAATAATGCATAAATTATCTCTGTAACACTAAGCCCAAAGTTCTATGAAGTTTTTCCCGTCTCCTTTTAAAATATGGCCATCATTATTTTTCATTCAGTTCAATAAGGATATCGGAGCTTTGTTATATTGCAAAACAAAAACAAATGCCTTAGAATTGAAGAAGTAGCTGTTGCAGTAAACATCAGTCTATTCTTCTGTACAAAATATCAAAAATATTTAAAAAATTGTAAGTAATTAACATTTCAAATTTTCTATAAGCATAAGTACCCGCGTAGTAAGAATGACCTTGCTATATTTTTCTTACCCCACATTACATACAGTTCAAATTAAAAATTATAAAAATGATCTAGTTAGGTAGCGGCAGCCTTCAACATTTCTAACATTTATATCCTATATAGTGACTATTGAACCATAATAATGTAATCAATCTTCATATCAAGCTATGTAATTTTATTGCATTGCATAAATTTCGAACATCCTTTACATACAAAATTCGATTTTTAAATTGCATGGTGGCACTAGAGTGAAGCATCATTTACGTAAAATAGACCTGACATTCCAGGGAAGAAGTTTCACCGTGAATGACTTGTCGAAACTACCTTGATGTCGCAACTCGTAGTTGTATTACGTGCCCGGTACGGCCTCCACGCTCAGGTCTCGGGTTCGAATCCCGCGTCGGGCAAATACTATTTTTTTCTGTCCAGTATCAATTCGGTCTGCTGAATTGGGCCCGGTATGTGGCAATAAGCTCGTCTCCTATTTGATAAGACCTAAAATAGCTAACGAAATGTGAGGAGAAAAGGTGTGATGCTATGTTTGACTGCCTCCAAGGCGTAGTTGCACACACGATACGCCTATTGTGCTGAGGTCCCGGGTTCGAATCCCGAGTCGGGCCGAAAAATAGTGACTGCATTTATTGTATTATTATTTATTTTATGTCCACCAAAGTTAGGAAAGTCCACAAGAATAAATCAAAGCAAAGCAAAATATAATTTAAAACATATTATAGAAGTTTCATACTGCTTTGCTTTTTACCTATATACAGACCTACGTAGGGGTAAGACTCGAACCTACCACCACACCAAATTTTATCTTGTCAACAAAAGTCAACTGTAAGTGAATAATACTTTCGATGAGTTTAGATAACTTACAATGTTATTTTACATAATGTTCAAGTAATTAGGTAGATAATAGTGACATAATAATGGTTCTATAAACGAATTAAAAAAAAATCTATGTTTTATAAGTTATAAATTTATTAGAAATTATAATAACTATAATATTTACAACATAGACATGCATTTGCAATGACGATCTTTTCGCGGGCTTGAGTGCAACGACCTGTCGCAACGACGCGATGCGACGAGGGCCGAGGCGCGCGATCTATCTCAGCGGGGCCGTGCGGCGCCTCGCATTTGAAATACGCTAAGTCACGCCCATCACGATTCCATATGTTTTTCACATAGGCTCTTAAAGAGCAAATCTGATATAGGTTTATGACCTTTTAGTGTCGCTAGTTACATTATTCGGTTTTCAGAAGCAAGAAGCTGACTATTATGCAATTAGGTTTGTTTCTTGTCATTTACAGACACGATTAAAAAACGCACGTCTTTAGTGTGTATACAATACGCTGTTTCCTTAGGCGTATAGGTCAAAGAAAAAAAACAATCGAAAATCTGTTCTAAAATTATCGCAATAAGATTGACAACAAATATTAATAATACCATACTATTTATTAATTTATAAGCGTATCTTAAAGGCATTTTATTAGTAATGTACCTTTTTACTACGTAGAAAGCGGTTTAAATCGTTAAGGAATAAGGGAAGGCGTATAGGAATTGATCCGCACGTATTGGCACAAGGCTGGGACATATCTTTCTCAACGAATCATTCAGTGAAGTCGTGTACATTTTCATTGATGTCATAAAGCTATATTATTACCATCAAAATATCTATAATCTCTGATTTTATTAACAGTTTTTGTAATAGACTTGATAACAACTACAGGATATATTTTCTGAATGACCAGTCGAGTACGCCGCTCGCCGTAATTGAGGCGACCGCCCATAAACAGTAGTAACATCATACTGAACTCTTAATCACATAATACTGTGTGGCACTCCACTGTGCTAAATCGCATAATGCCCAGTAATTACGCTGGCTACAATGTCCTTCAAACCGGAACACAACAGTGCACGCACACTGCTGCTTGGCGGCAGAAATAGACATTGCAGCGGTACCCAGACAACCCCTTGCATAAACCGCACACTGACGTACATAATGATTTGTTAAGCGAATGGCAATGTAGGTGGGACGTATCTTCGAAAGGGCGTCATTTATATAAATACTTTCCTCCTAACTAAAACTTGGTTAGAAATAGATCACTGTGTATCGCAATTCCTTACCGGACATGGTAATTTTAGGGGTAAACTGTTCTCATTTAGGCTGGTTGATTTTCCTATGTGTCAATGCTCTACACCTGGTTGCGATTATGAACAGTCTGCTCATCATGTACTTTGGGAGTGTAGTCTCTGGCATGATGAGCGCAACATAATGTTAGATAGTATGCAAATAACACCCGGGGCTGTATACTACATGGACCTTGTAGAGACTAGACGGAATTTCCGTGCTTTCCGGCGTTTTAGGCATGCCTATTACTGGAATCAAAATTGACAGCTCCAATGATAGAACCCTTTAATTTCATTTTATCCATGGTGCTTTACAACTGGCTTTTCTAGTTGTAAACGTCCCTATACTTGAGGTTAAAATGCCTCCTTAGTTCATTACTTTGTTTCCCGCTTTGCTATGAAGGGAAGTGGACAAACTCCTCGCATGCGAGAGAATTACCACCAGGAAGTATGGCCAAAATCCCATAGTCGCTTCTGAGAGTCGCGTTTCAGGTTTAACCAGTGTATGTGCATTCTTCTTGATCGTTTTCTTCATCACTAAAGGTCGTGTCCGTCCTGAAATATTTTGATGGCGTCGATCACGAGCCGTCTCCATGCCCCCCATCTTCGGCTTTCCTCAGGGCAGTGGCAATACGAAGTCCTGTCATGGCCTTTATTTGGTCAGACCAGCGGGCAGGTGATCGTCCACGTGGTCTTTCACCTTCTACTTTCCCTACAACCAGCAGTTGGTCCAAGTTATCTGGTTGTCTTCGGGCAATGTGGCCAAAATAGCTTAACACTTGGTGGTAGCGTATTGTATAGAGCCTAGTCTTGATGTTCAGTTGGGTAAGAATAGAATAGAATATGTATGTGCATAAGGATAGGCTAAATTATTATGTCACTCATTTTACAGTATATTTGAACTATGATCCATTATTATTATAATTAGAACAAATGTATTCACCACGCGGAGTCACAAAAAATACTGGCACTCCGGTAAGTCAACAGCCCGTATTAAACACTGGCCTGATTGTTTCATACATAATCAGGGAAGTTAAGGCACTAATCACACTGGTGAATTGAAAGCAAACTCACAGGGAGGCCTGTGCGCGCTAGTCCAGCATATTAAGTCTACTTTCGTTATTTGGCCATGGAATAAACAACACGGGCTCAGTATTTCACTTATTATAAAAATATTGTCCTAAGAATGAAGGGATGTGTATTGCTTAACAAACTATGGTTGTTTCAAAACAACCACATGTTGCTCATCCATCTAAATTAAAAAGTCCTTTGTCATTAGAAAGGCACATGGGATACACAATCATTGATTTTTGTTTGCCTATCACTAATAGATTTTCTATCCAATTCATTCCAATAAATAGAAAAAAGCTTGGAACATTTTCGTCTTGATAAAAGAAGATTTACGAACTCTGGCCGAACGCATCGAAGTGTGCGTTTTAATTATTTTTGTTTTGATTAAACCATTCTATTGTAAAGATAAATAGAAAGATAATGTTAATAGGATTTTATATCTAAAATAAATAAACATAAGAGACATTATGGCATATAAAACACCCCTATCTTTGACATAGATTGATCACTTTTAAAACGAAAGTATAATACTGTAGATTTATTCCGTAGGTTAGAAGCATGTCGTAGGAGGAAACGCATGTATGTTGAAGATTGATAAATTGCCTGTATTAAATCTTCACATCTCGTCATCGTAAAAGGGTAGGCAGTATCTTCTACGATTCGCTATAAATTTGATATTGTTTTGTTTTTGCTAGGATATGTTATATAAAGTTTATATTATTAGGTACTCTTTATTCCTTAAAAATATGATGATATGCATCATATTCCACCACCGTCCACGTATTGTAACTATGGTACCACACTTTTCCTCAAACAAGTAACATTAATGATCATTTATGATTAATTTAGGCACATGGCGAACTTAGATGGAGTCAAGCTACAAATATGTAATTATTTTACTTTTTACTAATATTATAAATCCACGCCTAATACCATAAAATCAACTTTGTGTGCAACGTAACGCAATCAGCCGTGTATTATACACTGCCCGCTGCTGGGCACAGGCCTCCTATACTACTGAGAGGGGTTAGGCCTTAGTCCACGTTGGCCTAGTGCGGGTTGGATGACTTCATATATCCTCGAAATTCTTATGAAGAATTCTCAGGTATGTAGGTTTCCTCACGATGTTTTCCTTCGCCGTTAAAGCGAACGATAATTGATAAACAATACACACGTAATTTCGAAAAGTCAGAGGTGTGTGCCTTGGGTTTTGAACCTCTGGACATTGTTTAGTCTCGGCAGATCGTTCCATTTCCAACTAGGCTATCGTCGATTCAACTATGTATGTCAGTGTGAAATTTAATAAAATTCCAGTACACTGATGTAGTGACCTTCACGAGGGCACCTCTAAGCTCACATTTAAGGCAGCTGACTCGGGGCTAGAATGTCAAGTAAGAACACTTCACAACAGCGCACACTGAAACGGATCATATTAACGCATAAAATTAGGGTCTAAATCGCCTTGACCTTAGTACGCATACGCATAATCACGCCTTTTATCCCCGAAGGGGTAAGCACAGACGCAACTAATAATGACTTTAGTAACGCTTATATAATACAAAAGACAGTGCTAAGACGGGTTTTTAATACATCAATGGCTAAGACGATTAATTTTTAGGGAATGTTAAATTCACACACAGTGTATAATTTAATATCGTGCAATTGTGTTGTATTTAGGACGTTCTCTTTCTTGGTTCTGTAAGAAAGGTTAAAATATCCGATTCGAATCTTAAATATCAAATCAAACAAACATCAAACTCCTAATTTTGTGGTAAATCGTGGTTACAAAGCTTCGCCTCGATTAATGCGATAATTAATAGCGTGAGATGTCAGTGTGGCCTCGACATTGGCATGATTGATGTTGAGTGCCAGACATAAGTTTTAAGTATGGCTTCAGCGAATGTGTGATCACACACACACACACACACACTCTCGCCTTTTTATCCCCAAAGGCGTAGGCCGAGGTGCATCTAGTGCATCCATTTTTCGCCGTGCATATTCCGTCTCATGATATGATAGGGGGCGAGCCTATCACCAAACCGGGCACAACTTCCATGTTCCAGGCTGATACTAAATAGAAAAACCTAATATCACCTTGACCGACCCGGGGATCGAACCCGAGACCTCATTATTGCATTCGTACTGTAATACAACTACGGCACCAGTATACGCGATTATTGTCAGAAAATTTTCGCAAAATTCGTCTCAGTGTGCGCTTCGTTCAACAATTTGGTGCGCCAGCTTAACCGTCTGAGCTGGTTTTAAAAGATTTGCGTATGGACATTATATGGGAAAGTGTCGAGTTGTGCGGGCGCTGCCCTGAATATTATTAGTTTGGAGTGTTGAATATTAGTTCAGTAACTTTTAGTATATGGTTCGCACGCGTCGTATTCCCGATGACGTCACGATCGCATCGCACTCTTAATGAAAAAACGACCTAATCCAAAATGTTGGATAGATAAGTTTTAAGAAAATATGGACCCTGAAGAGCAAGCTGCATCGACTAAGATGAAAATGCTTCTTTTGAGCAATGGGAACATGTCTTATTCGGTAGTTTTTGTGACGATTCCCACAAGACAATGATTTTGGATTAGGTCATTGTTTTATTAGGAGTGCGGCATATTGCGCTTCTTTTTTCGTTGCCTGGCACTCACCCCTTCTATTGAAATTCAGAGGCTTATAACTTGTTGATTTTTTACCAGATTATAATCAATCGTTTTGTGTTAGGATTTATATGAGGTAAATCTTACTAATATTGTAAAGGCGAAAGTTTGTAAGTATGTGGTGGTATTTGTATGGATGTCTGGATGTATGGATGTTTGTTACTCTTTCACGCAAAAACTACTGAATGGATTTCGATGAAATTTGGCACACGGGTAAATCATGCCCTAGATTAACACATAGGCTACTTTTTATCCCGGGAAAATATAAACCGGGAATTTTATCCCGGAAAACATTTTAATGCGGGCGGAGCCGCGGGCAAAAGCTAGTATTACCTATAGGAGACTTGTAAGTTACAAAGTACAATGGCATAAATACTTATTAATTAATTATGCATTGAGTAGGTATGTTCAAATTTATCTCGGAAGTATCTGCTATATCCTACTAATATTATAAAGGCGAAAGTTTGTAAGAATGTCTGGATGTATGGATGTATGGATGTTTGTTCCTCTTTCACGCAAAAACTACTGAAAGGATTTCGATGAAATTTGGCACACGGGTAGATCATGTCCTGGATTAACACATAGGCTACTTTTAATCCCGGGAAAATATAAACCGGGACTTTTATCCCGGAAAAACTCATTCACGCGGGCGGAGCCGCGGGCAAAAGCTAGTATCTGATAAACGTAAAGAACGAAAATGAGTCAAATACCCTATTTTAAAGTAAGCGCCACATTATTGATACACGGCTTACGAAGCTTCGTTTAAATGTATGAGGTAAGCCGTAGACGTTCGCTCAAGTGAGATAATGCGATCGCTAACATATCGCTGTATCGAACGGTTACCATAATTGTAATGTACTTTACGAAAGGAATTTCTTCGAGAAAGAATTCTAGAGCTTGTAGGCATTGAAGTTTTGTTTTTATTTGTTATAAGTATATTGGATTTGTACACTAATGTTACAAGTACCTACTTGTATACATCAATGTATAAGAGGTATTTACGACAGGCTATATTCATGGCGGAATATTTGATCCGATCTAATTTGCCGGGCATAATTGTGTGAACTGGCAATGGATAAGCATCGCTCGCCAGTTGACAATCTATTTGCTGTTTAAATCCATATAAATCTTAATAATAATTTTTTTTGTAGTTTGGCTTTCCTTTAAAACCAAGTTACATCTCTAATGTATAAAATTCTCGTGTCGCCGTGTTTGTTGCCAAACTCCTCCCAAATGGCTCAACCGATTTTCATGAAATTTTGTGTGCGTATCGGGTAGGTCTCAGAATCAGTCAACATCTATTTTTCATCCCCCTAAATGATAAGGGTGGCCCACCCCACAAAAATATTTATAACTACTAAACGGATTTCGATGAAATTTGGCATACAGATAGATCATGTCCTGGATTAACACATAGGCTACTTTTTATTCCGGGAAAATATAAAGCGGGACTTTTATCCTGGAAAAACTTTTCAACGCGGGCGGAGCCGTGGGCAAAACCTAGTACAAAATAAAAACCTATTGTTAGAAACAGAAGCGATTTTGATTTAAATAAAAACGATTTATTACTGATTTCACATAAACACATTTATCACTCATTTTACATAAGAAAAATGTAACCTATCTTTGTAAAATATTTCTATTAAAAGTTTAATAGAAATACTTTTACAAAGATAGGTATCAGCAACTAACCGACCAGTATGAAGTCAATGATAAACTTACTCAACTGAGATCGACTGCGAGACTGAGCTGTGTGCACTAATGAATGCGAAAGAGAGCGAATGAGAGCGAGCATCGATATGTCACCCTTTTTATAGACCCAACTACCACTTCCACTATTAGTTTGACATTTCAAATGGTTTTCATAACTGGTTAGCATGTTACAAATACCGTTACAAAACATTTATGCTATCACTATATATAAAGTCTTTACGGCCTCTAATTCTCATAACTTTATAAAACTTGTCAAGCATAATATAAATGCACACGACATGACTGTGCTGCGGAATCCGTTCGCGCTCCGAGTTCATACTGCGTCCAGATTTGCATTTGAACTGAAGTTTGCACCCAACTTTATAGGGTGATCGATGTTCGTATGGGATTTTAAACAGTTTATAAATTACAAGTAGTAGTTTTTTATAAAGCACTATATATTACTCGGCCGCAGCTTGGAGTCAGGAAGTTGGCGGTGTGATACCCCCATGCCTCGGAAAGCACGTAAAGCCGTTGGTCTTGCGCCTGATCTCTCCCCGGTCATGTCGGATTGCCGTCTCACCAGACTATGAGAGTGAAGGAATAGCGAGTGCACCTGTGTATTGCGCACACACTAGTGCACTATATCTCCTGCGTACCTGGCTGATCTCCGTTGAGATTGACTGCTGTGGCCGAAATTGGCTAGGAGGATTACGTTCATACAGTTGAAGTCAAGACGTGAGTAATATGGGACACGTGGATTTTTTTTAAGATAAATTTTATTGGGATTATCATAGTTTCGAATATGACAAGTCATAACGGTTAATTTGGGTGTGCATAGTGTAATTTGACTATTGTCGCTTGAGATCATATGGATCATTATTTGTGGAATACCTTTCCTGCTCATGTGCACTGTCTACACTTTATTTAGTCATTGAAACTACTATTACGGATTTTGACATTTTTTAATTTATTTTAATCCCGACGTTTCGAAGGCTTTGCAACACTTCGTGGTCACGAGGCGGACTGACGCAGTATTAGTTCAATTTCAATGTCTAACGATCGCGTAAACGTCACAAATCTTTATTTAGTCTTTCAATATGAAATCCTCCTACTCGTAACGCGTACGCAATACAACTACACCACCGAGGCAGTCCTTCAATATGACAAGCAGATTGGTTGGCATAAACTAGCTCATGATCAAGGATCACATATGATTATTGAAATATTTTGTATTTCATTTTACCTCGATTAAATTTAAGTATCACGATAAACATAATAATCACTATTTTAATTTAAATTCAACGCGCCTGGCGACCCTGTGAAACTTTGAGGAGCTGTGTTAGCTGAGAAGTTTCACACCTACAGATCCGCTGCGAACTAAATTTCATGTTCGCACTCATTGGCTCAACTACCCTTATCTTACCCAAAGTTCTTAGTGTATTATCATTTAAAACGTATATGATTAGAATATTCTAGATACGACACGATGTCGTTGATAGTGGTATTAAGTCCTTTACTCCTTGTTTGTGGCTTTGCTCACGTGAAAAATCTTTCGTATAAGCTACAGAAAATATTTTGTTTTCCAGTGCCATTTGCACAAGGCTAAGGTCATCTATTTAAAAATGTTTTTAAGGTAATTTAATTGTACGTTAGCATATTTTATAATCATCATCATCAGCCACACGACGTCCACTGATGAACATAGGTGTCCCCCAAAAATTTCCAGACGGACCTGTCAGAAGCGGCCTACATCCAGCGCGTTCCTGCGACCTTTATCAAGTCGTCTGTCCACCTTGCAGGTGGGCGGCCGACGCTGCGCTTGCCAGTACGAGGTCTCCACTCGAGAACTTTTTTGCCCCATCTGCCGTCAGTGCTTCGAACTATGTGTCCTGCCCATTGCCACTTCAGCTTGCTAATCCGCTGGGCTATGTCAGTGACTTTGGTTCTTCTACGGATCTCCTCATTTCTGATTCGATCGCGCAGAGATATCCTACTAATCCTACTAATATTATAAACGCGAAAGTTTGTAAGAATGTATGGATGTTTGTTACTCTTTCACGCAAAAACTTCTGAACGGATTTCGATGAAATTTGGCACACCGGTAGATCATGTTCTGGATTAACACATAGGCTACTTTTTATGCTGGGACAATATAAAGCGGGACTTTTATGCCGGGAAAACTCATTCACGCGGGCGGAGCCGCGGGCAAATGCTAGTTTTATTATAAAACTAATAAATTGTAGAAACGACGTATATAATAGTAAGGGGACACTAAAGTATAATAATTTTATTTATTTATACACGCTCTTCCCGGCGTACATCCAAACGTCTTCACACACTGGCATTTATAATATTAGTGAGATATCACAGGCTAGTCCACCTTAATAATTCATAACATTACCAACAAATCAAAACTGTTATACACTTTAAAGTTCGAATTGATCGATTATACAGTTAAATACATGATTTATCGATACGGCGATAGTTTAGTTTATAAACACCGATCAATTATCTATCAAAACTTAGCGATTGGAATTGATTTGAGCCTAAAGTCGAGTACAAGTGACTAACTTCGTGACAACTATCTAATACAAATGTCATGGCTTGAGTGAGAGAGGTGGTTTTACAGTATATTTGATTTAGTGATATAACACTGTTTCACAAAATATTGATTTTAAAAGAATTATTTATTCTGTCTTTCTATATGCTTCTGAGACCTGGACTTTAAAAGCTGCCGATCGTAAGAGAGTCGATGCGTTCGAAATGTGGTGCTGGCGTCGCATGCTCGGCATCTCATGGACATCGCACTAATGCATCCATCTTAAGAGAGCTCAAGCTGGAACATCAACAGAGGCTATCCTCCGTCTGTCTGAGTCGTGTTCTGAAATATTTCGGACACATAGCCCGAAGGAAACCAGACAACTTGGAGAAGTTGGTACTCACCGGCAGCGCCGGTCAGACCAGGTCGCCAACTCCTTGAATATGCCAATGAGCGTAGCCATGCACCAAGCCGAAGATCGCGCCTCGTGGAGAAGATTGCTGAATGACGTTGGACGGGATCACGATCCTCAGTAATGAGGGGCCGACTGAAGAGAGAGAGAGAGAGAGAGAGAGAGAGAAAAGAATTATTGTAACTCCGTTAGCATTCCTTGACCAATAAATAAATAAGTTGTGATCAACTAATGTAGACAGCTACCGCTTGGGTAATTCTGTTTTAGCTTCTATGTTGTAATATTTAAGAGCTGGATTGTTTTTCTGTGACAGCTCTATAAAAAGAGGTTATGAAGAAAGTACTACGGAAATATCTTTATATTGTTGGATTGTCTCTCGCTGGGGGACGAGTGGAGGAATCATTGCATTGTTCGTTGCTAGTAGGGGCCATATCTTATCTAAGTTTTTTTTCACTGTCCACCAGTGGAGGACGAAAAGTGATGGACGATAGGAATAGACGAACAGTGCATGTCCTTTTTTATGCTGTACCTCTATTGGGTACGTGACTCTTCTACGGAATGGGTGAAGACCTTAGTCCATCATATCTAATAAGATATATACACATATACACTCACGCCTGTTATCCCCGAAGAGATAGGCAGAGGCGCAACTAGTGCACCCACTTTTCGCCGTTATACCGTCCCATGATGTGATAGGGGGCGAGCCTATCGCCATATCGGGCACAAATTCCAGACTCCGAGCTGATATTGAATAGAAAAACTCAATATCACTTTGCCCGACCCGGGAATCGAACCCGAGACCTCAGCATTATAGTCGTACCATAATACAACTACGCCACCGAGGCAGTCAATCTAATAAGATACGTCATAATAATTCCGACAAGCTTTTGTAAGTCTCAAACATGGTACATTTCATCATGTTTTTTTTTTGTAATAGTCATAGAAATTATGTTTTTGCTTATGAAAATTTTATCTAGTTAAGTATTATTATGTTTATAACTATTAACATTAAGTATAGATTTTGTTTTCATTTTTTTAATATTAATTCGCTGAGTACTGTGGCGAATGTTATGTACGCCGAACTTGTTGTACATATCGGTGACTATTTTATTATATTCATTCCAATGTTAACCTGAAATGTTATAATATGTACAACGTGGCAGTGCTAATAAATAAATAAATATTATAGTGCACAAGTGTGTGCGCAATACATAGATGCACTCGCTATTCCTTCACTCTCATAGTCCGGTGAGACGGCAATCTGACATGACCGGAGAGAGATCGGGCGCAAGACCAACTGCTTTACGTGCTTTTCGAGGCATGGGGTATCACACCGCCAACTTCCTGACTCCGACCTGAGGCTGAGTAATTTTTAAGATAGAAAAACCGAGGCGGATTTTTTTTTTGGCCCGACCCGGGATTCGAACCCAGAACCTCAGCGCGCAAATCGTACTCGTAATGCGTACGCATTACAACTACGCTAGAGATGCAGTCAAGTCAGTCATAAGGTCTAGAGTCACTATACTAAGTAAAAAAATAGATAATGAGACTTAACAACTTATGTCTCAAGATGACGAGCGCAATGGAATGCCAGACAGTACTTTGTAACTCAAGGTGCTGTATGCTATTACTACTGTTTATAGGCGATCGTATCACTTACCATCAGGCGAACGGCATGCTCGTCTCGTCATTCAATGCCATAAAAAAACTCCTTTCAAAGATTTATGTTCGGCAGTTTCGTATGAATTAACTAACATTTCGTACGCCCAGATCAATATTGAATTATCTCGAAAAATCGTGTTTTTTGCTTTGTGTGACTCGGTAAATTTTGCCGATTGATACAAAACAAAAAACACGATTCACAGATTGTTTCGAAATAATTCAGTATTGATCTGGGCGTGCGATTAAATTACAAAAATATTGGACATAAATTCGACGGTGTATGTAATTAATTTAATAAACTTGAATATTAAGTCATGATAATGGTATCCGTGTACCAGGAATCAATAACAAAGATACTAAGGTTTCTGATTATAATTAAAAGCCGCGTACGTTGTAGCAAGTTACGTTTATTTCGAAGATACGTGAAATGATTGATGAGATTATGGCTAGGTATGCGAGGTTTTTTTTTATTGCAGATAAGTTATGAGACGAGCGTGCCGTTCGCCTGATGGTAAACGATACGACCATCATAAACCATAATAACGTCACACATAGCTTTCAATTACAAGGTAATTTGTGGCACTCCACCACGCTCGTCACCCTGAGACATAAGATGTTAAGTCTCATTATGTCCAGTAGTTACACTGGCTACAATGTCCTTCAAACCGAAACACAACAGTGCATGGACACTGATGCTTGGCGGTAGAAATTGTCATCCCAGTGGTATCCAGGCGGTCCCTCGCATACGAGAGACCTACCAGGCTACCAGTGAGGGAGTGGTTCGTGCCTAAAGCAAAATTTAGACTAGTAAGTTTTTGCAGCAATATATAGAGCTAGATCTTCCAGGTTTTTTTTTAATTCGGGCACGGCAAAGTGACTGCACCTCACCTGATGGTAAGCGCGATGCCGTCCAGATAGAGTATCGAATGGCAGCAGATGGTTATCTCATGCCATTCGACACAATCATGCCGGCCAACTAAGCTGATTCTTCACGCTACGGTGGAAGGACCCAGGATTATAGGAAGGAGGGAACACGCGCCCCGGTAAACTATTCCAAAGGCTGATGGTGCAGCAAATAATAGATTTGGCGAACGTTTTAGTTCGGGCCGAGATGGTTTTAACCATCAAGCTGTGGCTTCGCATGCCAGTGGTTATTTAATTTAACATCTCCCACATTTCTTCAATTTTCACTAATCACACTACCACTTTCACTTCTAAACGGCATTTCGAATGATAAGTTTCATTCTTAGCAAACACAGATTCGATTGGCGATAGTCAGACTCTGTTCGAGCTCAGATTGAGTTGCTTTAGCATATTTCTCGCGGTCACTAGACTGGAGTACATATTCAAAGTAGGTTATGACCTTGAATTTAGAAAGAATGGAGGCGTCAGAGATTCTGAAGACAAGGTGTTTGCTTCAGTCTCTAGAGATGAATATTTTCTCTCAAAATGCATTAAAACGTTATCTAGAACTAAAAAAACGTCTGCTTCAAGGTGACTTAAGTTTTTTGTTTAGGTAAAGCAGTTCTACTAGACCTGATGGCAAGTAGAGTGCCGTCCAGAGAGAGTATCGACAGACAAAAGACGTTTATCCCTTACCAGTCAATACAATTATGCCGGTTTTGCATATGCAAACATGCAAATGCATATAATCCGATGTCTAATTATGATATTTGGTAATGCGTTTGCGCATGTTCTTGATTGCGGTGTTTATTGGAAAATTGGGTTATAATTGTCATTGGTTTTATAGGATACGACGTCCGTATACGTCCATGTTAAAAATAAAATCTTCTTGCGACTACGTTGGCGTGGAAAATTATCGGAGAAATGAATATCAGAACTACTACTAGCTACTGTTGTGTTTCGGTTTGAAGGACATTGCAGCCAGTATAACTACTGGACATAATGAGACTTATGAATGACATCAAAATAAATTTTTAAGCTAATGAATTTGTCTCGTATTTTTTTTTTATGAAAAAATACAAGTCTAAATCACTAGTTTAAAAATGTCACCTCTATATAGATAAGTGTAAAGATATGGAATATTGTAATAAGGGTTGAGGTGGTGCGGGGTCTTCGATGAATAATAACAGCTTGTCAGTTTCAAGTGCTATATTGCAATGCAAAGAGGTTTCCGTTACATTGATACGGCATACAGGCGTTAAGACACGATATAATTGAACAATAAACATAGTACAAGGTCCCTAGACAATATTGAAGAGATCCAGAGAGATCCAGACAAGTGGATACAATTGTATACTCGCAATATCGTATTATTGAGCGAACGTCGACAATAAAAAGGGTGCAACCCTATATAGTTTCACTGTCGTGTAAACCATAGCGCGATCTACTTTTGCACTAGCGCCATCTATTGAGGTGAAAGGAAAACTTGTGTTACAATATATAATATTATAAAAGAAAAGTATAAAGAAATAGTAATTACATAATATTTTAATGTAATTAAAACACTGAATTTCATCTACTGACTAACTTAGAGATTTATACGCGATAATCTCATACACTATCTGCATAACAGAGTTCTATAGTTAAGCACAGTCGCTCGACCAACCAAGAACTTTAAAGCCACTTAAAATATATGCTAAGAGCTTAAGCTATCCTAACGAAGATATGACTATGACAAAAACGGCTATGTTCTTTAAGAAGAAATAATTTAAAAACTCGGTATTCTTCATAAAACACAACAGAATTATGACCCACTATTACGTACATCTGCTACTTTAAATTGTAGCATAAAATAAATATTCGTAAATGCGAAATTGCATTAAATGAAATACAGCTCGGTTTGAAATCCTCCTAGCCAGTTTCGGCCACGGCGGTCAATCTCAACGGAGATCAGCCAGGTACGCAGGAGATATTATAGTGCACAAGTGTGTGCGCAATACACAGGTGCACTCGCTATTCCTTTACTCTCATAGTCCGGTGAGACGGCAATCCGACATGACCGGAGAGAGATCAGGCGCAGGACCAACGGCTTTACGTGCTTTCCGAGGCACGGGGGTATCACACCGCCAACTTCCTGACTCCGAGCTGCGACTGAGTAAATTTTAAGATGAAAATACCCAGTCACAATTTTTTTGGCTCGACCCGGGATTCAAACCCAGAACCTCAGCGCGCAAATCGTACTCGTAATGCGTACGCAATACCACTACGCCACCGAGGCAGTCGGTTTATAAAAGATATCGCGGATGATCAGCCGCTAAAGTGGTTTCAACTGGGCTTGTAATGGTATATAAAATTTTATAATAAGGTCACGGGACTATTGATGGCCTATTTAATTTTAAAATATTCATAAAATTGTTCAGCGGGGAAATATAATGAAAAAACCTTTAATTAACTTTAAGTATTGTTAGGATAAAAGTTTTGTGAGGGTATTTGTAGCGTATTGACCAGTTGTGAACACCAGTCGAAATGTCAAATTAATAGTGGAAGTGGCAGTTGGGTATATAAAAAGGGTGCCATGCCGTATCGGTGTGGAGCCCCTTTTTCGCTCCCATCCGCAGTGTCATTTGCGCTTAGTCTCGCAGTCGATCTCAGTCGTAATCTAAAAAGTTTTTCCGGGATAAAAGTTCCGCTTTATATTTTCCTGGAATAACAAGTAGCCTATGTGTTAATCCAGGAAATGATCTATCTGTATGCCAAATTTCATCGAAATCCAGTCAGTAGTTTTAAAATAAATGTTTTGGGATGGGCCACCCTTATTATTTAAGGGAATGAAAAATAGATGTTGATCGATTCTCAAACCTACCCGATATGCTCACAAAATTTCATGAAAATCAGTCGAGCCATATCAGAGGAGTTTGGCAACAAACACCGCGACATGAGAATTTTATATGTTAGAAGTACTAGATAAAATGGCAACTGGCCCCCACCAATTATATGTATCGTAACATAGCTGGTAAAATGTTATGCAAATCAACCAAATACCGACTGGGAGATAATGCCAGCGGCATTAAGACCGCCTGTATACCTTGTTTCTACGAAGTAAATAAATAAAAGACACTTCTGCCTATCCCTAAACGAAAACACGTGATGCTATGTACGTATGAAACTATCAAAATATTGATATATAAAATGATTCCATGCCCCGCATCATAGAACTCATGAGTCATCATACACATAATCCGTTCGACTCGACAAACTGCACTAATAGATCGGCCCCGAGTGTGGGAGCCAAAAACTTAAGCCTCCTGTAGCAATGAATGCGATGATATATTAAAAAAAAAGAAAACGATAAAAGACCTACGCTGAGTTTCTTGGTGCATCTTCTCAGGTCAGTGGGCTTTTCCGAAGCACTGGTAGAATCTTTTAATTAAAAAAAAAGTTGTTAAAAATTACGTATAAAAGTGCCCTTAGGGGCCTAATTACTGAATAAATGATTTGAATTTGAATTTGATCGGATAATTTTGTTTTTTCAAAAACAAATTGATAATAAATTGATAATTGTAGTTCAGTTCCGCATTTTAAATTTTAGTAATGCACGGAGATATGACTACAGAAATTGAAATAAATAAATTACACCTTCACCTTATTCGTCTTTATTCGGGGCTTGGTGGTTTAACCTCTTATATTTTATTCCGGAGCTCAGAATCCGTTTGATAACATTATTCCTTGGACATATATATATAGAAAATCCCACGAGCAAATTCCGCGCCCGAGTCTTTAATTAATTCTAAGGACAACACTAACTCTTGTATTATTCGTGCAGAGTGTTTATACACTTCGATAGTGTTTCGGCCATTAATTAAAATACATGTCGTTAGTTTTTAAGTTATTATCGTTACTACTATATTTTTTTAATTACGAGTTATACGTCCCTGTTCATTTTCGGAGTGATATCACATGCTACAGTATTATTATTCTTTGAGTATTTGTAACGGGGTAGGCAGGGGTCCAACTACTGCACCCAATTTTCGCCGTGTATTCCGTCTTATGATGTGATCATATCGGGCACATATTCTAGACTCCGCGCTGGTACTGAAACAAAAACCCCGACATCACCCAATACAGTATTTGAATCAGAGACCTTGGAGTGAAAGTTCACGTACGCAATACTATATTTTGTCTGAGCTGTTAATCGAAAAAAATAGTATCAAGCGTACACTACGACAGCCACCTTATAGTATTATCCACGACAAGGCAACGGTGAAATTGAAACCAATAAAATGCTGGTAGCAAGTAAAACGTTTTCCGTGTACGGTGCTCGAGAGTGACAGCTCCCGGCTAGTTGACGAGGGTTGTCATAAGTCTTCCACCCCTGATAAACGGACGTGAATGTGCCCAGATAATGTCAATAAGTGTCGGTTTGGTATACGCTTTCTGGTAAGTTTTTCGTATGTTAGGGGCCGTGTGCAATTTCTAAACTACTCTCTTATTCAACTGCAAATAAAAAGTTTGCAGTAGCGATGGTAACTAAAATATATTGTAAAGTTTTTATTTTGCACTATCAATAAAGCTGGCTTATTTCTTTATTATGAAAACCACATAAAACTATAGTACAATTAGCCTATTTCGCATAACATGGTCTTATAACATACACCTGTATACCCTAAGGAATAGGCAGTAGGTACTGTAACTAATGTACTTAAGATTAGCTTTTAATTATTTTATGATATTAACGGACATATATTACAAGGAATACAGGGATGTAATTTTCTTTTTTTTTCGATCCACAAAACTGATGTACAATGTTAGAACAAAATAAATATGAAAATTATCCTTTTTAAGGCAACTTTATCAATTATTGACATCTACTTGATGTGGAATGTTAAATGCTCTAAGACCTGATGTAAATACAGCTTTTTTATTCGCGGAGAAAGTGACTACCGCTCGGCCTTCAGGGGGGGGGGGGGGGGTGACTGAGCGGTAACTCCGCGATGCCCATCGGCGCATTAGGGACGGCTGCGGGCTTCCTCCGACTCACGTCTAAGTTGTCGTCCGCAACCGTTCCTGCGAGTACCGCTAGTGCGGTCTGTCTCCTGTAGTTGGGGGGAGCTTAGAAGCCCCGCGCACCGAAGGACGCCCTCGGCGTCAACGGCAGCGTGATGTTACGCTGCTGTCCATCACGGGGTCACAAAACTTGGCTAAACTAAATACAGCTAGCGCATATTATAGTTCTATATTATTTTACAGTACTTAATTAAAAATCATAGTGATGATAGAAGATAACAATAAATTTATATAATACGTATAATTATTACCCTGTAATTTACAAGTATTAATCAGTACATATTATTTTACTAATACGGAGATTTTCTACGTTCTTTGTATATTTAGTGTAATGGAGTGCGTTCACAAGATTCGCAGTAAAGTACTGGTATTTTCCAAGAAGATCCACGCTAATAAATTCGCCGGAAAGCTGCTAGGTTTATTTTATCTCTTTGAAATATATTGTAAAAGTCTAAATATCACCCCTTTATCGCACATGTTTCGTACGCATATTGTAAATAAATAATGCATGTATATTGTATTCCTAGTCTGTACATTGTCGGCAGAGTGAAGCACCTTCTCATTGCTTTTTGTCAAAGAATATACTATTGTATTTGGTTATCCTACTAATATTATAAAGGCAAAAGTTTGTAAGAATGTCTGGATGTATGGATGTTTGTTACTCTTTCACGCAAAAACTACTGAATGGATTTCGATGAAATTTGGCACACGGGTAGATCATTTGTTGGATTAACACATAGGCTACTTTTTATCCCGGGAAAATATAAAGCGGGACTTTTATACCGGAAAAACTCAGTAACGCGGGCGGAGCCGCGGGCAAAAGCTAGTACACAATAAATCGCACCTTTAGGATGAAAACATCAAGAATCCAAAAAGAAAAAAAATTGAGTTATCGTCATAAAATTACTTAAAACGAAGTTCTCAATACAATAATAGTTCAAACACAGCCATATTCAAGCAGGAAAATGACAAAACTGTTATATCAGTCCCATTTTTATTATATTTTTATAAATAAGGGACTAGTTTTTAGCCATTTAAAAATGACAACTCAATTTTCTATTTTATGAATTGTGTCGTTTTCGTTCTAAAGGTGCGAAATATGCATTGTTTACTTTTAGAGATGAAAAACTCCAAGCCAGCGAGCATATTAACAGGTCGAATACAAAATGATCACTGTCCTAAAAAGATTGAAGTCGAGATGCTTTCAGTTATGAATCACGTCGTCGGGAATAGTGTAATACCGAGAAAGTATGGGCGCCGCCAGGATTACTATAAAGGACATGCATTTGCATCTACATATTATATTACATAAGTACTGTCTGTATTATATACTGCCCACTGCTGAGCACGGGCCTTCTCTACTATTGACAGGGGTTAGGCCTTAGTCCACCACGCTGGCCTATTGCGGGTTGGCAGCCTTCACGTACCCTCGAGATTCTTATGGAGAATTCTCAGGTATGTAGGTTTCCTCGCGATGTTTTCCTTCACCGATAAAGTGAACAATAATTGATAAATAATACACACGTAACTTCGAAAAGTCAGAGGTGTGTGCCTTGGGTTTTTAACCGACGGACATTATCTCGGTAGACCGTTCCATTCCCAACTAGGCTATCGTCCACTTATAGCACTCACTGCTATAAAAGCATGTTCATAATTATTTTAGGTGTAGTAATAAACACAATTATTATTCAATTTCGATTTTCCGATGAATCCAATCCTTGAAATTGATATTAAAATTAATACAAAAATTAGTAATGTTTTTTATCAATCCCATCCAAGACATAGCGGTTCATGCGTACTCTTTGCTCTAATACACTAGTAACTTCTATTTTTAATCAACTGCATACAATATTGTTCTTAAAATAATACTTTAAACAATATACGAGGAAAGCGGGACGTCTTTAGCAAAAGCACAACGGGACCAAAAGTACGACGGAACAATGGCAGGTAAAAACAATAGCGTACTGAGAAAGAGATTAAAGAACATTCAGTTGAGAAGTATTTCCGTTTAAAGTGCTTGTTATACACACGGACAAACAAATTACTTATGTTTTTGTAGTTTTGCACGTTCATTTGTGTTGAGATTTTCTAAAATGGGAATCCTATCTCTAAAGCTGTGACTCCGCCGGACGCGGCAGTCGGCAGTCGGCAGACGGCAACGGCAGACGGCATGTGCCGCTACGGCAGACGGCACTACTATGCAGTATTAAATTATATGAGACCGATTCCACACACGACGGCAAGTGACGTCTTGACGGGCGTCATTTGCCGCGCGTTTGCTGTTGCCGTCTGCCGTTGCCGTCTGCCGGCTGCGTCCTGCGGAATCACAGCTTAAATCGGTACAAAAGGTTGCTCCGGCATGCTAGACGACTAGAGATGATTGTACAATTGGTTCATTCGTTTTACAAGTTTTCATTCGTTCAGTATGACGCAGTTTATTTTGTAATAATCGGCTACTTTTAATTGAGCAATAATTATGAAACTTCGTATATTTTAGAACATAAGTGATGCATATATAACAGAATATTTCTGTTACGTTGAGTTAAATGAAATGTGATGGACAGATTCCTTGATAAAGGTCGCAGGAACGCGCTGGATGAAGGCCGCTTTTGACAGGTCCGTCTGGAAATCTTTGGGGGAGGCCTATGTTCAGCGGATGTCATGTAGCTGATGATGATGATGAACTGGAATGAGACTCAAATTTCAATAAATGACTTAATATAAACTGTATTGCCTACTAAACACGTTATTAATTCCAGATAGAAAATTAAAATACACTGCAAAATGTAATTCATTTAAGACATTATGGAGAACAAAGTTACGGATGTGTAAAAAACTAATTAAAACGATTCTTAGAAGTACAGATGCTCGGGTGAAGAAGTATTTACATTCTGTAGCAAATTCAAATTATCATTATATGAAGCAAAGTTACGCGTGTGAGAATGCGTAAATTAAATAATTCTGAAAAGTAGGCCCGGCAAAGAAGAGTCACGGATGTGAAAAACTCATTAACATGATTTTGTGAAGGATAAATAAGACGCTTTCTTATACTCACTGGAATTTTTACTTTATTCCTTTTCACGCATTTCACATTACGCTACGTTGTAATTGAAGCTATTATCATTTACTTCAAATTCCAAACTCCAAGTTGGTATTGAGCAGAAAGACCCAACATTACTTTAACCGACTCGGGACTCAAACCTAAGACCGCACCGCGTCGTCAATAGAACTACGTACACAGCCAAAACTGAGTCACGTTATACTGAATATTTAAACTCTAGTAGCCAAGTTATTGGCCGCTTCACTTGGCGCGTATAACATAATTATTAAGCAGACGTTTAAAATTAGAGCGCGTTAACTTTGCCAACCCATATCACGGTGGAGGTAGGTCGACGGCTGGGATTAAATTATCAATATTTATATACAATTGACTCGGGATAAAATTGTATCGACCATTTGGTATAGACGTTTAATGTTAACATGTAAGTTTTAATTGATTGTAGACCTAGAAATATACAGAGGAAATAATAGTATGATGATTTACATACATGCCTATATGATTTAACATCATTAATCATGCCTGTGTCCATAAGGGTAGGCAAAGTAATGAGTACTAGGCGCTACCACTTTTCGCTTCATCTACCTTCGTCAACATTTTCATTATTAGTTAGCGTAGGTAAAGTAAACCAGATCATAGCACCGACTAGCTATAACTAAATATCTATTAAATCAAGATCCTTACATATCCTACTAATATTATAAACGCGAAAGTTTGTAAGATTGTATGGATGTATGGATGTTTGTTACTCTTTCACGCAAAAACTGCTGTACGGATTTCAATAAAATTTGGCACACGGGTAGATCGTGTTCGGGATTAAAATATAGGCTACTTTTTATCCCGGGATAATATAAAGCGGGACTTGTATCCCGGAAAAACTCATTCAAGCGGGCGGAGCCAAGAATAAAAGCTAGTTATAAAATAAATTCCCCGCCGTGTCTCTGTCTGAGCGCGCTAAATTCAAGAACTAAGGAACGATATTTCGATGAAATTTGGTATGGAGTTGGATAGACGCAAGGAAAAACTAGTCAACTTATAAAATTGATATCGGTTTCGCATTAACCATAAAACATCGATAACCATTTACAATTTTATTCTTGATTGAACACTCGCTCATGAACTCTAAAATACAAACGCCGATCGTAATTTAAAAAATATAATTCAAAACTAAAAAGCCAAAGAGGGAATCTTTTTGTAAATATAATTTAAGCTTGATAATAAAAATAAGCAGTGAGCGGACGCTAACAAGCAATGAGAGCACAATCTTCTTAAGAGTCTCTAGTGCCGCCATGATTGGATCTACAGTATCGAAATTATTTTAAATATTTATTTAATAAGGGTATTTGTTGTAGCAATAGTTTGGGATTTTATAACACGATATTCCTGTGGTTAGATTGATGTAGACAGGCTAATTGTAAATTCTAAGAAATCTTTTTGATATCTTGTTTCTTACCACTACTGAACATAGGCCTCCTCCAAAGATTTCCAGACAGACCTGTCAAAAGCGGTCTGCATCCATACTACTTATCTATACGTACCTACATATTATAATAAGGAAGTAGAACCGGTGTGTCTGTACATTTAAAGAAATGTGATAAAAAGAAAGGGGTGACTATAGAAGAGTAATGGAAAACAAATCCGCGATTTTTATAATTTGTTTTCTGTCTGTCTTTCTGTTTGTTTGCTACTGCACATCTTCAAAATTACTGAAAGGATTTTGATGCAATTTGGCACACGGGTAGATCATGTCTTGGATTAATATATAGGCTATTTTTTATTTTGATAATTGGCTCCCATGAGAAATAACGGATACTTTAAATCTGATTCTAAAAGTAGATGGCGCTGGCGTCGTACTGTGTTTTAGGAACTTTTATAGTGGAAAAGGCATTTCACGCAGACGAAGCCTCGAGCAACACCTAGTCCTACTAATATTATAAACGCGAAAGTTTGTAAGAATGTATGGATGTCTGGATGTATGCGTGTTTGTTCCTCTTTCACGCAAAAACTACTGATCGCATTACGATGAAATTTGGCACACAGATAGATCATATCCTGGATTAACACATAGGCTACTTTTTATGCCGGGAAAATACAAAGCGAGACTTTTATACCGGAATAACTTATTAATGCGGGCAGAGCCGCAGGCAAAAGCTAGTATGCTATAACGCAATATCATACAATCTAAGAACTCAAGCGAGAAAACTTCCAAAATGCTTTTCCTTTACAGTTCAAAAGCATTTAAACTTATATTTTACAAGCATATTACTTTGAACAAATGTTACAGGTAAAGTTTGTAATATATGTCAGTTCTACACGGGAATTTTGAATTGTCGATATTCGTTACGCAAATTTCCTTTTAAGTGATTTAAATATAAATATATAAAATATAAAGGATATTTATAGACAAATAATAAGTATCATTTGCTTTAATCGTGAAAGAAAACATTGGAAGGAAACGTTATGTAGGTTTCGCACAAAATATTGTTCTAAATAGCTTCTTTTTTATCTACATGTGGCTCTTGTGTCGATTTTGTGCTGCCCTCTATAGTTCTTGCACGCTCCCCATCTTCCCGCAATAGGCCAGTGTGGAGGACTTAGTCTAATCCCTCTCAGCAGTAAAGGAGTTCCTTGCTCAACGTGGGCATTATATAACATTGTTTTTTTGTTTACGCGGAGAAAGTGAATTATTACTTTAATTTAAAAAATATGGATCTTGTCGTCTGATTTAAATAGATAAATAAAAAAAAATTACTACCGCCCAGTGTTCAAGGGGAACAACTGAGCGGTTATGTTGGGTTCACCGTGCCTTACGACCCGACGTTGAGCCGCCCGGAGAGATGGAAAACGTCGGGCGACCGCCGGGCCAAGTCCCTAACCTATGTACACCGCACGGCATACAAACCAAAACTCCGCGGTGGCCATCTTCGGCGCATTAGGGACGGCTGCGGGCTTCCTCCGACTTACGTCTAAGTTGTCGTCCGCAACCGCCCCTGCAGTGTATAACATAGGGCTGGTATTACTATTATAATTGTGATTGAATGAGTTTTGGCGGGAACTTGGAAGTGTCATGAGGAGCTCTGGTTTTTAATTCATTATTTTGGTGATACTTAGTGTTATATTGCATTTGTGGTGGTATATTATCCAATACAGTTCTCAAGGGCTCAAATGAAGTGAATTAAAATAACTGTGCCAAGCAAGTGTTTTTTTTGTTGCCACCAAAACTCTTCGATAAAGTCTTAGTAAGGTAGCCACTGATTTACTACTAAGGATAAAAAAGGAACAAGTATGTGTCTGAAGGACTTGTATCCATGTACAAGAATGAATTAAAATTGATTGATGGCCTTAGGACCTCGTTGTGCATGGACCTTTGATGCATACGATTGCAACATCTATTCCAACCACTAATGGCATTTACCAGGCCTATTTCCAGATCCCAATCCCGATCTCCGGGCTGATACTGAGTAGAAAAACCCAATTTGAAACCCAAAACTCTCGAATTTGATCCGAGGGATGGGCAAAGTGATGCCCGACCCGGGGATCAAATTCGGGACTCCAGCGCTGCAGTCGTACCGTAATACAACTACGCCACCGAAGCACGTATACCACACATTTATAAGTGTGAATGAATCCATACTAATGTCATAAATGTGAAAGTAACTCTGTCTGTTACGCTCTCACGGGTGAATCACTGAACAGATTTCGATAAAATTTGGTGGAGAGATAGCTTTAGACCATGGGAAGGACATATGATACTTCTTATCCCAGAAAAATATATAACGGAACTTTTATCATGGAAAGCACTTATACACGTGGGCGGAGCCGCGTGCAATGCTAATTCTAATATGACCATAGGTAGGTATAATTAAGGGGTACGCGGCGAAACCTCAAAGATTTGAATCTAGACAAGCTAATTATAAGTACGTAATTAGATCTAAATAATTTCACCTAATTAGTGTTCTATGTTTTCGTCATCCCTAATGATGCCACGGCGGTAAAGAAAACTCATAAATAAATGTTATTCGATACTTCGGTAACAAGCTATCGGCTTGTTTATTCTATTGGGTGTAACAACGTGGAATAATCTCGTTTGTTTTAATCTTGTATCTGATAAATAACAAGGTAACTCGATAACAAGTGTCTGGGAGTGATTTGAGGAACTTACTTTGTGTTTTGATGTGTGTTTTATTGAATAAGGTGCTGTTACTTATACTAGCGCATTTGCTTATATTGTTATGTTGAAATATTTATTATTTATATCAGGGATGGCACCGACTTTTCACCATGTGTGTTCCGTCTCATATGATACGGGCAATCCTACCGCCATAATAAATAATAATAATAATAATAAATCTGCATAATAGCGAGGAAACCCACTCCGGGACGCGTCAGCGACCCGCGATGGTGAAATCGGTGCACACCTCTCGACACCCTTTAGCCACCCACACCGATGTTGCGTCCTTGGCATACGCCACTTTTTGGGATGCCCATCTAGTGGGGGGCAAGTCACCGTCTGCCTTGAATACAAATGATTGAGACATTTAACTTGGCAGGCGTCCCGTTGTCTCAATCAATAGCCCAGCAACCAGTCCATCTAGATCCCATCCATAGACCCAGTATAATTCCCATCTTCTCTGCAATAGTCCTTACGCTTTACGGGCGCTGTCTTTGGCTGTATTTCCTCCTTAAGTACAGACAGAGAGAGTACCCGTAAGGCGTACACATCCCAACTAGAGTAATGTATCTTAAAGGGGCCTCAACGTGTTGGATCCATATCCCCACGCAAGCCTTCCAAAAGGACCGGTCTTCGTGCCCTGATTTCCCGCAGGAAAGATACAACATAATAATAATAATACCAGCCCTGTATTATATACTGCCCTCTGCTGAGCACGGGCCTCCTCTACCACTGAAAGGGTTTTAGGCCTTAATCTACCACGCTGACCTAGTGCGGATTGGCAGACTTCACACCCTCGAAATTCTTATGGAGAATTCTCAGGCATGTAGGTTTCGTCACGATGTTTTCCTTCACCGTTAAAGTGAACGATAATTGATAAACAATACACACATAACTTCGAAAAGTCAGAGGTGTGTGCCTTGGGTTTGAACCTCCGGACATTGTCTCGGCAGACCGTTCCATTCTCAACTAGGCTATCGTCCACTTTTCGTCGTCGTCCTACCGCCATATCGGGCACAAATTACAGACTCTAAGCAAATACTTAGAAGTTAACCCAATAATTGAATTCCCAATCTGGGAATTGAACCTGAGACCCCAGAGCATTGTCGTATCGCGCAAATACAACTGCGCTAACACAGCAAGCTTCTGACGGAGAAACTAAAATTAGGTTTTTCAATACACCAGGCTTGCGTTGGGTCCACATAAATGCCCAATATGCTGATAGCTGCTGTCTATTATATTTTGGGACGGATATCTTCGAAGATAGTGCAAAACCGCGTAACTAGTACTGGTAAATACGGCGTAAGTGGAGAAAATGTCTTAATTTTTTTATGGCATCGAATGACGAGACTAACACGTCGTTCGCCTGAATACGACCACCATAGTAGAAACACCATCCAGCACCTTGAGTTACAAAATACTGTGTGGCATTCCACTGCGCTCGTCATCTTGAGACAAAAGATGTCCTGTAGTTACATTGGCTACAATGCCCTTCAAACCGAAACACAACAGTGCATGCACACTGCTGCTTGGCGGTAGAAATAGATATTGCGGTGGTACCCACACAGACGGACTCTTACATATGAGAGTCCTACCACCAGTATGATATAAATACTTACTACACTAAACTTATGATTGATAATACTATGCTTTTTTCACTTACGCGATATTTACCAATGATAGTTAGTAGTTACGCGGTATTGCACTATTCCAATAATATAGCAAAATTTGGGTGCATCAATGGCACTCTACTTATTGTTTGAAGGTAAAGGCATAAGCTTCTGATGTAACTGTTACGAGAGAAAAAAATTAAACGATTCACCTTTGCTCCTATATTTCTTTTACTCAGAAATAATATAATATTGAATTAAATATTGTAAAAAAACCTGTCAAAATGAAAAAGTTATTTCATTTCAAGATTACACAACTTTTAAGACATTTTGATTTTGAAAAAATGTCAACCATAACCATTATAATAAAATACTAGAGACTCAAAACACACAGTAGCATCGTATAGGGTAGGTGTTCGGATATAAATCAACAATTTAGCCGACCAATTTCCATAATTCACACAATATCAAGTTACCCGCGCGAGAATAAAGAAAAATCCAATTTCCTTTGCCTTGCATTACAGGGGACGGAAGAAACACGCCGCGTTCACACTGACACCGGTTTATATAACTTGTCAGTTATCGTAGATTGACGGGCTTAATATCGCCAATTGTTAAAATAATTTTTTGCGAATGTCTTTTTTCGCGAAATGATGTTGTCTAGATAATTTTTAGAAGTTTTCATTTGGTCAATAGTTACGTCAAATTTGACTCCATAGGTTGATTGGAATAAAAAAAACTTATAATTGTTTTTAAAAGTCGTGGTTAGCATTTAGTAGCCCTACTACATTCGAAAAAACTTCTATTTCTATAACATAAACAGACATTTCAGGTTTATTTATTTAGTATGGACGACTGTAGTAACAATAAAATGTATGACCTCTGTCTAAAGTGGTATAATTCAGCTTTGCGCTTAAGTGATGTCGTAACATCATCGTAGCAAAAGTAATTATAATTAGTGTTACCTCTTGTATTAACTGGGTTAGCGGAAGATTGTTGACCGACTTGATGACCTGATTCAAGTATGGTATACCAGTTAATGATATGACGTAACCTACCTTATCTGCTATGTTTTAAAGTTCAAATTGAAAACTCTATCCTATTAGTGGAAACTGTTTTGGATTAAGAACTTTAATTTTTATTCATTTGTTTTAGGTCATTATTTATTCTGCTTGTTTTCCAAATCTACACTAATATTTACAAGAGGAAAGGTTTGTACGTTTGTAACGAATAAACTGAATAACTACTGGACTGATTTTGAAAATTCTTTCACCTTTAGAATGCTATATTACCACGAGTAACAAAGGATGCTTTTTATCCCGGGAAAATATAAGGCAGGACTTTAATGCTGGAAAAACTTTATCTCGCGTGCGGAGCTTCGAGTAAAATATAGTAAATAATTATTGAAACTCAACTGCGCCCTTTAGGTTGTATATTTAGCGTGCAATGCTAGGAATTTCTGGATCTAGAATGACCAGAGGAGAACGCTTTCGTATTCCTGTGTCGCGGCGTATTTGTCTTGCATTCTTGCTTCAGAGAATAGTTCGGGCATAGCCTAGTCTAAGAATAGTCCATTATTGTCTTTTCAAATGGAAATACTTCAGTAAAAAAAATGAGAATTCTGGTATCTTGAAATAGTTTAATTTTTTTATAAGTTTCTCAATATTATTTTTTAAGTTTGGATAGTCTGCCGTTATAGGATTTTTTTGTGTTGTAGGCTGCATACAGCAAAATAATGACAATAAATATAACAATACACTATGGTGTATTGTTATATTTATTGTCAGTTTACCAATTATTGATAATGCATTTTGAATTCTTCATTTTGAATTTAAAGCTCAATTGTTTATTCACAAGTATATTTACATACATTACTAGATAAAAGACGGTTTCACTCGCGTATTCTTCGTCAAAATCGCCGACCAGTTATATACGAGGACCTCTTATATTTATATACAGGGTAAGAAATAATTATGACATATTGTCGGCGGTCGGCGATAGTGCATTACCGCGTAAGTATAAAACAACGAACAGTATTATCAATCATAAGTTTAGTGTCGTAAGTATCAATTTCAATTGAACTGTTTTCTTTACTTACGCGGTATTTAACAATGTTAGATGCGGGCTTTTGGACTGTCTCCGACGACATACAATAGGGTAGTTAACTACTTTTTAAAAATTAATGTATTAAAAAATTAAATCAACCTAAATATAAGAGCATTTTTTTATTTCAAATTACAAGCAATAATAAATGATTTATAAAGCTTTAAAGTTTGGTGGAAGGGGCATCTATCAGGTAACGAAAACAGCAGAATGTGACGTCACTCGTATCGCCAGCCATAATGATGAGTGCGCGAGAAAAAGATAGCGCGATATTCCCAACACGCCCCCACTTTAGCTCACAACAATATTTAAAATACGAATAACTGCTCTGTTTTTCAAGCAATTTTGATGCTGATTTCACAGAAGATTTTATTTTTGGTATTAATTTCTATTTTCGGTATAAAATAATGTACAGAATCAAACATAGGATAGCTACCCTATTATTTTCCATAGTGTTTTGATCATAATTTAGGCTTTAGTGCAACTCTGTTGGAACACATAACAATAGAAACCATATTATTCAAGTATTAAGAGTCGGCAGTCTAACATTACCCTACAATCTAATTACTTATATTACACACACACACACACACACACAGACACACACACACACACACACACACACACACGTACTCACGCCTGTTATCCCCAAAGGGGTAGGCACAGGCGTAACTAGCGCACCCACTTTTCGCCTTTATTCCGTCCCATGATGTGATAGGGGGCGAGCCTATCGCCATATCGGGCACAAATTCCAGACTCCAGGCTGATACTGAATAGAAAATCTCAATATCAATTTTGCCCAACCCGGGGATCGAACCCGAGACCTCAGCTTTGCAGTCGTACTGTAATATAACTACGCCACCGAGGCAGTCATTACTTATATTAATCACTAGATAATATAAAACAAAGTCGTTTCCCCTTGTCTGTCTGTCCCTATGTATTGTTAGATCTTTAAAACTACGCAGCGGATGTTGATGCGGTTGTTTTAATAGATAGAGTGATTCAAGAGAAAGGTTTATATATACATATACACTCACGCCTGTTATCCCCGAAGGGGTAGGCAGAGGCGCAACTAGTGCACCCACTTTTCGCCATTATTCCGTCTCATGATGTGATAGGGGGCGAGCCTATCGCCATATCGGGCACAAATTCCAGACTCCGGGCTGATACTGAATAGAAAAACTCAATATCACTTTGCCCGACCCGGGGATCGAACCCGAGACCTCAGCTTTGCAGTCGTACTGTAATACAACTACGCCACCGAGGCAGTCAGAAAGGTTTATATGTACTTTTATTCCGGAAAAACTTATGGAGCCGCGGCAAAAGCTAGTTTACTTATGAACAAATGGTTCAAACATTATGTTTTATTAATATTTTTCGCCATATTCTCAGTTTTAACAAGAAGCCACTTCATGTTGATTTCATTACGTCCAATATTCTTTTCACTTTAAAATAATATTTGATCGCGCTTTTTAAATAGGATAATGAAATCGCCGAGCAAAAAACTAAAATTAAACATAAAGCTCTTCGGCGAAGAATAATCCACGAATAGACCGTCTCTCATCAATAACTAAGTTAATTATGTTAAAAGCTCTCAGTTAAATGTGTCGTTCACGGCTAAAAAGCCAATAAGCAAGGATCGGTTGGAGGTAGAGTTAAGTAGACAATATTTTTGAATTTATATTTTCATATGGCTCGGGCTTATACGGCTAATTGTTAAATTAATTACATTCGTTTTTTTTTTCGATCTACGTTGGTCAAATCTTCTTTTATGAAAACTTTTCGGTGGTCTACCCTTAGCTTAACTTTAGGAACGTTATCCACGTACTCACTTACTTTGTGTTGTATTATTCGCCGGTGTCCGCCTGTCACCCAAGGTGACCACTGAAAATCAGCGTTGTGCTGTGGTTCGCGCTACAGCGCAACATTTTATGCTGAGTGGTCACCATGTAGGTGGTGGTGACCACGACGCAACGTGCAAACTACCTCATTCTCTTTTTTTTTATTTGTAAACTATTATTGCTACGCCTTTTATGTTGTAAGCTGTGACAAATAAATGTGTTTTCTTTGTTTTCTTCTTTCTAACTTCTGTTTCTCTATTTTGAAAGCCGTAAACTCAAACTCAAACTCAAATAATTTATTATGTAATCAGGCCCCTAGGGGCACTTTTACACGCCATTTTTAACAAGGTTTTTTTTTTATTTCTTATTTCTTAAATTGTTAGTAATTTTAATTTTAAATATATACATCATCATCATCAGCAGTCTAATGACGTCCACTATTGAACATAAGCCTCCCCTAAAGATTTCCAGACGGACTTGTCACAAATATAATGTACAGTCGGCCGCATAATTATCTGTACAAAATCAAAATTTCAAATCGCCTATATACACGTTAAGTTAAACTGAAAAAAAATCTTCGTATGAAGTAAAGCAAATCTCTATTATTTTATGGTTGTGAAGATAAAAGAAAGATTAGTAAGAACACAAAAGTATTAATTAGTAATTTGAAATTTTGAATTTGTTCAGCTGCTTATGCTGGGGACTGTATCTATTATTTTGTAATTATGTTAAGATAGAAGACTTCTCATTTTTTTTAAATGCAATTATACACTATCTCTATAATGATGAATAGGAGTTTAAAATAGTATTTCCAAAAATATTTGATATCATTGTAGACGCGTCTTTAGGAAGGTGTTTCGGATATGAACGATTATTCAGGGCTGCGATAACAATGGGGTAATAAATTATGATTGATGAACGCCCCTGGGTACCTTGTGCATACCTCTTTAGCAAAATAACAATATTTATAGTTCCTTTACAAAATGCCGCCCATTAATTGCCAAATCTCGTCTTTTATGTGTAAATTTCTTTGAACAAAACGTAGTTTTGAATAAATCAGACGTCAATATATTAGCACTTTAGTTATACACTTCAAGCATTGATGTAAAAGGCTTTTTATACATCAAAGGCGTCAACATAAAATATGTTAACGTATATAACTTTTTAAAGACAATGGTTAAGCGTAGATATAAGGGCCTCTGCCCTTGAATCTATAAATTAAATCTAAGTAATGTATTGACCTGTATATTTGCCTAAAAATTAAATGCTTGTAGACTGAAGTGTATTAATAGCACCATCAATATCAATTCTAATTTGCGCTGCAATTTATCTCGAGTAAAGACAACAGTCAGACGAATATATTGATAGTTGGGTATTAATCATGAGAGGTAAACAATAAAGCAGGGAATGAACGCTGGACTACAGTTTCGACAAACAACATTACTCATTTGTCAAACAACCCTTTTCGCGAAGGCAAACATTTTATACGCCATCTTGGCTGGAAGGAGTTACACGTGGTCAGGCTGAACTGACAGTTTTATACAAGTAAACTAGTCTGAGAGTTTGATGGGGAATTTGGTTCACAAGCTTTACATTATGTAATATTACTGTTGTAGTTTGATATGTGTTATTAGGAAACTTAGAATACGAAATAAGCAAACATATGTTACCTATCTGTGAGATAAAACTGTCAGTTTTAACTGACTGTATATAGCACACGTGAAATATTTTTTTAGAATCTACAAACAACATTTATAATTGGATTGGATGAAAAGTGAAAACGATGCAATGGTACACACGTTTTGTAATTTATTTAAACCACTGAAAATAAAGCAAAGGATTGATTAAAAACATTGTCGAATTTATATGTCGACATCCACAGTACCGTGTACTTTATAGTATAAAATAATTAAAAATACACACACATACACTCAGGCAGAGGTACAACTAATGCATCCACTTACGGCCGTGCGTATTCCATCTCATGATGTGATATGGGCGAGCCTATCGCCATATCGGGCACAAATTCCAGACTCCGGGCTGATACTGAATGAAAAAATCCAATATCACTTTGCCCGACCCGGGGATCGAACCCGAGACCTCAGCATTTCAGTCGTACCGTTATACAACTACGCCACAGAAACAGTAAAAATCCTACTAATATTATAAAGGCGAAAGTTTGTAAGAATGTATGGATGTTTGGATGTTTGGATGTATGGATGTAAGGATGTAAGGATGTTTGTTACTCTTTCACGCAAAAACTACTGAACGGATTTCGATGAAATTTGGCACGCGGGTAGATTATGTCCTGGATTAACACATAGGCTACTTTTTATCCCGGGAAAATATAAAACGGGACTTTTATCCCGGAAAAACTCATTGACGCGGGCGGAGCCGCGGGCAAAAGCTAGTAATTAATATAATCAGAAATATAGTATAAATTTTACATAACTGGTAAACTGAATAGGTAACAACAATAGGTCTCAAATTATTGAGACTTATTTGTTGTTTAAAAAAATCCAGCATGAAGTTGAGCCTAGACAAACTTCTTCAAGCCACGGCTTCCAGATGTTTCGAAAAAAACCTAATTGATTATGTCGGGCGCACTTAAAACTCAGCGGGCCCGAGCTCAAGTGCACTTATCATACAGTTTTTTATTATCACAGTAAAGAAAATGCAGACTTGAGGTTTAACTGCTTATATTTCATGGTGTTTTCGAGTGTCGCGAGGTAAGTTTGGTAATTAAAAGTTGCGGCTCGTTAGTACGAGTAGCATTTGTTGTCAAACGCGCCAATTTGTTGCTGTACGTCGAGGTAACATTTGTTTAGCACGAATGTTCTAGATAATTAGAGAATTTTGTGTTAAAGTAACAATGAATTTCATTGTATTATGAGGGATTTAGGCTCTGCTTTAATCACTCGCATCGATCTAGTATTTGATACCATTGTAAGACCAAAGTATTCAATTAAAACCAAAGCTATAGTCTTCCTGCTATAATATAAAAGGAAACATAGTCATAAGTTACATGAAAGTATTATACATCCAATTTTCTTCCCGAATTCAATAGGTATATACAATATTCCGTATATTTCTCCAAAATAAATAGTCAAAACATAATAACGTGACACAACATCGGAAGCGCAAAGTAATAGTCGTTCGAATAAGTTTTCAACTTTTTTGTCAAGTCACCCAGGCTAAAATAGCACTTAACCTTAATGGGGGGCGCCATTAATTTCCCGAGAGATGCCTTAATGCTTTTGTCGCTGAAAAATGCCAGAGAATAGGTGAGGGTCACAGCGGTCTTTCACTAATTCCTGCATGAAAGCCTGCCCCCAAATGAATGAATAAGCAAAATCGGAAGGTCATTTCGGAGTAAACATTTCAATTTAGCACCGTCGTTCCGAGCAAATATTGATATACCTTACATTGCCTGGCTTGCGGATTGTATCAGAATTTCTAGCGAGAATATCTGTCTGGATTGAAACGGCAATCGATCAAGGATATTCTGAATTTTTATGCTATATTTCAAGAGCGTTTACTGTCGTAATACAGACGGCTGCAAATTGCCTGCAAGTTACGCTCCGAGTTGAGCATTTTGTTTTTTTTGTCCATTGATTTTAATAAACCCCTGTTTCTTATTACTGCACTATTAATGAAAGACTACATATTTATTTTGATTTGTATCACATTCTTTTAATTCACGTTCAAATTTGAGTACCTACGAGACGTTACGATAACGTAGTGAAGTAATAGAGTATCCTATCCTAGTATTTTAGGAAGCCTTACTTTAACACAGTTGTAGGATATCACATGATTCTTCTCATCCAAAACAGCAGCGACTACCAATGTAACTAATTCTAGATTTTGCCCGCGACTCCGCCCACGTTAAAAAGGTTTTCCTGGATAAAAGTCCCGCTTTTTAGTTTTCCGGGATAAAATGTAGCCCATGTGCTAATCCAGGACATGATCTACCCGTGCCAAATTTCATCGAAATACGTTCAGTAGTTTTTGCGTGAAAGAGTAACAAACATCCATACATCCAGATATCCATACATACTTACAAACTTTCGCGTTTATAATATTAGTAGGATACTTTCATCATTGTCATCATCATTAGTCACATGAAGCCCACTGCTGACCATAGGCTTAATATGCTTTAACTATATGCCAAACTTGTCTTAAAGCGAACGTACTAACGCTAAAACAATAACCTAATTATTACATGATTCCTGAGAGGGTTATGCAATCGTATAAGACTTTAAAATTTATTACCTTTTTAGCGAGTATATAAATGAACTGCTCTAAACAAAAATAACAAATATATCTATATCATGTTATTTTTTAATTTTTTAAATTATTAATTGTATTTATACCTTGAACTGATTTTGAAAAGAGCAGCAATAAAGTTTCTTGCCCGTTCTTCTCTAGTGAGAACTGCTTTCCGAACTGGTGGTAGAGTTAATATTGACTGAATCTAAATAACGTATAACATTTTATGGGTTCGAATAAATTTATTTCATTTCATTTCATTTCATAAGCACAGAGACTTTGGAAAATTACATTAAGCTTGATCAAATGAATGACAATTTCAAGTGTGTTTTAAAAGACCGGATGTTTTACGTTCAACACACATTCTCGAAATTTCCGAGTAGGTACTGTTTAATATTAATACACCATCTCTTTTAACATCTCGTACGTAAAGCTCAAATAAGATTGCAATAACGTTAAAACGTTCGGCATTTCCATAAAATTCGCAATACAATTAGTAGAGAAGTGATCATAAAATTGTTCGTTCGTTGTTTTCTCCTTTGCCTGTATCTGGAGTACCAACATCCCACTTTATCTTTGGAAGCCCGTTGCCCAAGTTTTATTCCACGTCTATTCAGCTCTTTTCAATTGGAAAATTATTCATCAAATCAATATAGGCAGACGGTATCGGACGCTTTCCGGATAAGAACCAAGTAATTGGCCCGTTGTAAGGTAGCAGACGTCTGGGGAAAATTGAATATTTCATGCTTATTTTATACACCGTTGTATATTTAAAACAGTTTATTTTCTTCGATCAGTTTCATTTTTATACTTTCAATATTTGTAATAAAAATTCGCTTATCTCCTAAAATGCTTATAGAAGTCTCATAAAATTGTTTATATCTGATTCACAAACATTTCATGTAATTGAAAGGGTTCTATTTAAAGAAATCGCGAAAGTGTTCATCGCTTAACTATTTATTCTACTTCGTCATCATCATCATCAGCCATACGACGTCCATTGCTGAACATAGGCCTCCCCCAAAGACTTCCAGACGAACCTGTCGACCCGCATCCAGCACGTTCCTGTTCAAGTCGTCTGTCCACCTTGCAGGTGGAAGGCCGACGCTGCGCTTGTCAGTACGTGTTCTCCAGTCGAGAACCTTTTCGCCCCATCTGCGTCAGTTCTTCGAACTATGTACCCTGCCCATTGCCACTTCAGCTTCCTAATCCTAACTTCATTCTACTTAACATACTATTATTATCGATGATAGGTATGACCAACAAAAAAGTATTTTAATTCAATCTTCTGTTAAATCTAAATTCAAAAATTTTAATCCGTAAAACGCTCTCGAAAACTCGCAAAAACTTCGTTTACAATCGTCGATTGGCCTAATTATGAAGTAGGGGCGTCGTATCGTTACTATCTAGTTAAGTCGGGTTCGTTAGCGAAACTCGGTTACCGGTAGTTACCGCTGATTGTCGAAAGTGAGAAATGCACGCGAACCCGTCACTTACGGTAGGGGTTGTACTTATAGCTTCTACCCGCACTGTCAATCTGTCTGTCAGTGTTGTCTGTCTCTACCCTGCATTAATGAGACCGATAGAATTGAATCAACGGTGGAAGGACTTTCATTTAACTGAGTGATAGATTATTCGTATGAACCAACCTATTGACTACGATATCTTATATTCTTCGTTAATGCAGTGTTATAATAACATAGTTAGAAGTTAAGTGCATGTTTTATAACTTCTGAGTAAATGCTACTCGTGAGTAAATGTATAAGACGACCAAAAACTAAGTCACTTTTCTTTTTGATCCTGACTAATCTCTTACTAGCCTGACGAGGGTCGGCTTATGTAAGAGCACCGGTCTTTTGGGTGAGTGCAGAAGGCGCTCGCAACCTTTGCGTACTCTAAGGCCTCATTTATAGAGACGCGGGGCGCCGCGCGTTGCGTTGGGTGCAGCCACTCATCACACCTTGCATCGTTATAAACAACATCGTGTATTGTCATACGTTTGTGTTTATCCGTGCGTTGACGCGGGCCGCTGCACGCGCTGCCTCTCTGTAAAAGCAATAACCCTCCTTCTTTCGCAGTCGGGTAAAAATCGCCCAACGCGCCGCGAGACACCACGTCACACGCACCGCCCCATGTCTCCAAAAACGAGGCTTAACCTATGCTCCCAAATAAGTGGCAATGAAATTAGTGATATCTACATTAATTGTTCAATACGATACCTAACAAATAAAATTTATTCGAAGTTCGGCAAACAGGTCTTTGTTCGAGTTTTCAAACAGTCTTCTTAAACGATAAAATATAAAAACACAATTTACCTTACAATCTCACTAAGGAAAAATTTAAAGAAAACTTCCAACATTTCCCACCGAAATATGAAAAGACTTAAGAAGTGGCAATTAAGACTCAAACGACCAACGCCAATTACATTTCTGTCGACAAAACCTAATGGTCGCAAATAAGTTCTTAACAGCGCGTCCTAAGTGTTCCCACGACTCACATACTCTATTATAACTAAACTTGTTACTCGTACGTGCGCTTGAGAGCCTGTTGAAAACAGAACTTTGAAAATTGACCCATCATAGATCGTTTAATATGTAGATATTAGTGTAGTGTTGGAAGTTAGTGTACGAATTGCGATTTCTTTAATCAGTGATTGCTTTGTTTTGTCTTGTTTTGTTAGTGACGAAACAGTTAACAAGTATTATGGTAATGACAATTTTAATATGTACTTAAGCTTATTGAAGACTGGATAAGAAACTTTTTAATTGACCCGTAATTATAACCACTATTTAACTGTATCCTTTTAATACGAGAAAAAAGCAATTTAATATATTTTATTGAGCGAGAACTTAACAATATTGTTATATTGCTACTACTTTCTCTGACTGCCTCGGTGGCGTAGTTGTATTACAGTACGACTGCAAAGCTGAGGTCTCGGGTTCGATCCCCAGGTCGGGCAAAGTGATATTGAGTTTTTCTGTTCAGTATCAGTCCGGAGTCTGGAATTTGTGCCCGATATGGCGATAGGCTCGCCCCCTATCATATCATGGGATGGAATGTCGGCGAAAAGTGGGTGCACTAGTTGCGCCTCTGCCTACCCTTTCGGGGATAACAGACGTGAGTGTATATGTATGTATGCTACTACTTTCTTACATTTTATAAATCAAAGTCCACCACAGCGTCTCTCTGTCTAAGCGCAATAAACTCAAAAACTTATTAGCAGATTTCGATGAAAATTGACATGGAGATAGTTTGAGATCCAGGGAAGGATAGGCTATTCATCCCGAAAAAACACTTACGCGGGCGAAGCAGCAAGCGAACATAACTCTTTATAAAACCATAACATAATCCGTAACCTGAACACGTCTGTAACGTCATCTTGTAAAAATTTGACGTCGTCTCAAATTCTGAGTCCGTTTATCAACGTTTATAAAGGAGCTTATCCCGGCCCCGTACGTACTACACAGTGAGCGATCCATGCTAATTACCGAGGCTTAAGTGTTACTGGTACTAACCCCGGCGCGAGCGTGGCATACAAATAGTCCGGTGTTGCTGGCTGAAATGAAACTTCGCATAAAAAATGTTTTTTCTTCGTAGGGTTGTCAAAACGTTGTTGAATGTGATAAGAATTATTATGAAGTTAATTCATCAAACTGTAGCATAAATATATTATGTATGTATGTACATTTACTATAAAATGTCTTCCTGTGACGTGTGATAATATTTTTGTATGTCTTCGCCTATTCTAACAGAACAAGAATCGTATTCACTATTGCTGACCTTAGTAATTCGATTTTTGTTATAAGAATATTCAGGTTTCAACATTGTATTTTGAAACAGCTCTTGCATTTTATTTTTTAACTAAACTTTTGCTCACGGTTCCGCCCGTGTGAATGAATTTTTCCGGGATAAAAGTAGCCTATGTTACTCGCTGATAATGTAGGTTAATACTGGTTTATAAAATTGGTCCAGTAACACTTAAAAAAAACACAACAATACAAAGCTTTCCTCTTTATAATATTGTTATAGATTACAAACATACGACAATGGAAAGTTTTTTAAGGGCTGGCAACCCACAAATCGGTTCAGACTATCACCACTGCGACCGCAGGTGATATCACGGGTTAGATCGTTACCGCGGCAACCCTGTCGACTGCAATTACTTTTATTGTTATTTATTTCTTACATTTTTAATCATAACCATAGTTCTTCAACTTCTCAACTTCTCAGCCTTCAGATAAAACACCACGTTTCCTAAATTCTCAACATCTTATTCCCTTACATTTAACTCTGCAATATTTATCCAAATTTGTCCGCAAAATGTTCCCGAATTCTACATTGAAGGCCAAGTTTCGCTAAAAGCGTATTATGTTTGAATCTCCGGTGACAAACAGTTTCTATCTAATTATGACAAAATGTGGTTGCTTGTAAAAGACGGCCCTCAGGGACTTTAGACGTTTGGCCGTTTCGAATTTAATATTAATTTTATTTACCGAAAGCTGAATTTGCCTTGTGTACTAACTTCTGGAAGTTGTGTACGAGAGACTGGGTTTTATTATATTACGGCTTATATAAACTTTAACCGAAATTTTCATCAGCATTATTATCAGCCATGACGTCCACTGCTGAACATAGGCCTCCCCCAAGGATTTCTAGATGGACCTGTCCAAAGCGGCCTGCATCCAGCGTGTTCCCACGACCTTTATCAACTTAAATATCCCTACTAAATACTAATACATACATATACACTCACGCCTGTTATCCGAAGGGGTAGGCAGAGGTGCAACTAGTGCAGCCACTTTACGCCATTATTCCGTCCCATGATGTGATAGGGGGCGAGCCTATCGCCATATCGGGCACAAATTCCAGACTCCGAGCTGATACTGAATAGAAAAACTCAATACCACTTTGCCCGACCCGGGGATCGAACCCGAGACCTCAGCCTTGTAGTCGTACCGAAATACAACTACGCCACCGAGGCAGTCGGATGCCTATGTATTATTAAATACTAATAATACATAGTAAACTCAACTGTTTTCCTTCAACGGTCAATATGTTTAGACTAGCGTCGAGGGTATATTGAATTTTTTCAGCATCATTTACTGAAAGTATCACAACGTCCGGGAAATTCATTTCCGGTCACGTACGAACTTCCTTCGCGACTGACTACGCTAGATGAAAATACAACTCTTAATATCCCATAACTGTTATGAATATTCGCAATTCTCATGTTTACTGAACTGTTTTAATTAAAATAATGTTGAGTGGTTTATGTGTTTTGTTGATACACTGTTTCACTGCAAAAACGATTGAAATGTTTTTCAAGATGTTTGTTAGTTTAAGAAATATTATTAAGTATAATCAATTATATATAAGCCCTCCGGCCAGGTGGGATGACGATCTGCGAAAGACTGCAGGCAGATGCTGGATGCGGCAAGCTGAAGACAGGGCGCTATGGCGCTCATTAGGGGAGGCCTATGTCCAGCAGTGTACTGATAAAGGCTGATGATGATGATGATAATCAAGTACTTCCACTTGAAGTGTTGGCGAAGTAAGGTATGAATGGTGAGATTTAGGATTCGATTCCCAGTTTGGTTAGAAAAAAATTGTGTGACTCGATTCGTAAGGCTCACTCGAGTCTCTCTGTGACCTAGCATATCATGGGTCGGATATATTTCATCATCAGACACAAACCCACTGCTGAATATAGGCCTTTCATTAAGATTTTCAGACCGACCTGTCAAAGTCGACTTATATCTAGTGTATAAATATGGCGAAACGTGGATGTACTAATGGTATCTCTACTTATTCCTAAAGCGCGCGCCTATTTTTATTGTTACATTCCCTTTACTGCCTCGGTGGCGTAGTTGTATTAAGCTATGACTGCAATCCTGAGGTCTCGGGTTCAATCCCCGTGTCGGGCATAGTGATATTGGATTTTTCTAGAATTCAGTATCCGCCCGGATACCTTAGTTTGTGCCCGAGATAGCGATAGGCTCGCCCCCTATCACATCATGGGACGGAATACGCACGGCGAAAAGTTGGTACTATGTTGCGCCACTGCCTACCCCTTTTAAATTCCCATTCCATAAATTAATCCTTACCCAACTACATTAGGAAGTTTTAATACCGGAAATGACCTCGCCTAGCCATTTCATTCCAAATTTTAAATTCTACCAAAAAAATTGGAAACTAATATTGAGATCCAACTTGGTCGAAACGAGCGTTAATCGAAGTTCGCTACGTACTGCATAACCATTAGCCTAATTCCACATTCTGGAAATCGGCTATAATGGTTTCAAATTCAACGATCGATTAATTAAGTGCCGTTGTTGGGGTTTCGATGAGTTTTATTATAGACTAGACTTTTTCTCGCTGCTCCCCTCGTGTGTATAAGTTTTTGCGGGATAAAAGTCCCGCTTTATATATTTATATAATAATAATGTAGCTAAATGTAGCTTTATATTAGTGAAAGAATTTTTAAAATCGTTGCATTAGTTATGAAATTTATTCGTTATAAACGTACAAATCTTTCCTCTTTAGAATATTAGTACCTAAAGATTGTGTTAGCGGAATTTTAGCTGAAGGGAAAATGCTTTTTTCGGTTCTTCATAAGAATTTTTAACTAACCCTTGTTAGAGCGGTGTGGTAGACTCAAGAGTCATAAGCTCTCTCAATCAACACTGATGTTATTAAGAGATAAAGTTTGTAAGTCCGCAGAAAGTAACTTATGGAACTACTGAACTGATTTCAATGAAATTTGACATAGAGGTAGTTTAAGATCCTGGAAAGGACGCTAGGTTTTTATCCCGAAACCAGGGTTTTTATCCTGGAAAATCACGCAAGTGGAGCCGCGAGAAAAGTTAGAGATAAAGCTCATGCTCTACAACCAAAAATAATACAGTGCTATTAGGTAATGAGTTATACTCAAGAGCATTTAAAGTATCAGGGTATAATATGAATTGTCATAGCCGTTTACAACAAACTGTTCCAATCTCTTCGATCCGCTCTCGAGAATAAACCAATGAAAATAACTCATTTGTAAGCATATCAGTAAAGCTTTGTTCTGATTAATTCATTTTCGCTTTGAATTGAAATAGGGAATGTCGTCGTTTAATGAAAACAGCAGTTAGACGCATTATACTTAAACAAGCATAATGTGTCTAACAACAAACAGAACTTTAGGTATAATAAACCTTCGTAATAAAACCACAGAATCAAATATCGGAAAAGGTGAATCTCAAAAATATCATCTTGAAAACAAAAATGGGAAGAACGCATCAGTAAATAAATCAAAACGATATATGACGGGGGTGCAAAGTGCCATCTCTTGAGTATGCATCGCTGACATATTACGTATGAACGCAGCTAATAATGTGATTTGCTGCCTCAACTCCCTTATTTATGGGTCTGCTTTTATGGGGTGTCTTAGTGCAGTGTCAATTTTATATCGATTCGTGAGAAAGCATCTTTTATTTTTTTTGTTTGTACGATTTTCACCAGATTGATCAAAGCGAATCGTAATCCATTCCTAGACGGATTTAAGTCACGGCGGCCAATCCCTACAAAGTTCAGCTAGGTACACAGCAGATATTACAGTGCACAAGTGTGTCACAGGTCCACTCTCTGTTCCTCTTTCGGCGAGCCGCCGTGGAGGAGTGGCGTCTCAGGCTGGAGGCCCCGTCGTGGGGGCACAGGGTCGTAGAGGCAGTGCGTCCTGCCTTTGCCTAATGGCTGGACAGGCGCCACGGAGCTGCAACATACCGCCTGACGCAGGTGCTCACCGGGCATGGCTGCTTCGGTGAGTTCCTGTTTCGGGTGGTGGGGATTGAGGAGTCGGCCGTGTGTCACTATTGTGACAACTGCCCAATGGACACGGCCCAACACACGTTGGAGTTTTGTCCAGCCTGGGATGAAGAACGCAGCGCTCTCAGAGCAGTCGTCGGAGAAGACCTCTCGCTGCCGGCCGTGGTCGCTTCTATGGTCGGCGGCCGGGAGGCCTGGCAGGCGGTGGCCCACTTCTGCGAGGTGGTCCTCTCGCAGAAGGAGAGTGCCGAGAGGGATCGCCAGCGCAGTGGTGATCCCTCCCGCCGCCAGACGAGACGTAGGAGGCGTCGGGTGGACGACTGACCGACGTCTCCCGCCCTGTGGATTGGGGGCGTTTGGAGAATTCCACCACAGTATCCCCTGCCTGTCGTAAAAGGCGACTAATAGGGGCCTCCGGGGTCACGGGTGGGCGGGAGGGGCCGTCCACCTATTAGTCTAGCCAACTTCTGTGACCCCCGTGATGGACGGCAGCGTGTCTCACGCTGCCTCGGACGCCAAGGGCGTCCTTCGGTGTACGGGGGCTTCTGAGCCCCCGCAACAACAGGAGAAGGACCGCAACAGCGGTACGCGCAGGGGCGGTTGTGGACGACAACTTAGACGTGAGTCGGAGGAAGCCCGCAGCCGTCCCTAATGCGCCGAAGATGGCCACCGCGGAGTTTTAGTTGGTATGCCGTGCGGTGTACATAGGTTAGGGACTCGGCCCGGCGGTCGCCCGACATTTTCCATCTTTCCGGGCGGCTCAACGTCGGGTCGTAAGGCACGGTGAACCCAACATAACCGCTCAGTCGTTCCCCTTGAACACTGGGCGGTAGTAATAAGTCACTTTCTCCGCGTCAACAAAAAAAAAAAAAAAAAACTCTGTTCCTTCACTCTCATAGTCCGGTGAGACGGCAAACCGACAAGACCAGAGAGAGAGATCAGGCGCAGGACCAACGGCTTTACGTACTTTCCGAGGCTCGGGGGTATCACACCGCCAACTTCCTAACTCAGAACTGAGATTGAGTAATTTTAAAGATGGAAAACCCCAGTCACAATGTTTTTGGCCCGACCCAGGATTCCAACCCAGGACCTCTATGCGCTATTTGTACTTGTAACGCGTATGCAATACAACTACGCGTAGTTGCGCCACCGAGGCAGTCATAGAAGCGAATCATACTGTGTATGGAGCCCTTATGATGTATCTTTATTGATGTAAATTTTTAAACTAGTTTAAAAAACAAGTTAACAACTTCACTGATGGTCAAATTGTAACGAACTTATACATAAATTGATAATCATCTCATTTTAAAGACATGTCTCGAAAAGCAAGAATTATGATATTAAATCGAATACAATTGATTCCATAATAATACTATTAAGACCTAATGTTTACATATACATATACGTATACACTCATGCCTGTTATCCCCGAAGGGGTAGGCAGAGGCGCAACTAGTGCACCCACTGTTCGCCGTTATTCCGTCCCATGATGTGATAGGGGGCGAGCCTATCGCCATATCGGGCACAAATTCCAGACTCCGAGCTGATACTCAATAGAAAAACTCAATATCACTTTGCCCGACCCGGGAATCGAACCCGAGACCTCAGCATTGCAGTCGTACCATAATAAAACTACGCCACCGAGGCAGTCTTGTTTAATCCTATATTATGATTTTTATACATGTCAAGGGCCATGTAGTGATATCGTTTCAGTGCATTTATGCCTGTAATTGTAATAATTGTTAAACAGATACCACTAGGCAACTCCTTCAAAGGGATAAAAATAAGGAACTTGAATAGACGAAGGTAAGGTCAAGGTAGCTCAGTTGGCATAGCACCGGCTCGGTACGCTGGAGGTCGCGGGTTCAAATCCTGCTTACGACTGTTTCTTTTTCAATGTTTCCATTAAAAATAAAATCAACTTAATGTTTATTAGTTTCTAAATGTGAGTGTATGGGGTAATCCCTGATTTAGAAAGTAACAGGAAGCTGCGGTAACCCCGAGTGGTATTTACTTCTTTTTACTTCAGGAATGATCTTACACAGCTTCAGCGCTCGGTGCCATAAAATGCGTACCACTGTTGATCCCAGTTTAGAGATGCTAAAAAGGGTGTGAGGACGGCATAGACTTTAACAGCACCTTTAGAAGCTAGTATTTACTGAATAATATAACTCACTTCTTACACTCTTATATTCAAAATTTCCATTAAAATCTCAAAATGAATTCAGCGGGTACGATCTTATCATGCCGTAATTTGAACGTTAATTAAAATGAGACTACACTGAAATTATAATTAATTTTGTGCCTTACATTATATTAACCCATCGAGACAGGTATGACACCCTTCAGCATAATAAATAACATTTGAAAGAATTTCTTGGAAGTATTGTATCATAAACGAATGGCATAGGGAGTAACAATTTTGCGTGGTCTCTATATAATGTTGGTCATCGTGTATGTATGTTAAAGTCTTCTGATTTTTGTTAGTTAATCATTGCTTTGATCCACGATTCGATTCTCAGGCAAGGCATTACTGTATGTTTTTCGAATACATTCAAGCAAGCGGCGATCGTTAAAAGAGATCAGTTTAAAAAGGATTCAATTCAAGGTCTTATGTTATTAATAAGTAATATTAGACTTGTTACCTAATGCAAAGGAATTCAAACGCCGAGGGTGTCCATCGAAAACTATACGACTATTAATTATAAACGAATTTAACCACCTCAGGGGATGTGCCACCCAGAAACACCATTCGTTTTGCTGAAAATAATATATCTTCTTCTTATTATTAATTCTTAGTAACTTGACAAGATAATGCGATGACATTTTGGTTTAGTTGTAGCTTCTATCTACAATCTAAGTTATAAGATTAAGGTCCAATTTCGTACCTAGCTGATAAATGCTATTCGTCACATTCATGTATAAGCCGACTAAAATAAAAAGTCACACTCTATGCTAAAATGTCTATGCATGCTAAAAGTATATGCTACCAAGTGATAATAAAATGAGTACTAGCGATATTAGCTGTTGAATACGATATATATCAAATAAAATTTACTTTAAAGCTCTGAAATCAGCCCTAAGTTGCTAGGATTTTAAATCTGCTTTCAACTAAGGTAGATCATTCATCATTTCCTGTGCTACTGACACCTCACAGCTACTGTGAATTACCGGCACAGCATTATTCACTGTTGCCAGCAGAAAATATTGTTCTTCGTTATATAGTTGACGTGTAGACATATTTTTTTTATAATATCCTTTAGATTTTCTTTTAGTCCCTAGTTGGTTTAGAATGTCGACAAATCTTAAGGTTCTGGTGGTAGGACTCTGATATCTAAGAGTCCGTCTGGGTGGATACCACCGAAATGTCTATTTCTACTACATGACATAATGAGACTTAAAATCTTATGTCTCAGGATGATGAGCGCTGTGGAATAACACACAGTCCTTTGTAACTCAAGGTGGCTGGATGGTGTTTCTACTGTTTATGGGTGGTCGTATCGCTTACCATCAGGCATGCTCGTCTTGTCATTCGATGCCACAAAAAAAGTTCAAGGTTTGAACCAAGGTTGAGTACCAGGTCGGATAAAATTCGTGCCATTTTATCTGAAAAATACAAAGCGATTGCCTGGAAATGGAATGTGTGCGTGACATGACAAAAGGCTTTCCCTGTCACACCAGGAGAGAGAAATAAAATGTGCGAACCGTGAACATAGTTGTGCTTCTGCCCACCCCTTAGGGAATGAAGGCGTGATATTATGTGTTCATGCCGTTAAAATATGAGGCTTATAATACCAATAACTATTCCATAAGCTCTTAAGGCATTGTATTAATTGTAAAATGAATACTGGAAAACAAACTGATGGATTTTAGTTTTTAAGATAAACTAACTTGTGTCATCAGAATTACGACGCAAAATGGCGGCAACGAGCTATTAACACTAATTGGCTATCATACGATAGCTATGAAAATAATAATTAAGCAACAAGTTGAGGGCTGCGCGGCAACTTATTTCTATTAAGTACTAGCCTTTGCCCGCGGCTCCGCCCGCATTAAAAAGTTTTTCCGGGATAAAAGTCCCGCTTTATATTTTCCCGGGATAAAAAGTAGCCTATGTGTTAATCCAGGACATGATCTACCCGTGTGCCAAATTCATCGAAATCCGTTCAGTAGTTTTTGCGTGAAAGAGTAACAAACATCCATACATCCAAACATTCAAACATCCATACATTCTTACAAACTTTCGCCTTTATAATATTAGTGGGATTACCATTCAGGAAATGACATACAACTTACAAACAATTCTTCTGGCTCATAAACTACTAAATTCAAGCATCCTGATTCAATACTCTTGTTCCATTCCTAAACTATCCCATAGCGGGAATACACATGAATATTCCTTTCATAAAAACAATTTTTTTATGACTGCCTCGGTGGCGTAGTTGTATTACAGTACGACTGCAAAGCTGAGGTCTCGGGTTCGATCTCCGGGTCGGGCAAAGTGATATTGAGTTTTTCTATTCAGTATCAGCTCGGAGTCTGGAATTTGTGCCCGATATGGCGATAGGCTCGCCCCCTATCACATCATGGGACGTAATAACGGCGAAAAGTGGGTGCACTAGTTGCGCCTCTGCCTACCCTTTCGGGGATAATAGGCGTGAGTGCATATGTATGTATATGTAAAAACAAATTTAAAGTTGACCCTTTAGAATGATCACCCCACGACTCAAGTACCGCGATGGGACCTTAAACATTCAAAGAGCCCTTCGATCTTGATTTTAACGTTGCGCGTAATAAAAATATGAGCAATCCTTACACTTGGGCGATATATTACTGCCTGCGGAAACATAAAAAGGGGGCAAGGGTGCGCCGTGTTACGCTAAGGGATTCCGTTGATATTTATTTTCATTTTTCGGCGCATCAAGCCTTTCTCCTTGAGGGGTAGGCAGATGTGTTGTCACTGATTCCAACAGCTACGTTTATGTTATTCAGTGCGAATCTATTGTAATTCTTACCAGTCACAGATCTAGATTACAGAATAGAAAAACCAATATCACTTTGACCTGGAAATCGAACCTGAGACCTCAGCATGGCAGTTGTATCGCTATACTAATGCCACCGTGGGATTCCCATTAAAAGATCCAAATGTGAAAGATTATATACGGGTAAACACAGCGTTGAACGTCCATCTGCAAGGTGGGTAGACGACCACATAGGTAAAAGTCACAGGCGCACCTTAAAAACACTATACTCCTCATACTTATTTTATCTTAAATCTTGTACTATACACACACGCCTTTTGTCCCCGACGGGGTAGGCAGATGCTCAACTAGTGCATCCACTTTTCGCCGTGCGTATTCCGTCCCATGATGTGATAGGGGGCGAGCCTATCGCCATATCGGGTACAAATTCCAGTCTCTGGGCTGATACTGAATAGAAAAACTCAATGCCACTTTGCCCGACCCGGGATCGAACCCGAGACCTCAGCTTTGCAGTTGTACTGTAATACAACTACGCCAGCAAGGCAGTCACTTCTACCAGCCCTGTATTATATACTGCCCACTGCTGAGCACGGGCCTCCTCTATAATTACTGAGTGGGTTTAGGCTTTAATCCAGCACGCTGGCCTAGTGCGGGTTGGCAGACCTCATACATTTTCGAAATTCTTATATAGAACTTCTCAGGTACACAGGTTATAAATTACCTAATGTAATACATTCTCAAGATGCTTTATAAATCCCGTTGGAAATAAACCATGTAGATGGTAACAAATTGTAATCGTTCTACAAGTTTATGTAAGCGGAACCCCAAAACCGAGGTAGGGGTGATTCGAAACACGAGGGCGTATCGCGTGCAAATACAGGATGTTTGCTTTGCGCTATCGCTAGATAAATGTTTAAGAATCCGACTTGGAGGGATGCGGTGTTTCGTATTGCTCTATTTGTATGAACATGAATATTATATAGATAGATACATACATGCATAACATCACGTTTTCCTTTTCAGGGGTAGACAGAGATGTATCACACGCATATTTCGTCAACTATGTTTAGATCCCATTTAATAGGGTCCGGGCTTGTTGCCATTTGCCGAGCACATTTCCTGACCCCGGGCTGATGCACAGTAGAAAAACCCAATATTACTTATAGATATTTCTTGTAAATTCGTTCCTGACGATATCCTATTGGTTCAATTATAATTATGATCGATTAGGAATATTGAGAACGAAACAATAAAAACTAATATTATATAATCTATATTACGAAAATGGGTATTTATTTTCGCATTACTCAGATCGTAAACTATGTTGATTTCGCACTTTGTTATAGAAAATAAATATAGTACTTCTATATTTAACCCTTCAAGCCCCGCTTATATATACAGATGTATGGGAAAACCCTATATATATGGACACCGGTGTCCGTCGCGGGGCTTGAGGAGTCAAACATACCTCATCTCTTTACATTCTGGTTCAAAGCTTCCCTTCTCTTGAAGTGAGAGTTCTACGATCACCTCTTTACACACACTTTTCGACTTTGCTTATAAATAAAGCTGAAGTATATAAGATCGCTTTATTCTCGTTTTTTATAGCTCATCTACTGCTTCAGTAAAAATTGCTCCATCTCACTTATGGTCGCGCCGGGCATAAACAATATTTTATGACCGCAATATTTTTATTGTTACATTTTTATGATATATTTGCTTTGGATTATGTTGGCATTCAAATTTTGATTAAATTGGTTACAAGTATGGCGTTGATAGATGCATAACATGTGTAATTTGTTAGTTAATATTACTAATAATAGTTAAGAATGAATAAATTTAATTAAAGTTCTCACTTTTTTTTTTATAGCATTGAATTGAAGCGATACGACCACCCATAAACAGGAGAAATACCATCCAGAACCTTGATTTACAAAGTACTGTGTGGCATTCCACTGCGCTCGTCATCCTGAGACATAAGATGTTAAGTCTCATTATGTCCTATAGTTACACTGGCTACGATTCCCTTCAAACCGAAACACAACAGTGCATGCACACTGCTGCTTGGCGGTAGAAATAAACATTGCGGTGGTACCCACCCAGACGGACTCTTACATATGAGAGTCCTACCACCAGTAAGGAAGACCACCACCACTTTGAGGAAGACAACAGTTTGCTAAAAGCACGTGCATCATTCAAGGCAGTAAGACAATCATTATCAGTAACATCTACTTTTGAACTTTAAAGATTATCAGATGGACCTGTCAAGATCGGCCTGCAACCAGCGTGTTTCTGCGACCTTTATCAAGTTGCCAAGCAGATATATATTTTAATTCAAAAACTAAAATTAATTCGGCATATACAAAATGCACTCGAAAGGCAAACAGGCCGGCATAATTGTGCCAACTGGCAAGGAATAAATCTCTCGCCAGTCTAAACTCATTCTCTTTACTGGTGGTAGGACTCTCATATGTCTGGGTGGGTACCACCGCAATGTCTATTTCTACCGCCAAGCAGCAGTGTGCATGTACTGTTGTATTTCAGTTTGAAGGGCATTGTAGCTAGTGTAACTACTGAACAGAATGAGACTTAACATCTTATGTCTCAGGATGACGAGCGCAGTGGAATGCCACACAGTACTTTGTAACTCAAGGTGCTGGATGGTGTTTCTACAGTTTATGGGTGGTCGTATAGCTTACCACCAGGCGAACGGCATGCTCGTACCGTCATTCGATGGCATAAAAAGAACTATCTGGATCCCGTTTCACTTACCACTCTGCTGTGCCCGTACAAGCTAAACACAAGCTTCATTCATATCATTATATTCCAACACTATGTTCGAACATAGACCAATACCACTGACAGTTAAATAATACAACCGCCAACTATTCTGGCAAACCTGAATCAACACACTTTTACGATGCAGTTAACGTCACAAACTGTCATAAACATAAAAAAATAACAATTAAAACGGAAATAATAAAGTGGAAGTTTTTATAAGTGGATTTATTGTGAGATACATTCGTCGCACTGGAATGAAATACAGCTATTTTACGGCTTGTTTACGAGGCAACTCTTTACAAAACTCACAATGTTTTTATTCTGCCGTTGGCTTTCTGCATCATAAAGTTCCGCGACTGTTCGTGGACGGTGTTAGCCTGTTATTCCAAACTATGGGTCCTGGGTGGCTTTGGCTTTGGTTGTTTGTCGTATATAGGTGCGAAGTTAGCAAACATATGGCTTAATAAATAAAACAGTTATGGAAGATCTTATCTTACTAATATTTTAAATGCGATTTGTGAAAATATTTTGACGTTCGGATGTTTGTATGTTTGTTAGAAGTAAACGCGGAAACGACTACACGGATTTGGATGAAATTTGGCACACAGATAGATCATGTTTTGGATTAACACATAGGCTACTTTTTATCCCGGTAATTTGCTCCCATTGGGAAATAATGGATATTATTTATCTCATTTAAGTAAATGGCGCTGGCGTCATACTGTAATTTAGAGACTTCTGTAGCGGGAAAGGGTTTTTACGCGGGCGAAACCGCGAGCAACGCCTTGTATTGTATAAAATAAATTAATATCATAGTTATGAATCTATTCAACATTATTACAATAAGTATTCGTTAGCACTAAAAATTATATCGTAACTCGAAAATTAAAAATATTAACAACGAAAAGATAAACGCACAACTAAATTCTCGGTATTATAACGATTCTAAATAAACCAATTAATCCCTAAACTTCAAAAGTTCAAACTTAAGTTATCTCTAGCTAAGTTAACAAATAGGATTAAGTCATTATGTTTAAATATTTTCAGCAAAAATTGAATTTCGAGAAAAGATCAACATCTTAAAATAAATTATATAACAAGGCAAAGAATATTTTTCGGTCATATCAAATTCGCAATGTCATAAAAATTCCAGAGGGCAAGCGTGGGTACTTATAAATATTCAAATTTATACAAGCACAAGGCCAGGTTTGCATAAGTAAACCCGTGAGGGCGTAGACCGAGCACAATAAGCCCACGTCCGATAGAAAAAGCAAAATCAAAATTCATTCCGTTGACCCGGCCACCGTAATTCCTCCGCAGCTCCGGAAACTATTTCTATTCAGAGGGGATCATACCCCGGGGCGGTACCGGCGCTCCGAGCACACCCGGGTCGCTCCCGGCGCTACGACGCACTGCTTGTTTCTAAATGCTCACAAACACTTCCCATCTAATGCAACACATTCGTAATTTAAATCGGCTCGCACTTTAAATTAACGAGAATTTCAGATTTGCGGGCGGAATGTGTTAATTGTTTCGTTTCGCGTCGACGCTGCGGTCGTGCAACACTGATATGCTCTCGCTTGACCATGTAATGGAATTTACGTGTGAAATTAATGCCGATGAACATAATAAAAAATCCAATAGAGCTATAGCAATCCCTGCTGATACGGAGTTGGGGCGTTATCGTTCCGGGAACGGTAATGACCGGCCGATAACATCGCTCTGTCGAAGAGGGGGCGAATCGACTGATCTGAGACTGCGGCCTGATTAAATCTCTGTAGGAACTGGCCGCAACATTAACTAATGACACTCGGGAGATGGGACGAGCACCGATAGCCCCTATCCACTCGTTTCAGTTCATTTCGGGGAGTTGGGGTAATCAGCGTTCGGGAACTTGTAGATAACAAGTTTGTGACCGCGGAAATTGGATTCACTTATTCTAAATATAGTACAACATATCCAAACCTTCGCCTATAAGCATTACAAACGTTAATAACAAAACGCATGCCCTTACAAATAGAAAAAGATTACGGCGTGAAGTGTCCTCATTTTTCTTCCACTCGCCCCATCGAATTGTTACAAATAGCTGCTGCAAATTGGAAATAAATGACCTACAAAAAATGTTCGATCTCGGCTCGCCAGGGGTCCCCTTGTCAAGCCATCGGCTACAACAGGGAAATTCGTGTCTACGCAGAAGAGGCCCATTAAGGACTTTCGCGGACCCGACTTGAGATTGCAATATGTATATTTTATTGTTATTTGAGGAGTTTACGGCATTCGAGATTGAAACTGCTCATGCCACGATGCTTATCAGGTTTAAGCACGTCTTTTCATTTTGCTTGAAATATCTGGACAAGGGTACAGGGCAAAAAGTATACATTAAATACAATGTTTACAATAACTGTTAAAAAAATTAAAGCCCTCTTAAAATCGTCAGTGATAAGATTTGATGTCTGAAAAGCTTTTTTATCGAGAATGTCAAGTAGAGTCCTTTAATAGAAATTGTAGCAGACACTGAATACCTTATGAACCCTCGAGTAATTTCGAATAATAAAGCCATACCAAAATAGCAAAAGCTAAGCAGATTTTCAATAATCTGACCAACGAAGGTATTCATAAAATTGATTCCACAGTATCTTACGATCTCAATTTGTAGTTTATTGTGTCATAAAATACGCGATAAAAATAGTAATTGATTCAGTGGAACGATAAATTGTGAGTTGATAAAGTTATATTAGATAGTTTTAGAGTACTTAAATGTTTATGTTAGTGTGAGATAGTGCGACTTGGTGCAAATCTACTGTTTAAGACATTCAGCAATTAACCTTGAAAAAAACCTCGGCGCACGCCTCGGTGGCGTAATTGTATTACGGTACGACTGCAATGCTGAGGTCTCGGGTTCGATCCCCGAGTCGGGCAAAGTGATATTGGGTTTTTTATTCAGTATCAGACTGGAGTCTGAAATTTGTGGCCAGTATGGCGATAGGCTCGCCGCATACATCCACACCATGGAACGGAATATACACGGCGAAAAGTGGGTTCATGAGTTACGCATCTGCCTACCCCCTCAGGGATAAAAAGGCGTGACTATGTATGTATGTAAACTTAAAAAAAATTAATCAAGAACACTGTGTTACAGGACACATATTAACAAAGAAACAATTATAACTGTTGATTTCTTTATTACTTTGAGGTCATCTCCAACAGAATTGCTTCTCTAAAAAGAAGCTACGTTATGTTTGAGTGCTATAAACTGCTATTTTTCTCGGAATGAGAGTTTATGTCGGCAAAGCCTCGATGAGATTCAGAATTCAAAGGAAATTCCATAATATTATAGATATAAAACTCATAGACTATAATATCCCATAATTTTATATCAATTTTACGCAATTGAATGAATTTTAGTAACCTGTCGAAATCCGTCATCTTAAGGAGTTCTGTGAAGAGCCTTAGAATTTATCGTTGTTACGCCTAAAGTTACGTTAAAGGTAATAATAATTTTGTATTATATGCTCAAGACAAATTTATCTTGTTTGATGTGGTTTCAGCCGTCAGCCTTTTCAGATCAGTTATAGAGCCAACCAAAGCTTTTTGCGCAGATTGGAAATCACAGGGACCAATTAGAATTAATGATACTTCATGGGTAGTTCATAAAGAACGCAGGGACGCATGATTTTGTATTTCGAGTTTAATTTTCAACAGTACTTTTAAAGAATTATATGATTATTCCAATAATAAAAAATGTAGAATATTCGCTAAATATTTTTGCCTAAATGTACATTGGCTGAAATGATCGATTTGCTCGCCTCTTTTCTTTTATTGAGATATGTGTGTCCCTTCCTAGCCGATTTCCACCACGGCGGCTAAATCTCAATGAAGATCAGCAATGACGCAGGAGATATTATAGTGCACAAGTGTGTTGGCAATACTCAGGTGCACTCGTTATTGCTTCACTCTCACAGTCCTGTGAGACGGCAATGAGACATGACCGGAGAGTGATCAGGCGCAGGACCAACGGCTTTACGTGCTTTCTGAGGCGTTACGTGCTATCTTTTTTTTTGCCCTACTGTCAGTAGCCTGACGTGAGTCGGCTTTTCTGGCCACACCGGTCTATAGGGTGAACGCAGAAGGCGCTCGCAACCCTTTGAATTAAGTGACCATGCTGAGGGCAACCCACTAACGGGTTACGAACCTCGGCTCAGGACGGCACTGAGAGAGGATGAGACATCAACGATTAGGGAAAGATTGGTTTTTAGGCCTAATCCTATTAGATTGTGTTGTCATCGGCACGCGGGCCGGAACTGCTAGGGGGTTCGGGGGGGCGACGGGGAACGCGGCAAGGTCCTCGACGGCGAGGACGGAACTGCGGTCTTGTGGAGTGAGTTTCAAGAACTCGTTCTTACGGCGGATGGCCAGAGTGAATTCGTGCTCTGGATCGGTTAATACGAAACGCGGCCGTCTCCATTTGGCGCGGTCGAATGGTCTCCAAACTGCGACTGAGTATTTTTTAAGATAGAACAACCCAGTCACAATGTTTTTGGCTCGACCCGGGGTTCAAACCCAGGACCTCAGCGCGCAAATCGTACTCGTAACGCACACGCCACCGAGGCAGTCAATACGTTGGGATATAATATCATGCTTGTTGAAGTGTGGGTCCACTATTAGCACTCCTGTCTACTTTCAGGGATAAAAGGGTATGGTCCAATTTCACCACTAATTAACGAACGATAGTTAATAAGACATTAAAAACACGAATATTAAATTATCTGGCGTCCCATGAATGAATGTAGTTAAAGAAGATAATCACCTGTCAGGGCATGGTAGTACACTGAAAAACCTTAACAACTCGTTAAGAGAGTTAACAGGCTGTTAAAGTAACTAACAAAGCATGGTGAAATTAGGCCTTAAGCATACATTAAGTTTAATGAAAATCCAAAAAACACACAATAATATATTAATGTAATCCAAACGTTATCTATAGCAAATTGTCAGATGAAACAGAAAATAACGGCCTCATTCATAAATTGTAAACCTATTTTAGTCATCGATTGTTTTGTCTTCTACGAACGAATTTTGAATTGAATTTGTAGGAAGAAGACAAAACATTCTGTAGGTAACCAAAATAGGTTTACAAACTGTTGAATAAGGTCGCAAATAATTAAAATCATTGACCAGGCATAGTTTACGCAAATGCTATTAGTTATTAATGGTATGAATGTTTAGTATTATATTTACTACTAGCTTGGCTCGCGGCTCCGTCCGTGTGGAAAAGTTTTTCCAGGATAAAAGTTTCTCTTATATTTTCCCGGGATGAAAATTCATATTTCCTATCTAGGGTATCAAACGGTCTCAGCTGGTGGCGTTGGCTGGATACGAGTCAGGACCATTCATTCTTACATCTGGTGTCCCTCAAGGATCGAAACTGGGACCCTTATTATTTTTAATATTCATAAACGATCTATTGGAATCACTAAACTGCGACTGTTTAGGCATCGACTCCAAATATACGTATATACTAAGCAAATACAAATTTTAATTATTTTTTTAATTGTAGTGGTTTTGAAGTCGGTTTATTTTTTGGTAATTGTACATCCAACTGTCACTTCCACTACTAGTTTGATATCACACATAATTATGCTCACGAAATGTTGTATCCTAACAGTATAGATAGATATGATGAGTACAATAGATACTAATAATTAAATAACAATATAGAATGATTTGTGAAATCAAACGTTTGAATGGATTTGAACCTTATTGTGTATCCATTCGTTTCATGTTTATAATTGGATACACATCCAAATATGCTTTGTTTATATAATTACTTCGTATGAATAGGTGGTTTGTGGATATTATTATACTTATTCCTACGAACTCGGTTATGGGATGAATATTTTAACATTCACATCTGGAGGTCCGTGCTTTGTTTAATGTTTTTGGTTTTGATTAATTATATTCCTAGATAGTCACTGAACGTTTCAAACACGTCGAAAAAAATAGAGGCAAACTGTTTCCCGCTAAATGAGCTCGAGTGAGTTAATTTTTGTTGTTTTTCATGGATATCATTTTCTCCCCGTTTTAATAGAAACCATGTAGTAACTGGTATCATTATGCGCGCACACAAGGATACGCAGAATGATGCAGCGATAGCGTATGACACAGCTGTCACGCATACTAGCTTAAGGAAAGTTGGCCTGTTTGTTGTAGTTTCATTGCAGGGCGCCACTCTATCTAGGTATATAATTTAATTAATCAAAGGTATTTGGGTATTAAAAAAAATATAAATACAACTATGGAATTCATAATTTAAGGTTTATTAGGAACATAAAGATTTTTGTATAACTGCAATAAATTCTCTGAGATCAAAACTCCCCCCTTAACTGAATATTATTATATGGCAATAATTTTATACAAAAAAATAGTCCTAAATTCCTGCGGCTAAAAATTTTAAAACTTTATGTAATTCCCATAAAACAACATGAAAGTAGCGTTCTTAAAGCGCGGCGTCAATGGTTGAAATTTTAAAAGAAAAATACGTTTTCATAAATGGAAACGTAAAAAGTCAGCGAAGCTTTATCGGAAAATTACCAAAGAGTGCGAGTGACTAAAAACTTAATTAAATTATTTCATTCCGTTAAATACACAAATTAATTATCACTGCAGGTAATTAACGTCGTATTGTGGACATTTTTGTCATAATAACTTATTAACTTGGCGAATATTTAATTAATTTGGGACGTGTTTGTTGGTTTAGGAATAGGTACGTCATTTTCATGTACAGTCAGCCACATAAGTGGCTGAACGAATTCAAAATTTCAATACGCCTCTACGCGTTAAGTTTAATTTTTTCTTATTTATGCGAAGCTAATCGTTTTTATTTTATTTTCGTGAAGAGAAAACTAAAATTAAATAAAAAGAAAATTGATAAGAACACAAAAGTGTATAGGCGATTTGTAGTTTTGAATTTGTTCAGCTACTTATGTGGATGACTGTACTTACCTAGTTTTTCTAGGGAATGACGAGACGAACATGCAGCTCGCCTGATGGTAAGCGATACGACCGCCCATAAACAGTCGTAACATTATACGGAACTTTTAATTACAAAGGGTATTGGCACTACACTGCGTACGTCACACTGAGACATAAGATGTTAAGTCTCATTATGCCCAGTAATTACACTGGCTACAATGTCCTTCAAACCGGTACACAATAATGCATGCTTACTGCTGCTTGGCGGTAGAAATGGATATTGCGGTGATACCCGGACCGCCCCTCGCATACGAGAGACCTACCACCAGTGATTTAAAATATTATACACACACACACTCACGCCTTTTATCCCCAAAAGGGTAGGCCCCAACTAGTGCATCCGCCGTTATTCCGTCCCATGACGTGTAGGGGGCGAGCCTATCGCCATATCGGGGTCAAATTCCAGTCTCCGAGCTGATACTGAATAGAAAAACTCATCACTTTGCCCGATCCGGGGATCGAACCCGAGACCTCAGCATTGCAGTCGTACCATAATATAACTACGCCACCCAGGCGTTTAAAATATTATAATGAAAGTGCAGTAGCTGTATTGGTAAATGCCAAGATTAATTTGGAACAAATGATATAGAATCTCGGATGTAGATCAACCAAATCAATCCTTTGTCCGCTTTGTGTACATGTTTTGGGAACTTAGGCACTGACTAATCAGAAACCTATGAACATTTGAGCTGTATACCGTCATTATCTGTTATTGGCACATTAATTATGTAGAAATGGTATGGAATCAACTCCAACAATTGCTTCAAACATGTTCATACCCAATTTTTCTTTTAAAAACAATTTCTTCAAACCTATAGTAATATAAAAACTGATTATAAATCAAAATAGAGCCCAAGTAACGAAACCAACACTTTAAAATTCTTAGAAACCAACAAACGAAGAGCGAAAAGCGTAAATTAATCCAACCGACGGTAAGACTGGCCTAATGAGTTTTGTTGTGATCGGCCGTAAGAGGACAGGGTGATGTGGTGACTTATTAGGAGTTAAGGAACGGTTCCACACTCGACAACTTGCGCAAACTGTATGATTTATTAATTTTTAGCAGCCACACGAGCGTGTGGTTGTGTCATTCGGAAGTATCAAACATTATATCGAAAAGTCATTACATTACTTATATGTAGGTATGCTTATTATAGAAATTAAAATGTTGGCATTGCACGTGTTTATGAATCATAACGAAATCTATAATCATAAAACTGAAGAGTTTGTTTCTTGGTAGAACGCGCTAATATTAGGAACTACTGAACCGATTATGAAAATTCTTACACTAATAAGATACATTACTTCTGAGTGCTATAGCCTAGTTTTTATTCCAGGAAAATATTTCAGTCCCCGAGAAACTTTTTCACGTGGGCGGAGTCGCGAGCATCACTTATTTATAGACATTTTTAACTGCCCACAATCCCATTTTGTCATGCTATAGTTTTTGAAGATATACCTTTATGAATTATGCAAATTAAAATAGAAAAACCATAAATTTTGACTAAGGCCCGAGTAGTTTATCCGTGGTCAAGTAGTCAGAGGCAGAGTTTAATGGCAGAGGGCAAGCGCCTTGACTTCGCTGTGAATTCGCATTTTATCTGAGTGATGAGACCCCTAACTTTACTCAATCAGGAATAAAACAACGGCGTCTAAGAAACCGGTGGAGGCATCTGCGCTTGATATGTCATAACCTTTTATAATCGTTGTTGTAGTCTGCGGAAACGTACCTTTACGGTCTGTCCGTCAGTCTTGGTCAAACAGACTTTTCATACTTCAGTATGCATTTATCAATAGCCAGGGGTATAAATGTTTAACTACTAAGTTAGTTTATAAAGTTTAATGACATTTTGAGGGTGCTTGGGTAGCTTAATTATCGTTAGCATTAATTTTAGATTGAAAGCAGTTTTCCTCGATATGCTTTGAATTTGGAAGTTGTTTTACGTAAACTTCAATAAAGTTTTACTAGGATTTGTAGAAAATGTAAGTGCAAATTTCAATCAAACCTATAAATGTGGCTTGGGCGTTATAAAGTTAAGACGAAACATTTTTGTGTGCAAAATTATACAAAAAATTACACACGTTATTTGATTTCAAAATACTCTAAAGTATTCTGCAACATTTAAAATAATTAACTCATATATTCATAAAATCTTATGCAGAACTTGGTCATAGCACTCATAATACAGGTCAATTCAAAGGCCCCGGGGCATCTCATTAAATCCCGGCTTTGTTACAAGTAGATTTATGTCACATCATTTGTAGCAACAAGCTACGCTACATCGACATTAATATGCAATAGCAATTTGAATAAAAAGTTATACCCACGCGATATTAACTTATACAGCGGTGTTATATGCAGTTATAAAATGAATAAGGATTAGTTAGATCAGAAATGTACCTATTATAAAATGTATGTAACTGTTTTTACGAAAGTAGAGTTTGATTCACAAGTAATACAAGTGAATTTCATTTGACAGTTTTCGTATTAAACCACGAATATAGCTACCATTTATTTGGGAACATAGGCTTTCGTATTTGGTCGGCTTATTACTTTTGTGTAACGAGCATCATTTATCAACAAGCGGTAAAATCAGTCACAAATATATTTTATTACTTAGTAGAAAATTGTATTGCAAGTTTTTTAGGTCTTTGATTCAGCGTAATATTTGTTCAATTTGTAGAACTTAATTCTGACTTAGTTCAGTCGTAGAAGTAAATAAAAGTAATCTTCCAAAAATGGTCATCATAGTCATGATTAAATAAATAACATACCGCGTAAATGCATAAAAATACACGAATTGAGAACCCACTCCTCTTTTTGGAAAGCGGAACGTAACAAATTAACACATAATCCAAACATAAAACCGGTATAAAAACAAAAGGCATGTCTTAAACTACAGGGTGTGTCATTTTACTGAGCGATTAAAAATGTTTACCCTGTTAATGGAAGCGCGATGACATGGCGTTGCCCGTATAGTAATTAAAACTGCGGCGTAGGTGCGGCCTTCCATTGCAAGATTTTTGTTAATGAACACCGTCATAACAATGCAATTTTTTTGATTAAATTTCGCCCCTGCGGTGAAAAAGTAAATTGGTGTTCAGGGAATCCATTTATTATTGGATAACTTAATTTTTATAGTCCTTATTTTTGTATTCAATACGATTTCATTGCATGCAAGGCCGATTTAACATCTCATATAAAAAAAAATCGTCTACCTAAAAAATACAAAAGGATAACCGAGTAAAAACAATTCTGACACAAAACTTTTGCGAAATTAACCCTAATTATTAAGGCGGCTGCGTCTGTTGTTGTTTGTATTTTTTATTTTTATTATCACTGAGGAAACAACAGGAATACGAAGCGACGTGACTTTTCTTAATCAGGCCATTATCATTCCCCGGCATTCTGTTTTCTTCCCCCCATTTTGCGTTACCCGAAGTAAGCGCGGGGTAAGAGTGTACGGCTACGCAATGTAATCGACTATTTTCATTTTATATTTTTATTTCAGAAGATCACGAATTATGTCGAACCGTGTTCCAGCAGTTCCCAGTATATAATAATACAGGGCTGGTATGATATGGTGAGGACGAGGTTTTTGACGTCGTATTGACTTACTGGTGGTAGGACTCTCATATGTAAGAGTCGGTCTGGGTGGGCGGTTATTTCTACCGCCAAGCAACAGTGTGCATGCACTGTTGTGTTTCGGTTTGAAGGGCATTGTAGCCAGTGTAACTACAAGACATAATGAGACTTAACATCTTATGTCTCAGGATGACGAGCGCAGTGGAATGCCACACGTACTTTGTAACTCAACGTGCTGGATGGTGTTTCTATTGTTTATGGGTCGTATCGCTTACCATCAGGCGAACGGCATGCTCGTCTCATCATTCGATGCCACAAAAAAAAAGTCATTTATGTCGCATAAAGGTGAAAGCAGGGGATCACGCGTCACGCCACGCTATCGGTTGACAGGCTTGCTCTGATGAAGATATTTGGAATCACCTGCAAATATTTATTTTGGATTTTGATGTTGTGGAACCGACACTTCGATAGACCCCTAATATCCAAATTTGTATAGCTTAACTGATAAATTGGTTTAATTAACGTTTCTAAACTAACTGTAACATAATATTATCAGCTATTTTAAGCATATACTATTTCGTTACTCCAGTCCTCTGCATGAACAAAATTGAATTTCTTTAAGATCCATTTAAAAATTCCAAAAACATTTTCATTCTAACTCTACGAAGCGTCGATATAGATAAAGTAGATATCGTGGAAGCAGGCAAACGCGAGCTAATGAAGATAGCGAATACGTTAATCAAGATGTTAATAAATTGTCTTTACTACGTTTAAAGCGCTTACAGACTTACTCAAGAGGCTAGACGCTGTGTAATTAGCTGCAGATTTAGTTAATTATATCTTTTTGCTATTATGATACATTAAGTACCTATACTTAGTAGCTATTTTATCTCGTTTGACTAGACAATATTAGACGACCAATATGCTGAAAACTGTGCCCCAACGAAAACTCGTAATCAAACAAGAATTTTATGTTAGCTGTCTAGTATGTAAATTATAATATTTATCCAGCATATTTTACTTATCATTATGTGTTTATAGTCCTATGAACGCAGTGTAATGTTTTGACTGTATGGTTGGGACAAAAATACCAAAAATATCACAGACGTTTGACTGACGAGATGGTAGATACGACTACCACGCTGAGGTCTTGGCTTCGATCTCCTTGTCGGGTAAGGTAATATATAGCCTGGAGTCTGGTATTTGTGCCCAATACGGCAATTGGCTCCCCTCGACTGCAAAGAAAAGTACCTGTTTATTTTTTTAATAACGTAAAACACGTTCCTAAACATTTAAAAGATAATTGTGAAGGAACTAATAATATTGTCATCGGGCAACGGCTTTATTAAATAAGTGTAGTTAAGTATGATTTTTTACATATTTTTTTTCTGGGAACGAAGGGCCCCTGGCCGATGCCGGCCCCTAGGCAGTTGCCTAATTTCACTTTAGGCTAATCCGGCCCTATGTCTATCTTAATCATCACAAGCTTTGTAGTGAATTATTTGCGTGGTCACCATAATTGAATGCTTCTCAACACTACCGGAACATTTCCTAAAACATTCTGATGTCTGGAAAGTTCTATTCGCCCATATTAAAACACTTCTACACTATTAGTTACCATCCAACCAACCATCGTATGTTTTGTTTTCTCTTTAACCTCGCATAATGCTATCATAGTGCTTAGAAATGTATTTGTGGCGTCACCACACCACTTGGAAACGAAACAGTTTACATTCCACGTACAAGACGCTGGCCGTGGGAAACTTAAGAGCTGAAACAATTCACCACTCAACGTACAAGTGACCTAAGAGTTCGCTGGCAGCCCCACCACAATCATCTACAATCAACTCTTGTATTTATATATAAGCTTTACGCATTGCAGTTCTCACTCTCTCACAAACTGTCTTCATAGCCACTCGCATACTCTTTGACCGAGTCAAATACATCACCTTGAATCCGTCACTGAATTTAATTTATAAGTAGGACACATACCCTACATATTGATACCTTTTTTAACATTGACAAGCAAGTTAACACTTTCCCTGCGTTACGGGAACTATTTGGCCGTACTTGAGTCTTGTAATGTGCGGCAGCTGACTATCCTTGTTTTGCGCTCGGTGCGGGGGGTATTTTTCTAGGATCCCGTGAAGGTAGAAAAAAGATAATTATATATCCGTCATTCTCGCTTCGTTTAGTATCACTTAAAAAAGAAAAATAATACGGGAAGCATTTTGTCGTAACGTACAGAAGTTATTTTTTTTACGTTTGGTGCGGTACGGGAACTATTTTGTCGTAGCCGAAACCCCGTATAGCACCGAGGGGTGCGCGCGCGGTGCTTTAGTTTGCCATAGTGTTGTGCGCAGTTCACACATGTCGACCTTAGAATAAGTATTAACTCGTATTTATACAACGTTTAACCAAAGTCCTCAATAATATTTAAGAGCGTGTTTCATTCAACTCATCGATAAGAACAACTTTTACTATGGGATATATCGGACAACTTGTATGAAGAGGTCGAAATTTTTGTTGAAGTTTCAATGTTGGTCCCATAGAAAAAGTATTTTTTTGTATTGATGAATATAATCACAACCTTTAATATACTGGAGGCTTTTGTTATACGTAGTATATTATAATTTGTGGATCGTATAGTTAACATTTCTACAAGTAACTACTTATTATAAATTAATAAATCAATAATTAAAAGTTTTTCTAAGGTTTGTCGAAGTTCAATTTCACCCTATAGTTTTTAAATGAAATGAAATGAATGAATTTAAACATTGAAATTTTCTGAAGTTCCTTTTATTTTTGTCGATTATGCATGTTAGTCAAAAAATATAATTATTTAGGTATGTGTAAAAATAAAGACTTAAAGACTTTGTTTCATTGTTGTGATGTTTTTTTGAAAATTTGAGAAGTTCCTATTATTATTGTTGATTATGCCTGTTAGTAAAAAAAAATATTATTTAGGTATGTGTTTTTGTGATATTTTTTGGAAAGTAAATTCACATAGATAGGTACTACGTGTAAGAACGTGAGCTTAAGTTGCGCATGTAGCAATTTATAGGTCGACATAGTAACAAAGAAAGAAAAAGAAAGAAGTTGAAGAGTTGAGTTGAGAAGTTGAAGAAGAAGAGTTCCTTAGGGAATTTTGTTTAGTTTGAAAAATAATAGCTATATACCGGCAAAATATATTATAATGGTGTTATTATACCTACTTATCAATATAAACAACTTTTTCTAAGGGACGAACTTCGAAACCTCAGAAAGAATTGGAACAACTTATATGCAGAGGTACAAATGTTTTTTGAAATAGTTCGAAGTTGGTCCTATATAAAAAATAATTAAACGTTTCTGGGGACTTTTGTTACGCGATACTTGTTCAAAAAATGAAAATTCAATGAAAATTCAAAATATTCTTACAAACATTTTGAATTTTATATACCTACTTTACTATTTATACTAATATTATAAAGCTGAAGAGTTTGTTTCTTTGTTTGAACGCGCTAATCTCAGGAACTATTGGTTCGAATTGAAAAAATATTTTTGTATTACATAGACCATTTATCGAGGAAGGCTTTAGGCTATATAACATCACGATGCAACTATTAGGAGCGAAGAAATAATGGGAAATGTGAAAAAAAACGGGGAAAATTATTCATCCTTGAGGACTTCCATTGCGTGTGCTGCGAAAACGGTTCAAGATACCAAAAATATGAAAGAATTATTCCTCTTGAAATGATTTAAAAAAATGTCCGCGACAGTGTATGTCTATCTTTTAAGATTAACTCACTAGAACCGTTTTTATGGTAATCAAATTTGGTCGAAATTAATGCATTATTTGTTAAGAGTTGTATCAACGTCATAATATTAGGTAATCTTTATCCAAATAAATGTGTTGGATAGAGTGATTCAACGGGAAGGTTTTTATATACTTTTAGCCCGGAAAAACTTATTAACGCGGGCGAAGCCGTGGGCAAAAGCTAGTGGTTTATAAAGTAAAGATCTCATGTGAATTTTTAACTACTGATAAGGTAAGAAACGAAAATATTCGAAAAATACCTACCTAATTTGATAAATTTTTAATATTTTTGTAAAATCAAATATATATTTACCTCTTTTATTATTTTTGTTTGTAAGTGATATATGTAATTTATTACAAAAGTAATAAATAATAACAGTTTGTGCACAATGTGTATACTTGTTCAATTTCATTTACCTTTTGTTGATTATGATTATGCATGTTAATGAATCTATTAATTTTTTATTATGTTTCGTATGGAAATCGATAGGGATACAATTTTTTATGCTCAATAAACAAAGTGCAATTCAAAAGTTGGTATTGATTATTAACTTTACCCTCATCCCTAGCATTTTATATGTTATATGCGGGACGGGAAATAATTACCCGTAAAAGGACCGATTTTGAAAAAAAAATATAACTCTTACTATATTACGTAGATCCCCGTGCTACGGCAGATGTATATACGCAGGGATATAGTCTATCGATTAGTATAAAAAATAAATAAAAATGGTAATATTCCACGCTTGTAAAGACATTAGAAATCAGGACCTGATACGGGAAAATAAAGGTCGTACCGCAAGATTGGTATTCTTCATACGGGAAGTATATGACTCGTATAGCACTGGTAGTAAAACTAGGTTCAGGCGCCTACGCAGTGAAAGTGTTAACTCATAAAACAATTAAAAGCAACAAGCAACTTAACAACGAGCAAGCGAAGCATTGAACAGTGAAGCATGAGTCTTCATCTGTAATCTTTTCTTATGGTGGTAGCCACACTAAAGAGCATAAATGGTTTCTTATTAGAGTTGAAACAATAATATACAATGGATGAAAGGCATGGGCCTCTTGACCGTAGATAGACAGTGAGTGAACTATTCCTCACAAACATTTTTTTCTTTTCTTCACACATTTTCCTCAAAAATAGGTCATTTTTGATACTCGCCATACATACATTGGTATGTTTTAACTACAGCGAATCTCAGCGTACATTAAAATTCTTAAAGCGAACATAATAAGTACGCAAAAAGCTTTTAGTATGAGTTGTAAGAAAAAGTTACTTGTAATTGAAACGGACTTTTGTTAGAGATAAAATTTTAAAGCTGAATAAAAATATCTTGGAATCATCTTTCAAAGATTAATTGCTAATGGAAAAGAGATTTTAATGTTGTCGCCTTTTTTCCGCAGATGCTAATCTCTTTAAAGGTTAATCATAATTTCAATTAAGATTGCCTATATTATATTTTCGATTTTAACATCGTTTGATTCAGTTTCGTCACATCAACAAACCAAAGTCTCCATTGAGTACAAATAAAATTAGGTTAATAATTTTTTGCGTAGTTTTAGAGTTTTTTTTATATGAATACTTCATCGTGATTCGAATCTTTTGATGACATTTTTCTCTCCCTAACTCTACACTACTGATGTTGTAATTTTATGTTATCTTTTGCAAAACATATCTCCCAAGTTTTGGATAAAGAATTAGGTTAATCAACTTCCACATGAATAATTTATATAAAATTTTCTTACAAATATTGCCTTTAGACGTAAAGCATTTCATATTTATTTCAATAATATTATTTTATAAGGAAGATGTTGTCTTATGGAACTCTCTGTGAATATAAATTCTGTTACAAAATTAATGGGGTTGAAAGTATGAAATATTAATGTACCACGGATCGAAAAACCTTTCTTCGATGGAGTAAAGCTTAATGATAATGGCTCTCCCCTTAAAGGATTAAAACTGTACCGGATGGGGCTATTACGAATATGGTTGGGTTATTATATACTGGCTTTTGCTCTCCTTTCTCCTTGTCTTATCGCGGGATGTAGGGCGAAAAGTATTTTTTCTATGTAAGTTTATGTCCATAGGACCATCTATAACTACGCAGTTTTATTTATATAGTAGTATAATTATGGTATCGACTTTCTCGTTCATGACAGTAGAACTATCCTACAAGAAACCAATGTGAAATGGCATTTCGTATAAGTGAGATTTTTGGATCCTTCTCTAATCATCATCATCTAATCCTATTGCTTAAAGCCGAAAATGTATGCAATTTCGTATGAGTGAGATTTCTGGAGATCCTTTCCCTAATCTTCTTCTTAACATAGTATAAAACAAAGTCGCTTCCCTGCTGTCTGTCCCTATGTATGCTTAGATCTTTAAAACTACGCAACGGATTTGATGCGGTTTTTTTAATAGATAGAGTGATTCAACAGGAAGGTTTTTATGTACATTTAGCACGGAAAAACTTATTAACGCGGGCGGAGCCACGGGTAAAAGCTAGTATTCTTTAAAGCCGATAATGTATGCATGATTATTCTGCTATAGTAGGTGTTTATGGACAATAGGGATTATTTAGCACCAAATAAAACAGTGACTCATTTCTTGACCCGTGCAAAAAGATATAAAAATAGTTGAATTTAAAATTATTTTTGGATAACTTTGGCTATTATTATTTTTGATGACTATCGGTTTCTAATTAATTATTTTAGATCTGTCAATTTGCTTACTTTAATAATATCTCATCTTAATATAAACATTGACGATAACTTTTGAAAATGCTTTAACATTTAACAAGTCCATCGTACAAATCTCAAACATCAAACAAGCCAGATCCAACAAATCTAGAAACATCTGATAAGCCCGTATGCGTAGATAAAATAGATATATAAGAGCAAAAACATATTGCGTCAGGCGATCCCGATATGGGCTCGGAATGGACAAAGTTCTCGAATATGGCCGGTGTTATATGGTCCGAAACGAACCAATGGTGCCTACAAACTAATCTCTGATTTATAATTCCATTTCAAAGTTTGTCGGAGTTTTTGTGTCATAACATTATGCTAAATATTCGAAGTTTTATTGACGAGCCGAGTTTTGGTATCAAAATAAATTGTGGTAATATATAAAATACAATTATTCGTGAGGTTAATTTGTGTAACGATAATAATTATTAATCAATTGTTTTGCTTTACTTAGTTATTCGCAAAGTGATACTAGAAGATAAAACCAGTGACTTATCATTGGTTTAATCTTAATACAGCGCGATTCTTTAGGGGAAACAGTATCGAGTATCCATCTAAAATTGACAAAAATGAAATCCTCTTAGCCAGTTTCGGCCACGGCGGCCAATCTCAACGGAGATCAGCCAGGTACGCAGGAGATATTATAGTGCACAAGTGACAAAAATACATCATCTTTAGTTCATAAAAAACCGAATCCCCGACATTCTGAGAAGAAAACTTCAACCCCAAATCTAGTCGATCATACCTAAGAAATATATCAATGCTTCAGTCTGACAGCCACTTAGTGGTGGAAATTTATAATGTTAGTTGCCATTACTGGAAGTGCTGTCTGAGAGCTGATGCATGACGCACTTTCGAGGCTTTGAATGTTAAATCATGTGTCGACTTAAAAGCTAGAATGATACGTATTAGGTTGCTTAAACATTTTAGAGCAGACATGTTTTAAAAGATTTCGCGAACTATTTTCAGCAACTGGACATTTTTTTTTAACAGTTCAATGTCCAGAAGAGTAATTAGGTGAGCTACTGTGCATGACACTGACCCTTCACGGTAGTCTGATCGTAGTTGTACGTATTTTTTGTAATAAAAGATGATGGTATTGAGGTATTAATTTCAAAGAAAAATAGATCTTAAACGTTATAAAACATTGATATTATTATATTATAGTCCTTATTCCCGATGAGGTACGTATAGAAGCAACTAATCCAATGACAGCTCGCTTATAGAATAGAAAAACTTTATTAACTATCCAATAATCAAATCTCAATCGATTCCACAAGGTAAATACTCCCATTAGATAGAAGAAACGATTTTTATTACATTACACACTTATAAGTATTGCAATATACTTAAACGAACATGAACCCTTGTTTTCGATAAAGTAACAAAACACAACCAAATAGAATCTATATTCGAATATCTTGCAGACACTCAATTCGTACAAGTTGGTGTGAATTTGTAACGTTTGGAAGGGTGGAGTCAGCCACGCGTGACATATCCGTCTTGTCGGGTCCATGCGGAATGGTTTTATCGGTGGGGCTCCAATCGAAATGTGCTTGTCATAGGCCTAGCGGGTAACTGAATTTTAAACGTATGGTTTGGTACGGTACGTAAAGGCTTTTTATCAAAAGATAAGCAAATGGTGGATCAAGTGATGCAGTGACCATCGCTAATTAATAAATAACCGCGACAACAAAGGAATATCTGCGCTGCCTCTTTTAAAATCAATAAAGATGAAGAATCAGGGGCAGGGTTACTTGGGCCTCTAGCAATAGACAGTCTGAGTGACAAATTATAATAACTGCCTGTAAAAATAAAACTATGTAACACTATAGTTATGGTGTTGAACAAAAAACCTTTACATATTTGATCCAACATAAAAACAATTTAATGACTCCAATTTTGATACAAAGCCAACGTTTCATCAACATGTCCGGTCAACTAAAACAATGATTAAAGTTTCAATGTAGTCAAACAGCACACGTTCGATGCAAACAGATTGTCTAGCGCCGATAAACTCGTGTGAAAGTAGATAGCGCTTAGCGTTCTACGTAGGATTAAACACAAATCACCAGTATCGAAGCTCAATACTGCCTGGTTAGTTGTGTGTATTTATTTCGGTGGAAATGTATTCGTACCCGGATAGTTTCGTAGATGTACTTGATCTAAACGATCTAGATTAACATTGTATGTTCGTTAGTTCTACAACGTTGAATATTAAAGATAGATAGGTATCTGTAATCGGGATTAAGTACACATGATCAGTATCGAAGCTTAACACTAGCCCGATTACTATTTTACATGTCTGTATATTCGGTGAAAATGTATTCTTGAATAGTTTGTATCTGCTGTTTTGGGATAGCAGGTGTTCTTCGATCTAAATTGTCTTGAATAAATTGTGTGTTCGGCGTAGTTCTAAACGAGTATTACTAAGTACTTTTCTTATACAGCTTTATGTAGTTAGATATATGTTTTTTTCTCACTTCTGTCACCTCATTGTAAGCGATACGACCGCTCATAAACAGTAGCAGTATATTAGGGGTTACTTACAAAACTAATAAAAACAAAGTTTACGATTTACCATACCATTTTTTTTATCGCGGGGAAAAAACGCGTTATCGCTACCACCACTGAGGGGTGAGTGGAACAGTTATGTTGGTTTCCCACAGTCTTACGGCTCAACGTCGACACTCGGGTGTATAGCTTCATCCGAGATAGGGGAATGGATTTATCTACTACCTTTATCGAAGTCATTAATTATTCTCAGAACGTCTCATCTATAAGTGCTGCGAGGTGTCCGATGATCGATATTGTAATCTTCCTATTTATAAACAATCTACAACTTTGTTTAACCACAACTTGGCACTTGATAAGCTGATCTTGTATCTATACTTCAGTAATGATGTGCATATACGCGCGCATAATCATTACCCTTCCTTGCTTCACCGTAGTCGGGTGAAAAGTAGATAGTAGAGTTCACAAAAATGAAAATTATTGACGGCGAAAAAAATTACAAAGCGCTTAGGAGGTTTACAAAATCAACTAGTTGTACCTTCTTACATAATTTATAGAATCTTTGTTTATTAATCTGCAACTAGGCAGAGGGCATCTCCTTTGGTTATTTCACGTCCTAAATAAACAAAATAACTATTTAACAAATCATAAATCCATAGTACGAACCTATCCAGAACAACATAATGTTGGACAATTTATTTCACTTTTCGAAATTCGTATTTGCCTTCCTTTGTATCGTACTCGGATACTGGCTCCAATATGTTTGCCGTCAGAAAGGAAACATCCATCACTGTTCGAAAACCCTTCCGCGGCTGCGTGGGTATTATTTACCCCGTGACCAAAGCGGGTCTTATTTGAAGACGTCTTTATGTGTGAGTTGCTGAAGTTTTTGGATTTCTGGACAGTTCGTTTGTTTTGCAATGTTTGTATTGCGATTATTTAAATTTTACTGCCTCGGTGGCGTAGTTGTATTACAGTACGACTGCAAAGCTGAGGTCTCGGGTTCGATCCCCGGGTCGGGCAAAGTGATATTGAGTTTTTCTGTTCAGTATCAGTCCGGAGTCTGGAATTTGTGCCCGATATGGCGATAGGCTCGCCCCCTATCACATCATGGGACGGAATGTCGGCGAAAAGTGGGTGCACTAGTTGCGCCTCTGCCTACCCCTTCGAGGATAATAGGCGTGAGTGTATATGTATATGTATGTTAAATTTTATTGTGTATGTGTCATTATGGATTAGTGATTGTCTGTAACTTGTCTTTATGTAAATACCTAATTAATTTATTTATTAATTCCAGCATTCTTCTTTGGGGAACTTACAATTTTTTTGTAAATTTTCAATTGGTAAGTACCAAAGCTATGAATTCAGTTAGCTTAGATTTGAAAATTGCTTTAGCTATAAGATATTAAATAACTAATCGACATAATATTCTTAAATTATAGTGTAGTACAATGAACCCATTCAAATCTTACTATACCTGATATAATAAACGTAGCCAATCATATTTCAACAGTGGAAGTTCATATACGTGCGGTTTCATATCCATTATTGCTAGAACAAAGTTGTAAGTGCCTGGCCGCAAGCTGGCGGACGGGCCAAAGAGACCGTGATTCGACCTGTTAGTCGTCCCTTTTGACTACTCTGCAGTTATGTATATTAAGTGTTCTGGAGTACTGGCTACTTGTTCCAGTCCTACTCTAAGTACAGTCAGCCACGTAACTAGTTGAACAAATTCAAAATTTCAAATCGCCTTTAAAGATTTTTGTGCGGATGAACAATCGTTTTTTCTTTACCAAATTAAACTTAAAACGATTTACTTTATTTTGAATAAATAGAAAACAATATATCGATTGAAGATAATGTGTAGAAGCGTTTTTAAATTTTGAATTTGTTCAGCTACTTATGTGGGTGACTGTACCATCATTGGTTATGTAATTTGATGCCTTATGTGCGTTATTAGCATTATTATCTACATTTACATTTGAGAATAGTTATGGTTTTAAAAAAAAATTACGTATATTATCATGCCTCTATTCCATAGGGGCAGACAGGGTTGCCACTTTCCTCGATTCTGGCGCACTTCTTTCGCTTCCTCTACCTTCATCAAATTTTCATGCATTTCCGCCGGTTCAGTGCAATTTGACCTAATCTTTACTCAGAATGTCAGATATCTGAAATTAGAAGGTTCGGCGCGGTCGACCCCTACCTGCTCGACCTACACTTGCACTTCATCATCATCCATCATCAGCCTTTATCAGTCCACTGCTGGACATAGGCCTCCCCTAATGAGCGCCATAGCGCCCTGTCTTCAGCTTGCCGCATCCAGCATCTGCCTGCAGCCTCGCACTTACACTACCACAATTGCCTTGCAATTGTTAATTTACCCTTTTCAATTTTGAGCACTACATCATCTACGAAAGAATTCGATTTTCGAATATATTCGTACATCACCATTATGCATCACAAAAGTCTTCCAAAATTCTATTTATGATATTGAAAATTAGTTTTACTATTGTTTTATCTAGTTCGTGCGACCCAATTATGAGTCAAAAATACCAGAGCAGACTTGTAAGTGAGACAAAGGTACAAACCAATTTCACCCTGCCTGCATTTCAATACAAGCGCACCCACATTGTTTGCAAGCCCGATAAGTTAAATAAAAAGCAACTTTTGATTGCTCCGACCACCGTGAACAATGTTCGGAAATCGGAAAAAAACTGATTTTTTTCAACGAAACGTAGCCTAAACTGAACCAGCGCTTTTGAGGCTTTCACCAAAGCAAACAAGTTACGGAATAGTTCGCTTCGTGAAATTGTATCGCAGTTTTGTGATCTGATGTGAAAATATCTTAATAGATTTATTGGTACAGGTTATTGATGTTTTAGGTAGATAAAAAACTGTTATGGACTCACTAGTCCAAATAGTTTAATGTAACTAGGTAGTTCGTCACTGCGAGATCTTTAGTAACGCTTGATATTTATTATGGCACAGTAGTGTTACATAACACTCAGCTAATAGCTGTACCTGCTTACCTGATATGCAAAATTATGTGTACCTAATATCGAATTACAGAATTATCTCGGCCTGAGTATACATACTATACTGTACATGCACTGACTATCTACTTATTTATTTATGGTACACCAGCAGCTTACAAACCAAACATGCACGAAAATAGGAGATAATAATACAATCGTTCAGATATGTAAGCCAATTACAGGTATACACAGCATTGAAACGATAAAAAGGCTTTGTAAACTACTGCGCTAGTTAACTGACTACTTACTGAAATAAACCTTAATGACTAGCCTTCCTCATGTGTACGAAAGTCGCTTAATCAGGTTCAGTAACACCTATACCAGAATAATTCTATGTATGGCGGTCACGATTTTCTTCCATTTATTCGATGCAGGAATTTAACCATATATTGTATCTTTCATCGATTATTTCGTACATTCATTATTTACAAGTTAATAACAGATCCTCTTTACCGAGAACCCGAATCACATATTCACCGTCGAAAAGAAAGAGAATCAACCCTTTTATTTGCGTTAAGTCCTCGTTGTTAGGACTTCAAAAATAAAACATACTTTATGCGAAGGAGCTTTACAATAAATTTAAATAAATGGCCCAATTATTAATTACTAGATGATTTTAATCATGAAAGACCTGAGGGTGGATTGAAGTGAGAAAATTATAAAATGATGAAAATAATTGAACGGCCTCTTGTAACCAAGTCGTCGGAGGTACGGACAAAGATCTAAATTGCGAGGTAGCTGACCAAATATATTTTTTGCACTTATCAACAGTGTTAAGATATTGTGTTTCGATATGAGACACTGTAGTCAATTTTAATGTGATTATGTAACCTGATGTCCTTGTGGTAGGTCTCACGTATGCGAGAGGCTGCCTGGGTACGCACCATCGCAATGTCTATTTCAACGGCTAAGCAGCAGTGTGCATGCACTGTTGTGTTCCGGTTTGAAGGACATTGTAGCCAGCGAATTTAATGGGCATTATGAGACTTAACATCTTACGTCTCAGTGTGACCTGCGTGGTGGAGTGCTACGCAGTAATTTGTAATTCAAAGTTATATGTGGCGTTGCTGCTGTTTATGGACGGTAGTATCACTAAAAATCAGGTGAGGGGCATGCACGTCTCATTTAAATGCAATAAAAAACGTTTGAAGTGACGAGCGTGATATAGTCGGACGCAGTTTCAACCTCTTGTCATAGCAAGCGACATGCACATTTCCTCTTCAATTCAATCAAATATAATCACAATTTATGTCTACTATGCAATTTTTTGCTCATCATTTTTAACCACAGGTTGAGTTCACGCTTTATTTACACTTCATTTGACGCACATAAGCCCCGACTATAAATAAAATATTCATGCACTCGTCGTTCAACGAAGTTTATCTATTAATGTGTGATTTATTCATATCGTAACCCGATCAAGTTTACCTTTGAATTTATAACGATAATTATCTAATAGCCGACCATTTTGCTTCTGTCACGAACGTTTTGTTATAATATTCATACGATTTTCAAAAGGAAATTATAAGCACCCCTTCGAAGCTTCGATGCTATGTAATTAGACTAATTGAAGTTTTATAGACTGCCTTTTGAAAGTATACATCATCAGCTTATATTTTAGTCCATTGCTGGACATAGGCTTCCTCCAATACGCGCCATTTACTCGGTCTTTGGCCTGTCGTATCCTGTTTCTGCCAGCGACCTTTCGCAAATCGTCACTCCACCTAGCTGGAGGGCGTCTTACACTACACTTGCCGACATGCGGTCTCCACTCAAGAACTCGTTTACCCCAGCGGTAATCGGTTCTTCGACAGATATGACTAGCCCACTGCCACTTCAGCTTACTAATCCTAAGAAGATATACAGTTAGTTTCTAATTAATAATTGCATTATAACATTATAATCGTGATGATGATGATAACTTGAACATTTTTTTCAGATGTTTTACTTGACAAAGAACTGGGTACGATATTCCAAAAGCTTGAACATCTTAAATTGTGCCTAAAAACCCAGTCTTTCTATTTACCTTATTTAAAGCCTTTAAAAATCAAATACTTTACATCACTATTCTCACTATCTCTAATGCTGTCGGTTGCAAACTTTATTTTATCTTTTCAGGTTGGTGTATGCGACTCGCTGTTTAGTATTTTTCTAAGTGAGACGGATATCCGGACGGTTGATGTATGCTCTTGTTTATTCTCGACTTGCATGTTAAAGTTTCTGTAAATATTTGCTTCACTTGTTTATTTCTTATGCTGCAGTTATCCGACATGCGTTTTATTTAGTTACTTTATTAAAAACATGTTAAGATTAAGACAAATGGGTCTTTCTAGCATCGGTGGGTTAATAATATTTATATATAAATAAATTGAAAGTGTGCCTAAATCGGTCTAATTAACTTACAGCTGATTTTTCAATCATCAAATAAAATTTATTCGTATGGTATTATAGTACAACACAAATGAATTAAAAATGATAAATATGTACAAAGTTGTCAATTTATTACACTTTTATATTTAGTTCGGTTACAATTGATTTGATGGATAACTTTTATTCGACTATTGTAAAGTCAGCCCTGAGTAAATGTTATTTGTCTTAACAGTCATACATAAGTTTTACCCATTCATCTTTAAAAGCTGGCCGTTGCACGAAAAAGCATTCATTCTAATAACTAAAGATGTATAATTTCTGCTACTTAATTAAAACTTTAGAATATAGTTAAATCTTTATTACCTTGTAATTTGCAAAGCAATACGTGATTATAATATTAGTAAATAAATGCCAAGTTATTGGGAGTACTATCAAAATATATATTACAAACAGAATTTTAAGTCCGTTCTTGGACATGTCCTTTCTCAATTTTGATACTATTTATGACACACAAACACTCTCACGCCTTTTATCCCCGAAGAGGTAGGCAGAAGCGCAACTAGTGCACCCACTTTTTGCTGTGCGTATTCCGTCCAATGATGTGATAGGGGCGAGCCTATCGCCATATCGGGCACAAATTTCAGACTCCGGGCCGATACTGAATTTCAAAAACCTAATATCAATTTGCCCGACCGGGAATCGAACTCAAAACCTCAGCATTGCAGTCATACCGTAATAAGACTACGCCACCGATGCAGTCCAGCTATTTGTGAATAGTCTCTAAAAGAAAGTTCTAAAGTGGAGACCACGTGCCGGCAAGCGTAACGTGGGATGCCCACCTGCAAGATGGACAGACGACCAGGTCAGCGGAACTGTATGGATGGTCTTTTCTAACAATATGGTGCGAAATCTTAGAAGAGTTCAACTATAGTAGAATTGTAAAGGCTGGCATTAATGGGCAGTCGCGTAAGTAAACTTCAAACTACTAAGAAATACATCACCCATAAACACCAGCAAGGCCAAAAGAAAATTAGATGTGTTGCTGGCCTTGTTATAGTAAACGGGAATATAGGCGGGGTGTGCATTTGCTGCTTCCCGATATCTCTCTTACCATATGAAACGCAACTCTCAGTTAAGACTAGTTAAGTTTTAGAAGCATTGGTGCACTCGGTCGAGTCGGTCCATTAAAGTAGACAAATGTGTCCACATGGCTCAACTACTTATTTCTGACCACCAATTCGTTACCAATCGCATCAGATCCGCACCCGAATTCGTACTGATTATAATGCACATCCAGTTTTCAGGTGCAAACACCGCAACCGCAATAGGATTTATCAATAATACGCCAACAGTTTCATCAAAGATACCAACATTAAACAAAATAGATTAAGTGAGGTCGAACCCTCGTTCAATTAGTTTCGAAGGTTGAAACTGACAAGCCACTAATTGACAGACGAACTGACATCACTTCGATACACAGTTAACCTATTGCTTCTTTCGTTAATTAATTTATATTGAGTGCACTACCCCGCCTTATTAGGTTAGCAGTGCATTTAGTTTGTTTCCGTCAATGAACTCTATTTTGGATTGACATCTATTAAAAGTAAGGTCGTATAGTAGAGTCATAATAGTAATAAACAATAATATAGTGAAGAATTGATTGAACAGACTGAATATTATCCTACGGCATTCGTATAATCGTAAATCCCGATAATTGAAAGTATAAAGTAAAACAATTTTGTACTTATCATTTATTATTAACCGGCTTTTTTTCCTCGCTCAGTCCACGTTAATTACCATTCTAGGGATAAAAAGAAGCTATATAGCTTTCGGGGTAATATAGCTATCTATTAATGAAAGAATTATCGATATCGGTTAAGTAATTTTTGAGTTTCATAACAAAGTTTCATACGTTACAAAAATATTTGCTCAAATAAAGGCAATAAAGGCAATAAAGTATAGGTTCCCGGATGCAGCCCGCTTCTAACAGGTTGTAAATTTTTATAGGAGGCCCTCGTATATCGATGAACTTCCAAAAGCTGAAGAATAAGATACGTACACACACACACACACATACATACTTACAGATGAGCAACTGGTGCACCCACTTTTAGCCGTGCATATTCCGCCCCATAACGTGATAGTGGGCAAGCCTATCACCATATCGGGCACAATTGCAGTCGACTACCGGGCACAATACCTACGCCACTGATGCAGTCAAAAGAAGACCAAATTAATAGACTTAGTTAAGTATGGAGCATTGCTGGTCTGTTTCTAATTCCTCAAAGTATTGTCTGAGAATACGTGTGTTCATAGACTCAAAATATCTTTTCAAAATGTCCAATTGCAATTTTAATTTCAAAGTGTAACTATATCAGCAACTCCCCAGACACAAAAGCACTCACTTTTATCACAGAATAACAGAAGGCACTTATAAACCACAAACCGTCCAACCTTTGTGTATCCCAGATTCCGTATGTGAGCTAACATAATGAAATCACGAGAGCTACCGCTGAATTGGATTAAGAGTTTCATTGTTGCTAGGCGATAAATTTTCTATTCTGACCGGCTAAGTACCGGTATTGCGATGTTTTAGGAAACAATATGCTACTTTTGGTCGAATGTATTGTTGGAGTATTTTATACGAAGAACACAGCGGAATTTGATTTCGTATCCAAATGAAACAACAATATTTGATGTTTTTTCAATACAATGTTCAATTTATAAAGTAATAAATTACAGAACGAATAAATATAAAAAATTCAGTCTTCTTTGCTATTTTTTATACTTAGCGATACATTCACAGTTATTTAGACGTTATAAATTATGATAATTAATTGCCAACGTCTCTTTACTGCTTGGGTCATTAAAAATGTTAAAGGAAATGTGGTTCTTCCTTGCCATAAAACGTCTATAAAAGATCTTTTAAAAATGCTATGACTTTACCTGAGAATGAAAATTTCTGGCATTTAATTAGGCATTTATTTTTTAAATTAAGCTATGAAACTGTCACATTATTAAATATGATTAAACCCTTCACATAATGAGGCTAAATGCTAAAACTACGTAAAATTATTTGAATTTAGAATTCCATTGAATATTATCAAACCTGCCAGCATAATGAAATGAAACACAACAACTAAATTAAACATCAAAAGAGGACAGTTGAAACCAATGTCTGACATAAGCTGAGCCGTATCATTTGAAAATTCGATTCGCGTTGTGATTCCGACGTGATATATCAAATGGGCCATTTTATATTGGATGGCGATTTTCCGCGTGTTGTGAATAAACCATGAGCTGTTTTCAATTTAGCGTAAAAGCGTTTCGTCATAAAAGCCATTTCGTTCCCATAATTAACATTTTATGTGCATAGTACTTTTATGAGGAGTACAAGTGCATTGATGTTTATTATTGCTGCTTCATTTAGTTCAATAAGACTAACTACGAATCGTTTTGTGTTAATTGTAAATATTTTTCTCAAGTTTTGTTATTTGGAGTTTCACATTCGTGTAGAAGTTTGTGATATAAGTTGCGGTTTGAATCGTTGATTTCGATATGAATAGCTTTTAAAATTCGAAGGAATTGTCATCAGATCTCCGAAATCATCTAGACTTTAACTTATACGGGTCCTAAAAGGGATAAATTTTAAAACAATTATTGCATTAAGTTTATCAATATTTACATCAGCAATATTGTCATCTGGTATCTAATATAAATAATGTTATCCTTAAATATTATAAAACAAAATCCCTCTACCGCGTCTGTCTGTCTGTCTGAACGCTATAAACTAAAAACTGCCAAAGGGATCTCAATGAAATTTGGTATGGAGATAGTTTGAGATCCTGGGAAGGCCATAGGCTACTTTTTAAGCCATGAAAATATATAGCAGGACTTTTATCCCGGCAAATACTTTTACGCGGGCGAAGCTGCGAGCAAAACTAGTTCGCGTAATTTTTTTATCTTTCTAACCACACAACAGGAAAAAAACAGAAAATTTCAACAATAACAATACCCTTAATCTTACAACAGTAAATATCAAACGCTCCTACAGAAACTACTCTCTATCGACGATACTGACCATCAGAATTTCCATCCACGTAAACCTTTGTCCCAATAACAATTGTTCGTGAACCTCTTACAATAGTTTCGCATAGTTAAGACCCTTTGTTTGCTCACAGCAGTATTACTGCTGAATCGGTGTTTATCCCCGTTTCGTGCTTGTTAAATGCATTAAGCGTTTTAAGTTTAGCATTGAAATGCGGGAAACTATTAAATATTGTTAACTTCGAAGTGATGTTTTCGGAGTTGAACATAATGTTTAAAGAGACGAAAAAGCGATATTAGTCTAAGTACAGCACTGTTTCCGTTACATGCACATGTATTTAATACGTATATTTTTTTTTTTTATTATCTACAAATTGAGTAGATACAGTTATTTTGGCCGATTTTTTATTTTCTATGTTATCATAGAAGATTCATTTTATTATTTGCTGTTTAGTATAAAACAATGTATAGCATATACCTGATATTGAATCTAAACAATTTAATTTTGACTTTTCAATAAATTGTCTGCGCACCAGCGCACATAATTAATATCTATTATTGAGGTATTCGCAAAGGCACGCTGGATGCAGACCACTTTCAACAAGTCCATCTGGAAATCTTTAGGGGAGGCCTATGATATATTCACCTAATCCACACAAACTTTACGGCACATGTGCTGGAAGGTGCTGGATGGTGTTGCTACTGTTTAAAGGTGGTCGTATCGCTCACCATCAGGTCAACGGCATGCTCGTCTCGTTATTCAATGCAATAAAAAAAAAATAGTAGGTTTGTCGCGTTCTTGGATCAGTCAATTCCATCAGTCAATCATCTCGTCAGTTGCCCCTATCACCTTGTGGTCACTTTGCCTTGCACGTATAAAAAGTGGTTTCCATGCCCACATTTCTCACAAAGAGTTTTATCAGCTATTACATGGATTTGTATTATAACCATGTTGAACAAATAAAAATATTAAAGATGAAAATTGAAAAATTCGCTTTGAAAGACTTCTATTTTATCATAGAGATGTAATATTTTGGCAGCTTCTTGTGGTACATAAGAATTATCTCACTCTCCTTTACACATACTCACAGTGGCGCAACTAGTGCACCCACATTTCGCCGTGCCGTGCCATCATCCCATGATGTGATAGGGGGCGAGCCTATCGCCATATCGGACACAAATTCAAGACTCCGGGCTGATACTATTAAAAAAACCCAATATCACTTAGCCCGACCTGGGGATCGAACCCGAGATCTCAGCATTGCAGACTGCAGGCGTACCTTAATTCAACTATTATATAAATTAGAAGATAACTATCAGTATCATTCTCAAATAAACAAAATAATCGGCAAACAAACACCGCATTTAACAACAATACGTGAAAACCAACTTCAATAGCCATGAAGTTCAAAATACAAAAATACTCAAACTGCACAAGGAAACCAAAAGTGAGCAAACACCGCACAACTTTGAAATAGTACAAACAATTCGGAAACGGTTCCAATCGGGAAGTGAGACTTGGCTTAGCAAGTTTGCGCCGATCTGTGGCTTCCGTCGCTAAATGACAGTTGCCAGGTTTTCAGGATACCATTCACGGTTTTCTGTCGATTTATCTGGATTGTTTGGATTGCGAAAATAGTGGACTGTTAGAAATTTGGGATATTTTTGAATTCCTATTCAAGCTTGCTTCTTGTTCACAATTCAAGAAGCAGGCTTTATTAGAAATTCGTCTATAGTACGTTGAGTATTGGTGTCGATAAATATTCATCTATAGAACGGAAAAGTTCTGTAATTCGTACATACTGCAAGAATTTAATTACTTTTCAATATTTTTCTTTCATCACTTATAAAGTTAATGTTATTTTTATAATCGTCTGATTTCTTTTTGACCCTTAAAATTGTTATAATTAATATTTTCGCTATTATCCTGGAAACTTAATCTCCGTTTCAGAAAACTTTGTTTACGGCCAAATCAGATTTATAATATCTAAACAACTGAAAGTCATTTATAAACTTATTTAATTCTCGTTGTGATCCGCTTAAATAATTAGAATATTGAAAATGTAAAGTATGAAATTAACTTTAATTGAAATTATATAGTTTAGTTGAATTAATTTGAAATGAAGGTTCAATGTATCTATCTACAGGATTTTATGAAATTTTCAGGTACAAGGAAGCCTTGTACATACATATATCTAATACCTTGCCGTCAAATGGTTAAACATCTGACCACTAGCTAGCCCACATTGTTTAAACTTGGCAAATTATGGTTGAATTTGTCCTCCTTCTACTTGCCCTACCCCACTCCAATGTGGGGTCGACATTAGGGGTCGACGGTTTAATTTGTCAAGCATATTGCAAAAAGGATTTAGCTTATTGTGAGACTTAGGCCGACTGAGTGAACAGCCTAAGGGGAGTAACATAAAAAGTAGGTAAGTAATGTCTTACTTTACTTTACTAATATAAATGCTAAAATTTGTGAAAATGTTTGAATGTTTGTAGAAGTAAGTGGAATGTTTTTTTTTTAGAAATAAATGCAGAAACAACTGAACGGATTTGGATGAAATTTAGCACACGAGTAGACCATGTCCGGGATACATAGGCTACTTTTTATCCCGGTAATTAGCTGACCTTTTAAATAGATGACGCTGGTGTCATTCAGTGTTTTACGGACTTTTGTCGCGGGAAGGCTTCACACGCGGGAGAAGTTGCGAGCAACGCCTAGTGTTGCATGAAATTTTCATTATGATGAACAGTTTCATTTAGTGGACTATAAAAACGGAAGCTTGCAGCAAGAGAACCGCAGCGGCGATGAACCAACAACACTGCCAAATGATACAAATTAACTTTGTCATAGCGCACTTTCCTACAAATTAAATGATGCATGTAGATCTTGCTAGAGTAGATAGTACTGATTTGTCTATTTCTGACAGCTTTGTGTATACCCATTTCTTCCTTTTGGAGGTGAACTTCCAAAAATCCTTTCTCAGTCCTCACCAGCATTACATAAGGAACTCTTGAACAAAATTTCTGGGTTCTAGAGTCTTCAATTGTTTTTTTTTTTTTTACTTCAGTATCAGCCTAGCCCGATATGGCGATAGAATCGCCCCCATCATATCATAAGACGGAATACGCACGGTGAAAAGTGGATGCACTAGATGCGCCTCTGCCTACCCCTTCGGAGATAAAATGCGTGATTGTGTGTAAGTATGTAATCTTATCTAATGGAATGCTATACACATCATTTTATTATATCTGTAAATAATATAATGCATGTGCTATTGGTGAGATTATTCAATAAATAAATAATTAATTATTATAATATGTTTTGTGATAGGTTTTAATTTAATTTTCATTATACAATTTAAACTATTTTCTTTGCTGGAAATAAACTAGCCAACTGAACGAAATCCATTATTCGTTGCATTAGCCTCAGACTGCGTAGACTTAAGATGTTCTCCGTTTAATGGAATTGAGCACAGCTTTGTGGATTTAGACATTGAGTAACTTATCAGCAACCGTTGGAAGTGCTGGTTCTTACTTTATTTTTAAATGGACGAAATCTTTGGAAAACTTAAATTCATTAGAAAATATTGGACTTATTTTATACATATCACATTGGTTAGGTATAACCTCAGTTAGTTTTGCACCAGTTTCTCTGCCTATCCTTCCAAGAACAAAGGCGTGATCTAACCTTTTTTCCGTTAAATAATAATTATAATAGCTCAAGCTCAGAATTAGAATGTCAAATTTGAAAATCAAAATAACACAAGAGATGACCTGTATTCAGGTCCATAGCAGCATTTCCACCCTCTTTGATAAAGCCAAAGTAAACATGAATACATATTAATCATTACGGTGTTTTATTTCCGGGAAATGCGGACCAGTATTTGGTTTTAGAAAAATCAACAAACAAAAAACGCATTCAAAATGAGGAAGGGCGAGGAAGGATCAGTCATCGTGCGTCCATCAGTCACTAATGTCAGTTGATACTGACCAGTCATCAACTGGGAGACCAAGACATTTGTAGCCATACATTTTTGTGGTTTCAAATATCGGCAAAGAACGGAGTCGTTGACTTTATTTTTGTAACGTTTTATTTTTCAAATTATTGGATAATATGAGTTATGATTAACAATAACGTGATGGAAATTATCTATTTATAGAATGATACCATGCAATACATTTTAATCATTCAGTAATATCGGTAGTGGTTTCTAATAATAATATCTACGGACTAAAAAATCCCAGCAATTGAGCTGTTGGTAAAACAAAACTAAGCACGAAGTAACGCCATTTTGAAATGTGAACATATGTACCAGTTGATAATACCAATCGTGCGGAATGCTGTCTGCGGATTAAAATGAGTTTTATTGAGAGGCAAAATACAAAAATAGAAATGCAGCGAGATTGAAATCATCACATACTGTTGACATATCCGACACGTACGTAATTCCCGAATTTACAGCCGATGTTCTGGGTTGTCACAATTTTCACATTGTCGGCACATGTGATCGAAATGGGACATCTAACTCTTTTATTTTTACCTTTAGATAAACTGCAAAATTTTGATACGTTTTATCGGCGTCGGAATATTTTGAAACTGTTTTACGTATCGCTTACTAGAATGTTTGGCTGACGTATTATTTTGTGGGAATCTCTGATTATTCAATGGCTTTTGCTCTGTCTGAATATTGGAACAGAGGCAATAATATAAGTCATTAGATAAACTGCGCAATTTCGAAACGCTTTCTCAGAATTCGAATATTTTGAAAAATAAAATTAAAAGTATAAAAATTATACAAAAAAATTGAAACTGTTTCACAGGATTTGGATTCCGTAAGGAAGAAACTTTGTAAACTCAATGGCTCTTGCTCAGTCTTAACATCAATACAAAGGCATTAAAATATCGAAAAAAGATCAGAAACATAAAAAAAATCTTTATTTTTCTAGCTAGCATTGTTACTGTGACCATCCGTCATTCATTACGAAAAAATATATCTAACTCAACTACGTGAATAGTCCATTTCCATTAGTCGCGTGGTAAAACGTACAGTTATTTATAAGGGACGTTAACAAAGCCATTTCGCTAAATTAGACAGGTATTAAATTATGTGTCTGAATGGATACTGTGGTTTGATTTCCTATAATAACCAATTCCTATGTATTAATTCGTTATGTTTACTGGTCAGTTTACTATATAATTATAGTAGTTATACATATGGAATGTGGTGTCTTCAAATTCTGGTAAAGAAGAGGATTTTGGGCTGAAATAAAGCCGAGATATAAGTTGTTTGATATTGGTTCAAGTTTACAAAATTCACGCTTAGTAAGTCTGACAATCCCAATAAACTAGGAAAATCCATCTGTCCAGCTAACGAAAGAATTTATTATTATTACAATTCCGAAAATAATTCTAATAAAGAATAAACACTTCATTATAAATTCTAAGTACAAAGCCTCGCTCACCATTAAATACAAAATTAGCATGAAAAATTTGGATCTCAATTTTTAAAGTTGGCACCCGAAATGCTATTGCCGACGTTCAATATGTTACTTCAGGCTAATATCAACGTCGATGGCGGACGTGACAACGGCCTCAGTGAAAAATATTTTCACTTTTCGAGCAACAGAGTGTGGAAAAGTTTGGGTAAAAAAACGATCCGCGTCGAGCACATCTGGCGCCATAACAATTCATAGTACACGCATTCGACACGTCCTCCACTGTTATTGTTTCAAGACTTGGTAAAGAATCCACTTTTTATCGACCCAAATTACAATGGAACGTGATGGGCAAAAGATAAAGTTCAAGTTGAGGTGACTTTTCTAAGTCGCACTAGACTTTCTAATATGTTACTGCATGAGTGCAGTATTAGTTAATTATTAAATGTCGATTGCCCGAACTTGCGTCTTTCGACCATTGGCAGAATTATGTTGACTGTCGACCAATCTTACTGATGCATACATGCGACTCATCAGAACGAATCGCTTTGAAGGGTTTTTCTCTTTTTGAGTCTCATAGCACATTCGCTTCAGAATCTGATACAAATAATTTTATATACTCCCACCAGCAAAAGTTTTGCAAACTATTCAATTGGCGTTGCAAAGTGATGATTTTCGAAACACGATTCGTTGATTTATACACTTTACTTACTTGCATTTCGTAACTACATTACATTTCTAGCTACATATTTTGTATTCAGACATAGTGATTGAACAATTATCATTTCTTTGATTGTTGCTTTCACTAATCTTTTCAAGTTATGTCGCAATGTCTTTGAGGTACAAAATAACATAAATTTTATTACATAATAAACCCACATCCAACATAACATCAGGTATCTTCCCTCGGACATTATCATTTCGCAGACATACACTCATATTTACACCGCTGCGCTATTGTTCAGCTATTGTGCGTTAGGCACGGGTCTGGAAAATTAGGGTTCTATTGAATTTCCTGTCGGCTTTCGGAACTTGGCTCGGAACAATCCGGTTTGCTAATACGGTCGCATTTACGGACGATATGCGGGATGACGTCGATACGGGTATAACTGGCAATGCCAGATCAGATATTTGGATTTGGAATTAATAGGTTGATTACAGCTTTTGAATATATTTTTTTATAATCTTAATAGGTTCCATAAGGTTTTGCTCAAAAAATTTGGGTACTTAGTCAAATAAATTATAGAAAAATAGTTTTTCTATTCAGTATCAGCCCAGAGTCTGGAATTTGTGCCCGATATGGCGATAGGCCCGCCCCCTATCACATCATGGGACGGAATAACGGCGAAAAGTGGGTGGCGCCTCTGCCTACCCCTTCGGGGATAACAGGCGTGAGTGTATGTGTATGTGTGTGTGTAATAAATAAAGTCAGAGGTGTGTGTTGGGTTTTGAACCTGCGGACATTCGTCTCGGCAGTCCGTTCCACTCCAAACTAGGCTATCGCCGATTTTTATTTTATGTGTGTATTCTAACTGTGTGTGTAACTTTAACAGTGAAGGAAAACATCGTAAGGAAACCTGCAAACCTGAGAAGTTTTCTGAATTTCGAAGGCATGTGAAGTCTGCCAACCCGCACTAGGCCAGCGTGGTGGACTAAAGCCTTAACCCTCTCAGTTGTAGACGAGGTCCGTGCTCAGCAGTGGGTAGTATATAATACAGGGCTGGTATGGTATGGTTATAAATAAACTTCACGTAGTCTTCTTATTTCCTTCAGAGTTTTCTGAACTAGACTACGGATTCTACTAATTCTGCTTCGAACTACTTTTCTTTTTTTTTTGCGAATATGTCTAAATTATAATAAACCCTAAAGGTCAGAGTCCCCAACTAGGTTTGACACATAACCGTAAATCGCTAAACCCTCTACGAATTTCCATACAAAATTCATCCACCAATCAAGAAGAGACCTTCAATAAAGAGGGACATTTCAATTCAACTCGTATTGAAAGCAGTGATTTGTTACTGGCACTTCATTTCGTGGAGGCAAAATGTATGGGGGGAGAATGGGCCCATCACAATCGGCCTACAAATATTGAACGCCTTTATCCGTCTGGCTGCTTACAAAATTATCTTCGACGTAATCTACTTAGTACTAAGTCTATAAAAGTTATTAAGTTCTTACTGACGGGAGGATCTAACTACGTTACAAGATACTGAGCCATGTTGATAGACGGGTGCCAAGAGGTGCTTTCGTGTTTCGAAGTGATACTTATTATTTTTTGCTAATTTGTAGAGACGATTGTGTATTGTATATTCTAGACTGGTTGGAATTTATGAAAGAAAGGACTTTAAGTTTCGTTATGTTGTGTATTTATAACATGATCTTAATTGATTGTAATTATTAAAATGATGACTGTCTACGAACATGTTTCAAATATAATTATTTTATTTTAATTAAGAAAAAGCAGGAGATTAATTTAAAAAAGTGCTTTCCTAGTGCTAACTTATAATATGACGACTCACTCTCTGTTGAGAATATTATTTCTTATAAAAAAATGTTTACGTTTCTAAGAGTGATTTTTTTACTAAGTGTTAAAATTACAAGATTTCATGGCTAATATATTTTTAAAAAGACTATGTATATTTTTAAGACTGCGTAGTTGTATTAATTACGGTATGACTGCAATGCCGAAGTCTCGGGTTCGATCCCCGGGTCGTGTAAAGTGATATTGGATTTTTCTATTCAGTATCAGCCCGGAGTCTGGAATTTGTAGCCGATATGGCAATAGGTTCGCCACCTATCAAATCATGCGACGGAATACGCACGGCGAATACTGGGTGCACTAGTTGCGCCTCTGCCCACCTCGTCTGGGATAAAAGGCGTGAGTATTCGTATATTATATACCTTTCGTTTTAAATGTTAAACTTCAGTATTGTTCTAAGATATTTGATCCTGGTTACTTCACGTCTGACTACGCAAGCGGGTAGATGTAATTAAATGTTTCTAAAAAGGTATCTTCTGATCTGATGTTAATTATTTCGACAAAGTAAATTATATTTTAATTTAAATTATAAATGGTTCAAATTCCTTTGCATTAAGATAAATTTCTTTGGACTAAATTTAGCTTTGTAATTATGTACCTCGTGTATGTAGGTCGTGAATGTCGGGCGTTCAGAATCAAAATAAGAATATTTTATTTGCATTGAATGTAGGTACAAACATTGGATGGTAATAAAATTCATAAGTTCCGATACATTCTGCCAGGTGGCGTGCAAAAATTAAGCTTAGTAAACTAATAGGGTAACGGAACCATTGATGTCCCACTTAATTTTTTAAATCTAGATAAAAAATCATTTCATGAAGAAATGTGAGGTAAATAGCCTTTAATTTAAATTGCAAAATGTCGCTATATATTATAAATTTTAATACTAATAACAAATAAAAAAACGAAACTAACAACTAACTGCGTTTGACTATGAACTTTATGATTCCTGAAATACATATTTTTAAGATTTTTTTATAACTTTCCAAATACAAGAACTCAAATATGGTAGCTATGGTAGATTATGCTTACTAATCAGTAGGCATTGCATAGTTGATATTAGATGAGTCATTGAGAAGATTACCAAATAAATTAATGTTTTAAAATCAATCAATGGAAAAAAAAATTAAACCTTACTTTTATATATTGCCAGTAAAAAAATTATACAAAATAGACACTATAGTCTATACTGCCACGCGTGACTCGTTGTTTTCGAAAAACGAACGTCGTAAATTTTTGAAACGAAATGCCAAACAAAAAGTCCGAACAAACTGATGCCAGTGAATGCAGCCAAAATGCAAATATTCCACGCTACAATATTATAACACGACAAGCTCATGAATACGATCCGTAGTTAAGATTTCCTCGAAATGAACAGACACGTACTTCTCATGAATTATAGGGGGCAAATTATTCGTCTATCCGAATAAAAAACAATCTCATTCTAGATTTTACCATTGTCAGAATTATTTTTATCAGTATTTGTTTTTTGTTAATTGTTTTATACATAACTAGACTTCTGCTCGCGGCTTCGCCCATGTGAATGAGTTTTTCCGGGATAAAAGTCCCGCTTTATATTTCCCCGAGATAAATTGTACCTACATATAAACCTTGCTCTTGAATCACTGTATCTATTAAAAAAAAACACATCAAAATCCGTTGCGTAGTTTTGAAGATCTAAGCATACAAAGGGACAGAGAGCGGGAAGCGACTTTGTTTTATACTATGTAGTGATTTGCTTTTTCAGAATTTCACTAATAAATCAGCAAACAGTTTCGTAGCACACTGAACTGGAAGAGGGCCGGCCATGTCTTCGACCTTGAACGGTCGATAGAATGGAGACCGCGATTAAGTAGACGTAGTTTAGGACGCCTTGCTGCACGATGGACCGACGACTTGATAGGTGGCAGGTAGCGGATAGATACGGGCTGCTCAAGATTGGTATGGTTAGCGCTCGCTAGGAGAGGCTGAACGTAGCAGCAGTGGGCGGCGATAGGCTGATTGCTTGATCAGTAAATGAAGCCAAGCTAGCCCTACTTTTTAGCCGACTACGGAACAGCCAGGAAGGGTAATGATTTTAACACCCTATGTATCTATGTATGTATCCATTTTTAGTTCCATTCTAGCGTCGCTCCCATTGAACCGATTTTAACGAACGTGGCGTCTATCGATTCGTATTTATTGTGCGATTGTTATAGGCTATATATATATTTTTAAATAATATTTGTTTTCCAATTACACTTAATTAAATAGCAAATAATGTAGTGAATGAATAACGGAGTAATTATTTCAATACTAGCTTTTGCCCGCGGCTCCGCCCGCGTTAATAAGTTTTTCCGGGATAAAAATCCCGCTTTATATTTTCCCGGGATAAAAAGTAGCCTATGTGTTAATCCAGGACATGATCTACCCGTGTGTTAAATTTCATCGAAATCCATTTAGTAGTTTTTGCGTGAAAGAGGAACAAACATCCATATATCCATACATCCAGATATTCTTACAAACTTTCGTCGCCAGATTTTGCCCTATATTAAACCTCTTAGTATCAATGTGTTATATGAAAAGCGTGTTCTATCCACGAGATAATACTATGCAATGTAATGCTTGCGTCGTCGCTTGTGGTAGTTATATTTCGGAGTTGGATGATGGAGGTATGGGCGAAGGTGGGATGTCCATGTTTTAGACTTCGTCGTGATTTAAGTTTTTTCCATAATAATTAAAAGCCGGTTTTCTCATATAAACGTAATATATTTCGTCTGAACAACAACGTTCTGTTGAGCTAGCCGACTAAACTTCGAATGCCCGGAAGCGCGTCTGCGCTCTCATTATAAAGGTTCGCTCCCCTCTACATAATTTCATACTACTCGATTCATTAAAGTCAACAGTAATACAATATTCATAAATAAAAATAGTAAAATCAACAACTTATTTTACAAATTCAAATCAATCTGCAACATTGTGTATTACACTACATTTAGAAATAAGTAGTTCATTTTTAAATCCCACTATGCAATATTGAAATACTGGTAATTAAACAGCATCCTATTTTATAGTATTTTAGTCACTCCGACATATACCTACCAAGTGCAACGAGTATCAATCCTTTCATATGTAAGGAAAGTAGTATGACCTGAATGCATTAAATTAATTTCCGAAAACTAACAGCATTATTAGAATAGTCTGCGAAACTCGAAATAGGACTAGAATTACAAGCGATAAGCGACTACCTCGGTAGCGTAGTTGCATTACTGTACGACTGCAATGTTGAGGTCCCGGGTTCCATCCCCGGGTCGGGCAAGGTGATGTTGGGTTTTCTATTCAGTATCAGCCCGGAGTCTCGAATTTGTGCCCGATATGGCGATAGGCTCGCTCCCTATCACATCATGGGACGGAATACGCACGGTGAAAAGTGGGTGCACTAGTTGCGCCTTTGCCCTACCCCTTCGGGGATAAAAGGCGGGAATGTGTGTGTAAATCAGGCCGGAGTTTGGAATTTGTGCCCGACATGGTGATAGACTCGCCCCCTATCACATCTTGGTACGGAATACGCGCGGCCAGAAGTGGGAGCATGTGTCATACTGAAAGTATTTTGAGAATTGAGGTGCTGTTTATTCGCACTTTTATTTAATACAAAAATAGCTCATGTTTGTGACTCCGCCCGCGTGAGAGTTCTAAGGTGTAATAAGTCATACTTTTATCACAGTATAAATAAATCTATACAGTAGAATATCTTCATATAAACGGTCGGAAGGCGAGTGATGCCTACGTGCCTCGAGTTTGATACACATTAAGTACACAAACAGTCGCGAGTACGCCGCAGTGATTAAAAAACGGTGTGATGGTTTTGTAAGCAGTAAGCGTGCGTTTTGTAAATATTTGAATGAAATAAGTACAAGTTCTTACTTAATTTGGCAAAGAGCAAATAAATACCATAATATGCTGATTTTAGTTGCTTTAATTCTTATCCATGTTTCCCAAAAGCATATTATATTTTTTTTTATCCGAATGCGGATTTTGTATACTATTAATTTTAAGAATAAAGCTTTTCCTAACGTCTCAGTCGAGGTGCAAATATTTTTTAGTCTCAAATTTATAAAGATTATTTTTATTTAATCTACGAATCAAATATTAATTGAACACTTCCTATTTCATTCACAAAGAATTTAATTTTTTAAAGAATATCTTTTACTTTTTGTATTACAACACTACTGCAATGCTGAGGTCTCGGGTTCGATCGCCGGGTCGGGCACGGTGGTATAGGATTTTTCTACTCCGTATTAGCTCGGAGTCTGAATTTTGTGCCCGAAATGGCGATAGACTCGCCCCCATCGCCATCATCGCCATCATGGGACGGAATACGCACGTCGAAAAATGGGAGCACTAAAGACGCTTCTGCCTACCTCTTTGGGGATAAAAGGCGTGAGTGTGTATATATGTACAATCTAAAAACTAGAAAGAAACTCAAGCATCTTAGATTAAATTAAAATACTGTAAACGGGCAGCCCTATGGCGTGTTTACGTACCGCGCCGATGTAGGTTTTTCTAGGACACGGCCGAGTGAGAGTACTTTTAGTTAGCTACACTTTGCTTTTATCTAAAAAAAAGTGCATTTTTGTTGAGGTAAATTACAATGTTTTGAAATAATATAAGTAGATACATTGATTCTAATCTCCATTAAATTCCAAAAGTTATGGCAAATCATAATCACTTTATGTGCAAAATGATAATACAATATTAATGTGATAAATACTTTTGTTACCATTATTTTAAAGAAAATAAGTTGAGCTACTTATGTGGTTAGTTAGCCACATAAGTAGCTCAACTTTTGTGGAAACAGAAGAAGAGAATCCGAAAATAAAGAAATCAATAGAAACGTTAAAACGCTCCTAGCCAGTTTCGGCCACGGCGTGGCCTATCTATGAAAACCTTCAAACATTTCATTAAAAATAAAGCCAGCAAATTAACTGGACGAACAAGCTTGCATAAAAATTCAAGCGAAATCCTCCGGTCGCTAGCAGATCCTCTTAGTTCATCAAATTGTATCAGACATTGTGTACGGAGAATTTGCTCATAAGGCATAGGCAAAGGCACTCTGAATTCAGCATGTTTACATAGCCGAAGGCGCAACTAGCATCTCTCTCAGAAAATTGATAAGAATATTACTGGCAGACACGTACTCAGATAATGAAGATAGAAAACATTTAATGTAGCGAAAGAGATTGGAACGCAAATAGTTTATAGTTTCTATTCTTTACCTCGCCCTGGCTGTTTTAAAAAAAGACGTGTGGCACTCGGAGACTGCCGCGGTAAAGCTATTGCATAGCACTTTTTATCAACTTATGTAATTATAATATATTTTTTTTTTCTATTGTCCAAATTTCACTCGTGCCCTAACGCCGATACTCTAAGCAGGCAATTCTAATATTTATAACCTGTTTGAACAGATATAAAATAAAAACTTTTGAAAAATTCAAACTTAGAATCACATCATCCCGCCACAGGGACATTCTCATCAACTGCGCGCGTTTGACATTTCGATACGTTTCACTGACTGGAACAATTTTTAAATTCACGGTAATTTCGACCTTTTATCGTTTAACATTCAGCTCATATCCTCTTACATATTGTATTCTTACAAGACTGCGATATTAAATTTACTTATGAAATATTACACTCTACATGGTTGTGATAGAGTTGAAAATAAAATATCACCGCTGTGCCGGTTGGAGTAAGGGGTGTTAGGTTATTTTCGTTACGGAATTTCTGGATTCGGTCTCAATACGTTCAAGGCCCACGATAGAAGCTATGCAATAGCTTAAAAGTATTTTTGCCTGTCATGTTTTGGTACCCATTCTATTGATTAACTGCCTCAGTGGCGTAGTTGTATTGCGTAGGCGTATGAGTACAATTTGCGCGCTCATGTCCTGACTTCGAACAGGACCAACATGGCCGCGGCCAATTTCAACGGAGAGCAGCCAAATACGCAGAAAATATTATAGTGCACAAGTGTGTGCGCAATGCGCATGTGCACTCGCTATTCCTTCACTCTCATAGTCCAGTGAGACGGCAATCCAACATGACCTGACCGTCGCATCGTGTGGGGCACGGTTCGATGGACATTATTATTATTATTGTTAGTACGGCTGGTTCGATGGCTTGTCCATCAAACTTGGTTGGTTACAACTGGACATCGCATGGTACGGTTCGATCGTGTGGCGTGAAGACTGTACCGCGTGACGAATTGGTCGCATGATACCAAATGTAATCGTCTGTTAGTAGTATTAGACTAATGCAAGTCTTGAAAGCTTAGTTTGAAATCCTCTCCAAACGAAATTTCTATCGCCTGGAGCTATTCATTTATACTGATAACAATCTCTAATGCTGTGCGGTCAGGCAAAAAGTAGAAGTCGAGTATCAAATTGACCAATTAGTTTTGATTAAATCGATTACTGTAATATTATAGAAATGTGGGCGTTGCTATATTCGGTTGCGTGTTACGTATTTCTTTGTGATTTATACATAAATAATATAAATTCGTTGTTGAGCTAGAAACTTTGATGATAAATTATTATATTAGGAATTTTAACGTCTATTGTAATATTCCAAGAAATTACAAATGTGCAGTGAAGAATATTGTAAATCGTATTTTATTTCTTTTTCTAAGCCTGGACAGCAAAAAGAAATATACATAATTAGATTTTCCGTTTGAAAAAGATCCATACATTCATCTCAGCATTTCTATGGTGATATTGCATTGGTAGTCAGTAATGTATGATGGAATGACTATTTCGTTTAACAAAATACATATAAGTACACTGGCGTACATTATTTCGTGGCCCATTACCAAAATTATTACAGACTAGCTTTTGCCCGCAGTTCCGCGCTAAAGTTTTTCCGGGATAAAAGTCCCGCTTTATATTTCCCGGGATAAAAAGTATCAGTATAAAAAGTAGTTAATCTAGGGTATGATCTACCCGTGTGCCAAATTTCATCGAAATCCGTTCAGTAGTTTTTGCGTGAAAGAGTAACAAACATCCATACATCCATATTTACAAACTTTCGCGTTTATAATATTAGTAGGATACATTCAGCACAAAGGCACAAACGAAAAGATTTACAAAACGATCCATTATCTTATAAATTTTTACAATAGCTTCAGATAACATTTTTCTGTAGTCGGACTGAGTCCGTGCCAACGCCAAAGGCCACTAGCGTTAAATCTTAATCTTAACACTGCGATAAAGAACAGCCAACGAAACGCTTTGTACTTTTATGATGTTAATAGGAGAGATAGTCTTAAGGAAACGTCTGGAGGATGAATATAAAAAAATGATATTTTTCATGCTTTTGAAAATAAAATGACGAGAAAAGTCTATCGCCTTATTCCAAATGATAGGAATAGCTGTCAATTCAAACTCAAACATTTCTATATTCTTTCTTTTATTAGTCTTTCACAAGCTCTTTTGAATCGTCATGAATCTACCACCACCAACAGTAGCAATACCACCCAGAACTTAAAAATACTAAACTCTGAATGGCAGGCATACGCTGGATGAAGACCGCTTTTTACAAGTCCATTTGAAAATCTTTGGGGGAGACTTATGTTTGGCATTGAACTTTATATGGGTGATGATGAATGGCAGAACACTGAACTAGTCACTGTGAGATATGAGAATTATAATCTTATGCCTGTTAAGTACCTACTCGTTAGAATGCTTTTTAAACTGGATCACCACAGTACTCGTACGAAATTTTAATCTTCTGCTGTTAACTACAATGATCAAGCATAGTTGTGTTCAGTATGGAGAGAAGCCAGTACTTGGCATTATGATATTTTAATAACAGAATATAATAAACTCAAATTTTTTGTTATTCAAAAAGTATTTCACAAGCTCTTTTGAATCGTCATGAATCTACCACCGCTGCGGAACATGTTATGGTCGTGGAGAAGAAGCGGTGTTAGAAACTCCTAACTACTACTAACTAGCGCAGTACCATGTAGTGCTTTGTAATCCAAAGTTCTGTTTAATATTTCTACTGTTTATGGTTAGTCGCATGGTTTAGGTAGTTGCTGGATGCGGCAAGCTGAAGACAGGGTGCTATGACACTCATTAGGGGAGGCCTATGTCCAGCAGTGGACTGAGGCTGATGACGATGGTTAGTCGTGATGTTTGCCATCAAATGACCGACATCTTACTGATTTAACACATGTACATATCACTCCTTTATGCTCGAAGGGGATAGGCAGAGATGCAACCAGAGCTCCTACTTCAGGCCTTATAAATTCCTTCCCATACTGTGATAGGATACCTGTCAGCATATCAGACATAAATTCCAGAAAGCAGAAAAACCTAATATCACTCTGCTCGACCCGGGATTCGAACCCAGGACCTCGGATCGATGAACCTTATATACAACTACGCTGCCGAGACAGTCTCAGTCATATTTTTATTTATCTGACGTAGGTACTTACCAGCTTTACTTACACTTTCACTTACAAATTAAAATAAAATTAGTAAGAAAGTAGATATAATGCACTATGATGGAAAACATTAAAATACAGTCAACATTTCTTTCCATTAACGGATTATTATAAGTAAACATTATTCTATTCTCAATCTAAGTACGTCAATCATTATGTGACAGCTTAATGGAAACCTAACTCTAACGTTTGCGGTGTGTTGGGTTTCATTTTATCAGACGTTTGATAGCTCTAAATGTTCTTAAAACAATGTTTCTTCAAACAATGTTTGATATCTTTCTTTTCTTTTTTTAATACAAAACACTCCATTCCCATTTGGTTTAATAATATTAGCGCATCAACGAAAATGTACGAAAATCAATTTGTTTGATTGTCTCCTTTATATTGGAAATTGTGATTGAATCCTGCGGGGTATGCTTTTGGAAGGTTTTAATTTTGATAAACTTGACTGAGTATATGAAAGAATCTGCCTCAATTTTAGATACATTTGAGTGCACTAGGTAGACATAGAGTGGAAACAAAATGATTTTTTGTGGCATATGCCAAGCAAATAAATGATTGAAATGAAACTATGCTATTACGGATTTTATCGCAGCTTTTTATTATATTTTTCTCCCGACGTTTCCAGTGCTTTGCAGCACTTCACGGGGCGAACTGAGGTGTTGGTGGTCCAAAACGATTGACCTGAAATTAAATGGTCTCACCCCTAAACCAGTCACAATGCGAAGAAAGAATTAAAGAGAAGTTATTTTTGGGCCTTCTAAACCAATCTAACAAAATACCACCAAACTCACATGTATCAAAATATAAGCCAGTTCTACGATCTATTAACCACTGGACATAATGAGACTTAACATAAGATGTCTCAGGATGATGAGCGTAGTGGAATGCCACACAGTACCTACTTTGTAAGTCGCGGTGCTGGATTGTGTTGCTAATGTTTGCGGGTGGTCGTATCGCTTACCATCAGGCGAACGGCGTGCTCGTCTCGTCATTCAATGCAATAAAAAAAGATCTATTAACAAAAAAAAATTAAATATCACACCGTAATTCCTGAAAATGTATGCAGAGGTGTCAAGGAACCCACATTTTGCCATGTGTGTTCCATCTCATAGTGTGATGGGGGTAAAATACTTTTTTTTAGGTAGGCGGTCCTGCAGTCAACACCGGGGGAAACCTGCGAATGGGATGCTGGAGTCCTCCGGCTTGACGACTGCAGGGGTCTGGGAAGGAAGTGGGAGAGGAAGATAGAAGGGAAGGTGGGGGAAGGGAGGAAGGTTCCCAAGATGGATGGAAAGAGTAGTGGGTGCCAGGAAATGTTCGCGAAACCTTTTAGGCCTCAATGTGTTATCCAACCAAGAGGTATACTGAACTGTGTGCCTCGGCCCGCGACTAATGTCCCCCCATGCATGGGCGTGCATTGGGTGTGAAGACCCAGAGCACAAGAATTGCCTCTGGGGGTACGAGGAATTCATATTGCCATATCGAGCACAATTTCCACTCGGGACTGATACTGTGCAGAGAATCTATTTTTTTGTGCGACCCGGGGTTAGAACCCAGGACTTTGGAGCCGAATCGTACCGCGCACGCCAATACATCCACACACACACCATATAACGATGTTACTTCGCTTTCATAATCCAAAGCCGGTCCAAACAGAAGCTTATATCACGTGCCTCGTAATCGTAAAGACTACACTGTAATTACCAGTCAACAGCAGGAAACTATAGTGCGCCATTATGTTATAATTTTCAGAAATTGAATTCGAACTAATGTTAGCAATCTGCATAATAATGAACGTTTATGATTAAAGTTTTCGCTACTGAACATCGGATTTTTACTTTTATAGCTCTTTGGTATGGAATATGGGCTATTATTTTTTTAATTCGTTTTTATGTTGCGTTGTCTGGTTCTTTCTTGGGTTTATAGAAAATATAGCTTTTGCCCGCGGTTCCGCCCGCTTGAATAAGTTTTCCCAGGATAAAAGGTCCGCTGCATATATTCCCGGGATAAAAAGTAGCCTATGTGTTAATCCAGGACATGATCTACCCGTATGCTAAATTTCATCGAAATCCGTTCAACAGTTTTTGCGTAAAAGAGTAACAAACATCCATACATCCAGACATACATACATCCATACATACTTACAAACTTTCGCGTTTGTAATATTAGTAAGACTTTGACTCTATACTTCTAATAATATAAGAGTAGTGTCTAGAAAAAAAGAATTTCTCTGAGATGTCGTTATTCAAAATAAATTATCTTTTAATAGGTAGCTACTTGATATGCATGCTTGTTAAGAAGATGACTTTTTAAAGGTTAGCATTTATGACTATATTTCAATACAGACACACTCACGCCTTTTATCCCCAAATGGGTAGGCAGAGGCGCAACTAATGCACCCATTTTTCTCCATGCGTACCTATTCCAACCCATGATGTGATAGGAGGCGAGCCTACCGCCATATCGGGCACAAATTCCAGATTCCGAGCTGATACTGAATAGAAAAATGAGAAAAACCCAATATCACTTTGCCCAACCCGAGGATCGGACCCGTGACCTCAAGACCCATGGAATATAATAATATTTTAACCCTCTTTGTTATAAAAATGGAGTAATACTGTGTTTATTATTCGGACATTAGTTGTTTAGCTTTTTTTCTTTTCCTGTAAGTGGATCCTTAACGGTATTATTCTGTTGAGAAGTTCTATAGAAAAATGTTTTGATACGGAATGTGGATCATAAGTAAACTATAGTCGGCTTTGTATGTCCAGTATCACTCAAGACTCAGTAGACTAGAAAACTAGTATGTAAAGTCACCAGCATAAGTATGTAAACAAATTCAAAATTTCAAATTGCCTGCATACTTTTGTTTTCTTACTAATCTTTTTTTTCTCTACACAAAAATAAAATAAAAATGATTTGCTTTACTTCATACGAAGATTTTTTTTTCAGTTTAACTTAACGTGTATATAGGCGATTTGAACTTTTGGTTTTGTATTTTTTGATATTTATGCTGCTGACTAGTAGCCGAACCTATCGCTAAATTAAACATAAATTCCAGACTCAGATGTGAGTGGATCTCTTACATTCGCATATTCTACTAATCCTAATTATATTTTAAATGTGATAGTAAATAAGATTTGTTTTGTTAGAATTCATATCATTCTAAGAAGTAGCTGTATTCACTATGATCTCTTATCAGTCTGAAGCAAAACTTAATGCAACTCCCATCTTCAATACCTTCAAAACATCGAAATATTTCCAGCAATCCGATTTGAATACCTACCATACTTAACAATGGCGGAAAGGTTAAGCGTTTTAATTACCGCGAAGCAACCTTCTTAGACAAAAGCTATCGATTGCTCAGAACTATTGTTCGTTAAAATTAATATTATATGAGATATCGGCAAATCTGATATCTGTCTGTGATCTTTTAACTTTTGATATTGATTTGGTACGTGATTAGGTTATATTTTTCGTATTCTGTGACTTTTGTGGAAATCTATTGATTAAACTGGTTATAGGATTGGTTTTCTAGTATAAAATCATTTATTGTAAGCGGTGTTGGAAATCTCATTTAAAAACATGAGTCGGCCATTTTTTGTTATATTATACACACGAAATAAAATTGTATTCCAAATTTAAATTCAAACGTATTATTTCGGCTTTAAGTATAATAAAACTGGCTGAATTAAAATTCCTTAGGTATTAAATTATTAACTATTTTAATGCATTTTTTTTTATCTCAGCAAACTTGAGCATGCTAATTACATTGACAGGCAAAAACTAACTTCACATACATGACTTCAAAAGCTTCGTAGTTTTTCAAAATCTAAATAATGCTAGCATTTCAGGAGTAGGTACGTTCGCATTCCCCTCGTACTTATGAATCAAGTTGTTTGTAACATTAGTCGAGTTTCCATAAATTTATCCGAGTTAATCCGAGTAATAATCATGTTGCGTTCATCTAATTTTGTTAGTCGATGCCACTTACGTGGAACATGTTGGGGCATGTTTGATACTAATATGTTCCCGCTTTATATTTTCCCAGGATAAAAAGCAGCCTATAGGAGTAATGTAGCTTCCTATTAGTGAAAGATTTTTTAAAATCAGTTCAGTAGTTTTGTTTTTTTTTTATTGCTGCGCATGACGAGACGAGCATGCCGTTCACCTGATGGTAAGCGATACGACCACCCATAAACATCAGAAACACCATCCAGCACCTTGAGCTACAAAGCACCGTATGGCACTCCACTGCGCTCGTCATCCTGAGACGTAAGATGTTAAGTCTCATTATGTCCTGTAGTTACACTGGCTACAATGCCCTTCAAACCGAAACACAACAGTGCATGCACACTGCTGCTTGGCGGTAGAAATAAACATTGCGGTGGTACCCACCCAGACGGACTCTTACATATGAGAGTCCTACCACCAGTAGTTTTAGAGATTAGCTCCTAAAAACCTACAAACAAGCTAACAAACTTTCCTCTTCGTATTAGTATAGATTATATTTAGCACCGTTATTTCAGTTATTAATTATACTGTTAACAATTTTAATTTTTGTAAATACAGAATAGTCTCACTAATCCGGCACTATTAAGAACCACAGTGTCGAATTATTGGAATGTTTGGATCAATGGATTAGAGAGAAAAAATCGTAATAAATTAAGTGAAGTAATTCATAAAGATAATATAATGTATATATGTACATATTTGTGTTCTTGTGCGACAGATTTTATTGTAACATATCTCAAAATGAACATGCAATTACGTAGTAGTTTTAAAATAATCCGGTCTGCTTTGGCGCGGGTGGAGGGTGCCGGATTATTGGACGTATCGGTCTATTGAAGTGCCGGACTAAAAAAAGAAATGTATTTTATTGGTCACAGACACAATTATAAACTGAGAAACAATAACAAATTTAGAACTAACATAACACAATAACACAAGATAGGCACAAAACAATATAAATAAATAAATATAACACAGTTATATTTATTTCTCAACTCATGACGCACACCCAAGAATAATGAGACTACTGACTAGTGAGATTATACTGTATTCATAATAAAAGTTTGATTCACATTTTCAATAAAACAATTTAATTATGTAATGCGATTAAAAATATCAATAATTTCCCATAGGATCAAATTATCGGGATAAATAGTAGTCTATGTGTTAATCTAAGATATGTTCTACCCGTCTCCCAAATTTCATCCAAAACCGTTTAGTTGTTCCGCGTTAACTTCTAACAAACATCCAAACATTTCACTAACTTTCGCGTTTATAATATTAGTAAGATGAATACAAGGTTTTCTTTTACTACTTAGAAATATTCTTGTTATAAAAGAAAAAAAAATAACAAAACCCAAATAATTTCCTCATATAAATCATAGTAAATGAAAAGACGGTCAAGAATAAAGTGCTTAAGGTTGAATATCCACGCAGTATGTGAGAAACCCTCATAAATTATTTAGCTTAATGCCTAAAGAGAACGTAATAAAAATCTAACCGTTTATTTATGTTTTTTGCTTTGTTTTCTGGGGAGTGATAAGCTATTCTTTTGTTAACTACCCAAGTGTATGAAAAGAGGGTTTAGGAGGTAAAATTTCGCGCGGTCTTTTGTGTGTCGGTAGCCTTGCGTTCTTTGAGAGATAAAATAATTCTGTATTTTAAGGACACCTTTTTCTGTTATGCAAAATAAGTTACCTGTAAAGTTTTAAAATAATGTCGATCAGTATGTTCTCATCTTGACTCGTCAAGCCCCGCGACGGACGCCGGCGTTCGAGTAATAGGGTTTCCGCATACATCTATATATATAAGCGGGGCTTGAGGGGTAAAATCTCATTAGAATATTAACCATAAAAGTCAATATCCTATTTATGGTTAGCAAAATTTTTTTTTATATTTCAGATTCCCTAATTAATAATTAGTGAGGTGTATAGTTATTCCTCATCTTCCACCTACATCTACTCCAATCCATTGTGGGTCAACGCAACACACTTTTTAGACACGATACCATACTACAGCCCTGTATACTGCCCACTGCTGAGCACGGGCCTCCTCTACTACTGAGAGGGTTTAGGCCTTAGTCTACCACGCTGGCCTAGTGCGAGTTGGCAGACTTCACATACTCTCGAAATTCTTATAAAGAATTCTCAGGCATGTAGGTTTCCTCACGATGTTTTACTTTTTAGACACGGTACATAAACATTTTTTTACTGACAGTCTCTAGGTTCTTCCAATCCACATTCCCGTAACTCAGTGAATTAAAAAAAGGAAACTTAAAACAGGAATTCGCATAATGGTAGAAACCGCTAAGCATCGGTTGAAGCAACAAGATTCTTTTAAACAAAGCGTTCCGGCCACATAAATCTTGCTCGAGCCGTCTAATTTGCAAATCTTTACGTACAAATTAGAAAACCTTTGGCTTCACTCATCGGTTCTTTGTTCACAATTACGTTTTAAGTAACGCTGTGTTTTTTTTTTACCTTTTTAAGGAAGATATGTCCAGTATTGTTAAATTATTGATCAGATCTGGATCAATATTGTATTAATAATTGGCTATAATAATACTAATAATAGGAGAAAAAGGTCATGGCTTCGCAACATACGAGAGTGGACCGGAATAAAAACGGTTGAAGAACTGTTCCGACTAGCCATGGACAAGGAAAGGTTCAAGGAACTAACTGCTAACCTACAGTAATAGAGAAGCACCAGAAGAAAAAGATAATAATACTACCCAAAATACTTCCGTTTTTGGATGCTGTAAGTGGTATCAAAACGAAAGACTATGGAAGATTTTATGCTAATCCATATCTTTGATTCACGAACCCAGAATTCCACCAACACCAATCAATCCAAATCCATATTAGAAACTAAATCATCAAATACACACAGCAATCTCGCATCTTCAGAGCCATTCCTGCTTGAATAATTTTAATCACAATGTCTCGGTCATTCACGTCAGATGAACAATCATCATATATTACAGTCGGCTGGGCAGTAAAGTTAAATACATAGCTAATAGCGAGACCGTCTCGTTTGTCATGCTAACTAGTAGCACTTAATTGCAGGCCATCTAAAGCCTGATTGGCGTTTCATAGGGATAATTGTTATCCAATTTATACATAATAACTGTGAACAGTAATTTATATAATGGGATTTCGCGCTTTATCTTTAATGCTTTCCGGTGTAAGGAGTTCTCGACTCTGTATTTTATAATTTATGGTCAATTTATGTATGATCATCATCGAACCTGTTTCAAATTGCTGGACTTTGAGTGATGTGTGAAAACTTAAGAAATAATATAGGGATTTTAATGTTTTTTGAATACAATAGTGTACTAAAGAAGGAGTGACATGCAATTCTTTTGTTCTTGGATTTAATTTTGCTGTGAACTGCAAGTTTGTTACAGGTTTATGGGACACGAGGCAGACAAATTAAGCTTCTTATTTAAAGGCCTGCCCTTTTTAGCAACAAAAATAAATCTTTCATTGATTATTTAAAAGTTCTATAGATTGCAAATGAGACTGTTCAACTAAACTGATTTCATTATTTCACAAACAACTGTTATGAAGTTACAGTTTTAATGTCACTTCTCTTAAGTTTAATGATCTTTAAGAGAACCCAATAAATCCTCTCCCACGTTGCAATCCGAATTTATATTTAAAGTTCAAGAAAAGCACCTACTGGTAGTGATTATTCCATCAACCCACGTGCTAACTTTCCCACTTTACTATCATCTGATAAAAAATATTCGTAGGTAAAGTACAACACAAACGAATTAAAAACGACAGTGGAATGTATAAAGTTGTCAATTTGTCTCGCATTTATTAGTCAGGTTATAATTTGTTTCATGGCTACATTTTATTTGATTTAAATTTGCTCGTAAGTTCATGAATCAAAAAGATCGAGAAGAAATAACTTCACTCACCCACGATAATATTTGCTTATTGCTTTTAGGGGCTGTTTTATAAGTTTCAAATCAATTTTATTATGCACTTATATCAAACAGCTATTGTAGATAGTATGACTACTATACATACATCATACATTTTATTACCATTTATCATTATTGAGAGCATTTATTTATTTATTTATTATTAATAGACACACCATCGATTTATCACACAAAACATACATATGAGAGATGCACAATATTAAGGACTTATTCTAGGTGACAAAACTTTACAAGTGTATACAACACTATTGACTAAATAAAAAAAATTTCTACTAACATTTTTTTAAAATAATATAGAGGAAAGTAACCAAATAGGGGATACCTTTTTTGTCTCAAAAAAAAAAAATAAAACTATTCGAAAATTAACCATTTATGGACGTAACAATAATCACACATGTAGGTATATTAATTCTAAAGAGCTAAGATTAGACTAAGACTTTTATATTTGGTCGACTTATACATTTGTGTGACGAGTAGCATTTACTCAAGATGTGAAACAGCCGCTAAACTCCGAAACAAAACCCATCTAACTATTGTTTAAGTACCAAACGAGCTTCAATCCGACCGATTTACATATAATTGACACTGAAATATAAACTGGATGCTAACAGACAGCGGCGACAATGATGACTGACGCCGTGTCCAGCCCACGCATTAGAAGCTTTGAAATGCATTCAATCTGATCTAAATTGACCATTAAAGGTCGTTTCCGATGTCAACTTTGTGAAATATTTAGTAAATGTAGGAACCAGTTTGGAATAAGAGATCAAAATATTGAATCTAAAACTTTTTGCCGGTAAGAGATGCAAAAGTGCAATTAGTGTTTGTGATCTTCACGTAAGGTAGGTATAACATTAGCTGTCGTATTATCCAACTTTCAAATCTTACACAAAACCGCCAGCTAATATCTTTTTCTTATGTTTTATAATTAACATAAATTGAACATCTTAACATAGTATAAAACACAGTCGCTTCCCGCTGTCTGTCCCTATGTATGCTTAGATCTTTAAAACTACGCAACGGATTTTGATACGGTTTTTTTAATAGATAGAGTGATTCAAGAGGAAGGTTTATATGTATAATTTATCCCGGGGAAATATAAAGCGGGACTTTTATCCCGGAAAAACTCATTCACGCGGGCGAAGCCGCGAGCAGAAGTCTAGTCATAAATAAAATACATTATAATAAAATTAAAATCAACATAAGAATTATGTTTTACTCCAAAATCTTTCACAGATTTCCATATATTTTTAATCTTATTTTGCTTTTTATTTTTACATGAAAACCATTTGAAAGATCTCATCGTATGTCAAATGTAGTTTCAGTATGTTTTAGTAGCTATTCAGCCTGTATCGCACCGGTTGGCATTGTGTACGATCATCTACCTACTGGTTTGAATTTAATCTACGATAATAAACAAGGCTCAAGTTTTAAGCGTTTGCCGTTTTCGATTTTTGTAAATCGTATAATACCTACAATATTTAGTATTTTGTTAACGTATTTGCTTAATTATAACATGTTATTGTCTCCTTGCCGAGGAATAGCTTTTATAGGATTTCCTTAAAATCGAATCCCAGATCGAGCCTACGATTAGATCCTTCAACCCTCAGAAGCTATCGTCGGGCAGACATCAGTCTATTCTTACAACATCTTACAACCAGTTTGCTGTCAAAAATTCTTAGTAATGGACGTCAAATAAATTTAATTCCTAGGGAAGACTTTTTTGATATTTTCATCAAGCTAAATTCAACGCTCATCACTTGCCCCTCAAACTATATATGAATATAGTTTAGAAATAAGCTCGCTGAACTAGCATTGAAATTGGTCCATTGTTGTGAGATCGATCAAGGGCTCGTTTACTAACAAAAGGGATAGGGAGAGTAACCCGGCCGAGGGCCATTTCAGAACCTTAACGAGTCCTATTGAAAGCTAACAATGGATCGGAATCTTGATCAAATCTCAGCTTTCACCTAAATGCGTTGCACTAATCGCCTATAATCTGTTCTTAAAAATTATTATTTATTCAAATACGTAATTATTTTATTAATTAAATGATGACAGTATCTCGTTTGGTAACCTTGTTCAAAGTTCTGCATGATATTGAAGCATTCTCAATGTCCTATATCGTACAATTAAATGACCAAACAAGTCAGACCCATACAACAAACTCTTCGTGGGATAATAAGCGTCCCAACTACCCATAAGCGTTCAATACCACAGACGCGAGGCCCAGGTGGGAGCAAAACGAATTCTAGTTAATGTGCTTTGTTTTGGTTAAGAGAAATATCTTCCTGAAACTCTGATTACAAAGCTCTCGATGTCTGAACTGCTCCCGTAATCCTTACATATTAATGCTAAGTCTCAAAATGCCCAGCAGTTTCACTGGGTATAATGTTGAATACGATTACAACACCAGATGCGTATGGTTCCTAGTCAATAGGAATAGACAGCATCGTGGTACACCTACTAAGATAATTCTCACATACAAAATGACTATCACGTTGCATATTACGGACATATCTCATTAAAGTTAGACTATTTCCATGAAATTTGTTGTACTCTGATATCTATCTGCTACTTCTAATTTTATTAAACTCCTCATACTTTAGAATAAGTTCTCTTCATTTAATATAAAATACTCAACTAACCAATATACTGGACATACACTTAAATCCACTCCAGCAGTAAAGTTTGCGAGTTTGCATCTCGTAACATAAGTTTCAAGAACATTTTCTGGCACACGTGCTTCATACAATATTGAATTTCTAATATTAAGTGGAAAATTCCATCAGAACTGCAATTTGGAGGGTGAAAGGGTATGAAACCGATGTTAATAAAGATTTGATTATGTTAGATTATCTTCACGTCTTTATCTAAAAAGGCTTAGAGAGGTGCAATTAGTGCATGAAATTTTGCTGAAATTATATTCTGTCGCATGATATGATAGGGTATTATAAGCTACATACAGTCCTGTGAAAATCAGGTGAATTTTCAAATCCAACACTCACATAAATTTGAGTTTGATCCGTTCTGGGATTAGTAACCAGAACCAGAGGCACACGGCTTTCATCTCAAATACCTACCAGACCATTTCAACAAAATTTCCAAAATACTTGTATAATACTAAATTTACTATGTATATTCACATTCGAGATTTGAGATCAATTACCCCCAAATCTCGAAATGACTAAACTATTCATAGCCGTAAGTGATATCACCTAAATATATGTCGGAGACAGTGACGGCCGATATCGATACACGTAGGTTCACACAATAAAAGTCACAAATGAATTCTCTTTAACTCGCTATTTATTGTTCGTCGGTCAATTATTGCGTAATAAACTGTTCACAGAGTACAATACCACGTCAGGATTCATTATTAACTTTGGTTATTATAACACACTAGCTTTTGCCCACGGCTTCGCCCGCGTTAATAAGTTTTTCCGGGCTAAAAGTACATAAAAACCTTCCCGTTGAATCACTCTATCCAAATAAATCTACTTGGATAAAGATTAATATTATGACGTTGATACAACTCTTACCAAATAATGCATTAATTTCGACTAAATTTGATTACCATAAAAACGGTTCTAGTGAGTTAATCTTAAAAGATAGACATATACTGTCGCGGACATTTTTTTAGATAATTTCAAGAGGAATAATTCTTTCATACATATATTTTTGGTATCTTGAACCGTTTTCGCAGCGCACGCAATGGAAGCCCTCAAGGGTGAATAATTTTCCCCGCGTTTTTCACATTTTCCATTATTTCTTCGCTCCTAATAATTGCATCGCGATGTTATATAGCCTAAAGCCTTCCTCGATAAATGGTCTATTCAACACAAAAAGAATTTTTCAATTCGAACCAGTAGTTCCTGAGACTAGCGCGTTCAAACAAACAAACAAACAAACAAACAAACAAACAAACAAACAAACTCTTCAGCTTTATAATATTAGTATAGATTGCATATTGAGGCAATTACTTAAACAAACTTCGCAACTCTAAACGACTCACCTAGTAACAACCCGAATTAACATAGTAACCGCTTTACTAAGCACTGACCGATATGAAAACCACCATAGTTACCACTTATTAGTGATCTGCACCGTACTAGTTGCTTCAAATGATTCGGCACTCTTTTTATACACCCAACTGTAACTCCCACTACGAGTTCGACATACCGACTGGTTTGTCGCACGATTATTATTTTATCTTACCCGACTTAATATATTCAGACACCGTCAATGAGATTAATAAAAATGATAATTCCTTTTTATACTTCCTTCCTGTCCCGACATATATTTCAAACAAGTCGCTAGGCTCTAATCCAATAAATCTATCGCCGGGCACTCAGGGCACCGTCCTCTAGTCTATGTAGATTGAATATAACAATGACGTACGTGAAGTTCTCAACGTTATATCCTAAAATACTGGTCAAGTAATTTACTAGGGCTCTAGACTCTAATAGAGAAGTCAGTTTCAGTCATACAGTAGTGTGCAGATTAATGAAATGTGCAATGAAGTTCCTAGTGTTTATGATGGATGGCGCGGTGGTCCAAGTCGTCACGAAGTAGCTGAGTCACCCACCAAAACACAACATTGCATGCACACTGCTGGTTGGCGGTAGAAATAGACACTGCGGTGGCACCTACCATATAAGAGACCTACCACCAGTAAAATAAATATTTAATTAATAAATACTCACCGTTTCGGCACCTACACCGCATTCAGCGATCTTAATAAAACCTATGATATCATCTTAAAGGACCCAATTTTTGACGGAGATGCCCTTTCAATTCAAAAGACTGACAACTAAATGTTGCCTGATTTGAAAAGTTAACGTACTGCTAGTTCTACCAATTGGTAGCACTAGGTTCCATTTTCAACTGTAGTATTGTATAATATATTCAAAATAAGATTGCTATTTTTATCACAAAGGTGTCTCCAACAACCATTCTTACAGACTCACCGAAATTAAATATAATATCAATGTGTTGAGATTATTTTATCATCTAACATATCTCCAATACTATTCTATTCAAAGGAACATCTGAAACTGACGTCTCATTTCATATGAAGGCTTTAGCTTTCCCGTGTGCTGTCATTGCGAGATACAAGAAGCACGGAGATGTTAGATTAAACTCCAGTTTCGACGTCTTCTTTCCTGCAAATTTGTTTATATCTTTATTGTACACTAAGAGATACTAAAAATTAAGCGGTCTTATCGCTCGAGGCAATCTTTTACAGACAACCATGGCATATAGACTTTAGTTGTAAATAAAAGATTAGGTATGTCTAATTATACACAACTGTTTCAGAAATCGTTTGAAAAATGACACGATGTGCAAATCACTCAGGGTGACGCGTTCATAAAACAATACTAAGTTGATTTACAAAGCTCTGAATGGTGATGAACAGTCATGAAGATAAGTGGTCAACTAGTTTCAAGGAAATTTTATATGACAGATGTGGTATTAAACCACATTTTTAAACAGCTAATGTAGATTTAGATAGATTTATTTGAGAGCATAGATTAGTCTGTCTTTTGTATTTGATCGGCGTATACATTTATGTGACGAGTAGTATTTACTTAATAGCTAGGAATCAGGCCCTAAATTCCATAGTGCTTAATTATAATCACACTGCGAACAGTGCACAACGCTTAGCAACAAAAATAACTGCTCAGACAGAGTCTCATTTGTGAGAAACTTGCCACCTACGAAATTATTTTCTACTCGACTGCCTCGGTGGCGTAGTTGTATTGCGTACGCGTTACGAGTACGATTTGCGCGCCGAGGTTCTGGGTTCAAATGCCGGGTCGAGCCAAAAATAATGTGATTCGGTTTTTCTATCTTAAAAAATTACTCAGTCACAGCTCGGAGTCAGGAAGTTTGCGGTGTGATACCACCGTGCCTCGGAAAGCGCGTAAAGCCGTTGGTCTGTGTCTGATCTCTCTCCGGTCATGTCGAGTTGCCGTCTCACCGGACTATGAGAGTGAAGGAATAGCGAGTGTACCTGTGTATTGCGCACACTTGTGCACTATAATATCTCCTGCGTACCTGGCTGATCTCCATCGAGATTGACCGCCGTGGCTGAAACTGGCTAGGAGAACGTCTCTATGTTATTTATCTGTATTTTCTACATAGCCTATTCAAAACGCGTCAAATGGAAAGATTACGACAACAATTATTCATAAAAAGTTTCTTACCGAGTTTGAATTTAAAAGTTAAGATAATTGAGAGGCTTTTTATTTCACGATTTCATTATCCGCTTGTTAATTATGCCTTTGCCTTTTCAGATTCAGGGATATTGTGGCCAGTGTCATGACTGGGCAGCTATGGATCATCAATTTAAAGCACGCTCGTCTCATTTATTTACTTTGCTCAGTACAAATCCTTGGCATCTAAATAAAACGATACGTGACCAACGTTCTTGTCACCATGCCAAATTTATTGTACGAGTCTTAATGTTAAGTAATTACACTGCCTATATTATCTTCTCTTACTTATAAATGCGAATTTGTGAAAATTTTTGGATGTTAGGATGTATGGTCAAAGTAAACGCAGAAACTACTAAAGGGATTTGGATGAAATTTGGCACACGAGTAGACCATGTCTTGGATTAACACATAAGCTACTTTTTATCCCAATAATTTGCTCTCACCCATCACCTTAGAAAGCTAAGTATACATATAAATTAATTCGAAATTTCTGTAAGCGGAAAACTCACATTTCTAACATTTAGCATCTTCTCCTTTTAAAAATGGCTCCACCGTTTCATCGGTGATTTTGCCAATATCAAGTGGGTGAATGTTGAAATAATATCATAACTTTTTTAGAATAACTTTCGACCCCAGGATAACCAAGAAACAATGGTAGCAAAGAGCAATACATCTAAAATATTTGACATTAGTTATGGCAAAGAATGTAACCACTACGCAAAATTTAGAACCAAGCATAGAAACATTTAGCATCGCATATGTAATTCTAACATCCAATGGGCTCAACGTAACATTATTACTGAATGTCAGTAACAATATTGACGTGGCTTCAACTATCGCCTTCTCCTCGCAGCCGCCATATTAAAGTCTGGAGCTGTCTAGACGGGAGTTTGAGCAGTAACGGATGAACGGCGAAAATTTTCTCATAATTTTTTATCGTTCGTAACAAGCGCGTAACTTAGCTCATCACGTTTATCACTATGGAAATTGGCATACAGAATACCATTAAAGGCCAGTTACACGAAGTTAACGTAACGCGACCGCGTTACGTTAACACTACCATAGACTATAAGAGGACAGGAGGGAAGAATGACTGATTTTAAATCCTTTACGTGATAACTGTCACGATACCTCATGACATTTGAGTTCTGCTACTCTTCGTTGATTTTATTGAACTAACTTCTAGCTCAACTCCGAGATAGTTTGTTTGTGTAAAGTTCGTTGTTGTTGAATTCTTGTAAGTTATTGAATCGGGCTAACTTCTGAAGATATTTTGTCTCTGCGTTATAAATCAAAACTTTACTACTCCTAGTCAATAATAAATTGCTGCTTAGCAATTTTGCTGACAATTATTTGTGTAAAGATGACCATATCAAAGAAACATAAAAATAATGTTAAATTATACTGGGGAATGTGTTGGGAATACATTCCGAATTTTAGTCCAAACCGGTCTAAGTTTATGTTCCATACAAGAATGACAAAAAAAAATCTAGAGACAAACAGAATTCATTCGGAACAAATAGGATAAGCTCATGGAACATCGTGTTAAATAAAAGCAATAAGGTTTTCTCCAGATGTCCACAACTGTCGAGTAAGTGTCCATTTACAATAAAACATAGGGTCTCTATTTAAATAGGTCATACGTTCTGCATACGTGCTTATTTTTTACTGCATATTATTTCTGTTTGCTTCCTAACTGGTAATAAAAATGCACCAGAATTCCGAAAGCTGATTCCACTCAGGTTTCCGAAACCACGCCTCTTCGCAATGAAAATGGCGTATCCATTAGCCAACGGGGCCTAAGCTCTTACATTTATTTTTTGCCCTACATTTGTGTACTTTCATAGCTAGTATCTCTTTAGGATCAAGTGTTTACATAATGTGTAACTCATAAGTGCTTTTAAGCACTTAGACTGTTATTTATGAGTTAGCTAAATATAGTATATGGAAGTTAAATAATTAACTCTTTGAATAAGAAATATTTTCTTAGATCAAATTTACATGAAATTTAATAAATGCTAAATTAATCCTTTCTTTTAGTTAAAAAAATATAATTACTAAAATAAAAAATCTCATTTGTGGAAATAAAAAATAGTAGTGTTATCAGTGTACACATCGAACATTTTATATTCAAAAGAATATATTTTCATCATAATCAAAATAATTATTTACGTCCACCACAAAAGTGTTATGATTCCCACACTTGTTCGTTGTAATAATAGTTTGTAGAATTTTGATGCTCTATAGAATAGAAAGATAATTACTAATAATTATTATTAAAGTACGCAGTGTCTCTTGTTGATCATCATTATGTTGGATTATATTCTCATCAGGTTTAGTGTCTATTTACCAAGTAAGAATAAAGTGTGGAAATAATGTTTTTTAAGTTTCTTACAGTTTTTTCCCCGAAGCTCCCTGCATTTGTATTGTGCATCAAAATCAACTTTGTGCTATTGATTTTGCTAAACTGACATTTCTCACACTTACAATATTAGTTAAACGAAATGACCTTTCTGTAGAAAACTATAAACATCGGGGCTCAAATATAAGTTCATGTCAAAGAACCCAGCTTACACACAACTATATTTCGGCCAAAAAATAACCATTTGTATCCTTCATAAGGAAACACAATACATATATAACAAAAATATATTGCAACAGACTCGACTCGCTCGGCTATTCAATTATTATATGCATGAGAGAGCGGTCACAATGTCTCTGTGAAACTATATAGTCCAATATTGTAGTCATGCTAGAAATTTTTCGGATCGGACGCACTGGCTTAGGTTGGATTTCTCTGCCTGGTATGACGATAGGCAGCGGCGATAGCATAGTAAAAGTGACGATAGCGTAATTGGGAGTGGAATGGACTGACTAGGCGAATGTTCGCAGGTTCAAAAGCCAATGGCACGCATCTCTGCCTTTTTAAAGGTATATGGTATTCTTTGTGACTTATCGCTTGCTTTAACGGTGAAGGAAAACATCGTGACGAAATCGGCATACGTGAGAAGTTCTCTATAAGAATATCGAAGGTATGTGACGTCTGCCAACCCGCACTAGGCCAACGTGGTGGACTAAGGCCTGAACCCTCTCAATACAAATATAAAACAATTATTCACACAACACCATGACACAAACAAATTACAACAAACAATATAAAGAAAAAAAAACAAGAATACACAAATACCAATACATATACAAGAAATAACAATGAAATAAAAAAATAAAATAAACAAGAATTGCAAAAGTATTAGTGTATCGTCCCAACCGTCATAGTGTCAGTGCGAAACGGGTCCCATTCAGTACAAGCCGCAGTCGTAGATGAGGTCCATGCTCAGCAGTGGGCTATATATGACATGGCTGGTGTGGTATGACGATAAGCTTGTATTACATCGTGGGACCGAAACAAGCAAAAATGGGTGCACTAGCTGCGCCTACCCCTTCGGGGATAAAAGCCGTGAGTATGTGTGTATTGGTAGGTTTTTTTTATCTCGATCGGATGCACTACCTTTGAGGTGGGATTCAGGTTTATTTCTAAAGACCTTTGTGGTGGTCAAGGGCTGCCTTCCCTGTGTCATGACGTAGGGGAAGATGCTATAGAGGGATTGAAACTAATCAGGCCAATTGATGGTCAAGATGAATTTATATCTTTCTGTCTATCCTATGTAAAGTAACAGCTTTTATTATTGTTGTTATGCTGTTATACATTTACCTGATATATAATTTTGTTTATGATTTAAATTATAAATAAAGGTTGAAGGTGTGCTATTAAATATTGAGGGCCGCCCTACCCCTTATCGGTCACAGACACACACAAAACACTCCTCGGCGACTTCTCTCAAATAAACCAAGAAAATACACTGGAGAAATAAAAATTAAGGTCCGATTTCACCACACGCTGATAAACGACATTCGTCACATTCATGTACAGGCCGACCATAAAAAAATTATAAAATGAGTACTATGTACATTAGCTGTTTCATTCGATAACTTTTAAATCAAATTAACTTAAAACCTATGAAACCGGTCCTAAATATTTTAAAAGGCCGCATAAACGAAATTTTAATTATATTTCCTTTACACTAATATTTGTAGAATATACTGCAAACGTAGATCAGCATTTTCGAACAAAACTTCATTACTTACATTTTCGCGCTATAGCTAAGATAAAGTTTTAATTTCCATCATTTCGTTAGTAGCACAAAACCAATTATTTGCACGAGAAATACAGAAGAACGAAAATTAGAGGAATAGGCGAAATGAATAACCGCAATTCGAACTTTGGTACCAGCTTGGAAGAAATCGTAATTGGCCAAGATGCTGCCAAAAATGTTTTAAAGGTCTAATTAGATTAATATCAGCTTCGACATCGTAATGACGGGATCTGTTTTGATAAAATTATGCTGTATTTTGGGTGTCTTGACTACTTTGAGTCAAAAAGACCCTTTTCTAAGGAAATATAATTTTGTGAATCAAGTTAGGGTATTATTGCTTTAATTACAAAATTATAGGTAACTAGACTTCTGCTCGCAGCTACGCCCGCGTGAATGAGTTTTTCCGGAATAAAAGTCGGGGATCCGGGATAAAAAGTAGCCTATGTTACTTGCTTAGATACTGTAGCTTTATATTAGTGAATAATTTTCCAAATAGGTCTAGTAGTTTTGGAGCCTATTCAATGCAAACAAACGAACAAACAATTAAATCTTTACTCTTTATGTTATTAGTATATTATTATGTGCAACAAGTTAAGTTTCCGAAACGTTTTTTATGATACTGTTTTTGGTAGATAATATTTAGCTGAAGCATACACATAACAGACAGACAAGACACAAGATTAGTTTTTATTCTTATGATACTGTTTTTGGTAGATATTTAGCTGAAGAATAGACAGACAAAACGATTATCTATTTCAAAACAAAACACACATCAGGCATTGACCCCCGAAGAAGTAGGCACAGTTACAACTGGGGCACCCAATTTTCGCCACGTGTGTTCCGAACTTCCGTTCCATGATGTCATAGAGGCGAGACTATCGCCCTTTCGGGCACAAGACGGAGTGATATTGACTAAAAACTCATTATCACTTTGCCCGACTTGGGTAAAGTACTCAAAGCGGTAATCATACAGCGGACTCAATATAACTACCGAAGCAGTCTATTTTCTTAGTTTATTTGTATTATCTCTTGTCTCTTTACTCCTATGCCGTTCATAAAACGTATCGTTTTTATTTAGCACTTATTAATTACTTGACTCTGATTAATTATTATTAAACAATGATTAATACCGATTAATAATGATTTATAAAGATCTCAGTAACACGCTAGATGCAGGCCGCTTTTGACAGGCCCATCTGGAAATCTTTAGGGGGGCCTGTGTTCACCAGTGAATGTCATGTGGCTGATGATGACGATGAATGATAAATAACTACAAAAATAAAAAGTAATACATTTAGATTATTTATCCAACACACATCCATTATAAATTATATGTGTCGCAAGAAACAATACAAAATTCGCGCTGAATATTATTGAACATACATTATAAATCTCGATCGTTAAAACAATAATTTATTGAAAAAGTACGCGACCCGGTTTGTGTCCATTTTCTCGTGAATAATTTAATTCTATGAAAAGCTTAATTTCGCGACCGTATTCAAGTAAAATTCGGTACCGCGAATAAATCAACACAGTGAAATAGTAAACAGTAGTTTAATGTTAAGGATCCTCTATAGGAAACAATGAAATAGTAGGTATTACTGTCACATTATGTTTTCCAGGTTCGAGAATGTTTATCAATTTGGGATATAAGACAAACAGTCTCGTGCCAAGGGTAATAATTCAGACCCAAAAAACAAACATTTTCCCCAGTGCGGGCATGAAAGCGGCAATCCTTCATCCAATATATCTATCCTCAATAGCCACATCGTCTGTGCGCTAGGCGGGTTATGACGAGCTATTAATGACACTCCATTTCAAATAAGTATTACAAATAAAGAATCTACATTGGATGATACTATAAGACGTTAGGCAACTTCGTTTCTAATTATCATCACCATCATCAGGGACTTAAAGTCCACTGCTGAACATAGGCTTCCCTTAAAGATTTCCACACAGACCTGCTAAAAACGACCTGCATCCATCGTGTTCCTGCAACCTTTATCAAGTAGTTATGTTCAAAAATATGTGAAGCCGTTAATTATATTTTCTTCCATTATTTTTGTTCACATAAAATGTCTGTATCTCAATGCTTCCAGAAAATAGCATTATTTTCCGATGCGTCAGTTCGTCTGTTCATCGTCACATCGTCTGCCCGCATCGTTGGAGCTCGATAGATAGACATTAATTCAGTCTAGACTGGCATTTCAGGATGGATTTCTCACATGATCCACCTTTTGCATGTTGACAGCCACACTAATGCAAATTATCATGAATGGATTATGTTTACATTGAACCTTAATTGCATGAGACTAGCAACGGCCCAACTTGGCTGGTTCGAGAGGTATATAATATGGTGTATCATGCATTTAATTGGTACCCATAAGTAATATTATTCTTTTAAGATATATCAAATGTGTGTGTTCTTTTAAACATTTTAAAATTAGCTTCAGCTTAAATATTTGTTTTATAAAAACTGACTTAAATTATATCTTGAAAATTACGCTTTAGTCTGTCTCACAATTAGTTTGAGTGGCAGTTTGGTGAAGACAGCTGGCGGTATCCGTATTAATCGAATTATACATAAGGCTTGCGAGACAGGTTTCTCGTGTACGCCAGTGGATAGGCATTAGGATGATCTGAAGAATCTTACCATTGTTAATACGCAGTTATACCATATTCGACCAAGTTGTGACACAATCGTCAATCAGTTGCTGTTGTACAACGGCCTTAACGGACTTATAAAATTTCACCTCTGCCAAACCAATTCTACGCTACTAATTTATTTTCAACTGTGACACCTATTCACCAGAGCCGAAACTCCAGCGGCAAAAACTCGTAAACATTGAAAGCTACAGTTGGAACTCGTATTTCGTGTAAAGGTAGCCGTCCCTCTAACTGATAGATTGCTGCGAAACTAACCTGGGACGAGAAAAACGCATTGGCGTGGGTAAACTAAATTAGGGATGAACACTAATTATGATGCTTAAAAACAATAAAGACTGTTCAGACGTCATCGTATAGATAGGGCAATGATATTCCAAAAACATAGCAAACGAAATTTGAAGACGCGAAAGTAAACTAATTGAAATAGTTTTATACACTACGAGATTTTTGATCGCGACACCGCCCGCGTAAGTTTGTCCGGGATAAAAGTCCCGCTCTCTGTAAAAAGTACCTTATGTTACTCCCTGATAATGTAGCTTTATATTGGTGAAAGAGTTTTTAAAATCAGTTCGGTAGTTTCGGAGTTTACAAACAAACAATCAAATTTTTTCACGTTAGTTTATTAGCATAGACACAAACATAAATGGTGAAATGAAACTACTAATTGTCTTTATTGTTCATACTGGTTCAAATACATTAATTGTTTCACCCACATAATATCAAGAATATACGTGCGGAACACTTTTCCGTTTAATTATGGTATGGCGTATATAGATACTTCATACGTCGCACCCAATACCAATGATTTTTTTTAAAGGATATCCTTTAAAAAAAATCATTGGTATTGGGTGCGACGGTTGAGAACTTTTAAAGTTAACCTATTTGATACGACACAAAGTAGGCGTTGGAAAATGGTGACGTAATTGATAGATCACATTAATAATATAATTTAATTAGCCTTTGCTCGCGGGATTGCCCGCGTGAATGAGTTTTTCCGGGATAAAACCTTCCCAGGTTCTCAAATTATCTCCATACCAAATGTCATCGCAAACCGTTTAGTAGTTTTTGAGTTTGTCACGTATAGCGGTGGCGGGTGACTTTGTTTTAGGTATACTATGTAAGGATAAGTAATAATGTTGTGAATCGACTTTCGTTAGATACTGTTAAATGTCATTATAACTGTTAAATGTTGTGTTGAGGCAGTTGTATATTTGTTGGGATATTTAGTAAAATACTGACTCCATATTAAAAAGTATATTGTCCAAGACACTGTTACATTAATCACAATCTACACAAGTAACTACTATGAAGGGACGGAGGCGACTGGCGGGGCGAACGCTAGGTGTTGTAACCGAAACCGCATTTCTGCTGTGTTGCTATTACTAAGCCCCAACAGATACAATTTGTATAAGGAACCACCTGGGTAGGTACCATTTATTGTTAACTTCTTTCGAAGTAACAATATTTAATTTAGTAACAGTATTGTGGTTGGTTTAAAATGTAGCCAGTTTAATCAGTGGGAGTTATGAGACTAAACATCTAATGTACCTGGATGACGAGCGAATTCCATGCCAAACTTTGTGATTCAAATTTCGGGGTTAAAATTCTATTGTTTGTACACATTCGACACGCTTACTACGAGATTTGTATCTCGACCATCAAATCGTTTCAATTACATAAGAAAATAGGAGTGGAGGTTTTTTTTATTGTGTTGATTTTTTATTTTTTTTTTGTTTACGCGGATAAAGTGACTTATTACTACCGCCCAGTGTTCAAGGGGAACGACTGAGCGGTTATGTTGTGTTCACCGTGCCTTACGACCCGACGTTGAGCCGCCCGGAGAGATGGAAAACGTCGGGCGACCGCCGGGCCGAGTCCCTAACCTATGTACACCGCACGGCATACCAACTAAAACTCCGCGGTGGCCATCTTCGGCGCATTAGAGACGGCTGTGGGCTTCCTCCGACTCACGTCTAAGTTGTCGTCCGCAACCTTATTGTGTTGAATGACAAGACGAGCACGTCCTTCGCCTGATGGTAAGCTATTGCTTCCTTACCATCAGGCGAACAAAAAACTCACAATAATATGACCCACAAACAGTAACACAATTCAGCACCTTGAGTTACAAAGTACTGTATGATATTCCACTGCGCTCGTCATCCTGTGACTTAAGATGTTAAGTCTCATATGTCCAGTAGTTACACTGGTTACAACGCCCTTCAAACCGAAACACAACAGTGCACACTGGTGATTGGCGCTAGAAATAGACATTGCGGTGATATCCACCCAGAGTCCCAGACAGACTCTTACATATGAGAGAACTACCACCAGGTAAGTATCTTATGCTATATCATTGTCTGTATATAATTTTTTACATAATAATAATATAATTGTGAGCTGGTTTACTGATTTTTTATTTATTTTCTTGAACTACATACTAGAGTAAAAAAGGAGACAGACATCAACGACACACCAACGACCTTACCGGATAATAACTAGCACAGATTGTGCGGGATTTTAATTCAATTAAATTCAATTAAAATGAGGCTACAATTTTGACAAACGCCAGCCGTTTATTGCTCCGCAAATCGCGACACAATAGTTGAAGGAAGAAGCCTTCTTCCTATAAGCCTAAGCTTGATTCCTATCGGCTTACCTTTGCTGTTCAAATTGAATGATGTTAATACTATACATTCAAATTAAACTAGTTACTGTTACTGATTTTATCGCTGTGTTTTTATTTTATTTTTATTGTGAGCTCTGACTGGATAGACTAGACTGAAAACAATGACTAACATTTTGAATTGTATAATTGTAAATTGAAGGTAGATGTGTAACATTAACTTTTCGAACTACCAACACCTTAGGCCGCCACGTGACCACGAAGTAAAGTGCAAAGCGTTCAAAACGTCGCGTGGGGAGAAAAATAAAATAAAACAAATCCGCGATATAATCCGTAATAGTTGTTTAAATCTAATGTCCGTAAACGTAAGAGATCATTATGATAATAATATATACATTTATAGAACAGTAATTTAATTAATTTTAAGAAAAGCTTTTGACCTAAATAAGTTTATAATAGAATTGTACTTATGATTAATGATACTATAGATAGAATTTTACTGTTACTTAATTGACATTCAGATCTACTAAATTGTACGACTGCTCCAATTAATTTTAAGCGGACAAAGAAAGTCTGTAATTATAAATGAATATTAACTAGGTGGAAATTTTTCGCATTTCCTATTGAAAATTTTCTCCATTCGCTACGAAAACAGGCACCAGTTCTCAATTTTCTAGTTTAATTAACTTTGGTTAAACATTAGTCTAAAAATCTCAAGTAATTTTCGAATGATTTTAATAATGAATGAAAAGGCAGTGACTTACTGGAAAATATTTCTAAATGTACTTACCTAAAGATCGATATTCGATTGACTCGATAATTTTACTACCATACCAAATATTTTACATTCTCAAAGTTCGTTGACCGACTACAGTTGGGTGGTATTAGGTACAATCCAGATAAGCAAAGCAAAGATGCAATTCTATTATCTGGAAAAATATTTCCGGGATGTACTGGTATTTGTTTAGAATACAAATGTTGCATAACAAGCTTTTGTTTGTAGGATACCGAGAGTGTGTTTGCAGCGACTCATGTATTTTTTATCGTATGGTTTAAATGTATTTTATTACTTTAATATTTGTTCGTGTACCATGTGCAATTTAGATGTGAATCATCGAGATTTATTAAGTATGCAATTTTAAGTACATCTTGGGTTAAATTGTAATATGAAGTTAAGACTTGGAAAAAAATGCGCATTTTTAAATTAATTGTTGCTGATTATTTATTTTGGTCTTAAATTTACAAAATTATAATGTTAAACAACATATTACATTGTTCGATAGTTTCTTAAATAATTCATCAGTTCGTTCATTGTTATGCTTCCCATAGTGGCTTTAATGAACGAACTGATTATAAGCTTTTCTCTATGCGTGTGTAGAAATTTGGTATCCAGGCAGATGCTAATATATAACAACCAAAATGTATGACGTATCAGTGGGCTTCAAATGTGACAAAAAACATGTCACGACTCCGTTTGATTTTATTAAGATTGGTTGAGAGAATAACACGTGATTAACGCATAAATTTGTCTCTCGATTAGTCACAAATATTAAAATTAAACGTCGTTTTACGAGTTGCGTTTTTTTGTCACATTCTAATCCTACTGTAAGTTTACCCGACAGTCGAGAATATCGACTGTTTCTTTCATTTCACATCCGAAAACAAACTCTTTCCAATCGCAGCGCACTCGCAATTCTCAGTTGATTCCGCGTATTGTCAGCTAAGTGAGGTTAAGCGAAACACCTGAGCCCGAGACGGCTTTATAAATAATGCACGCGAGTAAAGTGTAGTCTGCAACGCTTTATTGATTCCGATTGTGTTGCACTGTATTGAAAATGCGATATGCAGTATTCATGGACTCATTGATGCATCGTCACTTTGCATCATTGGTGGTCAATGGTTCTTATGAATTTTGTAATTGGTTTTGCCCGGGATTGAAAGTCAGTTCTTTTTCGTAACAAAATTTGGCTTATATTTGTCTCTAAGAAGTTGTTTAACAGTGTATACTGAGCTGATAACCCTTCTACATATATTGCAACAAATTTATTATATAGCATCTATTGTTAAATGTGTGCTTTTAATATGTGAGTGTTACATGGTTTAAAAGTTATATATTTTGTTCTAATAAGAGACGTCTTTGCTTCACCCGTTTTTGAGATTATCCCTTTTTGTCAAGGGGATAACACGTTGTGGCTAACTTTGAAGATTAACTCTGACAAATAGATTACTGAAGAAGGAGTAGCCAAAATCTATATTACACAGTTCTATTAAATTGAAAAAAAATATATTTTATTTCGAACTAAATCTCTTAGCTTTTCTAGCAACAGAAGTACCTCATTGACCTATCGGTAGCTCATAGAAATTGCAGGCCGAAACCATTGGTTTTATGCATGCACAATGTAAAAAAATCTCATGAATTTGGTGTTGTTTTTTAATATTTAGTACTCTAGATGTTGCACGCTGATTCGTCTGCTTGTAATTTCGTTCCCATTTCAAACGTCCATAAATTACTTTAGTGATCTGTAGCAGCAAAAAAAACGAACAGTTTAGGAGCATATTGCTGGGTGAAAAAGTAGTCTATATGTTAATCGAGGATTTGGCCTATCCATGTGGTAAATTTCATCCAAATCCCTTCAGCTGTTTCTACGTTTATTTCTAACAAACATCCAAATTCACATTCGCATTTATATTATTAGTATAGTAAGAGTAAGATAAGATTTAAGCAATTAGGTCTAAGTACTTCACATTTATAATGATTTCTTATGTTTACGTAAATGTTCTACACTGAGATAAAATTATTTAAGGAGTTTTTCGCGATTTTGTTTAATTTTTACTGTCGACGAGTCACTCATAATATTTTTTTTTATTTTTCAAAAGCCGTCATTCATGTGTAGCACTTTTATGTTACGGATGACAGAATTTTAAATATTTTAGTTCCTGAAGATATTTTAGGTTTCTCACAAAACTACAAGTAAACTGAAGCAATACAACAAGCTTAGAACAATAAACTGGCTGATCCTAAACGTGTTCGTGCGACAGGAACGGCTATGTATTGGCACGTAACTCAATTTGCTCACGGCTGAAAATTCTTTAAATTTAACGGGCGAAATTTATATTAGAAATAGCTGTCGATAATTTTCGCAGTCGGAGGCATCTGCTCACTTCGAGATTTTGTTGCTCTACCTGTATCACCAACCAAATTATGAGAAGTGTTATGCCTCCGACAGCGTTTCTGAACTGTCAACTAAGATTATTCCAAAACAAAATAAAATAATCCAATTAAAATCTCTTTTACATCACATACATACAAAAACATAACCCTCCTTCTTTCGCAGTCGGATGATTAAAAAAAAAATCTCATACGCCTTCATATTACGTCTTCAAAACAAAAACTTAATATTTGAAGCCACTATCAAAGTTTGTTCACCCAGGAAATGACTGTCACTTCCAAGACCTAGTACAGCGCTATTCTCCCAACGATTTGCATGTGATATGTGTAAAACTTCTAAATTTGTTAACAACGAGCTCTTATGTAAATGGAATGGGTGAGAATTGTTTCTACACGGAGGTAAGTTTAGAAATATAGGTGTCGTGTGAGCTTGAGGATATAACAGAAGTTAGCTGTGAATTCTACTTCATAGGTAGATTCTACATACATATACACTCACGCCTGTTATCCCCGAAGGGGTAGGCAGAGGCGCAACTAGTGCACCCACTTTTCGCCGACATTCCGTCCCATGATGTGATAGGGGGCGAGCCTATCGCCATATCGGGCACAAAATCCAGACTCCTGACTGATACTGAACAGAAAAACTCAATATCACTTTGCCCGACCCGGGGATCGAACCCGAGACCTCAGCTTTGCAGCCGTACTGTAATACAACTACGCCACAGAGGCAGTCAAAATTATTCAAAAACAAAATAAAATATTCCAATTAAAATCTCTTTTACATCACATACATACACTCGAAAAACATAACCCTCCTTCATTCGCAGTCGGGTAATTAAAAACATTTTCTCATACGCCTTCACATTTCGTCTTTAAAACAAAAACTTAATATTTGAAGACACTATCAAAGTTTGTTCACCCAGGAAATGACTGTCACTTCCAAGACCTAGTACAGCGCTATTCTCCCAACGATTTGCATGTTATATGTGTAAAACTTCTGAATTTGTTAACAACGAGCTCTTATGTAAATGGAATGGGTGAGAATTGTTTCTACACGGAGGTATGTTTAGAAATATAGGTGTCGTGTGAGCTTGAGGATATAACAGAAGTTGGCTGTGAATTCTACTACATAGATTCTACTAGGTATTTTATTGGTAGTTCTTTAAAAGAGTAAGTAACAATTATAAAGTTTTCTGTTAAAAAATAGTCACTTTTTCGTTAAGTCTCAAAAAATATGAATTCTTGATACCTACTGCACCTACAAAAAATTGAGACTGAATCCAAAATTTTAGATTTATAAGTTAAGGTCGCTAAATTTATTGCATGAAAAAATCGATCAACTTTATTGAAAAAATTATAATTCTTATTTTTTTGTGAAACCTATTTTTTTAAATACTTCTCTATAATTCTAAAACGCGATATTAACATGAGAAAACCGTAAACCTTGAATTTGAATATGTATTCTAAAAAGAATCTCCGACATAAGCAAGCGGCGTTACAAGATCTCACCTTTGAAAAATTATAGTGGCGTTTTCCATCGGATATTTCCTTTCCAGAATATAGAACTGCTTGACCTCTCGAGGTTAGTCACATTTGAAAAAGCAAACGGATATAGGCATAGGTGCAACAAATAAAATCGCAATTGGCCACGATTTAGTTCCATGATAACATGCTGCGAAGGGAATCTTTCGTTCTTATTTAGGTAAAAATGTGATTTTGTAGTCAGTGAGATTGTCGAAGGCCTAATTCATCTTCTTTCAATATCATTCTATATCAAATGAAGATAACTGATGACAATACTGATGTGCTATCAGGTGATCCATTATCTAATTTATTGGGGTTCAGCCGCTAAAAAACAAAAAGTTTTATTGAGAAATCAAATATAAATCCTCACAATTCAATGCCAGCATGCGATACCCCTATACCAAGCATCGAAATATTACCAACATATAAACACCATCCACATAATAACAAAAAGCACTTATCAAAAATCCCCAAGTTCCAACCAAAAAGCGGCCAGATCCATATAATTACCGTGAACTTCCGACAATAACGAGTGGGCGAAGTTTCGTGCTAATTAATTACTTTGCGAGTGGAAGATGGATGGGCGCGACAGTTCGAGACAAAATATCGGGTCAAGAGAAGACAATCTATCATATTGATGGTGTTCGTTAACGCTGTTATTGGATTTATTACTGAGATTGACTAGCTATATCGGCCAAAGGACGGTTTAAATAATTTCTGTAATAAAACGAATATTTTCTTCATTTGGAGATATCTATCTCTTAGATTCGGTGGCGTCGTTGTATTACGGTACGACTGCAATGCTCTCGGGTTCGATCCCCGGGTCGGGCAAATAGTATTTAATTATTCTATTTAGTATCAGCCCGGAGCCTGAAATTTATGCCCGGTATGACGATAGGCTCGCCCTCAATCACATACACGCAGCGAAAAGTGGGTGCAATAGTTGCGCCTCTGCCTACCTCTTTGGAGATAAACGGCGTGATGTGTATGTATGCATGTACTATCTTTTAGGGGCTAGGATTTTCAAATATTATACTAAACAAGAGCGGACAAGCAATTTACTTTTCTAGCGGTAGGAGCTACAACTGTTCCGAAACAATGCTAGCTGAATAAGGTTATCAAATTAGAAGACTCACTCAATCCGACTTAAGTACAGAACAAGATAAGTGCGTTGGTACTGACGAATGTCATCTACAAAATGGATATAATCCTACTAGTTGCCATTCCTATGCGGTGTCACGTTCTACAACCTGATGATGGGTATCCACTTTGCTTCATAAAATTTACTATGGACGTGGCAGTTACGCTGCAAGTACTATGTTAGTGCCGTTTGAAGGACATTGTAGCCAATGTATTGGGGTTTTTTTTTGGCATTAAATGACGATACGAGCATGCCGTTCGCCTGACGGTAAGCGATACAACCACCCATAAACAGTAGAAACACCATCCAGCACCTTGAGTTTACAAAATACTGTGTGGCATTCCATGGCGCTCGTCATCCTGAGACATAAGACGTTAAGTCTCATTATGTCCCGTTGTTACACTGACTACAACGTCCTTCAAGACGAAACACAACTGTGCATGTACACTGCTGCTTGGCGGTAGAAATAGACATTGCGGTGGTACCCACCCAGACGGCCTCTTACATATGAGAGAGACCTACCATCAGTAAAATTATGAGACTTAACATTTAACGTCTTATATGAAGTGTAGTGCCAGGTAACAAAAAATAATATCATAGCAAAAACTTGGCCTTCCATTCAACTATAAGCAGTACAAGCTGAGCATTAAAGTTGTAAATGCCCAACTTTGCTGAAAGAACGAGGTGGTGCAGACACTCGCTAAAATTCGTTTTAGTGTATCGGGTGAGTGACAACTTACTGACAGCACCGAGCCCCGGAGACGGGCGTGTGATCGCTTTCATGCAAAATGTATGACAGGATTTTTACCTCTCCAATTCTCTCAATCCGGACCGCTGTTTTACCATAAGTACGTTTTATAAAAGCTAATTTTCATTTAGTGTTACCGTTCGCGTACAATTCCAAAATAGTTTATAATTCTCTAACACAAACTTGTTTCGATGACACGACAGCAAATAATTCCCGATATCAGCAGTAAATATATGTTTGACTCTCACACGTTAACATATAACAAAGATAAGTAAGCAATAACACAGGTAAAACCAGAAGCTGAGCAAGTCGAAAATAAATCATACACAAAGAGTCGAAAGAGCAATTCCTTTGAATCACGTCTCTCGTTATTTACTCATTAAAACTTCGAATTGCAGGCGTTCCCAATTGAGGGAAAGTGAAATTAAACTTTTCAATGACACGGGGAAAGATGTTTACCTACACTTCATGGAACTTTTGCATTTTTAGCAAAAACGTAATTTACTTTTGGATTGTGAAGATTAAAGAATCAGCACGCGTTGAGTAAATTATGTTCTTTTTCCATTTATTTGAGGATATTGGAAAATTCTGATGAAATTTTCGAATTTCTACTCTGAAAGCTGTCCACATAATTTTGCCTCGTATTCGGTGAATTGAATGATTAAAAAATGTAATTTTTGTAATGACTATGTCGATTTTAATTTTATTTGTTGAATTTTTAAGAGTAGAAAAATAAAAGTAGCTTCGGAATATCAAATTGGCGTTAAAAGTGGAATTAGGCTGACCCAGTTCTTAAGCCATACTAAGCATTTGGAAAACGTTCTAAGAAAGATAAGGCATTGGCTTGAGAAAAGTAGCTGGAAATAAAATGTGGAGAACCAAAAGCCTCAAAGATTCGGACCTGAAACCCTTATCTTAATGACGTTCATGATGTATGTTAGTTAATTGAAGATGCTGATACAGTGATTCGTACAATGAAGTACCTAAATAATGTCACTTTAAGATGTCTAATTAATTAATTATAGTGCCGGCATGCTATGATGTCTGTTTTGGTGTGTGTCTGCTCATCAAGTTTTGTATTAATTCATAACTACGTTGAAGGAGCTAATTGCTGTACATTATTGACAATGTGACGTGCAGTTTTACGACATAACTGGGCATTTTCTTTTCGAAATTTGAAATTTGAAATAATTATTATAGGATCGCTGGCCAGCACAACTTCTACCTCCAGCAAGCTCGCGTCGTCGTTTTTATATCATAATGAATAGAGATTTCACTTCATTATTGTAATATGTCAAAATGGCCTGCATAGCGTACCGGTTTGTGAGACATAATAAATAAAACTTAGTAATATAGTAAATATGTTGAGTTATATATACTATGTTGTTATACTATGTTGAGTTCAGTCGCTTTTATATTATGAAAATGTATGCTGAGCTATCTCGTCTATTCACCCTGGATGCTGTTTTTCTTTTCGTGTCAACGCCAGAGAGATTATTTAAATAGTCCCAATTGTAGCTTTTTAGTCTGATACAAACATTTCTTAAAGGTTCCCCACCTACCAACGTAGCTACATGTATTATTTATCACGATAAAAATATATTGAAGCCCGTCAACCATCCTCATAACCAGTTCGAGTATTATGAAGTCAATAAAACTTATAATAAATTCAGTGGTTGCCATAGTTATTCGATGGCAAGTGAGCCGCATCCCAATCGGTCTCAAATAAAAATATCGATTTCATTCTCCTTTGTGTGTTTGGAGCCTAAAGTGGGCAAATAATAAAATAAGGCGCGGTTTCCAAATCCAATAATATCACGGGTGCCACTAGCGTTGCAGCAAATTTATAAACAGTAGAGGAAGTTGGTGATAGTGTGTTCTACCTTTATCTTCTCCCTGGGTGAAGTAAAACTATATACACATTGATTCTTAGCATAAAAATATAGTTAAAATTTTTATAACAATGTCCAACTATTGTTAACACATTTATTTGCTTTGTACAAATACTGCTCTAGATTTCATTCAAGCGTTTCTATCGTCTAGCATTTACATTTATTAATTTTTATCCTTCGTTGTAGCAAATACCTCTAGTATTTAGTTATTTATACAAAATCTTTTCATCCACTTCGGTATTACTTCGTAGCCATTGACTACATAGAAGCATTCCATATTATCTTTTCATTTTTATCCTCCTTCTTATCCTTTATGACTGCCTCGGTGGCGTAGTTGTACTACAGTACGACTGCAAAGCTGAGGTCTCGGGTTCGATCCCCGGGTCGGGCAAAGTGATATTGAGTTTTTCTATTCTGTATCAGCTCGGAGTCTGGAATTTGTGCCCGATATGGCGATAGGCTCGGCCCCTATCGCATCATGGGACGGAATAACGGCGAAAAGTGGGTGCACTAGTTGCGCCTCTGCTTACCCCTTCGGGGATAACAGGCGTGAGTGTATATGTATATGTTTTATCCTCCATTGCGGCACACACTAGTATAGATATTTATTTGTATAAAATCTTTTCATCCAACTTACAATACTACATACCCATTGACTACACCGAAGCCCGCACTCCAACCACAAACGGCCCGTTTCGATTGTGACGGATGTCGCGCCCGGAATTTAATATTTATCGGTAAGAACCTTTGGCAATGTGAGAGTATTTCAAATTATTTAGCCAAGGGATTATTTACCTAGTGAGCTACTAACCTCCTCTTAAGTGTTTATCTCCTTGTATTCACTTAGAATTTCTGAAGTAATAAAATATGAATTTGTTTTATTAAACTTTTTCTTTCTTACTGTTTGCTTTGGCTGCTTTAGAAGTTATTTTGTTGATAGGTTCTTGTTGAGTTTTGAAGTATTTGAGAAAGATATGAGTCTTTTATGTGTCTTCAGTCCTCATCAATCTATTATATAGAATATGATATAGACGGCGTCAATATTGTAAAAGCACTAGAAACTAAATCAACAAACAAAACAAACAACACAATCACTGTGTCCATTAAATTCTCGAGGAGGAAAAATCAGTGTCTACTGTAAGAAATTTAAGGTCCCCCTAAACGTGAGCCCCGGGGGTCCCTCGGCTGCTGTATTATTAAACGAGGGCCTGTAGTTATTAAAAGGGAAAGTGCAGTGGCGCGATAGGGACTAAACACCTTCGGGCTTTGTTTGGTATTGGAACGGGATTTTCGATCGATAAATTCTTACTTTCATTTACGTGTTTTGATTTTGAAACGATAATGTTTTTGTGACTGCCTCGAAGGCGTAGTTGTATTACGGTACTGCAAAGCTGAGATCTGGGGTAAGATCCCCGGGTCGGGAAAAGTGATATTGGGTTTTTCTATTCAGTATCAGCCTGGACCCTGGAATTTGCGCCCGATATGGCGATGGGCTCGCCCCCTATCACGTCATGTGACGGAATACGCGCGGCGAAAAGTGGTTGCGTTAGTTGCGCCTCTGCTTAACTCTTCGGGGATAAAGGGCGTGTGTGTGTGTATTCGAATATTAGTGTATAGAAGACCATAACGCTCAGTCGGATACATTTCTTAAGGCAGGGTGTTATATTTGAGTAACCGCTGAGGGTTGCCAAGTCTATCGATGGCCTATATTATTTGAATAACATTGTAATTATCATCTGATATAATGTAGACCCTATACCGTGCTAAGGGTAAAAATACGTTTTCCACACCACCTTTACCATTCCTTGGAAACAGCTCAACATATTTATGATTGCAACCTACAAAGCTTGAACACACTACAATAACATCAGAAGTGAGTGTGTTAAGATATAAAACTTTCCTATAGAATTAACATAATGGTGTGAAATTAAAGGCCTGTACATATTGTAACTTTTCTTTGACGCTTAAACATTATGAAGTCTCCCGTGGATTTGTGCACGCACCCTCTTCTGAATGAATTATTCAAAGCAGTAAAACACAGGGTAAGAACTTTAAAGAGCCGGTTGTCTGTCCGTCTGTCAATAATGTGCCTTAATTTGTTTTATATTGCACTTGGTTGCCGGTTTTTTAATCAGAATCACTCAAGGTTTGGGGGAGATCGTATAATGAGTTTTCACGGTTTATTTCAGAATTTGGGTGTGATAAAATTAATAAACACAGCTGCTTGTTAAGTACGTTTTTGTAGAGCGTCTTGCAGTTTTGTTTTATTGACGTTTTGACCGACGTTTAGAGTTCAACGTCCCCAAAATATCCAGCAGTGAATTAAAATAAAACTTAGTTTGTGAGAAAGACATTTATTTCCTTGACTTCGGGACCTTAAGTACATTGGCGGGAGAATCTTGACATCGGGATGTTACTTTTACTTAGCACCAACTGTTGACGCTTATGAAAGATTAGATTTTGACAACTCAAATAAATACACGATTAGACACTTAGCGCCCGTGATATATTTTTCTGGGAAAAAAGTCCCGCTATATATTTCCCGGGATAAAAAGTAGCCTAAAACCTTCATTGGGTCTTAAATTAGCTCCATGGCAAATTTCATCGAAATCCGTTCAGTAGTTTTTGAGTATATCGCGTACGGAGACGGCGGGCGACTTTGTTTTATACCATACTAGCTTTTGGCCGCGGCTCCGCCCGCGTGAATGAGTTTTCCCGGGATTAAAGTCCCGCTTTATATTGTCCCGGGATAAAAAGTAGCCTATGTGTTCATCCAGAACATTATCTACCTGTGTGCCAAATTTCATCGAAATCCGTTTAGTAGTTTTTGCGTGAAAGAGTAACAAACATCCATACATTCTTACAAACTTTCGCGTTTATAATATTAGTAGGATATATTCATCATCATTGCGTATGGCTAATAAGCCACCATTAAGTATCCTGCATGGATCAAATATTTAGGTCTAGTTGCCTCAACTTACACTATGTATACCTATTAAGGATTAGACTTCTGCTAAAAATATTTTCAGGAGTAATGTAGCTTCCAATTAGTGAAAGAATTTCCAAAATCGGTCCAGCAGTTTTTTAGTTTATCCATTACAAGCAATCAAATCATTCCTCTTTATAATATTAGTATAGATAAGGTAGCCGATTAGTTAATAGTTTAATTTATATTAGTTACGTAATTAAATGTATTTTAATATTAAATACTAACCAATTTTACTATTCATACATTCATACTTCACTACATCTACCGAATTACCCTCTCCTATCAGCGAAATAGAAACTAGACAACAGAATGATAAAATACTTTCCCACTCCACACCAGTAAAGATCACATTGAGTTCCAAAAAAATATCCCCTGCTTAGCCAGGGAAATATTTTTTGTATTGTGCAAGATTTCTTATAGTTCTCATTCTCTTCACGTCATCGTTATCTGGGGTGGCACGCATATTTACTGCCGACGCTGTCACCGGCAGGGATATATTTTGTCGCATTTTAATAAAATTTACTCCTTGAGGGCAAAGGCGACAGGCCGCGTGCGATTTATAGTCTACAGCCTAACCCCGCGTTTCGTATGATTTTCAATATCGATACTTTTTGGATGCCTTTCTTTAGAATCCGTTGAGTTGGGATTTTTAAAAGGTATATTTTTTTACATACAAAATATATAGCGTGTCATCTCACTTTTCAGAGGAAGATATATATAATACCTTCTTTTCACAAAAACTTACTACTTCAATTACATTTATTCTATTTACAGACTTGTTAAATTGTCCACTTACTATATCTGTTCTGGCGGTAAGACTCTCATATGTAAGAGTCCGTCTGGGTGGGTACCACCGCAATGTCTATTTCTACCGCCAAGCAGCAGTGTGCATGCACTGTTGTGTTTCGGTTTGAAGGGCATTGTAGGCCGTGTAACTACAACAGGACATAATGAGACTTAACATCTTATGACTCAGGATGACGAGCGCAGTGGAATGCCACACAATATTTTCTAACTCAAGGTGCTGGATGGTGTTGCTACTGTTTACGGGTGGTCGTGTCGCTTACCATCAAGCGAACGGCATGCTCGTCTCGTCATTCGATGCAATAAAAAAAATCTATGAAGGTTCCTCATTTTTCTTTTTATTTAAGACACACAGAATACAATCAAAACATACAATAATGACTATAGCTAGGGTTAGTACTTCAATGTTAGTAATCCAGTTAGTACTTAATTGATTTATTTATTTCCATAATATCTTCATTACGCAATAAAATGTATGGATTATAAATAAATGTAATATTAATATAATACCTGATACAGAATTAATAAGGGAGTGTCGACGTGAAGAGGCGAGCACGTCGTAAAACGTTCGTAAAAATTATATGATCCCATAAAAGCGAGTGATATTAATGTTCCGGTGAAACACCAGAAATTTGTCCTGGATGTATGTTCTTATAGCAAATAAATATTATTTACACGAATGGATATACCATTTGATCAAAACTAATATGATCTTTATGTTTGTGCTTTTATGTAGTTCATTTATGAGTTTTAATGGCTCTATAAGCCTAGTTCAAAATAAGTGTCTCATTAGCAACTTAGAAACACAACAAAAAACTACAATGGTAATCTGACCGCTTAATCTATACTAATATTATAAAGCTGAAGAGTTTGTTTGTTTGTTTGTTTGAACGCGCTAATCTCAGGAACTACTGCTTCGAATTGAAAAATTATTTTTAGGAAAGAATAATTCCTCTTGAAATGATCTAAAAAAATGTCCGCAACAGTATATGTCTATCTTTTAAGATTAACTCACTAGACCCGTTTTTATGGTAATCAAATTTGGTCGAAATTAATGCATTATTTGTTAAGAGTTGTATAAAGATTAATATTATCAACGTCATAATATTAATCTTTATCCAAATAAATGTGTTGGATAGAGTGATTCAACGGGAAGGTTTTTATGTACTTTTAGCCCGGAAAAACTTATAAACGCGGGCGAAGCCGTGGGCAAAAGCTAGTACATCAATATAAGTACGACCTCGTAACCGCCATTTTGAAAGTGTTCAAACGCGAATACATATAAAAAGGGTAAACAAATAATACAGCTACGGTTAAAACACATAACGAAGCATAATGTTTTCAAAATTGAGAACGAATTCGAAACGCGACCGATTCTTAATGGAACGAAAAAACGGTCCGCGTCAACTGGCCGCATTAAATAAATGGACTGTTCTATAAAAAAAACTCACAACCCGCTCACGTACGCGCCCGGAATGGGCAAAAACTTAATGAAACGATTGTTTGATCACCATTAAAAGTTTTCGAAATATTCCAGTGTTTACTGAGGGCGTTGTGTAAACAGAAAATACGAATTGTTCACAATGGCGCGAAATTCAAATTTCGAATAAGACTGTTCGAACGATAAGCGTTGTTACTTGCAAATGTTAAGTTCCCACTGCCTTGCTTTTATTTACGTTGTACTGAATTGACTTTCCAGAAATTTATAGCGGTTTATGTTATTAATAGACTGTTTGGTGATTTAATTAAAGATTATTTAACTATAATTAATAATGTATTAAATAAGCAAGAGAGACAAATTTCTAATTCTGATCGAGTAAAAATCCACTAAAACTTAGAATTACTTTTTAAATTAATGAAATACCTTCAAAAGCCTGATGTATAAAATGTTAAGAAAGGAATTATTGCCTTAATTAAAATTTGTCAATTATGTACTACTTTACGCAAACAAAGCCATGCGCTATATTTCAGAATACAATAGAGAATATTTGCAACTTAGTGTTGTTCGCGGTTTCACCCGCGTGAAAAGTCTTTATCCCTAAATAATAGAACTACGCCAGAGCCATCTACTTTAAAAGTCAGATTAAAAATATCCATTAATAATCTTATGCAAACCTTAATCCTCCCGGTTATCGACTATGATGATGTGTGCTACTTTGATCTGAATGCAGATCTACTCAACAAACTCGACTGTCTTCTTAATAACTGCATTCCATTCGTTTATTAACTTCGCAAGTTTGGCCACATCTCTTCTTTTTTTTTTTTTTTTTACATGGCCATCTTCGGCGCATTAGGGACGGCTGCAGGCTTCCTCCGACTCACGTCTAAGTTGTCGTCCGCAACCGCCCCTGCGCGTACCGCTGTTGCGGTCCTTTTCCTGTTGTTGCGGGGGCTCAGAAGCCCCCGTACACCGCAGGACGCCCTTTTGGCGTCCGAGGCAGCGTGAGACACGCTGCCGTCCATCACGGGGGTCACAGAAGTTGGCTAGACTAATAGGTGGGCAGAACCTCCCGCCCACCCGTGACCCCCGGAGGCCCCTATTAGTCGCCTTTTACGACAGGCAGGGGATACCGTGGTGGAATTCTCCAAACGCCCCCAATCCACAGGGCGGCACATCTCTTCTTACCGATCGCAGTTAAATTGGCTTCCCATACGTCAGCGCCGTTAGTTGTGTGCGCTCACTACCCTCTTTTCTATTCTTACCTCTCTTAACCCCTCCTTACCTGTCTTCCAACTTCGTTTACCGTTGTGATACCCATGATAGAAACCTGCGTTCGTCTAGCAACCTCCTTCTTAAGTGTCCTCCTCATAGCTCTGATTTCCTTCACTCTTCCTTTGCTCTCCAGTCCATCTTTCTCTGGAACGCACTCCCGCTCGAAATCAGGTCATGTACAACACGGCTGGAATTTAAAATGAGAGTTCGGCAATTACTTCTCGCCAAAGTAGCAGATTCTCATCATTAGCTTATTAAATACGTATTTATTTGTATATGTATGTATTTATTTATGTAGGTTTGTAATTGTTTATGTATATATGTTAAATAATTATTTATGTATGCAGTTATATATATGTAGTAAAAGTATGTATACATATATTATCTATACTAATATTATAAAGCTGAAGAGTTTGTTTGTTTGTTTGTTTGAACGCGCTAATCTCAGGAACTACTGAACCGATTTTGGAAATTCTTTCACTAATAGGAAGCTACATTACTGATGAGTGCTATAGGTTACTTTTTATCCCAGGAAAATATTTTTATCCCGGGAATACTTTTTATCAAGGGCGGAGCCGCGAGCAATACCAGTATAAGTAATATACAACCGCTAGAACATGAATTCAGGTGAAAAGTAATGTCATAAAAATATTGTGCCGAGTGAATAATTCGGCGAATTTGGAAAGTAAATGCGTAGTTCTCTTCGAGATGCCACGTCTGTCAGTCCGGCTGTCACTTATGACGGCACAGATGCTAGGACAAAAATTACACACCAGCGGGAAACGTGGAACAATATTAAAAGGTATTTTATAGGCCACGAAATTATAAGCGACCAAGCGGTGCGAAAATTATACCACAATTTGGTCTAAATGAAATAATAAACATAATTTTTGATAATTCGACATAAAAAAAATATTATTAAATTTTTCCGACCACTTTTGCATAAGTCTTATTGTCATTTTAATTTGTATTAAATATTGCAAACTATTGAAATAATTTCACCGGTTATTTTACCCTCAATTTAAAACGTATAAAGATTGTCCGATATATTTTAGTATTGAAAAAGACCTTCAACTTAGTGGATGGGTCTTGGTTGCTCACGGTCTTCGTTCAGAAAACTATACTTCGTTCGTATATGACGTCGCGAAAGTTACACTTCCACAATTTATGATCATTTGGCGATTTTACAACTACCCGGTATATATCATAAATGTTATTAAATTTATTTATAACTAGCTTTTGCCCGCGGCTCCGCCCGCATTAAAAGTTTTTCCGGGATAAAAGTTCCAGTTTATATTTTCCCGGGATAAAAAGTAGCCTATGTGTTAATCCAGGACATGATCTACCCGTGTGCCAAATTTCATCGAAATCCGTTCAGTAGTTTTTGCGTGAAAGAGGAACAAACATCCTTACATCCATACATCCAAACATCTAAACATCCAAACATCCAAACATCCATACATTCTTACAAACTTTCGCCTTTATAATATTAGTAGGATAGCATCCAAGTTGCAATAGTTTTGTTGAAACAATACTCTACAATATTGCATGCCTTCCCTAACAATCAGTTCAAAAGCATTCCCAATGTTAATTGTGTGTTGCTCAATTGTTTTTATTTGCATGAATCAAATTTAATTGCGTCTACGTGTTTAGCATTCCCAATTGGACGGGAAAAGACGAACATTTATAGACATGGTAAGCATAGACAGTGTGTAGTTAAGTTTTGGACGTAGATCGCCTTTACAATTTTTTTAAAACCACCACAATTCCATTAGATAACGGTCAACGACGTATTACGAATTCCTCTAAAACCACCACATATTTTGTAAATGTAATATGGTGAAAAACCCCATAATAATGATTATTTTCAACACATCGCCTTTTAGACTAAGCTGGATTACGTCAAACATGAAAAACGTACATCAGTTTCATAATTTATTTATATATTGTACACCCAAAAGAATACAATAAATTAAGGCAGAGAGGTAGTAGAATTAGCGGCCTTATCGCTCGAAGCAATCTCTTTCAGACAACGATGGGATGGAAATAAGAGAAGTAGCGAAAAAAGTTACTTTATGTTGTATACTAATGTTATATACGTCATAATCATGTGGAATGCAAAAGCTTTTAGTCAAGATTTTCGACGGTTCCGTAGAACAAAGTCGTATATGCAAAATGTTAGCTTTTCAGTAGAGCGCTTTGAAAGTCGTTAGTTTGTATTCATGTGCGAATTAGTGCTATTTTCACACATTAAGTTCAAAGTTGTTACTGAACCCTATAGAATATAATGTTTTGTTCACTATAACTTGTGATTTTCACAATTAACTTAGACTTTCAAAGCGCTCTACTGAAAAGCTTCGTTTTGCATATACGACTTTGTTCTACGGAACCATCGTTTTATTTGGACTTCTATTCACAACCACAAAATCTTCAGTCCAAACCCTTACAATGAAGACACAAATCTTATAACACTCCTCTTTTTCTGTCGAGGGTTAAGACAATATACAAATATTATAAATGTAAGGAAAATATAACAGTAGATATTAAAGTATAAGTATGCGTGACGTAAGGAGTCATCGAGTCGACATCTGGTCCCTCCGCCTCTTCCATGTAGAGCCACCTAATGGCGCCCCAAACTTAACCGCTCCTTAAACTACATTGTCTTCGAGAATTGGAATATAATGAAGGCCTCGGAGCTCTGACCTAATTGTGTGTGGTATACTTAACGGTATATTTTTAGATGGATGGATGATATGGCATTGTAAGTCCATTTTCCGTTAAGGTAATTAATGCAATACTTTTTATAATAATTACAAAAATATTGAGAAGCAATTAAGAGATTTATCGCTTAATTAAGAAGGAATTAAAGCAATATTTAAAACAAATATCACCCAGAATCATATTCCAGGGAAAAGAAACAAGATATTGCTTTCTACTTAGTTTCATTTACAGACCAAAATTGTGGACCTGAATTATAATAACGTAACAATTTAATTAAACAAAAAACACACTTTCCAAATTACACCAATGAGTTCAAAACATTAAAAACTTTAATTCAAACAACAAGTACATGTCAAGTGATGTAGCCAGCCCATAGCCGCGGGCCAAAATGAACACTGATCTAAAGAAAAAAATCAATTGGCATACTTACTAAGTTGGAACGAAAAAGAGTATGCACGCCGAACAGCGTTTATCGAGGCGGAAAATTGAGCTAGTGCCAATTTTATTTTTCAATTCCGATCCAACTGAAGGACTTGTTTCAAGCGCCGTGTTTATTAATAAAATTAGCTTAGAGCATGTATGTGGCTCGTCTCGTCATTCAATGCAATAAAAAAAGTATAACTATGTAAAAATTAGCATCGCCTCAATCGTTTGCTTGTAGATCTGTATGTTATGGGTTTTCATAAAAGTAGCATTTTGCAATAGGGTATCGTTTTTACAAGATTTAATTTGAATGGTTTATGGTTACTTGCATGAAATTGATATACAAATATAAACCTTTTTAAGAAAAAATTAAACCGCCTTCAACAACGACTAAAAAAACTAAAAACCAAAAAAATATTTAATAGTGAATAAATATACGATAGCATTATTTATATACTGGTAACCAATTTTGGAGTCGGTGCCTATTGACTGAGAGTGTTAAGGCCGTAGTCCACCACGCTGGCCTAATGCGGGTTGGCAGATTTCACATACCTTCGAAATTCAGGGAACCTCTCAGGTATGCAGGTTTCCTCGCGATGTTTTCCTTTACCGTTAATTCGAGCAATAATTCACAAAGAATACACATATAAAGATCAAAGACATGTGCCCTTGGGTTTTGAATCTGCGGACATTCGCCTCGGCAGTCCGTTCCACTCCCAACTAGGCTATCGCCGCTTTTTGTTAGAAGTAAACGCAGAAAATAAGCCGACTTCAAAACCACTACAAATCAAAAAATAATTAAAATTTGTATTCGCTTAGTATATACGTATATTTGGAGTCGATGCCTAATTTAAATTGCCAGCTAAGCTAAGGAAATCCCGCCCTGTGGATTGGGGGCGTTTGGAGAATTCCACCACGGTATCCCCTGCCTGTCGTAAAAGGCGACTAATAGAGGCCTCCGGGGGCCACGGGTGGGCGGGACGTGCCGCCCACCCATTAGTCTAGCCAACTTCTGTGACCCCCGTGATGGACATGTCCGAGACACCAAAAGATGGTCACGGTACGGTGTTTCGGGGGCTTCTGAGCCCCCGCAACAGGAAAAGGACCGCAATAGCGGTACGTGCAGGGGCGGTTGCGGACGACAACTTAGACGTGAGTCGGAGGAAGCCCGCAGCCGTCCCTAATGCGCCGAAGATGGCCGTTTTAAAAAAAAAAAAAGCTAAGGAAATACACAAACAAATATACGAAAACATTGTTCAATTTAAATATATGCTAAGCGAATACAAATTTTAATTATTTTTTGATTTGTAGTGGTTTTGAAGTCGGTTTATTTTTTATTAAAAAGTGTTTATTTATTGCGTTTTGTTACTTAATTATAGGATGGTGTAAACAATACATCGTAGAGACAAGATTGCAGCATTCGCGAATCATCTGCTGTTAGTCATTGAAGAGTTCCATCGTGTATCTCCGAAGATCTTCATCAGATCTACATAAATTATATACTAAAACTTTCCCTAAAAAATATACGTTTCAATATCGAAAACCACACCCAAATCGGATCAGTAGTTTTTGAGAAACACGCGGCCATACAAATTTTACATACATACAAACATACATACGGATCGAATACAGAACCTCCTTTTTGAAGTCGGTTAAAAATACTGAAAGACTGGATGAAATTGGGCCATGAGTAAATCGTGTCCTGGATTACACATAGGATACATACACTTTTATGCCATCAATTTGATTCCAAGGGAAAAAATCTTATTTTTTATCTGATTTTTTAAGTAGATGGCGTTGGCGTCGTAGTGCTTTAGGAACTTTTGCAGCGGGAAAGGCTTTTCACGTAGACGAAGCCTCGATCAACACCTAGTATACCATAAAGATTGTGACAATTTTAGATTCAAGTACCAATGGGGTTAGAATGTGAAAAATAAGTCCGTGCTCAGCAGTGAATAGTAGGTATAATATATTTATTTATTTATTTGCACTTTATACATTTAATGTACAGGGGGACTTAATGCCGTAAGCATTCTCTACCAGCCAACCTTAAGGTGGTGCAGAGATAATCATGGTAGGTGCATCAAAGGTGTTCAACTTCATTAATAAAAAATATAAACATAAATACACGATACATACATAAACAATAATACATAATATTTATAATAAATATAGGTAGACATATAAGTATATGTATATAGAAGTGGACGATAGCCTAGTTGGGAATGGAACGGTCTGCCGAGACAATGTCCGGAGGTTCGAAACCCAAGGCACACACCTCTGACTTTTCAAAGTTACGTGTGTATTGTTAATCAATTATCGTTCACTTTAACGGTGAAGGAAAACATCGTGAGGAAACCTACATACCTGAGAATTCTCCATAAAGAATTTCGAGGGTGTTCAATATAATACAGGGCTGGTACGGTTTGGTTACTTCTAACAATTATACAAACATCCAAACATTCTCACAAACTTTCGTAGTTATAATATTAGTGAAAAGTAAGATTACCGCTGGATATTATAAGAAAATAGTATGGTTTCTACGGCTTTACTAGTAAACTACACAACAAATTCTAATCTTTGGCAAAGAAACAAATTGAAGTCTGGAAATATATAGTCCAGTCTCCAAAATTCGATGCTGTTGCCTACTTAATGATCTCGCAAAGCAAAATCTATACTAATATTATAAAGCTGAAGAGTTTGTTTGTTTGTTTGTTTGAACGCGCTAATCTCAGGAACTACTGGTTCGAATTGAAAAATTCTTTTTGTGTTGAATAGACCATTAATTGAGGAAGGCTTTCGGCTATATAACATCACGATGCAACTATTAGGAGCGAAGAAATAATGGAAAATGTAAAAAAAACGGGGAAAATTATTCATCCTTGAGGGCTTCCATTGCGTGCGCTGGGAAAACGGTTCAAGATACCAAAATTATATGTATGAAAGAATTATTCCTCTTGAAATGATCTAAAAAATTATCCGCGACAGTATATGTCTATCTTTTAAGATTAACTCACTAGAACCGTTTTTATGGTAATCGAATTTGGTCGAAATTAATAACTCTGTCTGTCGCGCTTTCACGCCAATACTACAGAACCGATTTAAATGGAATTTGGTACACAGATATTTTAGAACCTGAAAAAGGCTACTTTTTATCCCCGTGAAATATAAAACGGGACTCTTATCCCGGAAAAACTCTTTCACGCGGGCGGAGCCGCTGGCAAAAGCTCACGAAGTAAAGAAAGGAGCTAGTACTTGATATATTTGTACATATAAGGAAGTTTAGTGGTGAAAAAGTACAAGATTTTTTGTATTAAAATTCACAGCTACTGAGCTGTCATAAAACACACACTGAAAACTCTCCATGGTGACTCGTCCCGAAGCATCCGTGGGTACACATTCAGTAAAACAGACCGACATTACTTTGGCGACCATCTATAACTCTCCATAATTTGATTGTATTTGGATTAGGTAAGCACTAACCACCAAGAGTACTATTATCACTTTGCCTTACAAAAAATACTATTCAATAAATTATCTTGAACATGAAATACGCAAATGGAAAACTAGTTACAAAATTCGATCACACGCAAACCTTCTAATATTTACGAAGATAATGTCATCAGCCAAGAATCACAGTGATCTGCCGATCAGCCAAGAATAACGCCGTGGCGAGGGAGTTAGTGACAGAACTATCAATCATAGGGGTCGACACCAGAGTGGCTGTTTTTGTCTCCCTGTCGCCGGCAGATGAGGTTTAAGCAAATAGCCAGACAAATGATCGACGAGACAAATTGTTTAAGTGTCAAAATGTTGCGGCGTATCTAATTTGTTTTTGGGAAAATATGACAGCGGTTTCCATAGGTTAGTGGCATAGGCCTAGTCACGGCGGGGCAGTGTGGGACGCTTGCCCCACCCTGGCTCTGTCAAGCCTAAAAAACTAAATTATCTAGGTACTAACTACAATCCTTCCTACTAATATTATAAAGGCGAAAGTTTGTAAGAATGTATGGATGTTTGTTACTCTTTCACGCAAAAACTAAGGAACGGATTTCGATGAAATTTGGCACACGGGTAGATCATGTTCTGGATTAACACATAGGTTACTTTTTATGCCGGGAAAATATAATGCGGGACTTTTATCCCGGGAAAACTCATTCATGCGGGCGGAGCCGCGAGCAAAAGCTAGTAATTAATATCCGTAAGAAAATTCACATTTGACAGTCGCCAGTCGACGCAATTATTATAGAACGGGATATCATTTTTTTTATAATTACTACATCCATGTAGTTTAAAAGACTCAACTGTTTACTTTTTTCCGTGTACATACAGATACAGGGTGCTGTAGGGTGTAACCTTTTTGTATGAACAAATTAACCGGGATAACACTTCGGGTATAGTTTGCTAGTTACATATTATTTTATCTGCTGCCCCACCCTGAGCCCATGGCTAGCTACGCCCATGCTTAGTGGGGAATTTTGTTATTGCTATAATTTCTTCAGTGATAGAAAATACTGCAGATCATGGTTGAGTTACAAATCATTTGTAATAATCACATCCCCTACTGACAATCGGACTGACGGACAATTCGCAGAATAGCATTTTGCACACTCATGCCTTTTTATCTCCGAAGGGGTAGGCAGAGGCGCACCTAAGTGTACCCACTTTTCGCCGAATAAAGCATATAGATATACGAAATTCGCACACGGATTTCCAATATAATGTAATTACCCCCATTGAATAGGTGAGCTTTATAAAAGAACTAGCTTATACCCGCAGCTCCGTCAGACTTAATAGGATTTTTTGGAATCACTACATTGTATAAAACAAAGTCGCTTCCCGCTGTTTGTCCCTATGTAGGTATGCTTAGATTTTTAAAACTATGCAACGGATTTTGATGCGGTTTTTTTTTAATAGATAGAGTGATTCAAGAGGAAGATTTATATGTATAATTTATCCCGGGGAAATATAAAGCGCGACTTGTATTGCGGAAAAACACATTCACGCGGGCGAAGCCGCGATCAGAAGTCTAGTAAAAGTATATATAAACCTGCCTTTTGAATCACTCTTTCTATTAAAAAGCGCACCAAAATCCGCTGCGTAGTTTTAAGGATCTAAGCACACATAGGGACAGACAACGGGAAGCGACTTTGTTTTATACTATGTAGTGAGGTCAATGCATTTTATACTCTTTGTACATGACATTACGTTATTTTTAAAATTCCGTACCTCAAAAGGAAATAAAACCCTTACAGGATCACTTTGTTGTCCGTCTGCCTGTCTGTCTGTCAAGACCCTTTTTCCCAGAAACGCGTAGAGATATCAATTTGAAATGTATATCAAACACTTTGGTCTACGGTCTCTGTCAGCTGTGAAAAAATCAAAGTAAGTCAACGGGATCAAAAGACCGTTTATGTCGTATGTTTTCTCATACCTATTGTGCAATTTCGTAAGGGAAACAAAACCTATAGGGTACTTCCCGTTGACCTAGAATCTGGAAATTTGGCAAGAAGCAAGGTCTTAAAGTACCTACATGTATAGGAAACTATCTGAAAACCGTAAATATGAACTTTAATACAACACATCATGGGACGGAATAACGGCGAAAAGTGGGTGCACTAGTGGCGCCTCTGCCTACCCCTTTGGGGATAACAGGCGTGAGTGTGTGTGTGTGTGTATGAACTTTAATAATAAAAAAGCGGATTTTGAAACTTCTTAATTTTGATTAATTTCTTAATTATTTTTGGCGAACTATTGATAAGAATCGGAAACAAACTGCCCAATGCATAATAGGAGTAAAGACTTAACATTTAATTATGTATAAGATATAATAAATTATCATAAATTATTTCACTGTATTCACCCACCAAAAATACTATAGGCCAAAATCTGTAAAAGTCAAAACAAACACCACAAACCGTTTATCCACATTTATCGTATCCTAACTCCGACATTCAGATTTCGACGGGACACAGGAAATGACTTGCAATAACTTGATGGCATGCATGTTATAAAAATAAACTGCATGCAAGCCGAGCTAAATGAATAATGCATACCGTTTGGCTTTTCATCGTGTTGAAATAGTGTTTGTGTTGTTATTTTTCGCTGGAAGCTTGCCCCGAACTGGACATGTCATATATTACACAGTATATTCAGGGATGCCAGAAGTACCAATTTCCTGGTACCTCTACCAGTTTCGAGGGTCTTGTACCATGTACCAACTAAAGTTGTGTTGGTACCAACTTTTGATATCAATCATGAACTGTTTTTTTTTTCTTGTATATAAGAAAATATCGCTATAAGTTGCGCACAAATTGTAGTTTTGGGACCTAAAAAAAAAGGTCGCCGGAAAATTTTTGTACAGATTCTTTATGTTACAGTTGCAATTTATGTATATTATTGTGTGTGTACCATTTTTTTGGTCAAATACCAACTTTCAGTGACATCTGTACCAGTATTAGTGAGACACTATCTGGCATCCCTGAGTATATTATCTGCGAACATGCTTATGAGATGATATTTCATGTTGTTGAGTGCTTTAACATGAGTTGTTGGATAAGAGGGATCTCATTTTAACGATGTGATTGTTTGTGTCTTGTTAGGCGCCGATGTGGATCAAATAAAAAAAAAAGTGTCAGTTTTTATAAGTAACTGTCTTTCTGTGTACCCACTTTTTTTTTGTGGCCATCTTCGGCGCATTAGGGACGGCTGCGGGCTTCCTCCGACTCACGTCTAAGTTGTCGTCCGCAACCGCCCCTGCGCGTACCGCTGTTGCGGTCCTTCTCCTGTTGTTGCGGGGGCTCAGAAGCCCCCGTACACCGAAGGACGCCCTTGGCGTCCGAGGCAGCGTGCGACACGCTGCCGTCCATTACGGGGGTCACAGAAGTTGGCTAGACTAATAGGTGGGCGGCGATTCCCGCCCACCCGTGACCCCCAGAGGCCCCTATTAGTCGCCTTTTACGACAGGCAGGGGATACCGTGATGGAATTCTCCAAACGCCCCCAATCCACAGGGCGGGAGACGTCGGTCAGTCGTCCACCCGACGCCTTCTACGTCTCGTCTGGCGGCGGGAGGGATCACCACTGCGCTGGCGATCCCTCTCGGCACTCTCCTTCCGCGAGAGGACCGGCTCGCCGTAAGGAGGCCCTCTTAGCCTCCACCTCCTTCAGGGCCGGACGTTGCCCGCGACTGAACGCCTCCTCCCGCCAATGAAATGCATCGGCAAGGAATTTGGCGTCCAGGTCCCAGGGCAGAAATCCGGCCAATAAGCAAGCCGCCTCGAAAGAGACCGTGCGGTATGCCCTGACCGCCCGCTGCGCTAAAGCTCTCTGCGGGGCGCGCAGAAGGGCGACGCAGGGGTGGCTCAGGCAGTCAGCCCAAACGGGGCTGCCATAAAGGGCCATGGACCGCACGACTCCCTGATACAGCCTCCGGCAAGGGAAGCCAGGACCTTCCAGGTTGGGCAGCAGGCCGGAAAGAGCGCCCGCTGCCCGGGACAATTTTTTCCTCAACTCCTTAAAGTGGGTGCGGAATCATCATCGGCTATCTAGGACTAAACCCAGATACTTCATGCTAGAGCCGATGGGGATCCGCATCCCCCCAACGACGATGCCGGCACCGGCCGGTGCCCCTCTCCAAGGTCCGTGAAAACACACGGCCTCGGTTTTCTCGAGGGCCACCTTCAAACCTAGACGTTGAATTCTTCCAACTACATGGCCGGTGCCTGCCGCCGCCAGAGTTGCGGCGTCCCGGAAGGTCCCAGCAGTCGCTGTGACTAATGTATCGTCGGCGTAACATGTCACGCCGATGCCCCGAAGATTGGAACCACGGAGCACCCAGTCGTACCCGATGTTCCACAGGAGAGGGCCCAAAACCGAGCCCTGTGGAACACCGCACGACATCGCTCTTCGGTGCCACCCATCGGCGCCCGGATACACCACGTGCCTGTCAGACAGATACGCGTGCACCAGACGCCGGAGATAGGGTGGCACCACGTGGTACCGCAGTGCCTCGTGGATGCAGGGCCAGGGCAGCGAGTTGAATGCGTTGGATATGTCCAGCGACACCGCAATTACAACTTCGCCCCTAGCCACTGCATCCTCCGCCTGTGCCTTCACCCGCAGAATCGCGTGGACAGTGGAACGTCCCCTCCTAAATCCAAACTGCTCTGTGTACCCACTGCAGTCTATTTCTGTTCCCAGATACGAATGTATAGTAAAATTATGTGTCAGACTAAAATCAAAAAAGAAAATAACAGTCCCTATATTTCAGCTCTAGTAAGACATCAAAATTATAATTAAAAACAGTCACAAACGCAAAGAAAACGTAGGCATAATGTCAAAAACAATCAACAACTAAAATGCTTATATTCTAACATGGTGACCTACCTTTGACTTTCTAAACGGAGATGTCCGCTTTTATATGGATGCTGGGCCTCAAAATCTGACCATGCTTAAACTTTATGGATATTAAAGGGACAAAAATATGGATCTTAGATACATGAAAAAATATTTTTAGAACTCTCCATTTAGATCATTTTTTTTTAAATCGTTCGTTTTAAGTGTGGTTTTTAAGCAAAATAAAATAACATAAATCTCGAAATCGGAGGACTTTAAAATCATATGATTTATTGCAACGGCCTAATTTTTGCGAGTAATATCCAAATATATATAAAGGGCCTTACTAATAATCACTGTATATGGCTGTCATAGTTATACAATGTTTTAATATCACTTCCTCTGACGGTAAATGTCAATCAACAAAACAATACAAAACACTGAATAACTATCACAGACGTATACAGCGTTTATTAGTAAGGTGGAAAGTATCTTGGTTAGGATTTTAAGTCCGTTTTTGATGTCCTTTGGAACATGACTGGCACTATAAACAAACTTTAAAAAAATATTTGGTGTAACCAGAATTTTCGGTTTAACGCGCAATTAAAGCAAAGTATTAAAGGCTTGTGTGTCCCGGGCCGAATGCCGGACATGCCGACGGTTTGTTGTGGTTACAGCAAGCACATTACTGCCGGAAAATGTCTTCGAAATTTTATTATAATATTTTGTATGCCCGCAGCTACACCCGCTTTAAAAAGTTTTTCCGGGATAAAGGTCCCGGGATAAAAAGTAGCCTATGTGTTAATCCAGGACATAATCTACCCGTGTGCCAAATTGCATCAAAATCCGTTCAGTAGTTTTTGCGTGAAAGAGGAACAAACATCCATACATCCATACATTCTTACAAACTTTCGCCTTTATAATATAAGTAGGAAAGTAGGATCTACCTATATTACATAACAAACTATAGAAATATTTTTAAAAGAACACGAAACAGTCTCTTTAAATTCGTTTCTGCGTGCACGAACTATACATTCATAGGTACTGGGTTCGATTCCCAGATCTGTAAAAAACTTATTTGAGTTATTCGATCCGTAAAGACACAGTTCTGCGTTGGGTGCAATGGAATTCAAGTCTGATATGGCCATAGGCACGCCCTTAACAATTCACGTTATAAAATGAATAGATACCTATAAACGGACCAGGTATGTGTCAAGTGCAGTAACATCTCTGTCTAACTCCTCGATGATAGAGGCGTTTTTGAAATTTTTGCTAGCTTTGTTACGTCCCATCTAAAAAGAGGCGATGCTATTGATATTGAACAGCCACAAACTGACATTGAGCAGAAAATCAATATCATTCTACCTTACTCAGAGATCGAACACGAGACATTAGCACAGCAGACGTACCTAAGTAAAAAAACCTGATATTACTTTATTCAACCCGAGATTAGAACCAAAGACCTCGGCATTTTATTCGTACCGTAATACAAGTACGCCACCGAGGCATTCTATATTTTAATAACAAAATTTTCCCACATATAACCGCTATGAAACTATAACTTCTAGTTGAACGGACTAAAGAGCAGAAATACGTGAGAGCACTTTAAAAGACCGCATAAAATATGCGACAAAGTAACCGAATGTTTGGAAAGCATGATAAACTGGATAGTCCGAACCGCTGAGGTGGAACGGCTGATAGCGCCCGAATTCAACGTAAAAATATGATGTCCACTTTTGATTGTGTGATAGAGATCTTTCAACTCCGATGGGCTTGATATTGGATTTATTAAGGACTAGACTATTGTTCGTGGCTCCGCCTGAGTGAATGAGTTTTTCCGGGATAAAAGGCACGTTTTATATTTTTCGGGATAAAAAGTAGCTTGTGTTACTCGCTAATAATGTAGCTTTATATTGGTCAAAGAATTTTGGTAATCGTTCCAATAGCTTTTGAGTTTAATCGTTACTAACATACAATACAAATCTTTCCTCTTTATAATATTGGTATAGATTTAAATAAGGGAATAGGTTTTAAACCTGATAGTAAAAAGGTAGTTATTCCATTGAGTCTGTGGTGTGAACTGATGAGCCGATTGGTGATGAACAATGATACTGATGAAAATAAAATAAACCGATAAAAGTCTTTTGTTTCAAAAAGAGTTTTAATTTTATTTTTTTTTTATTATACATAAGACTTCATATGGACGTATTCCAAAGTCCAAACCCTATGTTCATAAAAAGCATATATCGTACCTTTAGGATGAAAACGACACAATTCAAAAAGATAGAAAATTGAGTTATCGTCATAAAATTACTTAAAACGAAGTTCTCAATACAATAATAGTTCAAACACAGCCATATTCAAGCAGGAAAAAGACAAGACTGTTATATCAGTCTCATTTTTATTATATTTTTGAGTGAAGGAATAGCGAGTGCACCTGTGTATTGCACACACACTTGTGCACTCCTCATCTCCTGCGTACCTGGCTGATCTCCGTTGAGATTGGCCGCCGTGGCCGAAACTGGCTAGGAGGATTTCATTCATTTCATTTTTACAAATAAAGGACTAGTTTTTAGCCATTTAAAAATGACAACTCAATTTTCTATTTTTTGAATTGTGTCGTTTTCGTTCTAAAGGTGCGATATATTCACCTAACAAAGAACATCTCAGATCAAGACATCCTTTAGTATATGGCACAAAAATACAGGCTAGGTATAGCTCTTCCAATTACCTCTCCAGTCTTAACCCTATAGATATAGCGAATAGCCTAGAAAAACATATTTATGAGAACGACAAATTCACACTAAGAAAACCTGACCTGGAAAACAACAGACGGCTTAACGTTCCTTACAACGTTTGTGTAAATAATTTAAACTCGGGTAATAAATGAGTTCTCTGGAGACAGCGTCTAGGAACAAAGTGCAGGGTCTTTCTGAACGAAGACTTGCGAAAAGGCGTTCAGACCGCAGATAGTTTCCAAATCCTGCTATTTATGTTACTTATTTGTGATGCGGTATATACCAGTTTTCTTGGAGATGCTGAGCCTAGGAGCTCTTCGTCGGTCTAAACTCTCCAGGATGAATTCAGTTTTATGGTTTTAAGTATTAATTGCTTCTATAGTTTTGCAAGCAAAGTTCCTAGGATGACAGCTGCAATAAATTATTGCCTCCTCACGTTTTAAAATTGACTAGGTAAGTAGATTAAATGTATTACGTTCGTTTCCCAATTTAAATGTTTTAGGAAGTTTACCTAATTAGTCTTCTATATAATTATGTACTTATATTTTATGTTTATACAAGTCTTATGTCAAATTAAACTTTGAATGATGAAAGTACTTACCAAAATATCTTCAATGTTTACTCAAACCTTACACGTTACATGTACGAACATAAACCTTGAATAACTAAAACACAACAAAGGCGTTTATAGCAATGTTATCTCAATAAGATCCTTCCTTGTTTCCTTCCTAATTTAGAATCTTCGCTTGGCAAGTGCCCCTCAGAAACTTGGCAAATCCGACTGACCATTCAAACTAATGAACTGCTTGCGAGAGGCTATCCTGCGTCTTGTTTTGCTTTGATTCACAAAGTGTGATGTTTTTTGTACCTAACAAAACATTCGAGGGTTGAATAAACACTGGATTCAATTAAGCCGTTTCTCGTTTCTTTGTATACCTATTTGGTTAGTTGGTATATCTTAATGATATATGATAGGTTTTCAGAGTATTTTGTAACTAAGATATGTAAACGCTAGTTTGGAAGCTTATTAAGCAATTGAGATATTTACAATAATATTTATTTATTTATATTTATCGAAATTAATTAAAATATTAATCAAGACGTTCGAACTTTGAATTTTATAAAATATATGATCGTTTCAGCCAGATTTCATATATTACAAAACAAAACTCTCCAATGATGATAGAAAGATTTATTGTTGGGATGATAACATAGTCATGCTTGTTGTCACAATAATAAGAATCTATTATCCTACTAATATTATAAAGGCGAAAGTTTGTAAGAATGTATGGATGTTTGGATGTTTAGATGTTTGGATGTTTGGATGTAAGGATGTTTGTTCCTCTTTCACGCAAAAACTACTGAACGGATTTCGATGAAATTTGGCACACGGGTAGATCATGTCCTGGATTAACACATAGGCTACTTTTTATCCCGGGAAAATATAAAGCGGGACTTTTATCCCGGAAAAACTTTTTAAAGCGGGCGGAGCCGCGGGCAAAAGCTAGTAATTTATAATACTAGTGCTGGTTAGTGACCTGAACTCGCGACTGGTTGTCTGAATTCTGTAAAAGGTACGACTTATTCTCCTTACGTGGTCACAGTAGTATGCATAAAATGCTGTCTAAATACTGAAATCAGCATAACAAATGTTGCTTTTAGTGATTATAAATATTGTGTAATTTTGTATGTGATTTTATTTTATGTTATTTCACTAAAAATGATACAAGTATCTATACTGTTACAGTACTTTTGTGTAACAATTATAAAATAATATAAGCAATTTAGGACCATCACATTTCTCTATGAAACACAAATATATCAATCTCTTTATTAAAGGAAGTAGGTACACATTCCACTTATTTAATTTATTATTTTGATTTTTTCTTCTCTTTTTTCTTACTGTCACCGCCAGTTTTCTTCAGCTTCTGAGTGACAGTAACATGTGTCTTCCATCTAAACACTTCCTCATTGGTAGCGGTCAGGACACCCTGGACATCGACTCGCGTTCGCACAATGATGTCAGACCAAGTGAATGGCAGACGAAACGGGAAGTTCTCTAGATGTATGACCAAGTTGTTGAAATGGTATTCGCCCTTTAAAACAATAAATTGATACAATTAGAATCGGATCATGACTTCTGAGTAAAAACTACTCGTCACATAAATTAATGAAGTAGAACAAATACAAAATTATATGCTCCCAAATAAATAGTAATAAAATGAGTACCCAAGTACATAGTATAGTAGTGAAACGTATGCAAACTTAATTCATATTGTAGAAAGGTGTACATAATAATACATACTAATGTATCTTCACTTACAGCTGGTAATGGACAGGTCCAGTTAGCGGGTAGCTGTTTGGCGTACATTTGACCGAAGAAAGGCTCCTTATATAAAAAATCGCAGAGCTTGTATTCGCCTAGAATTGGCGTGGGTTGGTAATGGCCCACGCTGACCTCTTCAAGTAAGGCCATTTTTAACTGAAACATTTTTTATAATTGAATGGCGAGATGAGCTAGCCACTAGTCCAATGGTAAGCGTTGGGACTGACCATAGACAGTGGAAACACACTGAATTTTGAATAACATATATGGACACTATTCGTTACTTAAAACATAATGTCCAATTACATGGGTTACAATATCCTTCAAACCGTAACAACGCTTCTTGTACAATGATGCTTACCTTGTACGATGCTGCTTGTGAGCTGAAATAGATTATAGGACTTAAGAGGGAAAATGGCATAAGAGACCTACCACCTAGTTAAACAGAATATTACTATGTAACTTGTTAGTCTCGCGTATGTAAGACTCCGTCTAGATACACTTTGTCTCTTGTGCTCCAGATTGAAGAGTATTGTCGATGTAATTGAGCTTTGTGATATCTTTGCCTCAAGGGACGAGCGTTGTGGAATAGAACACTTTGTAAATCAAAGTCCTCAATCCTCATTGTACACATGTATCACGTAATGCTTAGAGTGAAATGGCGGGTTTGCTTGTTAAATGCTTTGCCGTACTCTAACCTCACTCCCTTTTAAAATGAACTCATAATTTGAGAGTGTCGATGTTCATGGCCAATAATAATTCCCTATCAGGTAGGTACCGATGCATTTGGAAATTATTTAAAAAACCAACGCAATGATGTCAAATAAACTTGAATAATGTTGATAAATCAAAACAAGAGTGTGTAAGAGTCCGTCTGGGTGGGTACCACCAGAATGTCTATTTCTACCACCAAGCAGCAGTGTGCATGCATTGTTGTGTTTCGGTTTGAAGGACATTGTAGTCAGTGTAACTACTGGACATAATGAGACTTAACATCTTATGTCTCAGGATGACGAGCGCAGTGGAATGCCACACAGTACTTTGTAACTCAAGATGCTGAATGGTGTTGCTACTGTTTATGGGCGGTCACTCGCTTACCATCAGGCGAACGGCATGCTCGTCTCGTCATTCAATCCAATCTCTGTATATCAAACAGAAAGAAACAAAACTATGCAACAAGTCTTACCGTAAGATTGTTACCGACTCCAACGTAAGATTCAAATTCCATGCTGACGAAATAGGGACTCTGACGACTTCGCTTTAGAAATGTTATCTTCATGAACCGAAGGTACTTCGTGTTGAAATATTCCAGTTGGTGCTTAGACGGCACCACTTCCAACGCCTGAAAAGGTTTAAAAATTAAAAGATTTATCTTACAAATCTAAGACATATCTACAAATTCAAAAGTTTGTAAAGGCGTTTGGGTGTTTCTTAGATAGTAACCACTGAACAGATCTAGATAAAATTTGATGTATTAGGCACAATCAGGGCATGTTCTGGATTATAAGGCAAATTTTTTGTCTCGGTAAAGTACGAATTGGCAGTTTTTAAGAAAAAACGAACACTTTAATAAAAAAATTACCGAAATAAATTTAAATAAAATTAATAAAGTTATTATTTTTGCCATGATCAGTAGGATTGCGTACTGAATACTTTAAATAAAATGAATTCTGTACTATAATTTTTTTTGTAAGATTGATAAATATAGGCATAGGTACAGTTTAATGTACTTAATGATCTGTGTATGGAGTATTAATATGAATCCCTTTACTACTGCGAAAGTTTGTGACAATGTTTGAATGTTTTCTAGAAGTAAATACAAAAACGTCTGAGCGGATTTAGATGATATTTAGAACATAGATAGACCTTTTCCTAGATAAGTATAAAAGGTACTTTTTATTGTTATAATCATGTCTGTTTGTTCTCGTGGGAAATATTAGATTGTTTTTGATTAACTGATTTAGAATAGGTGGTATATTATACTTTGCTTGCAAATATTTTATTTTGGATAGGATATAATGGGAGTTATTCTTCACGAGGGCGAAACCGCGAGTATCATTTAGTGGTAAATAAAATACAGTTAGAACCACCAGTCCATTAATAATAGCTATAAAACATAATGAAAACATCATCAGGAAAACGAATAGTACATGTCTGATATCAACATTTGCGCAATAAGTGATTTGAAAATAATTGACCATAAAATAACTTTATGCGTATTTAATTTATACCATCGTGTCAGTGTTTGGCATATGGACCGTGGAGGTCAATGTTCAACCCCTAGTCGGACTACTCCGACTACTCTAATTTTATTTGGAGTAAAAAATAAATAAAAAATAAAAATAAAATACTTTATTCATCACGTGCCTGACACGTGACTGCCTCGGTGGCGTAGTTGTATTACAGTACGACTGCAAAGCTGAGGTCTCGGGTTCGATCCCCGGGTCGGGCAAAGTGATATTGAGTTTTTCTATTCAGTATCAGCTCGGAGTTTGGAATTTGTGCGAAAAGTGGGTGCACTAGTTGCGCCTCTGCCTACCCCTTCGGGGATAACAGGCTTGAGTGTATATGTATTCATCACGTAGGCGAACACAGTTGCACTTATGATAAGTCAAGATACATTCAATTACTAATAATAATTATTATAAAAAATCACTTATATAACTACTGTCATCCTCTTAGGGAGCAAAAGCAATGAAAAATAAATCAAGAAACCCAGCTCGGGTTGGCAGGAAAGAGATGTAAAAAAAAACTGTGAATTAATTTTATTAACAATAATGGGAGGAACGCGTCGCGATCCTCACCGGTGAGGACACTACAGGCCCTAGCCTAGCTAACCTACCAGCTTTTCACTAGCTACCTAAGCGATGACTACCCGAAGAAGAAAGGCAGAAAGAAATGCCGGGCTTACTTTTTTGTCATGAATTGCCCATTTCATCTTTGTCAAAATAACACTCAAATTCCCTTTATTAGATATTGTGGGCATGGGTAGTAAAGATCATTTGCTATCACATGACCTACTAAATTTACTGGTATACCTGCTGGATCCTCTTTCGTCTCTACTGTGCACGGCAGCGACTCGCTTGTCATTTTATTATTTTTTATTGTAAGTTTGTTGTGTTTACCTTGCTGTGTTATTGCTGTGTACTGTTTTCACGAAAATAAACGGTTTCTTTCTTTTCTCTGTATATGCCATAAAAAGTAGAAAATCGTCAAAATCATCTGGCGTGAATCTCATTAAAATCTATTGTACTTATGCCTCCGTAGGTCACTAGTTCACTCGGACATTGCGTTTCTTTCCACATTTCTCCTTTTAAAATAATTGACGCGTGAACTCCGAGGGGAAATATAAAAATGGAATGAACGTGTAAGCGTGGTTAAGTGTTGACGCACTGCGTTTCGCTTTTAAATAGAGTTTTTAGAATATGTTTTGATGCTTATGTAGCACGCTTTTATTCCTTTTCAGGGGTGCGTGTATCTTGCTTTTCCTTAGCTATATTCGGTCCCATGTAACTGCAGTAGATTACCAGGATTATATTTAAAAAGAAATCGCCGATAACATACAATGCGTTTTGTGTTTTGGGGTGAAGGAGTGAGGGCGTTGGGTGTATGCTGATCGCTCATAAGTCATAAGGATTTGCCAACAAAAATATAGTTGTGTTGAAAAAATAAAAAGTCCGCCAGCAAATCAGCTATTTTTGTTGGCAAGGAGTGCGCAGGTTGATTTCGCGTCTCGGTGTCCAAAATGATTAAAACGGCCATCGATGACATACAGCATCGCACATGCCTTTACTAATTAAGCATATATCAGAAACCGGATATTAGCTACTCATAGGCCACATGGTAGAATCAATCTCCAATGTACGTTAAATTATTAGGGAGATATGAATCACCATCATTGATCCTGCAAACCCAATATCATTATAAAATAGGAGTCAATTTCAAATGATAACATGAAAATGTATGTAACATGTTGGTTACCACTTCAATTTGAGTTTTTGGCGACAAACCAGCCCGCTGTGCTTATGGCCTGCTAAATGGTCCACAGTGACATCGACGGATGTTTTAGTGGAGGGAATTATAATCTGATTTCTGTAACGATAAGTGCGTCTTCGGTTACAGAAAGGTAACTCCACCTAGATCTGGTCTAGAGTATATAGCCCCTGTTTATTTTATATAAGGCTACAAAAAACTGACCCCACTGTACCTTGTGGTAAGCGGAGAAGGTTGGATGGCGTGTTGACTGAAGAGAGATAATCCTTCACCAGTGTAGACAATTATGCCGGCCTAATTGAAACTATTTTTACAACTTGTGCAATCCCCTATCCGTGTGGATATAAATAACTTACCGCCAGCAGCACCCACGTCTACCCAGCTAGACCTTAGGGCTTTTTGATATCCTAAATCTACCTGGGCAAGAGTCCAGGGTATACGTCCACTAGGAATAACTAGAGGAATTAGGAATAAAAACCATGCAGCTCAGTCATGTTGCGAGATCAGATATTCAGCAGGTCCGGAACAATTCTAACGGCTGACGAGGGAAGCAAAGTATCTCGTTGGATAACATCATATCTGGATTTTTGACTACGATGTTTGTAACATCAGGTGTATCGTAGGTAGCCATTAGGTGGTGGATCTGCCTTATGCGAAAGTCTGTGAGTAGATATCTACTATTACATTATCTATTTCTGTTGCCACATTGTATTATATAATATTATATAAAGTGGACGATAGTCTAGTTGAGAAAGGTACCTGCCGAGACAATGTCCGGAAGAACAAAACCCAAGTAATACACCTCTGACTTTTGGAAGTTACGTGTGTATTGTTTACCAATTATCATTTGCTTTAACGGTGAAGAAAAACATCGTGAGGAAACCTACATACCTGAGAATACTCCATATAAATCTCGAGGGTAAGTGAAGTCTGCCAACCCACACTAAGCCAGCGTGGTGGACTAAGGCCTAAACCTTCTCACTAGTAGAGGAGGCCTATGCTCAGCCATCGCCAATATATCATACGGGGCTAATTGCATTGCATTGTTTTAAATTCTACTTTGAAGGCCCTTGTAACCAACAGGCATCATGAAACCAACATCTCAGAATGATGCGATGACAAAGCGCAAGTAATATGCTTATTTCTGATCTCAAAAAAAAAAACTATTCATTTTTCGGCCAACAAAATCCGTAGGTTTGTTTTTAATTCTAAAACTTAATCTACGTATCGTAAAATACTCATAGATGTAGAGGTTAGCAAACTAGGGAGAATTATATTTTATGGCATATTTTGCAAGAAGTATCCTGTGAATTTTAGTGAATTTGTGGAATTTGAATCAGACAGAAATATAAGACGAGTTCCTTGTTGCAAGCAAAAGCAAGTTGCCCTTATTATTTTTTTCTAGGCTATGTTTTACTACACAATTGGTACTGTCTTGAAGCCCGATAGGGCTTACTTTTTACTTATCAAGTAAAAATATATAACATATTGTTCAATTTCAATCATTAGGTGTTATAAAATGAAACTACGCTTCTCGTGGTGTTTGAAAGCCAACTGCCATCTTTAATTTTTATATCAACCACAAACAGTGGAACATAGACTAAATACCATAGCCTTGACTAATTGTTTAAGGGACGACATTCTGTTACACATTAATTTATATTTTAGATACATATTATAATATTAGGTATCACCATCATCAGTCATATGACGTCCACTGCTGAACATAGGCATAAAGATTTTCAGACGGACCTGTCAAAAGCGGCCCGCATCCAGCGCGTATCCATTAGGTATAGTTGGTATACAACCGGCGCTACAAAAACTAAATATTTTAACTGTAAAGAAGAACTCGTGACAAACCTTGTGACGCATTGAATTTTAACACGACATTATTTGAAATAAAAAAACTTTATAACAAAAAGTATCATTGACTTCAAAAGCCACTATAAGGTAAAAATTATTTGTACTTCGCTTATTTATAAGGAAATTTTAATAATACCAATATTATATTCACTACCATTCGTGTGATTATATTTATGTACAATGAATAAATCTTTTCTTTAAAATAAATACTTATTCAACTTATTTCATTTATTATCATGTCTTTTTCTCCATTTTCTTGGTGTCGCTGCCAGTTTTCTTCAGCTTCTGAGTGACAGTAACATATGTCTTCCATCTAAATACATCCTCATTGGTAGCGGTCAGGACACCCTGGACATCGAATCGCGTTCGCACAATAATGTCAGACCAAGTAAATGGCAGACGAAACGGAAAGTTCTCTAGATGTATGACCAGGTTGTTGAAATGGTATTCACCCTTTAAAAGCAATAAATTAAGACACTTAGGACCTGAATAAATTGTAATAAAATGAGTACTATACATTGATACAATAATTAGGTACTGTCAAATAAAATTTACTTGAATATTATGAAACAGGACCTAATTAAGTAATAATACATACAGACACTCTCGCCCTTTGAGGTATATTGTCAATCACAGCTCTCGCCTTTCATCCCCGAAGGGGTAGGCAGAGGCGGAAGTTGTGAACCCACTTTTAGCCGTGCGTATTCCGTCCCATGATGTGATAAGGGGCGAGCCTATCCCTTTCATTCAATTTCAGACTCCGAGCTGTGCGTAAAATATAGTCTAATGTATCTTTACTTACAGGTGGTAGCGGACATGTCCAGTTAGCGGGCAGCTGTTTGGCGTACATTTGACCGAAGAAAGGCTCCTTGTATATAAAATCGCAGAGCTTGTATTCGACTAGAATTGGCGTCGGTTGATAATGACCCGCGCTGAGCTCTTCAAATAAGGCCATTTTTAGCTGAAACAATGTTTTATAACTGATAGTAAGCATTAGAACTGCCCATAGTCAATGGTAACACCACTGAACTATAGATAACAAAGTATGTGTGATACTGTACTGGCTATGTGGTCCTTATAACAGGACACTACAGCTTTCGTACATTGTTGCTTAACGGCAGACGTAGATATTGCCAAGTTCAACTCGGACGGGTTCTTTTTTTCAATAGACCTACCATCTAGTAAAACATACTATTTTCTGAATATGTAACTTATTAGTCTCTCGTATGCGAGTCAAGTGTTTTTAGACGGCTAGATACATTTTGTTTCTTGTGCTCCAGTTTCAAGAGCATTGTCGATGCAATTGAGTATTTTGATATCTTTGCCTCAAGGGACGAGCGTTGTGCTATAGAGCACTTTGTAACTCAAAGTCCTTTGTACACTTGTATGACGTAATGCCGTAATAAATTAAATATTTTGCTCCACTCTAGCCCCCCTCCCTAAAATGCACTGATAATTTAGGAGTGTGTATGTTCATGGCCAGTCATAATTCCCTTTCAGGAACCTGTGTGTTTGCCAAATATGAATAAAAAAACCAAATGATGTCTCATAAACTTAAATAATGTTGGTACATCAAAACACCAGTAGAAGTAAAATCTGTGTAACAAACACAAACAAAACTATACAACAAGAAGTCTTACCGTAAGATTGTTACCGGCACCAATGTAAGATTCAAGTTCAAAGTTGATGTAATGGGGGCTGTGACGACCTCGCTTCAGAATTGTTATCTTCATGAACCGAAGGTACTTCGTGTTGAAATATTCCAATTGGTTATTAAACGGTACTACTTCCATAGCCTTAAAAGAATAAAAATATGATAAGATCCGTCTTATTAATCCAAAATAAAACATTTCTATACATTCAAAACTTTGTGATGACGCTTAGATGTTTGTTAGGAGAACAAACTGTTGAACGGATTTGGATGAAATGTAATCAAATAATTAGATTATAATGCTACTCTTTACACCAGTAAAGGACATGGTATGACTTCTATTAGGGAGTGACTAACGGGCCGACAATATTTATTAAAAAATGAAATGTACCGAAATTAATTTAAATAAAATCAATAAAGTTATTATTGTTGCCATGGTCGTGCGATTGCAAACTGACCACTGCTTTTATTAAAATTATTTCTACTCTACGATTTATTTTATAAGATTATTAAATACAGCTTAAGGTACTTAATGATCTGTGTATGCACTATGGAGTATTAATATTACGCTTTTTACTACTACGAACGTTTGTAAAAATGTTTGACAGTTCATTAAACACAAGAACACTGAGCAGATTTAGATAATTGGAACACAGATAGACCGTGTCTTAAATAAGTATCCTACTAATATTATAAACGCGAAAGTTTGTAAGAATGTATGGATGTATGGATGTTTGTTACTCTTTCACGCCAAAACTGCTGATTGGACTTCGATGAAATTTGGCGCACGAGTAGATCATATCCTGGATTAATACATAGGCTACTTTTATCCCGGGAAAATTTAAAGTGGGACTTTTATCCCGGTTTTATTTTGCTCGCGAGTTGTTACGGCTAAACCAATGACCAGTTTTGATGAAATTTGGTAGGGAGATAGTTCAAGACCCTGGGAAGGATCAAGGGTACTTTTTATCCCAGGAAAATGTAAACCGGTACTTTTATCCCGGATTTTCTGCGAGTGGAACTGCAAGAAAACAAGTACAGAGATAGTTCGAGATCCAGAAGAAGATGTAGGCTACTTTCATCCAGGAAAAAATTTGTCTGGGAATTTTATCCAGGATATGATTTTCTCGCGAGTGCAGCCGATGAGCCGTCACAGCCAAACCACTCAACCAATTGCGATGCAATTTGGTAGGGGGATAGTTTAAGACCCTGGAAAGGGTCTAAGCAACTTTTTATCCTAGGAAAATATAAACCGGGACTTGAATCACGGAGAATCGTCTTTTGCGAGTGGGACCGCGAGAAAATACGTATGGAGATAGATTGAGGTCCAGAGAATAACATAGGCTACTTTTATCCCGGAAAAACATACACCGGAAATTGTATCCCGGACTTTTTAATCTCGCCGTTGGAGCTGTAACGACCAAACCAATGAATCTGTTTCAATGAAATTTAGTAAGGAGATAGTTTAAAACCCTGGGAAGGACCTAGGCTATTTCTTATCCCGGTAACATATAAACTGGGACTTTTCTATCGGAAAAACTTTTTAACGCGGGCGGAGCCGCGGGCAAAAGCTAGTAGACTATATAAGATACTCATTATATAGGGTTAATTGCTCCCGTAGGAAATATAATTAACCGTGATTTAGTTGAGGATAAAATAAACCAGTTATTCTAATTTGTTAGTAATTTTTTTCATGCTGGAAAAGGACACAGTGGTATTTGTTCTTGATGTGGGTGAAGCTGCGAGTAAATAAAATACAGGTAGAGCCATTGTACCATAATAGCTATAAAACATAATGAAAACATCATCAGGAAAATGATCAGTAGATGTCTGATATTAACATTTGCGCTATATTTTTATGAAAATAAATGACTATAAAATAACTTTATGTGTATTTAATATCTACTGTTTGGCCTATGGACCGTGGGGCTCAATATTAAATCCTCTAATCGAACTACTTCAAGTACGATCGAGTTACAACATTACACAATTTGCTCTGAATTAAATGTTATGGGCATGGGTCGTAAATATCATTGAGTGTCACGTGATTTAATATACTGACATATGCCTTAAAAAGTAGAATATCGTCAAAATAATCAGGCGTAAAGTCTATTATATATATAGGCGCAATCCGTAGGTCACTGGTTCACTCGAACATTGCGTATTTCTTTCACACATTTCTCCTTTTAAAATAATTGACGCGTGCACTCCGAGGGGAAATATAAAAATGCAATGAACGGGTAAACGTGGTTTAGATTTGCCGCACTGCGTTACACTTTTAAATACAGTTTTTAGAATATGTTTTGATGAGGTATGTAGCACACGTTTTTCCCTTTTCAGGTGCAGGTAGAAGTGTATCCTACATTTGTCTGCTATTTCCAGTCCTATGGAATTGTAGTAATCATCAGGTTTTATATTAAACAAAACCGGACAATTGCGAGTTGGCCCCTCCCACAGAGGGTTCCGATCAAACTTCATAAGGAAAGCATCTAACATTATTGCTCTAATTCAAACACAAACTAGGGCAAAGGGCAAACTTAACTTTGAAGTTCGATCTCTAGCCACGGTTATTGCAACAACCTCAAATAATAAAGTTGTAATAGTAAATTCGCTTATTTTGTTATGAAAGTACATATTTATGGTTTTCAGAACTTTCCCTTTACACGATCTGTAAGACCTTGCTTCTTGTCAAATTTCATGATTGCAAGTCAACGGGAAGTGCCCCATAGGTTTTGATTCCCTAGAAAAATCGCAAAATATGCGACATAAACGGTCATGTCTTTTGATCGCGTTGACTTGTCAATGAGATTTTCACAGCTGAAAGAGACCGTAGACCTGAGTATTTGATTAAAATTTCTACTTGATACTTTACGCGTTCCTGAGAAAAATTGTTTTGACAGTCTTACAAGCAGACGGACAACAAAGTGATCCTATAAAGGTTTCTCTGGAGGTTCAGAACGTCGCAAAATTGCCGATAATATAAGAGCTGTCTTTACCTGGGGATGTAAGCAGTGCGGACGTTGGGGGCAAGGCGAGTGCTCATAAGGTTTAGTAAAAAAAAAAGTGTTACGAAAAAAGATCGCAGAAAAAGAGTGCCCTGAATTTAAATAAAAAGACTAGATTTTCTCATCCCGGCGTCCAATATGGTCAAGACCGCCCTGAATAACATACAAAATTGCACATATTTTTGCTAATTAAGCATATCTAAAACCTAATAATACTTCTGAGACCTAAGGCAAAAATCAATCTCTAATTCACAAAAAAAAAAAAATCCACAAAGTAATGAATTAACCTCATTGAAACTGGAAACCCAATATCATTGTAAAATAGGAGCCAATTTCACATGATAACATCAGAATATATGTAACACGCTGGTTACCACTTCAATTTGAATGTTTGGCGACAAGCCAGCCCGCCGTGCTTAATGGCCTGCTAAATGGTCCAAAATGACATCAAGGGATGGTTTAGTGGGGGGAATTATAATCTGATTTCTGTAAAAAATCAACGACTTCGGCTACAGAAAGGTAACTCCATCTAAATCGAGTCTAGAATGTACAACCGCTGTTTCAGTTTTTTATAAACGGACACCACAAAGTAACCCACCGAACCTGATAGTAAGAGGAGTCGGGTCCAGATAGAGTGGTGACTGATGAGAGATGGTTATCCCTTGCCAGTCGACACAATTATGCCGGCTTCTTTGAAACCGGATATACACAGGTCAATCTCGGAACGAGATACCTTTTAATACCTTGTGTAATCTGCTATCCGTGCGGATGCAGATAGCCTGCTGACAGTAGCAGCGCCCCAACCGTAGCCAGTGGGACTTTGGGGCCGTTCGAAATCCTAAATCTTCCTCGATCAAGAGTCCATGGTATACATCCGCTACGAAAAATCCAGGGAAAGAGGGCGATTGAAACATTGTAGGATGAAAACCGTAGCAACTCAGTCATGTTGCGGGATCCCGATGTAAATTCGGTAGCGGCCCTCCAGGGACGCAAAGTTTCTCGTTGGACAGCATTACATCTAGATTTCGGATTACACTGTTTGTAACAAGGTCTATTGTACTTAACCACTGGGTGGTGGTTCTGTCTAAATAGATACCTACTACCACATTATCTATCTCCGTTGCAACCATATCTTGTATTCCACTTTAAAAGCCTTTAAAGCCGACGGATATCAAAAAACCAACATCTCAGAACGACGCGACGCGATAACATAGCGCAAGCAATCTGCTTATTTCTGATCTCAAATGAAACCTTTAATTCATTTTTCAGTCTACAAAAACCCTGTATCTGTTTTCAATTCTAGACTTAATGTACGTATCATAATACATACAGACATAGGGGTTATAAAACTATGTAGAATTATATTTGATGGCATATTTTTCAAGAAGTATCCTGAGGCTTTATTTGAATCGCTTATAAATAAAAGGCGAGTTACTCGCCTGAAACAAAAGCAAGTTTCTCGCCTGATAGTGAGCATCAATACTGCCTTTATTATTTTTTCTAGGCTATGTTTTACTAAACAGTTGGTCCTGGTTCGAAGTCCAGCAGGACACTGATCAAGTAAAATTACCACCATTATAAATTTTAATCATGTTCATGTTATATTGTATACTAGCTTTTGCCCGCGGCTCCGCCCGCATTAAAAAGTTTTTCCAGGATAAAAGTCCCGGTTTATATTTTCCCGGGATAAAAGTAGCCTATGTGTTAATCCAGGATATGATCTACCCGTGTGCCAAATTTTATCGAAATCCGTTCAGTAGTTTTTGCGCGAAAGAGCAACAAACATCCATACATCCATTCTTACAAACTTTCGTCTTTATAATATTAGTAGGATTTTTTATTAATACATAAACTGAATCACAACAAACTACATTGAATTTGAGCATCTTTACATTATTTTTAAAAATAACAATTTACAACCACCACAGAAGTTTATCATCCCTAACAGCTCTATCGCAAAACTATTGACAATAGACAGTTTGCCGGTCGAGATCGGTTTCGGCACCAAATTGCTTTTGTGTCACGTCTATCGAATATGTGAATTGGTTTTAACCTCAGAGTGAAATAACTATTGCTATTGGCACATGGCCTTTTTCCATGGCCGTACCCAGCTTCAGGGCCACGGGGGCAATTTCCACCTTTTGTCCAAGGGAGTGGAGGAGAAAAATTAGGAATTTCTTATAGACAGTCCCATAAATTCGACACTAGTGTGTACAAAATTTAGAGAATCAGCTGCCCTTCCCTGACCTCGTTTGGGTACGGACACGACTTTATTCATAAATTTTTCATATGGAAAATATCACGGAAAAATATTGTGCTTTACCTGTGGAATCTGATTTACATGCCGCGTGTGCACGCTTTGACGGAATGTGCGATGCCACTTTAAAATAAGGCATTTTCTTTGAGACAACTGTTATGATGTATGTTTGTTTATACTAAGCTTATTTTATGGATTTGTAGTTTTAACATAACTTAATGTCCGTAAAATCTTAATGATATGCCTAGTTTTCAAATCGGTCTAAATTATAACAGTTCATTTCGGTTCGCTAACACTTTACGAACGAAAATTATATCGAAGCTACTGCCTCTGGAGAGATACAGAGCTTGCTAATATAATCACAATGATAAGCAAGACAACAGATGAATTTGTGAAATGTAATATCCGCAAATATGCAAGTAATGCTGACTTAGGGACAAATTGTTCTTCATAGAAATAATTTTATTATATCACAATTCAAAAGATGGTGAATATTGCATTGTTAATGTAGTGAATTGTATTTTCATAAATTATTTAGAGTTATAATGGACGATCGCCTATTTGGGAATGGAACGGTCTGCCGAGACAATGTCCGGAGGTTCGGAACCCAAGGCACACACCTCTGACTTTTCAAAGTTACGTGTGTATTTTCTATCAATTATCGTTCGCTTTAACGGTGAAGGAAAACATCGTGAGTAGAAGACCTACCTAAGAAGTCTTTATAAGAACTTCGAAGGTATGTGAAGTCTACCAGCCCGCACTAGGCCAGCGTGGACTAAGGCCTAAACCCTCTCAGTAGTAAAGGAGGCCCGTGCCCAGCAGTGGGACAGTATATAATACAGGGCTGGTATTATTATATTATTTATTAAATGTATTAAAAACAAAGTTGTCAACTACCCTATTATTGACATTGAGCAAGTTAAACACTCATTTGAGCAGATATTGTCTGAGCCAAATCAGAAATTGTATTAGAGACTTCATAATTCGGGCACAAGACTGTCCTCTAATCACCGGTGGTCTGAATGAAACGTGACGAATTATTATAATAATTAACGTTGATTTATTCTCCCCATTGTAAGCTCTCACAATAGGTATTCACACTGAATAAATTATACTGCACCGATGATCATGAATGTAAAATCAGAAATGAGATTCATAAGTCAAATAAAATGTGGAACTCTATTTAACAAAACTAGTTCCGCTTCTGCCTACACTGTGAGAAGAGGGCTTTATGTTTGCGTTTCCTGGTGTCAATAATGCTGGAGGACTAGAATATTCTGTCTCGAAATCTCCATTCCTCTCAACGATTGCTCTGACTGGCTCTGTAGTGTTGCTGGGCCGAAGTAAAACTTACCATTAACAGTACATGCCCTTGTTTGCTGCCTTTATGAAGTACATACATATACACTCACGCCTGTTATCCCCGAAGGGGTAGGCAGAGGCGCAACTAGTGCACCCACTTTTCGCCATTATTCCGTCCCATGATGTGATAGGGGGCGAGCCTATCGCCATATCGGGCACAAATTCCAGACTCCGAGCTGATACTGAATAGAAAAACTCAATATCAATTTGCCCGACCCGGGGATCGAACCCGAGACCTCAGCTTTGCAGTCGTACTGTAATACAACTACGCCACCGAGGCAGTCGTATTACATGAAGCCTTTATGAAGTAACATTTTATTATAGGTGTACTGAGTTTCAATGTATACAATTTTAGAAAAAATCGTATACCAACTGCTCACAAAGTCTGAATACAATAGCTTTATTCAAATAAACATATTTTATTGTTTGCCGAATAAAAATAAAACATAGTCGAGTCACTAACACAGCCTATTTGGATTTGGAACAAAAGAACTGAACAAACTATGTAAATTCCGAAATTTATACGTGGCATGCATTGGTGTATATAAATACCCACATATCAATGGTGGCATGAAATAAATTCGCTTTAAATTTTCTACAACGCACTAATAAAATTTAAATATGCAGACAGCTGCCCCAACCTGATACGAATGTGATTTCCGAATACAATTAACCTTATTCTCCCTGTCTTCTTGTACGTTCCATTTTTTAAATTGGATTTATACAATTTGTATGCACTTTCTAGGAATTGCATAATGAGTCATGCCGCCAAGATAATGTGATTAGCACGATTTGGATTATGGAAACAATTTCTAGTTGAGTTTAATTATTTACGTTGGTTTAGTGACAAATGGCAATGTTAGTGATGAAACCGGTGAAGTCGTGGCTTCAATCACCTTATCGAATTTTTAAATTCCAAAGTCATGCCTTTTTATATTAAAGTGATTATAGACTTGACCGTTACCACAATATTATAATGCGAGGGAAATAGCATTCGATAAATTTAGCTTGCAGCAGCAATGATCCCAAGTGTGATTTACCTTCCATTTTGAGCATATTAGATAGCATGTCTTTATATTATTATGTAATGTTAAAAGATAAAGAATAAAATAAGGCTATAAACACAAACAGGAGTCATCTTAAGCTCTATAAAAACTGCAGCCAAATAATTTAAAGAACAATAAACAATTCCTATAATCAACATCCTACCAATAAACCGAAAAGGCTGTTCGATAATCCTCATTCATATCGGATGAATAACATTTGAAGAACAGGCATCGTTAGCGCCGCTCTCGCGCTTGGAAAACTTTAACCCGATGTTTTCACAATGTATGAATGGAGAAGGAACTAGGGCACGCAATATTACCGCGACTCGTGCGTGGAGGACCCCTAGACATCTCTTGCCTTGTAACGATCCTCTATTAAGGCAGGGGCGTCGAGTGTACTAGAGAATGTTTTGCTGTTTTGAATAAATCTTTACGTTTTACACGCTGCACTATTGTGGCAGTTTTTATTTCTGTGTTTTATAGGTTAGTATTCTACATTTAAATATTCCATTTAATGACTGCGTCGTATTTTTATTGCGTCCTGTGTAGGGCAGAGTGATGTTGGGTTTTTCTCCTAATATTTATTATTTTCGTACGATAAACGTCTGGAGAAGGGCATAGCGTAAAATTGTTTGGCCCTTCTCAAATGTGGCCACCAGCCGTGAATATTTGACAACGACAACTTTGGGGTAACTCGTGCATAAAAATATATATATTTCAGGTCTTGGATGTATTGTTGTTGTTGGACTATTATTTTGTGCTATATGATATCCATCACAAGGAATACATAAGTACTAATAACTGTTAAGATGGGTATAAGATTTGTTATTGTAATCAACATATTTGGGTTTTTATTTCCGATACAATAATTTGCAAGATTTTTTTGTTCTAAATGATCGAATCAAAGATTTCAGGATTTCCATCTGAAATGTACCATAATACCCTTTTGCACAAAAATACAAAGTAACTTACAATTTGATAAAGTTACCAACGATTATATTGATTGCAATAAAAAACATCTTGATTCATAATGAAACAAAACTATCATAAATTACATTTACACAAACAGGTCGATTACAGAACCTCAGTTTTTTAAATCGGTTAAAAAGTAAATTATTCAAGAGGGTCGAAACAAAAGCTCCTAAGCCGAGGCCTTTTAATTCTTGCAGACGCGTACAAAGAAAATACAACAATCATGTTGAAATGAGAGTATTCCAGTTTCCGCACCGCTGCCTTTCACCTTAGTGTGTATTTTAGTAGTTAATAAAGTTTATTTTGTTAAGGTCACGGTCGATTAGGGATGCCAGTTTGTTGGAATTAAAATGTACAGTTAGCAGCATAATTATCTATATAAAATCAAAATTTCAAATCGCTATATACGCCTTAAGTTAAACTGAACTTTTTTCTTCGTTTGAAGTAAGGTAAATCTCTTTTTTTTATTTATGTGAAGAGAAAAAAAGATTAGTAAGAACACAAAAGTATGTTAAGCAATTTTGAAATTTTGAATTTGGTCAGCTAATTATGCTGGTGACTGTACGTATCATTTTGAAATGATTCGAATCGATTTCATCTATATTAATAGAAGCGGAACTTTCGATGTTTTGTACTCAATCACATCAGAGCGGCTGAACGAATCTGGATGATATTTGTTCTTACTAATATTATCTACTAGCTTTTGCCCGCGGCTCCGCCTGCTTTAAAAAGTTATTCCGGGATAAAAGTCCCGCTTTATATTTTCCCGGGATAAAAAGTAGCCTATGTGTTAATCCAGGACATGATCTACCCGTGTGCCAAATTTCATTGAAATCCGTTCAGTAGTTTTTGCGTGAAAGAGGAACAAACATCCTTACATCCAAACATCCAAACATCCAAACATCTAAACATCCAAACATCCATACATTCTTACAAACTTTCGCCTTTATAATATTAGTAGGATAAATGCGAAAGTTTGTGAAAATGTTTGGATGTTTATATGTTTGTCACACACTCTCACCCCATTTATTCCCGAAGGGTTACACAGAGACGTAATTAATGCTCCCGCTGGAGGGGGGGGGGGGGAGCCTATCGATCAGGCACAAATTCCAGACTCCGGGCCGATACTGAAAGAAAAATCCAATATCAATTTACCAGACCCGGGATCGAACCCGAAACTTCATCATTGCAGTCGTACCGTAATACAACTACGCCACCGAGGCAGCACAAATATTATGTAACCTTATATCTATTTAATATCAAGATCTAATATAAACTAGATATCCTTACATCCACTCCCACGCCAAACCTACGCATTACTCTTCTCTTCCAAGCAAACAACGAAGAGAACACTTAATAACACTTCACAAGTTTATTTGCATACAAAATTATACCCCAGTATGTAGGCGCTATATGAAAAATATAAACAGGACTAAAAAGCAATTAGTTTCGCGTCACGCCGGTTTTGTGTTTAATTATTGCTCACATTTATGTACACATTAAGTTAATGGCAAAAACAAGTCCCTCATTGGAGATAAATTGTAAGCAACCCGGACTGTGTCGCTGTGTTGTGGAGACACAGTATGGCACGTAGTACCATTTATTACAGTTTGAGATTTGATCTCTCTCCGGTCATGACGGATAGCCGTCTCTCCGGACTATGAGAGTGAAGGAAAAAAGAGTTCACACACTTGTGCATTATAATGTCTCCTGCGTAGGTACGCACGGTGGCCGAAACTGGCTATGTAGAATATTACAGTTTGATGTAGTATGTACATTGTACATCGGGTCGACTATGGCGGTTAATTTCATGGCGTTGTCTCTATGCTATTAAAACTGCTTATTATTTTAAAGGTGTAAAAGCCAATACAACACACAGATTTTTGAAAACCGCAATATGACCCGAAATCTCTGCATGACTTACGTGCCACATTTTTTTGTTATTTTTGCCTAGATTCATTTAGACAGATATATCATTAACACTCCGGTACTAAGCACGTGTTGTTTCATCCGTGGTCTTATTATACTGATCAAGGCGCAGTGCCTTCACTTGGCTGTGAATTCGCCAGTCTGACAAGAGCCTTCACTTTACTTATCACAAACGAAACAACCCAACCTTAGGTACTAAGGCCCAATTTTTTCAACTGTAGTTATCTTTTTTCAGGGTCTTATTAAGCTGGACGCGCTTGCAGCACTTCGTGCATTCGAAGATCTGCGAGCGCGTCCAGCTTAATAACACCGATGATTGCCCTAACCTGGCGACCATAAAAAAAGAGCGTATTCCCGCCTAAAAAGTCGGCAACGCATCTCTATGCCCCCTGGTATTGCAGATGTTCATGGGTGGCGGTGATCACTTACCATCAGGTGAACCGTATACTCGTTTGCCCCTTGTTAAAAAAACCTGGTCTAAGTAATAGATTTTAACAATAGCAACCATGAACTGTTTTTAATGAAAATGTTATAATCTAAAAATAATCTACCATTACTGACGTACTTATTGCCATTAATAAACTTGCCATACTGCACACTCAGTATGCTTCGGTAAGGGACTATGGGCCCTGGTCATTTGTTACATATATTGTTTCTTTTACCCATATATCCAGGAAAACAAAGAATTTCGGCCTATTGTTTGACGCTTATCTACGTACTGAAGTATGTAGGTATAATCAGATTTATATGGGGAAAGTCACTAAGTTACTCTCATGATTGCAACATGCGATTTTTTAAATTTTTTTATATTATTACTGCCTCGGTGGCGTAGTCGTATTACGGTGCGACTGTAATGCTGAGGTCTCGGGTTCGATCCATATCACTGGGTCGGGCAAAGTTATATTGCATTTTTGTATTCTATATCAGCCCGGAGTCTAGAATATGTGCCCGATATGGCGTTAGGCACGCCTCTTATCACATCATCATCACACTCACGGCTTTTATCCCCGAAGGAGGGGGGGGGGGCAGAGGTAAAACTAATGCACCCACTTTTCGCCGTGCGTATTCCGTACCATGATGTGAGAAGGGGCGAGCCTATTGCCATATCTAGCACAAATTCCAAACTCCAAGCTGATATTGAATTTAAAAACCCAATATCAATTTGTCCGACCCGGGAATCGAACCCGAGACCTCAGCATTGCAATCGTACCGTAATACAACTACGCCACCGAGGCAATTATACAGTTCTATATGTAACTTAAAACAAAATGTAGTGAAAAATTACAAGCTTCCTCGGAAATCATTTGTCATCATACCATGTTGTTAATAACATACAAAAATACAAATCTTTCCTCTTTATAATATTTGTTCCGTACTTTTATTAATTTACAATTAGGTAATGCTGGCACAATACTACGGCATACAATTATTTATTTTCTATTATGAACGGATCTGTATCTGCCACAAAATCCGAACGCATCCTAAGCAGCGACAAGTGCTGCCACCCCGAACGTGCAATACAGACGTTAACTCTCTTCCGTAAAAGCAACCGCTTCGAACGCAACGTAGTTCTGTGCGCGCTGTGTCTTATATTCCAAACATTAACATTATTCCAAGAATAAACTAGTGATACGTGTGGTGCAATACTTGACGGCAATCAGTAACCTATGGCCATTCACCAACGCTGGGTACCCAGGGAAACGAGCAGTGCTGAAAGTGCAGGTGAGTGGTGGATACAGTCCTCTATTTAACACCATCCGAAGGTCTGGTAGATTTCCCTTCCTTTTCTGGACCTTCGAACCGTATGTTCAAGTCATTGTGCTAGCATATTACTGGTTTAATTCCATTAAAGTTGTTTTTCGACACTTTAATTTGCTTAACCCGTGGAACCTACCCTCGGTTAGCAATGTGTTAAATTCCATTTGCCTAGGCTTAGCGTATTTGTTTTTCGACAATACCACTGCGTACTGTTTTTTCAAACGTACTAATTCATTTATCGAATGAATTACTAGGTAAAATAGCGAGTTTTACAATTTCCATTTTTTTTTTCTTAACTTGTGGGTATTCGTTCGGCCTATGCCACACCGTAAGCGCTCGCGTCGAACATTCCCGTCAAACGAGTTTAAATATCCAACGGCACGCGCGCCACTCCAAGCTACGTTTTATTCACTACACTTACTATAATACACATATACATATTACATTACAATACTTATCAAGTCGTCTATGTATTTCGTACTAGACACAATACATCATTTCATATTTAATTTACAACCCGTATTTCGTACGGCAAAATAACTTTTTAACATTTCGTGTTAATAAGTTAAGCTTCGCTATACTATCAGTGTACTGCTTACCTAACAAGTATAATATTTCTATCATACAAATAACTATTGTCCATAGTCATGGAGTTAGATCAATTGATATTCGAACGTGATATTTTCATGAACAGCATACAACGTATGGCTGATTGTGCTACAGATGAAGTGGAATTTCGTGCCCGTGTTAGGGAACTTAATAACATTAAAAAACAATTTTTTCTCGTACAAAGCAAAATAGAAAAATTATTAGCTAAAACCGGTGAATTTAAGTCTCAAGAACAATTAGATATACGTAACAATTTTGACACTTTATATTACAAAGTGCAAATCACAGCTGATCACTTAAAAGATATTCAACGTAGACAAAGTGTAGCTAGCGTTCAGCCTACCCCTTGTTGTCATAGTGAAGGTCATACGAGAGATCAGTTGCCGATACTTACGTTACCCACCTTCCGTGGTGATTTAACTGAATGGAATGCATTTTATGACTTGTACTTATCGCTAGTTCATGATAACAAACATTTATCTGACGTAGAACGTTTCCGTTATTTACTTTTGTCCTTACGGGGTGAACCTTATAACTTAATTAAATCGCTTCCCATCACAGGGGATAATTATAATAATGCCTTGCGAGTTTTGTTAGATCGTTATCAAAACGACAGAATAATTGCAAATAAACATTTAGACAAAATCCTTGATATAGATCCAGTTATTGATAAAAATTACGAACATAGTTTGCGTAACATTCTGATGGCTTATAAAGAAAACTTAACAGCTTTAGAATCTTTTAACTTGCCAGTTACAGAATGGAGTTTCATTTTATTAAATATTTTGTTACGTAAGATTACACCTACTCTTCGTAAACGTTTTGAATTGTCGCTAAGTTCGCCTAGTACTATTCCGTGTGTCAATAATTTAATTGAGTTTTTAAATAAAGAGCTGGCTGCCACTGAGGCCATGTCAACTGCTTTGATGCCGTGTTCGCCCGCCTCCGGCTCCGAACTCGCGATCCGCCGCTCTCTTCCTGCCGCGTCGCCGCGCCACTGGGGCCGAGCCGTCGCGCGCTCCCACTCCGACGCAAACCGTACTAGCCGTACTGCTACATCTATACATACCTCTGACGCGCCGTTTGCACATTCACGTCACTCGCGCTCGATGAGTATCCATGCTGCTACTTCAACTCCTTACGCTATTAATTATGTTAAGACATGCACTTATTGTAAACAAAATTCACATTCATTAAATAAGTGTATTAACTTCAGTAAATTAACTTTAACAGAAAAGAAAGATTTTATCGAACAAAATAAAATTTGTAACAATTGTTTATCTGTTGGACACGAACTCAAGGATTGTAAATCTCGACACAATTGCCGTGTGTGTTCGAAACGTCATCATACTTCTATACATGATGATGTAATTTATAATGTAGCATTAACTAGCGAATGTAACGTACCTTCCCCCGAGCTAACTTCGGCAGCGGAATCTTCTTCGTCACCCACATCAATGCGTAGTTTTTCTGATAAATTAAATTGTACGGTTCTACTCACCACCGCGTTGGTAAATATTCGGTCGACGGATGATAATTCGAGTTCTCCTCGCCCTGTGCGCGCTCTAGTCGACCAAGGCTCCCAAGCCACACTCATTGCGGAGTCATGCGTCCAGCGACTGGGCTTAAAACGCTATCATGCTAAGACCAGCATGACAGTTACTGGCATAGGCGATAAAAGTGAGCAACCGCGTGGTTACGTTTTGTGTGAAGTTACGCCTCACAATAAATTAGAACCTAAATTAATTATCGAAGCTCTAATCTTACCCAAGTTAACGAGTTACTTACCTCGCATTCCAAGCTCTTTCGAGCACATTCCGCATCTAAAAAATTTACCCCTAGCGGACCCAGAATTACGTTCTGCGCGTCCAGTCGAACTTCTCCTAGGTTCAGACTGTACCGATAGTATTTTATTACATGATAACATTAAAGGCCCACAGGGTACACCCGTGGCAATAAACAGTATTTTTGGTTACCTACTTAACGGTAAAATTTCCCATTCATTGCCAGCACAAGTCTGCATGAATGTTAGTACATATCAACTTGATATGCAATTGCAAAAATTTTGGGAGCTTGAGTCGATGCCTGATATCAAGCCTCTCACCAAAGAAGAAGCTCTTTGTGAGTCTATTTTCATTAATACCCACAAACGCGATAAATGCGGTAAATATATTGTTTCCCTTCCTTTTAAGGACAATGTACCCCCTCTCGGCGATTCTCGCCAAATTGCTCTTAATCGTTTTTACAAGCTTGAACAAAAGCTTTCTCGCGATCCTTCTTTGCAAGAAGAATATATTAAATGTCTCAGAGAATATGAAAACCTAGGTCACATGGAACCGGTCACTGAGCACACGGTTTCAGATAAAATTCCTTACTATATCCCTCACCATTGCGTGGTCAAAAGGTCATCTGCTACAACTAAAGTTAGAGTTGTCTTTGACGCCTCTTGCAAAACTACTAATGGTCGTTCACTTAACGACAATTTACTTATTGGTCAAAAACTGCACCAAAATATAAACGTAGTACAATCTATTTCGTTACCGCGTCACGTGATTCCTAATCATAACGGAGACATACAAATACATGGCTTTTCGGACGCATCCGAGAAGGCATACGCTGCTTGTGTATATTTACGTGTTATTGATCCTCACGATATTGTTCATGTTCATCTCCTTCTTGCAAAGACAAAGGTCGCACCATTAAAACGTATCACGCTCCCCCGTTTAGAGCTGTGCGGAGCTGTACTTTTATCAAAACTTATTGAAAACATTCTTGTAACTTATACTAAAATTCTATCTATCGATAATGTTTACGCATGGAGTGATTCTTCGGTCACACTTGCATGGTTACGCTCGTCCTCCCACGAATGGCGCACCTTCGTGTCCAATCGTGTTGCAGAGACGACAAGCCGAGTTCCAGCTGCTCACTGGCGACACGTACGTTCCGAGGACAACCCCGCGGATCCTGCATCCCGAGGTTTGCTCCCGTCTAAGCTAGATCAGAACTTGTGGTTTAATGGACCCATCTGGCTCAAACAGTCTCAATCTAATTGGCCTGTTTCGAACGTCGATCTACATACTGATGAAGAACGACGACAGCACATTCTGAGTAGCTCAAAGGATTCAACTTTAGATTTAAAATTTCTTGAAAGATTTTCGTCCATGCCAAAACTATTGCGCGTTGTTTCTTTAATTTTTCGCTTTTATCATAAATGCCGTAAGACACAATCTTACTCGCATCCGCATATTACGGTTTCTGAAACCAAATTCGCTTTAACAAGAGTTATCCGTCTCGTACAGCAAGATCAGTTTGCTGAAGATATTTTACGTTTAAAAGATAACGACATTTGTTCAAATAAACTTCAAAAACTTAAACCGTTCATAGACGACGCCGGACTTCTCAGGGTCGGCGGCAGGATACAACGTGCCCACATTTCTTATGATGCCAAGCATCAAATAATTTTACCCAAAAAACATTTCTTTACGTCATTACTTATAGACTATTTTCACAAATTATATTTGCACGTAGGTCCGCAAACATTACAATTTCTTTTATCTCAAACATATTGGATTATATCTGCCCGTGATGCAGTCCGTATGCGCACGCGTCGCTGCATTCAATGTTTTCGCACGCGTCCTACCGCTCCGCAGCCGCCAATGGCTCCTTTACCTGCTGCAAGAGTGAGCGCTCTTAGGCCATTCTTACACGTAGGCATAGATTTCGCCGGGCATTTTAATCTTAAATCTAGTAAATTTCGTAATTCCAAAATTTTCAAATCATATGTATGCGTCTTTGTATGCATGTCAACAAAGGCCGTACATCTTGAATTAGTTCCTGATTTAACAACGGATTCATTCCTTAACGCTTTACGCCGTTTTATTTCTCGACGCGGACTTTGTTCAGATATTTATTCCGATTGCGGTCGAAACTTTGTAGGTTGTTACAACTATTTAAAAGATTTGCGATCATTTCTACAAAATACGGCCCATCAATTATACATTAGTAAAAGTTTAACAGACTTGTCCATAACGTGGCATTTTAACCCACCTTACGCAAGCCATTTCGGTGGTATATTCGAAGCTGCCGTTAAAAGCATGAAAACCCATCTTTATCGGGTCATAGGGCAACTAACTTTAACTTACGATGAATTTAACACACTTCTATGTCAAATAGAAGCCATACTTAATTCTAGACCACTTTGTACACAGAGTAATGATCCTTCAGATCCATTACCTCTTACTCCGGGACACTTTTTGGTCGGACAACCATTGACTTCATTGCCAGAAATTAATTTATCGGCTGAGAGTACTACTCGCCTTGTTCGATGGCAAATTATTCAACAAGCTGTCCAACACTTCTGGAAGCGATGGAGTGTTGAATACCTTCACCAACTTCAGCAAAGAAGCAAATGGTTTCACGACACTACGAAGACACCTCTCAACGTAGGTTCCGTAGTTGTGTTAGTTGACAACACATTACCTCCACTGCAGTGGCGCTTGGCTCGCGTGCATCAGCTCCACCCGGGCGCTGACGGTATTACTCGTGTTGTGACGGTACGCATTGGTAACACACTCACAAAACGACCTGTAGTGAAGGTCTGTCCCCTTCCTATTGATTAATTTCAAAGTGCCTAGTTCAGTTTAGCCCTATGTTAGTTTAGTTTTAGTACTTTGTTAAAATAGGTTATTTTAAGGTCGGCGGCATGTTCCGTACTTTTATTAATTTACAATTAGGTAATGCTGGCACAATACTACGGCATACAATTATTTATTTTCTATTATGAACGGATCTGTATCTGCCACAAAATCCGAACGCATCCTAAGCAGCGACAAGTGCTGCCACCCCGAACGTGCAATACAGACGTTAACTCTCTTCCGTAAAAGCAACCGCTTCGAACGCAACGTAGTTCTGTGCGCGCTGTGTCTTATATTCCAAACATTAACATTATTCCAAGAATAAACTAGTGATACGTGTGGTGCAATACTTGACGGCAATCAGCAACCTATGGCCATTCACCAACGCTGGGTACCCAGGGAAACGAGCAGTGCTGAAAGTGCAGGTGAGTGGTGGATACAGTCCTCTATTTAACACCATCCGAAGGTCTGGTAGATTTCCCATACAATATTAATATACATTATTCAATTTAATTATACTATTAGCTAAACATTAAACAGTCTATAATAACTTATAACTAAATTAATTTAAAGCTATACACATTTAATTAAGTTTGTAATATAATAATTCTATTTGTGTATTATATTTTTTACATATATTTTTTTTTTCCCTCACAAACCTAGTCGAAGAGGCCGCCCCGGACCATCCCTGGCGCAAAGGTGCCCATGACGCTGGCAACATTACCTCGCTGTATCGCGAGAGATATGTGTTGCACCAGATATGATTCAGAATGGGAATCCTCACCGTTTTTCCTTATACGTTGCCCCAATTCCCGCACAAACTGCTTAGCCTCCGCACACCACACTCCACTAGTCTCCACCGCGAAGGGAATGAAGAAATATGTCCGTTCGAGTGTGGAATATTTCGTGTGTTTTTGAACTGCCGCCCATTCGGCAGCCGAACCAGCTTTATGCATGGTGCGTGGCAAGTGAGAAGCGGCGTATGTACTAACACACGTCGCGTCCCACAAAAGACCACGACCTTTACGCCATGGAATTAGAGTCAGACCATCCGGCCGCTTCCCATCGGAGCGACTCAAACCAGGCGGTTCCAAAATGCAAGGCAAGCCGGCAGACACCAAGGCACGACGAATTATGTCATTGAGCATGTGGTGCCGTGGAAAACGACCAGCTGATCTGCTGCAACTCAAACCGTGATGGCCAGTGGCGTCAACCTGCGCCCCACATGCACACTCGTGTGGCTCACAGATGTTACAGTCAAGCCTAAGCGCAACGGCCACTCTCAGCGAACCATCATCCAGGTGAGTCCCCAAATGAGGTGATGGGGTTGCATGAAGCCAAATCGTTGTGGAGTTGTGAAGGGCCAGACTCAAGTAACTGAACAGTAATGAGCTTTTCCTGTTTCCAAACTAAACTATTTCGACCGAGGGATTTGGCCCTAGCGTATTAGGTACAGTTTCCGTTACCGGATAGGGCTACATTTTATGAAATTTTAATTTAAAAAACATATTTTTGGTTGTCTTTATGGCCTATTAAATAATAAACTCCTATATTTAACATTTTTTTGGCTAGCTGTTTTATACTAAAACCAATTATGAATATAAAATATTGCTACATTTTGGTCTTATTTATTCAACAATTTTAAGTCCTAATCCAACTAAAATTTCCCGAGTCACAAGCAATTTCCCCTTCCTACAGCGTTTTTATTTTCTTTTAGATCGGAAACGCATGTTTAATACTTATATAGTAGGTAATGAAAATCACAAATCATTAGCTAATTTACTCGCCTAAAATGGGGCTCCTTAAGCGGAGCTAAAAGAAATATTTAGGCAGGCCGGAATAATTGTGTCGGCTGTCAAGAGATTCTTTCATTTCCGTTCTTTTTTTTATTGCTTTGAATGACGAGATGAGCGTGCCGTTCGCCTGATGGTAAGGGATACGACCACCTATAAACAGTAGAAACACCATCCAGCACCTTGAGTTACAAAGTACTGTGTAGCATTCCATTGCACTCGTCATCCTGAGACATAAGATGTTAAGTCTCATTATGTCCTGTAGTTACACTCGCTACAATGCCTTTCAAACCGAAACACAACAGTGCATGCACACCGTTGCTTGGTGGTAGAAATAGACATTGCGGTGGTACCCACCCAGACGGACTCTTACATATGAGATACCTACCACCAGCTAAAAGAAACATTTAGGCAGGCCGGAATGATTGTGCCGGCTGCCAAGAGATTCTTTCATTTCCGTTCGTCATTTTCTCTGGGCTTCGCTACCTTAGGTTCAATGAAGTCAATTTGCTGTGCCATTAATAAAAAATGACCCCCTCTAGTACACGGGAATCCGCCCCTGCCCCCAATCCGGTGTCGAGTGATATAATTAATTGGTCCAGCACACTCCTCGTGTAGGACCCGTCGTTTGTATTTCGTATTTTTTTGATAAATGAAATCGTTATAAAGATTTTACAACCCACTCTGTAGGGAGTTCGCGGGAATTGCACTCGATCTTTATTTATTGTTTGGGGTGGCGTTACATTAATTCGATGTTTCTTTTATAATTGATGGAATGTCCTTTAATTCTTTTGGGAAATGAGTGTAATTTTTTTTGGGACGAAGTTCCTTCGCGCGTTGTGAAAGGGAGCTAGACGGAAAAAATTCTCACGAAAAGTTGAGCGACACTTTTATACTTGCCCTGTGAAACCAGCCAGTAACAATAAAGAACTGGCCGTAAAAGTGACATTCGAAATTTAGATAAAAAAAGACAATTTAAATGCTTTTTAGAGTAGTTTTGGAACGAATAAAATATGTATGAGAGTTAAATAAAAAAAGACAATTTAAATGCTTTTTAGAGTAGTTTTTTTTTCGTTAGTTGTATGTTAATTTTAATGTCAATGCTTGCTTAGGTGACGATCGTAATTCGATGACGTATCTATTGTGTAGGTAGAAGTAAATGTTTTCGTAAATGTGGTAACGTTTTAATGAAATATAGAAACAGTCGAAAGCGGGACTCGAACCCACGACCTCCGGCGAACCGTGCCGGGAGGTCGTGGGTTCGAGTCCCGCTTTCGACTGTTTCTTTTTCAGGATTCTATAAAAATATAAAACCGGAGGTCGTGGGTTCGAGTCCCGCTTTCGACTGTTTCTTTTTCAGGATTCTATAAAAATATAAAATCATTAACCAGGCACTACATGGCCATTCACATGTATAAAAAATCATAATATAAAATTGAAATATATAAAATTATAAAATTTTATTACAATATCTTCACTAATTAATCGAAAAGAACTTCGTTCCATCCGGGTGTCCCTTGACACCTCTCAAGTTTTTTACACACTACTAGGTGTTATTATGTTTTACTGGTGGTAGGTCTCTCGCATGGAAGGGCGGTCTGGGTCGGTATCACCGCAATGTCTGTTTCTACCGCCAAACAGAAGTGTGCAAGCACTGCTGTGTTCCGGTTTAAAGGATATTGTAGCCAGCGTAATTGCTGGTCATTATGAGACTTAACATCTTAAGTCTCAAGGTGCCTCGGTGGCGTAGTTGTATTACAGTACGATTGCAAAGCTGAGGTCTCGGGTTCGATCCCCGGGTCGGGCAAAGTGATATTGAGTTTTTCTATTCAGTATCAGCTCGGAGTCTGGAATTTGTGTCCGATATGGCGCTAGGCTCGCCCCCTATCACATCATGGGACGGAATAACGGCGAAAAGTGGGTGCACTAGCTGCGCCTGCTGTGTTGGTTTTCTCAAGGTGACGAGCGCAGTGGAGTGTCATGAGGTACCTAATTCGTAATTCAGAGTTCTGTACGGCTTTGCTTCTGCTTATAGGCGGTCGTATCGCTTACCATTAGGCGAGCGGCATTCTCGGTTTGTCTCGTTTAATTAATTTAAGATATTAAATAAAAAATGCGGTACCTACCGCTTGCGTGGAAAACGTTTCCTGCTACAAAAGTAAGGACCTTTAGGGGTATCACTTTAGCTATCCGTGACGGCTTTTGCCACCGGCGCCATTAATTTTAAATCAGTATAACAATGTCACCTATTACTTACTGCAGTAAAAAATCTAAATAAAATCCAAGACAGGGTCTACCCGTGCGAAAATTTTCATCCAAATCTGTTCACATTTTCTGCGTTTACTTCTAACATACATACTAACATTATCACAAAATTTTGAATTTTTATAATCTTAGTAAGAAAGATGAGAAGTAACATTATATTCCCCACAGCCCTGGCTTAAGTTTTCACAAAGTTTTTTATAGGTGGTAACCTCGAAATTTGGAACCGAGGTGATTAATCAGAGTCCCGTATCTTGGTCGGTTAATTAAATTCTGCAGTTTCAACTGTCCTCAGACATCGTAAGTTTATATCGATTGGGTTCTATAATTTCATTGGAAACTCCTATATTAAACGACTTCGTATTTCACCCCCGGTACGTTGAAACTTATTATTCTCGTGATTCCGCTTGCCTTAAATTCTGTTTTCGTGAAGAATTTTGTTTTTATTAAAATGTGTTTTCGGTACTCAGGAATATAGCTTCCTATTAGTACAAGAAAACTCAGAACTGTATCACTACTCACTATAGTTTCTGATATTACTTCCTACATCCAAACATAAAAAATTACTCATTATAATCTTATTCTACATAAAAAATCTACACCCATTGTCCTAACTCCTTTAGATACAAATATTCTGCTTCTAAAAATCCACGTATTATAATAGTAAAAGACTTACACGCAAAGTCGTGAGCAAAACCAAGTTAACATGACAAATCACTACCTAAATTCCAATATTAAACACATTCAGAGTAGGTACAATTGGTTACGAAGGTCCTACAAACCCGTTGGTTAATAGCAAAGTAAGTTCTAAATCGATTACAAAGTTCGAAACCGTATAAACGTTTGTAATTAAACCTTTGAAAATACGAGCTCAATTACTTTGCGAATTTGGGATTGTAGTATGCTTTTCTGGTATTTTGTTCCTTATTGAGAAATTGGAGAGGGTTCGTCAGGTTTCTTTCGCTAATTTAAAACCAAATTTGTCTGAGATTAGGATGAGATTTGTGATATTTATTATTCCTGCCGATATTTAAAATATGCCTGTTGTTATTATAAACGAATATGACGAAAAATTATAAATAAATTATATGATTAAAGATCTCTGTTTATAAGAAAAACGGATAAACCTAAGGGGTATGTTTTAATAGAAAAAGCATAATAGTTATCTTATCCCAACAAAGAATATGCAAAATATGATAAAAAAAAATTATCTACATAATAATATTTTAATTATGAAAAAAAATGAAATCCTCCTAGCCAGTTTCGGCCACGGCGGCCAATCTCAACGGAGATCAGCCAGGTACGCAGGAGATATTATAGTGCACAAGTGGGTGCGCAATACACAGGTGCACTCGCTATTCCTTCACTCTCATAGTCCGGTGAGACGGCAATCCGACATGACCGGAGAGAGATCAGGCGCAGGACCAACGGCTTTACGTGCTTTCCGAGGCACGGGGGTATCACACCGCCAACTTCCTGACTCCGAGCTGCGACTGAGTAAATTTTAAGATGGAAAAACCCAGTCACAATTTTTTTTTTTTTGTTCGACCCGGGATTCGAACCCAGGACCTCAGCGCGCAAATCGTACTCGTAATACGTACGCAATACCACTACGCCACCGAGGCAGTAATTATAATAATAAACTAAATCCAGTGGCTTGAAACAATAATAAATATCCAGTAGGTACTACAGAAATGCATAAATATAGTTATGTATTACTAGTAGTGCTCGCGGCTCCGCCCGCGTGAAAAAGTTTTTCCGGGAAAAAATATTTTCCCGGGATAAAAAGTAGCCTATAGCACTCAGGAGTTATGTAGCTTCCTATTAGTGAAAGAATTTTCAAAATCGGTTCAGCAGTTCTTGAGATAGCGCGTTTAAACAAACAAACAAACTCTTCAGCTTTATAATATTAGTATAGATGTATAAATATAGTAAATGCATAATATATGCGGCTTGCTGAATGTATTCGGATCAATTATTCAACACAATTTAACAAATAACAGTATCATTTAAACGATTGACTTGCGCCATGAATTGTGTTTTCCCTTCTGTTAACTTATTAACGATTTATCATCGACACTGCGGCATAACTGTTCGTGAAATGATCATTTTTAGCTTGAATAACATATATTTCAAATAAATATCCTGGAAAATTACTGTTCAATAAAGGTTTAGTGAAAATCAAAATATAAATAAGTATCTCACCAACATTTTGATTATCTCCATCGTATTTGGTGATTAATAAGGTCTTAAGATAAACAATATTTTAAGGGACCATTTATTTAAATTTAGCTTTTTTATCCGTTACACACAACACAGAATTCTTCAATTTGTAACTAAAGCCAGTCTTTTATGAATTTTGATAGTTCCTTTCATAATTCTAAAAATCCGAAAATGTACTACTAAACTACTATTTTTTGTGTACTGTAAACCACGTACACAAAAATTAGTTCCTTTTGAAAAGAAAACGAGCGTGTACGGATTTATCGAGGCGTGTATGGTGTAACGTTGCGTGCCGCTCAGTGACGACCGGAAACCAGACATTTCCGACAAGGTCCTGGCAAAACTATATCTGCGTCATGTCGAAAACCTTGTTTTTATATCTAAATGGGCTTGGTTTCACTTTACTGGTTTATTTTTTGGATGAATGAAATAAATAAAATGGGTGAATGAAAGTGATGCTGTACCTACCATAGACTGAGGCTGCTGAGATCATACTGTAAAACAAGGCACAAGAAATGCGCAAAAAGTAAGTTAAAGGGATTAGTAGTGGTATAAATAAGGCTCCAATAATTCTTGCATCTAATTTTTATCAATAGTATAACAAAACAACCAATTGACAGTGTAGGCCATAGGCGACTATGTATACCCAAAATAATACAATGATTTTAGGTTACAACCAGAAATCTCCAGCACAGCAAATAATTCATACTTTAAATGCTTATATACCAAACTTTAGGGAAAATAAAACTTCAAGGACCAGAGTTGCAAAACATCATAACTCATAAATTAAAAAACTAGAAACTCATTAAAATAATACGCTTTGTAACATCGTACTTACAGTAAAACATGGAAATTAATTCACACCTAACCCAATTGGGGTTGTCTCTCAGATAAAAACTTCGAGGGTTATATTAAATTCCAGCCAAAAGAAACTTTCAAAAGATAAGGGACGTAATTTCATTTATGCCGTTTAAAACTTTACCTTCTGCGGGACTGATTAAATTTTTACAACAATTTTGTTAATTTATTACCATGGGAGTAGCGTGTAGATGTTTACAATAATATGGTCCCTAAATCCTTGTTGATGGATATACAAAATTCTTTGCTTTGTTTCTGAAATATATTTGTAACCCCAAATATTCTCAATGCTTTTAAAAACCTTATATTTTTTTTCTAAAACCGCCATTCTTTTGGAATTGTGTACATTTAACGATGGCGGAGATCATTTAGTACTAGGTGAACGGAATCACACGTTTACCAGTTTGTATCTATTTTTTTTAACTTATAATTATTCTTTATTAAGTTCTTAGTTGTATCTGAATCCCCAGGTCAAAATTATGTCTTCACCATGACTACTGCATAGATGATCTTATCCAGATAAAAATAGTCAATGAAAGAAACACTTAGCAATTTTTGTGAATTCACGCAGGTCTGACGAGCGCTTAAAGCGTATCTTAGAATCCATAACTACATTGATAAATGATGTAATATAGATAGGAGGGAGTCTCTGAATGCAAGCAAAGGGAGGAATTATACTTAGGAGTTCAATGAAAGCGTAACGTCCTGCAGTAACTAATCTTGTTAATGATAATGCTATTATGACACCAAACATTCAATGTGTTTTTGTGCATTATTACTAGTTTATGGGGAAAATAAAGTGTCGTTTTCTCTTTCTATAAACCCTAATATAGTCCTAAAACTATATAGTGCCTTAAGTAGGAGCTCTTTCAAAACCATTTAGTATTTTTTTGTTACCAAAAAAAATATTTTCGCTCTTCTGACACCATCCCGAGATATGCCCCTAAGCCTTCATTGTAGGAACTATGGACTTTTTATCCTATAACAAATAGACCAGAAACAAGATACCTATTTAAATGTAGGTGCACTAGTACTACTCAGAGAGACTCATACAAATAAAACCGAAATCTAAAAGTTATTAAATACCTCACGGATCTTAATTCTATAGCATTGAATAACGAACGAAAGTAAAACGATACCTAAATATTTCTTACCAGGAGGCTAGGCAGACTGCTATTAATAGAATCGTGTGGGATGCCAAATCGTCTTTCAATATGAGGGCAATTTCAAAATTATGTATACCCTGCTATAAAATTCGACTTTATTTAAATGTTTTTTTTTTTGTACAAATTTGGCCATGATATAATGGGATATATTGTTTATTATAGCGAAAAATAAAAAGGAATGCGGAATTAGAGGCATTTTCCAGATAATATCGAAACAAAACGGAATTTGTGGCGAGACTAGTTCCGGTGTGTGACAAGAATTAAATTTTTTTTAAAGAAAAGTATGATATTAATAAGTCTTTTTAAAATTTATTTAGACTAGAAATATTTGTATTTAATTGATAAATCGAAGAAAATTGGCTTAATTTCAACAATTATCACGAAATGATTGTTTTCTATTCAGTTTTGTGACTCCGTTGCTTTTTACTTGATTATTTTTTTTATTTATTCAAAAAACATAATATAATATTTCATATGTATAGCTTTGTCGAAAAATAATACATTAACTGAAAACATATTTGTGACCGTACGGATTTAAAAGATAAAATCTCTTATGATTTCATACATTTAACTCCATAAATTTGAAGGGACAGTGACAAAATGGAAATTTTAAAAAACAAAGGCTGTGTACACATCATTTAAAAGTTTCCCGAATAATACACAATATAAAACTTAATAAGCAAATAACATCAAAAGATTATTTAAAGACTGTTAGTTCTACTTCTCAAATTCGTACTATTTAAGCTATAATTTATTAACTATGTACTTACAAAATAAAAACGAAGAAGAGCGTCGATAAGAAATAAAACAATAATTTTAAATATTTTTATATCTTTATTATTCTCTTAGCTTCGTTACTTAAAATTAATTCCTTAATTTAAATGTCGTCAGCAGCAACTTCAATCTGTAAATTTTAAATTGAAATAAAAGGAACTCAGATTTTATGTAACTTTAGTATACATTAATTTGGTTAGTAAGGATATTCGATGTGAACTAACTTTATGCATTCCAACCTGTTGTGACTTGCCGTTCTGTTATATGTGACCATAGAATAAGTCACAAATCGGAGGTCACATAATTCTACAATCTTGTAGTTTTAAATTCTTTAAAAATTACTTATCGTACTTAGCACTGTTAACTTTTTGATATCAAATACTACATAAACTTTATAATGTGTTAACAATAAAAATAATTACAGAAAAGTGATTTATAGCAGTTAAACTTGGTCACATATCTGAGCAAAGAAATTGAAACGCAGAACACTCCAACAATGCGTCCGCGCTGGCCTCCAATTTATTTGACAATGAAGGCAACCTGGTGTCTCTCGAGGAAGAACGGTATATTGTTTTGCCATTTGAAGTCTAATAATTCCTTTTTTAGAAGAATTTTTGCAAATAATGGCGGTCACAAAACGGAATGTTCCGGTTGGTTCAAAATTTTCGATTTTAAATAAGATTTATTTTTAATAGAAAATAAGTAAAAAAAATATTATTGATACTTTAAAATGATAAACTCGACTTTTAAGAATAAAATTAATTAAAGTTAATATTTTATATTTATTAAACCACTCGTAACATTATTTTTTTTTATTTATCAATGATTGTCTCACAAGAAAGGAAGGGGACACGTAAATTTGATGGTCTTCAATGTTTTAAAGCCTTCGTAAATGTTATATTTAGTAAAGTAAGAAAAAAACGACAATTTATATTCAATTATAAAGATATGTTTTTGTCGCTTAAATTAATTTATTCTGCTAGGAGTTATTCATTATAAAAAAATAAATGAGCAAAGTCGAGGGACAAGGCTAAAACTAGGGGTACAATTTTTTTTTAAATTGCTCATATGCGTTAAAACAACGACTTTGACGATTCTGACAACCACGGAACATGATACACTATGTCTAGTTGGTCTACAATGAAGACTCTATTTTGTATTTCGACTATACCAACCACCAGTCCCGTGTAATCACTTGCCATAGAACAAACTACTTTTACCAGCAAATCTTAAAGTCCAAACATATTGACTGTGAGTTTCAATCATACTAATGCTAAGGAAGTGCGGAGCGTACGAAGTACGAACCCCGTCCATTTAGGGGTCCGTTGAAAAGCCGGAAAAGCGCTAATCCATCACAGTGAGTTACGATGTCCTCGCGGTTATATACGCCTGGAACCACGCGATGTTGCGTTCTGTTTATGACCTCTGTTGGATCTAATTACGGAACCCCTGTTATAGAAGTGTAACGACCTTCTCAGAGATGTCTGTTTATTGAGCAAAGAAAGTTGAATCTAAAAGCCAAATCAGTTGGCAGCTGGGGTTTTACTTTTTTAAAAAATATTTTGTAAGGGTAATTATTCAAATTTGTAAAAAATACTTTCGTATTTGATTTGATTTGCGAGTTGAAAGCTTTATCCTATTAATATTATAAAGGCGAAAGTTTGTAAGAATGTATGGATGTTTGGATGTATGGATGTTTGTTCCTCTTTCACGCAAAAACTACTGAACGGATTTCGATGAAATTTGTCACACGGGTAGATCATGTCCTGGATTAACACATAGGCTACTTTTTATCCCGGGAAAATTTAAAACGCGACTTTTAACCCGGAAAAACTCATTCACGCGGGCGGAGCCGCGGGCAAAAGCTAGTTTTTTGATATTTTAATCTCTGACTATATAAACAATAGATTAGAATAGATCTAAGATTAAAATAGTTTCCTTTTGAAGCATTCTAGTAAAATACTTTAACATGAGTAAAGCAAAACCTATTAAAATATACCTCTAGAACAAAAACAAAAAGATGAAACAGGATCAAATCCTTTACGGTTACGTTGTTTACTTCAAGAAAGACACAAGTTGCGATTAGATGAACGTGAAATGGGACGAAAGTTATCTCAAAGGTTCCGCTCGCGGTAAACAATTGTACAATCCAATTACAGTAAACTGCGTTACTGAACCGTGGAACTATTTGATATATTTCTGTTGCCTTGGGCTTTTGGATTAGTATTTTCACACACACGCACACGCACACGCACATGCACATGCACATGCACACGCACACGCACACGCACGCACACACGTACACACACACACGCACACACACGCACACACACACACACACACACGCACACACACGCACACACACACATATATACACACACACATACACGCGCGCTCACGCCTTTTAACCCCGAAACCACAGGCGTAACTAATGCACCCACTTTTCGCCGTACGTATTCTATGCCATGATGTGATAGAGGGCGAGCCTATCGCCATATCGGGCACAAATTCCAGACTCCGGGCTGATACTGAATAATAAAACCCAAAATCACTGCCTGACCCGGGGATCGCACACGAGACCTCAGTTTTGCAGTCGTGCCGTAATATAACTTCACTACCGAGGCATAGCCGCCAATAAACATACAGAAAACCAAATAATGTTGTTTTATCTTGTTTACAGGGGTTCATATTCTCTATAATTTTATTTTAGGTCAGCATTACCGTAAAAATCACTCAACTAATTTTAAGAATAGGTATATTAGCATCTTAATAGCTGGAAGACAAAGACTATAAATAAAAAAAACGTTTCATAAATGTTGTTTTATTTATTCGCAAACGCACCTGGAAGTTACCGAGGCGAGACACGTTTCGAAATATTAAATCTGTTTAAAGTAATTGTATGTACGCATCCGATCGATAAAAATAACCGCAAGTTTCCAAATCCGATCACAATTCAATTCACGATGGGAACAGATAACTTTCTTTTATTTTTTCTTTCTATAAAATTAAGCGCTTTGTAAAAGTTTGCTGCAAAATTTTGTATTCGTCTTGAGTTTTTTTCGTGAACTTTTTGTTTACTTTGTTTTTTCCTTGTAACTTTTTATTGTCTTTGTATTCGCTAGAGGGCGTCGCGAATTTCATTAAAATCTGCGCCTGCTTTACGCTTGGCAGTTGTTTTAGACGAAACTTCTACAAGTTTTTGTTTGAGAGTCCTTTTCTCACGCAATATAGTGACACCCTTTCGTAATATATTTTTGTCGTTAAAATTGACTGTTCTTGAGTTTCTATCTACTACAATGTTTACAGCATTCGATAAATAATCTACATAATGTTTTTTTGAGTTACAACCTTTTGTATCAGTAATTGGTGTTCCAAATTATTAAAGCGTAACTCACATTTTTATTCAAATACCCATTTCCATAAATAACACACAATCACATTTATTCCAAAAACACAGTTACAAAAACACTCCGACATTTCCCGAAGGCATTTCTTTTGACTTACAACCTTCCAGATTTACATGTATAAAAGGTAAATAAAAATATGGTGGCAATAAAATATTACTGATACCTAATATCTAGATTGTAAGGTTCACAGTATTATATTGAATCCACTATCGGTATAATAAAAATGTTACTGTTGTCGTGTTTTATTCTTAGGAGAATGAAGAAGATATCGTTTTACAAACTTGCTTTAGGCTATTTGTTGGACTACGGTAAAGTTTCCTCGGAGGTTTGTATCCAAGTAAAGTGTAAAGGACTTGTCGCACAGTATATAAATGTAGATTTTGTATCGGGATACGGTGTGAGTTGGTTAGACTTTGTTCATTCTTCCATTGCAGCGCCTGATGTCAAGTTCTTCATAAATTCTGGAATGAAGATATTGCGCAGATACTTTTTACCTGGAATTAATTTGCTGCGTTGATTTTCTGTAATTCAACACGATATGCTTAACTCTGCTGGCGATAATGTAATTTTTAACAATCAAGTAGTAGCAACACTTTTGAATCGATAATGTTAGGTAGCGAAATTAACACCACTGTACAAGCATACCGGGTGCATTTTAAATAAAATCCCATTCTCTTTCCCAGGGAAGCAGCGAAAGCCACAAGCATGGGCATACATCCAATTATCTTTCAAATTCACTTACACAGGACAGCGAATAAAATAGACATTTATTTTAAAATTCCCTTTAAAAATTAAAAGTACGAGCCGTTTAATATTTTCAGCGCGTGCGGAGCCAAACAATTTTAAGTTTTCAGTGTTCATTGAAAAGCTAAAACAAGCGTTGGTCTCAGGTTTAAAAGGCGTAAAGTCCATTTGGGATATATAAAGTGAAATGCGAACGATCGTATGTTCAACTTTTTTAATTCTTGTTGTTTTTAAGCTAAGAGAAATGCAAATATTTTTCTATATTTTCCGAATGGTATTCGTACTTTGTTAATTAATGAACTGCAATTAATATGACAGCCGTGGAAAATTCATAGAACGTCTCTTATGGTCCATATTATATATTATTGAGAACTGCCTTGGTGGCGTAGTTGTATTACGGTACGACTGCAATACCGAAGTCTCGGATTCAATCCCTGGATCGGGCCAAAATTTTATTACGTTTTTCTGATAATTATCAGTCCGGAGTCTGGAATTTGCGCCCGATATGGCGATAGGCTTGCCCTTAGACAGAACTGCAGACATTAGGCGGCAAGTCGTAACATCCAGCGAGCATCCACATACCCTCTAATCGCTAAAGAATTTCTTACATTACATAGATGACACAAAATATTTTAGAAAGCCATCCCCAGTTAACGTCCATAGGTTACGTGCTGAAGCCGATGAAATCCATAATTACAATTCTAGACATTGTAAATATACAACATCGTATGATACTGTTACTATTACAATCAACGTGATTTACTTCGTAATTCAAAACGTTATTTCACTAGTACACGATAGCGCCAAGTACCTATACCTGTTAACAATGCCCCAAAGTGTCAAAACTATCGCGTGAAATTGTTGTGCTACATTGTCCCACCGAAGCGTTGTTTCATAACGTCCCATAAACTTGAACGTAAAAGTTAAGGTTGAGGACTTAGTGAAGGAGAGAGGGTATATCAAGTTATCGGTTATGGCTCCTAAAGAGATCGTTGTGATTTAAATCTTCAAGCTAAACTGAAGAATTCAAGGAAAGGTCTGAATAGACTTGATGACGCTGCATTACAATGGCCTGATACCGAGATTTTTGTGGAATTGCAGCGTTGGAAAAGAGACTTACAATGTTATATTATAAATCTATAATATGTAAAGTATGTACTTAAATTTTCTTAATATTTTTTATAGAATCTACAAATCCTAGCTTCATATCGAACTCATGTTCAACAATAAATATGATGATGATGACTTCCTAGCCGATTTCAGCCACGGTGAACAGGCAATAAACCATAGTGAGACAGTGAGGCAACGTTAATGTGCCACAAAAAATAAATTACCTGTCACTCTCCACGCAGTAACGCTAAAGCTGTGATTCCCTCCCACCTGCCGCGCGTCATTTGCCATCGTGTGCGGCATCGGTCTCGTACAATTTAATACTGCATAGTAGTACCTTCTGCCGTCGCGGCACATACCGTCTGCTGTCTGCCGTCTGCCGTGTCCTGCGGAATCACAGCTTTAATACTGCATAGTAGTGCCGTCTGGCGTCGCGGTACATGCTGTTGCCGTCTGCCGTTGTCATCTACCGTCTGTCACGTTTGCGGAATCACAGCTTTAGGCGAAATACCGAGATCAATACTGAATACTGATCTTGTATGACATCTGATCGACCTGTCCCGCTCTCTCATGCACTCTCCGACACTCGCATCCTGTCACGTGCTGGAAAGTGTCGCCGGCAGAGCATGCAATTAGGCGACGTTTTGTGCAAATAATTATGCCGGCGGAATTTGGTCCCTAACAGTTTACACCTCTTAATTCACAAACAAGTCGGTATATCAACCCTCGTAACTAAGGGCTGTGCTAAGGGATTAAGCCGTCGGAGAATTCGAGTCTCGGACACGCGATGGCTTTGTGTGTGGATATGTATGGTAATGAGTTCACTTTAGAGTTCTTTGACTATTTACTTGAAGAATTATGGATATAGTGAATTTTGTTCGCGACTCCACTCGTTTGAAAAAGTTCAGTGGTTCAGCCGTGAAAGCGTTATAGAGTTACTTTCGCATTTATAAAATAAAAATGGAAATTCGGATGTTTAGAAATTTTAACTGCCAGTCTAGAGCCATAAAATCTACTAAAATACTATGTAAATGATAATAAATAGGTATTTAATTCAATATGTTAATGCTTGTCACAGAAATTTTATTTTATAAAGGTCAACCTTTGGAAATTCAAAGAAGTAGAAAAGATCACAAGAATCGACATCTATAAGCTAGTTAAAAAAACTAATTACAAAGAAACAAAAAGGTTATCAACAATATACAAATCCAGAAGAAAGTGCACACCAATCAAAGACTGTATGCCGTGGGTTCCTTTATGCAGAAGTGAACCAACATTAAAGGGTTCCGCAAAGTCGCTGTGTGAATGATCGATGTCGTAGATTACTTTGTGGTGTTTAAAGCGGTCCTTCTTTCACTTAAACAAGTTAGCCTCGGGCTAAAGTGTCACATTATACGCTATTGTAACACGCAAGAGGGCACGAGGCACCTTAGCTACGCATTTCACTTTATAATGATGCGAAGCATAGGAATATAATCTTTGAGGTCCAATTGGGATGGTTGAGTTAAATTAGGGACTAATAAATAAAAAGTAGTATGAAAGTATTCTTTGTGAATTATTACTCGCTTTAACGGTGAAGGAAAGCATCTTGAGGAAACCTGCATACCTGAGAAGTTCTCTGAAGGTATGTGAAGTCTGCCAACCCGCACTAGGCCAGTGTGGTGGACTAAGGCCTTAACCCTCTCAGTTGTAGAGGAGGCCCGAATTCAGCAGTGGGCAGTATATAATACAGGGCTGGTATGGATGGATGGATGAAAGTAATAAATTCACGATAAGATTATATAGGTAGTAATGTCAAAATACCTATTTCTTTTTGAGAATCTTTAGAACAATGTTTCAATCTATACTGATATTAAAAAGACTCGCCACAGAACATACAACACACACACACACACACACACTCACGCCTGTTATTCCCGAAGGGGTAGGCAGAGGTGCAACTAGTGCACCCACTATTCGCCGTTATTCCGTCCCATGATGTGATAGGGGGCGAGCCTATGGCCATATCGGGTCCAAATTCCAGATTCCGGGCTGATACTGATTAAAAAAACTTAATATCACTTTGCCCAACCCGGGGATCGAACCTCAGCTTTGCAGTCGTACTGTTATACAACTACGCCACCGAGGCAGTAATACAATTATCAAATAATATCCTTTGATAGGCAAAACAAAAACTGATTGAAGTAGATAAACTGAAAACTTGCTGGCTCCTGCTGAAATTGAATGGTGATAACTATCCAGACAAAACTTCACACGCAAGACGCCTACCTCTTAGGATATTGTGAAATTATTTTTTAATTTAAAGTCATTTAAAGTCATCATAATATGTAAAAAATATCATATGCATCAATATTTAAACACAATATTTATAAACGCCATAATTAAAATGACCACAAACATAGTCTTGTCCAAAATTTTACTTTTACGAAGCAACCGAAATAGTATCGACTCAAGAAAAGGGGACGAAATAAAAGGAATTTCGGTTAGCAAGACATGAGGCGAGGAGGTAATGAATGGAGTGATTGATGATTATGGCAAGGAGATAAGGAAGATACGTGTAGATAGATAAGTCTTATTTGTTGGGACACCAAAGTTACAATCGAGAAATACAACCCCACATAATATAAAGGCCAGTAGATAAAATAAAGCCAAAAGACGGATAAATTGCTAGCAATTATTGCAGCAATTCTATGGTGAAGAAATTTTCGCCAGCGTTGCCAGGCAATAATCGTTGACGAGCCTTATCAAGGATAGTCAAAAAAATATTATAACTCCCGCGTCCAATTAAAAAATGTCATCGTGTCGCAGTCGCAAGGGGCGATATGGTATCTCGAGCGATTCGTATAGGTATATATTTATTTAGAACCATCAACAGAGATTACAATAAAAATTACATTGGTTTATATGCTATTAACTATTATGGTTACGTTATCATTGTATCTCTAATAACACATGGACACAACATGAGTTATACAATAATTTTAGTAAAGTGTCCAGTGATATAAAATTCAAATCATAATTATATCACTTCAAATCATGACAGAATCCAAAATTAAAAAAGAAAAAACAAAAGAGTTTTTGATCTGAGTAATTAAAAAAAAACAATTAAAAAGCAATATAACAGACATTACAGTTATAAAACATTAAACAATTAACAATTACCCTCGAAATTCTTATGAACAATTCTCAGCTTTTTTTTATTGCATCGAATGGCGAGACGAGCATGCCGTTCGCCTGATGGGAAGCGATACGACCACCCATAAACAGTAGAAACACCATCCAGCACCTTAAGTTACAAAGTACTGTGTGGCATTCCACTGCGCTCGTCATCCTGAGACATAAGATGTTAAGTCTCGTTATGTCCTGTAGTTACACTGTTAATGTGCTAATTGTAGGTAAGGTAGCCATGGCCATTATTGGCAGTATGAACTATGAAGTGCTATATAGTCTAGACAGCCAGACGAAATATGGACGTTTTATTCTGATTCTCGATAGCAAAATAGCTTACCTTTGCAATTCATTTTGAATTATGATCTGCCTTGTATTAAAGTTCACTCTTTATTAATTTAGCCATCGTGTTATAATTTATACCTTTTTCTTTTTTTGCAGACAATTTAAGGCTCATATACCAAAAGTCAAAACCACTTTTGCCAGGCGCTTTTCTCTCTTTCTATCTCCATACGTATGCAATAGAATTTAAAAAAATGCTGCATTAAGACAAAAGCTATACGAGAAGCTAAAATACAGTCAAGGACATGCTTTTGAATCTAAATCATGAGGATACTGAGAGACTTTTAAAAATTGATGTTTAAATTATAATTATTGCGACTTTTACATAAGCACACTCACACACAATTACACTCACACACACACCCACACTTACACACGCATGCATACACACTCACTCCTAGGGTCGTTCACTATAAAATTTTCAATTGTGTTACTTTCTTTTTGGTTTTATATTTCTGTATGGTTACTCATTTGCGTTATAGGTAATTTTATTGTTTTCCTTTTTCAATTTTATTCAAATTCAAATGTATGTATTACTATTACAATTTAGACGGTATATGGTTTGTCTTTTTAAACTATGTTTTTGATGTTCACGATACAGGCATAGCCTAGTGTAAACATATGTTGTTAACGCTTATAAGAATTGTAATTTTTGGAAAATAAATTTATCTTTATTAATCTTATTTATTTATCTTTATTTATTTCTTGCAACTTAGTCCATGGGAACGTATTTACATTGAAAATAAATAATGTATATGACGACTTTTATCCAGGAAAAACGCTTACGTGCGGGCGAAGCCGTGGGCAAAAGCTTGTAGTTCTATAAATTTATTCGACAATCATTAGTGAAAGTTTAAGGAGTATGTTTTTTTTATGGCATCTAATGACGAGACGAGCATGCCGTTCGCCTGATGGTAAGCGATACGACAGCCCATAACCAGTAGAAATACCATCCAGCACCTTCAGTTACAAGGTACTGTGTGGCATTCCACTGCCCTCGTCATTCTGAGACATAAGATGTTAAGTCTCATTATTTCCTGATATAAAATCGGATACACCCCTATACTGACCAATAACTAATTTATTCAACAGTCTATATTATATCACAAGCACTAAAGCAATAAATCGAAGTAATATCGTTTCAATATCGCGGATCTGGATCGCATCGCCTGCAGTCAGGCAGTCGCGGGGCGTGGCTGGCCAATGTTTGTTCTGAACCCGCGCCTCTAATGCATCACCTTATCTTGCATTGCAGTTCCTACTTCTATCTTGTTTGTTGTGAGTCATGCAAAGTTGAGGAAATTTTAAAGTTCTATTTTAGCACAAGCGAAAACAAACAAATGGGGGCGTACCCAAGACGCCCTTCTATATTCGTTAAAACTGAAAACTAATAGAAAACACAATAAATATGGGAATGACTTATCTTTGCGATAGATTTATTGATCGGATATGTCATTCGCATAGCGATAGCCTAGTTGGGGGTGGAATGGACTGTTAAGACGAATGTATACAGGTTCAAAATCCAAGGGCACGCACCTCATCTTTTTTAAAAGTTATGTGTGTATTCTTTGTGAATTATCGCTTGCCTTAACGATGAAGGAAAACCATCGTGAGGAAACCTGCATACGTAAGAAGTTCTCTATAAGAATTTCGAAGGTGTGTGAAGTCTCCCAACCCGCACTAAGCCAGCGTGGTGGACTGAGCAGTTGTAGAGGAGGCCCGTGCTCAGCAGCGGACAGTATATAATACAGGGCTGGTAAGGTGGTGGTGGTTATTAACATACTTTTTTTTTGTTTTCTATTATCGTTAACACTTGTCGAAAAGCATTTTGGCTAGTTCCTGACACAGGGTAGTCTCACGACTAACAATTAAACTCAGATGTTCGTGTCACTTCTTATACCAAGTCTGATTGATATTTCAACACACTTAGTTACAAATGTGAATTCTAAAAGCATCAGGCAGATTCAAAATAGCCCTGCAGTTCACGGAATTTATTTTAGTATCTCACGTCACGTGAATGGAAAATGGACAAACAAATACAAATTTAGATTCAGTACTTATTCACTTGTCATACAATATATGTAGCAAAATTGTTACTTTAAATCGATATAATAACGTTTTAATATCGCTACTCAATCTCGCTTCTTTATTTTGAATTCGCGTACATCACTACCTTATCTCCACTCTGCAGTGCGATGTTCATTGCTTGCTTTAAAAATTTAGAAAGCACACAAGATAGATCGCTTGGCATATTTGAGATAGTTTTGCTTATTTTAGCGATAGTTAACTTTTTGAACCGTCGTATTGTGTTACGACTGCAATGCTGAGGTCTCGGGTTCGATCCCCGGGTCGGGCAAAGTGGTATTGAGTTTTTCTATTCTGTATCAGCTCGGAGTCTGGAATTTGTGCCGGATATGGCGATAGGCTCGCCCCCTATCACATCATGGGGCGGAATAATGGCGAAAATTGGGTGCACTAGTTGCGCCTGTGCCTACCCCTTCGGGGATAAAAGGCGTGAGTGTATATGTATACTACATATGTATGTAGTTAACTTCTTGGAATGGGAAAAAGTGGTGTAACATATTTAAACTTAGAATTACTAAAAGAAAAGTCAGTTGTGTTATGCATAATTTATGTTATTGTATTTAATTTTTTCCAGTGCGTAATTTTTTTGCTTATTAAAATCACTGAATTACTTTATTCATCAAATTACGCAAGCGGAAACAAAAACAAACTCCTCTCAAAATTATGGAAGGTCCAAAATTTTTCCTGACATTACACCAACGCTCGGCTTAGGGAGACAAAGAAAATCTTGAAAAGACAAGACAACAATACAAATGAAAGACCGAGAGCAAACAATAAAATCTTTTTAGGATCTAAAAAAATTCAATACGCATTTAATAAAATTCAATATGCCACGAAATACATTAGGCAAAAGTAATTCGCGAAAAACGTCTTTTGGGTACGCTGTAGACCGTCTAGACGATTCCTTTGCCTTAATATCACTTAAAGGTTGAAGCTACAAGTACTAGGTATATGACGCTCCCAGAGGCACCGTTCTGAAAAAGTGGATATAAAAAATATTTATTTAATGTGTCGGTACATTTTTGCATTTACGAATTGAAGTTTGGTATTTTGAATTATAGCAGCCCTATTTTCTATCCAGCTAAAGTGACATCACTAAAAATATAACAATTTCAAATAACACTCACAGAATTCAGACTCAGTAAATTAAATCCGACTGCCTCGGTGGCGTAGTTGTATTACAGTACGACTGCAAAGCTGAGGTCCCGGGTTCGATCCCCGGGTCGGGCAAAGTGATATTTTTTCAATTCAGTGGGCTCGCCCCCTATCACATCGTGGGACGGAATAACGGCGAAAAGTGGGCGCACTAGTTGCGCCTCTGCCTACCCCTTCGGGGATAACAGGCGTGTGTGTGTGTGTGTATAAATTAAATCCGAGTACCAAAATGACATCAATAGTAACTAAAGTTAATCTGTTGAGGGTAGGTCTCTCGTATGCAAGGCCATCTGCGTAGGTACTACCATAATGTATATTTCAATACTATGAGACAATATTATGAGACTTAACATCTTATGTCCCCGGGTGACGATCACAGTAGTGCACCACGCAGTACTTTGTAATTCAACGTTCTGTACAATATAATTTTTATAGGCGGCCGTATCGCTTACCATAAGGCGACTGGCATGCTCGTCTCATTCAGTTGCACTAAAAAATCATCACTAACGTAATAGACAAAAACATTACCCTCCTTTACTCAATCGGTTAAAAGCAGACCAGTGCCGACAACGTTAATATGTGATTAAGCGGTATACCAAATTTCAGCGCCTTCGTTACCAGCAAATATAGAAAGACCCGGCATCGTGTACGCAAAGCTGTCCAATTCAGTTGCGGTTGGGGTTCAATGGGACCTAATCCCTATCATAAGACCGGCCTGGTTGGAAGCGATGACATAGCGTCTAACCATTATTAACCAACTCTGCTTAGGTTCGGAGTTTGATATTTTTCTAAAGCTTCAATCTGACTTTAACTTGACTGAAAAAATAAATACGTTTTAATTTTTTGCCTCAGTGGCGTAGTTGTATTACGCTACGTTTGCAATGCTGAGGTCTCGGGTTCGATCCCCGGGTCGGTAAAGTGATATTGAGTTTTATATTCATTATTTCAATATACATTTTCTCTTAAAATTTAAAATGCTAAGTTTCAATGAATTTTAAGAGCACTTATCGACTGAATTTCTTTGTTAGATAATAAAGTTTCCATTAGTATGCTAACACCCCAGGATCAAATTAAGACATTTTCAAAAAAGAGCATAAGACCCTAGTAGTTTATGCTAATACTGTGTCTCTGATGGGCAAAGACCTTAAGAACCGTTAAGTTACAAAAAAACTTTTTATTATTATTATTTTTTAAGTTTAAGATCATTTTAGAACATTTTTATGTTACTTTTAACATACATGAAAACACATATTCTGAGACAACGCAAGGAAATTATGTGCACAAACAACTCGCAGAGGAAAGATTTTAATTAAAATACAAACTTTGGATATTGCTCCCGTTGAATGCGGGGAAAACTAATTAAAACCATGTAACAACCTTCCTTTTTACTTTACGTCAAACTTGAGGCAGTTCGATAACAATCATATTTTACGTTGCCGGCAAAGTAAGTACAATCGGTGAGAGTTGTAAGTCGTTGAAGAATGAATTTACAATGAATTAAGACTGTGGCCATTTCCCAGAACAAAAATATATCTGCTATAATACCATCTTTGTAATTAAAATTATTTAATACAATATTAATTGGGTATGTTGGTAGACATAATATTATTATCTGTAATGAAGAAACATAAGGTTAATGATAAATAAATATTATATTCATGTTATTATTTCTACATCAGGATGTGGCGAAATCATCGGAACTCAAAAGGTAGGCAAATGAGCAGATGGTAAACCAGATAAACCTGATGATAATGGCTGCCTGTGGTCGTAAATCCCCCCTTTAATATAAAAAACTAGCGGCCCACCCTGCCTTCGCACAGGTAGCAAAGCATAATATTTATATATTTAATTTTCTGTCGTACTTATGAATTATACACATAAATCTTCCTCTTAAATCTCTGCGTCCATTGGTGGAAAAAATATGAAAATCCGTTTGGTAGTTTTTGAGTTTATCGCGTTCAGACAAACAGATGCGATGAGGGGACTTTGTTTTTTAACGTGTAGAGATGTAAAGACATATCCTTAAAAATAAAAAGATAAAAGTAGCCTGTCCTTCCTTGCATCTCAAACTATCTCCATATTTATTCTCTCACGGTTTCACCTGCAAGAAAATATTTTCCGGGGTTAAAGTCTCGGTTTATATTTTTCCGGGATAAGCAGTAGCTTGTTTCCTTCCCTGGGTCTCAAACTATGTCCATGCTTATTCGTTTGCGGTTCCACCAAGAAAATATTTTCCGGGATTAAAGTCCCGGTTTATTTTTTCCGGGATAAGAAGTAGCCTAGGTCTTTCCCAGGGTCTTAAACTATGTCCCATACAAATTTCATTGAAATCGGTTTATAGGTATGACCGTAACGACTCGCGAGAATAAAAAATCCGGGATAAAAGTCCTGGTTTGAATTTTCCCGGAATATAAAGCCTATGTTACTCAGGGATACAGGAGCATTCTAATGGTGAAAGATTTTTTGAAATCGGTTCAGTACTTTTTGAGTTTATCCTTGTCAAATACAAAAATACAAATCTTTCCTCTTTATAACATTAGTATAGATATGGGTGCGTTTCCCGCCGAAACACGCGATTCCGTTAGCCTAGAAGACCTTTTCCGGAATGAAAGTCCCACTGATCATTTTTCCGAAAAAAAGCATATATGTCACTCGAAGAAAAGGTGTGTCTTTGTGCGCAATTTCATCCCAATCCGTTCTGATGTTTCTGCCTTTCGTTCGGGATATTGCAATTCCGCGGAACTAATACTGACAAATATCGCGTAACTGGCGATAATAGCTGAGGATTACATAAAATAAAAAGTAATTACGGAGGCATTAATCATTATCAGTCACATTTAGTCTCTTGCTCGACATAGGCCTCTCCTTAAGATTACCTGTCAAAAGCGGCCAGCCTTCTGGATACACGTTGTTTTAAAAAAATATCGGAATTGATGTACCTAACTACATGAAATAAACAGACAAATTCGGGTTTTTGTAATCCCCTTTTTCTTACACTTACACAGATATATCAATCCTTTTTTCGTGCTATTGTACTATACCCTAGCGGCGCAAGAAGTGGGGGCCGGTGGGTCCGCCCCGGGTACCAAGCACCAGGGGTTAACAAATTAAACCGACTTGTATGGCCAAAGAAAATTGACAGAACACTGTATGGACAAAAATGTCTGCTGTTTACGACGGGTATGGTTTCCGTGTCAGGGCCGTCTTTACCCGGAGATGCCAGGGTAGGTGCGTGGTACCCAAGCGCAGGGCTTCAGGGGGCGCAAGCCGATCGCCCGCCAATGAAATCGTTTAGTGAAGAGGTCCACCCACCAAATGATTATGATAATTAGAAGTAAGTCGTCGGCTATAGCTTTAGGAATTAAGTCCGCCTCAACTATACCATTGTACAAAGTGTTTAAATAAATAAATATAGAAATAAATATAGTACCAGTGGTGGTGTAGCCCGGGAACCGTCGCGGGCTTCTAATTAAATATTCATTTATATCAGTTCTGAACTCAAATTCAGTTTCTACGTATAGCTTCTGGTATTTTATAGGATCATATAACTAACTAGACATTAAGGGACAAGAGTTCTATTGAGAGTTTATTGAATTTAGCACCAATTAGATACACGCTTTGTAGTCTAGATTAAGCGAAGTACGCAGCGTACTTGTTTGGAATACTGAGAAGTAAAGTCTGATGCGGATGATGAGGTAGTGCTGAAATAGGTACAACTTTTCTTACAACATAAGGATATTTAATTGACTAAGAGCTGCTTTCACAGCTAACTGATTAATGCTCCTCGTCACATAAATGTATAAGCCGATTAAATACAAAAGACACTCTAATTTATGCGCAAATAATAATTGGTAATAAATTGAGTACCATCTACAGTAGCTCCGCCCTGTGGATTGGGGGCGTTTAGAGAATTCCACCACGGTATCCCCTGCCTGTCGTAAAAGGCGACTAATAGGGGCCTCCGGGGGTCACGGGTGGGCAGGACGTGCCGCCCACCCATTAGTCTAGCCAACTTCTGTGACCCCCGTGATGGACACCAAAAGGTGGACACGGTACGGTGTTTCGGGGGCTTCTGAGCCCCCGCAACAGGAAAAGGACCGCAAAAAAGCGGTTCGCGCAGCGGCGGTTGCGGACGACAACTTAGACGTGAGTCGGAGGAAGCCCGCAGCCGTCCCTAAGGAGCCGAAGATGGCCATACTAAAAAAAAAAAAACAAATCTACAGTAGCTGTAACGACACCTGTGAAACCGGTCCTAAGTAGTTTTTTTGTGGTAAATATTTAAGTACCCAATATAATACGTCTACTTTTAACAGACTGGCGTGCTATTTTGTAAATGTAAATAATTGTGTGAAAATACTAATATAATATTACAAACGCGAAAGTTTGTAAGTATGTATGGATGTCTGGATGTATGGATGTTTGTTACTCTTTCACGCAAAAACTGGTGAACGGATTTCGATGAAATTTGGCACATGGGTAGATCGTGTCCTGGATTAACACATAGGCTACATTTTATTTCGGGAAAATAAAATTGGGACTTTTATCCCTGAAAAACTTTTTAACGCGGGTGGAGCCGCGGGCGAAGTCTAGTGGAAAATATTCTTCAATTTTCTGTTCTCTGATTCGAATTGCTCCAGTAAGTACACAGTAAAATAAAATTTATCCGGAATGTAGTTTATGGTAAATTAAAAATAGAAATAAAAATATTTAATGTACGGAACTCTCAATTCTCACGCCGAACTCACAACTAACCAAAACAAAACAAGCTATACATTATACACAGCAATATCAATATTTTTGAGTACCACCATTGTGCGAGAACAAATGGTTCCAAAGTTTGATGTCGTAAGGGCACTCTACACGGAGACAGAGTAATCGCACGGTTATGAACAGACTCCGACATCTCGCGCGACACCGTTCCTATCCATTTCATTTCACTCGTCTGAAGCTGTTTGTTCGATGAGGACACACGGCCGTGGTGGTTGGTGAGTAATTAGTCGATTGTATTAAAGTAGATAGCATTATGTAATTAACCTTGTGTATCCCTTTATCGTGTAAGATGACTCAATGAAGGTTGCAGGAACACACTGGATTCAAGCGGCTTTAGACAGGTCCGTCTCAAAATCTTTGAGGGTGGGATATATTTAGCAGTGGACATCATGTGAGCGTGGCTGATGATGATGATCTCTTTATCAAATTATTTTTGTGTGGAAAAAAAGTGACAAAAGGATTGTAGGGACACACTGTATGTATTTCATATAATTTGCTGAATTTACGTTTTGTAGCTGCGTGAGAGCGCGTTCGCCAGCGGTCGTCAGTCGTTCCCCGTCACGCACCACGTTAACTATAGCAGTAAGCACTTAACACTTAGTACGGTGCCGTACACATTTCATATAGTATGTATTGAGTGTAATTGTGTAAAAGTGACAAATAATATAGACTCATATATTAACCACGCCTGAACTTTTATTTGCAACCTTTTGAGAGTCAGTGGAGATATTACTAAAAACAGACAATATAGAACCCCTTATCTCCACAGGATGTTAAAAATATTTATGAATAATTTATAGTGCTAAAATCACGCTGTAACTATATAAATTAATATTCATCTACATCATGAATGGGTCCGAGCGGCCGAAGTAGTACCACTATCTCACAGAGAAAGAATATTAAATAACAGCTTGCATTTACGTTTTGTATTACTAGCATATCCGGAATATGTAGGGTCAATTTTTGAAGTAAGTGTGCATGTCAAAATCTAAAACTACGAAGAATTTCGAAAAGTATTCAAAGGAGTCTTGAGATCAATTTGATGAAAAGCAATCCATCGGTGGATTTTTACTAAATCTCTAGTCAGGAATCAAACCCATTAATTAAGACTAACCATTGAGCACAAGCGCTAAACACAAAGAACATCAACACACCAGAAAACCCCAATCTGTTCGTCAACCTACAGCACCTGTGTTTAATGTGTAACGTTTAATTACGCGTCGCTACTCGACCGGCCTCTGATAAACGACTCTCAACTCTACTCCACGACATGTTCAGGGTTTTGAGCCTCGCTGCGATCACAAAGCCTCTACACATTATTGGATTTAGGATCATAAAATTCATTTAATTAACTTCCCACGTGGCTATTGATTTGGGGAGGGTCATATCTAATTATGGTGTTTACGATGCTAAATAATTGGGATCGAATTTGAAGTGTTTACTGCTAATATATTGGCTAGGAAAAAGTTTCTTCGCATTTTATATGAAAACTCAAGACCTCTTTTTCAAAGTTTATTTACATTTGATTATAGTACAGGTGGTATTTTGTTCAATTATTTTCTACCATCTTGTAGGTAGTGCCATGAACCCGCTGCTGTAGAATTTTTGGGAAAAAAACGCAATAAGTAGTTTTAGCAGTCCTCTCTTGATGTTAACCTGACATAAGCTAAAGAATTCTGAAGATATCGAAACAGGTGGAAATCTGAACGTGCAAAGTCAGAGCTATACGGTGGATGCATTAACACCTCCCAGCAAAACTCTCTTAACTTTTGCTAAGTGGCTAAAGATGTGTCTGGTCTAGCGTTATCATGATGAAAGACCCACACCCTTTCTATTGATCTATTTCGGCCGCTTCGTCTCAATTTCTTGCTTTGATCTCATTAGTTGTTGGCAGTAGAGATCCGAATAGATGGATCTGCCCGGCGGTAAAAGCTCATAATGAACAATGCATTTCCAATCCTACCGTACACAGCATCACCTTATTGCGAGTTAAGCAAGGTTTTGCCATAGTCTGTGAAGCCTGGCCGACCTTTGACCACGACCTTTTTCGTACGTGATCCACTTTTCATCACCAGTTATCAATCTCTTCATAAACGGTTGGGTTCCATTACGTCTCAATAAAGAATCGCAAATGAGAACATGGTTCATTAGGTTTCATTCAGTGAGCTCGTATGGCTTCCACATATTGAACTTTTTTGAGTATTCAGCTTTTTTCAAATGGGTCACAAGTGTTTTGTGGTCAATTCTCATTTCGTCAGCTATGTCGTAACTACTGATGTGTCGATCTTGCTCCAATTCTTCAAAAATGGCATCCACTTTATTCGTGACAAGAGCGAAGTGCATCTTTGACATCAAAAGTCCCAGATTAAAAACGCTTAAAACAACTTTGTGCTTCTTTTACTGACAATTTAATGCACTAGGCCATAAAAGTAAAAAAAAAATCGCGGTTTGCGGTGCATTTTTTTCTTTTTATATCAAAATTTTACAATGTATCGAATTTCTTCATTAGATTAACTTATTGCAACTAAAAAAAATAATTAAAAATAGCTAAAAATAAATATTTAAAAAATTGGGTTCTTTTTTTAAATGTAACCTTTTTAATGCCATAAAAACCACATCCAGATAGATTTTATTACAAGTTTATACATACCTACTATACGCGAAAAGATTTTTTCCTCGACCGAATTTACAGTTTTGCATTTATATTAGTGAAAAATAATAAGCTAAATACCAAATCTACTGTGTGGGATATATGGATACTACCAACGCCTTCGGAATCCAAATAACTTTTATATACTCAATCTAAAATCTATTAGCCATGATGAATGAAATAGTATAATTGAATATTAGAATAGTCCAAATCACGAGGAGTTGTGAAAAATCTATGTCCACCAGAATATTTATAGGCTAATAAAATCTACGAAATTCCATGTTGATAAAACAGAAATCCCAGCTAAGATCGGTATTACGCACGAACGTCGGACGCTATTAGAGGGTGCAGTCGCTGGAACAATTTAATTGATTAATTTATCCCTATATTCAATTATGACGACGCCAAACATTGCGTACAAAAATCCAGTTTAATTTGAGTTATGTAAGTATAAGGGAAATAATTAGTTTGATCATGTTTTATTTGTTCTTGCTTCTGATTTCTTCCAATAACTGACTATACTTTATGAAGAAACAAAAAATAATTATGTTTTTCTTCGCGATGAATTAAATGATAAACTTTTCCACGTCCGCAATACCTTATACAATAGAGATACAATAGAACCTGGCTTTCGCTTTTATTTCGTCCAAAAACGCTTCAGTACGTACCTATTACGATCGATAACTTTTCGAGAGCCCCAGATATAATTCAAACATTGAGTTCCCCATCTTAAAGAGCCCTCAAAGCTTGTATTACATTACAAAATGAGCGAAGTTCGAATGAAAGCCACAGAGTAACCTTCGAAGTTCCAACTAATAGTGTTCGAGAGAACTATGAACCGATCAAAGGCAACCACTTGGATGCCCAAACAATAATATTATGTTTTGTAGCTGTATTGGTAAATGATGTAACTAAGTGTATGTTATTCATACTAAACAGGGTAGTTTCCTATGTTTGATATTGTGAATAATTTTAGATGTAATAGAAAATAATACGAATACGAAAAAGAAATTCTTCTGTGAAATTAGAATCAAAATCGATTGAAAAATAAAGCATTTATTCAATTTTGAAATATTTTTGTGAGCAAAAGTGGGGGCGTGGCGGGGATATCGCGCTACCTATCTATTTTGCACCCACGCAGATTTATAGCCAACGGCCCTTGGTGACATCACAGCCTAGTATTGCTGTTATTTGACGGCTACCCTTTCCACCAATTTTACTGGTAGTAGGTCTCACATATAAGACGCCATCTGGGTGGGTACCACCGCAATGTTTACTTCTACCGCCAAGCAGCATTGTCCATGCACTGCTGTATTTCGGTTTGAAGGACATTGTAGCCAGCGTAACTACTGGACATAATGAGACATAACATCTTATGTCTCAGGATGACGAGCGCAGTGGAATGCCACACAGTACTTTGTTACTCAAGGTGCTGGATGGTGTTTCTACTATTCATGGGTGGTCATATTGCTTACCATCAGACGAACAGCACGCCCGTCACGTCATTTAATGCAATGAATAAAAAAATCAAAGCTTTATAACTTACGTATTTAAAAAAAAATGTTGTCAACTACCCTATTGTTTTTTTAACTAAAATGTTTGACAAAATTTCACTTGTTGGTGGAAATTTCTTATCCACTCGGAACGGTATCCGAGTGGTCGGTACCACTGCATATAAGGTTTTAAACCCGGCACAGTGGCTACGCAAGTGAGCCAGGTTCTGGGATCAGCCAGAGTATATCCGTTTCACACAGGCCGGCATAATTGTGACAACTGACGAGGGCTAATCATCGCTCGTCAGCTTAGACTTTTCAACCAATGGACACGATATGGCAATAATGCGGAAACAATTTTTTCTACCAATCCTGACTGGGGGCGAGGTAGACACGGATAACACATTTAACAAAAAAAACACACGTGCAGGGCTGAATATAAGGTCGCCTTTTACACTATTACATAACAAAAATCACAATTTCTGTGGAGCACCGCTTAATGTCATTATCGTAAAATTTAATCACAGCGATCGCGAGTCACATAGGTTTTAATAAAAGTTTATGACCAGCTGCGCATGTATGACCAACGAAGTGTTCGCCTGGTCATCCCATCTCCTTTGCATTGCTAGATACTCAAAGCTCGTCAGTCGACACTATCTGGACCGTTTCCTGCTTAGGTACCATGAGGAGCAGTGGAGTCACTTTTCCGTATTTGTTCAGTGACATTAGATAGCTCGTTGGAGCAGTGGTGTATGTAGGTGTTGCGAGTTCCGGGGTGCAATGGAAGTAAACTTGTCGTAGTAAAATCACCAGTTTATTGTTAAATCACAACTGTTATAGTTTAGCGATTATTACTCTGGTGCGAGACAAGTGTTCGGGTCGGCGTTTAGTATGGCACTAGTACGTATCAGAAACGTTCGATAGAAGTAAATTGTTGCGTTGGCAAAAAATGCTTATTAATGCAGGTCATAGCGGGGCGTCGCCCTCACGCGAATTGTAAGAAATGTTTGTTATGCAGAAAAGTCGTATCAGCACTAACGGTTGGTAACAAAGTTCAATGTACGAAACCGTACATATTCCCGACCCGAAAACAAAGAGAAAACGCACTAGAATAAGAATCGCTAGTACAAAGTAAAAGTAATTAGTAAAGTATAAAACAAAAGATAATTCGTAAAAAACAAAATAATAAATAAATATTTAGTTATGTGAACTGGAGACCATGGGTTGGGTTGTCGCCTCCGTTGCTAAACATCGAGGCTTGGCCGATAGAGTCTGCTGGTGCGGTGTAGATGCGACTACCCTCGCTGCTGACGTCGCCGTCCGGTATGTCTCCTTGTCCCCACGCTCTCTCAGTTTGTTTGATCCACAATTGTCTCTTGCAGTAATTTGTGACGATCGTGGAATTCCATCCATTCAGTTTCCAGTGTATGACGAAGATTTTCCAGGTAATCAACGGTTTTCCTAGTAATACCGTCCTTCTTGAAGTTAGAGCACAGAGTCTTAATGTTCTTCAAGCTCGTGCCTTGTGTGTTTAGATGCTCCATAATTATTTTCGTTGAAAATTTGTCGGAGAGTTATAATTCAGGTAGTTTACCTGAAGTTCTGGTAGTTGAACGTAGTAGTAGTTCTAACACCACCAGTAGTTTTGAGTTACTACGAAGTCTTCGTTTGAAGTAGTGCTTAGTTGTTTCTGACGCACTGTTTATTCGTGCGTCGTTTTGTTGCTTGTTGTACGTAGTTCAGGACCCGATAATAGCAAATATTTTGCAATTACCTTCTTCAAGACTTGTGACCGGCTCGAAGGACCATAAATGTTCCGTGACATTAGATAGCTCGTTGGAGCAGTAGTGTATGTAGGTGTTGCGAGTTCCGGGGTGCAATAGAAGAAAACTTGTCGTAGTAAAATCACCAGTTTATTGTTAAATCACAACTGTTATAGTTTAGCGATTATTACTCTGGTGCGAGACAAGTGTTCGGGTCGGCGTTTAGTATGGCACCAGTACGTATCAGAAACGTTCGATAGAAGTAAATTGTTGCGTTGGCAAAAAATGCTTATTAATGCAGGTCATAGCGGGGCGTCGCCCTCACGCGAATTGTAAGAAATGTTTGTTATGCAGAAAAGTCGTATCAGCACTAACGGTTGGTAACAAAGTTCAATGTACGAAACCGTACATATTCCCGACCCGAAAACAAAGAGAAAACGCACTAGAATAAGAATCGCTAGTACAAAGTAAAAGTAATTAGTAAAGTATAAAACAAAAGATAATTCGTAAAAAACAAAATAATAAATAAATATTTAGTTATGTGAACTGGAGACCATGGGTTGGGTTGTCGCCTCCGTTGCTAAACATCGAGGCTTGGCCGATAGAGTCTGCTGGTGCGGTGTAGATGCGACTACCCTCGCTGCTGACGTCGCCGTCCGGTATGTCTCCTTGTCCCCACGCTCTCTCAGTTTGTTTGATCCACAATTGTCTCTTGCAGTAATTTGTGACGATCGTGGAATTCCATCCATTCAGTTTCCAGTGTATGACGAAGATTTTCCAGGTAATCAACGGTTTTCCTAGTAATACCGTCCTTCTTGAAGTTAGAGCACAGAGTCTTAATGTTCTTCAAGCTCGTGCCTTGTGTGTTTAGATGCTCCATAATTATTTTCGTTGAAAATTTGTCGGAGAGTTATAATTCAGGTAGTTTACCTGAAGTTCTGGTAGTTGAACGTAGTAGTAGTTCTAACACCACCAGTAGTTTTGAGTTACTACGAAGTCTTCGTTTGAAGTAGTGCTTAGTTGTTTCTGACGCACTGTTTATTCGTGCGTCGTTTTGTTGCTTGTTGTACGTAGTTCAGGACCCGATAATAGCAAATATTTTGCAATTACCTTCTTCAAGACTTGTGACCGGCTCGAAGGACCATAAATGTTCCGTGACATTAGATAGCTCGTTGGAGCAGTAGTGTATGTAGGTGTTGCGAGTTCCGGGGTGCAATAGAAGAAAACTTGTCGTAGTAAAATCACCAGTTTATTGTTAAATCACAACTGTTATAGTTTAGCGATTATTACTCTGGTGCGAGACAAGTGTTCGGGTCGGCGTTTAGTATGGCACCAGTACGTATCAGAAACGTTCGATAGAAGTAAATTGTTGCGTTGGCAAAAAATGCTTATTAATGCAGGTCATAGCGGGGCGTCGCCCTCACGCGAATTGTAAGAAATGTTTGTTATGCAGAAAAGTCGTATCAGCACTAACGGTTGGTAACAAAGTTCAATGTACGAAACCGTACAGTATTTAAAAAAGAACTTTATAATGTTGACTGCCTCGGTGGCGTAGTTGTATTGCGTACGCGTTACGAGTATGATATGCGCGCTGAGGTCCTGGGTTCGAATCCCGGGTCCGGCCAAAAAACTTTGTGACTGGGTTTTTCCATCTTAAAAAAAAATACTCAGTCGCAGCTCGGAGTCAGGAAGTTGGCGGTGTGATACCCCCGTGCCTCGGAAAGCACGTAAAGCCGTTGGTCCTGCGCCTGATCTCTCTCCGGTCATGTCGGATTGCCGTCTCACCGGACTATGAGAGTGAAGGAATAGCGAGTGCACCTGTGTATTGCGCACACACTTGTGCACTATAATATCTCCTGCGTACCTGGCCGATCTCCGTTGAGATTGGCCGCCGTGGCCGAAACTGGCTAGGAGGATTTCATTCATTCATTCTATAATGTGGAAATTAAGACGTCAACGTTAAAATGAAGACGTCAACCAATCTACACACACATACACACGCCATTTATCCCCGAAGGGGTAGGCAGAGGCGCAACTAGTGCACCCACTTTTCGCCGTGCGTATTCCGTCCCACAATGTGATAGGGGGCGAGCCTATCGCCATATCGGACACAAATTCCAGGTTTCGGCTGATACTGAGTAAAACCCAATATCACTGCCCGACCCGGGGATCGAACGCGAGACCTCAGCATTGCACTCGTAGCGTAGATTGGCAGTCAACCAATCTATCTAGAAATTTTTATTCATCGATAAGGGATATAAAAAAATTATTATTAATGTTAAATAAGAAATTTCCATTTTCTCAGTCATTCCAGAAACAATGTAACACCTTTGCAGATATTTTAAATTTTTTTGTTATCGTTCTTCCGTTTTATGGTAATTTCAAAGGTCATATCATTTGGAAGCGAATTAATGGACTCTGTCATTACGTTAAAGAGCTCGTTCTGGTAATTCGACTTTATGAATTCCCTTTTAACTTTATACAGCCACTAAAGATGATCTATGTCTTTGATGAGATTTGGGCCAATTTGAATATTAGGTACAATTAGATTTTTGTTTCAAACAGCTCATTTATTTTAATCTCTTTGATCTTCTCCCTTTCTATTTCAAGATATTGTTTATAAATTATATTATGAATTAGAATTATTAAAAAAATGGCGACTATGGACTTTTCTTTATGTAAAGCCGCTCTAGGGTCTACTCTGAGAATATTCTCACAATAATATTGGAATATGTTAATCTGTCGGGTCTGTCTGACGGGTTAAATGTATTAATGGCGTATATATTTTGATTACCATCACAATAAAGTAAGTCCATACATCCTACTAATATTATAAAGGCGAAAGTTTGTAAGAATGTATGGATGTTTGGGTGTATGGATGTTTGTTACTCTTTCACGCAAAAACTTCTGAACGGATTTCGATGAAATTTGGCACACGGGTAGATCATGTTCTGGATTAACACATAAGCTACTTTTTATCCCGGGACAATATAAAGCGGGACTTTTATCCCGGGAAAACTAACTCACGCGGGCGGAGCCGCGGGCAAAAGCTAGTTTGAAGAAACAAAAGTAGCATGCATACAGATGAAGCATAAAAGCAGATATCCGCTTTTTGTATGGGTGGTGTGCCTCAAAATCTAACCAGGCTCAAACTTCATGGATGTTAAAAGAGCAAAAATGAGGAACTTGGATCCATTAAAAAAAAATTTTAGCCCCCCCATTTATAACAAACTTTTTAAAAACGTTCATTTATCTTGAAGTTTTTAAGCAAAATATTATTAAATTAATCCTAAAATCGATTATTCATCCTACTAATATTATAAAGGCGAAAGTTTGTAAGAATGTATGGATGTTTGGATGTATGGATGTTTGTTACTCTTTCACGCAAAAACTACTGAACGGATTTCGATGAAATTTGGCACACGGGTAGATCATGTCCTGGATTAACACATAGGCTACTTTTTATTCCGGGAAAATATTAAGCGGGACTTTTATCCCGGAAAAACTCATTCACGCGGGCGGAGCCGCGGGCAAAAGCTAGTTAATTATACGAATTATTGCAAAGGTTTAGTTTTTGGGAGTACAATCCAAATTTGTATGAAGTTCTTGGTTAGAATTTTAATACTGTTTTTGGACATGCCGTTTTTAAAGCTGTTTTTTAAGGTAGGTAACGTCCCGTAAATGAAAAAAAATTGACACCAAAAAAAAAACAATGCATCTTTACAAAAAATAAAGGTAAGGAACTCAACGGTTCAAATACTTAAGAAAATACAAGACAAGTAAATTTGCATAATTATCTTTTTGAGTAAGTGAGCATTTCAAGTAAAGTCGTTTGTTTAAGTCCGCAATGAAATGTCACGTACCTCATTAAAGGGGTAAGAATTTTAAGCTCTATTTCCTCTCTGTCTTAATGTGTACATAAAACGGATGTATTCTTGTTGTGCATTCGAGCTCCACCCTGTTCCAAGAGTTTTTATTTTGTTAGTAAAATAATATTATACAAAAGAAACACTAAACGCTAGGTCCCTCGATTTTTTGGGTAGGCATCCCTGTAATTTTTATCCATTCTATTAAAATACTGAAAATATATCATAAATATTTGAGAATAGATAAACATGCAGTAAATTTTAGAAAAACAAGAAATGTTGGTTACAATGTTGTTTTAGAAATGTCTCAGTGTCATGTCTTAAAATTATGAGCTAAGTAACTGTACTGCGCTCATAATTTAAGGCTACGCAGTGCCTTATAATTCAAAATTGCATGGTGCTGTTATGGTTTATGGGACGTCGTGTTAAATATCAAGCGAGCAGTTTGCTCGTCTCTTTATTAAGTTTTACAAAAAAAACAGGTATTATATTCCAAAATTCAGCTCTAGTAAATCGTAATAAAAATTTTTGTATGTATTAATTTGCCACGACATGCATAAGAATGAGCATAAATTTTATAGCACCGATTATAAATACCACTTTATTCGAAATACAATAATAATTACCCCCGTAATTGCTACACGATTACAAATAATGGGAACGTACGTGTTCATGACATTATGGAACATGCACTTTGTAGTAATTAGGTTAGCGGGCCGGAACTATTTCCTATTAAAGGAACTTTTTTAATAGGACAAATTGCAAGCGTTTTAGCACGGAATTCATATAGTACGGGTAAATTTGTACCACGTAAGATGACGGGGCAATTATACCCCAAATTTATAATGATTTTATTCACATAACAAGATCTTATATCTTCTTACTAATATTATGAATGTGAAAGTTTGAGAAGATATTTATATTTATAGTAGACTTCAGAATTAAAAATAGGAGCCGCTAATATTTGAGTATTTTAACAACGAAAGAAAACTTCCAAAACATGCAAAAGCTTGTATACCTTACATAATAAAATAAGCTATGACACGCCCATCATATCTTGAGGTATCAGGTCATCATACCTTTCATGTTTCTCCAAGCAATTTCCCCTAATAAGAGAAGTTCCGGGGGCAATGTTGGAACAAAAGGTGGTCGGGTGTAACGCGAGCATGCAGAAATAGGCTCGTTAACTTTTCAATTTTCCGACGTAGGCTGCTAGTACAGACTTGCGATGGTCGACGCCCAACCCGATGTAGGGTTGGCAGTTTCTGTTTTTCTATATTAATGGCAATGTTTTTTTTAAGATTTCGTTCTTTTATTTTGAGTTTAATAATGACTTCGTAACTTGTAACAGCCTATTATGAGTGATGGAAATACTAGAGGTAGGTCTACAGTCTAATATTTATTACTATCTACAGTTTAGGACATATAAGAGTGTCGTTTAATATTACTAGATAACAATAACTGCCATCTTTACATCTTAACCAAGAACCATCCCTCACAAGTAATTCTTAAAATTAAAACAAAGGTAAATATCTCGCCAAAATTCGAGTTATGAACGTTGGAATTCATAGGATATAAGATGACGAAACGTATTTCAACTCTGAATGGTAGTTCGTAAAAATGCATTTAACTTTAATATAGAGCGGTTTCTGCCGAGAAAAGTTTCTGTCGAATAACTTTTAATTCCAACATAAAAGTAGAAGCGAACTTACATATAGATGTTATTTATCATTTATAAGGCTTCAATTCAGTCAAACTTTTTATAAATAGAATGACAGAATGGCAGGCCATTAGTCGCCTAATAAACTTCACACATTCCTGTAAAAAGAAGTAAATTACTAGAACGTTGATACCAGACATTCTTCCTTCCTTATCCATACTTACATAATCTATACTATCTATACTAATATTATAAAGCTGAAGAGTTTGTTTGTTTGTTTGAACGCGCTAATCTCAAGAACTACTGGTTCGAATTGAAAAATTCTTTTTGTGTTGAATAGACTATATTACATCACGATGCAACTATTAGGAGCGAAGAAATAATGGAAAATGTGAAAAAAACGGGGCAAATTATTCATCCTTGAGGGCTTCCATTGCGCGCGCTGTGAAAACGGTTCAAGATACTAAAAATATATGTATCAAAGAATTTTTCCTCTTGAAATGATCTAAAAAAATGTCTGCAACAGTATATGTCTATCTTTTAAGATTAACTCACTAGAACCGTTTTTATAGTAATCAAATTTGGTCGAAATTAATGCATTATTTGTTAAGAGTTGTATCAACGTCATAATATTAATCTTTATCCAAATAAATGTGTTGGATAGAGCGATTCAACGGAAAGGTTTTATGTACTTTTAGCCCGGAAAAACTTATTAACGCGGGCGAAGCCGTGGGCAAAAGCTAGTATAAAATAAAGTCGCCTGCCGCCTCTTTACGTGATAAACTCAAAAACTACCGAAAATATTTCAATGAAATTTGGTATGGAGACAAATTGAGACCCTGAAAAGATTTTACACAACTTTTTATCCCGGGAAAATATATAGCGGGATTTTTATCCCGGAAAAACTCTTTCACACCATTAAAATTCTGTAATTTATAATTATGAAGCTTTAAGACTATACAGACATAATATTTGTTAATTCTAAAATAAAAATAATAAGGCCTAATAATTTAATAAAGTTCCATTCACCATAAGTTTTTAGTTATAATTTTACTAAAGTATGTAGTGGCTAAATCTACTGCCTGGTAAAAGTGCAGAAAGACAAAGATGCTTACGTAATGTTAAATGTGTGTATTGTTCGCACAGTTGACCTAATGACGTGAATTCTATTCCGAGAACAAGCTGCAAATTTTTGGGTTTTACCTTTTTTATGAAACACCGATTGCCTAGAATTGGAACCCTGAAAGGATGTTGAGATACTGGTAGTGGTGTTACAAACGTAAATAAATGTTTTCTAAAATATAAAAAATGCATGGCGTTATACATTTTTTATTTTTTAACAATGCAAATTTGTCAGTGCCTACAATAGAAGATATACCTTTTATTGAAACATAATATCTGATATTATTAATTATGACTTGTGACAATTTTAATTAAAACAATTACCACTTCTTTTGTGCATTAGAAATGCAAAGAAAATTTCGTCCCATATAATATCGTCTCCTAGCGTACTACGTAATTACTTTTCTACCACGAACCTACAAAGTAAATTTTTACGTAATTAATTTCTAGGAACTTGGCAACCCTAACCGGCGTCCTATTATTTACACGTAGTCGCTAGCGCGTATTAACGACTACTAGACACGTAGGTACAATTTACCTGTTTTATTTGCCGTCACGCTTTATACCCCACATCCACGACACACAAAAATCTACTAGTTACACTCGTACAATTTACATTGCGTAGAAATTTGCACCTCGTAAATTGGGGTAATCTTGCTGCATATGACATAAATACCCCAGAGTTACTATGTGTTCTTAATTTTACTGATGAGGGGTTTTGGAAGAAAATGTGGTATTGTAGCTGATTAGTGGACACCTAATCTATACTAATATTATAAAGCTGAAGAGTTTGTTTGTTTGTTTGTTTGTTTGAACGCGCTAATCTCAGGAACTACTGGTTCGAATTGAAAAATTCTTTTTGTGTTGAATAGACCATTTATCGAGGAAGGCTTTAGGCTATATAACATCACGATGCAACTATTAGGAGCGAAGAAATAACGGAAAATGTGAAAAAAACGGGGAAAATTATTCATCCTTGAGGGCTTTCATTGCGTGCGCTGCGAAAACGGTTCAAGATACCATAAATATATGTATGAAAGAATTATTCCTTTTGAAATGATCTAAAAAAAAGTCCGCGACAGTATATGTCTATCTTTTAAGATTAACTCACTGGAACCGTTTTTATGGTAATCAAATTTGGTCAAAATTAATGCATTATTTGTTAAGAGTTGTATCAACGTCATAATATTAATCTTTGTACAAATAAATGTGTTGGATAGAGTGATTCAACGCGAAGGTTTTTATGTACTTTTAGCCCGGAAAAACTTATTAACGCGGGCGAAGCCGTGGGCAAAAGCTAGTACATATATATACATACATTTAAATGAATGCTATAAATGTTCGGGCACAAGCCCGACGTTTACTATTACAAAAATTGCGTATGGGAATGCCATTGCACCTCGCAAAGTGAGCTAGCCTCGCTGTGTACGACGTAAATACCCCAAACAGTTACTATGTTTTGATATATATACATATACACTCACGCCTGTTATCCCCGAAGGGGTAGGCAGAGGCCCAACTAGTGCACCCACTTTTCGCCATTATTCCGTCCCATGATGTGATAGGGGGCGAGGCTATCGCCATATCTGGCACAAATTCCAGACTCCGAGCTGATACTGAATAGAAAAACTCAATATCACTTTGCCCGTCCCGGAGATCGAACCCGAGACCTCAGCTTTGTAGTCGTACTGTAATACAACTATGCCACCGAGGCAATCTTAGTCTCAGTCACCATGTTTTGAATTTCAGATAAAGAGTATTAAATCGAAATATGCCTCGTCGATGACCAAAAAAACCTAGTGCATAATACAGAAATATATAAATAATAAAAAAAGCCTTTCATACGGAAGTGCTTGACTAGTTATGTTATACTTTAATGGTTTTCCAAATGAAGTTTAGGACGCAAATTTTAATTGAGAGGTTTTTTCAAGTTGACGATATTATTATTTTGACTAAAAACTCATGTTTACTGCGGTCACTGCGGTACATTCTGCAAGACATCTTTGATGCAAAATGGCCTTTATTAGTGTCGTAAAAGGCATTTCCGCAAATTAGCCTTGTTGGAGCTTATGAAAATTATACCTCCTTGGCCTTGAATTTTCTGAGGCCGCTCGTTGTAGGAATTGAAACATGAATACATTTAAGAAATTCAAGATGTTGGAAGGAAATTTTAGAGTCGCCAAAAGTATACCTACATCACAACAGCGCGGCGATGGTTAAGGTTTGTAATGTTGCTTAAAATAATATTTTTGTTTTATTATTGAAAGTACAGTTCAGCTTCAGTTCAAGTTAGACAATGACAGAAAGTTAGTTTTCAAGAATTCTAAGGTTATCTGACAAGGTTATTTCAAACTCATTACTTGCCTATTATCAAGTTACCATACATTTTTAGTGAATAAATTATCGCCTGTATTAACTCATACATAAAATCATCTGCCTGCCTCGGTGGCGTAGTTATATTACGGTACGATTGCTATGCTGAGGTCTCGGGTTCGATCCCCGGGTCGGGCAGTGATATTGCGTTTTTCTATTCGGTGTCAGCTTGGAGTCTGGAATTTATGCCCGATATGGCAATAGGCTCATCACCCATCAATTTATGCCCGATATAGATATGGCAATAGGGGCATAGGCCCCCTATCACATCATGGGACGGAATACGCACGGCGAAAAGTGGGTGATTTAATTGCGCCTCTGCCCACTCTTTTGGGGATAAAATACGTGAGTGTGTGTGTATGTGTGATAAAATCCTCAAAACATGAATTAATCCTTACAGTGCTTATAAACGGATCGTATTACGCGTATAAAATTAATTTTAACCTGCATGTAAACACGATGTTAGTACAGTAGGCAGCGGTCCGGCGGTCATTACACGCGTTATTTGATAAAGCTACGGATAATGAAATTTCCGAGGGTAAAATTGCCAAGCGCCCTGAAAATATGCCAGTCAGGGCAACTGCGCTTTGGTGCAGGATATTAATAGTTGGAATATTCGCGTGATTGTCGGCAATTAGTTCTTAGAGACACTTAGCTTGGTGTGGACAGAAGGGAATGCTGTAAACAAAAACGTCTTACTTAAAGACAGCTATTATAGAAATAGCTTTAGCTTAAATCAAGGAATGAGTATAAATTTGATCTTAATTATATGAGTTTCAAGAGTGTATTCTCGTAAATAGCATCTGAAAATTGTTTAATGCTATTACAATATGAAATACTAATAATTATCTCATACAAAGTACCAATTTAGGAAATTAATTAAAGTCATATCGTAAAATCATTAAGCATTTTAGCGAGACGGTAAAAAACACGACGACTTCAGCAAGCTCTGTCGATGCGTTAATTTTATCAATTAATTCAATTCAGCCTCGATTCCGGGGCCGTTACATAATTTTTTCCCTGGCCAGACATTAGCGACAATCCCATTTAAGCTTAATGAACAACTTCATTAATTTCGACCCCCTGCCATGTCACAGCCGTTTGGTGACTAATAAAAATGATAACAGTTATACAAGTCCAATAAAACTAAAATATTTTCAACTAGACTTCTGCTCGCCGCTTCGTTCGCGTGAATGAGGTTTTCCAGGAAAAAAGTCCCGCTTTATATTTCCCCGGGATAAAAGTAGCCCATGTTTCTCCCTGATAATGTAGCTTTATATTGTTGAAAGAATTTTTCAAATAGGTCCAGTAGTTTCGGAGCCTATTCAACGCAAACGAACAATCAAATCTTTCCTCTTCATAATATATATAGATTATATTTTTAATATGATGAAAATTATTGCCTCAGTGGCGTAGTTGTATTACGGTACGACTGCAGTGCTGAAGTCTCGGGTTCGATTTCCGGGTCGGGAAATGTGATATTGAGTTTTTCTACTTAGTATCTTTAACGGTGAAGGAAAACATCGTGAGGAAACCTGCATACCTAAGAAGTTCTTTATAAGAATTTCGAAGGTATGTGTAGTCTACCAACCCGCACTAGGCCAGCGTGGTGGACTAAGGCCTAACCCCTCTCAGTAGTAGAGGAGGCCCGTGCTCAGCAGTGGGCAGTATATAATACAGGGCTGGTATTATTATTATATCAGCCCAAAGTATCGAAATGTGCCCGGTATATGACAATAAGCCCACCCCTTTTACATTCGACCTAACATAGCTGGCCAAATGTGGGTGTGATACACCTCTGCCTACCCCTGAAAAGGAACAAAAGCATAATGCTATGGACATAATAAAAAAATTGTGCTACTGAGATATTAAATGAGAGCCCTATGGACTGTTACTGGTGGTAGGACTCTCATATGTAAGAGTCCGTCCGTCTGGGTGGGTACCTTCGCAATGTCTATTTCTACCGCCAAGCAGCAGTGTGCATGCACTGTTGTGTTTCGGTTTGAAGGTTATCGTAGTCAGTGTAACTAAAGGACATAATGAGACCTAACATCTTATGAATCAGGATGACGAGCGCAGTGGAATACCACACAGTACTTTGTAACTCAAGGTGCTGGATGGTGTTTCTACTGTTTATGAGTGGTCGTATCGCTTATCATCAGGCGAACGGCATGCTCGTCTCGTCATTCGATGCAACGAAAAAAAATCTAACGAAAAATATGAGAATTACGTAAATTGGTCTACAAAACTCAGGAGTCGTCACTGTAATATATACAGAAAAACACAACCAATTGATTTCCTCCTTTCCTTTAAACTCGGTTAATGTAAATCGATTACATTTAATTGCGTTAAATATTCGACCACACCGTAATAAAGAAGAAATAATACTCAATCACAATAAGAATTTAATGTTTTTCTTATGCTATTACTGAATCGTTTTCACTGTGCCAATCCATTGGGGTGCCCCTAAACAAACTTCTGTAGGCGATTAGCGGAAGAGTCCCAAACGAGATAAAATTCGTCTATTTTTCTCATCGTCGTTTCTTCTTTTATTACTCATTTATTCAAGTAGGCATTATTAAATTTGACAAGGTATTGTGCTCTGTTACGTTAAATGCTCATATATTATTAATATACCTTTATTAAATAACTAGTTATTGCTCGCGTCTTTGCCCGCGTGAAAAAGTTTTCCGCCGCTGCGCTTTATGTTTATATTTCTTCCAGGATAAAAATTAGCTTATATGTTAATCCAGGACATAGTCTATCCGTTCGCCAAATTTCATCGTAATCCGTTCTGCAATTTTTGAGATGTGCAGTAAAAGGAAAACATACAGACCAACAGAAAAGAATTACAAAAATCGCTGTCTTGTGTGCCATGTCTTGCGTTACCCCCTTTGTTTTTGTCACATTTCTTTAAATGTTCAGACTCACCGGTTCTATTGTATTATTATATGTATATAGATACTGGTAGGTTATACAAGTAGTATTAAATATCTCTTCTTCAATCTAGTAGTTTGCACATATGTGTTGTGGCTTGGGAAGTTCGGTTCTAAGGATCTTTAAGCATTTTTTATATATTTTCAATTTATCGTAGGCTGCCAGATTAACTGGATTATTATGCGTGTACATTAACATTCCAATCCATACGCTTTAAAGTGAGAAAATATTGAGATCCACACGTAGTCACGTACATTCTGGAAAGCCCGAAGGATTTAAAAGCCGAATGTAAAAGCTGAAATTATAATAAAATTTAAATTCACCAAGCAGTTTAACTACGCGTTGGTCGAATGATTTATATTTGTACGAGGGATGTGCATTGTGTGCGCAAGCCTGGCTTTACCAGAAAGTATAAAGCAAGGGTTTATTTCGCTTTTTGCTCATTTTTCGTACATTTGGCAGTTTGAGTGAGCGGGAACCTACAGTAGTGCATGTTCATTGCTGTGCACGTTTCGCAATGATGTATTTAGGTCAGTTTGCCTGGTAAAATAAATATTGTGGGAGGGTTACGTGTTTTAGACTGTATATTAGTTTGGTTACTGACTGTAGCGAAAATATCAATCAGTACATATACATACACACGCCTGTTATCCCCGAAGGGGTAGGCAGAGGCGCAACTAGTGCACCCACTTTTCGCCATTATTCCGTCCCATGATGTGATAGGGGGCGAGCCTATCGCCATATCGGGCACAATTTCCAGACTCCGAGCTGATATTGAATAAAAAAACTCAATATCACTTTGCCCGACCCGGGGATCGAACCCGAGACCTCAGCTTTGCAGTCGTACTGTAATACAACTACGCCACTGAGGCAGTCAATATCAATCAGTTTTAGATTAATCTCTGAATAATAGCAAATAGAATTTCAATAATACCTACAGAGTGAAAAAACAAAACGTAAAGAAAGGATTGTATTTTAAAAAATTACTCAGTCAAATACACCCATAATTATAAATAAATTACCTGAATTCAAATATTGGTACATATCCAAAAACGGGCCTAAAATTCTAAACCAACAATCTATTCTAAGCCAGAATACAATATATATTTTGGATAGAACGCTTAAAAACTAGCATTTTACAACGAAAGACCACCGATTTTGAGATTTATGTAATTTTATATTGCTTAAAATTACACTCAATATGAACGTTTTCAAAAAAGTTAATTATACATGAAGGGGTCTAAAAATATTTTTATAATGGATCCAAGGTTCATATTTTTCCCTTTAATACCCCTAAAGTTCGAGCCCGGTTAGATTTTGAGGCCCGGCACCCATACAAAAAGCAGACATCTTTATTTTTCGTTTCTAAATACATACATACATACACTCACGCCTGTTATCCCCGAAGGGGTAGGCAGAGGCCCAACTAGTGCACCCACTTTACGCCATTATTCCATCCCATGATGTGATAGGGGGCGAGGCTATCGCCATATCTGGCACAAATTTCAGACTCCGAGCTGATACTGAATAGAAAAATTTAATTTCCTAAATGGTATACAAATACCCCAATATAACTAATAGGCAGATTATAATTACCCCAATTAAAAATTATCCACAGAAACGTGGCCGATCAAATCTATCCATATTAGAAATAAATCAAGTTCCCGTTACGTCGCTCCCCATCCCAGATCAAAGGGACGGAATTAATTTAATTAACTTTTGTATCAACATTTCGACAGATTCGGGATAAAACAACTCATTGGCTATGATTGACTGCATAAATACTTAAGCTTTGAACTGACTCAAGTTACAATTTTACTTCTAAAGATGTTTTGAAACTTGATGTAAAACAATGTTTTTGTTGATATTAGAGTTTATGCGCAAATATTTTGAATTTTGGTTGCTGTTTTTCGTTCAATTTTATTGGTACCTTTTTCTCACTGTATACAAGTGTAAACACAAATTGTAAAACGAACGAATATTAATTATGCTGTCCCGAGTTAGTGCAATATACTGTGCTTAAAATATGGCAAAAAAAAACACGATACGACTCCTTTTCGTTTTATTGGGATTGGTTGAGACACTAACACGTGACTGTCGTATTGGTCTCCCGATCAACCACAAACATCAAAATTAGTGGACTAGCTTTTGCTCGCGACTTCGCCCCCGCGAGAGTTTTTCCGGGATAAAAGTCCCGCTGTATATTTTCCCAGCATAAGTCTTTCCAGGGTTCAAACTATCTCCATACCAAATTTCATCGAAATCCGTTCCGTAGTTTTTGAGTTTAACGCGTACAGCCCTTTTACCGCCTTAGGGGTCGACTTTCACAAAATACCGTCTTAGTAAGGCACCTACGTCCTAAAAGGAACCCCCATGCATTTGAAACTCCTAGCACTTGAAGTTTTTGAGATTTTGTGATGAGTGAGTGAGTGGCCTTTCGCTTTTATATATATACAACTTTCTACCCCTTTTTAATTCCGTGAGGGGATGAATTTCGATAAAATACGAAACATGTCTTCTATGAATTCTGTTAAAAAAAGATTATGTAAGATTTGAAGTAGATTCGACCAAGAAATCACGTTGTCCCCTACAAACTTTACCCCCCTTTTACACCCTTAGGGGTAAAAATTCGGAAAATCCTTTCTTATCGGATGCCTACGCCATACAAAGAACACACCCTCAAAGTTTCAGGTTTCTACGATCAGCGGTTTAGGCTGTGCGTTGATCCGTCAGTCAGGACAAAGTATTTTATATATTGTATAGATTGGTACAACTTATGAACGAAAAGTTTGGGCCAGATGTCCGGTCTTTAACTAACTATACTGTTGAATGTCTTTGGTTAAATGCAAAATTTCGTACTCAGCGTATCTGAGACAAAATTGTATAACATTAGGCCAATAGGTACAATATCTAAGAATTACATTTGTAGCGGAAAGGTCGGAATTTGAAAATGTACCCTTATATATCCTGTAAATGGATATTCCAAGAATAATTAAGACAACATCCCACAGGATACAAGTTATGAATGGGTGTAACCAGATAATTTCGGGTAGGGAAACGATTCCTTCCCTATGCTCAGGAGAAAAGTCTTTTGCAAGGATTAATTTTGGAACCACGCCTTAGTATTATAATTTGGGTTGTGTTAATGATGCTTTTATTTGAAACTTAATATCACGATTTTGTTAGAGAGCAATAGTAAATTTTTCCTACTACAGTCGTATTCCGGGCTACTTATTGATTAAATGTACCTTTTATTCGCGGATTTTGAGATTAAAATATTTCTTTTAGGGCTTATGAATTATAAAGATTCCTATGAATGTAAAATTCTTTTAGAATCAGTGCAGTATGAAGGATACGGCGTTCAAATAAAGGAACCAATACTTTAGCTTGAGATTAGGTTTATTAGACGTTTCTGCTTGCTTGAAAAGATAATATTCTGATTGATCAGAGTTTTACCGAATAAGCGATATTCAGTCAATTTAATTAGCAATAATGACTGTTATTCAAAAATAATTTAATTTGTGTTTTGTTTTGATCCTCAAATTGTAAGACGAAATAGTGGAAGTAAATGAAGATGCTGATTGATCAATCACTGATTTCTTTGGTAAGGTAGACTATCTAATTTAGTACTACATGTTCATAAAACGGAACCGGAAACACAAATTTCATTATACCTTCAAAGGAAGCTAATGTTATTCCCAACACACGCGAACACAGCGCGTAATAAAATCGAATCACGACATATTCCATTTCATATTAATAGTAATAACTTATCGACCCGACTAGTATGGGAGGTGATTCCCATTAAGGTCATCCCAATAATGGCAATATGTTCGGAAGGGATAATAGGGTACGACGTAAATGGGACTCGGTGACCTTTCCGTAGGAGTTTTCGTGGGACGTCCCTAGTGGTGTTGAGAAGAGACTAAGGAAAAGATGTGTTATGCGAACTTTTTAATGCCTATGTGTGGGTTTATGTGACCCTGGTTTACTGGTGGTATGTCTCTCATATGTAAAACCAACTATTGGACAAATGAGACTTAACATCTTATGTCTCAGAACGACGAGCGCAGTGGAATGCCACACAGTACTTTGTAAATCAAGGTGCTGGATGGTGTTTCTACTGTTTATGGGTGGTCGTATCGCTTACCATCAGGCGAACGGCATGCTCGTCTCGTCATTCGATGCAATAAAAAAAAAACATCAAAAACCTTGCAAAAATGCTACAATGGATGCCTTTTTTGTTTTCGCGGAGAAAGTGACTTATTACTACCGCCCAGCTTTCAAGGGCGACTAAGCGGATATGTTGGGTTCACCGTGCCTTACGACCCGGCGTTGAGCCGCCCGGAGAGATGGAAAACGTCCAGCGACCGCCGGGCCGAGTCCCTAACATTATTTTCACGCACGGCATACCAACTAAAACTCCGCGGTGACCATCTTCGGCGCATTAGGGACGGCTGCGGGCTTCCTCGGACGGAAAGTGTCTAAGCTGTCGTACGCAACCGCCCCTGTATATTGCATGCCTGATGTTGACATCAAAGCCGAATGACTTGGGCGGTATTAATAAATCAATCTCAAGTTTGAGTTACATCTCATTACGCTAGAGGGCGCAGTACAGTAAACACACAGTTCATATCACTCCACATATATTTAAAGATTTAAAATAGTTTTCGCGTAGTTTCACCCTTAAAAAGTGCATATGTGTTTGAGTATCAGTGTTTATCAAAAGTGTCTAAAGCTGTAAAGGTCGAACTATCGTTAAATCAAAAAAATAACACAATTATTGTCATCCTTATGACGGTTAACTTTTGAATGGAACATCAGTGGAAGTGTTAATCTGTGACTGTTTGGTGTCAGATGGATTGAAGATCATCTATTTTCTGCGGAATAAGGTGCTTAACGTGCTGTTCAACAACAAAAATTGTGTGATATTAACAATTCAGAGTTGATGTTATCTATTGCACACTCACAGCAGCGACATCTATGTTCACGTTTGTCAATTAGAGCGCGACATCTGTTTGACATAAAAGAAACTACACATAGCCGATCGATGCGCCTGTTTGTCGTCGACGCTAGCGACATCTATTATTAACTCGAATGCACCTTGTCTCGTCGGTTTGGCTTGAATAAATTTTGTTTAATTACTACCATGGCTACTAACATTCGCAATATATCACCCGAGATTAGCCACGTCACACAGCGCAACAAAACACGGTCTGCTACAAACTGTTCCTGTTTGTCGGCAAGTAAAGTACGTGACATAATTCGCGAAGAACTACAGAATTCTTTTACGCACAAGTTTACTCCTCAACTAAGTGAGATTCGTGAGGCCGTAGCCTCTATTGAGACATCTATTTCGTTTTTTAATGACGAGCTAGAAAAAATTAAATTAGACCATGCTAAACAGTCAGCTATGATTGAGGAATTCAAGAGGGAACAAGATTCATTAACTATTGCGTACCAGTCATTATCGGTCAAGTTCGCTCAAATGGATCAGCGTTCTCGCTCAACCAACATTGAGATTCAATGCTTACCAGAAAACAAACAGGAGAACTTGATTAATATGGTTCAACAGCTGGGTAGTATCATCAAATGTCCTGTTTCTGAAAGTTGCATTCACTATTGTTCAAGAATAGCTAAGAAGAATGGCTCTAGCCCTCGTCCGCGCTCTATTTTGGTAAAATTTAATAGCCCACGCCTTCGCGATGAATTCATTGCAGCGACGAGCAGGTTTAACAAAAATAACAAGGAGGAAAAATTAAACACCAGCCATTTGGGCATTGGTGGTGACAAAAAGGAAGCCATTTATGTTACGGAAAACCTGTCTTCAGAGAATAAATCACTTCATGCTGCTGCTCGCTCTAAGGCCAAAGAACTGAAGTATAGATTCGTATGGGTCCGTGATGGTAAAATTTTTATGAGGAAGAATGAGGTATCGAATTATATCCACATTAAGAATACTGATATGTTAAATCGATTATCATAATGCAGCTATGTTTGTTATAATTTACTTAAGGGCATGTATAATATTAATTTCTATTATCAAAATGTCAGAGGTTTAAGGACGAAAACGAGTGATCTATTTAGCAACATTGTCTGTAGTAATTTTGATGTTTTAGTTTTCACAGAGACTTGGTTGAATAGTAGCATTTCTGATAACGAACTGTTTGACGATAGATACATAATATATAGGAGAGACCGTGAAAGTCGCGGGTTCCATAGCAAGAAGGGGGGCGGTGGCGTATTAATTGCTGTTTCCAAACGGTTAATATCTACTAGAGTATGTAGTATTGAATCTGAATGTGAAGATGTCTGGGTTAGGTTAGAGTTGCGTGGCCAATGCAACCAAATTGAATATTTATACATATGTGGGGTATACATACCCCCACCAGTGCAATCACATATACTCGAACACTTTATTGAGAACACAAATCGCACATTGGCTAGTCACCAAGGTAAAACTGTTATACTCGGTGACTTCAACTTGTACAACCTATCCTGGAACGAAACAACTACCCTTGAGCTTGTGCCCCAACACTCTAACAGCCTACTGAATAACATGCTAATTGACTTTATGTCACTTAATCAGCTAAAACAATATAATTCAATTTTGAATAGCAAAAACAGAATACTAGACTTAATCTTTTCGACCGTCGTTCCGTCTATGATCGTTGTATGCACTAGTCCCTTAACTATAATTGATCCATTTCACCCACCTTTAGAATTTAACATTTCGCTGGATTATATCGTTAGTCTCTCACCAAAGTGTGACTCTAAGTACCACTTCCACAGAGCTGATTATAAGGAAATTGTAAATGATTTGAAAAATGTAATATGGGAGGAGGTAATGTCAGAGTGCGCCACTGTTGACGATATGATAAAGATATTCTATAGCCAACTCAGGTCTATAATTATTAAACATGTACCCAAGTCAAAGCCCCGTAACAGTAAATACCCAATATGGTTCTCTAATGCCTTAATTAAAGCGTTAAAGGAAAAATTTAAGTACAGGTTAAAATGTCGTAAATACAAAAATCCTCGCGATGAATTAACTTTTGAGCTCCTCAGAGAAAGATGTGCTAGACTACGTGACCAAAATTATTCTACTTACCTGGAGCGGCTAGAAGCATCGTTAGCAATAAATCCAAAATTAATGTGGACTTATATAAAACATAAAAGGGGTGGTGCTAGTTCCTATCCGGCTCAAATGTCATCTGGTACAATCGTTGCATCTAATGGAACAGATATTTGTAATTTATTTGCTCACCAATTCCGTTCTGTCTACAGTACCAATCATCTCCCTGTTCCGTGTTTATCTCAGGTACCTACCGTCACGAACTTTCTGACAAAGATTTCTGTTACCGAAAGTCAGGTCTACAATGTGTTAAAAAGACTTGACGCTACAAAAGGAGCTGGCTCTGATGGGATCCCAGCTATTTTTGTTGTTAATTGCGCGCGTGTGTTGGCGACTCCGCTGTCAATAATCTTCAATAGATCTCTCAGTGATGGTACCTTTCCCTCGGCTTGGAAGGAAGCTCATATTCTACCCCTGTTTAAGGGTGGGGATACCAGTTTAGTAAAAGATTATAGACCTATTTCTATAATTAATGTCTTTGCAAAAGTCTTTGAAACCTTATTATTTCCTATTTTGTCTTGGCACGTTAAGCAATCAATAATTCCTAAGCAACATGGTTTTGTTAAAGCAAGGTCTACCGCTACCAATTTGGTTTCCTTCGTCGAGGATATTGCTGGGGGAATAGACAATGGGCATTCACTGGATGTAATATATACAGATTTTAGTAAAGCTTTCGACAAGGTGAATCATGAGATATTGCTGGCTAAGTTGGAATTAATCGGGATAGGTGGTACTTTGCTAAATTTTTTAAAATCTTACCTAGCAAATAGGACTTCTGTAGTTGTAGCTGGAGGTTATAAATCGCATCCATTTGTTGCTCTTTCTGGAGTTCCTCAAGGCTCTCATTTGGGTCCTTTATTATTTAATATTTTCATTAACGATGTTGATAGTTCTTTCGTTAATTCCACTTACTATGTATTCGCTGATGACTTAAAATTTTTCAGAATAGTCAATACTTTGGAGGACAGTAACTTGTTGCAAAATGACCTTAACAAATTAGTTTCGTGGTGTGAATTGAATGGCATGATATTGAACGCAGAGAAATGTCACGTCGTTCGTTTCTCTAGGAAGAAAACTCCCTTGTCATTTACATACTGTATCAATGGCACTCCTTTAGCGGTGAGTGATCGCGTTCGCGATTTAGGAATAATTTTGGACAGCAAACTTCAGCTCAATCTTCATTACGATAACATCGCCAATAAGGGTTTTAAGAGTTTGGGTTTTGTTTTACGTAATTGCAAGGAATTTAAAAATCCCTCAACTATAATTGCTATTTATTGTGCATTGGTACGAAGCTGCTTAGAGTACTGCAGCCCTGTTTGGAACCCGCACTACGATGTCCACATCAAACGTTTGGAAAGAGTTCAAAAGAGGTTTTTGTGGTACATGTCATTTAAATTTAATTTGGCAAAGAAGCTGCCTACGTATGAGGATCGTTTGCGACATTTTCGCTTGAATAGCCTTCAAAATCGAAGGAATTTCATTGATACAATATTTTTGTATAAATTATTTAACGGTCACTCTGACGCACCAAATCTCTTATCCAAGGTAAATATCTCTATTCCCAGACAGCTTCCTAGATGCAATAAGTATCAACCATTCTTAGGTACAAGAGCTCGTTCAAATTTAGGTTTTTATTCTCCGTTAAACAGATTCTTCAGAGCGTATAATAAAATTCATAATTTGTCAATAATACCCGTAACTAATGATGAAGACAATGACTCGGAACATCCCCGTAAATCTCATTATATTGATATCTTTTCTGATTCCCTTTATAGATTTAAAAATAATGTTAAAAAGTTAATTTTTACGAATTATGTAGTAATTTAATTTGAACTGTTTATTTATTTTTGGTTGTTTTTATTTGAATTATTTTTATTTTGATGTAATTTAACTTGAATTGATTATTTAGTTTGTTTCAATTAACATTTATTATTCTTATAATTTATAAATTAAACTGACATTAAATAATCGTTATCTGTGTTTTTGTGATATTTGACATTAATCTTATTTTAATTATTGTTCTGTTTTAATTAGTATTAGTATTGTTAATTATATTTTAAGTGCAATGACTTTTGCTTATAATATAGTAATTTAACTTTCTTTTGATATATGTAATGTTCTTAGTTATTTGACATTCTTTGTATTTATTCATGATTAACTTTAGAAGGTATACTCTGGCAATTATTATAATTAGGTATATAGCTACGTAATAGGTATTTTACTATTTTATATGTTTTAATGTTTTCCGTTTTACTGTATATTCTTGCCTATACCTCTATCTCTAATAATGTTTTATAATATTGAAATGTCGTTTGCATCTTTAAGTGTATAAGTAGCATTTAAACAAAAATATGTTTTTAACTAAGTTAATATTAAGCTTTAATTGGTGTTACTTAGTTGATGCAACTATAATAATAAATAAATAAATAAATAAATCTCAAGTAGACATAATGTATTAAGAGTTCAATACATTATGTCTACTTCAGATGTAAGTCGAACTTGAGATTGATTTATTAATACCGCCCTTACAAACTTATTACATATTTAATCAATGAAGCGGACAATTTATTTTTAACATAATTTATTGTCTTATATTCGACTAGAAGAACGTTATAATCGTATCTTACTAATATTATAAATGCGTAAGTTCGTGAAAATGTTTGGATGTTTGTTAGAAGTAAACACAGAAACAACTAAATGGATTTGGATGAAATTTGGCACACGGGTAGATCATGTCTTAGATTAACACATTAAGACATAAGATTGTTTAAGTACATAGCTCTGGCGTCATACTTTGTTTTACTGACTTTTGTAGCGAGAAAGGCTGTTCACACGGGTGAAGCCGCGAGCAGCACTTAGCTATAAATAGCTTCCGGTAAATAAATTTGACCTTTCTCCGGCCTTTACTTTCTTTTCAAGAAAGGAATCCCTTCTCTTTCACGGACAAACAAAGGCGTATGTTTTCACCTGTTCGCACATTAAATATGTATCGAGCGTTTTCTTTACGGAAACCTTACGATATTTTCAAAATCAACTTATATAAGGTTGAAGTAAAATGTGTAAGAAGAAATATATCTTATGATCGTAGTTGGAAAGTGTTATTTGGTTTAACCACAGTTGAAATGTTAGGTTATCCTTTTCTTATTCGTGTTATTGGAGACTAAAATTATGGGATTCAATTAATTAGGTATACAAAAATCGCCAATATTATAGAATAGATTACTTGATTACGTTCAGTTCAAAACACGTTGATTTTAATTTTTCAAATAGTTCAAAATAAGTAATTCTATTACTAATTATAATTATTAAAAATGATTTATCACAATCATCAGCCACATGGCGTCCATTACTGAACATAGGCCTCCCTTAAAGATTTCCAGACGGACCTGTCAAAAGCGGCTCCCTTCCTGCGTGTTCCTGCGACCTTTGTCATATCATCTGTCCACCGTTTTTTTTTTTTTTTTTTTTTTTTTTTTCCCTCTTCGGCGCATTAGGGACGGCTGCGGGCTTCCTCTGACTGAAGTGTCTAAGTTGTCGTCCGCAACCGCCCCTGCGCGGTGCCGCTTAATGCAGCCCGACAACTTTATGTGGGGGGGGGGGGGGGGCACACGAACTATCTCGCGGCGGACAGTACCCGTGCCGACCAACCCGACCCCCCTAGTCCCCTATTAGTCGCCTCCTACGACAGGCAGGGGATACCGTGGTGGAATTCTTCAAACGCCCCCAAACCACAGGGCGGATCATCTGTCCACCGTGCAGTCGAATGGGCAACGCTGCGCTTGCCAGTACGTGGTCTCCGCTCGAGAACTTTGTAAAATCGACGCTTCTGCATTATTTCTTGTCTTATTCTATGGAAGTATTTGATTTTATACTCGCAATTAAGGGGTCGAAACTTTTAATAACTACGAGCAATTTTATTGCGCCGATATAATTTTATTTGATTAATGTTCACGATTATTAAGACTTTTAATAGATGTTCCTCTTTATGGTTTTATCTAATATCGTAAAGTTCAGTAGACGAGTGTTTTTATTAAATGTTTACCTTATTCTCAAAAATGTACATTATTTATTATTAAGTAGCATTACACACACACACACACACACACACACACACACACACTTACGCCTTTTATCCCCGAAGGGGTAGGCAGAGGCGCAACTAGTGCACCTACTTTTCACCCTTTTCCGTCCCATGATGTGATAGGGGGTAAGCCTATCGCCATATCAGGCACAAATTCCAGACTCCGAGCTGATACTGAATAGAAAAACTCAATATCACTTTGCCCGACCCGGGGATCGAACCCGAGACCTCAGCATTACAGTCGTACCATAATACAATTACGCCACCGAGGCAGTTTGTACCTATGTTACATCTATAGACAATACTATTACAGGCATTACCACTGTAGGTAATTGTATTTATAAAATATAAATATAATGTGGGTAGGTTTCAGAATAATAAATGCAGTCTTAGCCGAGTCGTGGTGTTTGATTGGCGTATAACCTTTACAACCACAATGTGATAATGATATTATGGGATATAATCATTATATCAGCCCTATATTGACTGTCCACTGATGAGCACGAGCCTCCTCTTCTGAGAGGGTTTAAGCCGTAGGCCATCACGCTAGCCTAGTGAGGGTTGGCAGACTTCACATACACTCGAATTTCCATTAAAGAATTCTCTATCATTTAGGTTTCCTCAATGTTCTTTGACGTTAAAGCGAATGATAATTATTCATATATTTATCTACCTAGTTTATTTTAATCATTGTATTTTCTCTACGAGTGACTTTTTGTAATGTTTGAGAAAATACATGTCTTAAAACTATAAATAATACACACGTTACTTCGGAAAGTCAGAGGTGTGTGCCTTGGGTTTTGATCATGCGGACATTGTCTCAGCAGACCGTTGCATTCCCAACTAGGCTAACGTACACTGTTATGGAATAAGGACCCACTAAATTGCAGCATCCTGTTATACAGGGTCATTTTGTAACCGAATACATAAATTTAACTGCGATAAAATCAATTTGAAAGAAACACCATGCAGTTAATTAATTTAACCATAAGTGTAAAATAAAGAAGTACATTTTTCAAACAAAATAAATAACAAAAATGGTCTTTTAATTTTAGACATCCTATTGCAACTACTAGTAAACGAGAAATCGTCGGAGCGTCAACATCGCACTGAGGGGTGTGTGTGTATCATTGATAATATGCTCACGCACACGCGAACAAGAGATGCACACACGGAGCGCAACGATAAGCTGTCACATCGCGCCATCGTAACCAAGAAGCTTTATTCCAAACCGAAAAGAAGAGGTCGCTATTATTACCAATGCTTGTGTGTCAGGTCACATAGGTCAATCTAAACAACAGTCACTTACTAAATTCTGTCAGAGCCAGTTATGTCTCCTTCAGAAGACTGAAATCATTGTGGCATCTTCGATAATGGTCACAGTCCGTACACCGCACGTAGCTTATCAAAAAGCCTCACAACCCTAAGATTCTATCTAACCTAAGAACTATCACACGATACATCAGCAAGAATCGCACGCTCAAGCCGTCAAATTCGTCGATCGATTTCGTGAAACCGACTATGATGCTACTGTTATGATACGAGTGTCAGCGAGGTTCTGGAAAATTGGAATTTTGAACATTTACTCAGTAATCCCTAAAAGTACAAAAGACATTTCAACGACCTTCTCGGAAACATTAACACTTTATTCACGAGCTTTGTAAATGTAAATCATAGTTTACCACAACAGAAACTTAAAAATTAACACAATAGAATAATAATTACAATTAGAGAACATTTGATCGTGTGCGCATAAAAGCCGACAAATGATTAAACTAAAAACCTACACATGGCTCGCGTCTCCCGAAGCGATGTCAAAGGCAAGGTCACTCGGATCGATATAATAATAAAATTACAGTAGTTACGAGTAAGTACATAGGGCGCATCGGCCTAACATTCGGTACATAAATCAACATACGCCACGTCGTGTTGCTGCCGGGCGAGTGGCCGCTAGCAAAATGACGAGTACCGAGTAGTGTGGCCGAGTGGCGACTGGCGGGCGACGCGCGCGCCGTCCCCCGCTTTCCCGCGGCGCATGCGCCTGAAGGAGCCAGTGCGGGGCCATAGGCATGAAGTCCACGAATCCCGGACCACGAATCTCGATGTATTTCGACACGTTACAAATTTTGATAAATATCACTTGTACTCATTTATTGCTATTACCTGGAATTGTCGTAATTTACTAGTAGGGTAAAAAACGTTTAATTTTTACCACTTCTAAAGCTTCCAATAGTGAGTAATGACTGAACTTAATTTAAGATAACCAGGATATTCAATTGACTAATGACCAAAATTATTGTAAGTAGATAAAACATAGGTATTTAGAAGGGTTTTTATGCACTTGGTCGAGTCACTTTATAAGTGGTTAGTAAATAACGCCAGTTTTAGGTATTATTACTCAGGCAGGAACAATTAAAAATTGCGATTGTTATTGCGGTGCGGAGATACTGGGGTACTCTGTCAGAGGTGTCCGGGAATAAACCCATATTTCGCCCAAATGTCCGGGATTCTTGCCGTGTTTGTCCGGCGTCGGCAATTTAGGTAATGGCAGCCCTATACAAAGAACATGCCGACAAGTGCGCCGTGTGCCCGCTGGCGCGCGCGATCGTTGGCCCCGCCAGCTGATGTTCGTGTCACACGTGCTCCCACAGGGATACCAAGCTTTGGTACTATTACCTTATTCTGCAATATCTTGCAATTTTAGTTTCACATTGTTCTATGCTATTTAAATCGTACCACAATGCATATTGAAATTAAATGATGTTAGAGCTCTGGTATGCTTTATTGCTTAAAGTAATGTTATTTTTACAATACAAAGATATTGCTGCGTATTCGTTAAAGTAGACTTTTCATTAGTATAATTACCCTAGTTATTTTATTATTTAATACACTTATTTAAGTGTGTTAGAAATCCATGTGATAAATAAACTAATATCCGATTCTTTGAAAAGCTGTGTCATTTTAGCAAACTTGTCGGTTAAAATGTTTATACTGGCAACACAGCGTGTTTGAGTGCGTGTTTATAATGAATGGCGTGCGAAAGAGACACAACATGTTGGCATCTGCACGTTAGTTTCAATGTGTTAGTAACAAGATCAACGACTCTGACGCGATACAAAATGTAGCTAGAGATTAGAAGGTACAGAAGGCATAGTAAGGCCTTTGGTAGTATAAAGTATTTACGTAAACCTATTTTAGGCATGACGTCCAGAAATATTGATGTTAAAATTAAAATGAACGTTGAAATATCATACGGAATCTAAAAAATATGATATCAATAGATTAAAATCCTGTAACTTTTTTTAATACCCCGACTGCGATTTGTTTAGTACCTACCTATTTCGGTAGGTAAACTTATTTATTAACGAAAACAAAGTTTATTATTAAAGAATTAATACTTTTCTTTACAGCATAACACTTAAAAAATAATTAGTTCCTTTTCATACAATAACATGACAATTTTTTATTTCATGTTGATATTTATAACGTATTAGTTAGGGAGTAGGGACTGCTCTAGTAGCAATTTAATTATTTTATTTCAAATTCCACGTCTCAAGCGGTACTGCTGCAGCTATGTGAGTGAATGTATTGCAAGTGAATTTGTGAGTTGCCCTTCTTAATCCTATAGGTTTTGTAATAACATCGTCAGCTGTGACGTGATTCACTGAATAAAGTCAAGCGCGCTAAAACACAGCGTGTTCAAAAAACTATAAAACTATAATCGGGATTATTGGCGAAAGTATGCGTTACCCATGGATAATATTTTGCACGATGTTAGCAGAGGTCACGCTGAATATGTGGTTTCATTTAGTAACGCAATGTTGAAATGACACTGTATAATACAGACATATAATTATAATGTAAGCTATAATTAAAATTTAATTCCTAGGGTGGCTTGTAAAGCTGTGATTCCGCAGGATGCGGCAGACGGCAGACGGCACGTGCCACGACGGCAGACGGCACTACTATGCAGTATTAAATTGTATGAATTTTATCTAAACTTTGATTTCATTTAACAATTATTAGTGTAAAATCAAATTAATTTCTGTACAATTAACTTCTTTTCTTAATTTTTATATCGAATTACAAAACATTTCGTTAGAAAGGTAAACGTATAATAATTTCTAACTTCATATTATAATTTGTTCGAGCAAGTTCTTGAAATAATTATTTGTAATTGAGGAACTTCGAAATTCTGAACGTAAAAAGTCTTGTGATACGTCAATATTTAATCAAAAGGTCCCAAAGTATTTACCCATGCTTGTTATGAAATATTAATATGTTCGAAGAAAAGTTTGATGCTGGTTTGGTGATAAAATAGCTAAGCGAAAATTCAGGGTACGACACGCGATGGCGTGAAACACTGAGCCATAAAAAATTAAGTGACGCTCATAATAATTATTTCATTCGGTCACTTTGTGATTTTAACTGAACTTAATTAGAGACCAAATGGATTTGGTTACATACATCTTAAACGTATCCTTTTTTATGGCATTGAATGACGAACGAGCGAGCCGTCCGCCTGATGGTAAGCGATACGATCACCCTTAAACAGTAGCAACACCATTCAGCATTTTGTGTTACAAAGTACTGTGTGGCATTCCACTGCGCTCGTCATCCTGAGACATAAGATGTTAAGTCTTAAATTCTTAATATGTCCAGTAGTTTAGTTCCTGGTTTAATTGTAGTTTGAGAATAATTATTGTTTTGTGATTTCGTTTTTTTTTTCAAACTCATATACCCCCGTCGAAACTTATACGTCTCTATGTTTGTTTCTTAATTGTTGGGGCTAATTTAAAGACTTCAAAATCTAGGCCACATATCATCCCGGTCAAAACCTTATACGCGATCGAAGCCATGAGCAAATACTAGTATTAAAAAATAATCTAAATTAATTTAACTAATAACATAGATTCTCTGCTGAAACAATAATCTCAATTCACTATTCACTCGAATAAGCCATATTACGATATAATTTTGATTGTTAGCAAATTCATTAGCGTATTTAGCTCAAATACACCTGATATCGGAATTGTACGTTAATTATAGGTAAGTATTATTGAATATTGCTAATCAGGAATTGTTGAATTAGTTGTGAAGTAAATGTATGGGTAATATATAGATAAATAATTGCTATTTATCAAAGAGTTCTAACGTTATAACTGTTGAACAATATACTGGTGGTAGGTCTCTCATATGTAAGAGTCCGTCTGGGTGGGTACCACCGCAATGTCTATTTCTACCGCCAAGCAGCAGTGTGCATGCACTTTTGTGTTTCGATTTGAAGGACATTGTAGCCATTGTAACTACAGATAATGAGACTTAACATCTTATGTCTCAGGATGAAGAGCGCAGTGGACTGCCAACCAATACTTCGTAACACAAAGTGCTAAACGTGTTGTTACTGTTTATGGGTGTTCGTATCGCTTACCATCAGGCAAACGGCTTGCTCGTCTCGTCATTCAATGCTGTAAAAAAAACAGGACTATCATCAAAATATCTTAAAAAAATCATTTTTTGCTGAGAGCCTGTTTCGCAATACTGTATTAAACAGCTAACATAGATAGTACCTACTCATTTTCGTATAATTTATTTCGGAGCATAGATTCGAGTGTGACGTTTGTATTTGGTCGGATTATACATTTATGAGACGGGTACCATCGTGGGCACCATTTACTTAGAATTTGTGTAACAGGCTCCAAAATAGTGTTGAAAATTTTGTGAAATAAGGAACTTACCAAACAACTTTGGCGAATTTGATCTCAAACAACTGTTCGGAAAAATTTCAAAATGAACTTTGCGCGTTAAGAAGGAATTATTAACGCGCGGCCCGGAAATCGGAATACTGCGATAACTTTTTAGTTACTTCATAGCGTGATTTTTTTTAAATTATAATGTAGAGTTAAGACTCTTCTAAGAGTTAACATTCTAAAAACAATGCCAAAATAGGGTAAGCCCTATTTTGGCATTGTTTTTAGAATGTTCACTTGGCAATTTATAAACAAATGTATATATGCGGACTTAATGCTTCTCTACCAGTCCACCTTAAAGTGGTGGAGATAATCATGGTACCTAGGAGCATCAAAGGTACTTTTTAAGGCACAAAAGCACATTACACATTTATTCTGGAAACGATTTTTCCCATTATTCGCGGGCATCCATTACCGAAAATTGTCTTTGTCAATGACGTATTTCCTCATAAGATCGTTGACAAGTTCCTTGACGTCTGGGAATACTGTATATAAGTGTCCCTAATACCAAAGTTCGATGTAGAGTCACGTGGCGCTTCGCGATAGAGCTCCGGATTATTAAAGTTGTTTGTTGGGTACATATTAACTGTGTTATTATTATATGATATAAAAACCTTAACCCTTCAAGGCCCGCTTATATATATATAGATGTATGAGAAAACCCTATGTATATGGACACCGGTGTCCGTCGCGGGCCTTGACAGATTAATTACGAATGAAGCTGTGGTAATAATTACAAAATGATGAACATAGAAAGAAATATTGGATGTGACGAAGTCATTTCCTTTCCATGGTTTCACTATCGTGTATTTGTTCACATTGTTTACTATAATTGCAATGTGAGTTGTTGAGGAGGCAAGCTTTTGCTAATTGATACGTAACTCGTCCTCTAGTGAAGTTATTTTGTGCTAGGATGAAATCATGTAAGTAAATACTTAAAAGATTTGTCCGTTGCCCATCACGTACTTAACCAGTTTTGTGTAAAGAATCAACCGTCAACGAGCCTGCTTGACTGCGATGATGCCACGGAAAATTGCAAAAATACGAAGTTTGCTGTTTCTTCTGGTACTGGAGTCTAAAATTGTATTCGATGAATACTCATAGACTCTCCCACCCACAAGGGACTTATTCTTTTCTTCTTAATCGTTTTCTTCATCACTGAAAGTCGTGCCCGTATAAATTACAGGTGGTAGGTCTCTCATATGTAAGAGTCCGTCTGGGTGGGTACCACCGCTATATCAATGTCTATTTCTACCGTTAAGTAGCAGTGTGCATGCACTGTTGTTTTTCGGTTTGAAGGACATTGTAGCCAGTGTAACTACTGGACATAATGAGACTTAACATCGTATGTCTCAGGATGACGAGCGCAGTGGATTGCCACACAGTACTTTGTAACTCAAGGTGCTGGGTGGTGTTGCTACTGTTTATGGGTCGTACCGCTTACAATCAGGCAAACGGCATGCTCGTCACGTCAGTCATTGCCATGAAAAATGAAGGAGTCGATGACGGGCTGTTTCCATGCCTACTGACTTCGGCTTTCCTCAGGGCAGTGGTAATAAGAAGTCCCGTTATAGTTTTTATTTGATGAGGCCAGCGGGTAGGTGAATTAATGTAACTGGCGAAATGGTATTTACATATCTGCCTACCCCTAAAAAGGAGTGATGCTTGAACCAATTCACAGTGAGTATTATTCGACTTCGGCTTATAGTAACGTCAACGTTGGCAATACGAACCGCTAATTGGGTCGCATCGGCCCATACAGATTGAAATCAAACAGAGCTTGAAATAGAGGATCGCAATGTGATTTGCCGCGTTGGTGAAGCTTTGTGGAAGTGTTCAACCAAAGTGCTAGAGGATTTATTGCTGACTTTGAAATTGCTTTCAAAGAACATAAGCTTGGTTGAACATCGTTTGGGTTAACTTGGTTAAGACAAGTCTTTATTGGAAATTAATATTGGATGTTATTGGATTAGGGTTCTTTTTGTATTGCATTGAATGACTAGACGAGTACCTAGACCGTTCGCCTGATGGTAAGCGATACGACCACCCATAAACATTAGCAACACCATTCAGCACCTTGAGTTACAAAGTACTGTGTGGCATCCCACTGTGTTGTCCATGTTAAGTCTTATTATGTCCAATAGTTACACTGGCTACAATGTTCTTCAAACCGAAACACAACAGTGCATGTACACTGCTGCTGTGCGGTACAAATAGGCATTGCGGTGGGACCCACCCAGACGGACTCTTACATATGAGAGATCTACCACCAGTTTATGTATCTTTGGAAAGTAGAAACAACGATAATAATATCGTATTCAAAATATGTAAGTACAAGCAATTATGAGACTTAACAAAACTACTTTGAGTACAATATTGTGAAGGTAACACAATGTTGCTCTAAGTTGTGGATGGCATTGCTATTGTTTATTGACAGTGGTTCTGCATCATCAGATGTGCCTTACCTTTTAACCATTGCATAAAAAGTTATTTATAAAATTACCAAATGGACAAATAACTTCTAAAATTCCGTTAAATCATCGATTTTTCTTTTTAATGGAATGAAACTACACTACCCGCGCAAATCTATAAAGCATTCAAACAACGGGTCAGCAAAAACGCGACACATCACTTTCATTCTCGAAACATAAAACAAAAGTTGCCACCGCATAAAATGTTTAAAATAGGTATACGATACTAAAATCTAGTCGCATGAACTATTTAACAAACTGCGAACTGTCCTTTTTCACTTCAAAGTGTGACGTAATTAGGGTTGCCTGGGTGTTGATAATTAAGCTGTATTTAGAACACAAAGCTGGGCCGGACTAAGTTTGCCCATTACTGGACGCCTACCGTAGTTGACATGCTACCTGCAAAGTATAGAGGCTTTAAACAGGTCTATTTGGATAACCTTGAATGGTTTTGACAGTTAATAAAATGTTTGTGACCCCTGTGTCCTTCATTAGTCAGGCATTAGTCTCTTTTTAAATAGGTAAAAGGTAAGCACAAAAATTAAAGAGAATTTCTAAGTTAATGCTCAATCAAAAGTCTAGGCTATTTAAAACAGTATGGTTTTCAACTATGATTAATTACGTATTATGAACCATCGTTGTATAGAAGTCATTAAATAAATAAGTACTTCGTAGATTCGAATATGAGGTTGTGAATTAATAATTTCAGTCGAATAACTATTTTAGAATTGTGTGCTCAAGTCTATAGACTTTGTTAATATTAAATTTCAAAAAGAAACCTTGAATAGAAATTTAATTTATTTTAGTACTTTATCGCATTTAAATTTATTATGAAGTGCTTGCAGAGAAATTCAGAAGAAACTAATTCGATGTAACTTACACGCAAACTAAAGGCAATTCAGTACAGTTTGAATACGATCTTCATAAATAACTGAATTTCAAGATTTAAATTGATTCACATTGTTTTTAAAGCTAACATTATCAAAATTCAATAATCAACATACAAATACACTCACGCCTTGTATCCCCGAAGGAGTAGGCAGTGGCGCAACAAGTGCACCCACTTTTCGCCGTTATTCTGTCCCATGATGTGAAAGGGGGCGAGCCTATCGCTATATCGGGCACAAATTCCAGACTCGGAGCTGATACTGAATAGAAAAACTCAATATCACTTTGCCCGACCCGGGGATCGAAACCGAGACCTCAGCATTGCAGTCGTACCATAATATAACTACGCCACCGAGGCAGTCGATATTCAAATTATTATTATTATCTAAAAGCCACGGTTTCATAAGTGCCTTTCAGTTTGTCGTTCAATAAACAAGGGGCGTCAATCATCTAATCTGCATTGTCGATCGACAACCGAAGCCAACTCTTGACCCGGCCACTGCACAGTATTTGCTGCTTAACATGATAGCGTCAGAGCTCGTTAACATCAAGGGCTAGCGAACATAATAGTACAAGAAAAAATGGAATTATTTTCTGCAACAGCGACGCTGAATACAATATCTATACTAATATTATAAAGCTGAAGAGTTTGTTTGTTTGAACGCGCTAATCTCAGGAACTGCTGGATCGATTTTGAAAATTCTTTCATTAATAGGAAGCTACATAACTCTTGAATGCTATAGGCACTTTTTTTCCCGGGAAAATGTTTTTGTCTCGGAAAAATTTTTTCACGCGGGCGGAGCTGCGAGCACTACTAGTACAGAATATGCATACAATGATAATATAAACGCGAAAGTTTGTGTGGATAAATTTCGGTAGGCAGCGGCTTGGTGGTACCCCTGTGATTGCTTAAAGTCCATGAGTGACGGGTGCCGCTTGTCTAGGACTGGTTGCTCGTTTGCTGACTTAGACAATAAAAATAAAATCAAAGTTTGGTAATTTCATATAATGCCTCGAGCAATTAGTATTACAACAATGACATTAACACAAACAACTTATTTCAATGAGCAATAACATAAATAACGCCCCAGCAGACGAAATCGAAGCTATTCGAGATACGATGCTTACGCCAAAGGGACATATTATCGGCTTATCGCTTCGAAACTGCAGCGCGTCATTTGTCAAACTTTCCGCGCGTTCGAAAACAACCGCTCAATAACCAACCATCCTTGACCTGCCTTCGCGAACTTTTATTAACTAACACAAGTCTACATAACATAATTCTACACACGACAGATTGTGAGTATCGTCTCATGTATAATTCACAGGCGACAAGTTTCAATCGAGATGGGGCAAGTACAATGCATTCGACTTGTGATGTGAAAAATTGTGGATGAATGTGCAAACGAGGTGAGGAACCATTGCAAATATTTTAGCGTACTGCGTATCTATGAAATAGTGAATTCTTACACGTGCTTGCAGTTATTCCACTTCAATGGTGGATTGACACAACACACTTTGGCAACTATGTTACAGAAACTATTAAATTGCAGAAAAGATTTGACTAAGAATTTACGAATGGACGACCTGACTTTCAAGATCCTCTGGTGTATGCAATTCTGATAAATCGCCTTAGAAAACCCCACAGAAAGAGTTATCTGAATTCAAATCTATGACTTCCTAGTGCCAATACATGCTGCCGCTACACCAAGGTGATAGTATTTAAAATAGCAAATTAAGAGCTAAAATTGCTTGCATAAACTTGGTCCCAAGGTGTTACCACTATAACAATATCTTTGTAATATTCTAGTTAGCTGAGCTGGTGAAAGGTAGTTGGTAACATGCAAATTGTTTGACCTCTGCCTGACCTCAAGTGAGGGGTCGAAATCAGCATAAGACAGACTTAGTGTTTAAAATTTAAGTTCTTTTAGCAATGTCCCGGCGTGTTTTCATTGAGTAGCAGCAATTTGTTACATACACACCAACACTACCGAAGTTATAGATAGAAGATTATACTTTATTATATCACAAAGTATTGCTCTTTTTTTAGTTGAAGTATTTCAAAGAACCTTTTTATTTTAATTGTTTATTATTGTTAATCACCTCAAAGAATCAAAAAACCAGATTCTAAATTGCCTAACAATACGTCAATGCGGAAATTAAAACTCTCGTCCACCTTTTCGCAACAACACAAGTTAAGCCATAAAAATCGAAATATACCTGAAAAATACAAAATTCTAGCCAGTTCACTGTAAATTTTTATCAAAGCAGTTGAAACGTTTTTCTTTTTGGTGAGCGCATGTTTTTCACAGCGAAAAAATTCGTCTGAAATCGACGGCCATCATTTTTCTTTGAAAATTTCATCCACAACCGTAAAAAAGTCAACATGATAGAATTCACATTCGTCGTTAACTGCGGGAATTGAGTGTAGAGCGCCGAACGTTTTTTAAGAGTCTTTTGGTATTATCTTTAATATGGAGGGAAGGTAATTCAAGCCATTTCAATACATAAAGTGAACTAAAACGTAAACAAATGTTGCCATTTACTGGAATTATTACTTCAAATAAATACCTGTCTACTTTATCTAATAATAATCCAAATATTGATGAGGAAATAATAACAAAAATTATATTTAAAATGTTTATCATTTAAAACATGCTCTAACAATGTTAAATCGAATTCGCTATTTCCAAACATTGCACAAAGCTTATTAAAAAGCATTTGCCCTTTAAACTTTTTACGTCGGCTCTGGGGACCAACTTTAAATCTTCTAATTTGTGGTCCACTCATGAGAATGAAGAGCACAGTAAATTTTAATTCGATGTCCCCGGTTTCCCACCATTTCGTCCGAGGACCGTCCAATGAATATAAAATGTAGAAAGGACAAATGGGTCGAACTGGTGTAAATAATTGAGATAAATCCGAATGGGGTACGGATTATATAAGTAAATATACTCCTAATGATGTTTTCAGGTGATTTCGGTTATTAGATTCATAAGAAGAAATGGGTTATATTTTAGACAATTAAAAGGGGTAAATATGTACAAGTGCTCAAATGTGCGCGTATATACACATGCTGCAAATTGGTATGTTTGCGCGTTTATATGAAGAGATTTTCTGAATTTAATGAAACTTTCGATTTCCGTCTGTATTATGATTAATACTTAGGTCTTAGGGTACATGTTTTCGAGGTTCGTCAATACAATTCAATAATTATTACTAATTTAACACCCAATTCAAATAAAATTCCCAAATATCACCAAAATTAACATTGTAAAACTATTTTATACATTTTCAACGACTATTACATTAACAAAATCATCAAGAAATTGCGCATACCCTCAAATTGCAGACTAGTGTTACAAACTCTGCAATTTCACACAATTACCCAAACATTAGACGTTTTACCTACCCTCAGTTCTCAGTTATGGTTACTTCCGATTTGCCAGTAAGTCTGGCCAACGTCCAAAACTCGCTAATGGAATTTTGTACGTCTGTGACCAACCACTCCACAGTAGTGGACAGAAGAGCACTTGGATGTAAAAATTATGCATCAATTCACTGAAAATATCCTTTTACTTAGAAGCCCCTTTACGATGCATATGTTAGGGGAACATTGCCAATACTTTTGAGACTTCTCGAGTAGATATAATCTATCTTCTGAGGATGGACTTATATCGTCAATGTCTCGTTTAAATCAACAAAAACATGAATTTGTAAATACTGTCAAACAATATATTGAAGATCTGTTTTATTGCAGCTGTCTTGTGATTCTTGAACGAAATTTTATCAATACATACGATAGCACCAATTATCAAAATAATATTTTGTTTTTTTTTTTTCATTTTTAATTGTGGTATATTTGAACTTGCGTAATATATACTATATGCTAAGTATGTATGCACTATATATTACGGTTTACGTATACATATACGGAAACAGCGATAGCCTAGTTGGGAGTTGAAAACCTAAGGGCACGCACCTCTGACTTTTCTAAAGTTATATTGTGTGTATTCTTTGTGAATTATCGCTTGCTTTAACATTGAAGGAAAACATCGTGAGCCTGCATTCCTGGATAATTACCTATAATAATTTCGAACGAATGTGAAGTCTGCCAATCCGCACTAGGCCAGCGTGGTGGACTAAGGCCTAAACCCTCCCAGTAGTAGAGGAGGTCCGTGCTCAGCAGTGGGCAGTATATAATACACGGCTGGTAGTAGTAACATACGCTTAACTTGTTTAAGACTTATTCAATTTGAGTTTTGAAATAAATAAATTGGTTGGTACGTTTTTGTTCATAGTAAAGTCGATAAATATACTATATTGTAAGTCAATAATCTATATCGTATAAAATACTAAATTAAATACAATGACAATACAAACCATACTTCAAGATCTTGTTAACACAAGACGGAACACCCCTATTTTACTAAACATCCATATTCATTAGATCCTTATCAGTGTAATAATGTTGAAAAAATGTCACATAATATCATTGATGTATTAAATTTAATACATCAATACATCAATGCATAACATAGCAAAATTTAAAAAGTAAACAGCGCAAAAAGGGATGTATTAAGGAGCATCGCTCGGGGCTCCATCGGGGAAATGATGCTCGTTAAATTTTCAATCTTCAACAGGCACACGGTTAATGACAGCTAGTCGTTACGCGTGGCTGTCTATACGTGCAGACGTGATAGATTTTAAAAAGTGGAAAATGATCGATGTTTTTTTTGGTTGCGTCGGTGGCGTAGTTGTATTACATTATGACTGCAATTCCGAGGTCTCGGGTTCGATTCTCGGGTCGGACAAAGTGATGTTGGATTTAAATATTAGCCCAGGCTGATACTAAAAACACACACACATTCACGCCTTTTATCTCCGAAGGGGTAGGCAGAAGTGCAACTAGTGCACCCACTTTTCACCGTGCGTATTCTGTCCCATTATGTGAGGGAGGGCGAGCCTATTGCCATATCGGGCACGAATAAGAGATTTTAATTTTATATTATAAACTCAAAATGCAATTATTTATGACTGAATTTTTTCCATCTGAGTTAATTTTGAAGTAACATTCAATTTATAACATTTTACAGACGAAAACACGTTAGAATATTCAGTCAAAGCGAAAATTTTATTTACATTCAAACATTCGGATGTAAAAATAAAACCGTAAAGAAGTCCCTCGCCTTTGAGATGGGAACAAACAGAGTCAACACACGCTTATGAGAATGAATCCCGTTTATGACATATTTTTATTACTATGTTTTAGTTCTTTAATTATAGTATACTAGACTTTGCTAGCGGCTCCGCCTTGTGAATGAGTTTTTGCGTGATAAAATTACCGCTTTATAATTTCCCGGAATAAAAAGTAGCTTATGGTACTCGCTGGTAATGTAGCTTTATATTGGTGATTGGTGAATTGGACAAGTGAACGATAGCCTAGTTGGAGGTTCAAACCCAAGGCACACACCTCCGACTTAACAAAGTTATGTGTGTATTGTTTATCGATTTATCGTTCGCTTTAACGGTGTACGAAAACATCGTGAGAAAACCTATATGCCTGAGAATTCTCTATAAGAATTTCGAGGATACCCTCGTACAAATACCAAAACAAAAAGTAGTACAAAATCTATATTTTGATAACGAATTTTTTATCGTCGAAGTAATTTTTACACTTCTCACTACTACATTATACAACTATCTACTATTACTAATCCTACTAATATTATAAAGGCGAAAGTTTGTAAGAATGTATGGATGTATGGATGTTTGTTCCTCTTTCACGCAAAAACTGCTGAACGGATTTAGATGAATTTGGCACAAAGATCTCCCAGATTATTTTTTTCTTGGAAAAGTATTGAACTAGAAATGAGAAGTGAAATCATGTGTTGTTACACTATATTCATAAGATAGGTACATGTCATGTCGCAAAAACAAAAACCATACTCATGAAATATTTGAAGCGGTAAAAACATTCTATCAAAACAAACAAATCGTCAAACGAAATCAGCAAACTGTGATCTTAAAAAACATATAATAAAAACTATTTGAGCGAGTCTGTTGAGGTAAAACCAATTTGTCCAGTGTTATCGAGAAAACTGTCCGGAACTATGATCATTTTTCCGCCCGAGCGCCTCGCTTCAACTTTCAAAACTTTTGTCTTAGCATTTTGGGGACGTGTCGCAGCTAACTCGTAGACATTTCTGTTTGTTGTATACTTATTCGTTCTATGTTAACAAATTTATATCTTTACATTATTTTGACTGCCTCGGTGGCGTAGTTGTATTATGATACGACTGCTATGCTGAGGTCTCGGGTTCGATCCCGGGGTCGGGAAAAGTGATATTGAGTCTTTCTATTCAGTATCAGCTCGGAGTCTGGAATTTGTGTCCGATATGACATCATGGAATAATGGCGAAAAGTGGGTGCACTAGTTGCGCCTCTGTCTACCCCTTCGGGGATACAAGGCGTGAGTGTATATGTATGTACATTGTTTTATCCGTTTAGATCTGTTGTTATTTGTGTGCTTCACAAGCCTTTAAGAGTTTTGTAAATAGAAATGTCTCTCATTCATCGACCTTGGCCCAAAACGTATGGCGTTTTTGCATTTATATGCCAATTATTATTTACAAGCTAAGCTAGATAGATACATTAATAAATATGCGAAAAGTATGTTCAATTTTAATTAGGCACTGAGTCCAAAATTGGTTACCAGTATATAAGTAATGCTATCGTATATTTATTCATATATTTATATATCTATTGAAATTAGTCACGGAGTATAGGTAATGTTAAATAAGTTTTTAGTTGTTTTTAGTCGTTTTTGAAGGCGGTAAATTTTTTTTCTAGCTTTGACCCCAAACTAAATTGAAATCGGTGACAGTACCCAAGAGAGTAATATCAGAGTAGTCCAAAAGGCTTATTCAGAACAGATGTTGATTCTATCTAGTTATGTTTGTGTTGGTACTTCTGTTTTGTTTTTAATTCTGTATTGACGTTGGTTTTATGTATTTCTATGATAAAGTTGTTGCTTGCGGCTTCGCACGGCTGAAAAGCCTTTCCCGATACAAAAATTCATATTTAATCACTGCGATACATAGCGCCACCTGTACCTACGATGCCACCACTAAAAATCTTAGATAAAAAAAATATTTCCCACTGGAGCACAAGGGTGGATCCAAAGGGGGAGTCGTAGGGGTTGTGACCCCCCATCGGGCTGGGTATGGGTGACTACAAATATTTTTTTTATGATTCTCATTGATATATTCCATAAAATAAATATTTTATATTATATAATTTTATTGTTTTACTTTGAAAAAAAATTGCCGTTGAACAATTGAATACTATTTATTTTGTAAGTAAATTTATTATTGTAATCGATTTGGAGTCGTTCCTGACGAGACCTCGGGTATATGAGACCCCCCCCCCCCCCCTCCGTCACTAGAAAACTGGATCCGCCCTTGCTGGAGCAAATTACCTCGACCAAGATATAGTTTGTCCGTGCACGAAATTTTATCCAAATTCCTTCTGCGGGTATTGCGTTTACTTCTAACAAATATCCAAACATCACCTAGATCAATATTTCATGTAGAAATGAAACCACAATTCGTTTTTATTTATTTAATACTTTTTCCAATGGAGGATAATTTTCTCTGTACTATGCTTTTTCCAACGCTGAATGACTTAAAATGTGAAAACAAAGACTTAACTTAGTATTCATTGGTCGCCCGTCAATCGTTATGAAAAATTAATCCAGAAACTTAAAAAATCACAAAATTTGTGACGAGTCTTAAAATCAAACGCAACATCTAAAAATGTCGTATTTTCTTTCCCTTTTACCATATTTACGCCATAACTAAGTACATAATTTTATTAATATGTTGAATTTTTAACTCTAAAACATAATCAAGTACACAGTGATCAAAGTTAGGATTCAGAATTATGCCACATATTATAGAGCCCCTAGAATTTGCTGGCAATATTAAATTAGAAGGAATGACTTTAGCATTACACCTTGAAAACGCAAGGAGGCAATAAGCAAAATCTAACGTTAGCTGAATGGAAAATATATTTATTTGTAAATGTATTCGTGAGTATTATTTAAATGTAGGGTCATTCGGGTGTCAATCACCCTAAGGGCGTCGGCCTGGAAATAACTGCCTTGTTTTCTTGTAAAGTCAGAGGTACACTAAGATTACGTTGTACTTTCAGAATAGACAAAAAACAGAAATCGTTTTGGATTGATTAGGTCATATAATATTCATGTAAGCTGATAATTCAGCTTCATTATATTCATTCTATCAGCATTGTATCATATACTGCTTAGCGAGGGGTTTAGGTCTTAGACCACCATGCTGGCTTAGCGCGGGTTGGTAGACTCCATATACCCTCCATTTTATTGTGGAGAATTCTCAAGTGTAGGTTTTTCTTCACTGTTCAAGCGAGCAAAAATTTATAAATAATACACACGTAACTTCGATAAGATAGATAGTGTGTGTTTTGGGTTTTGAACCTGCAGACATTCGTTTCGATAGACTGTTCCATTCCCAACTAGGCCATCGTAGACACTTATTATATCTAATACAGTATGATAACAGTTTTCTATGCATTATCAGTCGGAGTCTGGAAATATGCCCCGTACATGTTAATAGGCTAGGCCTCTATTACATGGGACTTACATAACAGGCGATGGAGATAAAAATAACACTTCTACTTACCTTTGAGAAGGGAAAAGTCGCGATGCTACTATGGAGTCAAGTAGGTTAAGCAGGTGTTTGGGGGCCATGTCCAGAGGTGTAGATATGATATTATTTTTAATGTAATAAATAAGGCTGACTAACACGTTGGCCATGTGATGTTCATCAGTCAAAACAACAGATGGAAACTATCTATTTATTGTAGTCAAATAAAAAAAAATCTAAAACAGAAAAGCAACGCTCTCAATATACCACAAACCTATCGTCACAGCATTGGATAGTACCACGTAGTTCACGTCGGGTAATATTGGGCGAAGTCGAATTATGTGCATGCCAGGACAAAGGGTATGGACGGTGCACGCTCCCGGTATGTCCGCTTTGTGGTAATGTAAGAAATTGAAATTTACTATTACGCGCTTAGACTATTCAACCAATGGACACGATATGGCAATAATGCGCAAACATTTTTTTCTGCCAATCCCGGCGGAGGGCGAGGTAGACACGGATAGCACACATTTAACAAAAAAAATCCACACGTGCAGGGCTGAATATAAGGCCGCTTTTTACACAATAACACAACAAAAATCACTATATCTGTGGAGCACCGCTTAATGTCATTATCGTAGAATGTAATGACAGCGATCGGAAGTCACATAGGTTTTAATAAAAGTTTATGACCAGCTGCGCATGTATGGCCAACGAAGGGTTCGCCTGGTCATCCCATCTCCTTTGCATTACTAGATACTCAAAGATTACGCGTCATCTTGAGTTGTGCCGATATTGCATTCTTTCTACGGTTATGGGGTTATTTGGCGTAGTATTGCTACGATTCGTGGAAGAATATTCTTCTCTGCTTAGATAGCGTAGACAAGGTGTAAAGCTCGCTACAGTAGTCCATGTAATGTCAATCAATCAAATCAATTTTAACACTCCACTCATTAAATAGGTTTAACAAATTAAGAAAAGTGTCACGTTCGGGGATCAGCCTGTGTTTATCCGGTTCCAAGCAGTCCGGCAGAATTGTGTCGACTAGCGATGCGTAATTTTACTTAGGCGTAACCATCACTCGTTAGTCGACACGATCTGGATTGGTATTCCACTCATCATCAAGGACTGAGTTCAATTTGCGGTCCCAGTAAAAAAAATGCATATCGAGGGGTAGAACGCAATTTGGCTTAAGCGACATTTTTTGCGATATTAAGTTATATATATTTAGAACTGATTCATTCACATCATTCACAACACTACATGTTACTAGCTTTTACCCGCGGCTCCGACCGCGCGAATGTGTTTTCCCGGGATAAAAATCCCGCTTTATATTTTAGCGGGATAAAAAGTAGCCTATGTGTTAATACAGGACATGATTTACCCGTGTGCCAAATTTCATCGAAATCTGATCAGTAGTTTTTGCGTGAAAGAGGAACAAACATCCATACATCCATACATTCTTACAAACTTTCGCATTTATAATATTAGTAGGATATAAGAAGAAAGAAAGAAAGAAATATATTTTATATATAAAAGCCAAAGGTCACTCACTCACTTACTCATTACGAAATCTCAGAAACCACAAGTGCTAGGAGTCTCAAATTTTTATGGAGGGTTTTTTTAGGATGTAGGTGCTCACTAAGGCGAGATTTTGCGTAATTTAACCCCCATGGAGGTACACAGGGATGGCAAAGTTTGTATGCGATACACTCAAAAACTACTGAACAGATTTCTAATTGATTTAGTATATAGTTCTAGACTCTGGAAAGGTTTCAGGCTACTTTTTATACCATGAAAATGTATAGCGGGACTTTTATCCGGGAAAAACTATTTCGTGTGGGCGAAGCCGCGAGCAAAAGCTAGTATATATACACATATATGTACACATATCATCGGAGAGGGTGCAATACCGCGTAAGTGATTAAAAAGTTTTGTATTGTCAATGCTAAGTTTAGTGTTGTAAGGATCAATCTCAATTGGCCTTTTTCGTCACTTACACGATATTGCACTATCCCCAACGATATATACATATATACTGGTGGTAGGACTCTCATATGTAAGAGTCCGTCTGGGTGGGTACCACCGCAATGTCTATTTCTACCACCAAGCAGCAGCGTGCATGCATTGTCGTGTTTTGGTTTGAAGGGCATTGTAGCCAGTGTAATTACCGGACATAATGAGACGTAACATCTTATGTCTTAGGATGACGAGCGCAGTAGAATGCCACACAGTACTTTGTAACTCAAGGTGCTGGATGGTGTTTCTACTGTTTATGGGTGGTCGTATCGCTTACCATCAGGCGAACGGCATGCTCGTCTCGTCATTCGATGCAATAAAAAAAAAGCATATGTAACTTAACATTCAAAAATTCCAAATGTCCCTTAAGCCAAATAGCCTTTCACCCCTCGATATAATATGCTGAATTACGTTTTGAACTATTGTTGCTCATATGCTAATCATAGTCACAAACATAGATATAGCAATCAGCAACAGTTAACTGACTATAAAATCATATTGCTGATTACTAGAGGGAACAAATAACTCGATGTAATAAGTCAATTTGAATGTGAGCGGTTTTCATTGGCATGTTTTATATGTTTTGCTATGTTCAATTGTGCTGTTTGTCTCCTCTTGATTTATATTTTAGAGTTACTAAATATATTAACGCTATTTTTACATCTGGTTTTTCACCACATTATGTTACAATGATTGTTATTTAATCGTTAAGTGATCATAAGTATCAGGTATATATCATTCTTAAAACACACACATCGCAGTCTAAATGACCTAATCAAAAACCGTTGACTTGTGGGAATGGTCACAAAAACTAACTGTATACGATATTTTTTTTAAGTTGTGCGTGGAACGAAAATAAATTCAAATAATTTTGACTCTATCCCCAATGTTGAGTAGACTCATTTTTTTTTCTTAGTCGATGCAGCTTGCCTTTTAGGGTCCATAATTTGCTAAAACGCATCTAGCCAAAATTTTGGATTAGGTCATTGTTTTGTTAAAAGTGCGACAAACTCCTCGCTCCGAAGGTGCAGGCACACTTTTCGCCATCTGTTATCGGTCCCATGATTTGATACGGGGTGAGCCCATTGCCATATCGGGCACAAATTCCAGACTCCAAGCTGATACTGAGAAGAAAAACTTAATATCTGCCCGATCCAGGATTCGAACTCGAGATCTCAGCGCAGAAGTCGGCCCAAACATGCGATAGAACTACGCCACTGAGGCTGTCGATATTCAAAGATATAGTCAATCTATGGTTCATCTGTTTTGTAATAAATAAACGCAAAAACTATTAGATCGATTTAAAAAAAATCATCAACATAAAGCTACATTATTAACGAGTAGCATAGGCTACGTTTAAAAAAAAATCATCAATATAAAGCCACAAGCCAAAGTGATATTGAGTTTTTTTTATTCAGTATCAGCTCGGAGTCTGGAATTTGTGCCCGATATGGCGATAGGCTCGCCCCCTATCACATCATGGGACGGAATAATGGCGAAAAGTCGGTGCACTAGTTGCGCCTCTGCCTACCCCTTCGGGGATAACAGGCGTGAGTGTATATGTATGTATGTATGTATGTATAAAGCTACATTATTAACTAACACTAACATAGGCTACGGTTTGTCCCAGGAAAAGGTTATCCCGCAAACTTTTCACGCTGTCGGAGCCGTAGGCAAAAGCTATCCCATAAAACAGGAAATGAACTTATAGCCTTTTACGGGACACAATTCCACGCTCCGGATATCACACAAAATCTCGCTATCAATATAATAGTAATTTTGAAAAACCTTTAAAATATTAACAAATAGTAACAATATTTTTCCGAGACATTACCTACAGGAAAATGGGAAAAAATACCTTTGAAGCTCGTTGTGAAAGCGCAATTACAGGCAGTAAATGAGGCGGTGATATTATAGTTCCGTGGTGTAAGTCAGGGACGAGTTCTATTATCACATTTTCCCTTTGTTTCTAACGTATAAAACAAAGGATACTAAACTACTCTGTGTGGCATAACGATGTTATCTTTGCTAAAGTTTTTTACTTGTTTTACATTGAAATAAAACTATTTTGCGGGTTTCATCGCGGTTTTTTAATTTATATGTCCTCCCGACGTTTCGAAGGCTTTGCAGGTGGTCCGAAAAGTTAATGTTACAATATCTAGGTACATTCATTTTTAAATATACAATTTAAAAATAAATTGTTGTTATTGACGGTCTGATCTACGCAGAAAGAGCTCACAGTGTCTCAAAGTCTGGCAGTAGGTCTTTTGGGGTCCGATTTAGTATGTATAACTGGAGCCCAGGCTTGTGCAAGCTTCCAATCGTCACCTCTATTGAAATTTGGATGTTTTTTTAATTTCTATAGCCTCGCGGATCATTTTAGGTAGGAATCTGTGTTCTTTGGCAAATCAAATCAAATCAAATCAAATTTATTTATCAAAAAAGAGTACAGTGTTTTCCTTATGAACTAAGAAATATTGCTATTAACTTGTTACATAAAAATAAAATAAAATTGAGATCATAGGAAATTAACAAACGTTGCTTGGTCCCTACAATAGGCACTGCCTGTATCGTAGGCGACCAATTTACATTACAAGTTACTTGGAAAATAAAAGGATTTGTGGTTTGTCAAATCTAAGGCAGGTACATGTTTTACTCCTGGGTATAGATGCGAAGGTTTGATTTTTAGATGTTTATGTTAGAAATCCGAAAACCGATATATCTATAGTTATATTATAAATGCGAATGTGGCTCTGTCTATCTCTTACACATTACGATTAAACTAACTTCTACTGCGCTACTAAAAGTGACTGACGATATTAGGGCGGGCATGGAGGAAACCAAGGTCACTGTGTTGGCTTTGGTTGATTTTTCGAACGCCTTTAATACCGTCAGTCACGACATCCTTTTAGCCATCCTCTCCCACCTTTTGATCTCTCCTTCGGCTCTGGATTGGTTCTCGTCTTATCTTCAGGGACGCCAGCGGTTGGTGCGACTCAGCGATGTTTCGTCCAACTGGTGTCATATCGAATCTGGAGTCCCTCAAGGCGGCATACTCTCCCCATTACTGTTTTCTATATTTATTAACCTCCTAACTCAAGAACTTCAGTGTACGTACCACCCGTATGCCGATGACTTGCAAATATATTCTCGGGATGGAGTGGACAGTGTGTCGGCGGCCGTGGACAGGGTGAACCGGGACCTAGCTCAAATTAAAATCTGGTCAGACAATTTCGGCTTATCGGTAAACCCTGCGAAATGTCAAGCCATTATTATAGGTAGCCCAAGGATGATTAACCGGTTGGATAGTACAACCATTCCACCCATTTTATTCAACAGCAATATCATTCCTTGGAGCTCCAGTGTTCGAGATCTCGGTTTACACATTGACTCCACCCTGAGTTGGAAGCCCCAGATAACCTCTGTCTGTCAAAGAGTCACCGGTACCCTTCGCGCTCTATACCGTCTGAAGAACTTCCTCCCTCCTAAAACCAAGACTATGCTTGTACAAACCTTAATCCTTCCTATAATCGACTATGGTGATGTCTGCTATTTTGATCTGAATGCAGATCTACTCAACAAACTTGACCGACTTCTAAATATCTGCATTCGATTCGTGTTTAATCTTCGCAAATATGATCACATATCTCTTTATCGTAATCAACTACAGTGGCTACCCATACGTCAGCGCCGTTCTTTGCGGGCACTTACCACATTATTCTCTTTGCTTACCTCCCCTACTCCTCCTACTTATTTTTCTTCTAAGTTTCAATATCTCTGCAGTAGTCACGCTAGGAACCTCCGCTCTTCTAATAATCTTCTCCTCAAATGTCCCCCTCACAGCTCTGACTTCACTCACTCTTCTTTCGCTATCCAATCTGTTCTTCTTTGTGTAATATGTACTTTATGTATTTATTATATTTATAATGTTACTTTTATTGATTTCTTTGTTTACTTTTATTTACGTTTATTCGCATCTCCAATATCAAGTTATGTATCTGATGCACCTACCTTCTGTATCTCTGCACCACCCTAAGGTTGACTGGGAGAGAATGCCTTTGGCATTAAGTCCGCCAATATACAATTGTATATAAAGTGCAAATAAATAAATAAATAAACTGATTTCGATTTTTGGTGTGGAGATAATTTGTGACTCTGGGAAGGACGTAGGCTACTTTTTATCCCGGAAATTTATTTCACTCGGGCGGAGCCGCAAGCAAAAGCCAGTGTATTTATATTTTTGCTACATGTTATACTACTAACAGACGATTAGATTTGGTATCATGCGACCAATTCGTCACGCGGTACAGTCTTCACGCCACACGATCGAACCGTACCATGCAATGTCCAGTTGTATCCAACCAAGTTTGATGGACAAGCCATCGAACCAGCCGTATCAACAATAATAATAATAATGTCCATCGAACCGTGCCCCACACGATGCGATATGGTTCGATGGCATACCATTTTAATGGTTCGGCTGTACCAAATCGCATCGTATGTGCCCACTTTTAAGGGCGGGGTGGGGACCAAAGACTAGTGTAATTAAATAAAAGGATCAGTTCATATCTGTACCTATTGATTAGGTAGTAATATAATATGATTGACGCGGGCTATTATAATCTATTGAAACTCGTTCGTATAGCTAAACGGAAAGCCATAGGTAGATCTCTAATTAGACTACTCTATTACGACATAAATACATTACGGCGTGTGGTAAGGTACTAATTACCTACAACAGAGATGGCAAACCAGCGACTATAAAACCCCTAGACTCCTAATGTTCAATATTTCTCTTCAAATTAATTCTGTCAACTACCTGAGGTTTGAGGAAGCGGGGTACTGCATTATGATTGGTTCTTCCAACACCTTATCGCATTATACAACCTTGGAAACATAGGCATAGGGATGAGACGAGTTAAATGAAAACACGATTTTTTATTTTTTATACGCCTACCTCGGTGGCGTAGTTGTATTATGGTACGACTGCAATGCTGAGGTCTCGGGTTCGATTCCCGGGTCGGGCAAAGTGATATTGAGTTTTTCTATTCAGTATCAGCTCGGAGTCTGGAATTTGTGCCCGATATGGCGATAGGCTCGCCCCCTATCACATCATGGGACGGAATAATGGCGAAAAGTGGGTGCACTAGTTGCGCCTCTGCCTACCCCTTCGGGGATAACAGGCGTGAGTGTATATGTATATGTACGATTTTTTATCGATATTACTTTTATGTAATAAAGTTTTACAGTAATATTATTATTATTTATTAAACATATTAATATTTTAACGAAACTATTTATGTTATAAAATGACAGATGGCGCTTAGTAAGTCTCATCGACATTAACAAGAATGTCGATGAGATTATTACATTTCATAGAACATTACATAGAACATTAGCTCTAATGAGCTGACTTGTAGGAATAACATAAAGAATAACTCAAAATAATCGTTATAATCAACAAACAAAATAAAAATTAACCTAATAACATTTATTTCTGATACCGCTAGTCAAAAATATATCCTAATCATTTTTAAAATGAATTAACCATTTAAAATAAGAAGCCTGTTAAAATTATATAGGCCTCAGATAAATTGATTAGTTGAGTATTCGGGCGATAGTTTCTCTTATTTTTAATTTTATCGATAGAACTATTGACAAATCCTTTTGGTGTATCACTTACTTTTCATGTTAAAAAACAAAACGAAATAGAAAATGTAAAAAGTACTTTCGTCGGAAAGAGATGCAAATATAACAAGATGGCGCGTAAACACCCAAATGGCCAGTCTAAGATGAACTCCGTAAAATTTTAAATAAAATGTGATTATGTGTCGTTATTGACTTACCTGTGAAATGTAATGCCATGTTTCTGAAAATTTTAATTATGGCTATTTATACCACACCATTGTATTGTGCACGGGGCCATTATAATAGTTATTTATTCGCAAACACGGAAGTATTTACAGCTCACAGTTGTGGTCGCAACTGACTTGAAGATTTTGAACGGTCAGCTACATTGGATCTATTTGTCAGATGTGTTGCCCGAAGCCGATCGTCTGTTATTAGGAGTCTAGGGGTTATATAGTCGCTGTGGCAAACCTTTGGCAACTGGTAATTAAATCTGAATACACGCGTTCAATATGAATAAAATAATATTGTTCAGAATATGGTGATTGTCATAGATTGCAAATGATTTGCTGGCTTAGTAACTAGTAGGTAGGTCAACTCCACTAGAATATTATTATGAAAGCAGAATTTATTGTTATCCATGTAAATGACAAAGCGCGGCAATTTATTGTTAAGAAATTAATACTACTGTGACATTCGGAGATGAAGGAGTAGATAGTCTTTTAAAACATCTTTAGCCACATTTACCAAGATGTAATTATCTATTGCTAAATAATTATTTAAAAATAATTTTGTACTCTTAGCAAAAGTTTGCTACCCCTTAAATTTTTTATGCATTATCTCAGTATCCAAGCATTGCAACATGTGCCAGGAAAATTAGCCCCTTAGCAAAATGACGTAAGAATAGCACAACCCTTTGCACGGAAAATTTCGAAAGGGTTCCGTGAAGTCTGAACATGAGGTTATGGAGCGAACAAGCTTTTTTTACAGACTACGATACGACTGGATACAACTATTGAACTACCACAATGAGCTCGCTCGCTTTAAGGACTCGAGTTCGAATGCCGGGTCGGACAAAGTGATATTAGACTTTTCTGTTCAGTATCAGGAGTCAGGAATTTGTACCCGAAATGACGATAGACTCGTCCCCTAACAGATCATGACAGAAAACACACGACGAAAAGTGGTTTCACTACAGGCGCCTATGCCTCCCCTTTTGTGGATAAAAGGAGTGTGTGTGTATTTTTTATACAACTCAGTATCGAAATGAGTAATAAGTCGTATATAACTTACTTTACTGGTGGTAGGACTCTCATATGTAAGAGTCCGCCTGAGTGGGTACCACCGCAATGTCTATTTCTGTTACCAAACAGCAGTGTGCATGCACTGTTGTGTTTCGGTTTGAAGGACATTGTAGCCAGTCCAACTACAGGACATAATGAGACTTAACATCTGATGTCTCAGGATGACGAGCGCAGTGGAATGGCACAAAGTACTTTGTAACTCAAGGTACTGGATGGTATTTCTACTGTTTATGGGTGGTCGTATCTCTTACCATCAGGTGAACGGCATGCTCGTCTCGTCATTCGATGCAATAAAAAGAAAACATAATATTGAGGAAGCCCGTGCTGAGCAGTGCGCAGTATATAATACAGGACACGTATGGTATGGTAAGAGAAACACCATCTATAATTCAGGATTACAGAACACTCCACTCTACAGCTCTCATTACTAGATACTTGAAGATAACTCACGAACAAACAAACGGAGCTCCATTTAGGATTTCATAGCTTCCAATGCCAGTAAAAAATTAATGATGACTGCCAAACATTTCTTAAAAATATAGCCTGAATTTCTCAACTATATCGCTCCAGTCAATATCAGTCGCCAATGAAAAAGTTCTAATAAAATATGATATTATGATGTTCTTTACCTATCTATTTTGCTAGTCGTAAATTTTGGAGTTTAGGTGACCGCGTCTTTACCGGACTTCGATAGTTTTGCGATTTATGATCTTATTATACAAAGAAAATATTTGTCTTGTTTTTGAACTCATTTTAAATCTTACAGAATTTCACATAACTACAAACATGTGTATCAGTTACGCAATACGCAAGAACTAAATGTGCTTATTTTCGAGGCGTTTGCTATCGTAATTTAATGGATGTTTTCACACAAAGTGGCTTAAATTATACAAATTATATAATATTATAGTTTCTGGTATGATCAGATAAATATGTGCGTTCCAAAATAACTTGGGTAGGTATTTTTTTTTTACGATAAAGGGGTAAACGAGAATACGGTTCAGCCGATGGTAAGTGATCACCGCCGCCCATGAACACCTGCAATACCAATGACATAGGACGATATTAATAAATGAATCTCAAGTTTGAGTTACATCTCAAGTAGACATAATGTATGAAGAGTTCAATACATTATGTCTACTTGAGATTCATTTATTAATACCGGCCATAGAGATGCGTTGCCAGCCTTTTAGGTGAGAACACGCTCTTTTTTTTAAAGTCGCTAGGTCATTCATAATACAAAACCAACCTCAAATATAACTCATTAGGTACCTGCATTAACACTTAGGTACCTACCGGGTAACGTTTAATACTTTATGGATTGGAATAAATTATTTCATATAATAACACCACTATCTCAATGATATTATACGGCAGCAAAAGTATATTTTAAATGAAAATGAAAGTTTTCCCAGATCGCCATATATTTTTTCAGGGTTAGATATGAAATAACTTGAGGTAGACCGCTAGAAATACCTTTCCATTAGACGATTCGTTACAAAATATGAGATTTTTTTCAATAACGCAATATCCTTACGTTCAAGTACGGTATCGCTAAATTACGTGGAATGAAAAATCATTCGTATTGTATTTCGCATCTTAGCAATTTTCCTTGTGATTAGGGTAACCATATTGTTATTGAAGAACTAGGACTTTCTTATAACTAAAGTCTGAATAGCTATATTTGTAAATGGAATATGTAAACAGAAATTCGTTCCTATATTTAATATCTTGAAATTCAAAACTTTGAAAGATTTTGATATGGTGATTAGTACTACAACTTCGACCACAGAAGCTATTTGTTCAAGTTATAAGAATATCTAATAACAAAAAACCGGACAAGTGCGAGCTAAATTCGTGTACCGAGGGCTCTATACAAACTGGTAGGTAAGGAATCTCTACGCGTTCCTGAGAAAAAGGGCCTCGAGTCTTGACAGACAGACAGATGGAAAAGAAAGTGATCCTATAGGGAACGTGCACAAACTATAGGGAGCAGCACAAAATGGACACAAGAAACACATGTGGATAAATAACCCTCCTTCTTTCGCAGTCGGGTAAAAAGGAACTTTTCAAAGCTAATAAAGCTTTTCAAAGCTAATAAAGCTTTTCAAAGCTAAAATTGAGCATATTTAGTTCTTTTCTTCTCTAAACATGGTAGGACGATAATACGGTATTTTAAAGTAAGTAGGTGCGCTACCAAGTATAACTTTTAAAATATTATATGAGTCCTAATAACGTACTTTATCATGGTCTCCTTTTTGTGTATCCATCTGAGGTTTACCCCAAGTAGGTTACTCGAGTGTGTAGCTATAATACTTACCTACCTATATGATACCGGTACAGTCCCCCATGTATTGAAAGTTATGTTTTACGTGAATCGGGAATAAGTAATCCGTCCATTTGAAGATGAGATCAGATCTACGGTTTCATTGTTAGTTCCACAAAGGAAAACTACTCCGCAGTTGTTAGGTATGTTACCTATGGCTTTATGCAATCAGCCCTTTATTATATACTGCCCACTGCTAAGCACGGACCTCCTTCACTACTGAGAGGCATTAATCCGCTACGCTGGCCTAGTGCGGGTTGGCAGACTTCACATACCCTCGAATTTTTTATGGAGAATTCTCAAGTATGTAGGTCTCCTCGCGATGTTTCCCTTCACTGTTAAAATGAACGATAGTTGATAAACAATACACACGTAACTTCGAAAAGTCAGAGGTATGTGCCTTGGGTTTTGAACCTTCGGACATTGTCTCGGCAGACCGTTCCATTCCCAACTAGGCTGTCATCCACTCATAGCTTTATACCTTATATATATATTTTATGTTCTTAATGCCCGTTTCTTTCAACATGAGGTAATTGTTTCTTACCGGCATACATACCCTGGATTAGTTGTATGGTCTACTTATAGAGGATTTTAACAGCGATTAAATGTATAGTGTAGGGACGTATAGGTATATAAGTACTTGTCAAGTAGCTTATAGAATTATATGTACACATTATATTTCAAACACACATACACTCAAGCATTTTATCCCCGAAGAGGTAGGCACAGGCGTAACTAATGCACCCACTTTTCGCCGTGCGTATTCCGTCCCATCATGTGATAGGGGGCGAGCCTATCGCCATATCGGGCACAAACTTCACGACTCCGGGCTGATACTGAATAGAAAAATCTAAAATCACTGTCCGACCCGGGGATCAAACCCGAGACCCCAGCATTGCAGTCGTATCGTAATACAACTATGTCACCGAGGCAGTCATATAGAATTATGTAGATACTAATTACTTCATTCAAGACTATTTAATAAGTAGTTAATATTTCATAAGCAAGTGCTTATGAAAAGGCCGATTTAAAAAGATAATAAGTACACGACGTTGAATCGAAACTCGGAATATTAAAATAACATCCACTTCATTTTTACAAACCTTTTTGGAGATTACACCGGGCTTAAACTCAAGAGATCCCGTAACGAAAGCAGCATGTTCCCGACCTAAAACAACAGAGTACAACAACGCTTATTAATTCCCACTATAATCCTTTTCATATATACGCATAAAACCAGCTGAATGCCGCAAATATTTGTGTTTCATTTTGAGAGTTAACGATGTTTTTAATCCCCGGCGCTGGTCGGCTATTATCATGGCACGCGGGAAATGCATCCACGCTGGATTTAGCTCTCAATTTCATGTGCAGACGGGTCATTTTTGTACGTGAAATCGCGCTGGAGTTGCCCCAAATAATTAGTGAATGGGACTTTTGCTCTTGATGAGATTTTGGGATCAAGCACTCTGGGAATGCATGGCGCGCTTTATTTAAATAGTTGTGATCATAGTGCCGTGTAAACATTCTTGGTATTTTCTTTGTTTTTTTTTTTTAGTTAGAGCGTGGCTGTTTTGCGTGGTGGCGATATAAATTGCTGAGATGTTTTAGGACATGGAAGAATTCCGTGTCTTTGTTTTGTTGATACCTAGTCATTGTGTCAGTTTCAGTAGAATATAAAGCTCTTTTATTTCAGTAGTTATACATTCTATTCTATTAAGTCTATTTATCAGTAGCCTGTACGTAATATTTATTTACCTTTGATTAGTATATTATTAATCAAAGGTAATCTACCTACAATGCTATGAGTGGGTACTGGGTTCAGGTAGTGAAATGAAAATCCTCCTAGCAAGTTTCGGCCACGGCGGCCAATCTCAACGGAGATCAGCCAGGTACGCATTAGATATTATAGTGCACAAGTGTGTGCGCAATACACAGGTGCACTCGCTATTCCTTCACTCTCATAGTCCGGTGAGACGGCAATCCGACATGACCGGAGAGAGATCAGGCGCAGGACCAACGGCTTTACGTGCTTTCCGAGGCACGGGGGTATCACACCGCCAACTTCCTGACTCCGAGCTGCGACTGAGTAAATTTTAAGATGGAAAAACCCAGTCACAATTTTTTTGGCTCGACCCGGGATTCGAACCCAGGACCTCAGCGCGCAAATCGTACTCGTAATGCGTACGCAATACCACTACGCCACCGAGGCAGTCAGTTCAGGTAGTACCTATACCTACACACGTTGATAATTAAACAAATTTGAGATTAAATTGATAGGTATTAAAAACAATTTTGAAGCTTCGTAATACGATGAAAAGCATACAATGCAATCTGCACAAACGATGCAGCAGTAATTGCACACTGCGAACTTCGTAGACAATAAAATGGAGCTTGCAATAAAAATGTCATATTTTCAAATCGGTCGAGTTTCCTTTTCTGTGTGTCCGATTTGTTGCAGCGAGGCGCGTCCAATAAAGCGCGTCAGGATGGTTATATGGCTCAGTATCGTATGCGATATTTTGCTATTACCGGCCTCAACTGGGCTTGAAGGAGGCGATTTGTGAAATATGTTTAGGAGTACAAAATATCGATTGCCTCAGTGGCGTAGTTGTATTATGGTATCAATGTATCATGACTGCAGTGTTGTGGACTCGGGTTCGATACCCGCGTCGGGCAAAGTAATATCTGATTTTTCTGATTGGTATCAGCCTGGAGTCTGCAATTTGTGCTCGATATGGCGATAGGCTCGCCCCCCAGAACTCGAGCACGCTGGACCCATTTGAGAAATTCTTTTTTTTTTGTTTAAAAGGGTATACTTTTCAGGTGGTCTCATTGGCACCAAGTCAGGTTCTGATGATGGGATCTTGGAGAAATCGGGGGAACTCTTCAAGTGTTATGGGCACACTTGATTTTTTTTTTTTTTTTTTTATATGGCCATCTTCGGCTCATTAGGGACGGCTGCGGGCTTCCTCCGACTCACGTCTAAGTTGTCGTCCGCAACCGCCCCTGCGCGTACCGCGTTTTTGCGGTCCTTTTTCCTGTTGCGGGGGCTCAGAAGCCCCCGAAACACCGCATCGTGTCCGCCTGTTGGTGTCCGAGGCAGCGTGAGACACGCTGCCTCGGACATGTCCATCACGGGGGTCACAGAAGTTGGCTAGACTGATGGGTGGGCGGCACGTCCCGCCCACCCGTGACCCCCGGAGGCCCCTATTAGTCGCCTTTTACGACAGGCAGGGGATACCGTGGTGGAATTCTCCAAACGCCCCCAATCCACAGGGCGGGAGACGTCGGTCAGTCGTCCACCCGACGCCTCCTACGTCTCGTCTGGCGGCGGGAGGGATCACCACTGCGCTGGCGATCCCTCTCGGCACTCTCCTTCCGCGAGAGGACCGCCTCGCAGAAGTGGGCCACCGCCTGCCAGGCCTCCCGACCGCCGACCATGGAAGCGACCACGGCCGGCAGTGAGAGGTCTTCTCCGACGACTGTTCTGAGAGCGCTGCGCTCCTCATCCCAGGCTGGACAACACTCCAACGTATGTTGGGCCGTGTCCATTGGGCAGTTGTCACAATAGTGACACACGGCCGACTCCTCTACACCTACCACCCGAAACAGGAACTCACCGAAGCAGCCATGCCCGGTGAGCACCTGCGTCAGGCGGTATGTTGCCGCTCCGTGGCGCCTGTCCAGCCATTCGGCAAAGACAGGACGCACTGCCTCTACGACCCGGTGCCCCCACGACGGGGCCTCCAGCCTGAGACGCCACTCCTCCACGGCGGCTCGCCGTAAGGCGGCCCTCTTGGCCTCCACCTCCTTCAGGGCCGGACGCTCCCCGCGACTGAACGCCTCCTCCCGCCAATGGAATACATCGGCAAGGGATTTGGCGTCCAGGTCCCAGGGCAGAAATCCGGCCAATAGGCAAGCCGCCTCGAAAGAGACCGTGCGGTACGCCCTGACCGCCCGCTGCGCTAAAGCTCTCTGCGGGGCGCGCAGAAGGGCGACGCAGGGGCGGCCCAGGGAGTCAGCCCAAACGGGGCTGCCATAAAGGGCTATGGACCGCACGACTCCGTGATACAGCCTCCGGCAAGGGAAGCCAGGACCTTCCAGGTTGGGCAGCAGGCGGGAAAGAGCGCCCGCTGCCCGGGACAATTTTGTCCTCAACTCCTTAAAGTGGGTGCGGAATCGCCATCGGCTATCTAGGACTAAACCTAGATACCTCATGCTAGAGCCGATGGGGATCCGCACCCCCCCAACGACGATGCCGGCACCGGCCGGTGGCCCTCTCCGAGGTCCGTGAAAACACACGGCCTCGGTTTTCTCGAGGGCCACCTTTAACCCTAAACGTTGGATTCTACCAACCACTTGGCCGGTGCCCGCCGCCGCCAGAGTTGCGGCGTCCCGGAAGGTCCCAGCAGTCGCTGTGACTAACGTATCGTCGGCGTAACAAGTCACGCCGACGCCCCGGAGATTGGAACCACGGAGCACCCAGTCGTACCCGATGTTCCACAGGAGAGGGCCCAAAACCGAGCCCTGTGGAACACCGCACGACATCGCTCTTCGGTGCCACCCATCGGCGCCCGGATACACCACGTGCCTGTCAGACAGGTACGCGTGCACCAGACGCCGGAGATAGGGCGGCACCACGTGGTACCGCAGTGCCTCGTGGATGCAGGGCCAGGGCAGCGAGTTGAATGCGTTAGAAATATCTAACGATACTGCTATCACTACACTGCCTCTGGCCACTGCATCCTCCGCCTGTGCCTTCACCCGCAGAATCGCGTGGACAGTGGAACGTCCCCTCCTAAATCCAAACTGCTCGTCGGCCAGATTTGGTCCGACCCTCTCAAGATGCTCGACGAGGCGGGTATGGATGATGCGCTCGAAGAGCTTTGCCACCTCGTCGAGCAACACGATGGGCCGGTAGGCCGACGGCGACTCTGCGGGTCGTCCTCCCTTCTTCAGCAGGACGAGCTTCCCGGTTTTCCAACGCACCGGGAAGACGCCCTGCTCCAGGCAGGCGGTGAATAAGCTGCGGAGCCTCGGGCCCAGGTACTCGAGGGCTAGCACCCAGGCTTTCCCGGGGATGCCATCGAGCCCTGGGGCCGTGTTTTTGCTCCGCAGCCGAAGCACTGCCGCCCGCATTTCAGCGGGCGAAACCTCCGAGATATCCCTTGCCGGATTCTCACTCGACGATGACGCCACATCCGGTGGCGCCATCGGTGGAGGAGTGAACTCCTCGGTGGCCGGGAACAAGGCCGCGACTACGTTGGCCAGTAATTCTGGCCGGAGACTCTGCGACAGCGGGGGCGCCGCTGGGCGAAGCTTCTTCATCACCAGACGGTAAGGGCGCCCCCACGGGTCCCTGTCGAGAGTCCCCACGAACGCCTTACGTGCCGCGACCTTGGCCCCATGAATGGCCACCCGCAGCGCTCTCTTTGCCTCTTTGTAGAGGCCATAGAGCTGCCGCTCCTGGTCTGCGTGGTTTTCGTCTCGGAGCCGGCGACGACGATGCCTGGCGTATCGGCGGCGCGCAGCAACGCACGACGCGCGCAACTGCGATAGCTCCGCCGACCACCAGTACACCTGTCGCACCGGCGAACGGCGGAGAGCTCGGGGCATGCCGGCGTCGCAGACATCCGACATTGCCACCCCGAACCACTCCGCCTCCTGCTCAACCCGTACCGGCCCGTCCGGCACGGGGAGCCACGACATGACCAGAGCGGCCAGCACTAGGGCCTCCCCATCGAGGCGACGAAGCGCCCACCGCGGGCCGTCCTGATTTGGGGCACTCGGTACACCACCGGACTGGACACTCGGGGACGCGGAGACGCCGAACCTGATGTAACGATGGTCCGACAACGTCTCCACGCCCACGAGGACTCTCCAGTCCCGGACACGGCGTGCGACGGCGGCACTCGCCAACGACAGGTCTATAATAGACCCGCCGTTGTGCCGCACGCATGTGTCCACCGACCCCCTGTTCAGGACGACCAGGCCGACAGAGATCGCCCATTCCTCCAGGACCCGACCACGACCGTTCGTCGCCGGCGAACCCCAAGCCACGGATTTGGCGTTGAAGTCGCCGGCGACGACCGCCGGGTGAGGTTGGCCTTGTTCCACCAAGGCCCCCAGCCGAACGAGGAAAGACTCAAATTCGGCGAGGGGTCTGTTGGGAGAAAAGTACACTCCTACTATCCAAATGTCTCCCAACAGAACCGCCACGCATCCCCTGTCCTTCGCTACTTTTTCGAAGGGTGGGGAGCCAGCGGCGCCCCGGCTGATGATGGCCACCAAGCCGTCAAGGTCCCCCGCCCAGTTATCCCGGGGGGGGACAAAATACGGCTCAGCGACCACGGCCACTTGCACCGACCACTGCGCCAGGCTTTGGGACAACAGGTCCTGGGCACTGGCACAGTGGTTGATGTTCGCCTGGAGGAAATTTAAATCCATTATTGGGCGATCTCTACCACGTCCATCGCGGCCCCTTGCGGTGGGCTCGCTGCCTGCGGCTGGGTCGAAGCCCCAGCGGCAGCAACACTTCGTCTTCCGTCGCGACGCCTATCGCGACGGGAGGGGGCGGGACACGCCTTCCCGCCCACCGGATGTTTGGCGGGCCTCCCTGCGGCCGCGCAGACAGCGCAGTTCGGCGCGGCCTCGCATTCACGGGCTTTGTGGCCCGGTTTACCGCAGCGATAGCACAAATCGCTGCGGTCCGGTCCTCCGACGCAGGTACTCTGCGTGTGACCGTGCTCCAAACAACGGTAACAGCGCATCGGACGCGCCCCGAGCACGGTCACCCGGGCCACAGTCCACCCCACCTTCAGGCGGCCCGCCTTTATTTTTTGTGCCGCCCTGGTCGGCACCTTGGCCCAGACGGAGCCCAGGCCGGAGCGATCGGGCCGGATTTGGCCCACCTTTACGGCGTCCGCAGCACACTCGCCAGCAAGGCAAAGGGCCGCCGCGACCGTCTCGGAAGTGGCTGCCGGATCCAACTCCGACAGCCGCAGCTCCGTGCACTTGGTGGGCCGGGAGATTTGGACATCCTCCGACCCGCCAAAGCATTCCCTCAGCCTTGCGGCGAGGGAGTCCGCCTTCCGCTCCGACTCAGCCCCGGGCACCTCGTAGAGCATGGCACCCGTGGCTGCCACCTTGGGCCTCAACCTGTCTATGTCGAGGCCGGCGAGGTCTACTCGGTGCTGGGCATCCGTCAGCACTTTGGCGTAAGTGAGCCCTTTGGCCACCGCCGCTGGCGTCAGCGACAGCACTATGGCTGCCGAGCGTGGCTGACGCAGCTTGGGCTCCTTACGCCTCTGCCTCCTCTGCTGGGGGTTCCCTGCAGGCGCCGCGGCGGGGGTGTGCTTCCCCCGCTTCTTCTTTCCCACCACCACGGTCCATTCAGCGTCCATGGACGCTGGGGCCGGTGGCAGTGGGCGGGGCTCCCTCGGAGCGGACTTCGCGACGGGGGGAGCAGGAGGACCACCTTTCCCCCTCCCCTTCTTGGGCACCCCAGACGGCCCAGCGACCGCCACGGCAGCAGAGGTGGAGGGCCCGGCCACGATGGCAGGAGCCTTGAGAGGAGCAGGCTGCACTGCTCCTTTCCCCTTCCCCCTCCCCTTCCCCTTAGAGGAAGGCTGGGGAGCTCCTCCAACGAAACCACCCTGGACGGGGAGTGGTATGTCCCCGGGGGTGGACCGTCTCTCGTGTGCCAATGGAGGCCTCTGGGCCGGCCCTAGGAGCACCGACTCCATTCTGGCCTGCCACTTGGCCTCCACTGCTGCCAGCTCCTCCAACCGGCGAAGGAGAGAAGCGTTTTCACGCTTCAGCTCCTTCACCGCCTCCTCTAACTTTGCGCACTTATCGCGCCACTTTTTGGCCTCGCCTTTAGGGCGAGCGCTCGGTGCCGGTTCCGCCGCCGCTGCGACAGCCACCTCCTCGGCGGGCACCTTCGGTTTGGCGGCAGAGCGAAGGACCATGCCCTCCTCGCTCTCCTCCCTCCTTGCCCTTTGGCGGGCCTCCCTGCGCTGCAGGAGATCGCGCGCCTTGGCTTTCTTTCTTTGGTCGACGGAATCGTCGACCAAAGATGGTCCTCCTCTGCCGCGTCCGGTTGTCGCTTGCGACTTCGGGACCGGCTCCTCAGTGTCGCTCCCTAAGGACGACCTGCTGTTATTCAGCTCCGAGCCTTTCCTCCAGAGCCTACGGCTCCGAGCGGAGGAAACGCTCATACTCGACTCAGAGTCGACGCCTGTGGACAACTTGTCCGCGCCGACTCTTCGTCCGCCATCAACGGGCTTCCGCCCACCAATCTCCGCCTCTCCAGCCGGAACTGGAGTAGGCACCCTCGTCAAAATTATTTTAGGATGTATATTCATAATGAATCCCACGAGTATGGGGGAAATAAAGAGTCCACCCAGGCAGTGCCCCCTGTACCTGGGTAAGCCTAGCGTAACCCGCCAAGAGGGTCGGCCGGTACTCTGGCGGGGGTCGCACTAGTGACCGAACTACCCATCGGCCATGCATCCCCTCGCGGTGCGCCGCCGCTTGGGATTCGGGGAACTTTTTATAGAGGTTTTCTCCCTCGTGGTCCGGGCGATTAAGCCAAGACCCTCGGTCCAGCAGGAGCGCGAGACATGTCCACGGACCTCCATACTAGATTACGATCTGCAACGGTGACAGCGGAGAGGAAGGTTCCCCCCCACTGCCTGCTCGGGGCGGTGTTAGCGCACACCGAGCCCGTCGACACCCCCGGATGAACCAGGAGCCGCCCGAATAAACGGGCCCAACATCTAAAGAGATGCGGCAGCCACCGCAAAAAGCGGCGACTACCGCCAAGACCACTGTTCGTCAGGATATTGGCCGTAGCGCCGATCAACTCGACCGACGCTCCGTTGCCCAGGGTGCACCACGTGGAGGTTTCCTGACTTTGCACCCCGGGCACACTTGATACGATTTGGGTATGTTTTTTTACAGTGACTCTTGCATTTTCTTACATTAAGTGACCCACTTGCCCGACTCTCAGAAACTGACCCGAGGTTCGATGAATTTCTGTTGCAATAGCTACCTACCTATCTACGTATGAATAGCCTTTCGCCTTTATCAAGTAGTTATTAGGTATTTTTGTCGCATGATAAATCCCGCTCTAGGTCCAGTGGCAGTGTAGTTATTTGTGAGATATAGATGTAGACGGGCAGGTCCTGGTTTCGACTCTACACATTTTTAAATTATAAAGCTCGCTCGGGTTGAATCTGCTAGAAGGTGTTGATGTTCAGACGACTGGTCTTAAAATGCGATAAAATATTATGTAGTGTCGACCCCACATTGGCGCGATATAAGAGTAAACAGTTCGAACTGAAAATTGCAAGTAGGTACTTAACCCTTAAATTGGCAGTACCTTATCCCGATGATTTTTTTAGAATTTTTTAAAATTATGTGTGTTGTTAGGGATAAATAAAGATAACATGTATGAAAATTTACCTAATATATTATGTCATGACAGGTTTTTTTAATGTCACTTATAAGTGACATTGCCAACTAGTCTACAGAATTGAGCGCAGCATATATGTCACATAAAAAGTACATTGCCAGTTTGGCTAGTTAATAAAATAATACAAAGTAATATGAAATTATTAAAAAACATTCGGCTTATAACTAATTTTGAGATCAAGTTACATTTTAGGAATTATGGAATACATAAATGTTACATACAATTAAGTGGACGATAGCCTAGTTGGGAATGGAACAGTCTGCCGTGACAATGTCCGGAGGTTCAAATCCATGGCACACACCTCTGACTTTTCGAAGTTATGCACATATTGTTTATCAATTATCGTTCGCTTTGACGGTGAAGGAAAACATCGTGAGGAAACCTACATGCATGAGAATTCTCCATAAGAATTTCGAGGGTATGTGAATTCTACCAATCCACACTAGGCCAGCATGGTAGACTAACTTGGTGTCAGTGGAGATCTTATGGAAGTTGTAGATGATGTTTCCGGTACGACGCAAGCTGGTAGAACTTGAGGTCTAGCTACTAATGAAGATGGTGTTGATGTCATAGGCGGTGTTTCGTTTTGGTTTACGTGGTTCTCTAATGTAAATCCCCTAAATCTGCCATTGCTGGTTTTTCGAAGTCACTGAGATCCTGAATTAGGTCATAAATAGCAGGCGAAATACTTCTCACTAGTGAAGAAGTATGAGAGCCAGTGTAGTTATTTATGAAGTGCTCACGCGCTAATATTTATCTCTCCTCATCATCTTCAGAATCAATCTCCGAATGTTCATAATAGGTAGGAGATAATAGCGCAAGAATTTGCTTAGACCTCCAACCTTCCCTCGCCATATTACTGAAATGAATATCGTCAATTCTTAAATTTATACTGTAAAAATGTGATATATATCTATATTACATATGATATAACGTAAATATATCTTAAATTCTACTAGTAACTAACTGGCAATGTCCGTTAAAAATGACAACCACACTTCGTGGGACTTTTAGGCAAAGTCCGTTATAAGTGACAAACACGAAAGTCACTCCTTGTGAGACCTAATTGGCGATGTCAGTTTCAAGTGACATTAAGATTTATTTAGATATCGCAAAAAAAATACGAATACTACGGTAATAAAAACAATTGAACACTATTGATTTATCATTATTATACCTAAATTAAACATAAAAAGGAAATAATACAAAGAAATACTTACGTAATAACAATATTTTTAACGAGTGCAAACTTAGTCCGCCGTTGCAATATTTCAAATGATCGATACAACGCATCTATCGATCGAGATAGATATTCAAATGCGCGAGATCGAAGAGAATAGCCTATTAGACACGACGTACTACGTGACAGACGCAAGCGTCACCTCAAATCACACTTGTGTGCGTTTTTACAACACGTCACATAAAAAGGACAGAAACAATTTAAGGGTTAAACAAATACTTGCAACCGTATTTCGTAAATGCGCGTCCCGAGGTATATTTCCGCTGGCAAATGAAGCTATTCAGCTGAATAAATAATGTACGCGAAATATCGACAGGACAGTTACCTACACGAGTTGTTCATTTTGGGACAATAGACCTATAAAAGTACTCAGGTACATATTTATAGGTAAAAAAACCTTGCCTTGGTTTTTTGTTCATACAGAAAATAATGCGACACGCAGTTCGAATAGTACTGAACTACAGTTCTGTACAAAGGTGTTTGGTGATGTCTAGCTTGTTGTGTCTTGTCTTGTTGTGTCACACTGCGCTATAATACAAAATGATATTTTGTATGAAAGCTGAGGTCTCGGGTTCGATCCCCGGGTCGGGCAAAGTGATACCTATTAAGTTTTTCTATTCAGTATCAGCCCGGAGTCTGGAATTTGTGCCCGATATGGCGATAGGCTCGCCCCCTGTCACATCATGGGACGGAATAACGGCGAAAAGTGGGTGCACTAGTTGCGCCTCTGCCTACCCCTTCGAGGATAACAGATGTGAGTGTATATGTATGTATGAATCTGGTTGTTTGCAAAGTTGCAATTGCTCGCCGTTGAGGGACCAGGCTTGCAGAATAACATTTTCGATAATGACAAAGATTCCCGTATTATACATATACATTATACACTCACGCCTGGAAGGATCTAGGCTATTGCCTAGATCCTTCCCAGGGTCTTAAACTATCTCACTACCAAAATATATCGCAATCGGTTTAGTGGTTTGGCTGTGCAGGTCCACTTGCGAGAAAATATAATCCGGGATAAAAGTCCCACTTTACATTTTCCCGGGATAAAAAGTACCCTATATGTTAATCCAGGACATGATCTACCCGTGTGCCAAATTTCATCGAAACCCGTTCAGTAGTTTTTGCGTGAAAGAGTTCCAAACATCCATCCATACTCACAAACATTCGCGTTTATAATAATAGTAGGATGTGACTGCTCTAATCGCTACGTACTGCAAGTGTTGCAAAAGACTTAAATTTCTTTCCTTGGTATCTTTCCCATTTAATTTTTTTCTTGATATAGGTACTTAATCAGACCATGTCATGGTTTGGACGTGTTTGTTTTTTCCAAACCGAGTACCAATAAGGCAAGAAAATAATAAAGACAAAAGAAATTAGAATAAAGGCAATAGCCTAAAAATACCAACAACGTCAACTACGGGAACTTCTTTTCAATAAAATAAAACACAAATATCACACACTTAATTACATTTAATAACTATAATTCGCTTCAGGCGGGTGTGGGGGGAACGGCGGGTGCCCAAACGGTGGGGGCCCACGCGGCGGGAACTGTGGCCTGAAGGACGGCGGAGGCGGCCTCCATGGAGGCGGGGGTCTCGCACCAGGGGGGAGGGGAGGTCCAAACCCTGGCGGTCCAAATGGAGGAGGAGGGAAGTGGTGGAATGGCGGCGGAGGTGGCGGCGGTCCTGGTGGCGGCGGCGGGCCAGGCGGTGGCATAGACGACGGCGGCGGTGGGGGGGCAGACATGGGTAATGGGGGAGGGGGGCGAGCATTCATTGGAGGTCCTTGCGGCGGCATCGGCGTCGGAGTCGGCGGTGGAGGAGGCGCCATCAACACCGGGCCCATCATGGACGGAGGGGCATCCGCAAACAGTTGGTGAGGACGGTCTGCGTGCGATAGCGGGTTTTGAGCAGCCAGTAATCTGTTAAAAAAAATTATGAACACATATAAATTACACGATTACTATTATAAAGCTACACTTGTTTAATATTGATTAATTTCCCACTTTTCATTCACCACCTATGCTTATAATCAAAGTATTTGGTCACAACTAGCTTGAAGAAAGGACCAATTAAATCGATCTTTGGCAATTCTATATAAAATAACAATAAATTTGGCGATTCAATCTGTCAAAAACAATATTAAATTCTAGCTAGACTTAACAATAACAATTCTCACCTTTCTGCAGCAGATCCGTGCCTCTCTCCTTTAACGTCTTTCTTGAATGCATAAGATACTGAAATTGGTCTGTTGCACAAATATTGGTTGTTCATAGCTTCAATAGCCGCGTCAGATGCTTCGAATGAGGCAAAGTTGATGAAGGCGAATGCTTTGGAATTACCGGTTTCCGGATCTCTCATAACCTGAAGACACAAATTTGACAGTTGATAGTAAAGTATTTTTTGTTATTAGATTGACTGAATGTTGTCAGAATTATTTCTAATTTAAATAAATAAAAATGAACTATAAGTACCTTTGAAATTAAGATAGTGCATATCTTTTTTTTTTTTATCCCTGACTATACTCTTTCTAGCCTGACGAGGGTCGGCTTATGAAAGCACACCGGTCTTTTGGGTGAGTGCAGAAGGCGCTCGCAACCCTTAAAGTGCATATCATTTGAAACCAACACTATAAGATAGCCTAGTTGGGGATGTAACGGTCTGCCGAGACAATGTCCGGAGGTTGAAAACCCAAGGCACACACCTCTGACTTTTCAAAGTTATGTGTGCATTGTTTATCAATTATCGTTCACTTTAACGGTGAAGGAAAACATTGTGAGGAAACCTGCATACATAAGAAGTTCTTTATAAGGATTTCGAAGGTATGTGAAATCTGTCAACCCATACTAGGCCAGCGTGGTGGATTAAGGCCTAAACCCTCTCAGTAGTAGAGGCCTGTGCCCCAGCTGTGGGACAGTATAATACAGGGCTGGTATTACTATGAGATAGACAATTCAATAAGAAATATGTTGGTAGGTTAAAATTTTAAAAAAGACAAAAAAAATTTAAACAAATTATTTCTAAATCTTCAAACATTCCTACCACTACTTGTGTGCTGAAAATGTATGGAACAAATGCTCAAGGTTGCTTGCTTGGGGGAGGGCTTTAAACCTTTCATACAATGTAAAAGAATTAAGGAACTCACCTTAGGTGTTTGCAATATAACACCAAATGCGGAGAATGTGTCATAAAGTAATTTTTCATCGACTTCAGGATCCAAGTTTCCTATAAACACATTGGCACCCACATCCAAGTTCTTTTGATGAGCCGATGCCTTATTCACCCTTACAGGTTTACCATATAGTTTTATCATGTTCATAACCTGAAAAAGATACAAAGCATTCAAATTAATAATTATAGTCTATTGATTGTTTGAAGAAGTAAATGAACAAAATTATGTCATGTATTAGCCTTCATGATAACATAATTTCCCAATAACTGTTGCAACATTACTGTTGTTGGACCCTTACTTTTTATGTATTGTTCTACGTGTGAAAACTTGTAAATGGCCTTCTTTTACTTACTTTGTATCAATATGTACATGATAGCTGTAAGTTTTCCGAAAAAAATAAAAAATAAAATAAAAATAAAACATGATGGAACTTTGAATTACAAAGACCTGCATGTTATTGAACAACCTTTATTATAGAGACAGCCATAGGCCACCATGTGACCATGAAGGCTACGGCCTTCGAAACAATGGGAGTAAAATCCTACTAATCTTACTAATAATATAAATGTGAAAGATTGTAAGGATGTATGTATGTTTGTTACACTTTTACGCAAAAACTACTGAACAGATTTGTACGAAATTTGGCACATGGGTAGATCATGTCCTGGACCAACACTTAGGCTACTTTTTATCCCAATAAAACATAAAGCGGGACTTTTATCCCAGAAAAACTTTTGAATGCGGGCAGAGCTGTAGGCAAAAGCTAGTTAAACATCAAAACTATTGACAAAATCTATTCAGTAGGTGTCAAGAAACATAATGCCTTTTAATCAGCTACAATGCCCATCAAAACGCAATACCATAATACTTGCACACTTCTAGGCAGAAGACATAGACACGCATACACATCATCCTCAGCCACATGATGCCCACTGCTGAACATACACAAGAGATCCTCTATTAGTTTAGTAGACGTCAGATTGTTTATGGTGCATTTTGACAATGTAAACATTTGAAGATGTTTGTTTAATAACAAATTGTGGAGAAAAATAATAAAGGCTATTTATCCTAGCAATTGCAAGTAGATATATTGCAGATTTCTTTTCTCGAACATAATGAAGAAAAGGTTAGAGCCATTAATAATAAAAACTATTAAATAATAAACACAAAAAAATGCACACCTTAATAGCGTAGTCGGCATCCTCTTCCCCCATGAACTCAACAAATCCATATCCTTGATGAGTCTGCGTCACTCTGTCCTTTGGCATGTGCACATTCACTGGAAATGCATTTTATATACTGAGTAATATTTTAATAATAGGAAGGTATATATAAATGAGAACATTAGAACTGCTCATACAAATTCACAAAAAAATATTTTTGAAACATATTTTACTAGGCTTCTGCTCACGGCTTCGCCAGCGTGAATGAGGTTTTCCGGGATAAAAGTCCCGCTTTATATTTCCCTGGGATAAATTATACATATAAACCTTCTTGAATCACTCTATCTATTAAAAAAAACCGCATCAAAATCCGTTGTGTAGTTTTAAAGTCATAAGCATACATAGGGACAGACAGCGGGAAGCGACTTTGTTTTATACTATGTAGTGATACAGTTGATATTTGGTTTTTAAATCATCCACATTTGAGTATAAATTCCTATGACATAGCCGGCAGGCACTGATTGCTTTTACGCTTGCTGCACACATTCGGTTTCCTAATTAGGTTTCCTGATCAGGAATTCAGATTCGGAATTCCGAGTGACTAGCGCAAACGTCCGGTTTTTTGTACCAACACGTTCGGTTTCCTAATTAGGTTTTCTGATCAGGAATTCAGATTCAGGAATGTGTGCGCGTTGTTGAACATTTTCTATGTAAGCAGAGCATTCAGGTTTCCGAATCTGAATTCCTCATCAGGAAACCGAATGTGTGCGGCAAGCGTTACGGCGTCCCTGGTGCGTAGGATTTGGGTCAGTTTGAACACTGTCCTGAAAATGATAGCTGATAAACCAGATTGCTTTTATGTCTGGCACTGTTGTGACAAACATGTAACATACAGTGCCAGATAAATGTTTGTATTCTGTACAATAATACAGCATTTTATGTACTGTCTAATCTATACTAATATTATAAAGCTGAAGAGTTTGTTTGTTTGTTTGTTTGTTTGTTTGAACGCGCTAATCTCAGGAACTACTGGTGCGAATTGAAAAATTCTTTTTGTGTTGAATAGACCATTTATCGAGGAAGGCTATAGGCTATATAACATCACGATGCAACTATTAGGAGCGAAGAAATAATGGAAAATGTGAAAAATGCAGGGAAAATTATTCATCCTTGAGGGCTTCCATTGCGTGCGCTGCGAAAACGGTTCAAGATACCAAAAATATATGTATGAAAGAATTATTCCTCTTGAAATGATCTAAAAAAATGTCCGCGACAGTATATGTCTATCTTTTAAGATTAACTCACTTGAACCGTTTTTATGGTAATCAAATTTGGTCGAAATAAATGCATTATTTGTTAAGAGTTGTATCAACGTCATAGTCATAGAGTGATTCAACGGGAAGGTTTTTATGTACTTTTAGCCCGGAAAAACTTATTAACGCGGGCGAAGCCGTGGGCAAAAGCTAGTTATATATAAAATACTAGCTTTTGCCCACGGCTTCGCCCGCGTTAATAAGTTTTTCCGGGCTAAAAGTACATACATAAAAACCTTCCCGTTGAATCACTCTACCCAACACATTTATTTGTATAAAGATTAATATTATGACGTTGATACAACTCTAATAATACATTGTTTTCGACCAAATTTGATTACCATAAAAACGGTTCTAGAGAGTTAATTTTAAAAGATAGACATATACTGTCGCGGACTTTTTTTTAGATCATTTCAAGAGGAATAATTCTTTCATACATATATTTTTGGTATCTTGAACCGTTTTCGCAGCGCACGCAATGGAAGCCCTCAAGGATGAATAATTTTCCCCGCATTTTTCACATTTTCCATTATTTCTTCGCTCCTAATAGTTGCATCGTGATGTTATATAGCCTATAGCCTTCCTCGATAAATGGTCTATTCAACACAAAAAGAAATTTTCAATTCGCACCAGTAGTTCCTGAGATTAGCGCGTTCAAACAAACAAACAAACAAACAAACAAACAAACTCTTCAGCTTTATAATATTAGTATAGATTTTACTGGATTATTTCAGGATATAATCATAACTCAGAGACCATAATACTTTGAAGAGTGCAGTGTAACTTTACTTTAGTGATATACCATAAACAATGATACTGACCTACCGGTCCGGCTTGTACGAAAAGCTCCCAGAGCAACGTCTCCGTGACTCTGTCGTCAAGACCTCCGACATATATCGTTGCATCTGTAATAGGTGGAAGGGCGGAAGGATATATTAGGTACGTAAAAAATTAAGCGTATACTACTATAAGGTTGCATGTCTGTATACGAAGTAATAATTACAATACTAAGAATATTGGTTATCGAGAAATATTAGGTCAACAAATGTATAAAAGCGTTACTGAAACATAACCTCAAATCATAATATTGATTTGTCTCTCTAAAACAATATAGAAAAGCATATTTTTGACCAATACTCGAATAAAATGCAAATGAGGTTATGAGTAGTATTAAAATTTTATCGTAAATTCGCTTTATTATTTAGAATACCTTGATTTCTTTCCGCAATAGGCCCCGCTGCCATTATTATCTTGACAACAATTTGCTTTTTTTTTTTTTTTTTTTTTGTTAATTTATTCATGTCCATGGATACAAAGTCCTTCAGACGCATACTTGTTTATTTTTTAATTATCCTTAGTACTTACTAACTACTATGTCAAAGTAAAGCAGTGGTTACCTTACCAAGACTTTATCGAGGAGTTTTGGCGGCAACAAAAAAGCACTTGATTAGCACAGTTATTTCAATTCACTTCATTTGAGCCCTTTAATAGAACTATATTGGATAATATACCACCATAATTATGCAACATAACACTAAGTATCACCAAAATAATGAATTAAAACAAGAGCACCTCATGACACTACCAAGTTCCCGCCAAAACTTCAACAATTTGCTTGAGACTCAGTGTTGCCAGATGTTTGACGGTTGAAGTCACCGAAAATTAATTGTGAAGTAGCCTAAAGTTGCCTTTTCGTTTATGGAGAGGTGAAGGAGGAAAAAAAAACCTCCCTAATATCTAATTTATAGTGGTCCAACGCGGCGAAAATTCGAAGTAGCCTAAAGTCGCCCACTTGTTTTGTACTTTCAAAGCTATAAATATCCTCGAATTCGACAAAAACAATGCATAAAACACGAACTTTCCGAAGTAGCCTAAATTGGCGACTAACTCATCAATACTCGCTTGGTTACATTGGCCCGGGACGTCGAAAATCGAAAATCGACCTTATGCGCACCCACATAAGTTTATGTGGGTGCGTATAAGGTCGATTTTCGCTTGTTGTCAGATGACGTCCCGGGCCCATGTAACCGAGCGAGTATTGATGAGCTAATCACCATTTACGTAGCCTAAGCGGCGACCGGTCGCTATTCGCAATTTTTGGTCGCCCCGACACTCTACACGATAGCCTAAATGGCGAAAAGTCGCCTAATCTGGCAGCACTGTTGAGACTTGTCACTTGTGTGTTGCGTTTTTTACTTTTGACACTTGTTAGCAGTGTGACCAGATTAAAATTGAAGATTATGCTAAATAATCGGCAAAATTCTGCGAAATTTTGTTTTTTGTTGTAAATGTCAAAATTCTGCTAATAACTTAGTCCAAATTGGGTACATTCGCATATAATTTTTCTGGTTACTTTTTTTAGGTCAATCATTTATTATATCTTAACATAGTATAAAACAAAGTCGCTTCCCGCTGGCTGTCCCTATGTCCTTACGTATGCTTAGACTTTTGAAACTACGCAACGGATTTTGATGCATTTTTATTTTAACAGATTGATTCAAGAGGAAGATTTATATGTATAATATAGTAAAGAAAGAATTCACATATTCTATTGTGGCTGCGAGTCCCTTTCTGACATAAGTCGGGATCTACTTGTGCTGGATGGAAAGGCGTTCTGTACCAGTTTCGCTGACCGAGCATATTGCAAGATCTCGCGATCTGTACCTATCAGTTTATTGTCACCTGGTATTTGCAATTATAACGGATATTGTTAAAAATATATAGTTTGTATACAAAGTGACTTTTATAAGATAAAAACTCTTTAATGCGGGCGAAGCCGCGGGCAATAGCTAATTAAGGATATTATTCTGGTAATTTTGCCCTGCACAAATGATATACACCCCATAAAACTTTGTTAATTTGCAAATATTAAATTATGTCAATTTTCTGATAAAAACTTTATAAGTTTCTGCTAAAAACTGCAAACTTTTTCAATCTGCTAGGCCCAAAATTCAGGATCTAATTCTGCTAAAATCGCAGAATTCTGCTAAATCTAGTCACATTACTTGTCAGTTGGCGTTGTTGCAGTGTTGCCTAATGCCCTGTTAATAATTACTTATTTAATCATTCCTAGCACCATGGCCATGGGATGATTTATAGCGCGCCATGAATATTAACTACGGCAATTTCTAGGTGACTTAGTTTTTTAACAAATAGACAGCTTTTGGCATAGGTTGTTGCAACGCAAACGACGCCCGTTATGTGTACAATATAATATCTTCTATGTGAACAGTGAAATTCACGTACGTTGCGCATCACTAGGCACTTTATATAATCTGTGTTTTCTCAAGCTGTCAATGTCAACTGTCATTTAGAGTTGTCGATGGTCGAAAACACAAAACCAGCTTGCCGTACAAAACCGCAAAACAAAAAATCATTTCAGTGCGCTTCTTCGCAATCATCGTTTGTGTACAACGGAATATAACAAGTGAAGAAAAAAAATGCAAAGTGCTTCAGATATGATATCGTCTTTGTTTTGGTTCAAAGATGATGAAGAAGTTGATGAGGACAGTGATCAGTTAATATTGGAACAGTTTGTGCAAAATGTTGAAGACTTTAGCTCTCAGTACGGAAGCGAAATTAGTGTCTCGTATACAGCGTTCAATCTTCGGGGTCCACCATCCAATTTCCCTGATTACGGAGATTACCCTCAAGCATTTGTTATGGTACTTTTTTCGATAAAACGATAACTTGATGTTAGGAAAAAGTATTTTTTGTTTATTTTTATTGAGATAACAACAATAAATTTTTACCCGACTGACGAAAGAGGGTAATGGTTTTAATGCATTAATGCTACAGTGAATTTTTATGCAGTACTCCTATTTTATAGAATTTTTGAAGGCAGCGTTTTTGCAGGATCTCTATTATTTGAATACACAGTTAATCAAGGCAAAGATTCATAAAATAACGAAAACTCCAGTAACCGAAATTTAAAAAAATAATTGAATTTAAATTTAGAACTGTTTTAACACATACTTATATTAAGTATTGACCATAAATATTGCTTGTAGAGAACTTATGGAACTTGGTGGGATGATGCTCCTTCAGCACAAGAAGATTATATGCCACAAAACACTAGTGCAATATCAAGTCAGGACTTTGTAGGTTAGTAACGGTTAAATATTTTATACTATACTATACCAGCCCTGTATTATATACTGTCCTCTGCTGAGCATGGGCCTTCTCTACAACTGAGAGGTCTTCGTCTATCACACTGTCCTAGTGTGGGTTGGCAGACTTCACATACCTTCGAAGTTCTTATAGATAACTTTTCGGGTGTGTAGGGTTCCTTACAATATTTTTCCTTCACTGTTAAAGTGAGTGATAATTCCCAAAGAATACACACATATTTTTTTAGAAAAGTTACAGGTGCATGCAGTTGAATTTTGAACCTGTGGATTTGTCTCATCAGCCTGTCCCGCACCCATCTAGGCTATCGCAGCTTCTATTTTTATTAAAGTCCATTATAATTGGAGTATGCCATATTGATGCACAATTATTTACAAATTTAACCTACGCCAATAATAAAAAAGGCAACCCCATAATAAGTATAAAAAATAGTAAATAATATTGCAGGTTTGAGGCTTTCTTTACTCCTACTAAATGAATCCTATAGTATAATAAATTATAGTTTTGCGCGGAAGAAACAAAACAGCATATTTATTATTATGCTATTATTGTGCTTAGATTGTGTAAAATTATAACTAATTATAGGCTTATTTGTTTCATTACTATTTGCACTAAATAGGTATAAAGTCAATGTTTACAGTGACCTTATGGACCCTTGACCTAATTCATATAATAATAATAATTCATACTAATGCAATTAATTTGTGCAGAAATTGTTTTCTAGTCAACATTTTAACATACATACATAGTATTACACCTCTATCCCATAGGGGTAGGCAGACTATAGATTGCTAATGTGCTTGATTCTGGCATACTTGTCTTGCTTCCTCTACCTTCATCAATCTTTTCGTGCATTTCCGTCAGTATAGGGTACTATTGACTTGGCCTTTCTGAACTGACATTCTAAAGTTTGGTGTGGTTGACTCGTAACGGCTCTTCCATCCATATTCACCTTACACATCAACAATTTAAATTTTATCATATTCCAAGATATAGAATGTATTTTTTTTTCAAATATCTGTTCCCATGTATTCTCAGTATTTTAAATATACACAATTGATAACTCACTTTTATTGCTGATCTATTTGCCACTCTATTCGTTGCATCCATTTCATTCCACAGGTAACAAGGTTCTACACAAATATACAGGGTCCTTTTGACATTGTGTTGATAAATGAAGAAACCATATACTTATCTAGTTGAAAATATCACTTTCCATTGAGGTGTTTTAACCATAGATGTAAAAAACGTGTAAGTTTTGAACAAAATAGATATCAATAAAAGTAACTTGAAGTTTGCAATACCACTACCACTGATCTAAGAGAATTAATCGGATCGATAGCATCTCTATTTTAGTCGTAAATACACTTACGCACACACCATATTACTTGCAGTAAACTACAAAATCATAAAAAAATCGGAGAACTACAACCAGGATTTTTGATGATAATTTAATATTTGTTATTCTTGGATGATTTTTGGCAACATGTTAGCAAAGGTAAAGACGAATTTGTGGTTTCATTCTAAAACGCAATGTAAAAATGCCGCTGTATAATACATTGTCAGATAGAACCTTATTGGCCCAACGTCCTATTAAGTCTGCTGCATTCTGTCTTAGCTTTGTCCTGGACATTGCTAAAGACCATGGGCAGTGGAAGCCATTTCACATTAGGTGGATTGATTGCTTGTTTGCCTACCAAGGCAATAGGAATGTATTTTATCCATTCCATCACCTAAGGCAACAGAGTTCTATCAGGCTATTATCTTATCAAGTAGAACTTTGTCACGATGACGGTTTGTATGTACCCGTTTGCAAACAATCTTCCTTTCGACAGAAGTCTCTTTCGAAAGGGCGGTGTACCCGCTCGAGGTGTCGATATTTGAAACATACAACCCTGGAGCGTTGGTGCGCATCTGGGCTCGCGGGCCGTCGTCGTGGATGCTGCTTTGGGAAGGAGAACCAGAGTATGTGGGAGATAGACCTAGGATATTCAGCCCGCCTATAAGACAGCTCAATGTTCCGACCAGGTAATGATTCTCATGTAATTGCATACCTTCTGGACAAAACAACATTAAAATTGGTTGAAAAATGAGGCATCGATTGATATTGATATTAGTATTTGCATCAATGGACTCGTATGGGGTACATCTCACTATCTCGCTCACACGTCCGGAGCGAAATGTTGACGTCATTATCGTTCATCCTCAGTAATTTGAAACTGTACTTATTTCAAATATTTATAACTCAAGTTATATTTCTAAGAGTGATATACAAAATTATTTCGTATTGAAATAAAAGACTTATTCCTTTTATTTTATTTTTAACAGGATACTACGACTGGAATTTAATCATAGACTGCTACCGTACTACACGGAACTCGACGCTGTCCTATTAAAAGGCATACAACCGCCGAACCTAGTAAAATTGAAAAATAATATTGTCTATTCGTCTATATTCTACACGAAGACGCAACCAGTTGTTGAAAAGGGTGAGTTATTTAAAATTTCAACGCCTAAGTGTACTGCGATGGTAAAATCTTGCGATGCGATTTTAAATCGTACGATTTTATTCGCGAAGTGTTTGTTGGACATAGGACTTTTACTTCAATCGACTTTCGCAATAACTGTTAAGAATAATTATTAGCAATTATTAATTAAACTAATTTTGATGCGACTAGTAATTGATCTATAAGAACATTTCCGTGTACCCCGTCTTAACTTCCGTGTGACTTTTCCGTCTAACCCAGGCTACATTATACATTGGAAATAGATTTTAACACCACCGGAGTCGTGAATAAAATGTTAAAAATATTTTGAGCATATTTTTAAAATACAAAAATTGTTTTTAAGAAACTCATACAGCCAGTAACAAAGATCACAATTAATATCAATTTATAAAATAAAAAATAAAATAGGCAGTATAATTAAAAAAAAAAAAAACCCATTCCATGAATCTAATATTTGGACGAAGTGCAAAGGATACCGAACCCTTTTCTATGAGTCACACTGCACCGTATCGATTATGTAATTACGCGTGTAAAATGCGTGTAGCCCCAAAATGAACATTCCCCTTGGGCACGCATATTCTCTTATGTTTTTGAGTTATAAATAGGTTTGCATTCTTAATACGAACAGTGAACTTTTCTTTATAGTATTGTAGATTAGCTTATCTACGTATTTTTAAAACATCATAAAATCACTAAAAAATCAACGAAGAGTAAAAAAATCTGTTGAACTTAACGCGTACATAGGCGTTTTTAAATATTGATAATGTACAGATATTTATGCTGCTGACTGTCCATATATGTAGCTGGTATACATGCACATGTATATAAATAACAATACTTAATTTTGATAAAGTAATGCACGACGCTTGTTCCGAACAATACTATTTTCGTCAAAATAACACAATGTTCAAGTGTTTACCGACCATGGACAATGTCATCTACGATGACCTAGTCCCGCACACAGTAATTTATGTCTTTGCCAAGCATAAATCTTATGTAGCTAGAGGCTACAACTAAAACCTATTTACACCGTAGATAATTTCTTTTGCGCCCTTGAATCCATTCTTGGGTTATGCAAATGGATGACGCGTGCAATTTTAATTATGATGATTTCAATGATGTAATCGTCTGCATAGTGTATGCGATGATAAAATTTTGCTTGAGATTGTTTTCAAATGTTAGAGAAACACCTAGATTGTGGAGGTATATGCTTTAATGTCATCACTTTATCCTGTGAAGATACTATTGTAATTGATAACTTTTCCGTTTAAACTTTGCATCAAACCCAAAAAAAAAAAGGGAAATCCATTACTCCATGTAGGGCATGACGCTAGGTAATTTATTTTACTGAGATGATACTGGATTATCCCATGGATTATACCCCAGTTATCCCAAAACATGACAAAGTTACTCATTCTGACGATAAAGTTCTGGGATCAGCTGTTGGATAACCAGAAAAAATTGCTTGATAATAAAGCTTTATTTATATTTGAAAAATTGTTGTGACCGAAAGTATGGCCTGGTATGTATGTCGCGCTATCTCTTTCTCATGCACGTAGCGTTATTGCCGGTGACACTCGGTGACGCCACAGTTTGCCGTTTTCGATATTTAACAGATGCCCCTACCATCAAATTTCAAAGCTTTATAACTCATTTATTATTGCGTTGGTTTTGAAAATTTGTTATCTGCTAGATTTTGGATGACATACATTTTTGAAAAAAAATATTTTTTTAAAAGTAGTCAAGTACCCTATTGAACGACCACCAAGGTATATAAAATTAATAGTGTGAATATATGACTGTTGTGTTTGGGTAATACAGCCTTGTGGGACGTCGACCCCGTTTTTATCGCAACTCAGTCGGCACCATTCTTACATAATGTTGGCCAGCTTTTCTTTCATAGCGCGACAAATGTGTCAATTTACACAGCGAATAACATTACGTAAGGTAAAAGATTATTTTACGACGGACTAGGTCTTGCTCACAGCTTCACCCGCGTGGAAAGCCTCTGCCGCTACAATAGTCTAAAAATCACTAGCTATTTAAAAGTTTGATTAAGAAATTCTAATGTTTTAGGGGAACACATTACGGGTATAGTTATAAAGCTTTGAAATTTGATGGTAGGGGCATCTGTCAAACAACGAGAACGGCAAACTGTGACGTCACCGAGTATCGCCGGCCATAACGTTACGTGCTTGAGAAAGAGATAGCGCGATAGCCATTCCAGGCCATACTTTTGCTCACATCAATTTTTCAAATATGAATAACGGCTTTATTACGCATACGCATATTCACACCTTTTATCCCCGAAGGGGTAGGCAAAGGCACAACTAGTGCATCCACTTTTCGCCGTGCGTATTACGTCCCATGATGTGATAGGTGAACCTGTCGCCATATCGGACACAATCCTAGACTCCGGGCTAAAACTGAGTAGAAAAACCCAATATCTGCCAGACCCGAGATATGAATCCAGGCCTCAGTGTTGTCATACCAAACACGCAATACAACTACGCCACCGAGACACTCACAACACAAACATTATACAAACGCAAATGCAGACATTGAAGTACTAATCAGCTATTACTGACAATTAACTTGTTCTTATTTGCTATTTATAATTTGGGTTTTTTTACATCAATGTTTATCACATTATTTTATTTTACACGAATGTATGAACAACTTGGTACTTAGTTACAATTTTTAGGCTCTTCTATTTGTTTGCAGTTAAATAGACTATGAAAAATTTATACAATGAAAAAGAATAAAACAATCACAATTTAATAAATATTAGTATTCCATATTTGAATATTCATCCTTATTCCACTGCCGGCATGAAAGTGTTTGTAAAGGGCAAGTCCTTGTACGTACTACGTGACAAGCGTGCAAAACTACCGTTCGGAAAATATCTACCGTTTTACGTTTGTGCTGTGTTGGTTTTTTTTTTACTTGGAGGTCTGACGTGTGGCCGTGCTGAAGGTTTCCTCTGGGTGGGTACTACCGCAATTTTTATTTTTGCCACCAAGCACCGTGAATGTAGTCACCAGCATAAGTAGGCGAACAAATTCAAAATTTCAAATTGCCTACATACTTTTGTGTTCTTACTAATCTTTTTTTTAAGACTGCCTCGGTGGCGTAGTTGCATTACAGTACGACTGCAGTGCTGAGGTCTCGGGTTCGATCCCCGGGTCGGGCAAAGTGATATTGAGTTTTCTTTTCAGTATCAGCCCGGAGTCTGGAATTTGTGCCCGATATAGCGATAGGCTCGCCCCCTATCACATCATGGGACGGAATAACGGCGAAAAGTGGGTGCACTAGTTGCGCCTCTGCCTACCCCTTCGGGGATAACAGGCGTAAGTGTATACGTATGTACTAATCTTTTTTTTATTTTCACAAAAATACAATAAAAGAGATTTGCTTTACTTCATACGAAGAAATTATTTTTTCAGTTTAACTTAACGCGTATATAGGCGTTTTGAAATTTTGATATTGTACAGATATTTATGCTGCTAACTGTACTTTCTTGTCTGATTGAAACGAGTACCAATAGGTATAAAATAGTAACTTCAAAGGGTGAAGATGTGATTTACCAGTAAGTCTTGCCGGAAAACTCACATGTATCAGTGTTTGGATGCATAGAGTAATAGTATCCACATACGATGTGATTTGGTATCATGCGACCAATTCGTCACGCGGTACAGTCTTCACGCCACACGATCGAACCGTACCATGCGATGTCCAGTTGTATCCAACCAAGTTTGGACAAGCCATCGAACCAGCCGTACCAACAATAATAATAATAATGTCCATCGAACCGTGCCCCACACGATGCGATATGGTTCGATGGCATACCATTTTAATGGTTCGGCTGTACCAAATCGCATCGTATGTGCCCACTTTAAGTCTTGCCGGAAAACTCACATGTATCAGTGATTTGAGGCACTGAGTAAAATGATAAGCAAAAAGTGGACTGAAGGATAGAGTAGGAACTAGGAACTTTATTGTTAACACGTATTCTATTAGCCATTCTAAATTGTTAATGGTTAGTAAAAATTGGTTATTTTTTATTGTAATGCAATGCGATCGGCCCTGTATTTATTTTACTACAGAGGGTTTTTTTTTTTCTTTATGGTTGTACAAACATTTCCTGTTTTAGCTGTATAAGTTGTGGCTTCAATTTGAGGGAGGCGGGGGGGGGGGGGGCAAGGTTCCGCTATTTGATACGTAACTCACCCCCCCCCTCCGTCCGATAGTACAACGGTACGGGAAGATACATTATAAATTAAAATATTGAAACTATATACATGGCAATGCTACTTCGCTTAAGGACATAGAGAGATACAGAGAGGGGTTAGGCCTTAGTCCACCACGCTGGCCTGGTGCAGATTGGCAGATTTAACATACTCTCGACATTCTTATGGAGAATTCTCAGGTATGTAGGTTTCCTCACGATGTTTTCCTTCACCGTTAAAGCGAACGATAATTGATAAACAATACACACGTAACTTCGGAAAGTCAGAGGTATGTGCCTTGGGTATTGAACCTCCGGACATCGTCTCGGCAGATCGTTCCATTCCAATATAGGTTATCGTTCATTTCTTTATTTTTTACTAGACTTCTGCTCGCGGTTCCGTCGTGTGAATGAGTTTTTCCGGGATAAAAGCCCGCTTTATATTTCCCCGGGATAAAAAGTAGCCTATGTTATTCGCTGATAATGTAGTTTTATATTAGTGAAAGAATTTTTCAAATCGGTCCAGTAGTTTCGGAGCCTATTACATACAAACACACAATCAAATCTTTCCTCTTTATAATATTAGCATAGATTTAATAAGTTAATTTGGTTGTCAAAGATAGGTTTACGGCCAATAACGAAAAACATTATTGTAAACCATTTTGTACAAGTTTAGTAACCATCCATGTATGATTTTTAATGAAAATTGTTTATTGAATTCATAAAAATAGTACCTTCTTTAGATTCAGTCGATTTTTATTCTTATGCGAGTTAGGAAAGCGGCGTCTACGGACAACTAGGAAAGCATTGTATGTAAGTATATTACAACATACATACATACATATACACTCACGCCTGTTATCCCCGAAGGGGTAGGCAGAGGCGCAACTAGCGCACCCACTTTTCGCCGTCAGTCCGTCGCATGATGTGATAGGGGGCGAGCCTAACGCCATATCGGGCACACATTCCAGACTCCGGGCTGATACTGAATAGAAAAACTCAATATTACTATGCCCGACCCGGGGATCGAACTCGAGACCTCAGCTTTGCAGTCGTACCATAATACAACTATGCCACCGAGGCAGTCAAGTAATTACAATAATAAAAATAAATTATATGTATTTTAATTCAGAATCGGTGAAAATTTTCGTTTTTACGTATATGTTTATATAAGTGAAATCAGATAATTTATGCATTAAAAAATATGCGTTAAAGTATTTCAGTATATGCATGTAAGTTAATACCTCTCCTTAAAATATATGCGTTGTGCATATAAAAATAACAACAAAAAAAAACGACTTCAAAACCACTGCAAACCGATATTTTTTTGATAAATAGTTTTTATTTATGGCATTTTTGTTAGTTAATTATGGTATGTTGTAAACAATACATCATAGATATACGATTGCAGCATTCGCGGGTGATTTGCTGTAGTTATTGAAGAGTTTCGTTGTCCATCTCGCGAAGAACTTCATCAGATTCTAATAAATTATATACTAAAACCCTTGCTAAAAATATACATTTCAATCACGGAAACCCCATCAAAATGAGATCAGTAGTTTTTGAGAAACTCGCGGCCATACAAACTTACATACATACGGGTCGATTACAGAACCTCCTTTTTGAAGTCGGTTAATAACGGTTCGATATCATCATCTAATTAGGTTCGTCGAAATGAGATTACTATAGTCACGAGAGACACTCCACGTGACGTTATTAATTACTTTTAAATTCGTTAAGGCGGGGCCTTCAGCCAAACGTCGCGCTAAGCGTATTATTAGAAGCGATCTATTCGAAATTTGTCTTACTTCTTACTAATACGAATACGAAAATTTGTGAAAATGTTTGGATATTTGTTAGAAGTAAACACAGAAACATTTAGACGGATTTGGATCAAATTTGGCACACGTTTAGATCATTTACTTTTATCCCAGTAATTGGCTCTCATGGGAAATTATGGGTATTATTAATGATTCTATAAGTACAGTCAGCAGCATAAATATCTGTACAAAATTAAAATTTCAAATCGCCTGTACACGCGTTAAGTTAAACTGAAAAAAACAAATTCTTCGTATGAAGTAAAGCAAATCTTTTACTGGTGGTAGGACTCTCATATGTAAGAGTCCGTCTGGGTGGGTACCACCGCAATGTTTATTTCTACCGCCAAGCAGCAGTGTGCATGCACTGTTGTGTTTCGGTTTGAAGGGCATTGTAGCCAGTGTAACTACAGGACATAATGAGACTTAACATCTTATGTCTCAGGATGACGAGCGCAGAGGAATGCCACACAGTATTTTGTAACCCAAGGTGCTGGATGGTGTTTCTACTGTTTATGGATGGTCGTATCGCTTACTATCACGTGAACGGCATGCTCGTCACGTCATTCGATACCTTAAAAAAAAATCTCTTTCATTTTATTTTTGTGAAGAGAAAAAAAGATTAGTAAGAACACAAAAGTATGTAGGCAATTTGAAATTTTGAATTTGTTCATCTACTTATGCTGGTGACTTTACATGGTGCTGGCGTCGTCCTGGGTTTTAGGAGCTTTTGTAGCTGGAAAGGGTTTCACGCCGCCGAAGCCGGGAGCAACACTTATTTATGGAGTTTGTTATCTTTACTTTGCTTGTTTAATTTTCTTTATAATGTGGATATTGTTTCGTTAATTATATCATGAAGTTGCCACTTAATTTGTTGATGCCGTGCATTTCCTACAGTAGGTACCGAAACACAACAGTGCATGCACACTCCTGCTTGGCGGTAGACATTCCGGTGCTACCGACCCAGACGGATTCTTACATATATGAGAGACCTACTACGTATTGCTTCTTTTATATAATTTTCCTGTTAAATCTTAAATCGCCAATCTGTTGCTACACGTACACCTCTAAACATTAGATCATTTTGTGCAAACGTATTCCTTATCATAACTAAAATAGATTATAAATTACCAACTGCAGGTCAGTGCATTAGGAAGATATTTATGTTCGTTGTAATCTTTCGTGCATTTAAACGTAAATGTAATCAAGTGCAATCTATTATGGGTCTATACATTTACGCCATTAAACCAGTCGATAATTTTTCTGTAATGGTATCGTTGCAAAAAAGGTCGGGAATTTATTTATCATCTCCGTTGTGGCTAATATTTTCTGAAGCAATTATCATGATGCTCGTAAATCGTTCGTAATTTAAGTTTTAATTTTAATAATTTTATAGAATCCTGAAAAAGAAACAGTCGAAGGCGGGACTCGAACCCACGACCTCCGGCGTACCGTGCCGGTGCTCTTCCAATTGAGCCACTCCGACTCCTGCCTTCGATTGCCAATTTCAGGATCCGTACTTACTTCTCTTAAAGGAGATGACCAGCGACATCTGTTAGCAGTTATTACAACTACTAACTCAGCATTACCCCTTTACAGGAGTAAGTAACCGAAACGAGTCGCTAAACTAACTTCTAATTTTTCAGGATTCTATAAAATTATTAACCAGGCACTACATGGCCATTGACATGTATAAAAAATCATAATATAAAATTTTAATTTTAATGTCGATGGATAAATATTTAATGGTTTAATCGATATTGAGTTTAATATTGATTGTATATTTATGATTTTGTTATTGTCGTTTTATTAATAGGATTTATAAAATCGCGGTTGTTAACTGCAAGTTGCAACACAAAAGAATCTCATAATATTTGTCATATTGTTTGCGGTGTAAAAATATATATTTAGTTATTATTAAAAATATAATATAAGTATCACCTCAGGAAATCACCATGACTCATACAAATTAAGGACAAAATCGCGCAAAATAGTTGTATAAATAAATGCGACATTGGTACGCATTCAATTCACGTATTCGGTCCAAAAGGAAACAAATACTATGTCACCTTGAGCCAGCCCATCAAAAATATAACACGAATATCAATTTCAGAATCGTCACGCGTCTGACCATTGAATATGGTGAATTCAGAATAATTTTCATTCCAGGTCAGCTACTGAATAAGATAATAGCGTCGAATCTTCACGAAGCCATCGCGCCACAGTTAAACGCACTGAAGAAGCAAGCGAAGATCGACACCGGACCGCCACTCGGTGACTTCCAACGATTACCTGTAAGTTACCATCAACGTTTAATTTAGTCTAGTGGTTGTCCAGTGGTCGAAATTCGACCGTCAAATGCTACTAATATTATAAACGCGAAAGTTTAAGTATGTATGGATGTTTGTTTCTCTTTCACGCAAAAACTACTGAACGGATTTCGATGAAGTTTAGCACACGGGTAGATCATGTCCTGGATTAACACATAGGCTACATCATTATCCCGGGAAAATATAAACCGGGATATTTATCTGGAAAAAACTTTTTAACGCGGGCGGAGCCGCGGGCAAAATCTAGCTACAAATATTTGTTACCCATATCTTATTAATATTATAAATGCGAAAGTTTGTGCAAATGTTTGTATGTTTGTTATAAGTAAATGCAGAAACAGTGCAACAGATTTTGCTGAAAGGAGTCGGGCGTAACTTCATAGAACCTTGAGCTTAGTCTTACAGAGATAATTTATGCATTGTTTTATAGGTAAGTATAATAGAATCATTTTCGATAGAGAAAAAAAACTGCCTGTGCAGTGGAAGTAGAGAAATAATCGCTATAGAGTAAAAAAAAACACTTTTCTGTGAATAACTTTTTATTTACGTGACACCAAAAATGTTCACAGCACCTTATCATTTCCATTGGATTGCTGTATTAAGTGAATAGTGAGCAGCTGGCTTAGATAATAACCAGAATTTAACTTATCACATGGGATCGATTAGGACTGATATCTGTACTAATATTATAAAGCTGAAGAGTTTGTTTGTTTGAACGCGCTAATCTCAGGAACTACTGAACCGATTTTGAAAATTCTTTCACTAATAAGAACCTACATAGCTCCTGAGTGCTATAGGCTTTTTATCCCGGGAAAATATTTTTGTCCTGGAAAAACTTTTTCACGCGGGTGGAGCCGCGAGCGCTACTAGTAAATATATAATAGCTCATTTACACTCTCGCGCGAGCGGTGAGACTAGTTTTTATAAAGCGTGTTTTTTTTAACTATTATTTTTATGTTGCGTCTGTTTTCCGTCCCAACTTACTGTTAGTTATTTTGCGTTTGCTAAATTGTTGCCGTGTTTTCATTTGCATCATATTTTACGCCAGGCAAACTTATTTTTTCTTTGTTGTAAGTGTAAGCATAGTAATAGTTATCGGAAAAAAATAATTTTTGAATTTTTATTTTGTTTTTCTTAGTTTTTTTTATAGTAATTATCATCATCAGCATCAGCTACATGACGTTCACTGCTGAACATAAACCTCCTCTGTTTTATAGTAAGCACTACCATTTTCGATAACTCTACACACAAGTAAAAACTTGCAAAGAAAATCGCGTCGTGGCTCTAGACTCGTGATCGTTTGTATTTGAGTAAAAGTTGAAATTCATTTCTTATTTTGGACGTTAATGGGTAGTGGGAGTCACTAAACGCCAGGCAACACCTGCTTGGCAATAAAAAACGAATAGTATGGTAGTTCTAGAACCAAGTCAGTTCTAATAAAGACTAGAACAAAGATTGGCAAACTATGAGTCGCTACTCACCAGTGGGTCGCAAGGGAATCTTGGGTGGGCCCTGAGAAATAGAACAATACATCAACCGACCGACGCAACAGCCTGATGGCTAATGATGGATGAGAACAGTAACTACAATTCTCGAAAAAGGTATTAAAATGACTTCATAATAGCCGAGAGGTGAGTCATGAATTTGGAAGATTTTGTTAGGTGAATCGCGGCTCATTCAACTTTGGGAACCACTGGATTAGATTATACGTTCTGCGACAAAATATGTATTTTTTATATTGATATGGATTCCCTTGTTGATCTTTATTAGGGAATTATAGTAATGAAATATCTCACAAGAACAACATTCTTTGATCACTATCGTTCATAATACGTACAGAAATTATTGTTCTCACGGTATATTTACATAAGCGGTAGATTGAATGGCTGTCGTTGAAAATCAACAACATGAAAATATTTTGAAGCGAACGAACGTATGCGAATGTCTGTTAAAGACTTGATACTTGTGTTTTTTTCTTTATAATTGAATCTGTTAGTCAAAGTTTCTTATTAGTAATTAATTACGAAAACAATTAAACTTTTTCAGTTGATGAATACGTACGCTGATTAGCAAGATTTACGTAGGTTCTTATAATAATGTTCTTAATTGTTTCTTGCTCGTTTACTTACGGTCTTATACATAAACAGTTTATAAATCTATTTTAGCTATCAAATGTTTTGTCTTCTTCGAACTAATTTTGAATTGAGTTTGAAGGAAGAATACAAAACAGCAGCTATTGAAATTTATTAAAGGCTGAACTTGTTGGAGTTTTTTTATTATGGATTTGAATGACGAGACGAGCATGCCGTTCGCCTGATGGTAAGCGACCACCTATAAACAGTAGCAACACCATCCAGCACCTTGAGTTACAAAGTACTGTTTGGCATTTGACTGCGCTCGTCATCCTGGGACATGAGATGTTGAGTCTCATTATGTCCAGTACCTAGTTACACTGGCTACAGCTTCCTTCAAACCGAAATACAACGGTGCATGTACCAGTGTACAAGCTGCTTGGCGGTAGAAATAGACATTGCGGTGGTACCCACCCAGACGGACTCTTACATATGAGAGACCTACCACCAGTACATAATCAAATTCTAATAATTGCTTATGATTATATTTTACGTGACCTCTCTGTGTTCGGTAGTAAATTCACACATAATAACTTAGAAATATATTTTAACGTTAGTTACTGAAAATACAATTGGTTTTATAATTTACAATTTGGCCTTGTTATTCTGGAACCGGATGAATAATAAAAACATTTATCTTAGTACACGACTTTTCAATAATATTTACGTCTCATTCGAATAATAAAATCATTTAATTTTGTTCAATCGTTTGGTATATTTCCACTATGAATCTGGCAGAAATTTTCCTACATTTGTATGTAATATTCTTGGGTTTTTTATGAAGTCGTGTATAATCGAGACATTATATCTTAGAATAAATGTGTATAAAGCGTTGTATTGTGTATTGTTTCTTTACGGCAATATATAATTGCCTTTAACAAAGTTTGGATAAGTTACAAACACGTGATATTAAATTCTTCAAAGTTGAAGGCACATGAAGAAGTATTTTACTTACTTTCGCCTCGTGTTGTTTCCAACTTCATACTTCGTAAATTAAATCAAACGGATAAGTTTTTGTCACGTTTGCGAAACACACCAAGTGAATTATGCGGTGTTCAGGATAAATGGTCTGTTTACATTGTCCAGTATCGAATTACGTACTTTAATAATAGCAGATTGGTTATAATGATCTAGAGTTAAGTAATGCCGACTAATTAAAAATAATTAAAATGAAATGAGACATAAATTAGCGGACTTTGTTTACCATAATGTCATAATAAAAAATAGTAACTATAATTATTTGTAGGTATTCTCGTCTGTATTACGATTCACGACTTAAAGTTATTTAACTTTGGATTCACACTGTCGAGGGTCCAAATCTCCGGCCGGTTTTAAGGTACATGTTACAGCTCTTATTTTCTGGCAAAACCCATTTCATGACTATCATGATTGAATGATGTTCAAATAATGGCTGGTCTCAATAACTTACTACTACTACCAGCCCTGTATTATATACTGCCCACTGCTGAGCACGGGCCTTCTCTATTACTGAGAGGGTTACGGCCTTAGTCCACCACGCTGGCCTAGTGCGGGTTGGTAGACTTCACATATCTTACCTCTATCTAGCTACGTGATAACAAGAGGCTGGTCTATCACCATATTTATAAACAATTTGCGTAATTCAGTTGACACGCCCAAACTCGTGAAGTGTTAAGACCGCAGATGGCATGTGCCGCGACGGCAGACGCCACTACTATGCAGTATTAAATTGTATGAGACCGATTCCGCACACGACGGCAAGTGACGACCTGCCGTTGCCGTCTGCCGCGTTCTGCGGAAACACAGCTTTAGCATTATCATAAGATATTACACATTTGTCTATGAAGGTGTATCGTTTTATGCGTGATACGGAAAAGCATACCTTTGTAAATGCTGTAAAGACCATTTCGATTAATTCGTGACGCCTGATCAGGGTCAATGAAGTTAATTTGCGGGTTTACGGTTACTTGCATGCCCTGTGCAAACGTGCAAATAGTTTTGAATAGTACGGCCGATTGGTGCATTTGATTGCGCTGTGAATTGTGACTCATAGTCAATGTTGATTGCGGAAGGCTTAAGATTGTAAAGGCAATTAGGGTTGCCAGATGATCGGGAAACATCTGGATTCTCCCGATATTTCATGTGATGTCCCGACAAATAATAAAATATTCCGACAAAACGGTCATCATCATGTTATCCGTCAATAAAAAAAATATATTAAAACGTGCAATGTTATTTACGTGGAAAGAGCTCTCCGATTTTCCCTACGTACTTAATATTTCAAAAGCTGTTGATAATCATGGCTTTTGTGCATTTCTCCATACAACTCTATAATCCCGACATTTTTTTATATGTCGGAGTGACTAAAATACTATAAAATAGGATGCTGGTTAATTACCAGTATTTCAATATTGCATAGTGAGATTTAAAAATGAACTACTTATTTCTAAACGTAGTGTAATACACAATGTTGCAGATTGATTTGAATTTCTATGATAAGTTGTTGATTTGACTATTTTTATTTATGAATATTGTATTACTGTTGACTTCAATGAATCGAGTAGTATGAAATTATTTAGAGGGGAGCGAACCTTTATAATCTTAAATCATGACGAAGTCTAAATCATGGACATACAACCTTCGCCCATACCTCCATCATCCAACTCCGAAATATATGTTATCCAGATATTTAGATTTTTCAATCTGGCATACCTAAGGGCAATGGGCATATTTTACAAGTTACAATGAAATTTTATTTGACAGTTACCATTTATTTGGGAGCATAGATTAGTGGGCGAATTTTGTGTTTGGTCGGGTACATTGATGGACGAATAGCATTTATCAGCAAGCGGTGAAATTAGCCCTAAATGTATGCTTTGCGTTTAGATAACCTTGCTTCCTTATAATACATGCGAAAGTTTGTAAACATGGTGTTTAGATGTTTGTTAAAAATGTTAATCACAGTATAAGCTGAGAAACATGTATTATCCGTAAGCTTTTGGCCCTAGGCTTTAGAGAAATAAAAAATGGGACTTTTTGGCCTGGATTAGAAGTAGCTCAATATTAATCAATTATTTAATCAATTTTTTTTTTGTTAAATTTTAATACTAGCAAACATTTTCACAAACTTATTGATAACTAGCTTTTGCCCCTCGGCTCCGTCCGCTTTAAAACGTTTTACCGGTATAAAAGTCCCGCTTTATATTTTCCCGGGATAAAGAGTAGCCTATGTGTTAATCCAGGACATGATCTACCTGTGTGCCAAATTTCATCGAAATCCGTTCAGTAGTTTTTGCGTGAATGAGTAACAAACATCCATACATGCATTCTTACAAACTTTCCCATTTATAATATCAGTAGGAAATACAGTCAGCAGCATAAATATCTGTACAAAATCAAAAGTTCAAATCGCCTATATACGCGTTAAGTTAAACTGAAAAAAAAATCTTCGTATGAATTAAAGTAAATTTCTTTTATTTTTTTTTTGTGAAGAGAAAAAAAAAGATAAGGAACAACACAAAAGTATGTAAGCAATTTGAAATTTTGAATTTGTTCAGCTACTTATGCTGTCGACTGTACATAGAAAGGACTAGAAGGATAAACACTAACTACCTTATGCATAAATACTTTATAAACCAATTTAAGTTATAAAATGTTTTGTCTTCTTCCTCCAAACTCGATTCAAAATTCGTTCGAAGAAGACAAAACATTCGATAACTAAAATAGGTTTATAAACTGTTTATAAATAAGGCCGTAAGTAATTCACTTATTTTCAGGATGAAACAATACTGACCGTGATGAAATATCTCGACATGCAGTCATTGTGCCGATGCGCACAAGTCAACAGACATTTCAACCGTCTCGCTTCCGACGCGATATTGTATCGGAGTATAGATTTGAGACCTTATTGGCATTGTGTTCAATCACAGGTTAGTTTATATATTTATTTGAAGATACAAAGTGGTTTACTGGTGGTAGGTGTCTCTTATGTAAGAGTCCGTATGCGTGGGTACCATCGCATTATCTATTTCTACCGCCAAGCAGCAGTGTGCATGCACTGTTGTTTCGGTTTGAAGGGCACTGTAGCCAGTGTATCTACTGGACATAATGAGACTTAACATCTTATGTCTCAGGATGACGAGCGCAGTGGAATGCCACACAGTACTCAAGGTGCTGGATGGTGTTGCTACTGTTTATGGGCGGTCGTATCGCTTACCATCACGCGAACAGCATGCTCGTCTCGTCATTCAATGCCATAAAAAAAAAGATTGGTGTTTCACCTAATCCTATCCATTTATTTCGTCGTCGGCACGCGGAACTGTGGGGCTAGGATGTGAAAAAAAAACACGATGCGTCCACGCTTCGTTTTATTGTGATTGGTTGAGAGACAGACGTGTCGGTCTCTCGATCAATCACAAACATCAAAATACCGATACGTCAGTCTCTCAACCAATCACAATAAAACGAAGCAGAGACGCATCGTGTTTTTTTTTCACATCCTAGCCCCACTGTTCTGGGTCGAGGGACGGAACTGCGGTCGTGTAGAACTACTTCACTCTATGATGAAGGTTTTTATAGCAAAATATTGTTATTGTGACGGATACCCTTATAACAAATAATTTTATCATAACTATAAGAATAAGAATACATTTATTTTCACAAAAATAGAATACAGCTTAATTTATTCAGTATAAAGACCACATTGGCATTACTGTGTATGTACAGGACAAAGTAATTAGTAACCTAGTAAAAATTATATTTTTTTCCAGGTCCTAGTAACACTATCGATGCGCTGCAAATATCTTCAAAAACTGGATCTATCGTGGTGCGGCAGCCATTGCATGATCCAGTCCAATTATGTTGTGAAGTGAGTTCATGAGAAATTGTTTTTTATATCACCTTAATGTAGCCCAGTTTTATCGCTGTTTGAGAGAGTCAATAGTTTTTTTTTATTAGACATAAAAACAAGTACTTAGATAATAATTATAATCAAGGTAGGCGGTAGACTAGCTTTCGCCCGCACGAAAGGTTTTTTCCTAGATAAAAGTCCCGCTATACATTTTCCCGGACTGAATTGTAAATCAAAACCATTTTCGAATCCATCGTTTTCAATGTGCCTAGTTGTCGCTAGGTTCTGAGTACTGTATATTTTTTTGGAAATGATAACTTAAATGCTTATTGCTTTTTTACTGTGGAACATTTTGTGGTTGGTTGTCTGTATTGTAAATTGTAATTAGTCCAATATTCATTTCTTTTTTTATTATAATTGTATGTAATGTTGTCAAAATTATTGCTGTGGATTTGATTTAATAAAATAGTGGGAATTGGGATGAATTAAGTTAAAAAAAAGTCTAAACATAACAAAAAAAATCCTACTAATATTATATAGGCGAAAGTTTGTAAGAATGTATGGAGGTATGGATGTTTGGATGTAAGGATGTTTGTTCCTCTTTCACGCAAAAACTACTGAACGGATTTCGATGAAATTTGGCACACGGGTAGATCATGTCCTGGATTAACACATAGGCTACTTTTTATCCCGGGGAAACATAAACCGGGACTTTAATCCCGGAAAAACTTTTTAATGCGGGCGGAGCCGCGGGCAAAAGCTAGTATAAAATATTTTTTAGCATTCTTAAAAACGTTTAGTAATATACAATGTAGAAACAAAATCAAATACCGGGAGATGACTGATAAATAGTAATGAAACAACAAGTAATTAATTAATACTACGTAAGTTAATTACATAGATTGTTATGCACCCATTGACAAAGATGGCGTGATGCTCCTTGCAATATTAATTATGTTGAGTCAGTATCTAAGATTACTGAGTATCGTAAATTCAATAAATACTTTTTTGAACGACGTTTGCTGTCGACAATTTTGGATAAAACATTATTGTACTAACGGTGAAGGAAAACATCGCGAGGAAACCTGCATACCTGAGAAGTTCTCTATAAGAATTTCGAAGGTATGTGAAGTCTGCCAATCCGCACTAGGCCAGCGTGGTGGACTAAGGCCTAAACCCTCTCAGTAGTAGAGGAGGTCCGTGCTCAGCAGTGGGCAGTATATAATACAGAGCTGGTATGGTATTATTGTACTGTGGTGTTCCACTGTCTCAAAGTTGTCTGTCACTGTCTGTTCTCAAAAAAAACGGTGGTGAATTACACATTTGCAAATGTTCTCTTTCCAAAAAAATCGAATAAATCATAACTGTCATTCGAATAAATCGATTAATTCGAATAATTGAAACATTCGATTGTTTTTGTTATAATAACACATCGCTTACGCACACTAAATTCCATAGTTAGAGTAAATGTGGGCACTGATTACTTACAACGTTGTTTAATTTTGTCTTTTTTACTGCTAGTTCTTGCAATGTAGGTTTCTCAAATATAAAAATGTATTTTTTTTATCCCTTTGAGTGACGAGACGGGCATGCCGTTCGCCTGATGGTAAGCAATACGACCACCCATAAATAGTAGTAACACCATACAGCATGTTGAGTTACAAAGTACTGTGTGGCATTCCACTGCGCTCGTTATCCTGAGACATAAGATGTTACGTCTCATTATATCCAGTAGTTAACTGGCCACAATGTCCTTCAAACTAAAACACAATAGTGCATGCACACTGCTGCTTCGCGGTAGAAATAGACATTGCGGTGGTACCCACCCAGACGGACTCTTACATATGAGACTCCTACCACCAGTAAAACTGTCCTGACATCTTGCAACCAACTACGAAGAAAAACTACATACTTTGTATATTTTGTTCGACAGTTTTCTCAAAGACAGCGGCGCCGAATTAACACATTTGCGCATGAATTGCTGCAAATTTGTAGACAACGCTGTGTTAAGAGCCATAGTTGACACCTCTACGTACTTACAAGGTACGTTTGCGACATTGTTCTGCCTTTATGTGTTGTATGTGTTTAGTTTATAATGTAATAATGTTGTTTGATACTTATAAAGTTAAAATAGCATACGCATACTCACGCCTTTTATCTCCGAAGTGGTGGGTAGAGGCGCAACTAGTGCACCCACTTCTCGCGGTCCTTCCGTCCCCTGATGTGATAGGGGCGAGCTTATGGCCATCGTCTCCGCTTCGTTTTATTGTGATTGGTTGAGAGACTGACGTATCGGTCTCTCGATCAATCACAAACATCAAAATACCGATACGTCAGTCTCTCAACCAATCACAATAAAACGAAGCGGAGACGCATCGTGTTTTCTTTTTCACATTCTAACCCCACTGACAGGTTTCTTCATACGGCACGTAATCTAAGGACTGTTGTAACTTTCAAATATGATTCTTTAATTATATCTTATAAATCCATAGAACTATGCCTCCGTTCCGTCGTGGGATGTACGGATTGGATGTGTCTGTCTGCTTTGAGGAGATTGAAAAGATTGGATCTGTACAGAACTGATATAACGACCGCCGCGGCTGTGAACATTGTGTGGTCCAACCCTGGCTTGCAGCATCTTAATGTTGGTACGCGTTCATTTACATATAACATATACATATACACTCACGCCTTTTATCCCGAAGGGGTAGGCAGAGGCGCAACTAGTGCACCCACTTTTCGCCATTATTCCGTCGCATGATGTGATAGGGGGCGAGCCTATCGCCATATCATAATAAAATAAATATATAAATAAAATAAATAAAATATCGGGCACAAATTCCAGACTCCGAGCTGATACTGAATAGAAAAACTCAATATCACTTTGCCCGACCCGGGGATTGAACCCGAGACCTCAGCATTGCAGTCGTACCATAATACAACTACGCCACCGAGGCAGACATTTTTACATATAACATCTTACTGTAATGAATGTGAAAGGTTGGTGAAATTGTCTGGGTGTTTAGAAGTAAACGCAGAAACTGCTGAATGCATTTGGATGAATTTTACCTCACAGATAGACCAATCTCTCTTGACCATGTAACCAATATTAATTTGCTAGGTTACTTTTTATAAAAAATCGAATAATTGGACATACCGCGAAATGATTCATTGAGCGCTAGCAACACCTAGCATAGTTGTATACTTATATAATTTTTAAAAGAAAAAAAATATATATATACAAACTTTTTTGAATTGTCGGGTAAAAAAAATATGATTATTTCAGCAACTTTCTATTTTTTAAGTAGGTAGACACCGTATATATATTTTTTTACAATGTGTTCGACACGATGTGCCTTTTCTACAGGGTCCTGCAAAATGATATCGTCGATGGATGAAGTGGCAATAGCTCTCGGGGCAAACTGTCCGAATTTAATATCTGTGGATTTTTGGAAATCTTATTCCCTGACGCCAAACGGGATCCGAGCACTCGGCAACTGCAAGAAGCTACAGGAGCTTGATGTTGGCTGGTGGTATGTACTTTTATTTAGTTCCTTTATTCTTTGATTAAATACAAATCTATACTAATACTAGCTTTTGCCCGCGGCTCCGCCCGCGTTAAAAAGTTTTCCGGGATAAAAGTCCCGCTTTATATTTTCCCGGGATAAAAAGTAGCCTATGTGTTAATCCAGGACATGACCTACCCGTGTGCCAAATTTCATCGAAATCCGTTCAGTAGTTTTTGCGTGAAAGAGGAACAAACATCCATACATCCAAACATCCATACATTCTTATAAACTTTCGTATTTATAATATTAGTAGGATTAATCTAAATGAGGCCCTTAACATGTATAAAAAATCATAATATAGGATTTGAAAAATAAATGTTATTATTGCAGCCTGCAGGCGGGCGGGTCGGGCGAGTGGCTGTCGTGGCTGTGCGGCGGCGAGCTGCGCAAGTTGTTCCTCGGCGCGCTGCGCGGCGTCTGCGACCGCGACCTGCGCGCGCTCCTCCCGCGCGCCGCACGACTCGCGCAGCTCGACCTGCTCGGCGTCAGGGCTGTCACGCCCGACATATGCGACGCGTGAGTTATCAATATCAATACCACTGTTATATAACTGTCCTCCTCAAATTTAAAACTTAGGTACAGCCCCATGTAAGAATCCTGGTACCCATAACACAAGTTTAATCTTACCTTGGGTACCAGTGTTCAATCAAACACTTAAAATGTAATTTTATATTATGATTTATTTATACATGTCAATGGCCATGTAGTGCCTGGTTAATGATTTTATATTTTTATAGAATCCTGAAAAAGAAACAGTCGAAGGCGGGACTCGAACGCCGGAGGTCGTGGGCACTACATAGCCATTGACATGTATAAAAAAATCATAATATAAAATTAGAAAAAAAAAAAAGTTTATCGACTCGTTTCGGTTACTTACTCCTGTAAAGGAGTAATGCTGAGTTAGTAGTTGTAATAACTGCTAACAGATGTCGCTGGTCATCTCCTTTAAAATGTATTTGTTGTGTGTATATAATATATAATGTTATTTGTAAATGTATGTAACAAATGTTTTTGCTAAATATGTTTTTGCTAAAAAATGTTATGGGGTTAGGGCTGTCACGCCGGACATATGCGACGCGTGGCTAATCATGACCACTGTTAGTTGTGGGGTTAGGGCTGTCACGCCCAACATATACGATGCGTGTCGAGGTCGTGCGATGAAAAAAAAAACAAAACAAAACCAAAAAAGACTTCAATAAGACGCGTCGTCTATATGGAAAATAATCTATTTGTATTCGAATATTTAATGGCTGCGCTCAATTTCTACGTATTGCATTACAGAATATTGGCGGAATGCAGAGAGCTCAGACTTCTGGACGTCAGTTTCTGCGATCAGATACAAGAATCTCAGGTCAGTAAACAATTTCTTTGTATAGTAAAAGGAAATATTCTCCCGAAGATCTTGGTTAGTACAACATATTGCCGTAATAACATTAATTTATTATACGACATTAATAATGTGAACAATAATCCTCAGGTACTAGAATGGCGGGAGCAGTATCCACACGTAAGCATAAAGAGATCGTTTCAGTCTGCGAATCTTAATACGGCACCTAATCCATTATTCCTTGCGCCTAGTTTGGAATAAATAAAAACTATATCCAAATGTAGAAAAAGCGTTTTAATAAACGTCATGTGTAAAAAACACCGCGTTTAAATAAACGTCGCTTCGCTTTATCCGTCTCTCGTATTAAACTTGCATAATTCTACGGACGTTAAGTTTATAAATATTTATATGTGATGCTATCTTTTAATTGGTGTGAATAAATAAACGTTTATTTCGTTTTATTTGCGCTTTGTTAGACTTCTGAGGATTATAGATGACGAAAGTATTTTGATTTAGAGTTATTGTTGAGTTTATGTCGTGATAAACGCGCAGTTTGTATAAATATTTTTCCATACGAATACTTTGTAGTTTAAAAATTTCCTACAAATAATTTTAGGGGTGCATAAATGGACTTAAAGAATAATAAATGTAATAAAGTACTTAAATATTTACACACACACGACGTTTTTTTAAACGACCGCTGAAGCGTGTTTCTGATAACTGCGTAATCGTATTATGATTTATTTGTAAATGTGTGTAGTTCTTGATTGTATCAGAATTCAGCGTGCCTTTGTTGCGTTTGAATCGCGTCTTTAAAAACGCCTTGTGCACAGTTACTTAATGAAACATTCAACACTGTTGCATAATATGAGCCAATTTGCGCATTTAAACTGTGTACAGTCAGCCACATAAGTGGGTGAAGAAATCCAAAATTTCAAGTCACCTATACGCGTTACGTTTAATTATTTTTTTCTTTGTGTGCTCTAAAGAAATCCCGTTTACTAAGTATATCGACGATTCCCGGGTTAATTAACTTAAGTGAAATTTTTTTGCGACATTGAGTTTTATACATAATATTTGGAATCAACACATTTTGCTTCGTTTTTTTTAACATAGTTTAAATTATTCGAAAAAAAATGTCGCTTAAGTCAATTAGCCCGCGAGCGATCGATATTATTCTGAAGAATAAAAAATAGTAAGACCACAAAAGCGTAGGTGATTTGAAGTTTTCAATGTGTTCAACTTTATGATGTAGTGCTGCATCTTGAGCCGCATAACTCATTGCGTTTGCGTTGCACTTAACTGAATGTGAGAAATAAAACTACATAACGATTTTTTTCGTGGGATTTATCTTTAATTTTCCCGCCGTTTCATGGTCATGAGGTGCCGGTCATTCCATTAAGTACACCCATACATACACTCATGCCTGTTATCCCCGAAGGGGTAGGCAGTGGCGCAACTAGTGCACCTACTTTTCGCCGTCATTACGTCCCACGATATGATAGGGGGCGAGCCTATCGCCATGTCGGGCACAAATTCCAGACTCCGGGCTGATACCGAATAGAAAAGTAGAAAAAAAGTCAGTTAAGTAGTTTTATTTCAATGTCGAACATTCGCCCAAATATAATGCTGGGCTTAAAATAGCAAGGATACTTGCAAGTTATCTTCCGCAAGCGGTTTTTATATTGTATAGACACGCCAAGCTGCCTCCTGCAAAATTTTATGCTTACGAGACTTGCTGCGAGTCTCATGTGTTGATTTAATATTGCCGTCAGTGTCAACGCATTTATAAAGTCAAAAAAATATTTATATAAAATTATAATGTACGTATCTGTACAACTTTGCTTAAGAAATAATTAAAAGTAGGATTCTCTAAACGCATTGCCTCGCCTGACTCCTTATAAATGCTGAAAGTTACAATTATTTGAATGCATAAGCTGATTAATATGTGTGTAAAATTGAAACACACATAACAAAGGAATAGATCTATAAAATAAATTTTCTTAGAAAAAAAGTCAATTAGAATAAAAAATACGATATAAGCATATCTCAAATATGTAGTTGACGTTTACCTTTATTGAAAAACTCAGTTTCCGTTCTGTGTGTAGGAAGAGTGAATATACGAATGATCAAGAACGTGAGAAATTGCTAGCATAAAAAAGAATGACTATTCATACAAGTTAAAAATTCTTGTTCGTACTCTTGACAAAGTGGTCGTTGTGGTCCTGTAGCGTTATTGGAACAGATGTAATGCGCCTTACGACCTCTCGCCACATCTCTGTTATTCAGATATCAGATATTGTTCTGGTGCATGTACGAAAAAAAAAAACTAAAAGCATGCAGCTAAAAGTTAAAACTAATGTAAATCCTATCTCGTTTCCTATTCACTTTAAATGAGAAAGTATGTACCTGTATAAACCCAGTACATCTCGATGCAAACTTCTTGGCCGCTATGAACATCGTAAGTTTCGGTGTGCAGGACAGAATATTCCCTGTCAGACGCGCGCTTTCCTATATAAAATTACAGCCAAGCCCTATCTATACATACAATAAAGTAGTAGAACCGGGGTGTTTGTACATTTAAATATATGTGATAAAAAAGAAAGGTGGACTACCTAAATATATTGTTAGAATAGAACTGTTTAATAAAGATTGCAAGAGACTTGACAGCAATTATTTTCTCATTTGATATTTGAAACGTAATAACTGTTCTATTTTCATAGAATTAAATGACCAATAAATTCTAGGAACGTAATCACGAAATTTGGCTTTAAATTGTAATTCCTAATGTTAAGATTCGATACATTGAAAGACTGATTAAAATGTAATCTGAGATATGTATAATTTCTTTCAACGAATACATTGCAGTAACGTTGGTATTGTCATTTCAATTAACAAGGTTCATTTCCAAAAAATATAGTTGTATGAATCCATATTGTTAATAAAAAATCATTTAAAATTTAACACCTAAAACTTTATCAATAAATGTTTCTTGCTTAAAACTCCGTCTTAAAAATTGAATTACACAAAAAATTATGAAAATGAAGAAATCTAGTAGGAGTTAAAACATCTTTATTACTTATCAATTCATAGTTGATGGTGTTAAAAGAACTTATAATAGTTTTGACTGATTTCTTCAACATGCCTATAAATGTGTAACATGTAACAATAAATTTAAACTGTCCGAAACCTCACATCGGACACTCAAAAAAAATATATTAATATATTTTATAATGATTTACATACAGCTTCTTTATATAGATTGTTAGAAATAAGTATTTCAGACGGCCTATAAATTACTCTTTTGATACATTTAGCCTGAAAAGGATCATAAAGCTAATTTTAAAATATGCTAAAATAAATAAACCAAGGATATAAGCTGGAAGTGAGCACTAGTTATGCTACAGCCTACCTCGTAGGAGTTAAGGCATGTGTTAATGTATTACCAAATAGCACAAGTTCCTTGTTAAAAGTGGCTGATCTAAATAAACGATCCCAATCTTAATCTTCAATTCGATCTAAATAAATTACTTGTACGCGTATTAAAAATGCTTTATTCTGATTGGTCCATTTACGCGATCAATTTCAAAATCTCTCTCCGGTCATTTCGGATTGCCGTCTCACCGGACTATGAGAGTGAAGGAATAACGAGTGCACCTGTGTATTGCGCACACACTTGTGCACTATAATATCTCCTGCGTACCTGGCTGATCTCCGTTGAGACTGGCCGCCGTGGCCGAAACTGGCTAGGAGGATTACGTTTTTTAGACATGTAAATATGCGTTATGGACATACACATGGGAGCTAAAAAAATGTAATATTAGCACGCATAATGTAGGCAATTTCATAGGATTCTTTGGCTTGCTCCTATAGACGTAATATGCTATCCTTTTCATTATAACTACACAACACAGTTAAAATGTATATTTTTTCTTTATGATCCTTAGCAGTCTATACGAATATTTTGGATATTTATTGTACATTGCGCGTATGTGAATGAAAGTATTTTTTATAATTTTCAAATAAATGTAACATTGGACATATAGAGTTAATTAATGCTTGAGACTTAAATAGGAACTTAAGGCATCTATTCATCCTATTTAGTAGTTTTTAATTGAAGATAATATAATTTATCGTATCTTAGTTTATGATATTATTATACTTACATAAGATATTTGATTTTGATTGTAATAATTTATTGTTTAAAATAGTTTGCTGAAAATGTGGGTATATTAAAATTAATATTTGGCTGTTGATATTTATATTAGTTTAGTTTTTAAACTTATTAAGCAAGGCAATAATAAAACACGGTAAGTGTTACGTGAACCATATTCATATATTCTGGTATTTGTCTTAATAATATATCTGATTTCTTGCTGGGATAAATACATTATCAGTGGTGCCTCGGTGGCGTAGTTGTATTGCGTACGAGTTACGAGTACGATTTGCGCGCTGAGGTCCTGGGTTCGAATCCCGGGTCGGGCCAAATAAACATTGTGACTGGGTTTTTCCATCTTAAAAAAATACTCAGTCGCAGCTCGGAGTCAGGAAGTTGGCGGTGTAATACCCCCGTGCCTCGGAAAGCACGTAAAGCCTTTGGTCCTGCGTCTGATCCCTCTCCGGTCATGTCGGATTGCCGTCTCACCGGACTATGAGAGTGAAGGAATAGCGAGTGCACCTGTGTATTGCGCACACACTTGTGCCCTATAATATCCTCTGCGTACCTGGATGATCTCCGTTGACATTGGCCGTCGTGGCTGCAACTGGCTAAGAGGATTTCATTCATTTCAGTGGTGTAGCGTGGATGGGTAAGTGGGGGGGGGGGGAGGCTCGGGTAGCCGTCTTAGGGGGCGGCAAAATGTGTACAATAAAACTTTGTAAAAAAAATTTTTTTGCAGTGGCTAGGCGTGAATCTTATTTGTTAAAAATATATTTTTTCGCCCTGTTCCTTAGGGCGGAAAAAATTAGTTCCGCCCCTGGCAACATGATCTCATGCTACGCCACTTTACGTTATGTATAGTAATAATAATTATTGCTTAATATTAAAAGACATAAAATGATTATTTGATATCATTTTCGATGTATTTTTCACCAAATTATATGTTAAGTAATGCGAAAAGATTATGGAAAAGTTAGTGCTTTGCTTACGTATCGGGAGCCGGTGCAATGTCTCAAGTCCAAAACATAAGTCATAGATTTTAAGGTTAATTTGTAGAGGATATTTTTCATAATTAAAATATAAAACATGAAGCTGTGTTTGATTTTTTTTTGAGTTTAGTTCTGCAGTCCGAATTTAAACCTATTTCTTGCTCACTCTAGTGCCTTTTCAATGCGATTTGGGCTTAAGTCACGTAAAACTCGATTTTCTGCCCACTTTGAAATTTCTAAATAAAATAACCAGAGTATTCTTCGCAAATTTATTCAGAAAATAAGTAGTACCCTTTGGTCATGTGATTTCTTGTGCCATTTTTTTTGTTAAACACAATACCGTGTCTAAAATCTTAAATCAATTCAGCCAAAATCCTCCAAAAGCATGTATTTTATATCACTCGCGATCTCTGTATTATAAAAAAGGAATCAAATTAAGTGCTACAGTCGGTATATAGAAACCAATTTATAGTCTTACGTTTCGGAGTTTCCAGGTAATAAAAAAAGGGATCCCTTTGGTTCGCCTACTTTTCTTTAAACTATTATTTTTTCGCATAATTGACTTTGCATAATATGCATTGGCATAATAGTACTATCGCATAGTAATATTTTGGCCTACTTCTTTTTTGTCATAATAAGCTATTGGAATAATTTTAGCTCGACTAATTTGTATTAGACTAATACACATTTTGCATAACATGTATTTAGAATAAATTAGGTTAGCGAGGCGAGCGTGTTAGGTGCATATGAACCACCGCACGAGCCGAGCGAGCGAAGCGAGCGTGCCGCGGTAGCGGCCGGCGAGTGCCAGAACCGAATTTAAGTCGTTTCCAACTCAGACAAAACTAAACATGAATGATGCTTATTTATTTCTATGACTTTTGATATTTATGCTTTTTGACGTTAGTCGTTCTGGTGGTTATGCTTTTTGTATTTATGCTTTTTTATTTTATGCTAAAACAATTATGCGTAATGATTATTATGCACATTGGTATTTAGGCTTAAAGCTAAGATGCGTAACAATATTATTACAAAAAAAATATGCAATCCAATAGGGAACCTAAAAAAAAGTTGAAGGAAGGAAGGGTTTGGGATTGGGTTTGGGTTGGGTTTGGTTTAGGATTGGGTTTGGGGATTGGATTTGGTATTGGGTTTGAGATTGGGTTTGGTTTAGGATTGGATTTGGGATTGGGTTTGGGTTGGGTTGCATTAGAATTAGGTTCAGGTGAGGATTAAGTTAGGTTTAGGGTTAGATTTTGTCCTTGACAACCAATGTTATACCCAGATATCGATTTTGAGGTCAATTGGCTTTAAAGCAAAGATATTCTAAATGGTGGAGACTTTTACTAATTTTAACATTCGATCAAGATGAAAATGAATCTAACATCAGAAATATTTTTGAAATTGCAAGAAGAGCAACTATAGATGTCCGTTTTAAAAATTTTGCAGAAAATGCCCAACCGCATATTTATTATTATTATAATATTCGCTCTCTGTTTCGAAAGTATCAACTTACCTTCACCTTTATGTAATAATTATTATAAGTATTACAAACCCAATACCAGTTCGCCCGACTCCGGGATCGACCAAGAGACATCAGCACTGCTGTCATACCATAAATCGTAGTACAGTTACTACGCCGCCGAGGCGCTGGCCTCCGACATCCTATTATTTCGACAACCAAGAATAACATAAACGCTCAATATCGTGTAGGTACGCCTACTGCCATCTAGTGAGCGTTATAGTGCAACTGTACGCCCTCAACTCTCAAGGGCATTAGCGGCACTTAGGGCGATATTAATAAATCAATCTCAAGTTTGAATTACATCTCAAGTAGACAATAATGTATTCAATTATGTCTACTTGAGATGTAATTCAAACTTGAGATTAATTTATTAATACCGCTCTTAGTCTTAAGAATTGGCGTCAGGTAGGTGACTCGTGAAAACTAACCGCCGATTTCAATAAACGATTCCTTTTTAAAACAATGGTGAAAATAGATCAATAAGAATATTTTTTTTTACTTGACTTGTGAGGTGCAATTAGGGCACCCACTTATCGCCATGTATGTTCCGTCCCATGATGTGATAAGAAGCGAACCTATCGCCATATCGAGCACAAATTCCAGACTCTGGGCTGATAGTGATAGTTAATTTTTATGATTGGTTTATTCTTGAGATTGGATCGGAAACTGAGATACGTATCGTTCATTGTAATCGGACGTAGGTACGTCAAATCCTCCTTGCATCATGCGAGAACCGCGCCCCCACATTACAGTTTTATAGGGGAAACTGGAAGAAAAGTCTGTAGGTATTCATAAACTGGCAACACATAATATTATCCGAGACATTGTATTTTACTTGGATTTCTGACCTTGACCTGTCTGATCGTTTTATCTACGCTTTGTGAATATGTGCGTTGTGCAAGTAATTGTGCATTTTAATTGAGTTTTATTAACGCTTTTAGATGATAATCTTGTTTTTTTTCATTATCTCCATATTGTATTCAGATAAACACAGCATTAAGCAGAAAATAGCAGTTGGGGGCACGATCTTATCTGATTACGATTGAAGAAATCTTTTACTAAAGTATAACCAAATTAAATAAATAAATAAACTAAGTTTATATTATGGTTAAGTACATTTAGTATGCAATGCCAAATATTCGCAATATCTGTTATGGAATCGTAAAGCAGTGGCCGTGAATAACACGATGAATAATCCGAAATACAATTGAAATAATTGAAAAGTGGGTAGGTAGATTCGTTTTGTCTTGTCTTATGTCAATATGGTATTGAGCGGATAATTTTTCAGTAGATGACAACTTAGTAAATAAAACCAGTCACGGAGATGTAGAGAAATAAAATTTCTTCGTAATGTTTTATTTTCACTTTAGTATTAGGGTCATTCAGCTCAAAAGTACGCACTTTTTTTTCTATCGTTTACACGCTCAAAAATATAGGGTCCTGATAAACGTTTTAACACTTTATTTAAAGTAAATTTATTCTATTTTCATTATTTAATGAGTTTTTGTACATTGCTTCATCGGTTTTTTTGCAATACATGTTTAAGTGCAGCGGGGGAAATTCGTACTCTTGACCCGTCTGTTTGGGTAAAACTACGCAGAGATGCGGTTAAAGGTTCGCATACTGGGTAAGCTACGCACGCAGGTAAACTACAGGCATATAATTATAATTGTACAAGTACACATGGAATCATATGGAATATGTTTTTAAACTTCCTTTATTCTTGGTACAAATATTGCAAAAATAAACATTAAATGTACACCTATTGTAGGCACCAGAAACATAATTAATTAGACTGTACTAATAATAAACTTTAGTTATTTTTGCAATTTAATGATCACTGTAATTTTAGGAACTCTTGATGTTACTTTTCATTGTAATGAAGTTATAACAGCGTGCGTATTTTTAATCCCGTACTCTTACCCAACAGGGAATATTTTAAACAATCACACGTCAGTTGAGATGCAGTTATTTTTTAGGACAGAATTAATAACTGAAATAAATACTATAATAATCGTGTAAACTTAATATAATCAACAATCTTTTGTAAACTGATGCACCGTCTATCTATAAACTTTTCCCAGCACAAAATAGTTGATAACTAATCAACAAAATCACGTTGATCGCCGTTTTTCGCTAAACAAGTGAGGCTTGGTAAAATAGCTTGTGGGCTCTGACATCATCCCTGACGCACCCTTAATTTAGCCGAAAATGTGTCTGAGCCCCCTCAATAGGTTCCGAGATATTGACCATGCGAAATTTTACCCACTGCGTGCTGTTGCCCCGAATGACCCTAATTTACAGACAAACACGAAAATGAATGTAGTACATACTAGATACGCGGACTTAATGCCGTAGGCATTTTCTACCAGTCAACCTTGGGGTGGTGACGAGATGAACAAGGCAGGTGCATCAAAGTTATCGGAAGCGGTAGGTTTTTTTTTTATATGGCCATCTTCGGCTCATTAGGGACGGCTGCGGGCTTCCTCCGACTCACGTCTAAGTTGTCGTCCGCAACCGCCAAACATATTTAATAATGGACATAAATACTTTACCATAGATATACATATCAATTAATTATAAATATATTTTATGAAGACATAACTTAAAATTAAGAAATAAATATTATGTAGAACACATTCGATATGTAGAATTCATTATCGTCCATTCCATACAGCAATAGTTGTCGTACCCTTGTTTTGAAGGCAAACCGAGTCGTAGACGCTCTGATTTCGAGAGGGAGTGAATTCCATAGAAGTATAGATTGAATAGTGAAAGAAGAGTGAATAAATTCTGAGCTGTGAGGAGGACACTTAAGGAGAAGATTGGTAGATGAGCGAAGGTTTCTATCATGGCTATTGCAAAGGTATTTTTGAAGATAGGTAGGTGGAGTAGGGGAGGTAAGCAAAGAGAATAGACTGGTAAGTGCACGCAAAGATCGGCGCTGTCGTATAGGTAGCCATTTTAATTGGTGTCGATAAGTAGTAATATGATCATATTTACGAAGATCAAAAGCGCCGAGAGCCTAGTTTGCAGTGGAACGGACTGTCGAGACGAATGTCCACAGGTTCAAAACACAATGGCACACACCTCTGACTTTTCTAAAAAGTCATGTGTGTATTCTTTGTGAATTATCGCTCGTTTTAACGGTGAAGGAAACATCGTGAGGAAACCTGTATACCTGAGAAGTTCTCTGAATTTCGAAGGTACCTATGTGAAGTCTGCCAACCCACACTAGGCCAGCGTGGTGGACTATGGGCTTAATCCTCTCAGTTGTAGAGGAGGCCCGTGCTCAGCAGTGGGCAGTATATTATACAGGGCTGGTATGGTATAGTATGGTTACGAAGATTATACACGAATCGAATGCAGACTTACAATAACTTCAATGTAACTTTACAATTATAATAATACGAACCTATGCTGCTAGGCTGACGGACAATGTGTATCGTGATCTGCTTATCTCATTATGTTGTGAGCGTGTTAAGAATCATTGTTTAAACCCTGTGAAATCTTGGACTTGGATAACACGTAAGTAGTTATTTTAATGCTAATTGAATCTGTCCCACTCAAATAAAAGACACTTCTGGATTGTATCATAATTGTCTTCTTTGCTTCCAAAAGTATAAAATGTTGTTGCTTTCTCTCAACGCGCTAGTAGAGGCGGGGATAATTATCCAGCGCCACGAAATTTATTTTTGTTTTGATTCGGAAGTAAGATTTTTTAAGTATTGTACTTGTATAGCTCAATTGGGTTTTTGAAAAAAAAAAAATATTGATTTTTTTTATGTATTTTAAAACTTTATTATTAATAATATTGATATTTAATGCAAAAATCTTAAAAAAAAATTTTGTCAATTAATTATAAACAATTAAAAATTGATGAAATTTAAATAAAAATCACGTGACTATAAACGCGCCATGATTGGTCACCATAGTTGTGACGTCATAATGTTATAGCTATTTAATAACAGTACAGCGTTTACGGCTATTACACGTGACTAGACAATAATATTGAAAATTCATTGCTAAAATACGAGTTGTTAGTTGGTTCCGATTAGCTATGTGTGATGAAGGATTTATTAAGGCAAAGTCTGATAATATTCCTGATGTTGATATATTTATGATTACCGATTTTTTAAAAAATGACGTTCGGTTTAATTCTGCTGAAGTTCGAGGTGCCAAGGCATCAAGGTAAGTCTGTTAATAAATAATATAATAAATGAAAATATTTAAGTATTTATTCTCCATTAGGTACATTAAATATAATTATTTAGTTCATAAATTGTAGAGCATCGCGTGAGAGTTACGGCGACAAAGCTATAGGTTATGTTCAACTAAGTCGTACAAATAATATTTGTATTGTAAAAGGACGGGTATGTCCAGAACACCGAGTTCGGAGTAAAGCTTATTCAGTTACTTTAACTATTAATGAAAAGTCAAAAAAAATTCAGGATGTTCAATGCCATGACTGTGCAGCTTCAGCAGGTAATTTATACTCCTATTAAATTTAAATTTTTTGATGTTGTAAGCAATAATAATCTTTTATATTGTGTCTACAGGTGGTTGCAAACATGCATTAGCATTACTTATGTGGACCCATCGTAGAAGTGAAGATCCGACACCAACAGAAGTCGCTTGCTATTGGAAAAAGTCTCGATTATCAGGCATTGGTACAGTTATAAAATATATTGAAGCAGAAAAACTGACAAAAAAAACCTCTACTACTCCTGTTGAAAATTTTTATTTACTGAACTTTACTTGAATACATAATAATTATTTGATTTGTATACTTAGATAAATAATAATTAATAACAATGATATTAATAAATACTTACATCGAAATGATCTTCACAACAAAAAAAAATCGATTTTGTTTGGGGATTATCACGGTGCACTGCTTGAAACCATTTATTTCGACGTTTGACATCTTGGGGAACATTTAAAAACATTTTGTCAGGAGTTGCCTTTGTAGTATTCGTACATAATGGTACAAAACAAGAACGATAACTTTTGAGGTTCGACATTTTTAATATAAATTTAAATATTTAATAATGACAACAAAATTAAATAGATCAAAACACTGCATTCATTATTTTCCTATCAACTGCATTGAGTGAAAACTAACATTATGACGTCACATGCGTTCGGGTTTGTTCGGGAGTTGTCGGCGTGTCTTCGGTACTGTATTCAAAAATTAATTTTTATTTTGAAATAACTTTTGAATTATTGCAAAAAAAAAAAGAAAAAATAGTTTTGTTATAAAACTAATATATAATCTTTCTATTTATCACAAAAAAATTTTTTTTTCAAAAATCCAATTCTAGTATGATAGCTTATCGTTACGAGTGTGAGTTGCGGTGTGCTCCTTATCTTAATTTTTGTATTATTTTATTGGCAATGACCAGTATAATGTCATTCTTCCTTGCATTTTAGTCACGGCTTTTATTTATTTATTAATAAAGCACTAATACCCTGTTATTCTTCCCATGTGCTAATTTTACAATAAATCAATCCCATATTATATCAACAAAAATAAAATGAACATATCGTAGTATTGACCTGCCTCAATTGAAGACTTACACCGTATTTCAGATAATGTACGTACAACTGATATTACTGGGGTTGGTTTTCGGATTGGTGAAATGTGACCACCACAGCAGGACTAACCAATTGCCCGACCGTTCTACCATCGTCCACCTTTTCGAATGGAAGTGGAATGACATTGCCGATGAGTGCGAAAGATTTCTGGGGCCTAAAGGATATGGCGGAGTACAGGTAATTAGATTTTGAGATTAATGTTTATTTATTATTAGGACATCCAGTAGTTGTAACATTATAACTTAGGTCTAAGTATATGAAAATAATAAACATAAATACACAACATTTTGAGGTGTCACAGCATGCATTGGAAAAATAACACCAGTATAATATTAGCCATATAAACCATATTTTTATTGTGAAATTAAAGTACCAAGTAAATTGAAGACTGCCTCGGTGGCGTAGTTGTTTTACGGTACAACTGCAATGCTGCGGTCTCAGGTTTGAACTTCGATCCCGGGTCGGGCAAAGTTCTATTGAATTTTTTCTACGCACTATCAGCAGTTCTGAATTTCTGCCCGATATTGTGATAGGCTCGGCTCCTATCATATCATGGGACGGAATACGCACATTAAAAAGTGGATGCACCAGTTGCACCTCTCCCTACCCCTTCGGAGATAAAAGGCAAGCCTATCGCCATATCGGGCCAAAATTCCAAACTCCATGCTGATAATGTGTAGAAAAAATTAAAATCACTTCCCCCGACCCGGGGATCGAATCCGAGATCCCAGCATCGCACTCGTACCTAAATACAACTACGCCACCGAGGCATTACTCATTTGCCTGTTTCGTAATATCGTCTAGATTTCCCCGCCATCAGAAAATGCCGTAATCCATCTAGCTGATGGCTCAAGACCGTGGTACGAGAGATATCAAGTGATGTCTTACAGGCTCGTAACCCGGTCTGGAAACGAAGAAGAGTTTGTGAACATGACCAGAAGATGTAATAATGCTGGTGTTAGGTAAGAAAAGTTTTTAATTTTGATCTACTTTTTTGTATTAAATTCTTGGCTCCTTTTAGCAGGATCACATTAGGATTTATGTCTAATGCGAATTAAAATAATCATAACGCGTCAAATACACTGGCTTCATACACTGATATTGTTGCCTAATACGTAAGAAAATTATCGACATAATTCCTGGCGACATCCACAGAAAATTTCTCGTGAATACTAAATTCATGGCGACATGTTAATCAGGGACATAAGTACTTATTTCATTTTAAAGGAGACGATAAAGCAATGATCTCATTTGCTGTAGCTAAGTCAAAAAAACAGATTGAATAAAAATAGTCCGACTTCTTGCTCCCATTTTGTATAGGAAATTTAACCCTTACATTGACAAGAATAAAAAGGGTTGTCTGCTATTCTTGGTCCAACCGCCGCATCTCATGCGTCCTATTTCCCTCCTGTTATTTTTTATTTTTGTTTGCTTGTTGCGAAGATGTACCTCTGCTTATAATTTCGAGATACCAGCTTATACAGTTATTGGATCTGCTATCTGTTATTGTGTGATAAAGTTTGATACTAGTATCAAACTATGACTGATCACTGAGGAAAGTTTCTTTATTGTCAAATTTTTCGAAAATATTTTTTATACCTTTCGTGTCCAGACTGTCCCCCATTCTTTTCCAGGCTAATTAATTTGTTGTCTGTAACTTTTACTACTACAATTACAGAATTTTTAGAGAGATAAGAGAAATCCTACATATTTCATTCATGTTTATTCTTTGGTCCGGGTTCCTATATGAATTTTAATTTTATTCATAATACTCCACAAATTTGGCATAACCATCAGCCCAACACAATATATAAGTACTCACACCATCTTTTAAATTACGTAATATACTTTATCTATTCATTTCTGATGTCTATCGTATTTTCGACAGGTGTTAACGCCTATGAATACACAGAATTTTCTAGAATTCATGTTATCGTATTTGGGGGTAATCATATCCGACTGAAGCGATAATATGTTAATGTTGTATCAGCTTGAGTACGATCGGATTAATATATTGAACTTTTAATTGTTATTCTTTTGTCTACTACCATACTCGTTTTATCTGGATTTGGATGTTATGGGTAGGTAATGTTATCACTACAACGTAATCCACGGAGTGATTAGATATTACGTTTACATATAATATTCTCACTTTTCAATCATATTCAGCGTATTCTGAGAAATTGTTAATCTGAACCTCTCACTGCCGGCTTAATGGCATCCATGGTTGACAGCTGGAGCTGGTGGCTCACTTCTGCGAGATAGTCCTTTCGTAGAAGGAGAGAACCGAGAGTGATTGTGACCCCCCCCCCCCTGCGCCTAAATTGGAAAAGGGCCATACTAGGCGGCACCGTTCATGAGCGATGGCGGAGGACTCGGGAACACTCCACGGTTCTTAATGTGCCGAAGATGAGCACCACCGAGTTTTAGTTGGTATTGCCATACATCCCTATGTACACAGTGTACCAAGTACCCTATGTACCAAATCAAATTGATATAAGATAAGTTAGTCAAGACCCAATTGGCCTCTATCCGCAGCGCCGCCGTGGAGGAGTGGCATACCAGGCTGGAGAGCCCGAATGCGAGCTTGAGGACCGTCCGTAATTAGCCCTCAATTAATATTGGGGGAACCCTGATCATAATTACATACATATACACTCACGCCTTTTATCCTCGAAGGGGTAGGCAGAGGCGCAACTAGTGCACCCACTTTTCGCCATTATTCCGTCCCATGATGTGATAGGGGGCGAGCCTATCGCCATATCGGGCACAAATTCCAGACTCCGAGCTGATACTGAATAGAAAAACTCAATATCACTTTGCCCGACCCGGGGATCGAACCCTAGACCTCAGCACTGCAATCGTAACGTAATACAACCACGCCACCGAGGCAGTCATCATAGGTACAAAAAAAAAATACCCTAAAGCTGGGCTGTAGGGGTAAACATTGCAATTTCTCCCAGGAAACTGAAGAAAATTGCTGAAATTAGGATTTATTTTAAAAAATTCTATGTGTATATTTTGTTCTTCGCTTAACTACACAAGGTATGAGGTCAGGACTTTATTGCGTAGTACGCCTGCAGTAGTTTTGTAATTATGACATTCTTTAGCGATAATGCAATTTGCATCTGCTATCTTAATTACTAATTACCTATTTCCCACAACGGTATCAATTTTATGCATTTTTATCACTGCAATTTGTGTGTTATCGACTGAAATTTCATGGCTATCTACCTTTGTAATTATGTCATTAAGATTTACAATATTTAAATGTATTATCACGGTATTTATGAGTGTTTCTACAAATTCGCTTCAATGCAGTACTTATAATAAGTATAAACATACTATGTTAAATTGAAATTGATGGTATTTGAAGAACCTATTTAGTTCTTCAAATACCACTTATTTCGGTTGCAGACCAAGAACTAGGCTAAGTTGGTTTATTTCTCTCACAGCTAAGAGCACATAGCTTAGTTTACATAGTATGTAGGTACCCAGTACACAACTATAAAAAAATAGCTATACAAACTTAGGTAAAATAACTTACACCCGTGTTCACAATACATGAAGACGCATAGTGCGCAGAGTGTCGGTAATTTCATAGTTTTTAAATAGGGACTAACTTTTTTAAATACGGACTTTAGCCTAGTCTTCGGTCTACAACCCGCAAAGTCCTATTTCCATATATTAGCAAATGGTGCACGTACTACTGTTATAGTAATCTGTGGCTAAACAGATTATGAACTGAAGAATGGCCTATGCCAGCGTTTGGCAATCTTTTGGCACGGAAGGGCCACATAGTGCCAAAATGAGGTAAAGGCGGGTCTTTATTAATGTTAATAGTAAGTACGCCTCAAAGGAAAGGAGGAGGGGGGGGGGGCTCCATGATTGCCGGCCTTACGACCCCAAAACAACCACGGGTCGCAAAGAAGAGGGTCGCGAGGCGTAGGTTGCAGACAGCGGTGTGCTACTATTGATTCCTAATGTATGGTAGTCATTCATTCCAGCTATAGCATTTTTACTAACGGCTGGGAGCAACTGACAATTATATTATTTGATACAGAATTTACGCCGATGTAGTGATCAATCACATGACTGGTAACAACAAGGAAGCCATCGGGACCGGTGGCAGTACTGCTAATTACGATTCCTTCAGCTATCCTTCAGTGCCTTACTCTCGTGACCACTTCCATTTACCTCCGTGCGCAATCGACAACTATAACGATGCGAATCAGGTAATATTTTAAATGTTCATGACGATTGAAGGTAAAAGTAACGTTTGAATCAATATATTTTTAAATATTTCTCATTTTATGTATGATGTCATACAAAGAACTTCGAGGGCTTATTTCAGCGCTTATTTATAAACTCCATTTGTCATATAAATGTGTAAGTCGATATAATACAAAAGTCAATTCAGTTAGTTCAATTCTAATCTATGCCTCTAGATCATCAGCAACCGGTAAAATCGGCCATTAATCTATTCACTAGGCTTAGAATATGGCAAAAAAGCCATTCGTAAGACGATGTTTTATTTTGATGTTTATGATTAATCGAGAGGCCAATACGCCAGACACGTGTTACTCTCTAAACCTCAGAATAAGGACTATAAGCACTTTATTCTATGCTCTAAACCAACCCCAATAAAACGAAACGGAGTAGTGTCGTGTTTTTTTTGCACATTCTAAGCTCACAGGTTGGTTAACAGACGAAGATGAAGTGCAAAAAATAGAAGTCACTATTTATTGCTGGTCCCAATTATAACCGCTGAACAATAAAGAAATTAAGGTTTTTAGGACGTTAGAATCTCGTCTATTAAAGGCAATGATCAAAACCTAGGATATAAATTTAGTTGATTTAAAGACTTGTAGATTCCAATCACGGAGGAAGATTCCAATAAAGACATTCCAACATTCGCAATAGACGTTACAAATTACATCAGGTATATTTCACATGGAAACAAGTACGGATGTGTCAGGTAAAAGGTGTTAAAAGCCAGAATTATACTTAAGAATTTGTCCGAAACGTGATTGTCCATAACATCAACGGTTTTATTGATCGCGGTGTAGCGGGTATCAGGTATTATGAACGATTTGTATTCTGAGTATTCCGAATTTAAACTTGAAAATATTCGTTACTCTGCATATTTTTTGGTAGTATATAACTACTGTTGTGTTGCTGTGTTTTGTGAATTGTTTATTACTATAACATGTATGTATTCGTACGTGTGTATTGTGTGTATTTGTGGCTAATCCTTTTTATTATTATTGATAATACAGCCTTGTGAAATGATTGAGCTCCGTAATAAGTATACAAATATGTTTTAATAATGTTGTTAAATTAAAGATCTCATTTTATTTAGTTATTGACAGTTTCATGGAATTTAGTAATGACTATAAATTTATAAAATATTTTATGTCTATAGCACCCAGTACTTTTAACACACTTTTATTAGTTTCATTTACACATTAACCAGGTTCGCAACTGTCAACTAAAAGGACTTAGAGACTTGAACCAAACCGAGGAATACGTTCGCAACAAAATCCTTCCTTATTTCAATAAATTAATCGATGTTGGTGTAGCGGGTATCAGGTATTTTAAGTGTATTAATCATTCTTATATTTATTACATCTATATTTTTGACACCCATCACTATTTATTTTTATTGTAAAAATGTTTAAAATCACAAGATGCATGTTTGTGTATATTTTTTGAATAACAGGTCAGATTATGCGACCTTGTCGGCTTGAAAGATCTTAATCACGGTAATCCTCATGTGCGTGACAGAATAGTTGATTTCTTTAATCACCTCATTTCGCGCGGTGTTGCTGGTTTCAGGTAATCTATTTAAATATTATTTTCTAATATTATGTGTTTACAATGTATATCACCTCATTGGTCCTGGGCGGGAACTGTGTAATATCTGGAATCGTCGATCCTTCAGAGTTCTTCGATTGGAAGCACCTTCGATTGCCTGGTATTGGAATTTGTCACTAACGTAGTGGTAATACCACCAGAAGTCGCATTATTTCATGGAAAATATTCTTAGTGAAAACTGCGAATACTAGATGCGATCAGCTAACCGATATCAGTCGTGTCAATGACACAAACTTGGCACAGTCAATAGTCATCAAAGCGATAGTCAGTACACCACAAATGTAATGACTGTTATGTTCACAAATTTTTTGGTGAAAACGGGTATTCATACTGGTAGATTCCTTAAACCTTACCCAATCACCTTTTTCAGAATGGATGCAGCAAAACATATATGGCCGAATGACCTCAAAGCGATTTACGACAGACTTCACAATCTGAACACAGACTTTGGTTTTGAACCTAATACTAGACCATATATTTACCAAGAAGTGGCGTACAATGGTAAAGAACCGATCAAGCATTCTGAGTATACTCCTTTAGGAGATGTTACGGAGTTTAGGGTGCGTATGACTTTAACACTACTTAATAAATGGTTAAGACTGTCATGTGATGTGGAATTGCATAATTCAAAACTAACTTTTACTGTGACTTCAATCGCGTTAAATTTAATTATAAAACAAGTTATTCAGGTATAACTAAAAACAGTTTTTAACGATGTTGACTCGTCAAGCCCCGCTACGGACGTCGGCGTCCGAGTATATGGGGTTTCCCCATGCATCTATGTATATAATATAAACGGGGTTTGACGGGTTAAACATTCCCTCAAACTCTTTCCCGAAAAGGTTTGTCAGCTCTCCATCCATTAGTAAAATTATAAGTAGTATCAGAGATTACCCTTTACATTCCAACAATGAAAATTTACCTCTTTGTAATATTGTTGACTAGCTGTTGTTCGCGGCTTCGCCCACGTGTAATGCCTTTCCCGCTACAAAAGTCTAAAACACAGAACTACGCCAGCGCCATCTTCTTATAGAATCAGATAAAAAATATCTATTATTTCCCATGGTTGCCAATTACCCGAATAATAAGTACCCTATGTGTTAATCCAGGACATGACCTACCCGTGGGCTAAGTTTCATCCGAATCCGTTTAGTCGTTTCTGCGTTTACTTCTAACAAACATCAAAACATTTTCAAAAGTTGTCGCGTTTATAATAGTACTAGTATTGCTCCCGGTTCCTTGGGGGCGTTTGAAGAATTCCACCACGGTACCCCCTGCCTGTCGTAGGAAGCGACTAATAGGGACTAGGGGGGGTCGGGTCGGTCGGCACGGGTACTGTCCGCCGCGAGATAGTATGTCCCCCCCCCCGCACAAGAGTTGTCGGGCTGCATTAAGCGGCACCGCGAAGGGGAGGTTGCGGACGACAACTTGGACACTGTCAGAGGAAGCCCGCAGCCGTTCCTAGTGCGCCGAAGAGGAAAAAGGGGGAAAGAATAAAAAGGGATAAAAATATTTTCGCGATAAAAAGTAGCTTATAGCACTCAGGAGTAATGCAGCTTCCTATTAGTGAAAGAATTTTCCGGATCGGTTCTGTAGTTTCTGTCTCCTGAGATTAGAGCATTCAAGCAAAGAAATAAATTCTTTAGCTTTATTTTACCTTGGTATAGATGTAGTAAGATTTTAACGTAAATATTTTTAATATTTATTAAATTAATTAATTAAAGTATAGGGCTATTAGTATAGCGGACGGGTTAAACCTTAATAGAAACATTCTCGGAATAGTCTAAACATTTACAGGAAAGAAAGTAAACACATTTCGAAGGAAGTGAGTTGTAAATAAAGGATAAAGATCGGCACAATGAGATTGCAACTTTATTGTTGAATCACGCATAAATCAATTTGGTTTAACTCTAAAGACGTGACGGGGCATTGTTCTAGATACGCCTTTTAGGTTTACATCTTTCTTACTAAAGACAAGGTTTTTATATTTCCAGATTGGTGTGATAAATTGATTTGTTAATGGTTTGGTTTATATTTCCATTCGTGTTTTTTTTTATTCCGCGACCATTTTATCAGTACCTTAATCTAATAACACTGGTCATGATGTTTCTTTAAGAGAGTATGGATTTACAAAAGCGTTTATTTTCTAATAAAGTTTTAATAGGTGTTAATTTATCCCGAAACATTAATTAATTTTCGATCTCGTATTCATTCTAGGTTGGTTATCAACTAAAGCCGGTATTCCTTGGCAACAATCCTTTGAAATGGCTCGTATCTTGGGGTGAAAGATGGAGTCTGTCACCTAGCGAGAATGTCTTGACGTTTATTGACAACCACGATACCCAAAGGGGCGATGACGTACTTACTTACAAAAATGCTAGGGCTTATAAGGTAAGAACTTGAGAAAAGGAACGTTTAATCCTAAGGGCACATTGGCTCTATGCATTGGTGAGTGGAGTGGCGTTCAGATACATCAGCTACTGGTGTTAGGACTCTCATATGTAAGAGTCCGTCTGGGTGGTTACCACCGCAATGTCTTTTTCTACCGCCAAGCAGCAGTGCACATGCACTGTTGTGTTTCAGTTTGAAGGGCATTGTAGCCAGTGTAACTACAGGACAGGACATAATGAGACTTAACATCTTATGTCTCAGGATGACAAGCGCAGTGGAATGCCACACAGTATTTTGTAACTCAAGGTGCTGAATGGTGTTTCTACTGTTTATGGGTGGTCGTATCGCTTACCATCAGACAAACGGCATGCTCGTCTCGTCATTCGATGCCAAAAAAAATATCTGTTACCAGTAGATAATTTGCTTGGGCTTCATTTACATTAGGGGCCGTCGCACTGATGCCTTACAACAATCATTAATGATTAGACAACAGATAAAACTTATGGCATATCCTATTGATAAGTCTATCGCTAAGATATGTCGGTCTCATACATAATGTAAGTGTTTACGAGTGTTGACAAACAACTTGGCTACGGCTTCACTTGCATTGAAGTCACGTCACAGTGCTAGAATGAGACAATATATTATAGTTATTTTGTATTGACAGCTTTAGTGGCGTAGTTGTATTGCGTACACGATAAGAGTACGATTAGCGCGCTGAAGTCCTGGGTTCGAATCCTGGGTCAGGCCAAAAATATTGTGATTGGGTTTTACCATGTTAAAAGTTACTCAGTCGCTGCTCGGAGTCAGGAAGTTTGCGGTAAGATACCCCCATACCTCGCAAAGCACGTATAGCCGTTAGTCCTGCGCCTGATATATCTCTCACCGGACTATGACAATGAAGGAATAGCTATATTGGGCGCACACCTGTTCACTATAATTCCTCCTGCGTATCTGGCTGATCTCTTTTGAAATTGGCCACCGTCGCCGAAGTCAGCTAGGAAGGGATTGACCGACATCGTACTACCAAACTCCTTCAATAAAGTTTGCTCTAAAATAATTGTTGGTCTAGGCAGCCGTAGCATTCTTGTTGGCCCACCCGTACGGGGAACCTCGTGTGATGAGCAGCTACTTCTTCAACAACTTCCAGCAAGGGCCCCCAAGCGATGCTCAGGGGAATATCAAATCACCGATAATTAATCAGGTAAAGTGATAAGATAATTATATCTTCTAAGGGATAAGTAGGATTGTAATTCGTGAATCATTTCTTGAGCTTATATAAGACCCACAGTGTGCCATATCGGGGATAAATTTCTCCACCGAGCAATATTATATGTTTACTTATAATTAAATTACTATTTTATACCTATTATCTTAAAGAATTTAATTTTATGTCCATTTTGTACCCTTTAACGACTTAACTTTCGGAGAGATTCCTACTGTTGAAATGTTGCTCTACTCAATTTATTCCAAAATAAATGTGACGATTTACTCAAGCAAGTTTTTAATTATCAAATTGTACATAAAAAAATAGTAGTCTCAAGTACACGTTCTACATAATCCAAAAGTAAATTTACTGGCTGGAATCTTGTTTAGTGTCAAGTGGGTACAGTGCAAAATACCTACACCTTTATAATCACAAGTTACATATCATTTTAGGATGACACTTGTGGTAACGGCTTTGTGTGCGAGCACCGCTGGCGTCAGATCTACCAGATGGTAGCCTTTAGGAATACTGTGGGCGACGCTCAGATCAGTAACTGGTGGGACAATGGCCACAATCAGATTGCCTTTAGCAGAGGCAACAGAGGCTTCATTGCCTTCAATGTTGAGGGAAGCATTTTGAATGTTACATTGCAGGTAATGTTCTTTATTTTATACTAGACTTCTGCTCGCGGCTTCGCCCGCGTGAATGAGTTTTTTCGGGATAAAAGTCTCGCTTTATATTTCCCCGCGATAAATTATACATATAAACCTTCCTCTTGAATCACTCTATCTATTAAAAATCCGCATTTAAATTCGTTGCGTAGTTTTAAAGATCAAAGCATACATAGGGACAAACAGCGGGAAGCGACTTTGTTTTATACTATGTAGTGATGACTTCCAACGTATCATCAGTGTGTTTGTCAATATCAAGTAGTGATATCAATTGCCTTTATTCTCCAAAGTTTTGTATTAGTTGTGAATAATTCTCAATCAAATTCCTTTACGGCAAAATCCGGCGTTCCTCAGGGATCACACTTGGGACCTTTATTATTTATAATATTTATAAATGACCTAGTCAACTGCTTATCTGCCTCAAAAGCTTTTCTGTTTGCTGATGACCTAAAAATTGTAAAAACAATCTCAGGAAATTCCGATTGCGACTTGCTTCAAAAAGACATTGACAACATATTCGGTTGGTGTAATGAAAACGGATTGTATCTAAATGTAGATAAGTGTTATCACATATCATTCACGAGGAACACTAAAAATACAGTTAACCATAGATATTATATAGATAATACTCTACTTAATACTGTAACAGACATCCGTGACCTAGGGGTCTACATAGATAGTAAGCTTAATTTTAATATTCACATTACTAATATCACTGCTAAGTCGTACAAAATGTTAGGCTTCATCATGAGAAACGGCAGCCATTTCAAGCGCCCTTCCACAAAGATTGCTTTATATAATTCACTGGTGAGGAGTACTCTGGAGTACTGCTCCCAAGTTTGGTCCCCTCACTATGATGTCCACAAAAACAGAATAGAAAGGATACAAAGAAAATTCATAAATTATTTATCTTACAAAAATTACAGTGCTCATCATGTGACATCCTACAGTAAGCGTCTCGTGTTTTATAAAATGCAGTCATTAACAGTACGCAGAAGTTATCTAGACTTAGTCTTCCTTAACAAGCTTTTAAACTCTGGTATTGACTGTCCACAGCTCCTCAAAAGAATAAACATATCGACTCCGAGTCGGTTACCGAGGCTCTCAGCCTATAAATTATTTAAAGAACCATTCTTTAGAACTAATCTGAGTTACAGTTCGCCACTAACTAGAATGGTGAGAACTTACAATTATTTGCCTAATTGTTATGACATCGACATCTTTTGTGACAAATCAATCACTTTTAAGAGTAAAATTAAACGGAGAGTTTTCCTAAGTAAGTAGCGTCAAAAATTTACTAATCAGTCAATATTACTGTTACTTAAGTAATTCTGGTATACATGTTTTTTGTTTTTTTTTCCTAAACCGTGTTATTATTGTCTTACTCACAAAGATCTGGATTTGAGTTATTGTATTTACCTATTCAAATTTGTTCAAACTTAAATATTAGAATTAACCTATTAACATATATCCAACCAAGTACCTCATAATTTTCCTTTGGAGTAAGTTGTAAATACCTTTAAGAGGTAAGCACACGGCTCTATACCTAACCTAAGATTTTATTTAAGATAGTTGTACTGTGTATTACCTAATGGTGTTTCGAAATAAAATAAATAAATAAATAAATTACTCTGGTTGTTCTTGGTACGGTAAAATAACTAGGTATGCCATGATCAGAGAGTGATAAAATAAAAATAAATACTACTCAATTACTTTTCGATTATCAATTGCGAGGTTCAAACTAAATATTTCACCAAATTTGATAGATTTTCTTCATATTTTTGTTTCCCTCTCTGAATATTTGCAGGTACTATAAATTTGATTACACATAATATATTTAGGTATATCCGAATTTGGCAAACTCCGGATGACAAATTGACAAATGGTGAATTTTCGCCACTCTGATTTTCATTTATTTGTAGACTGGATTACCACAAGGTTATTACTGTGACGTAATAAGTGGTAAAAGAGACGGAAAGAATTGCACGGGAAGAAAAATAACAGTGAACGCTGACGGAAACGCTCAAATCGAACTGGCCGGCAATGCTGAGGATATGATCCTGGCGATCCACATTGGAATAGAGGTTTCTATATTAAATACTACACTACGCGCTTTAGCTATAGATACTAAAGCACGTTTATGGGACAAATAGTGCTAAATTCCTGGGGTGAACTTCTTATGTCATAGCCCTTGTTCAAAGAATTATTCGTTTCTTCACCGACTAGCAGCTATTGTACCTGTTTGTATATAATTTAGCTAACACTGCAAAAACGTTTTTATTTACATATTTAAAATTTCTTTTGCCTTGCAGTCGTCGCTGTTGCTTACAGAGCGAAAATCTGTTATGTCATATCCTCTAATGTTCGGCCGTTGAAAAATACACTCCTAACAGCTTGCTCTACTGTCTAATATAACTTCTTTCTTCATGCTGCAATCCGATAATACATATGGTATATATAATCAGCGCTTAAATGTATTATTTTGTTTCTATCGATTTATAAGTTTTTTTGCGGTAGGCAGCGGCTTAGATGTGCGCTTGGCATTGCTGACGTCTATTGACGGTAACCACTTACCATCAGGTGGGCCGTTAGCTCGTCTGCCTTCGAAGGCAATAAAAAAAATCGAATAAGTTCCTTGGGTTTCATTCCTAAAAAACGATGCCGTCTTTCGATATTTCCTTCTGTTTTTATATAAATCTAATTCGGGGTGTGCACAAAACTCTTGTAACTCATGTTGCACGGATGGTGTTAAGTCAAATATTATATCTTTATAAACTGCGAAATTATCAATATCATCTACTTTTCCCCTTCATATCTGATATTTACATGTGATCCTTTGAATATATCAAATATTTTAAACCTGAGTGGTTATTTTCTTTTTAAATGTCTCGTGACTGTAAATTTTAAATAAAAAATTGCCGTGATTTAGCTGTAAGTAGCTCTTAGGGTCCTACCAATGAACAATTTAAAGCCTTTAAGACTGGCCGCTTGCCTAATATCAACCTACTTTGAGTCTACAATATTTTTTTCTAATATCCAGTCCAGGAATCGAACCCGGGATTTCCCATTCAAGCTGTCGCTAGACCAAAGGAGAGTCTCGTAAAATGATTTCGGCAAATCATTGGAATATAATATTAGTCAGGTACCACGATGGTACTGTTAAAAGGCCACATTTCTATCAAATTCATTCAGCGGTTTCGGTGTTTACGTCTAAAAATATAAAATTTCAAATACCCAAACTTCTTCACAAATTTTCTCATCTACAATATTAGTAAGAATTAACATTAATATATTTTCTCTTTCAGTCATCGCTATAGCTTGCGGAGAGAAAATTTCATATAGATTTTTCGGTATTTAGTATCGGAAAATAATATTACCAAAACGATTAACATCATCAAACTTTTGTTATTCATATCTGCAACTCTTTATGGTAAACAAATATATTAAATCAGTCTATTGTTTGGTTCAAATCTTTAGTATTTATAACTTCTATACCTAGAACCTTAGTTTTCACTAAAATTAACTGAAGTCCTAGCAAAAACTAATTTCAAGTTGGTTTGGTTAACAGTACCTATAAGTAAATGTTATCCGTCAGTAAACTGTATTTAGTAGCTACATTCATATATATATATATATATATACACTCACGCCTATTATCCCCGAATGGGTAGGCAGAGGCGCAACTAGTACACCCACTTTTCGCCATTATTCCGTCCCATGATGTGATACGGGGCGAGCCTATCGCTATGTCGGGCACAAATTCTAGACTCCGGGCTGATACTGAATAGAAAAACTCAATATCACTTTGCCCGACCCGGGAATCGATCCAGAGACCTCAGCATTGCAGTCGTACCATTATACAACTACGCCACCGAGGTAGTCTAATTAATATTTAGTAACTAATGTAATTATATTTAATTACTAGCATTTGCCCGCGGCTCCGCCCGCATTTAAAGAGTTTTCCCGGATAAATATTTTCCCAGGATAAAAATTATAGCACTCAGAAGTAATGTAGCTTCCTATTAGTAAAATAATTATTGAAATCAGTTTAGAAGTTCCTGAGATTAGCGCATTCAACCAAACTCTTCAGCTTCATAATTACAAAATGAAGTAAAATAAACTGCCTCGGTGGCGTAGTTGTATTAAGGTACGACTACAATGCTGAGGTCTCGGGTTCGCTTCCCGGGTCGGGCAAAGTGATATTGAGTTTTTATATTCAGTATCAGCTCGGAGTCTGGAATTTGTGCCCGATAGGCTCGCCCCCTATCACATCATGGGACGGAATAACGGCGAAAAGTGGGTGCACTAGTTGCGCCTCTGCCTACCCCTTCGGGGATAACAGGCGTGAGTGTATGTGTATGTGTATGTGTGTGTGTGTGTAAGTAAAATAAACAAATACTTTTAAGATTTATGATAAGGGTATTAGACGGTTTCTTGTCAATTGTGTTCTAATTGCGGAGGGATGTCGCTTCTCTAAGTGTGTTCTACCGTCTGTATCATGGCGAATGCTCTGAAGAATTGTTTAATCTGATCCCCTCCTCTCCTTTCCTCGGCAGAACCACGCGTGCTGGCATGCGAAGCCACAGCTTGATGGTTATAACCATCTCGGCCCGAACCAATAGGTTCGCCAAATCTTTTATTTGCCGCACCATCAAGCTTTGGAATAGTTTACCGGCGCATGTGTTCCCTCCTTCCTATAATCCTGGGTCCTTCCGCCGTAGCGTGAAGAATCAGCTCAGTAGGCCGGCGTGATTGTGTCGAATGGCATGAGATAACCATCTGCTGCCATTCGATACTCTATTTGGACGGCATCGCGCTTACCATCCGGTGAGGTGCAGTCACTTTGCCGTGTCCGAATAAAAAGAAATAATAATAATACAGTTCATCTAGTTGTTTTCGATAGCATTATATTTTAAAGATTTAAATCATTGGACCTTAGAAATTCACGAATGGAGCGTGAACCACCGTCGTAAAAAACCCTTATAATTTACACTTTATTATTAGTGTCAGGTACTTGCTAAAACAGTCTTATGAAGTTCATAATTAGTGGATTGGACTTTGTATATTGTATTTTTAGTTGTCACAAATTATCTTAAAATTAAAGTTCAAGAAAATATTATCGGTTATACTTCTTTATCGATTAAAATATCGCGATGTTGATAATAACTTCTGATATGTATCATTTGATTATTGTCTGAGGTCTCGGCTAATTCATTTTTTTCTTTTCAGTCGTCGTTACTGCTTTCGGATCGATTTAATGTGCACGTATCATTAATTCACATTGGAAAATGATCCTTAATGACTTATTCCCTACGACATTGACACCGCTTCTATTTCATTCGGCTTCGACTCTATATTATACTTAAATGAAATATATTTAATAAGCATTTCAATGAGTATTATTTTCCTCTTTAACGTCATGAAAACTAATATTTTTAATGAAATCAGACTTTTGTCACTCACATATCATCGACCAGGGATGTTTATCTTTTATCGATAAAAAATGCCTCGTATGCAAACTTGCTAGTTTTTTAGATAATTACAGTTGAATGAGGAGACACTCTGCTCGCCTATTAGCGATACAACCGCCCATAAACAGTAGAGAAAATTTTTGTGAAATTCAAATTATTCAGACTGCCTCGGTGGCGTATTTGTATTATGGTACGACTGCAATGCTGAGGTCTCGGGTTCGATCACCGGGTCAGGCAAAGTGATATTGAGTTTTTCTATTCAGTATCAGCTCGGAATCTAGAATCTGTGTCCGATATGGCGATAGGCTCGCCCCCTATCACATCATGGGATGGAATAACGCCGAAAAGTGGGTGCACTAGTTGCGCCTCTGTCTACCCCTTCGGGGATAACAGGCGTGAGTGTGTGTGTGTGTCTGCGCACGTCACCCTGAGACATAATCTCATAATGCCCAGTAATTACATTGGTAATTAATCTACTTCTCACTTAGGGAGGATAAGTAAAAATACCTACATAGATAAAATATTGCAGGAAAATGAAAATGATAAAAATTAAGAGAGTACCTGGGTAGGTATATTATAATTGTAAATAGACAGTAGAAATGTAGGTAGGTAGATATTAGGTTCAGAACGGGGAAATCCCGTTCCCGAAAGTACCGGGATTTCCCGGTTAGTTTGATGGTCAAAAAGACCGGAAATTTAAATTTTGATTCCCGGTTTTTTCGGTACTCTATATCGCCATTAAAAAAATGTTTGTAATGCGGTTTAATGTCCCTGTTATACTTTATTTCACACTCTTTTCAAAATTGCAGTGTGTCAAGCGTAACAAGCACATCATAAGGGGTCAAGATTATCTTACTAATATATGAATTCGGAAGTTTGAATTTATCCCCTTTGGATGTTTGGGTATCTGGATGTTTGTAAGTAATAACAAATTACCGCCGAAACTACTGAACGTCGTCATCGTCTTCAGGCTTTAAGTTCCCTGCCGAACAAAGGCATCCCATAAAGATTTCGATATTACCTGCTAGAAGCGTGCAGGGCTGCAGGCCGCCACTAACAGGTTAGCAAGTTCGCGCGAGTTCCTACTATTTTTACGTCCTCTGTTGACCATATGAGTAGAAATCCAACGCTGCGTTTGCTGGTAAATGTGCCCTGTCCTATGGGCTATGTCGGCGACATTAGTTGTTCTACGGACGTCCTCATTTCTAAATTGATCGCGTAGAAATACACCGAGCATAGCTCTCTCTATAGCTCGCCGAATGATTGTCAGCCGTCTCTGGCGCCCACAGTCAGAGACCGCGTCTCAGGGCCGTGTGTCGTTACTCGTTACTGGAAACACACATAGAGCAAAGACGAGCCACGAGGTATTTTAGACGAGAAGACATTGCTTAATTTCCTAATGTTGTCCAAATAAGCTGGATCCAACGATCGACTTCTCTTTAAAAGTTAGACGTGTCAAACTGGACCACTCGTCCTCAATAAACGTATTCGTGGACAACATTGAAAGTTGAGTTTCAAGAAAATTCAGAGATGTGTGCCCTTGGGTTTTGAACCTGCGGGCGTTCGTCTCGGTAGTCCGTTTGACTCCCAACTAGGCTATCGCCACTTCCTCAATAACTTACTTACACTTACCTGGAGTTTGATATCTAACTCCACAGTAAAAGTTACGCTGTTACTTCTTCTTTAGCCTCTAGAAGGCCACTCCTGAACAGACCTCCCCCAAAGACTTCCAGACCAACCTGTCAGAACCGAGCTATGGAGAGGGCAATGCTCGATGTTTCTCTAAATTTGTGTTGGTTCCGGAAACTCTAGTAGATATATACTTTCCTATGTATATTTATTATTAGATAGTACAGCAGCTGTGTATTATTAATACTCTATCGATATTATTGAAATGCAAAATTCAATGATGTTTTTTAACATTTATCGAAGATTATAGTAATTATATCGACAATGATGGATAGCATCAAATACTGTGCTTCTATCGATTACTATATAAACAGTTGTCGGTAGGAGGGCGTAATCAGATAGATTTTGTTGCCATTGCTAATAAGGACATCTCTATAACAAAATGAGGTGAGTTAATTTTTAAGCTATTGCATAGTTTTTACCGCGGGCCTTGAGCGTGGAGACCGAATCCAGAAATTCCGTAACGAGCCCCCCTGCCACCCCTCACTATTTTCAACTCTATCACAACCATGTAGAGTGTAAAATTCCATAAGTAAATTTAATATCGCAGTCTTGTAAGAATACAATATGTAAGAGGATATGGGCTGAATGTTAAACGATAAAAGGACGAAATTACCGTGTATTTAAAAATTGTTCCAGTCAGTGAAACGTATCGAAATGTCAAACGTGCGTAGTTGATGAGAATGTCCCCGTGGCGAAATGACGTTATTCTAAGTTTGAATTTTTAAAAAGTTTTTATTTTATATATGTTCAAAGTGGTTATAAATATTAGAATTGCCTGCTTAGAGTTTCGGAGTTAGGGCACGAGTGAAATTTGGATAATAGAGAATAATGAAATAAATATTTTTAACTAGCTTTTGCCCGCGGCTCCGCCCGCATTAAAAAGTTTTTCCGGGATAAAAGTCCCGGTTTATACTTTCCCGGGATAAAAAGTAGCCTATGTGTTAATCCAGGACATGATCTACCCGTGTGCCAAATTTCAACGAAATCCGTTCAGTAGTTTTTGCGTGAAAGAGGAACAAACATCCTTACATCCATACATCCAAACATCCAAACATCCAAACATCCATACATTCTTACAAACTTTCGCCTTTATAATATTAGTAGGATTACATAAGTTAATAAAAAATGCTATGCAATAGCTTTATCGCGGCAGTCTCCGAGTGCCGCACGACTTTTTTTTATCTGATTTTGAAATTGATTAAGTCAACGCCAACACATCTTAAGGGTAATATTTATTCTAAAAAGTGAAGAAACTGTTAAATCCTTGTAAATGATGAGATAGGGGTCAAATGAGGAAAAATGTAATCTAGTTACTTTTCAATAAATTAAATGTTGATTAATCTCAGAATCAAAGTTCGAACAATCGTTTCACAGGTGTGTGATGAGGAGCTCCTTTAGTGAATGCCGTAATACTAAAGGAGCAATAAAAGTACGCGAAAGATATAGGGCAGTAAATCGTGTGGCTAGTAGGCTAAGAATTTATTAGCTGCCTATAAATCTAATCTCGATTTTGGTAATACATACACCACTGTTGGTACGTTGTACGTACCAATTTTGGTGAAAAATGCGATTCTGAATAAAATTAGACCCCCAATTTTTATTAAGATTAGAATAAGATCTAGAAAACGATCGTACCGGCGTTATATTGGTTATAGCTACTTCACGTTTGGTAGATAGTAGATGAACTGAATGTTCATTAAGTATTTTTATTTGTGATCAATCGATTTATTTGTGAAGCAAGAAAAAGGTCTTACTGACATATTGATACTACACACATTATCATAGCTGGAAAAACCGATGGCGAAATGTGTTTTCCGTTAAGTATTTTGCCATTTTTAAGAAGTACGTTTGTTGCACATAAGTAATTATAGTCTAATGAGCAGTTGAACCCTGCTGGGAGTCAGCGGTTAGAACCTAGATTCACGGGCTCGTACCTCTGACATTTCGAAGTTACGTGTTAGTTAATTGCCTTGCTGTGAAGTATTCCAGAATCGAGAATTTCAGAAGTATGTGAAATCCAAACAACATTAGACCAGCATGGCAGTCGAAAGACCTAAACCCCAATGGTAAAGACCTAGCAAAGGAGCAGTATTATATTAATATAGGCCTGAATCCCATGGCCCCGTTGGTCAACATCCATACCGAGCTGATATTAGTAGGCATTCTATGTGTTTTTAAGGATGATCCTGTCCATCCTCCTGCTATCGGCCGCGACTTTGGCCGTAGCCTTCAAAAACCCCTACTATGCATCGGGGCGCACGACTATGGTCCATCTGTTCGAGTGGAAGTGGGATGACATTGCGGCTGAATGCGAGAGATTCCTCGGTCCAAGAGGATTCGGTGGTGTTCAGGTATCATATAGCCCCTATAATATAAAATAAATTAACACCTGTCCTAGAATGCGTAGGTTAAGCATCTAGTGCATTTACATTGCGTGGATATCAATCCACATTTCTTGAAACTTATATTATCAAGATGTATCACAGATAATCAGCCTTGAAAAATAAATTGAGATATAGCCATGAATCTAAATAAGAAACTTATAAACACCATAGGTAATAATGAAAATAGTTGACTCATGCTACATAAAAGTAGATAGACAATTATTACGTGTTAAAACAACAATATCTGTTAATTCTTGTTAAGATTTCCCCACCCAATGAGAACCTGGTGATCTGGTCTCAAAATCGGCCATGGTGGGAGCGTTACCAGCCGATATCCTACCGCCTGGTGACAAGGTCCGGCAACGAACAGCAGTTCGCTAGCATGGTGCGTCGCTGCAACAATGTTGGAGTCAGGTTGGTTTCTTCTTAGTAGAGTTCATATGTTTGAATGAATTTATATTAATTATGGTCCAGAAAGATCTAAAGCATGTTTCTTAACATACTTCTAATTTTATTGATAATATTGCTGCTGTAGGTAATGCTTTTATGGAAGACTTATAACAAAACTAGCTTTTGCCCGCGGCTCCGCCCGCGTTAAAAAGTTTTTCCGGGATAAAAGTCCCGCTTTTTATTTTCCCGGGATAAAATGTAGCCTATATGTTAGTCCAAGACATGATCTACCCATATGCCAAATTTCATCGAAATCCGTTCAGTGGTTTTTGCGTGAAAGAGTAACAAACATCCATACATCCATACATACTTACAAACTTTCGCCTTTATAATACTACTACTAGTATTATAAAGCCGAAAGTCCTACGACTAGTAGGACTAGTAGGATAATAGAGATAATGAAAAAAATTGTTATTATCTAGTAATTTGACAATAGATAGATAGAGTGTAAATGTTTTTTGACATCAAATCATGTTTCATAATCTGAAATCAAGTAATTTTCATCTTTCGTTTATTGTTTTAAATTTTGTTTTTTTTTGTCATATGGTTAGATTTAGATTACTAGTTACTTCTTTTTGCCCAAGGGCTATAAAGTTTTGTTCTTTTATAATATATCCTTACAAAACCTTCCTTAGAATTTACGTTGACGCCATCATCAACCACATGACCGGCACATGGAACGAGAACGTTGGTACTGGAGGCAGCACCGCCAACTTTGGTGACTGGCACTACCCGGCTGTGCCTTATGGCAGAAATGACTTCAACTGGCCCAACTGCGTCATCCAAGGCAACGACTATGCCTGCTGTGCTGATAGGGTAAGAAATGAGAAATAATTTATTTTTTATATGGGTTCCGAACAGTGACCCCACTCATGTAAGTGGAGTAAGATCCAGATGAGTGTTGATTGTCATAAGATCACTTCACGTCTGTCAACACGATTATTCTGTTCAGTTAGACACAGGCTAATTCCGGAACCCGACAAACTTACGTGGGTCGCGATGGGGGGATATACCTTGTACGTTTGTTGCTATTGGGATAGTTACAACCTAGTTACCACCAATATAGCACACACACCTTTACGCCTTTTATCCCCGAAGGGGTAGGCGGAGGCGCAATGCGTATTCCGTCCCATGATGTGATAGGGGCGCGCCTATCGCCATATCGGGCACAAATTCCAGACTCCAGATTGATAGTGAGTAGAAAATCCCAAAATTACTTTGCCCGACCCGGGGATCGAACCCGAGCATCGCAGTCGTTCCTAAATACAACCTACTCAATATCAATTCTAAATGTTGTTTATTTTGTGTCACCAGGTGCGTAACTGCGAATTGTCTGGGCTCAAGGACTTGAACCAGGGCACGGAATACGTACGAACAATGATCGTCGACTATATGAACCGACTCATCGATATGGGTGTTGCTGGATTCAGGTATTTCCCCTATTCGTATTTCAATGCCTAGCTCATTATTTTCTAGGCTACTTTCAGAACTATATTGTAGGATTGTCGTAACACTGTATACATGAACGATTTTTCAATATTTTCAGTAGTACCTATTCGTTGTTATAATATGTAAAATAAGTATATTTTTTATTGGAGCCATACTGGCCAGCTTAACTTGTCCAAACTATAGAGGTTGATTGACGTATTACAACACGTTCCTTTTCACCCACTGACGTCTATTATACTAGTACGCAGTATAATAGAAGTCAGTGTTTTCACCTCACTTTCATTTCGTAGTCATTATTAAAAATCGATATTAATTAAAATGAAAACGTTGCAGTGACCCTTCTTTGGTATCTTTTTTATAATGTTCGTCACAAAATATTGATATTATATCGTCATAATTCCTATTCCATGCTATGGAAAAAAAATCAAATATTTGATTGATTTGGTATTAATTTCTGTCGTTCCTATCAGAATTGACGCCGCTAAACACATGTGGCCAGGTGACCTTCGCGTCATTTACGACCGTCTACGTAACCTCAACACCGATCACGGCTTCCCATCTGGCGCTCGTCCCTACATCTACCAAGAAGTTATCGATCTTGGCGGTGAAGCCGTCAGGCGCGAAGAATACACTCCTCTTGCAGCCGTCACTGAATTCCGTTTCGGTATGGAACTAAGCCGCGCCTTCCGAAGAGGGAACCAGCTAAGATGGCTAGTCAACTGGGGTACTGCTTGGGGTCTTCTTGCTTCTGCCGATTCTCTGACTTTCATCGATAACCACGATAACCAGAGAGGTCACGGTGCTGGTGGAGACATCTTGACGCACAAACAAGCCAAGGAGTACAAAGGAGCTATCGCGTTCATGTTGGCCCATCCTTATGGAAAGCCGCAATTGATGAGCAGCTTTTCCTTCCACAATACTGAAGCCGGACCTCCGATGGACAACAGTGGCAACATCATCTCACCTTCTATTAACTCTGTAAGCATTAGTAATAAAAATGGTACTTTTTTGTGGGTGCATATTGCATTGAACGAATATAGAATCTGTGATTCACATCTCTACACTCGTTCCGTTTTTACGTAGTGTTATTGTATCTGGTGAGTATCTTTTGAAATGCTCATTTGTTTTAAAGTATAGTCAGCAGCATAAGTAGCTGCACAAATACAAAATTTCAAAGTGCCTACATATTTTTGTGTTCCTACTAATCTTATTTTTCTCTTCACAAAAATAAAATGAAAGAGATTTGCTTTACTTCAAACAATGAAAAAAATATTTCAGTTTAACTTAACGCGTATATGGGCGATATGAAATTTTTTTTTTTTCAGAAACTTATGCTGGTGTATGTACAATGAATATGTTAATTATTAGGTATGTAACTAACCGTCTCAGCTTCGCTTCGGTAGCAGACCATAATATGCTTTCATTTTTTTTCTGTCGTATCTGTTTTAGCGCGCTTCATTTTCCGAGCTAAGAAGTAGCTACGTCATGTCCTTAGTCTCAAACTATCTGAATACTTATCTGTTCAAGGCTCCGGTTCCGGAAAAGATCCGGTTTATATTTTTCCAGGATAAAAAGTAGCCTATGTTTTTCCCAGGGCCTCAAACTATCTGCATAATACATTGCTCACGGTTTTAACAACTTGTATTATATAACACTGCTAGAATAGCTAAACGACGTCGGATCGCATCAGATTAATGCCATTGATTTTCAATTTATTTTCTAAATTTTTTACTAAAATTTCATGTTACTGCTTATTGATTTTTGCTGCTACTACTAGACATTGTCTAAATCTATACTTATGTTATAAAGCTGAAGAATTTGTTTGGTTAAACGCGCCACTCTCACGAACTACTGAACCGGTTTTGAATATTCTTACATACATACATATACATATACACTCACGCCTGTTATCCCCGAAGGGGTAGGCAGAGGCGCAACTAGTGCACCCACTTTTCGCCGTAATTCCGTCCCATGATGTGATAGGGGGCGAGCCTATCACCATATCGGGCACAAATTCCAGACTCCGGGCTGATACTGAATAGAAAAACTCAATATCACTTTGCCCGACCCGGGGATCGAACCCGAGACCTCAGCTTTGCAGTCGTACTGTAATACAACTACGCCACCGAGGCAGTCATATTGAATATTCTTTCACTAATAGTATTACTCCTGAGTGCTATAGGCTACTTTTTATCCTGGGGAATACTATATCCTGGAATTTTTTTTTAACTTAGAGAGCCACAAGTAATACTAATCACTGATAAACGAAAGCTATCGTATAAATAGAAGACGTTAAACAATGAAAGTAGGTAAAATGACCTTCGTATCTACAGGACAACACTTGCGGTAACGGCTGGGTGTGCGAACACAGATGGCGTCAGATCTACCAGATGGTAGCCTTCAGGAACACGGCGGGCGACACCGCCGTCACCAACTGGTGGGACAATAGCGGTAACCAGATCGCCTTCTGCCGCGGCGCGCAGGGCTTTGTCGCGTTCAACAATGAGAACTGGGACTTAAACCAGAGTTTGCAGGTTTGTTCTTTTGTGTTAGGACAATTCTGGGGGCACAACCAAGTCACTGCTTACCGGATGAGATACTTGAGTGTATCAAATAATGTTCAATGGGCTTAGAATATGGAAATAAAACGCATTACGTAACTCTTTAAACGATGTTTAATTTTGATGTTTGTGATTGATCGAGAGACGTGTTAGTCTCTCAACCAATCCCAATGAAACGTAACGGAGTCGTGTTTTTACCACTTTCTAAGCCCACTGCTATCATTACTTGAATAAATAGTGTTTGTATATTGATACTCAACATTTGTTGAGGTTTCATTTGTAAGGATTTTTTTATATTGTACTTCTCAACTTATACATACAGTAGCAATGTATTGAGAAGTTAAATTCAAACATTAATAAACATTGTCTTTTATGGCCGTCTAGCAATAGTTTGAAATATACGTAGCCATAATTCGTAACTCATCTATCTGATTGGATCGCACCAGTTCAACAGTACTAACTTCGGTAAAATTAAATTTTAAAAAAGGACCTTCTCGTATAAGCTGTACATATAATTTTCGGTTGAAATCATTACATCAACTTGACCAGTTTGATTTCTTTATACCACTGTCTTATTACTTGTGATATATACTATTTTCCTATAATATTACTATCATCAACTTATTTCCAGACTTGTCTCCCCGCTGGCACGTACTGTGACGTCATATCCGGCGAGAAAAGCGGAAACCGCTGCACCGGCAAGTCTGTTGTCGTAGGCAATGATGGACGCGCCCAGATTTATATCGGAGCCCAAGATTATGACATGGTCCTTGCCATCCATAGGGGTGATGAAGTGAGTAATTCTGTTTTTTCTTTTTATGAGTCCATAGAAAATGCTATTGATATTCAACTTAACTAAAAAAATAAGATTGAGGTTGCCATGCTTGAAAATGTGTGTTGATTTAACATTGCCGGGAATAAAAACTGATTGAAGATGGCTTTTGGAGTCAGTCTTGAAAGATTCTTGGTTTTATGTCTTAGTAAAGAAGAGAGACGGTTAAAGTATACTTGCTCTTTGCAATTGATCTTTTGTCACAATGATTTAGGAAATCTAAAATGAAAATAAGACCATATTATATTATCAATAACTCCATAACTTGAACTAACAATTATTTTCTGTTATTTAATAACTTATTTATCTTTCAGTCAAGATTATAAAGAAGTCTGAAGAAGAAAATCCATGAAGACTTAAAATCAGTGTGATATTGTTTGTATATAGGTACATGTATATTTAAATAAAAAAACGTCAATAAATAATGGTTCATTAATTAAACATGTATTATTTAATTTAAAAAGCATAAAATACAACTATAAATGCTCTATGACGAAAAACGAATAGGTATAGGATAATTTCTATACTTGTATGTGTTTATTTATTTATTTATTTAAAAGGTACATCAACAGTACATGTATATTCCATACTAAATACACTTTACTTAGGATTAAGACTAATACATGCACCAATTACAGATGTACACACATATGTGTTTGCAGCTCTACATGTTTTTATTTTTTTTATGCCATCGAATGACGAAACGAGCATGTCGTTCGCCTTATGGTAAGCGATACGACCACCCATAAACAGTAGAAACACCATCCAGCACCTTGAGTTACAAAGTACTGTGTGGCATTCCACTGCGCTCGTCATCCTAATACAAAAGATGTTAAGTCTCACTATGTCCTGTAGTTACACTGGCTACAATGTCCTTCAAACCGAAACAGAACAGTGCATGCACACTGCTGCTTGGCGGTAGAAATAGACATTGCGTTGGTCCTACCCATGAGACTCCTACCACCAGTCGATAATACTGGATAAGTGGCTAATATCAAAAAATAAACCAACACATCATCCCCTAATCCCCGAAGGGGATGGCAGAGGTGCAATAGGGTAGCCACTTTTTGCAGTGTATCTGTGAACATGGGACTGACCCATCACCCATGATAGAGGACGAGCCTATCACCGTAATGGATACAAATTCCAGATTCCGGGATGATACTAAGCAGAACACCCAAAATCATTCCGCCCGATCCAGGATTCGAATCCGGAACTTCAGAGTGGTGTCCTGCCGTAAACGCAATACAACTAAGACAATCGGAGATAATATACCTTCCTATTACGAAAGAACTATCGTAATCAGACCAGTACATTCACAAATTGTCCTATACATTCCAACTTAGAAACTTTCCCGCATTCGACTGTTTCTTTTTCAAGATTCCATAAAAATATAAAATCATTATTCAGGCACTACATGGTCATTAACATGTATAAAAAAGATCATAATATAAAATTAGAAACTTTACTTCTTTATAACATTAATATAAGTACAAAACGCATGACCATTGATCTAATACACTACGAATGCATCCTCTTTAAAGACGTCAGATGTATATTAAAAGTTGTCTTAGTATGAGTATAAAATAATACCGTAAGAACTGTTTAAAGTATTCGACACTAAAACACCTCGGCTCTTGAATATCAACCCACGCACTAATCAGTAGTTTTGTGTATAGCAAAGGTCAAACAAATTAACCAGCAGTTATACTAAAATTAGACATATCAAGGCGTATATAAAGGCGTAAGGTTGAACTTCTGACTATTCTTTGCGGCAGAGCTACATAGATCTAGGCAGAGGTGCAAACTGGGCATTCAATTTTCACTAAGTGATGTGATACGTGTGAGCCCAGGGATATGCGAGCACAAAATTCAAACTGATACTGAGCAGGAAACCCCAATATCACTTTGCCTAATCCGGGTTTCGAACGTGGAACCTCATAGTGGTGTCTTGTCGAGCATGTAATTCATCCACGCCGCCGAGGCAGTTAGCAAATTCAAATTACATTTCTATACTAAAAACTAATAACGTCGGTTACTTGTAAAAAAAAATATTTGTTCGAAACAATATGTGGAGTAGGAAGGTAGATAAATCAGTTAGTATGAGAGCTGTATATAAAGGCAGCTAAACTTTTGATGCAGAGCAGTCTCAAGCATATTGTGATTAGTAATATTTTGAGTTGCTGAACAAGCGTAGTTAAGTCTGAATTGAAGTGATAATTTTAATTATTCTGAGACTTCATAGTAGTGAATTTTTAACAAAATATCGTGCACATGGATTTTGAGTATATCAATATTTGTGTATAATTGTTTTGTTTAAAATTATATCACTGATATGATAGAGGGCGAGCCTATCGCCATATTTGGCACAAATTCCAGACTCCGGGCTCAGCATAGGGTCCTACCGTAATACAACTACTCCACCGAGGCAGTCTACCTACAAGAAAAAACCAAAACTGATTTTTTTTGCCATAAATCAATCCAATTATTTGCCTAAATCAAAGGCGTCTTTTTAATTTAATACTGACTAATTTATGTTCCAAATAATAGTCCCACATAACTCTCTCTCACACACACACACACACACACACACACACACACACACACACACACACACACACACACACACACACACACACACACACACACACACACACACACACACACACACACACACACACACACACACACACACACACACACACACACACACACACACACACACACACACACACACACACTCACTCACACACACACTCACTCACACACACTCACTCACACACACACACACACACACACACACACACACACACACACACACACACACACACACACACACACACACACACACACACACACACACACACACACACACACACACACACACACACACACACACACACACACACACACACACACACACACACACACACACACACACACACACACACACACACACACACACACACACACACACACACACACACACACACACACACACACACACACACACACACACACACACACACACACACACACACACACACACACACACACACACACACACACACACACACACACACACACACACACACACACACACACACACACACACACACACACACACACACACACACACACACACACACACACACACACACACACACACACACACACACACACACACACACACACACACACACACACACACACACACACACACACACACACACACACACACACACACACACACACACACACACACACACACACACACACACACACACACACACACACACACACACACACACACACACACACACACACACACACACACACACACACACACACACACACACACACACACACACACACACACACACACACACACACACACACACACACACACACACACACACACACACACACACACACACACACACACACACACACACACACACACACACACACACACACACACACACACACACACACACACACACACACACACACACACACACACACACACACACACACACACACACACACACACACACACACACACACACACACACACACACACACACACACACACACACACACACACACACACACACACACACACACACACACACACACACACACACACACACACACACACACACACACACACACACACACACACACACACACACACACACACACACACACACACACACACACACACACACACACACACACACACACACACACACACACACACACACACACACACACACACACACACACACACACACACACACACACACACACACACACACACACACACACACACACACACACACACACACACACACACACACACACACACACACACACACACACACACACACACACACACACACACACACACACACACACACACACACACACACACACACACACACACACACACACACACACACACACACACACACACACACACACACACACACACACACACACACACACACACACACACACACACACACACACACACACACACACACACACACACACACACACACACACACACACACACACACACACACACACACACACACACACACACACACACACACACACACACACACACACACACACACACACACACACACACACACACACACACACACACACACACACACACACACACACACACACACACACACACACACACACACACACACACACACACACACACACACACACACACACACACACACACACACACACACACACACACACACACACACACACACACACACACACACACACACACACACACACACACACACACACACACACACACACACACACACACACACACACACACACACACACACACACACACACACACACACACACACACACACACACACACACACACACACACACACACACACACACACACACACACACACACACACACACACACACACACACACACACACACACACACACACACACACACACACACACACACACACACACACACACACACACACACACACACACACACACACACACACACACACACACACACACACACACACACACACACACACACACACACACACACACACACACACACACACACACACACACACACACACACACACACACACACACACACACACACACACACACACACACACACACACACACACACACACACACACACACACACACACACACACACACACACACACACACACACACACACACACACACACACACACACACACACACACACACACACACACACACACACACACACACACACACACACACACACACACACACACACACACACACACACACACACACACACACACACACACACACACACACACACACACACACACACACACACACACACACACACACACACACACACACACACACACACACACACACACACACACACACACACACACACACACACACACACACACACACACACACACACACACACACACACACACACACACACACACACACACACACACACACACACACACACACACACACACACACACACACACACACACACACACACACACACACACACACACACACACACACACACACACACACACACACACACACACACACACACACACACACACACACACACACACACACACACACACACACACACACACACACACACACACACACACACACACACACACACACACACACACACACACACACACACACACACACACACACACACACACACACACACACACACACACACACACACACACACACACACACACACACACACACACACACACACACACACACACACACACACACACACACACACACACACACACACACACACACACACACACACACACACACACACACACACACACACACACACACACACACACACACACACACACACACACACACACACACACACACACACACACACACACACACACACACACACACACACACACACACACACACACACACACACACACACACACACACACACACACACACACACACACACACACACACACACACACACACACACACACACACACACACACACACACACACACACACACACACACACACACACACACACACACACACACACACACACACACACACACACACACACACACACACACACACACACACACACACACACACACACACACACACACACACACACACACACACACACACACACACACACACACACACACACACACACACACACACACACACACACACACACACACACACACACACACACACACACACACACACACACACACACACACACACACACACACACACACACACACACACACACACACACACACACACACACACACACACACACACACACACACACACACACACACACACACATCACGCCTTTATCAACTACGGAGCAACCAAGGCACTCACCTTTCGCCAGCTATGTTAGGTCACATGTAGGAGGGCGCAGGCCTATTGTAATTTACCGGGAACATTTCCAAACTCCGCCCTGAAACTGAGTAGAAAACCCAATATCACTTTCCCGGTAATCGAATCCGAGACTGAGGTCTGCAGTGCTGAAGCACTGCAGCCGTACCGTATTTTACGCCACCGGCACGGCGCGGCGCAGTCACTATACGAAGGGACTTGTAACATTAAATATTACAGGATATGCTCTAGGCACCATTGTAATAAATTTCCTTAAAATCCGTTCATCGAGTTCTGCGTTCATGCGTTTGCGTTTTAAACATGCGTATCAAAACATCTTTACTTTCGCATTTATAATATTTGTACGATATTGAAACTATATACAGTTATAGTTTAAATGATCTTCGTTTCGCCTACCTTCGCGCAAGCTCTATAGTACATATTTGCGCCAGTTACCTAAACTCTTTAAAATCACATCACTTATACTAATTTATAAGACGCTCGTTGCCAACTTACGTAAATACATAAAACCACCCACATTAAATACTTATGTCTCTTAAATCTTTCAGAAATCAATCACACGGGCGTATAATTCGAATCGATTTGCAAACAAACCACGTAGCGCAGTTATAAATCGGACATTAACGCGAACATACTGACAGATTGTTTCCCAGCTAACCGACGTCCAGCATTAAGTAGCCAAAGTAAATATTTGACTGCTAAAAATAAGCCACGAATCATCCGCCGTGAGTTATGAAGCTTTAAAAACAGATTTTATTGTTAAGGAAACTGTTTATTTGATCACGGTTTTGCGTTGCCAATTTATTTACTGCGTGAATTAGTTAAGGTTTTTTGAACTACTGCATAACGTTTCTAGAAAGATCGCCTGTAGCAATATCATTTAGAATATGTATTTCTCTTTTTAAGGGTAGGCAGAGGTGTAATAGATCCACATTTCGGCAGCTATATTAGGTCCCATGTAATAAATCTATTATATAAAAATGAATCCCTATTTTCCTTGGTCACGGTATCACGCGTGAACGGCTGGACTGATTTCGTTATTTCTTTTTTTGATGTGTTTATTATTGTCAGGAGAAGGTTCTTATGAAAGAAAAAATTAAGAAAATTGCGCGGAAAAACGGCTGGATCGATTTTAATGAAAATTTTTTGTGTGCCTTCAGGTGGGTTCCAGAATGGTTTAGACTCGGGTTCTAGGATTTTATTTCCTTTTTAGGGCTGGACAACGTCTGTCGGGGCCGCTAGTTATAACATATTTTTAATTTTTTTTTATTATGTAATAAAGGGGGGCGTATTTTCGTTTACCGAGTGCATTTCCAGACCCTGACTGATACTGTTTAGTACATTAGATACTAGTTCTCATACTGCTCATTAATTACTCGTTGGAGTGAGTTGATAGTATGCAGGCTTCAGCATCAGTTCATCAGTCTGAAACTAGGTAGGTACGTTATGAATATATGTGTCCATTTCAGTTTGATTTTTCATCGTCTTATTTTTTATCGTCTTTTTCTTTGTTAGCTATGCCGATGTATTTAAAAGAATGTAAAAAAATCCATTGCTTTTTATTATAATTATCACTACATAGTATAAAACAAAGTCGCTTCCCGCTGTCTGTCCCTATGTTTGCTTAAATCTTTAAAACTGCGCAACGGATTTTGATGCGGTTTTTTTTAATAGATAGAGTGACTCAAGGGGAATGTTTATATGTATAATTTATCCCGGGGAAATATAAAGCGGGACTTTTATCCCGGAAAAACTCATTCACGCGGGCGAAGCCGCGAGCAGAAGTCTAGTGTTTAATAAGATCATGCTCTACAATATTTTATTTTGTGAAGTATACACTAACGAGCGAAACCCTATAAGTCTTAAATTCGGTTTGTCTCATTATATAATTTTATGAAATTACTAGCCTTTGCCGGCCATTCCTAAGATAAAGAATAGCCTATAGCACTCAGGCGTAGGTAATGTAGCTGCTGATTAGTGACAGAATTTTCAAAATCGGTTAGGTGAGTAGTTATTGAGTTTATAAATGACAAAAAATAAAATATAAAGAAAAATAAAATAATTGCTATTTGCTAATTATTATTACTAGTAGGTACCTATAGGTAAACACTACAATATGTAAGTAGCTTTATTAATGGAATGTTATTGTTCAAAATGTAAGCACTAAGCATTCCTAGATTAACATAAATAAGTTCACCCGGAAAAAATCTAAAGAAACGAATTGTAGGTATCAATCGTAGCAGCTCAATTACAATATTAATTAATCCAAGTAACACTTGTAATATTTGCTGAACTAGTAAAACATTTTGATCCAAAATACACAGCAAACAATGTATAAAAACCTCCCCAACCAAATGAATAAAAGTCAAATCGTGTAATAGTAGAAGTTTCTATTGCCGTGGGGTTCGTATGGCCGTTTACCTTTAGTAATTCATATAGCACGTGACACGTCCCAAGAATGGCACCTACCTTAATTTTACGAGGCAAACTGAAATCTGGTGAAACGATAGTGCTTGGGATAGGCCTCTCGAACGAATCTACGTAATACGGTCATTTGGAAAACGGTACGAATGAACGCGAGATTAGGTTTTTGTTCAAGAATTAGGGTATAGTTCGATTTTGTTTCAATTGATTTTGTTTAGGAGCTGAAGACGTTTTTGTCAATGGCTCTCTTTTCGCTGTTTATGTACTGAATTTAATATTCTCAAACAAAAACTTAACAATCATATAATTTTTAAAACATTTTTTTTCCTTCAACATAAATGGACTAACAAACAAAAAAATAGAAAAATAAATAAGTGAAATCATTCACAATTTTCTCTAAAGATACTATATAGTAATGCAAAATTCACAAACTACATTTAAAAATCAAAAACGTAAATATGCTTTTCGGACACTCGCGTAAGTCGGCCAGCGTTGTCCAAACTTTGTCCAATAAAACAACTCAGTGCAACTTGTCGGGACATTTTACAACTTGTGAACGATCGCACAAGTACAACTACAGCGGTTGTTACACGACGTGAATTCTCAAACGACTTTTCGAAACATTTCGTGACACCTTTTTTGTGATAACGTTTTTAGTGGGAAATCAGTGATTGTACGTTGCCAGGCAGATTTTTTAAAAACACGCGTGATGTCTAGTTTAGAATTCGTGTTTGATATAACTTGTATAATGCCAATACAATACAATGCCATCCACGATTAGGCGGCTTACCAATTGCACCTTTAGAACGAAAACGACACAATTAAAAAAATAGAAAATTGAGTTGTCAATTTTAAATGACTAAAAACTAGTCCCTAATTTATAAAAATATAATAAAAAAGGTGCCGATATAACAGTTTTGTCCCTTTCCTGCTTGAATATGGCTGTGCTTAAACTATTGTTGTACAGAGTACTTCGTTTTAAGTAATTTTATGACGTCAACCCAATTTTATATCTTTTTGAATTGTATCGTTTTCATCCTAAAGATGCGCAATGTTTGAGCGGGAATCCCGGGTTAAGGAGACTTTAGTTATTTGTCGTAGTATATGGGCACTCATAGGTACTTAGTGAGTATTTAAAGAACTTAAACACAAGCGAAAAGCTGCACACATGGACAGTAAGCGATTAAGGTAATTGGAAGAATTAAAGTGGGGTGCGTCATTTTCGATGGCATCATCTATATCGGCGATAGCCTAGTTGGCAGTGGAATGGTCTGCCGAGACGAACATCCGCTGGGTCAAAATCCAAGAGCACGCACCTCTGACTTTTCTAAAGTTACGTGTGTATTCTTTGTGAATTATCGCTCGCTTTAACGGTGAAGGAAAACATCGTGAGGAAACCTGCATACCTGAGAAGTTCTCTATAAGAATTTCGAAGGCATGTGAAGGCGGTAGCCTTCACATGCCTTCGAAATATTCTAATTATTACAATAGCCTAGTGCCGGTTGGTAAACCGGCACTAGGCTATTGTAGTGGACTAAGGCCTAAACCTTCTAAGTTGTAGGGGAGGCCCGTGCTCCATACCATATCATACCAGCCTGGTTTAAATATTGCCCACTGCTGAGCACGGGTTCAGCAGTGGGCAATAAATACAGGGCTGGTATGGTATGAGGACGGGGAGCTATCTATATCACCCAGCATGTTAGGACGAAATTTTTGAAGTAGGTATATTCATTATTTTTCTTCTATTCTACGGGAGCAAAGGAGCGAAGTTACTACTAAACGTCATCAAGGAAACAACTGTTTTTCCGACAATCGCCATCCTGAGAGTTTCTCACCTCCTATTACTTTGAATAGGTCCCAAAGGTCTATGTATCTATAGAGTGTCGAACTTTTACATCCCTTTATATGAGTCAAGTCTTCCCTTGTAATATTGACCTTAAATTATATTTCAGGTAACGCACATTCAGACAAATAAAATACCTAAAAAGAGATAAGAGTTTGAGAAATAAATTGAGTTATAATAAAAAATATAATATAATAAGCGAAGAAAAAACTTTGTACTCCTATTAAACACATTGCGCGAATGGAGGAGTGCAAGATTTGGCATAAATAAAGTTCATGGGGAGAAGTGCAAAAAAATAAACACACACTCTCACGCCCAGACAGTGACGCAACTAGTGCACCCACTTTTCGCCATGCGTATTCCGTCCCATGATGTGATAGGGGGCGAGCCTATCGCCACATTGAGCACAAGTTATAGACTCCAGGTTGATGCTGATTCCCCGTGCTGGACGGGCCGGTACGGGTTGAGCAGGAGGCGGAGTGGTTCGGGGTGGCAATGTTGGATGTTTGCGACGCCGCCATGCCCCGGGCTCTCCGCCGTTCGCCGGTGCGACAGGTGTGCTGGTGGTCGGCGGAGCTAGCGCAGTTGCGCGCGTCGTGCGTTGCTGCACGCCGCCGATACGCCAGGCATCGTCGTCGCCGGCTGAGAGATGAGAACCACGCAGACCAGGAGCGGCAGCTCTATGGCCTCTACAAAGAGGCAAAGAGAGCGCTGCGGGTGGCCATTCATGGGCCCAAGGTCGCGGCACGTAAGGTGTTCCTGGGAACTCTCGACAGTGACGGTGTATCCCCTGTCTGTCGTAAAAGGCGACTAATAGGGGCCTCCGGGGGTCACGGGTGGGCGGAAGGGGCCGTCCACCTATTAGTCTAGCCAACTTTTGTGACCCCCGTGCTGGACGGCAGCGTGGCGGTTAGGCCTCACGCTGTCTTTGACGCCGAGGGCGTCCTTCGGTGTGCGGGGGCTTCTGAGCCCCCCAACAACAGGAGACGGACCGCAATAGCGGTACGCGCAGGGGCGGTTGCGGACGACAACTTAGACGTGAGTCGGAGGAAGCCCGCAGCCATCCCTAATGCGCCGAAGATGGCTACCGCGGAGTTTTGGTTGGTATACCGTGCGGTGTACATAGGTTAGGGACTCGGCCCCGCGGTCGCCCGACGTTTTCCATCTCTCCGGGCGGCTCAACGTCGGGTCGTAAGGCACGGTGAACCCAACATAATCGCTCAGTCTTCCCCTTGCACACTGGGCGATAGTAATAATGCACTTTCTCCGCGAAAAAAAAAACGGTTGATGCTGATTACTAAAATCGGATATAACTTTGCACGACCCGGGGATTGAACCTGAGATATCAACATTGCAGTAGTACCGTAAATTAACAACGCCACGGAAGTAGAAAAATAGTTTTTATATCGAATTTCGGCCACTTAATATTATTAAGAACAATTATCAACAATACACAAGAATTAAAATAAGCCGTAGCATAATAATACAAGGGATCCATGACCCAATTAAGAATCGTTTTTAAAACGTTGGAGTCACCATGACTTTTCTCAGAAACTAATTAAGGCTATCGATCGCCAATCGAAACTAACACGTCAGGGTAACTAGGCTTGTTCAAATGCCAAATAATTTTGTTCTGGATATTGTAATAACCTACGAGTTTAATTCGAGTAAATAAGCGATCATTAACATATATACAACATATCGACGTTGGGTGGAGATAACCTCTCAACTATCATAATTGGATCGGATCATGGGTCTGAAATAAAGTTTTATTTTTATTATTATTCTCTATTTTAAATATTTCTCTTTTTTTACATTTTTATATACAAAAAAAAACATTAATACATATAAAAATATAAAAAAGTGAATCACCCTCCGATGGCGAGGGTCTTGTCCTCACAATGCGTGCCGTGTCCAGAAGTACTGCTTTCTGCATCTGGCTCTTGACCCAACGACCAATTGAGAGCCTCTGGAGGTGTTGGTCGAGACTTTTCGGTATCAACCCATGAGCAGAAACGACAATCGGAACAATAATTGTCGAGTCCACATCCCACATGGTCAGTAACCTCGTGTGCCAGGTCTAAATATTTAGACATTTTGTCCTTTTCGGCCTTAACAAGGTTATCCTCATGCGGAATGGTGACATCAACAAGTATTGCCCGGCGCGCCAATCGTTCTACTATTACAATATCAGGCTTATTGGCAACAATAGTCCTGTCCGTGATAATAGATCGATCCCAGTACAGCGTTGCATGATCATTTTCGAAAACTGGTTGAGGCACATACTGGTAATATGGTACTTCAGGAGTCACAAGACCATATCGACGAGTAACTTGCTGGTGTATGATCTTGGCTACTAGGTTATGTCTATGCAAGTACTCGCCGTTAGCAAGATACGAACAACCGGAAATCACATGCCTGATTGTCTCACCAGGACGGTGGCATGCCCGACAGATGTCGACCGTACCGTCCTTCATGATGTACTTCCTATAATTGTTCGTCTTCATCACTTCGTCCATAATTGCAAAGACAAAACCTTCAGTTTCCCCAAAAAGGTTACCAAAACGTAGCAAAGATACGGATGCAAGCTGGTCCACATCAGGTCCGTCAAGGGCCCGATAGAACTGACCGTGTAGTTCTTTGCTCTTCCATATCTCCTCGCGTTCCTTAATGCCCATCGCCACAGGTTTTCGCCAGTTCTCATTCGCCAAGGAAAGCTGGGTAAATCCTTTATCCACCATGACTACAACCTTATGCATGCCCACTTCGCTGTGGAGGAAATAATCCCTGAGATTGCATACCTCGCGGTTATGCAAGTCCTTAGCATTTTATTATTATTATTAAAAAATAAATTAAAAAATCTAGGCTGCCTGACTGCCTCGGTGTTTTAGTTGTATTATGGTACGACTGCAGTGGTCGGTCTCGGGTTCGATTCCCAGGTCGGGCAAAGTGTTATTGGGTTTTCTACTCAATATCAGCTCGGAGTCTGGAAATGTGCTCGATAAATGGCAATAGGGTAAGCCCTTATTACATGGATCTAACATAGCTGCTGAAATGTGGGTGTGATTCTCTACATATTCCTTACTAGCTTTTGCCTGCGGCTTCGCCCGCATTAAAAACTTTTTCCGGGATAAAAGTCCCGGTCTATATTTCCCCGGGATAAAAAGAAGCCTGTGTGCTAATCCAGGACATGATCTACCCGTGTGCCAAATTTCATCGAAATCTGTTCAGTAGTTTTTGCGTGAAAGAGGAACAAACATCCATACATTCTTACAAACTTTCGCCTTTATAATATTAAGTAGGATTCTTCAAATCGTTTTTAGTACAATTTATCATATTATTTTGCTTGGTTGTCATCATGTTTATGAATTATCGCTCGTAACGGTGAAAGAAAAAAAATGTGATGAAACCTGCATACCTGAGAAGTTCTCTATAAGCATTTTTGAAGGAATGTGAAGTATGCCAACCCGTACTAGGCCGGCGTGGTAGACTAAGGCGAGAGGGTTTAAGGTACTTAAACCCTCTCAGTGGTAGAGGTGGCCCGTGCTCAGCAGTGGGCAGTATATAATACCGGGACGAATTATTATAGTACTTATGATTTTTTTTTATTTTATTTCCTCTGAATACAAAATTTTAACAAAATTAGCTTTAACAAGATGCTATGATTGTAAATGACCACCAAAATTCGTAGATAACTAGATATAGGATATGCTAGGAATATGGTCAAATTACTACTCACATGGCAAATACCCACTTATAAATATAATAAGTGATTACAAAGCAAAATTTCTCGTCATTGATCACTACTACCACATATACCTTTGACCAAATACACGCAGTTTATTTTAAAATATCAAATATAATGGGAATTTCATCCTCTTCGTTTGTCGTTTACTGTATTTCAAAGATACAAAGCAGCGTTCTGATTCATACTACCCTTTAGAATGTAAGGACGGCACTTAACTCACTAAATGCCGGTTTACCTCTCCACGCTAAATCTTTTCAGACTTTGTGCCATTGAATGTATTCAGCTTTTTGCTTTCTTGTATGGTTAATGCGGAAATTGTATGAAAGGAGATATTTAGAGGGCTGTTACATGATTTTTTACAAGTGTATAAGTTTCAATGGCTTTGTCATTTAACTTGGGATAACAACGCGTCCTTACTCGTTAAAATTTCATTTGTAAATTCATTAAGATAAGGCATTGTGTCTTTTAATTCCGATTGCCGATTCTCATTAGATCGTGTGCTTTGAAGGTTACCAGAAATATTGTAAACAGCCTCTCTGAATTGCACATCGTCTGGTTTTCGAGCAAGGCATTAGAATGATCAAAGGGGTTGTTTCTTAAACAAAGGAGACGTTATAAAATATTTTAACACGTTCCCTGTGCATGACCCATCGATGGGGCATTTTGAGATCCTCATCGTACGTGAATGCACCATCGGTGGGTCATGAGCCCTCGCAAGTTTAAAGGTTTGTAACTCTATGCACATGTGAGTTTATACACTTATATCAGCTTACATGTGTGAGTAACGAACTAAAAAGAGATTGACGTGAAAACGGGAGGACTTTTATGTATATACTTTTATAAACGTAACTCCTCATCCGAAAGCTTTGTCATGGCTCTGAATTGTTCCATAATTAAACCAAATTTTAAGAAAACAATAATACTAGTCTACTAATACAAAATTACGTTAATAAAGCTTTGAGTTCTTGACAGATTATTATTTTTGACATGAAAACTAGCATCGATCAAGAGGCCATAAGTGCATGCCACATGGCAGGGGCATGAAGTAAAGACGTCGTACGTGTAAGCACGTAAAGCCGTTGGTCCTGCGCCTGATCTCTCTCCGGTCATGTCGGATTGCCGTCTCACCGGACTATGAGAGTGAAGGAATAGCGAGTGCACCTGTGTATTGCGCACACACTTGTGCACTATAATATCTCCTGCGTACCGGACTGATCTCCGTTGAGATTGGCCGCCGTGGCCGAAACTGGCTAGAAGGATTTTCATTTTTTCATGACCCACGGATGGTTCATCCGTTAAAATGATTTTTTTATATGATGGGGGGTATTAAAATAAAAAATAATGATGAGGTATTTAATTTTTAAACGTAACACAGCATATTATTTCCAACTAGCTTTTGCCCGCGGCTCCGCCCGCTTTAAAAAGTTTTTCCGGGATAAAAGTCCCGCTTTATATTTTCCCGGGATAAAAAGTAGCCTATGTGTTAATCCAGGACATGATCTACCCGTGTGCCAAATTTCATCGAAATCCGTTCAGTAGTTTTTGCGTGAAAGAGGAACAAATATCCATACAACCAAACATCCAAACATCCATACATTCTTACAAACTTTCGCCTTTATAATATTAATAATAGGATGTGTGTTTGCACGTATGGAGTTGTCTCCATAACTATAGCTGCAGTTAACGTGTTAAAACGCTATGTAAAGTAAAGGCAACTGTCGAGATTTACTTTTTTTATTATTCACTACAATAAAGTATAAAGTCTGCGCGATGCATCGTGAGCTGTTAAAAAATCATACGTGCAATATCCTAAACAACTCAACCTTTTGTTAGTCGAGCTCAAGATCTCTCGAGAGACGAATTCCATTTGCAATTGCAGGAAATATTGTCCATGTATATCGCCCAAAGTGCATGGTATAAATTTTTTATCAGGACTTAATTCTTGTTGGATATAGATTGTTGTTTACTTGCTGTGTACGAGGTAAGTATAATAAAGGATATGACCAAAAACGGGCCGAAAATCCTAACCAAGACAATTTGCACATATTTGTATAGAACTCCTAAAACCTAACCTTTTACAATAAGTGGTTCAATTTTAAAGACCTCCGATTATGAGATTTATGTAATTTTATTTTGCTTAAAACTACTACATGAACGTTTATAAAAAGTTATTTATGAATATTCAAACTCAAACTCAAATCATTTATTATGTAATTAGGCCCCTAGGGGCACTTTTACAAGTCATTTTTAACAATGTTTTTTTTTTTAAACTATATGATTCTACCAGTGCTTCGGAAAAGCCTACTGACCTGAGAAGAACCACCAAGAAACTCAGCGTGGTTATTTTTTTGTCATCTTGTTTTTTTTAACACATACCTATTTAAATACAAATTTCAATTAACAATATAAATTCATATTATGGAACATGTGTGAATGCGAGCAACCTAATCCCAAGCATTTGTATCTTCCAAATAATCTCCTATAGTAAGCTATTAAGCCCCTTTAATATCCATGAAGTTTGAGCGTGGTGAGATTTTGAGGTCCAGTACCCATACAAAAAGCGGACATCTCCTGAGATGAAATGGTTATAAAAATGTGTTACCATTGTAATGTCATCGCATCGGATAGTAATAACCTTTTATGTCAATTAGCCTAGTTTCGCCGGATGTAATTTGAATAATCTTAGTGGATGGGTTCAATTGAGTAAAGGGACGTAGCTAGTATCATTCGTATCAATGAGGGGCCTCTAGGGACCCCCTTAGCACATAAACTGAAGCCAAATAGTTCAGCGACCTTTTTTTGTTTTTCTACCCGCATAATTAAAAAAAGCCTCGTAAAGGACACAGGAACCAGCTGGATGTAGGCCGCTTCTAACAGTTTGGTCTGAAAATATTTGGTGGAGGCCTATGTTCCCCAGTGGACTTTTAAAGGCTAAATAAGACAATAGGCCTCCGGACGCGTGACATGCGGGGCGGCACAAACTGAGAGGCCTGTACTTAAGGAAAGTATAAATATGGCCCTGGAAGGGCCCCCAACCAATTTAGATAAAAGTGCCCCTCAATAGCTGTGCCACTGATTGAGTAGGAACCACTCTTTAGCACAAAATCGGCGCAGAGGTGGCCTTTCTGTCATGTCTTACAACCAGTGAGATTGTCGAAAAACCGAAAGTTTTCTTCCTTCGAATTTCATCAAAAACAAAAAATAAATAAACCTGTACGATTCGGTTCAATGGTGGATTTTAACAAATGTTAAAATCCGTGTTACATTGTTTTTTCCAAGGTGGAATGTTTCAGCGATTATATTAGATCGTTTGAACGTACGTAACTTTTTTTTATATATTTTAGGAAAAAAAAATGTTGCACATAAAAAATTGGCACGAAATCAGAGCCTTTATTCAAAACAATAAATAATATGCAATATAATTGTTATTGTATACGTTTTAATGTATAACTTCTGTCATATTCATTACAGATAGGGCTGCCATCCGTCCGGATTTCCCCGGATTTGTCCTAGTTTGAAGGGCGTCCGGGGGCCGTCCGGCAGGGGTTTTAAAAATTGTCCGGGCAAAACACTTTTATTGTCCGGGGAAATCCATTTTTTATAGATAAGCGATAAATTAAAATAAATCTTAGTTAAAAATTCATGCATTTTCCCGCATTCAAGAAGGAACGGCAAAATATTTTCTCAGAGGTGTCCGGGGAAAGACCCAGATTTCGCCCAAATGTCCGGGATTTTTGCCGTGTTTATCCGGCGTCGGCAATTTAGATGATGGCAGCCCTAATTACAGAAGTCCGTTTAATAACGCCTGTACAGTTCACAGTCATTATAATTGCTACATAGGTATCAACACAGACGTCATAAAATTATTATATAACGAAATCAAAAAAATACAGCAAATATATTCACACAGGTAAAAGCAACTTCCACGACTCCAGTCTGAAAGCCCTTGCTCTATGTCTCCGGTAACTGTAAGCCACGGCTGACGGCTCAGTTATTCAGCATATTCCGACAGAGACGGACGCGCGCGCGGTTCTTCAAACGCGAACTAAATTTTTAATAAGCGACGAATCGCGAAGGCGTAATCTATGTGAAAGTAAATTTATATGTCCATATTACAATACAGTGTAGATACAGCGATCTGCTGATTGTGCTTACGTTTTTGTTAAGTGTTTGTAAATTGTTTGAATACGTGTTTAGGCGCTTCAAGGCGGACGTCGTGTCATTTTTTCATTGGAGAGGTAAGCTATTGTTAATTTTATTTATTTTGTGTAAGTGTGGTAAAACATTTTTATAATACTATATTGAAGTAATTTCGGTCTAAACTTACCTACTTCTGAAATACGCTTCACCTGTTACAGAAATAAGCTTTAAGCTTTGAATTTTCTATTTCGACATAATTACTAAGTACGTTCGAATGAATATCTTAAAATTGTAATCCTTAAATGACATCACATTTTTAAATAGGTGAGCTTTAATGAGTGTGTTATTATTATTTTACAAAGTTTGTAAACATTTCACAACTTCCATGCGGTAATTGGAAACGGCGAACAATGACGTCATATCGTTTTCAGTTACTTTACAAACATCATGTTCAATAATGTGTTGAATAAGCTTCAAATATTTTTGTATAGAAGATATTGTAATAAGTATAGTTTTAGGGCTATGTTACAATAGCTTCAAGTATAGGTAAATTATGCTTATTCTAAATTATAAGAGCATTAGTGTTTATTGTATTATGTATCCATTTTTAACATAGGATATACTTTATATAAAATTATTATAAAACTGCCTCGGTGGCGTGGTTGTATTATGGTACGAGACTACTTCGGTGGCGTAGTTGTATTATAGTACGACTGCAATGCTGAGGCTTCGGGTTCGATCCCCGGGTCCCCGACCTGGGACCGCTCGAAAAGTGTGACAAAGTTTGCCAGCAAAGTGATGTTGATTTTTTTTATTCAGTATCAGCTCGGGGTCTGGAATTTGTGCCCGATATGGTGATAGACTCGCCCCCTATCACATAATTGGACGGAATAACGGCGAAAAGTGTGTGCACTAGTTGCGCCTCTGCCTACCCCTTCGGGGATGAAAGGCGTGAGTGAGAATGTGTGTGGGTGTGTGTGTGTGTATTATAAAACTGCCGATTTTAAATACATTAGCAATACTGCTAAAGATTTTCAATGGTTTATATTCAAACCTATGAATTTATGATTATGAAGATAAATTACAAATAACTGCTAAGTTTTAAACTCAGTATCCATGCTATAAATTCTACATTGTTATAGTAATATCTTATCATACAAAACAGAAGAATTTCAGTGAATTTATGAGCAAGTACTTAAGGCTATCCCACGCCCACATTGCACTGTAACTTCCGAAAGCTAAGAGCGACGGTGGTAAGCTTTTCAATGACACCTAGCACTAAAGATCCACGAATTCCTGAAACTTACTATTATAATCTCGTATGTATCGTAATTAATGGAATAAGTAAATAATAAGTAATTAGAAATGAAATAAAATATTTTTTATTTATTTATAAAAAAAAAATTAACGGTATGGACTGATGAATTTTTGAGTAAATTCTTGATTCTTTAAACACATGTCTTTTTTAGTTCTTTTTTGTACAAAATGCCGTAAGGCCCGTACCTATAAGATGTTTTTTTTTACTAATTAACCCTTCAAGCCCCGCTTATATATATAGATGTATGGGAAAATCTTATAATTATATGGACACCGGTGTCCGTCGCGGGGCTTGAGGAGTCAATTTATGGTTTTTAAATACTTAACATAAGTATTCGTCTTAAAGTGGTAGCAGTACTGAATTTTGTACTTTATGACATATTTATCCACGTGTTTATCCAATCAAATATTATTAAACAATTCAAAAAGCGATGTTAAGGAAACCAGAAACAATAAAGAGACAAAGTCAGTACAGTACGTATGCAAAGCTGTAAAGTTGTTGCAATGACTTTTGCAAAACAGGATGAGCGGTAAAGTATAAATACACGCTTATTTTTAAATTTAATTATGCGGTGCAAACTCTTGTGAGATCATTTTGTCTCCCACTCTGCGATGTTTTAACATAACTCAAAGTATTAAAGATTATCATCAGTGCTGCTTAAATATTAAAGGGAACTGTATGGAATTTGGAAATAACTTATTACTGACAGCATCACAAGTTATGATGGCATCTCTGGCTACCTTTTCTAGAGTAGGCAGAGATGCCATCATACCTCTTGCTTTTCTAGTTATGTTAATGCTCTCATATAAAAGGTAGCGAGCCGTTTTTAATTTACTGCGCACAATTTTGGCAAAATCCAATATCACTTTTCCCGACACAATCGAATTGACTCCTTATCACAGTAGCTGTTTTGCATACGCACTAAAACTAAAGCATTGGATTTTACCACAAAATAGCGTTAATCGATAATAACTTTTGATTTAAAACACAGAGATTTTATTCGTTAGGATTGTGCATTTTTAATGAATGATTAGAAAGTATAGTCATTAAAATTTGTGATCCGTAACAGCTTATTATAATAACGCCGTTAAAAGCTTCGAATGATGTTTCTTCCTATTGCCGAGGGGCGGCAAGTCGAGTCTACTTCATTTTGTCGGAAAATTGATTATTCATTTCTAAACTGAATGTTCCGAAATATTAAAAGGGTTTCACACGCAGCTATGTTTACTTACTTTATAAACTTATATACTCGAAGACTTAAATAAAAAAAGCAATAAAGTGGTTTGAGTGAAATAGCCAATCTCCTTTTCGCGGACCACAAGCCATTACTCTAAAAACGGCATTCGAAAATCAAATGCAAGAGAGACTTTTTCGATTTCACGTTCGAAATTCGAACGGCGATGGCGTCATAGTCAAGCTCTACAAAATATAATTTACCACTAACCGAGACTGTAATTATTTATAGCACAAACAAACCCCTGGACTAACTTAATTACATTATAACGTATGTAATTAATTCTGTTTCGCGTCACCCCCTTTATAAGCCAGGGTCCAGGATGAGATGGGATTGTTGAAAGTTGCTTCCTCACTAATTACGGACGCGAAGAATCTTTTGTGACATAGACCTTAAACAGTGTAGTTAGTTATAGACCGGACATCAGGACCAAATCTTTCGACCAAAAGTTATTACCAATCTGTAATAAGTCTGTGTTTTTTGACACGTCCGTATGACAAAAAGTCTCGGTATGCTTAGGTATATATAAAGAAAATAATATTTTGGAAGGAAATATACCAATTTGCGCATTACGACCATTTCAAAGTATGTTCTAATGCATTTTACCCAGGCGTTTTGATATTTCTTGGTAGATTGAGTTACTGATAGAGTTTCAAAATTTTTGTATGACTATTTTACCAATGTCCGCTCTATATAATCTTAGAACCTCAGAGTAAGTATATACCTATAGAGAGCGCGTATGCAAGTGGGAACAATAGGCACGGGTGGGAACATCGTCCTGCGCCGGCCGCAAGCGCTTGTAGTCACTCGAGTAGGAACGGCGTGAGCACACGCGAGTGAGATCTATGCGAATATTTGATTATTAATACTGTAAAATGGTTAAATGTTCTGTGGAATCTTGTAAAAACGACACTCGGAAACACACTTAACAGAATTCTAATATCACGTTTCACAGGCAAGCCATATTTCAGCATATTTTTAAGTAAAATTGAAATTACGCGTCGCAGTATGAAAGACGCTCGGGAGGCGAACACTTGTACCCCCCGCACTGCCCCGCATTCCGCTTTTTCGATAGTGATGTTACGCGTCGATACCAGAATCGATGTAATATTTTCATATTATAGCATACGTATTTATTACTATCGAAGGCGATGCTTAATATAATGTAGCTTAGGTAACTGTTTTTGTCTGTGTGTGATTTTTAAGCCAATTAATAATTGCGTTTTTGTTTATGAAATGAAAGAAATAATTACTGTTCCTAAAAATTTACTGATTACGTTAATATTTTTAAGCTATTGCATAGCTTCTATCGCGGGTCTTGACAGTATAAGTTGGCAATCATTAAGATATATTTCTTTGTCATTTTTTTAACATTGGTAATAAATATATTTTAGGCTTGGGGAGACTAGCTAAGAAATCCATGGTGCGATGCTCGGTTTATATCCATTGGTTCAATTATAATGGATATCCATTAATATTATTGGTTCTTAATGCTTGTAAAAACTGCTCTTGAGGTACCGTGTTTATAAATCATTCCACATGGCACTACACCAATTCGCAGCATAGCTTTTATCTATATTAAGGCAATACGCTTAAAATTACTCACAAGGCCATATTTTGTAGAACCACAATTTTTTAACAACAATATGTACCGCGCCGCCGGACCTGTACTTATCGATAACTGTTGCGTTGGTGCTGCTCGCGTGCCCATCCCTAGCAGTCGCCAACATTTCTATATAAGTAGCTATAGTTCACCTGCCTACGCTGGGTAGTGGGCGCACGATGCGATATTAGCCCTCTATAGGTATATACTTACTCTGAGCTTAGAACTCTTTGGCTTATGATGGATATGTATGATCGTTTAACGTACAACATTTTGAACGTTTAATACTCGACAAAAAAGTTAAACAAATTGTTGTGTTAATAGTAAAATGTAGGAACTATAGTGTTATGGTAAATATGTTTGTGAATTGTATATTTTTCAATATTGTAGCCCAGTTTGCTTTAAAGTAATTTGAGATTCAATGACTCAAATTGTAGCCTAGTCTATGATTCAATGACCCAATTGGTTAATTAAAAGAAATATCTTATAATAAAATGACGAATCCATACAATTTTGATACTGGAAACTGTTTTGGTATTATGTGTTAAGTTACTTTTGTATCAATTTATTTGTTTTTATTCTACTGTTTGTTTCCTGCACTACGATAAAATAAAATAAAAATAAAATTATGATATATCAAATTATATCTATGTGATTAGCTCCCATGCTTTCAATGTTTTTCTTAGACGTAAAATGGCACATTTATGATTTTAAAAATATTAGAATGTATGTTTTACAAGAATAAATGTGATTGTTTTAATTAATGACATGCTATATCTTATACTATATCGTAGAAGAAAATGTAAAATATTTCTTTTTTTGTATTAACGATAAGTAACTATACCTTATCCCACGGACGTAGGTAAATCTTAATATTTCTTTTATTTTATAACTTTGTACTCAACTTCTACCTTTATCTCAATTTCAGTTTGTAACATTTTTCGCGGATTTTGGGAAAGATGGATTTATAAAATAACTATTAGGAGCCTACATATTTCTCAGTTGTATTCGGAATTTTCCTCGTCGCTATTTTCAAAGTGAAGTGATAAGTAGGATGGCTTGATTTTTTATTGTAAACTAGCGGCCCCGACAGACGTAGTCCTGCCCTAAAAAGGAAATAAAATCCTAGAACCCGAGTACAGCGCTACCTACCGGATAGAATTGTAATCTAACCCATTCTGGAATCCACCTGAAGACACACAAAAAATTACATTAAATCGGTCCACCCGTTTAGGAGTTCAGTGACATGCACGTTTAATATGGTGCTTAAGTATTCTTAAGTTTTCTAATTTTCCGCGCCATTTTCTTATTTTTTTCTTTCATAAGAACTTTCTCCTGACAATACCAAACACATCAAAAAAAGAAATAACGAAATCAGTCCAGCCGTTCACGCGTGATGCCGTGACCACGGAAAATAGGGATTCATTTTTATATATATAGATAGATTATGTTATAAGTTGGTTCACGCTGTGGTAGGAACAAACCCAGAGGATTCATAAATACGGGTCTAAGGAAGCAATTGCGAAAGAGATTTATTAAGACTCAATTTTTTTATTTATTTTGAGAACCCATTCAATATTAGCTTTCTATGTAAATTAATGAATTGATTGTAATAATATATTTTCTTATTTTTAAACTTTGGTTTATGAAAATTGCAAACCGCTTCCAAATAGTTTTTTCTTCTTAATTTTTTTCAGCCAGCTTATGTTTTGAACCTAAATATAATAAACAAGTTATCTTTTTGAAATTTGTGTAAATACCTTTAAAACATAGCTACCTAGATAATTTGAAGTACCTAGATAACTACTTTAGAACGCCAAGTTGCAGCCAAATCACTAATTGGACTGAATCAGGGGCCAACATTCAAGTTCAGATTTAGAAGTGGATTTTGGCATGGGCTAAAAAGTCAAGAGATAGTGATCACATAATCTATTACGTAAACTTAAAAATTGTAGGCCAAGAGGGTGTGAAATGCGAATACAGGGCATATGATGAATAAACTGGTTAGACATACCTAAAGGTTTGTATTTAGGTATGTCTAATCAGTTTTCTCACCAACATTTGGATGTACCTTAAAACCTACGAAGATATTTCTAGGAATTTTGCTTATTTAAATTCCGTTCTCATAGCAACTATGAGGGTCTAGACTAAAATTTTTTCGTTAAAATTCTTTTAATCTTGGAATTTAAGTTTATTTATATTAGATTAGGTATTTATATAAGAATTTAATTTTCATTTATTCTTTAAAAGCATCTGACAAAATTGATATTTTAAATTTACACAGATTCACTGATGTTGAAATACATAGCCAGTAAATATTCTGTACTATTTGTAGCTCGCGGCTTTGCGCGCGTGAAAAACCATTTCCGCACAAAAGTCCTTACAACAGCGGCGTCATCTATTGCAACATCAGATGAAAAATGATCAATACTTCCAATGGAAGCAAATTGATTAAGCCATGATCTACCCGTGTGCCAAATTTCATCCAAATCCGTTTAGTTTTTTCTGCCTTTACTTCTAACTTTGACAAACTTTCTCATTTATAATATTAGTGAGATATATTTATATTCTGTACACATACTCTAGCCTTCCCAAATGTCACCTTCCCAAGATTAGTATGAAAAGAAATTTCTCTATTTTATCAACGAAAAGTGCGGTGTTCCCGCCTTATCGACCACTCGAATCGCCATTTGGCAAGGACAGATGAGTAATCGAGAGGCAATAGGATGTCAAGTGCCCTTACCGATTTCGAATACCTGCGTAACTTAACCGTGTTTCGAAAATTTAAAATTATATCAGAAATCTTTGAATATAGTATTTTGTAGCATTATACTGTTAATAAATTCTTTTGATGATTTTAAATTCTGATAGTTTATTTCATTTTCCCTACAATATAATGTAATTCATTCAAACCATATTTAAGTAAAAGTACCTATCCTAAAAATTCAAATCGTTACACAAACGTAAGTAAAATTCAACATTTAGAAACCAGAAATCCTAACAGAAAATTAATGAAATTATTCTGAATAATTGTACTTTAAAATATCTAAGACCTCGTTCATGCTCTAATAAAGTTGTAAGTCTAACTTAACAAATGAAATATCCACACAGTGTCGAGCAGGCGCAAACATCCCACTTTACATAAAACAACGAATTCATTTGCAATCTCTAGTTTGATTAATATTTCGCCGAATGTGTTTGGTGTTGTAATTATAACTAGACAGTCTGTCTGGGTATTGTCTATTTGTACCAAGCAACAGTGTGGTTTGAAAGATAATTGGTAATGTAATTTCTGGGCATTGCGAGATCTAATACCGTTGTATGACGTGTGTGTGTGACGTGTACAATAAGCTGTGAACTATAATTGAGCTATTATTCTTAGAAGGGCCACTAATGTATTATCTACACTTATCTTTTAGACGCGACTTCACCCGCGTGAAAGAGTTTTCCACGATAAAAAGTAGCTTAAGTCCTTCCCAGAAACTCAAACTATCTATACCAAATTCCATCGAAATCCGTTTGGAAGTTTTTGAGTTTATCGCTTTCAGAGCACACAGACAGACGCGTGGACTTAGTTTTATAATATATACGAAAGGCTCTGTCGTAAGATTTGATTTGCTCCTACACATATAAATGATAATTGTTATATGTGGAAACGTGCTCCCTTCCAAGTATAAAGTCTTCCTATTTTATGAGTTTATTCTATTAATTACAGCTTCCTTTATTTCACACAAGCTCTTAGTTCCTTAGTAGGGATCATTTGAAATACTCAAGAGTGTTCTTAACATTGAAGAAGAGAAACTCAGTATAAGGAAAGCGAAGTCACAAAGAGAATGTCGGATAAGTTGGCTGGGATTTACAGTTGTGTACGACGGAAAGGCAAGCTCCTTATCCTTAACAATGTACCAGGAAAAATGTATTGTACTGTATGTTCTTAGAAAAAGCTTTATATATATAAAAATATTTTTCATTCTAATTTTTTTATTGATACATTTAAAACTATACCATTATAAAAATTTACACGTAAGTAGTATTTTTGTTATATAAAACACTAATAAAGTCTTCCTTGTAATGTATTTGATGTACTTAAACAATATAAATGATTGTAAGATGTTGTCATTACATTTGAAAGTGTTTTTATATGAATTCATTCACTGTTAAAACATACCGCAAATCTCAACCTTTCAATACGCCTGTTATTCTTAGCATCAGAATGTGGAAAATTAAGGCATTTCACTAAATACCGCTTGCTTCATTTCCGGCATACAATACGCAAATTAAAGCGGAATTGTTTCCGTAAAACATGTTTTGCAACCGTTTGACCGTTTTTATTCATTTCGATGATGGATTCAGTACAATTATTTGGTCCAACAGCAATTTGTTAAGGGGCCAATTAGGTTGAGAAAATTACGGACACGCATGCCTGACAAGGTTACACGAAGTTTTGTTCTTACTTTTGTTATTGTTGGATAGTTTGAATATTATTCAGCTTTCTAAGTACAACAGAACCTGTTTTTGAGCACCATGAAGAGCTTGCAACAAATTGTTGAACGTATGCAATCAGCCCTATATTATATACTGGCCATGGCTGGGCACGGGCCTCCTTTACTACTAAGAAGGGTTAGGCCTTACTGCCTTAGTCCACACACTGACCTAGTGAGGGTTGGCAGACTTAACATACCCTCGAAAGTCTTATGGAGAATTCTCAGGTTTCCTCACGATGTTTTCCTTCACCATTGAGTTGAACGTATATTAGTTATAGAATGTGCCGACGACGTGAGTACACACTGAAAAATTATCTACTAATTAATATTCACTTCAATATAATTTCTCCAATATGAAGTAAACTTTTGTCTATATTGCAATAAAGAAATACAATTTGTTATAAAAAGAATTCAAATACACATAACATACGTATATAATAAAAAAAAACTTGAGAGGTGTCTTGACACCTTTTTAATTAATCGAAAACAACTTCGTTCCATCCGGGTGTCCCTTGGGACACCCGAATGAAACGAAGTTGTTTTCGATTAATTAGTGAAGACATTGTCATAAAATTTTATTTCTTTTAAGTTATAATAATAATTGTATATTTCATTAAAACGTTACCACATCAATGAAAACATTTACTTCTACCTACACAATAGATATGTCATCGAATCACGATCATCACCTAAGCAAGCATTGACATTAAAATTAACATACAACTAACGAAAAAAAAACTACTCTAAAAAGCATTTAAATCTTAGAGTATGTATACGTAGTTATATTTACTCTAAGATTTAAATTGTCTTTTTTTATTTAAATTTCGAATGTCACTTTTACGGCCAGTTCTTTATTGTTACTGGCTGGTTTCACAGGGCAAGTAAAAAAGTGTCGTGACAACTTTTCGTAAGATTTTTTTCCGTCTAGTCCCCTTTCACAACGCGCGATAAGGAACTTCGTTCCAATATATGTATAATAAATAAACTGCCTAGGTGGTGTAGTTGTATTACGGTACGACTGCAAATCTGAGGCCTCGGGTTTGATCCCCGGGTCGGGCAAAGTGATATTGGGTTTTTCTAATCAGCATCAGCCCGGAATCTGGAATTTATACCTGATATAGCGGCGAAAAGTGGGTGCACTAGTTGCACCTCTGCCTACCCCTTCGAGAATAAAAGGCGTGAGTATGAGTATACGTTGTAGTTTAATATTAAGTAAAACGCGTTTACATTTTACAAATAGTATAAAAATGAAATACACAATCTCACTCTAAAATAACATGTCGGCAAATGTGTACCTGTAAAGTTTGACAGTTTAAAATATATCTCATGTTATTTGTTCGGGAATAGTTTTCTCCTCCCGGGAAATACGTGGAGATTCTGATAACACTCATATCACTCAACGTGATGGTTCCTACTTTATCTTAAGAATTGCTGAAGTAGGGAACACGTTATGTGTACAATATTTCGTAACAAATTACGGTCTGTAGCTAATTTTAGGAACGCCTCAGTTCTTGTCTTATCTTTTAATAAATTCGTATTTACCTTCCATCCTTACGTCTATAATTTATTTGAGTAAATACGGACATAGATTTCGATAACTTTTTGTAGTGCCAACAGCTGTTGAGCAACATATTTTCTTTTTTGAATTGTTTTTATAAATAGTTAATCACTTTTTTAAAATATTACGGCTCTAGATACTAGTCCATTGAGCCCGTCTTTCATAAATTTTTATCCTTAGTCCTAACTCCTATGTCGAAGAAAAGCAGTGGCTACCTTGCCAAGACTTAATTGAGCAGTTTTAGGGGCAACAAAAAACACTTGATTAGTAGTTATTTCAATTCACTTCATTTGAACCCTTTAATAGAACTATATTGGATAATATACCACCATAATTATGTAATATAGGTACACTAAGTATCACCAAAATAATAAATTAAAACACATGACACTCATGACACTTCCATGTTCCCGCCAAAACCTCCCTTTAATTTGTTTATTCATTTTTTCCCTAGGTATATGAAGTTTTATATATTTTTTTTCAGTCTATTAAATCATACTACTCTCGTCTAATACGTAACACCTTATCAATCATGACTATAATTAACATCAATGTTAATAACAACATCTATATTTTTTCATAGTATATTATCTTTATAATTTTATTACTAAAGAAATCCGAAAATCTATATATAGTCTCTTGCTGAAATTCCAATTTGTGAAATTATAAAAAAGTTGTAGCTTCGCACCCTTTCTTATTGGATTTGGGAGATTGAACGATAATCTCTTTGCGTCGGTAACTTTGGGTTTATCGACTGGAATGAAGTAATAGTCGTGTTTGAAGTAATAAACGAATTATTGATTTTATATTTGTGGGCTCAGTAAAATAAAGAGTTCTACTATAGTTTACCAATAATCTAGCTAAAGTTTTTTTATTTACGTGAATGTTTATATATTTCAGTAAAACTAGACTACGTTATTCTAGAATTTTTGCCCGATATGCCGATAGGTTCGCCCCCTATCACAACATGGGACGAAATACATACGGTGAAAAGTGGGTGCATTAGTTGCGCCTCTAACTCTTGGGGGATAAAAACACGCGGCCATACAAATTTACATACATACATACATACAAACATACATACATACATACATGCGGATCGAATACAGAACCTCCTTTTTGAAGTCGGTTAAAAAGGCGTGTGAGCGTGTATGTGTGTATGTAATTCTAAGTATATAAATTTAACTTAATACATTTTAATTTCTTATTCCAAAATGGTATATTAATTTACAAACACAAAACTTGCTAACAGTACAGGTAAAAAGTACATTCAGATGCTTATCGCAATTCTAATAAAATCATGATCATGATTATCTCTGCACCACCTTAAGGTTGGCTGGTAGAGAATGCTTACGATATTAAGTCCGTCTGTACATTAGATAGTATAACGTGCAAATAAAAAAAATAAAAACAAAATCATGTGGGTTTTTTTACATATCAATGATCAAAATAGAATCGACAAACATATTTATATACAAAACAATTTAGACACAAACTCATTGGTTTTCGGTGATTGCTTTCGTTCGCCCCATTGCGGTTGTGTGGTTGACCGCTTATTCAAAATCTTAAAATATATCCGGCCTCGTTTCCGCCGCCACTTCCGGTCTGCATAAAGCGACCGTCGCGTCGTTTGCCCTATCACACGTTAGAAATGTTTTTATATTTTTGAGCTGTGGCGCCTTTACAATGTGACCTTATCTTCACCTAAAGGGACTAAGGTATGAAGTTTTATACAGCCAAACTATATTCCATATTAATTAGGAGCGCTAGTGTATAGCCAGAAACTCGATTTGCAAAATTTTGCTTGGATGTATTGATAGATTAAGAGCATATGTTAGTTCCCCGAACGACGATTTCTTTATTTTACTTGGCGAACGTAGAAACTGAACTTATGTCTCAGGATGACGAGCGCAGTGCTCAGCCACTCAGTGCTTTGTGACTAAAGGTGCTGGATGGTATTGCTACTGTTTATCGGTGGTCGTATCGCTTACCATCAGGCGAACGGCATGCTCGTCTCGTCATCCCAAGCCATAAAAAAAAGAACTGGATTCCTTTCGTATTATGGGATGCACGTTGCCCGTATCCTTTATGTATTACTTATTTTTGTTATAAATGTTTGTGTGAGTCCTAGTATATTGTGCGAATAAATGTTTCTTTCTTTTCTTTCTGATGTTTTAATACCTACCATTCAAAATATTAAACAATACAAAGCGGAGTCACATTGAGAGGCTTTCTATCAACAAGGTGTGCTCAATTGCGTGACAAAGACAAGTTTATTCGCTACATCCAAAGCGGTCGTTAAATTAATTAATTTACTTATATAAATTTTAATTGGCATATTGTATGATGGATATCATGAATGACCTGTAAACTTCCAGCTGTCAATTAGGGTCATTTCTATTAAAAAATAGGTCATAAGAATTTCAGTGGAAGTTAAATTGTAGACCATTTTGTCTGTAATAATATGGAATTACGCTTATAAGAATATTTTATTATTACGATAAAATAAGGCAATTACATATAAAACTCGTCTTGTTCTTATGACATTGGCGGATAGACTGAATTATTTTTATGGTTGGTTATAGCTTTTACAGAAATATATTTCGACGGCTCCGTAGAACAAAGTCGTATATGCAAAATGAAGCTTTTCAGTAGAGCGCTTTGAAAGACTAAGTTAATTGTGAAAATCACAAGTTATAGTGAACGAAACATTATATTCTATAGGGTTCAGTAACAACTTTGAACTTAATGTGTGAAAATAGCACTAATTCGCACATGATAACAAACTAACGACTTTCAAAGCGCTCTACTGAAAAGCTAACATTTTGCATATACGACTTTGTTCTACGGAGCCGTCGATTTGTCAATTGGATTAAGGTAATGTACGTGTTTAAAGCGATATATCATGTTCTCTTATGCCTTAATGTACAGTTAGCCATAAGTACCTGAACAAATTCAAGACTTCAATAACCTCTTCACTTTTGTCTTTTTACCAATTTTCGTTTTCTTTTCATAAAAATAAAATCGAAGGGATTTAATTTACTTTAAACAAAGAAAAAACATGTTTTAATGAAACTTAACGTGTAGAGGCGATTTGAAATTTTGATCTTTTTAAGCTACTTATGTGGTTGACTGTATAATAAAGACGCACACACACACACACACACATACACATTCACACCTTTTATCCCCGAAGGGGTAGACAGAGGCGCTACTAGTGCACCCACTTTTCGCTGTGTGTATTTCGTCCCATGATGTTTTTATTCGCCCCCTATGGGCGAGGCTATCGCCATATCGGGCACAAATTCCAAACTCCGTGCTGATACTGAATAAAAAAAACTCAATGTCATTTTGCGCGACCCGGGGATCGAAACCGAGACGTCAGCATTGCAGTCGTACCGTAATACAACTACGCCACCGAGTGAATAAAGAGTTTAAAATAAATAAATAAATACTGTTGTCCAATGATTTCATTCCTATTTACAATTTCATGCCTATTGCTCATGATACGGAATACAAACTCTAATCCGATTCGCAAGTTTCAAGTAAATTTTATTTGACGGTTATTATTACACAGCTAATGTAGATAGTACTTTTATCACCATTTATTTAGGAGCGTCGAGTGTGACCTTTTGTATTTGGCCAACTTATAAATTTATGCGACCAATAAAATTTACTCAGAAGTTGTGAAGTAAGCCCTAAGGCATCCATTTTTAATACTGCAACCTATCAAAAAGGGTTTATAAATACCACATTATAGACCTAAATAAAAATGGAGACATTCAATCAACCTTTGATAACAGCTATTTAGGTCAGCCTCAAGAAGGTCAGAAATAACCGACCCCGAAAGAGAATTGCAGAACCCTCCCGATGGAATGGAATAGTTATCTCGCTAGAGCTTGTTATGCTGTTGAGACAATCTTAACGGATAGTGATCCTTGGAGATCTAGGAGATTTGTAAAACATGTAACTATAATAAAGAAGGCTTTGCCCGCGGCTTCGCGTAAATGATCTCTCCTCGAATACTGTTTTCTGAGATGGGATGTAGTCTATGAAAAATATTATCTCACTTTGTGCCAAATTTTTGGAGATTTTTAGATTTACTTCTAGCAAACATGTAATCATTTTCGATATTTTTTGCATTTCTAAGAAGCAATTAATTAGGCCGGCATAAGCGGGCCTACTGTCCGGGGGTGTTTATCTCTTGCCGATAATTTTTTTGGACTTCACTTTATTCTACAAATACACTTCACAAGTACAGTTTGAAGGAGAACTCCACCTCGGTCCACTGATAGCATGCCTGTTTATGAGCAAGAGGTTCTGGGATCGATTCCAAGTCAGGTTTGGATTGATTGGTATTTGAAATTTACCTTCAATGCAGTTACCTAAAACGTTAGCTGTCTGTGACAGGATTCGTCTTTATTGAGACGATAGACGTCCTTCATTTATAGCACGGAACGGGAATAAGCTCATCTTGATTTGAGAATTCATACTGATTGCGTCCATTGATATATAAATTGCGTCGATAAAATAATCGATCTCTTATTCCTTGCGACAAAATAAAATTAAACGCTATACTACTCACTGCCTCGGTGGCGTAGATGTATAACGGTACGACTGCAATGCTGAGGTCTCGGCTCCGATCCCTGGGACTGACAGAATGATATTGGGTTTTACAATTCAGTATCAGCTGGGCGTTTGGAATTTGCACCCGATATTGCGATAGGCGTGCTCACTATCACATCATGGGACAGAATACGTACGGCGAAAAGTGGGTGCGCCTCTGCCTACCCCTTTGGGAATAAAAGGCGTGAGTGTGTCCGTTTGTTTGTGTGCCATAATACTAAAAATAAATGACTCAATCCCCGAAAAACACTTATAAAATCCTTTGATAGCTATACTTGCAATTCGTTACAAAATTCTTCTATTCCGTCTGATGACTATAGCATCCATCCCACGTTATTGACATAACTACAGATAGCATGACATCACCCGAGGGTGTTGTTACAAGGGCTCACAAATATTTTCTCGTATTTCTCCAAACTCGGCGATAAGCTAGACTCGGCAACTGTGTTAGATTGAAGAATAAAAATGTTTGCATATTCATGGAAAGCCATAGATGATATTTTTCATTGTTTTAATAATGCTTGTTACAGAAGATAGGGTAGTCAATTTTAATCAGAGGTTACATTAAGGTGACATAAATTTTGTACCCATTTTCATTGTTTCGTAGTTAAAATTTCGTTTACGTTTAACTAACTTAAACGCAAGATTAAAGTAGACGACCAGCACCTCCTGACGGCTCCACCCCTGTAAAAGTCTGTTGTGGAATAAAAGTTAAACTGTAAATTTTTCTGAACTTAAAAATTGCTAAAAAAAATATTAACCTGGTCTATACGACATTCACTTTCATCGAAACTAACAATTTGCCTGCTTGACTAAGAAACAAACAAACATCTTCGCAAACGGAAATTAAATTAACGTTTTGTAATAAATCAAAGACCTCAGGAAGATTCAGTTTAATAATTAAGAAACTCAAGATGTCTTAATGAGGTCTTTACAAGATAAAGGAAAGTGAAAGAACTACTTTTAATCTCTGCCGTTAATATCAGTTATACGTTGTTCCGTCCGCTTTTTGTTACGAGATTATATTTCAGCTTTATTAAAATTGTTTGTGGAATAGTTATCTATAATGTTTATAAAAGCAATTTTCAGGTTTAAGGATTTAAATGTTGCTTTAAGTGTTTTTTCTTATCTGTTAAAAGTGGACCTCTTGTTTTGAGCCTATAATATGTTCACCCAATGAGTGTAGCATTCTCTTGCATTGCACGCCATGTTGTTCTGTCCAGGGCAGTTCTCATCCAGCTTCTTCCCGGCATGTGAACCAGGTCGTCGGTTCATCTCGTCAAAGGCCTGCCCCGGTGTCTATGACCTACATTTGTGAAGTTCATTTTAATCTTTGTAAAAAAACTGTACTGAATTGTACGAAAAACATAATCAATAGTTAAGCAAATTAGCATCTGCAAGAGACAAAGGCTAAGGTTTAAACTATATTTTTTCTTGAGAAAGCAATCGTTTATGCACCGATAACATACTTTCAAATATCGTAACTAAATCATGGGTATAGAGATCTGCGCAATATAATTTATTTAACACCTCATATTGCATTATAAGTCCAAAATCCCGGATATACCATAGGGACTCTAGTGCATGAAATATATTTCTTCCCGGGACCTTACGGACGTATCAATCTTGTAATTTAATAAATTGCCACTGAGGACGGTCGGATTTAAAAGAATCCGTTCCAATCCTCGGGTTCTACCCCAGTGCATTTGTCTTGGCTTTTGAAAAATCTTTTAGGGTTACTGCCTTATTGGTATGGACATTGAGAGGCGAGATGATCTCGTTTTGGCTTAATGTTTCATGGTGAGATTATTTTGGTCTGGTTCAAATTTACGTTATGATTTTTTATACATGTCATGGCCATGTAGTGCCTGGTTAATGATTTTTTATTTTTATAGAATCCTGAAAAAGAAACAGTCGAAAGCGCTGGTCATCTCCTTTAAGAGAATTAAGTACGGATCCTGAAATTGGCAATCGATGGCGGGGTCGGAATAGCTCAATTGGAAGAGCACCGGCACGGTACGCCGGAGGTCGTGGGTTCAAATCCCGCTTTCGACTGTTTCTTTTTCAGGATTCTATAAAAATATAAAATCATCAAATTTACGTTTTAGATATTATAAAAAAGCAGACTTTCTAAATTATTCATAATAAATGGAACTAATAAACACCCTAACGCGTTCTATCTGCCGTTTATTTTTTTGTTCTTTATAAAAAGTATGAGACATAATTCCATTTTAAACATAAAAATAATTTCATAGTGTAATCCAGTCATATTTTATTAATAAACAATTTTCGCCTTTCACAATTATTTTTTTGTTTCATCAGCTAACAAATCCCGTCTAATCCTTATAATCTAAATAGAATATTCCTACATTCAGACTACAAAGTGTAGTTGATTTGATAATTAACTCAGCTAACGTATTTGTCTACGCTGTGTATTAGTGTTTGGTAACTGTATTTCACGTTTAATTATGTTATTGTATGTACTTGGGTTTCTACATACGAATGTGTTTGAGCAGAGCTTAGGAATATTCGAGTACATTTTCATGTCTAAATATTCTGAAATTAGCAACTGTTATTATGTAAAATTTGTAGTTAGAATAATTGTTTATGCTTTATCTACAACTAGTTTTGCTCGTGGCTTTGCCTGCGTGAAAGAATTTTTGCGGGATAAAAGTCCCATTAAATATTTTTCCAGGATAAAAGTAGCTTCGTTTGTCACAAAATAAACTGCTTTTCTTTCTTTCTTAGTATTAATCCAGTTTTATTTTGATTTTAATATGTGGCGTCCCGCGTTTTCGGTTATCCTACAATGATCTCCCTCTGTGTCGAATGTCAGCATCAGTTCAGCCGTACTAGCATGATTGAGTAACAAACAACCAAACTTATAAATTAGTAGGTATAGATTTTATTCTACACTTTGAATATTTTGTGACGCTTACGCCCGATAAAGAGTTGACGGATATAAAACTTGCAGGATTTTACTTACTTATTAAACTTAAATCATTTATGTATTATACCTACAGACAGTTGTAATTTATTTGGTGAACAACTCATTTAATCTGGCTGACTTTTCAATCAATAAACTTTGGTCATCTATCAATAAATGCGATAGATTGTATAGATTGTAATAATGTTGGAGATTTCTGCTCAGTATCAGCCAGAATCAGGAATCGGAAATTCCGTTCGATAAATGGCAAGAAGGCGAGCTCTATTATATTGGAGCTAACGTAGCTAGTGGCTTGTGGGTGTGATAACACCTCTGCCTACCTCTGAAAGGGGAAGAAGGCGTAATGCCAACTATTAAAAACTTTGTAGCTTAGACATCTCGAGAATCTGTCAAAGTCAATCTTATTTCGATAAATACTCGACGAATGGAAATTCTACTATAAATAAATAACAACATAAAATTACCGACATAAACATAAACTAACACTACACATGAATCTTGGCACTAAACGATTTCATCGCATTTCAACGATGTCGCAGTTACCAACATAAAAAAACTAAATTACCATTTGTCGAGCTCGATAGTTTGAATAAATAATTAGCGACATTCGATCGACATCTGCGTGGGTTATTTTGTTTTATGGAATTGGCTTCAAATATGGCTTTCCAAGAAAATGAAAAATGTTGGTAAACTGGTCTAAGTTCGGGAGTTCAGGTATTATATTAAAGGTATTACAGGTATTCAACCAATATATAATTGGCATTACTTATAATTTGATAGTATCATTGAAACACGAAATTACATAATATTTTTTATTATACTCGACGGTTATACAATGAGTGTCCTTAGTCTAGCGCAACTAGTGCTTAGCGCATACAACAGCTACTGATTTTAAAACCATTCGTTTTGTAGATTAAAAACAGACGAAATAGTTTATTTTCCAAGAATAGACTTTTGATTAAACGTGTTGAAAACACAAATTATTTCACTGGATGGTATGGCGCTCTTAAATGATTTGGATATTTTTATTTTAGCGTCATTTTAAGTCTTCAATTAAGATTCCATCTAATGTACAGCACATTATGAGTCATAAAAACTAGTACATCTACAGTTCACCGAACCTATGCGCCTCAAGGAGTCATATTCTGTCAGTTAACAGTACACTTGCATTTTCTTTAACTCGCTATGCACCTGTTTCACAAGTTTCAAGTAACTTTTATTTGACAGTCCTCGTATTAAGCAGCTAGTGTAGATAGTACTCATTTTATTACCATTTCGCACCTTTAGGATGAAAACGACACAATTCAAAAAGATAGAAAATTGGGTTATCGTCATAAAATTACTTAAAACGAAGAACTCCGTACAACATTAGTTCAAACACAACCATATTCAAGCAGGAAAAGGACAAAGCTGTTATATCGGTCCATTTTTATTAATAATATTTTTACAAATAACTTACTAGTTTTTAGTCATTTAAAAATGACAACACAATTTTCTATTTTTTTAATTGTGTCGTTTTCGTTCTAAAGGTGCGATTTATTTGGGAACATAAGGACAAGTGACTTTTGTATTTGATCAGTTTACACATGTGACGAGAAGCATTTACTCAGAAGTTGGGGAAAGGCCCTAATCGTGTTTAAAAATGAATTTATCGTAAACCAATAGTAGTGGCAATATAGGTTCATATGTTTGCTCGCCAAGCTGTCGGGAAACACTATCAAGGAAATCGATTGTCGTAGGAGTGTAATTTAAAACTAGTAAAAGTTAATCATCAACTTTAAATATACGAAATTGCCTGTACTAATATCGATTTGTCTGTTCTAAATTTACTCTAGGCCATCACGCATCTGCATAACTAAAGGTAGGCAGAGTTTGAAAGCTCAATACATTCAAACAGGAGAGGAGCACATATAGATCAATTCAAGTATGCTAAACTGCGATGCGACTGCCTCGGTGGCGTAGTTGTTATTACAGTACGACTTCAAAGCTGAGGTCTCGGGTTCGATTCCCGGGTCTGGCAATGTGATATTGAGTTTTTCTATTCAGTATCAGCTCGGAGTCTGGAATTTGTGCCCGATATGGCAATAGGCTCGCCCCCTATCACATCATGGGACGGAATAATGGCGAAAAGTGGGTGCACTAGTTGCGCCTCTATCTACCCTTTCGGGGATAACAGGCGTGAGTGTATATGTATATGTAAGTATGCTAAAAATACCTACTTTAATTACTAATAAACAGTGGAGGTTGCCCAGAATATGTTGTATAATATTCTCAAAGTTGTTGAAAACACGACCTCTCCCATCGGTCAAGTTAATGTTTTAGACTACAATGTAAATGTACAGGGTTTTTTTTTGTTAATGGCCCTACTGCCAGTAGCCTGACGCGAGTCGGCTTTTCTGGCCACACCGGTCTTTAGGGTGAACGCAGAAGGCGCTCGCAACCCTTTGAATTAAGTGACCATGCTGAGGGCAACCCACTAACGGGTTACGAACCTCGGCTCGGGACGGCCACTGAGAGAGATGAGACATCAACGATTAGGGAAAGATTTGTTATGTACAAGGTTGAAGAACCCACAAACTATTACGATTCACGACTAAGAATAATACTGATAAATCATATATGATTACAAAAAAATATTCTAGAATTAAATGCGTTCTATAAATAATGAAGCTATTTTTACAATTGATCAAATTTAACATAAGCAATTCAATGTCGCGCCATATAACTGGTAATAACCTATTTTATAACTGTTAAAGTTCTGTGGTTCAGTTCTTTTAAAAAGTCCATGGAGTAGAACAAAAGTTCACGACTGTTCATACTTCATGAATGTTTCTCTCTTTATATAATAAAGAGGAAAGTAACATATGGCTGTGATAGTTTATTTAACGGTAAATTGTCAGTTATTAGAACTTTTTTTAGATGTTCCGGATCATTTGTCTCTAGTTTAGTTGAATAGGTGGAAGATAAATGTTATTGGTACGGCAAAGCGCATATTAATTACTGGAAACGCTTTAACAATTGGATTTTTTTATATATGGGAACGGCAGTCATAGCTGCACTTGACAGTCAGCAGTACCGACTGACGAGAGCTAATTATCTCTCGCCTGTCAGCGTAATTGTACCAGCCCTTTTGAATTAGGAAGAACCGGCTGGACTGCCAGGAAAGGCAACGCACTTTCTGCATCAGAAAACATATAGGATCAAATAATGAGGACCTAAACTGTGGCTTATCTTTCTCCATGCCACGAAAATTTAAAGTCAAGCAATCTTCATAACCACTTTGTATAACTTTGCTAGTATCCGTGATTAAAGACAAAATTTCAACGTGTAGCATCAAGATGAGAACGCTAAATCTCTTTCTTCATATCCCGAAACTGCTCGCATAAATCATTACTGGATTCGCGCGGTTTAAACGCTCCCACCCTGAGTATCCTTTTAAAGTAAAAACTGATGTTAATATAAATTAAAATTTGGTGTGGTATTATTCGGAAGATACAAGAATCTGACTGAAGACTGCCTCGGTGGCGTAGTTCTATTACGGTACGACTGTAATACTGTAATACTGTGATCTCGGGTTCAATCCCCGGTTCGGGCAGAATGATATTGTTTTTTCTAATTAGTATCAGCCCGGAGTCTGGAAATTGTGCCCGATAAGGCAATAGGCTCGCTCCCTATTACATCATGGGATGGAATACGCACGGCAGAAAGTGGGTGCACTAGTTGTGCCTCTTTTTAACCCTTCGGGGATAAAAAGGCGTGAGTGTGTGTGTGTGTACAAAAATCTACAAGGCTACCAAAAGAGTTTTTCGGTGAGGAATATGTCTTTTTCTTCCACTTGCCTTTATGCCATTCGAATATGGGTTCAGTGATATTGTTTCATACACATGAACGTGAAGAACATTGTAGTCAGTGTACTGGGATTTATGAGAAATAGGCCCGTATTTACAAACGATACTTAAATAAGTACGGAGCAATGCTATGATAATAAGTTTATTCTCAGTGCTTTCGGCATGAGAGATTTCGCAGTGCATAGACAAAGGGACGGTGTGATTGGCTAATATTCGAATACTATTGTGCTTCAATTAGCTGTCTGATAAACAAAGCTGAACAAGGCCAAAGAAAACAATGAAATAGTGCCTATGCGTGCACTAAGCTTTCTCATAGTATTGGTTATAAATACGGGTGTTAATGTCATCAATCTCAAAGTGACGTAAGCAAATGTCATAACATGCTTCGAGCATACAGTTATGAATAGTGCTCATGAATTCTCCCTTACGCTTAACAACAAGCGAGCCTTTCAGTGATTCTAAGCAATCAGGAGTAAAAAAAGGCCACAACGCTTAGTAATTTAGATTAAGTAATAGGACTCATTTAAGGTCTACAGACCTCATCCTACATTAATTTTGTACGTGAGGTCAGCGTAACGTGAAAAGTTTCGCTAATCGTATAAATTACGACTGGTTGTCTGAGTAACGTGAACGGCGTGAGCGTCAAAGAAATGTTTTAAAACAAATATTTGGCCACTTATAAATAAAACCTAGGATCTGTTTATTACAATACAATAGGGATAACACAGTAGGTGGGCGAAAAACGAGCAAATGGGTCACCTGAGTGTAAACGACTGCCACCACCCATAAACGTCCACAAAACCTGAATAAACAAAAGCTTTTGAAATTGTATAAGCCAACATAGCAAATAAATCAGATGATGGAAATGGAAGATTTCAACTATACGAAACCACATTTTATTGTTCTTGTTTCAACTGCAGAAGTGAACAATTCTAATCAGCATTCCGAAGGATTGAATTGTTTTCTTTATCTTAAGAAAGCTGCAAAAAATGTTACGCTTCTTGGATTTTATTGCTCTGATTAGTATATTACAAGAAGTCTGATTAAAGAAACAACTCTATTTCAGTATTTATGATATAAATGTATTATTTCTTCACATTAATGATATTCATTAATGAATTTTAGTTAAAAAAAATTTTAGCTCTTCTGCCTGAATCAAAAGTTCGTTTCTGGTATAAAATATGTATATACATTATAGACATTCAAATGAAATCCTTTAATTGACTTCGTTATTCAAGTATTGAAATATCATTAAATTCATAAAGGTTTCTGACCTTAGTACTTAATTAATATATTAAGCGCGGACTATCTAAATCTTGTACCTTTCTCAGAATTTAACTCACAAAATATTTGAGAAGAAACCTTTTGAACGTTATATTTTATTCCAAGCATAAATTCACCTCAAGTATTTTAATATTAATAAAAAGTTTGCATGTTTGAAGATGTTAACGAAAAGACTAATTTAGATCCTGGAAAACATATATACCAAGTCCTAGATACAAGTTACTTTTACTATAAAATGCAAGATGGCAGTTTCAAACAGGAAAGGCGTCCACACGATTGGATTTGGGCAAGCTAGCTCCTAATAACAAAACATCAGTCCTTGGCGATAGAACGTGTGACTAGCCTGATTATTATTGATCGTTTGTTGTTCATACATCTAAATGTGATATTGGACTATCGGAGGCTCAGGGACGGGTCACACAAAATCGATACATTTAGTACGTTGACTACGTGTAGGTAAATGAAGATGTGGACGGTTTTTAAAACACGCGTATGTTAGCGCCGGTTTATCGATCGGTTTTTGTTGCAAGTCATCGTTTGCTGATATTTTATTATGAGAATAAGTTGTTATGTAGAGGGTTAATTCTACATTGAGGCTATGAAAAATATTTCACTGTTAGGTGGGAGTTAGATTTGAAAGTTTTATACAAGTTAATTATGGAAAAAACTTATGAAAATTTACTAAGGTAGACTTTGTAACCTGGTTTCATTACCTAACAAACGTCGTCGTTTTTCGAGAATTATACACAAATAACGAAAATAACTTGTGAATTTTTTTTATGGCATCGTATGACTTGACGGGCATGCCGTTTGCCTGATGGTAAGCGATACGACCACCCATAAACAGACGTCAAGTCTCATTATGTCCTGTAGTTACACTGGCTACAATGTCCTTCAAACCGAAACACAACAGTGCATGCACATTTCTTCTTGGCTGTAGAAAAAGACGTTGCGGTGGTACCCACCGGGAGGACTCACATATGAGAATCCTACCACCAGTACACACCTACAACTTACCTTAATTCTCTGCTAAATAAGCAAAATTTTCGATGAGAAAAGGCTAAGTATTTTATTTAGTAGGTATTGTTTTTTTTTTTGGGGAATCATTTTCGTGGGCCGGTGGGAGGATCGCGGGCCAAACCTAGTGGTCAAATCTAGTATACATACTAGGTATGTCATACACGTGTTAGTAGTAACGGCTAAAAATGGGTCATTTAGGGCGTTGAGCAATTAAGTTTCCTTAATGTCAGGTAGGTTGTTTTAACTTTGGTATGGAACCATATAGTAACTAGTTATAATCTGTATCGTCGCTGGTAACTAGTATGTAAATATTAAGCTATTAATAGTCATTTTGACTTTGCGTTAGTAAATGAAGACATACTCGTCTTTACCTCTTCTAACATTGCGCGAATAATCATCTATGGATAACGAATATTTTCACCAAAAACATCGGTTTTAATTTCCAGTTTTTTATACATATGATTTTGTGGTTTAGTGCGTATATGGCGTGTGCGTGAGTGTATTTCTGACTGAACGTAGGATGGTGCCACTGCGACGAATTTGTTTCGAATAGTAGACATTCGCGTGTAAAATCAAAATTATTTATTTATTTAACACTTTGTACACGCGGACTTAACGCCTTAGGAAAAATTACATAAAATTTATTATATTTAATTTCTTTAAATAGATTTTTATTTCGTTCGAAACTTACACTTTTATTTTACATCTGCGGTTTGAATAACTTATTGTAGTGTTAGTTTCGAGAAGATAAAGTATGTGTGTTCATTTGGTAACGCAATGTAAAAAATTATCCTGTACCTGTTATGTAAAATACGGTTGATAATATCACATATTTTTTCATTTACATTGCTTCCAATGAATACAGAATACTATATAGAGTTTAACTTGAATATGAAGGACATAGTCTTATTAAAATTTAATAGCTAACGCCACCACTAAGGTCCGTGCTAAAAACAAAAAAAAAAGCTGTAGACAGTTCAACTCTATTAAGTTGTCACCTACATTAGAGGCAATTTTAACCGGGGAAAAATGCACAGCTCCCTTGTGAATGAGAGCAAATTTAACACGTTTGCTAAATTAAAAAACTTTCTGGTTCATAGGAGCATATTATAAAAAAAATCTTTAAGGATAATCCTGAACACTTGGAATGGCGTGAAAAGCTAAAATATATTAATAGACTAGATGTTAGATAACTTGTATTTAAGAAGCTAAATTTATGTAGAAGTTCAGGTCGAGACTTTAATAATTATATTTCATTATTGATCCAAACAGTCACTAAAATTTTAAACAAAAATGAAATTACCAATTGTTTATGAAAGATCTTTACAAATAACACCAATACAAAGAAAGATTAGACAATTAAGAAGTCCGTATTTACGTATACAAAATTAGAAATTGAATAATTAGGTCATCTGATAATGAACAGTGTAATGAACCACCATAATACCAAACGCCAATGAATTTATAGATCTTTGAATGCAAAGATATGGGAGTAGGAGATGACGTATTTTTGATCAGGTAGTATATATTCCTCCTAGCCAGTTTTCGGCCACAGCGGCCAATCTCAACGGAGATCAGCCAACTCAAAGCAGGAGATATTATAGTGCACAACTGTGTGCGCAATACACAGGTGCACTCGCTATTCCTTAACTCTCATAATTCGGTGAGACGGCAATCCGACATGACCGGAGAGAGATCAGGCGCAGGACCAACGGCTTTACGTGGTTTCCGAGGCACGGGGGTATCACACCGCCAACTTCCTGACTCCGAGCTGCGACTGAGTAATTTTTAAGATGGAAAAACCCAGTCACAATATTTTTTGGCTCGACCCGGGAATCGAACCCAGGACCTCAGCGTGCAAATCGTACTCGTAAACCGTACGCAATACGACTACGCCACCGAGGCAGTCGTAGTATTTTTTATTCAAACACTGTAAGTTGATCGAATTGAACATGAATCAGATAGATGGTCGACTGACGAGATAACTAATCCGTCGCCAGTCGTCCCAATTATGGCCAGAACGCTACACTTACCTAGGCCCCTATGGCGGGATTTTACCTTGTGTACGATGTTCGTTATGCAGGCGGGGATATAAATATCCTACTACCAGCGAAGAAGTCTAGAAATTTATAATTTAAATTAATGGAATCTGAGTACTGTTACTCCGGTCAATAGGCAATCATCGTGTTAAACGAGGCGAGTGTCTGGGTGACATGCTCGTCTCATCCTGCATAAAAAAGTATGGCTATTTGTTACATTTTTGCTATAGAGTCGAATATACATAGGTAAATACATCCAAGAAAACGCGCCCGAATACGTTTTGAGTGGGGATTTCGCAGGGTATGGAGACAGATCCAAGAGTCAGTCACGACCCATATTTGTAGTAAGCGATTAGGGAAAGTAGTGGGGAACTTCATCGTGAATGGCATTTTGTATATTTGAGGTACAGTTGAATCCAAACGCCGTGGTGTCGAAATCTCATTCGTAATGCAAAAGGACTAAGTGAGTGCTGAGTTCTCCGCACTGCGTCCTCTTCACATAATTGTGTTACGTAGCTTTTTATCCTGCCTTTTACATTCCACTTTGCTTCAATTTGCGGAAACTTCGTTAAAACCCAGTTGTAAACAACTTAACTCTTGCTTTTTTATTTCATTTTAAAATTTAACGTTTCATACCTACATATTTATTATAAAGATTTCGTTCAATTGCTATGGGATTAAATCAGAATTTATTGTGCATAAACAGGCCCGACAGCGGCGTAGACACAAAGACCACGAAAACAAGACAAATCTTAGTAATAATATCTTACTAACATTATAAATGCGAAGGTTTGGAAAATGTTTGGATGTTTGTAAGAGGTAAACGCAAAAACAACTGAACGGGTTTGGATGAAATTTGACGCTCGTGTAAACTATGTCCTCGATAAACAAATAGACTACTTTTTACTCTACGTTTATCCCGGTAGTTTGCTCCCTTGAGAAATAATGTTAATTCATTGTTAAGTTATTCAGTTTCCAAATTTTTTTATTTATTTTTATTCTTTGTATCTTACTGTTCGCATAGCCATTTTAAGGTTTATCCTTTTTAGCTTGACTAAATGTACCATTTTTTAGCTTAACCTTGTAAGATGTGAGCAACGGTGTTCATAACACATGTTAAATCTTTATTTGGATACCGTAGTTCATTAACACTTTAGTTCTCAATTGTTATGTACATATTTATTTATTTTATTTTAGTGTTTGTTCACCCTATAAATGGAAATAAAGAAGTATTATTATTTATCATTACTATTATTAAAGGATGTTTTTAAATAAAAGGCGCTGGCGTCCTACGGTATTTTAGAAACTTTTGTAGTCTAAAAGGCTTTTCTCGTGGGCGCAGCTGCGAACAAAAGCTAGTTTCTGATAAATTGTTTAATTTAAGTACGAAAGATAATTCTAACCCGTGTCTTAGCGGATGCAATGGCAAGCGAAATTCCTACATTTTTCTATATGCAATCCCTTCAGACGCCTATATTACGACTCAAAGCAAGCGGTTGTGATGAACCTAGGAGAGTAAATGAATAATCTTAAGCCATGATCCATGCTCTAGAAAAATCACGTCTCCGTTATTGCTAATAAAAACAAAAAGAATTTTTCCCTTCTTTTTTGTTCATTCAACAGTTTGCTCATAAGATGTTCTGAGTAGACGTTCCTTTATTTTACGATCGTACATAATAGAATCTCCTCATAAAATTATTTATCTGCGATGGAGTGGCGAGGAAAAATTGTTACATTTTTTACATGATTCTGAATATTTCCTTAGGTTCTGTATTTATAGTGAAAAATAGTATGGTGATACACGCGTAATTGATTTTCGATTTATTCTAGCTAATATTCTTCTTTACAATACATGCCTTAAAATAAATTGACATTAAAACACAATCCTGCAGTTTCCAGTTACCACATGTTAAGCGAAAAAAGTGAACAAGCGCTGGAATAAAAACAATAGTGTTTAAAGATCCATTTACCAACACTTTCATAAATATCTTACAAAATCATTATCTCATGGGCAGGCTTCAATCAATATTTTTGAGCTCACAGAACATATCCGTGACTCGACTTGCTTAATAATATACAAGCCTCCACCAATACGACCACGATGGACCAGCATGGCGGCTTTAGGTCCAATCCCCCTAATCCTGACAAATTAGGGACAAGGGGAAGCTGCTTCGACATAACCACTGTAAGAGGCAACATCATTCGTCGTCAATATAATTTAACTGTGTACATTTTATTATCATCAGCTTGAGTGTTAGTTACATACCAGAAGGAAAATTACCACTTAGAAATAACTAATGTTATAAAGAAAACATTGTTCATAAGTTTGGGTATAACGAGTAATCTCGGAAACTAATATGTGATTTGAAAAATTCATTCACAAATACAAAGAATAATAATGAATGCCCTATTGTTATACTAAATTTTTTATAACGCCAAAGTGACCCTGCACTTGATGGTAAGCGGGGACAGGTTCAGATATAATGCCCACTGACGAGAGATGAGTACACCTTTCCAGTCGACATAGTTATGCTGACCTTGATCCCGGAACGCGACACACTTCCGTACGCCAGTGTGGCGGGCTTTAACATCTTGTTTAACACAGTGGTCGCTATCCGGGCAGATACAGGATTGAGAATATATCCTACAACTAGCATACATTTATCCCGGCAATTGGATTTTACGCGAGCATATAAGCAGACAAAACTAATACTGTTAGATGACATGTCTAAAACGGACCCATAATTCTAACCAAGACAGTTTATATAGTTGGACAGAACTCATAAAACTAGCCTTTTACAATAAATCGTTTAATTTTAAAAACCTCCGATTTCGAGATTTATGTAGTTTTATTTTGCTCAAAAACGACAATATGAACGTTTTAAAAAAAGTTATGAATGGAGGGGTCTAAAAATATTTTTTTATTGATCCGGGATCCATAGTTTGCGCCTTCAATATTCCTAAAGTTTGAACCTGGTTAGATTGATCATCGTGGTCGTATTGCTGGAGGCTTGTCTATTAATAAGAAAGGTGAATCATGGAAATGTTGGGTGAGCTCAAAAATGTTAATTGAAGCCCACCGTCCCCATGAGCTAATGCTATGGTAAGATATTTATGGAAGTGTTGGTAAATGAGTCTTTAAAACACTATTATTTTTTATCCCAGCGCTTATTCACTTTTTTCCTTATTCTGGAAGCTATCGTCATCGATCGTAGTTATATTTAGTGTTAGGTATATATTGTAAAGAAGAATATTAGCTAGAATAAATCAAAAATCAATTACGCGCATAACATCATACTGTTTTTCACTATAAATACAGAACCTAAGGAAAAACAGTGCTGTGTTTTAGTTTACCTTACACAGCTTATGCTGAGATGGCCACCTAGTTGTCCTGGTGAATTATGTATTGTACTTTGTTTTTTTTTTATGTATCACGTGTACCGCGGCAATAAATTATTCTTTCTTTCTATTTTGAGGTCCAGTACCTATGCAAAAAGCGGACACCTTTATACCTTATCTGACTCACCTAATATTTCAGTCTCCTAGGGTTTTGTTGAACAAGCGTATACAGGTCGGCTTACTCTTAACTTTCGACGGCTTAAATTTATCCATTGTATTTATTTTACATTTACTCTGGGTTTGGCCTTGTTTGGATAGGTCACCAAATACTGAGCAACAGAATTAACAGTTGTTCATTTTATCATAGGATGTATTATGTCAGTTGTATTATTTTTGTTAAGTATTTAATTTTTCGAATGTGTTAACGCATTAATATTTTATTGTATCTTTTTTATTATAAAGTTTTATTTTTTGTGTTTTGATTGCGAACTTTATAATTTTGTCTACCTATATCATGAACGGGCCGGCACGGTCGATACTTAAGTTCTCTTAAACACACACACACACGCCTGTTATCCCCGAAGGGGTAGGCAGAGGCGCAACATGTGCACCCACTTTTCGCCGTTATTCCGTCCCATGATGTGATAGGGGGCGAGCCTATCGCCATATCGGGCACAAATTCCAGACTCCGGGCTGATACTCAATAGAAAAAATCAATATCACTTTGCCTGACCCGGGGATCGAACCCGAGACCTCAGCATTGCAGTCGTACTGTAATACAACTACGCTACCGAGGCAGTCCTTAAGTAAAGTAAATTTGTATTCTCTTAAAAACATAATCTTAAAATATTGTACAATTTATCTTAATTAAAATTAAAAGATATGTGTCAGTTTATAATACGGCTCAATAAAGATTCCAGGCGACTACGTAACTTCAAAAGTCACTTCCAGACAATATTTACATTTAAATTAGCTTCATACATGAAACACGTTTTTTAAAAGTAAATTCTTCTTTTATTTGATAAAGCAACATTTAAAAGTTCTTTCAAGAGCCTGTCTCGGTATAATTTCATTGTTCTTTGAATCCATAAAAAAACTAAACTTTGTTATGAAGACTTTGGGATGCTATGCAGAGATTTTTAAATTACATTAAATCTTAAAAGTCGGTGAGATATTGAATACGCAAACATGAATTAAATAAACAATCAATCAGCTTGTGTGTTTGCCATTCAATTATAGAATAACATAGTCATTAATCAATGAATCTTTAAATCCTTCCCCGAAGAATATACATATAAATAAAGAAAACTCCATCCAAATCGAATCAGTAGTTTTTTAAAAAATCGCGAGCATACTAACTTATACACAAAAACAGTACACAGAACTTCCTTTTTAGAGGTGGATTAACAATATACAAAGAAACGAAATGAAATTTTTTGGGATGTCATTTAAAAATGATAAGCGAAAGTCGTATTTTGATAGGAAATCTTCATTAGAATTCAGGATAAAGTAAGTTAAACGACACATTGTAGAATTTATTAAACACGGATTATAAAGGTAAAGACATTACTCGTAATAAGGTGTAATATATGTAGCGGAACCGCACTGACTGTTCAACCACCCATGAAATCTGCTTTTAAAATTAATGCAAACGTTTTGCGTTACGGAGATTCCTTTCTCTAATTATGTTGATTGTCGTATTATTTTAATGTAATTCCTTAATTTCCGCCTCTTAACAATCTGTAGAATTTGTGGGCTTCTGTTTTGTCCTTTGGGATTTAATTGTGGTGTAAAGGGTATATTGTCGAAGGCTGGGTTTTTGTTCGAACAGACAACCGCCGACGAAAAGATGGTTGTTTAAAATGTTTCTTTGTCGATCTTGAAGAAGTACTCTAAGTTTCTTCAAAGGTACTTATATCTAAGTAACCAATGATAAGGCAGGCAGGCAAGGAAAACCATATCTACTAAAATAATCAAATCTTCTTGGATAGAAGTATCATACACGCGGTATATTTAATGGCAAAACGAAAACGCTCCAGAACATATTATGCTTTACATACAAAATTTTACTTGCCTATTGTTTATTGAGATACTCGTAGACAAAGGCTTCATCCAAAAAGTTTTACAGCAGCCTTGCGTTTCTTGCACCTCGCTTTAACAAGTTCTTAAAGTTTAAAGTCGCACTAGTTTGCATTAAATGCGCATGTCATGTCATGCTAGGTTACTCCCGACGCGAATACCAATCGATTGGATATTGTGGTCTCTAATTCCCCTGTCAACTCTTCCATCCGTATAACAATAGTTCAAATAACTTTGTCTGTTACGTTTTTAAGTCTTAACCACTGAACCTATTTCAATGAAATTTGGTAGGGAGTGAGCTTGAACCATAAGAATTGACATAGACTACTTTTTAATATTTCTCACAAACGGAATATCTAGTACTTATTTATTGTTAAAAAGCATCAAAACAAGGGTTGGTGCATTATGTTCATTATATTGTATACAGAAGATACAAATGCACCTGTTTTAGCTTACGATACTATAATTTCACGACGATAAAGAATCTAAATATCACTAGCTATCGCATGTAAATTCAATCGAAATTTTAGTTTTTTATAACCCGAATCGAACTCATGACTATACCGCTGATAACCGTTAATTACCATTAGACCATGAATATACAAAACCCAGACTGATAAAGTGATAGCCATAGTACTTGTCACTATGAAATTTTAATTAAATAAATATTGATTAAAGTAAATTTGTATGTCAATTGAAAGTGACCTTTCTCCTTAACCCGGTACAAAACAATCAATACTTAGACAAAATCTATAAGACTACCAATGTCTAAAATTAGCAAGTCTGTCCCAAGTTACAGGTTAGCAATTTGTTAATAACCCACATATAAGTATTTGGAATATATTTTGCACTGGACAAACGGCTAATTCTATAAGTGAGATGGAAAAGGAGAATTAACGAAAATTATGTTGACTGAAAGAGGGATTGCCTCGGTGGCGTAGTTGTATTACGGCTCAACGACAATGCTGAGGTCTCGGGTTCGATCCCAGGGTTGGGTAATGATATTGGGTTTTTCTATTCAGTAGCCCGATATGGCGATAGGCTCGCCCATATCACATATGAGACGGAATACGCACGGCGAAAAGTGGGTGCACTAGTTGCACCTTTGTCTACCTCTCCGGGTATAAAGGAGGTGACTGTGGGTGTGAAAGACGGAGATGACTTGTGATCTGGAATTATGGTCGGTAAATGGGTCGATAACAAAATGAGGCTATAATAAAATCAGTAATATAAAGAAATAGACACTAATTTATTTCGTTCCAAAAGATACTTAATTCACAACCGTTCTTGTTCTGACATTGCTAGCAAAACAGTGTTATTGTACAGCGGTCTAGGTGAAAAATCAATGTGCCTTCCCAATTAACCTCGGGGAGTGTCCTAACCCGCTGGTTTACCAGCCAATTTGGTGTTTACTGCCTGGCACGTCACTCGCTGACAAATTACACCGTCCGAGCAAAGTTAATCCGATTAAAACTGTTATCATACCGTTTAAGGTATTTAAAAGCTGGGTATTCTGGGGCTGCTAATGTCATAATTTGATTATTATTTATTAACTTAATGAAGATGGATGTACTAACACTATTTGGAATTGACATAATTTTTAATTTCATAAGTAACTCTATTTTTGTTTGTTTTTCTCAATCATTCTTATGTTTGGTTGAGGCCTTTGTTTAGCACTTTCAAAGGCCAAATAACTTTTTGGGTTAATGAAATACATATTGTGCTGAATCATTCTTATCGCATCATTTAAAAACCACCACCCATGTAATTTAATTACAGTTTTATACATAGATATGAAAATTTACGTGATCATTTTGGTCAAAACCAACCAGACCTAAAACAGCATAAGCTTAAATAAAATGCAACAAATAACTTGGCCGGTACAAGAGAGCAGTTTATGTGATACTAATGCCCACATTGCATTTTGTATTGCGATAAAGGATAGCATGGTAATTGAAATTTACGTACGTGCCCCTGGCGTTTTGGGTTGAAATGTCGCCATTCCAGATATGAGAGATACGATGGCCGTATTGTTTGCGATAAAAGCTTTTGAAATCGAATGGGTTAATTTAGGTTCAGCGGGTTTTAATTGGAAATTGTGGTGCGTTGTTTAGTCTTTTTTTTATGGCATTGAATGACGAGATGAGCATGCAGTTCGCCTGATCGTAAGGGATATTACCACCCATAAACAGTACTAACACCATCCAGCACCTTGAGTTACAAAGTACTGTGTGGCATATCACTGCGCTCGTCATCCTGAGACATAAGATGTTAAGTCTCATTATATTCTGTAGTTATACTGGCTACAATGCCCTTCAAACCGAAACACAAAAGTGCATGCACACTGCTGCTTGGCGGTAGAAATAGACATTGCGGTAGTACCCACCCAGACGGACTCTTACATATGAGAGTCCTGCCACCAGTAACTTTAAAGAATATGCTCTTATTGAAGGTAGGTTTAGTTTCTTGTAATTTTTCGTGTTGATCCTGATATATCTTGTTCCCAACGTCTGTGTATTGAGACATTCCGTAAACGTATTTATGAATAAAAGAAAGCTAATAGTCTAAATTTGATAGATTGTCTATGGAGTTTTAAGGAGTTAAGTGCGAAACTCTAGACAAATTACCCGTGTCGATATTTTATATACCACTAACTATTACATAAATTTAAACTAATTTGTATTTACACGCACACACACACACTCACGCCTTTTTCCCCGAAGGGGTAGGCAGAGGCAAAACTACTGCACCCACTTTTCGCCGTTATTCCGTCCCATGACGTGATAGGGGGCGTGCCTGTTGCCATATCGGACACCAATTCCAGACTCCGAGCTGATACCGAATAGAAAAACTCAATATCACTTTGCCCGACCCGGGGATCGAACCCGAGACCTCAGCATTGTAGTCGTACCATAATACAACTACGCCACCGAGGCAGTCATTTGTATTTATATTTCGCGGATTATTAAAAACTTTTATCCACCCTCACGTATATTAGTTTAGTTTTATTTGTTCGTACACAAAATTAATTTTCTCTTAATACATTCAAAGGTTTATTCGAGTTTCAAATGATAAACATTATAAAATGAATCAAATTTAAACAAGCCTCGGATTTGGACTAAAATCTCTCATTTATTTTCTGTTATTAGCCATTACACAAAAACTGAATAAAATTTTAACATGGATTTATTTGAATTTAACATATTTGGTTTTAGCTAGTAAAAGAGCCGCAGAAGGGATGTCACGGCCCTCAATACTGAGGAATACGACGCAAGAAGGTTATACCTAATAATTCATAGTCATCATTGCATATGGCTTATTATCCTGCATGGATAAAATTTCTAGGTCTAGTTGCTTCAACCAGTTAGCTGCGGCAGGCGTGAATTCGTGAAGCTCAGCTATACCGCCGGAAAAACAGCGAAGCGGACATTCATTCACCACATGGGAAAGGGTCTGGTCAGGTGCTCCGCAGTCGCATTGGTGACTCCCTCAATCCCCATTTGTTTAGGTGGTGGTTTGATTTCCCATGGTTGGCCCGAAATCGATTTAAGCGGCTCCACGATTTTCGGTCAGCATTAAAGCCTAATAATTGATAGCAATTGACAAATGTTAATGGGCTCGTCCCTTTTTACATATGAACTTACCTACGTAACTGGCGAAGTTTAGATGTAAGTGTTGCTACCTTTGCCTACCTCTGAAAAAAGAAATGGGTTTTATGAACCAGAAGCCTAGCGGGGAAGGCATAGATGGCCCAGATCAAGGTCGCGGAAGCTTTTCCATCTAAAGGGTTAGCTATGCCACATCCACTTGTGTTTATTGCTTATTATGTGTTGCTCGCGGCTTCGCCCGTGTAAGCCTTTACTGCTACAAAAGTGCCTAATGATAACTTTTCTTGTGGAATATGGGCAATGCAAATGAAATTCAACAGTTCTTGTATACTTGATAATATATATCTAGAAAGACTTTTACTCACTAATACATTGTTTCTGTGTCTGAGACCGTGGTCTAAGAGAAAGAGGAACTTCAGTGTTCTCATAAACAAAAGTGTAAATGCAGTGTTACCAATTTCCAAAACCTATAATATAGTACGAGGCCAGCACCATCTACTTAAAGAATCAGTTTAAAAATATCCAATATTTCCCATGGGAGCAATCACCAACTACTAGGTTAAAAAACTGATGTATTAATCCAGGAGATGATCTACCCGTGTGCCATATTTCATCTAAATTAGTTTATTTGTTTCTGCGTCTACTTCTAACAAATACAAATATCCAAACATTTTCACCATCTTTCATATTTATAATATTAAATAAGAAGCAAGATTATCATTAGATTTAAGAGTGAGGTATTCTGAGTATCTTACATACTTTGAAATCCTTACAGAGTTAATATTTGCAAGTATGTAAGATCTCTCAACCTACTTTAGGCTAACTAGGTAGTCAAAACTCTTTTTTTTTTACAATATAGTGGGCAAACGAGCATACGGTTCATCTGATGGTAAGTGATCACTCACGACGAGCTATAGGTGGTAGCTACACTAAATGTAAAAAATTTAAATATCCGTAATTTAAACAAGGACTTGGAAAAGAAAACTAAATATTTACAATACAATAAGCTAAATATTGTAAATAACGAAATGGTTGGGCCCAAGGGGAATAAGACGGAGAGGAAGACAAAGCAAAAGGTGGGCTGATGACATTATAGCGGGGATGGATTGGATGGCCATCGCAGCTGGCAAGTTAAAATGGAGAAAGACGGAGGAGGCTTTTACCCACCAAGAGGGGACCACATCTTAAAAGGAAAAAGAAAAATATAAATATGTATATGCATGTGTATAATTTGTATATATTAAAAAAAATGTAACCAAAGTTCTCATTCCGCTCTGAGCAGCCGTCTCGGACGGACCTATTGTTTGTTGTAGCGCTCGCTACAACTTTCATTGTTCCGCCCGAGTACCTGCTCGGTGCGTCCGCAGCGACCTCGCTGCCGTCAAGGTTACACAGGTAGCAAAGGGGCAACCCTTTGCTATTTTGTTAGCCTATTTCGGGCCAAGCCGCGTCCTTTTCAGGACAGGGTTTAGCCCAATTTGTTTCTTATCGACGTTTGGCCCCTTCAGGGCGTTGGCTCGGCGGAAACCTAACGGTGCTAACAAGCCGAGTCGCGTCACCGGCAACGCGCTGCGCACCCTCAGGGCAAGGCAAAGCCGACGGGTACGGATCCGGAGGCTGCGGAGGCACACCGCAGTCTCTCCCGTACATCACCTTCCCAACCCTACCCTTTCCTTAAAATCCATCCCGTGTATCGGTTGAGCGTGCGGCCTCCGGCCAATACCGTTTACGGTACACGGACTGTTAGGAACCCTTTTGCACAATAAGACTGGCAAAAGGGATACAAGCTTAGGGCACACCTAATTCTAAGTACACCCCCCCTCGCCTATACCCGGCGGGGAGGGACACGCACTCACTCACCCCCGGGCGTTCCTACCCGGGGACTTAGTTCATCGCGTCCCACACCGCGTCGCGATCCGCGCTCGTTTCGTTTTGTGTGAACCCGCCTGGTTTCTTCTGTGTGTTCTTTACAGGCGGTGCACACCCGGGGTTAGTGAACACACACGCGGCCCCCAAATCATTTTCTACCATAGGCTCGGACTCAGCCGCCAATATGGCTGATTCTGGGCCGATGGATTTGGCTCCCGAGCGGCCTGTCGTCGCCGCTCAAACCATTAGCGCTCCCCTCACCGTGCCCATTATCTCCAAGGAGGAGATAATGAACATGGTAAGGGAGATGTTCCGGTCGGACAACGCGGTCCGACAAGAAATCCTATCCATGGCTAGGGAAGCCAGGGAACCGTCTGCGTCCTCAGACACCTCGGAGTCGTCCGAGGCTACGACCTCAACGGAGACCACCGAAACCTCGGGCGGCTCCGCGGAGTCTGAAGAGGACATGGACACGTCCCCCAGCCAACCCGAAGCCGCTAACAACCCTAAAAAACGGCCAATATCTGCTTCTTCCTCCGCCTGCGAATCCGGGGAGGAGTCGTCCTCGTCGGAACGCGACGAGGACGGCTTCACTACGGTGAAGAACAGCCGGAGGAAGAAGCAGAGAAGTGTCGCTGCTCCTGCACCAACCTCCCCATCCGCGCCTTCTGCGCATACCGCGCCTTCAGCGCCAACCGCGTCCGCGTCTGCGTCGACGCCGCCACCGCCGCCGACTCAACCAAAGGGGCCTAAAAAACCCCCGAGGTTAAATCTCCAACTCCCCTCAAATATGACCATGAGGGACATATTTGAGGAACTGCGCAAACAGCGCATATCTATCGCTTCCAACTCGTGGAATAAAATCCACAAACTTCTTGCCCTGCAGCCCGCCTCAATCGCGGACCACAGGGCGCTGACCAAATTCTTAGACGCCAAACATTGGCACTATTTTACTTATTCCCTTCCGGACGAGCGGCGCTTCCGCTACGTCATTCGCGGTATCCCCGTCCAAATGTCGACTCTCGAGGTCAAAGAAGGCCTCGAAGAGAAAGGCATTAACGCCCTAGAAGTGCACAGGATGCACAGACAGTCCCGCGCCTCCCGGCCGGGAATTCAATATGAAATGGTCCTTGCCATTCTTCAGTCCCCTTCCGACGTCAAACGTCTGTTTGAGATTAAAGATATCTCGGGGCTAGGCGGCTTCACCGTCGAAGCCCCACACAAATCGACCCAGATAGGGCAGTGTCACAACTGCCAGAAATACGGCCACAATTCTCGTGGCTGTCGCCTCCCCGCCAGGTGCGTCAAGTGCCTCGGCGAACACGGCACATCCGAGTGCCCCCGTCCAAAGGACCGCTCTCAGTGCACGGAGCCGCCTTCGTGCACCAACTGCCGGCAAACCGGCCATCCAGCGAATTATCGCGGATGCCCTCGCGCCCCCAAAAGAGTTGCCAAAGCTCCTAAAGCTGCGGCTCCCTCGGCCCCTCAGGCCACCACATTCAAACTGGCACCTGCGCCAGTGCGCAACCCGTGGTTTCCTCCCACGGCGCGCGCTGAACCCATTTCACAGGCCCCCAGCGGAGTCACTCCCGCTGCCCCGGCCTCTACTCGACCCTCTCCTCCCCCAGCTGTGGCTCCTTCCTCAAAGGCAGCCCAGCCCAAACCCAAACCCAAACCCACCACCCCTCCCACCCCTTCTCAGTCGGCGACGGTGGCGGCGAAGGCAAGCGGCGCCTCTTCCTCAGTCGCCTCACTATTAGGCTCCCCGGAGATAATGATTCTCCACGGGAAACTTTTCGAGCGTTCCCGTCTACTCACCCGCACGGGAGTAGAAGACCCCCTTTTAATCGCTGAGATCGCTCTGATCCAGCAACAAATCTTCGAGGCTACAGTTAACGCTGTGCGTCTCCCCTCTTTAATTTCATAAATGGCTACCAACGCCAGACAACTCCCCCAGCGGACAAAACCTCGCTCCCTCAGAGTGGGGTTTTTCAATTGTAACGGCATTCGGGACCAAAAAGCCGAAATTTCTTCTTTTGTCCGCGACAACCAAATTGACGTTTTCCTCATCCAGGAAACGTTCCTTAAGCCCTCTCACCGCGATCCCAACATCCCAAACTTCAAACTGGTGCGAAATGATCGTACCAGTGGCCGTTTAGGAGGCACTCTCATTTATTACAAAAGGTCCCTTCATTGTATTCCTTTAGAATCACCGATAAGCTTGAGCAACATTGAGGCTTCGGTCTGCAGGCTAGCCATGACCGGACACCCGCCGATCACCATCATATCGGCCTATCTCTCGCCCACTAAGGAGCTTCACTCCAACGAACTCGAAACCCTATTTGATCTGGGGGATTCCGTCATTTTGGCGGGAGACCTCAATGCCAAGAACACTCTCTGGAACTGCAACTCGACCAACGAGCGAGGTGCAGTCCTAGAGAGTTGTCTTGACACAATCAATCTAAGCCTATTGGTTCCTTCAGAACCTACCCACTATAGTTACAACGACGACCACCGACCGGACATACTCGACGTGGCACTTGTACGGAACGTAAGCCTTAGCGTGCGTTCCATGCAAGTGTTACAAGAGTTAGACTCTGACCACAGACCTGTGATCCTCGATCTAGTCCCCGAAAACAGTCCAACAGACACAGGTCCTAATATTCCGATGAAGGTGAAAACGAATTGGCGTCTTTTAGGCACCAAGCTCGCGGACACCTCATCCACTGATCTCTCCGCGATCCCGACCAACATCGTGACTCCTGAGGAAACGACCAGCGCGATACGCGTCTTCACCGACCACCTTCAGAACGTTTTGAGCGAAAGCTCCGAGAGGGTGCCAGAGACTGTTCACAGTCACTGGCAACTTCCCGAAGACGTTCGGTGGTGGGTGAGGTTGCGTAACGCTACGCTCAAAGCCTGCGCGACGAGACCCGTCCCGGAGCGACGACATCTTGCGCGCTACCTCCAACGTGAGGTTAAGCGTCGCATAAAAGAGGTCGTCGATTCGAGGTGGGACACTCGCCTTGCCGACATCGATCCCACACATACGGCCTTTTGGCAACTGGTTCGTTCCTTCAAGAGAAACGATGTGGCCTCCATGCCTCCGCTCAATCGTCCGAATCAACGCCCGGCGTTTGATGACGACGAGAAAGCGGAACTACTGGCCGGCAGCCTGGAGTCTCAATGCTCGCTCACCTCCGTACCCGTAGATGACGACATTCTTGTTGCGGTTGACACCTTCGTCGAAGATAGGAACGCGGTCCGGCCACCGCCAGTCTCTATACCGCGACCGCTATACGATAACGTCGACCCGGACGTCGACCCGCCGCCCGATCCCCTTGCGCCGGTGACGATCGAAGAAGTCACCACTCTGATCAAGGCACTCAAACGTAGGAAAGCCCCCGGGGGCGATCTAATCCCTACTCGTATGATTAAGATGCTCCCGGAGCATCTAGTTCAAATCTTAACATCCATTTATGACGCCGCGTTTCGTAACTGCATCTTCCCAGAGGTCTGGAAAGAGGCAGTTGTAATAGGAATCCACAAGCCGGGGAAACCCGCTTTCGAACCCTCCTCTTATAGGCCCATCAGTCTGCTCATGACTCTGGGCAAAATCTACGAGCGGATCGTCCTCGACCGCCTCAAAATAGTAGCTTTTAATCAAAATTTGATCCCTCCAGAACAGTTTGGCTTTCGCCCTAGACACAGTTGTGTCAATCAGGTGCTCCGCATCACGGAGTACGTCCACGAACAATTCCGTAAAGGAATGCCTACCGGTGCTATTTTCTTCGATATCGAAAAAGCATTCGACAGGGTGTGGCACAACGGCTTGCTTTTCAAGCTGTACACTCTCAACGTGCCCACACAACTCGTGCACATCATACGAGAGTTCCTGTCGAATCGCGGTTTCAGATATCGCGTGGAGGGAACTCTCTCTTCCCGACACACCATCACGGCCGGAATCCCGCAAGGCTCCGCCCTGTCCCCCTTTCTATTCTCGCTGTACACAAGCGACATCCCTAGACCACAAAACGCCCATCTGGCACTATTCGCGGATGATACCGCAATATACGCTTCACGTATAGACCCCGACAAAGTGGTGCGCACTTTGCAAACCGCCGCCGACGAACTCGGTGAGTGGTTCCGCAAATGGCGAATCACCGTCAATCCCACCAAAAGTCAGGTCATCCTTTTCACTCGGAAAAGGAAAGTCCATGTCCCTCACTTTTCAGTCCGCATGTCCGACCAGGTTATTCCCTGGAAGGGCCAAGCCAAATATTTAGGAGTAACCCTTGATCAGAGGTTGACCTTCATCCCACACGTAAATGCGGTACGCGCGCGAGCCGCATTCGCGATGAGCCAGCTTCACTGGCTCCTAAACAAAAATAGTAAGATGTCAATCCGCAACAAGATTAGGATCTTTAAAACATGCATCCGTCCGATAATGACATACGCGTCGCCCGTATTCGCTCATTTACCGCCCGGTCGCCTTCAGCGAATGCAGGTGCTTCAAAATCGATTCTTACGACATGCACTTGGTGCCCCGTGGTACGTTCGCAATCGCAACCTCCACGTGGACACCAATATGCCGACCATCAGGCACTTTATGCAGTGCGCCAGCAGACGCTATTTCGACAGGGCGGTAAACCACCCGAACACGCTTATCCGTAAAGCGTCGATTTATACTCCATTTGATCGCGCCAAATGGAGACGACCGCGTTCAGTCTTGTCAGATCCAGAAGACGAAATCACTCTGGCTTTACGCGAAAAGAACGAGCATCTAAAGCTCATACACTCAACAAGACCGCTGTACCGCCCTCGCCGTCGAGGACCTCGTCGCGTTCCCCAACCCCCTGCCCTCTCTTAGCAGTTCCGGCCCGCGTGCCGAAGACTACGATCAACACGCTAAATAGGATTAGGTTAAAAACCATCTTCCCCAAACGCTGATGTCTTATCCTCTCAGTGGCCGCCCTGAGCCGAGGTCGTGACCCATTAGTGGGTCGCCCTCAGCGTGGTCGCTTAAATTTAAGGGTTGCGAGCGCCTTCTGCGCTCACCCACAAGACCGGTGTTCTTGTATAAGCCGACCCTCGTCAGGCTAACAAGAGTTTAGTCAGGGACAAAAAAAAAAAAAAAAAAAAAACCAAAGTTCTGGAAATATAAAGCTAAATAAAAAAAGCTAAATATTGAGATATCCATAAATCCAATTTTCGTAATAGGGAACAATGACAATGTCGGAGAGCCGATACAAAAACTGATCAAGATTAAACAATGAATATTCTGAAAGCCTATTATATTTTAGGCATTATCATAGCATTCTTGTTTATGGTAATTTTTCAACATGAAAGCTTCATTGTAAATTAAATTCAATGGAATAATTTTATAAAACCGAGATTACAAGAAAGCTATTAAGTTTTCACTCAATATGCTCTTACTACGGGCGTATTTATAATCTCTATTATTATTCAATAGGTGTTCGACATAAAGTCTAAACATTTTTGAACTCTTATGGGTTGGATTTAAAACTAATTTGGAGTATTATAATAATGTTAATATGGTTTTAATTTACTTATTGGTATACAGATTTTTGGTATATACATTAAACTATTGACCTCGTCAATGTCATTTTTGTAAGTCATGACATCAATTACAGGTTTGGTTCTATAAGTACTGATATTTTCTACACGAATTATTATATACGCAATGTTAATTAATTTATTAGGTATTATTTACTTTCTTACAATTAACAATAGAAAATAGTTTATATTTTTTTGTCAACCTGCAATTAAAAAAGAATTTAGATTATATACCATCAATTAATTTAAAGTATTTTTAAAGGTTTTTGAAATAAATCAAGGTTTTGTCTATAATAATTGCTTTTTATTTAATGAGTTTTACAAAGTAATGTACAAATTATATTACCCGAATTAATTTTATCAGAATGTTGTAAATTATTCTGTTCGTTTATCGTCTCTTTCGCGTGCGAACATCTCCGCCCTTCAAATGATACAGTTACTTCATCTTCAACATTCAGACACTAATTCATACATGCATAAGTTTTATTCATTAAGACGACATTAAGTAATATTGCATCATCATTAACAATCGCTGTTCGACGTCTGTTCGTTGTAAAATTCTTTAAGGTTTCCTTATCAGTTTTAACAATTATTTAACCTTTGCATAAACAGTATAATAATATTACCAATCTTGTATTATATTATACTGTTCCACTGCTGAGCACGGCCTTCTCTACTACTGAGTCAGTTTAGATTAGCCCACCACGCTGAGTGCGAGTTGCTTCATAGAATAATTTCTTTTCAATGTTTGATTTTCGTGGGAGTCAAGTGATTGACGGGTTCTGTAACAGTTAGTGAGGATTATATACAATGCTTGGAATAATTTATTTACCTTTTCCTTACGACATACTGACGTAAACACCTAATTATAGTTTGGTTTTCCACTCACTTTTATTACAATTCGTATTTTTGACGGGTTTTTTATTACTTTCATAAGTAACTAACCGTGTTATTCTCGTGAAAATGGATCGTTTGCTCTTATAGAGCTATATTTGCTGTAATTACATTTAGTTCAGAATTTCTCTTCAAGTAAATAGATGTTCGGTTTGACACAGTTTTCTGTTTTGTTTCTCGATCTGTTTATATAGAACTAGATAGCTATAGTAGGTAAGCACTATCGTTTCACCTGCACGTCATTTATCTCCCAATATTAAAACTAAAAATTTTCCGCGTAAAAAGTAGCTTATTCCAGGATTTGGTTTATCTATGCTCCAAAATGTATTAAAATCGATTCAGCGGATTCTGCGTATGCTTCCAAGAGCTAGAAAAAATCACATTTTTTAGCAACGTATAACGTAATAGACAAGAAGTGTACGATAATCTATCCTAATATTATAAAGAGGAAAGATTTGTTTGTTTGTAATAATAATAATTATTAATAATAATAATTTATTTATTCAAACCAATCCGTATTTTACAGCAATAAATTGTTTTATGATAGCCACACGATTACTCTATTTCTTTGCTTTATTGGATACCTATAACAGTTGCTGTTATTTAAAAATGTGTGATCTAAAAGTAGGTTAGATTTGACTTTAGCTCGCAAAAGTCCCGCCTTATATTTTCCCGGAATAAAAAGAAGTAACTCATGCTCGCTGATAATGTAGAAACCTATATTGGTGAAAACACTTTTAAAAATGGTGCAGTAGTTTATGAGTTTGTCGGAGACAGTGACGGCCGATATCGATACACGTAGGTTCACACAATAAAAGTCACAAATGAATTCTCTTTAACTCGCTATATTTATTGTTCGTTGGTCAATTATTGCGTAATAAACTGTTCACAGAGTACAATACCACGTCAGGATTCATTATTAACTTTGGTTATTATAACACATTGCATATTGAGGCAATTACTTAAACAAACTTCGCAACTCTAAACGACTCACCTAGTAACAACCCGAATTAACATAGTAACCGCTTTACTAAGCACTGACCGATATGAAAACCACCATAGTTACCACTTATTAGTGATCTGCACCGTACTAGTTGCTTCAAATGATTCGGCACTCTTTTTATACACCCAACTGTAACTCCCACTACGAGTTCGACATACCGACTGGTTTGTCGCACGATTATTATTTTATCTTACCCGACTTAATATATTCAGACACCCTCAATGAGATTAATAAAAATGATAATTCCTTTTTATACTTCCTTCCTGTCCCGACAAGTTTATTCGTTACAAACATTGAAAAGTACAAATATTTCCTTTTTATAATATTATAGGTATGATGGTCGATAATAAATAATATAACATCTAATTACTTTTATTCTTATTCAGATGAATACATCGTTATTATAAAATCACCACAACATTTAAAACTTCATTAACAACATAAAAAAACACCGCAATCCCGCATTTCACTTTTCATCATAAAGAGACAAAGATCAATCTCACGATCCGTTGCGTTCTTTCGATTAGTTCCTAAGACGTTACATTTGCCAGCTCTTCTGAAATGATGTGGGTTCAACACTTCTAATGGCCTGAATAGTGCCTCTGTGGCTAAGTGCTTGTTAAACCCTCGGCCGTGGCTGAGTGGCAGCAATTATTTAGTAGATAAAAGCGGAATATTAATACATGTCTTTAGGCCCTTCTAATATAAACTAAAAATTTGTAGACACATATACACACATTCAGCAAATCTCAGGGAACACTAATCAGTCTGTAACCCGCAACCAAATTAATCAAATAGATAGGGAGCCTATCGCCTCATCGGGCAGTTGATAATGAATAGAAAAACCTAATACCACTTTGCCCGACCCTGGGATTGAACTCAAGATCTCAGCATTGCAGTCGTACCGTATACAACTACGCCACCGAGGCTGTCAAAAGTCTGCAAATTTACGGTGATTTTTGTGTAAACGAGTACGACAAAATGCCCCTATGCACTTGAAGGTAAACGGAGTGGAGTCTAAAGAGAGTGTCGATTTACGAACGATTTGTTTTTATGGCATCGAATGACGAGACGAGCATGCCGTTCGCCTGATGGTAAGCGATACGACCACCCATAAACAGTAGCAACACCCTCCAGCACCTTGAGTTACAAATTACTGTGTGGCATTCCACTGCGCTCGTCATCCTGAGACATAAGATGTTAAATCTCATGTCCTGTAGTTACACTGGCTACAACGTCCTTCAAACCGAAACACAACAGTGCATGCACACTGCCCTTGGCGGTAGAAATAGACATTGCGGTGGTACCAACCCAGATGATAATCTTTCGCCAGTCTACACAATAACATGCCTGATTTAATATACAGAGACTGATCCCAGGGACGCGAAACATTTACAGGCCACTATGGCAGCTTTTGACAGGTCCATCTGGAAATCTTTGGGGGAGGCCTATGTTCAGCAGTGGACGTCGTGTGGCTGATGATGATGATGATGATGATGGCGAGTTTTGTCCTTATTTACGGTGGTCGCTATCTGAGCCGATACAATATATCATTCCACCAGAGATTTAAAGGTAAAAAGACAATAATGCGTAGAGAGACTTCTCTAGAAGAATACTCACAGGAGGCGTTGTAACGCAAAACTAAGTAATTGAATCAGAGTTTTGCTTTTTGTTAACTCGATACTTAATATTTAGGAATGAATAACAATAATAAAAACAGCGGCGATAGCCTAGTTGGGAGTGGGACGGACTGCCGAGACGAATGTACGGAGGTTCAAAACCCAAGGGCACACACCTCTGACTTTTCTAAAATGTTGTGTGTGTATTCTTTGTGAATTATCGCTCGCTTTAACGGCGAAGGAAAACATCGTGAGGAAACTTGCATACCTCAGAAGTTCTCTATAAGAATTTCGAAGGTATATGAAGTTTGCCAACCCACACTACGCCAGCGACGTGGACTAACGCCTTAACCCTCTCAGTTGTAGAGGAGGCCCGTGCTCAGCAGTGAGCAGTATATAATACAGGGCTGATAAGGTATGGTATGGTAATAATAAAAAAAGAACTATACAACTTAGAAGAAATATATAAATATCAGCAAAAATAAATGAAAAGGGAATCAGATATACCGATCTGTAAGGGCTAGATGACCTGCACTTGACCAATTAGCATTATATGCTGCAATATAGCGGTGAACAAGCACCTGAATGCTCATAATTATGTCAAGTGAGAACTTTTATTTATTAATGCTGTGTCGGTTTGTCATTATGTCCTGAAATTGGTAAATTGGGGGCCGTGGTGAATGAAAGGCAACCTGAAATGAATTGCTTATAACTCTGAAGGGATAACAAGTAGGTAAAACTTAAAGTGATTTTATATCAATTGAAGGCTTTGCAAGTTAATTAATATTGCAAGTGCTATCGTAAATAGAATCGAATTTTAAATATTGATTTTTGTACTTATATTTGTGTACTTTTAATACTTTATCCAAATTAAAGACCTAATAAAATAGAGATTAATTGAAATACGAATGAATACTACTTTTATTACTTTAAAGTGGACGATAGCCTAGTTGGGAATGGAACATTCAGCCGAGACAATGTCCGGAGGGCCAAAACCTAAGGCAGTGTATTGTTTATCAATTATCGTTCGCTTTAACGGTGAAGGAAACCCCCGTGAGGAAACCTACATGCCTGAGAATTCTCCATAAGAATGTCGAGGGTACGTGAAGTCTGTCAACCCGCACTAGGCCAGCGTGGTGGACTAAGGCCTTACCCATCTCAGTAGTAGAGGAGGCCCGTGCTGAGTAGTGGGCAGTATATAATACAGGGCTGATTGCATTGCATTGCATTGCACTACTTATAAGTGAGGTTTTAGTACATTTATATCAACAAAATTATGCACTTAATACGCAGTTTCCAAAAGCACTAATACCACAGATTATAGGTAACTACGTAACTGATCCTAAAAATACTTACTATTTCATAGAAAGATACTATCCTCATTTATATCACAACATGACGCCAAACTTACATCCATAAAAAGCGTTCATACAATTTCAAGCCCACATTTTGAAGCAAAGCACCGAATGTATAATCTTTATGCTTTCAGGACTCGCTAATGCGTCTCGCTGTTCAAATTCGGTCTGTCTTTATGAATAGTTTAGTGTTTGAATGCACGCTTTCGCTGCGATTTTATTTCGGCTATGCAATTTCAATGGTTTACGTCGGTTTGTTTCTTGGTCAAATGGCAGACTAAACGTCCATCGCTCTGATGATGCTATACTCCCGAGTGTCGACATTGGGCCGTAAGACTGTGTGAAACCAACATAACCGTCCACTCACCCCCCAGTGGTGGTAGTGATAACGTGTTTTTTCCCCGCGAAAAAAAAGCCTAAACGTCCAGTTGCGCGCTCAACCACGTCACAAGACTTGTTATTTTTTTAAATAACCCATTTTTCTTTTTCGCCGATGTAAAACGCGTTATCGATACCATCACTGGGGGTGAATGAAACTATTATGTTCGTTTTCCCGGTCTTACGGTCCAATTAACATGGTATATATACACACATACACACATGTATATGTATATGATATAGTATGGTAATATACACTTGGGAGCATCATCCGACGGAGCATTGGGCCGAGTCCCTAACATTAACCCTAACTGGGAAAAAGAAGCAGAAATATCGTGATAGTCGAAAATCTTCATACGAAGGGATAGTCATACAAGAACGCCTGGTTTTACTTACTGCGATTACAACGTCATCAGCGCGCTGCATTTTCTTCAACATCACTAAGTATCTAATCCATCTGCAATACTGACATTGCGTCGTTGCCGTCACTCCCGCATTGGCCTTAATAGTCATTTTCGTAAGTGCCGCAACTTGTAAATGGATGCTGCCATCTTTAGTAGATGGAAATAGGCCCGCCAGTCACGTTTTTGAGGAAAGCTGTAGTTAGAACCTAGGACAGTATAGAGTGTAATATTTAGTATCTGATTGAATAACAGGCACCGTAAGAAAGGCCGACTTAGTGGCTGTGGCGTGAAGTAATCCACTACTAAAAAGGGGTTGTACTATAAACTTGGGTTAGTGGACCTATTTTCTATCTAATGCGTGAGCCAAAAGCCTGTTCTAGATTTTTTTTTATAGCATTGTATGATGAGACGAGCATGCCGTTCGCCTGATGGTAAGCGATACGACCGCCCATAAACAGTAGAAATACCACCCAGAACCTTGATTTACAAAGTACTGTGTGGCATTCCACTGCGCTCGACATCCTGAGACATAAGATGTTAAGTCTCATTATGTCCTGTAGTTACACTAGCTACAATGCCTTTCAAACCGAAACACAACAGTGCATGCACTCTGCTGCTTGGTGGTGGAAATAAACATTGCGGTGGTACCCACCCAGACGGACTCTTACATATGAGAGTCCTACCACCAGTAGATGGAACAGATTTGAGACTACGTAGTGTCAATAAGTTATCGAGTATATGTAGTGGCGTAGCATAACTTTTTGCCGCCCCAAGCCACTTAAAAAAGGTTATTTCAACAAATAAGAGTCACGCGTGCACACCCTGGGGTGTGTGTACACACGTGACCAAAATTAAAAATATCCCCGTCACCAAAAGTAAAATAATAAATGGTTTTAGTTAACGCATTTAGCCGCCCGCCAAAAGTGATGACCCTTCCTCGCATCAGCCACTCACTATATTGATAACCAACACCTCAGTCTACTCCGTGACAATAAAGGCTTCAAAGTCTTCGATACGTCGCGAGTAAAAAAAAAAACACGCAAAAACTAGTTTATTTTCAAAACCTATATATGTGGCCTAAGAAATATTTAAAACAAAACACCTTGTTAATCGGTTACTGCGTGATAAGACTAAAATACTCGCAAGTATTTCATACAAGGTTATTGTCCGTTTGATTCTGGTATTAAATATGCGAGAGTGAGTAAATTATTTAGATCGTGGAGTTCAGGTCAGGATGGAACTGGGTAATGTTAGGTCAGCTCTTATTTAGGCTATGCTAAATTTGAGCAGAATTCGTGCATAAAACATATTGATATAAGTTTCGGAGGAATATTTGTATGTTTATCTGTACTATATAATATTTGAAGTATATATATCTATACTTATGTTATAAAGCTGGGTTTGTTTGTTAGGTTGAACGCGTTAATCTCAGGAACTAATGAACCAAGTTTTTTTATTTTTTTTTGACTAATAGGAAGGTACAATACTCCTAAGTGTCATAGGCTACTTTTTATCGCGGAAATATATCTCTAAAAACTTTCCCGCGGGCGGAGCCGCCAGCAATACTAGTCAGAAATAAACGCAAAAACTGCTGAATGGATTTTAATGAAATTTGGCACACATAAAAAGAGTCTTAGATTAGCTGAATATAGACTACGTTATATATGTACAAGCTTTTCGCTCTCTATCACACCATGGGACGGAATATGCACGCCGAAAAGTGGGTACCTACACTAGTTGCGCCACTTCCTACCCCTTCTGGGATAAAAGGCGTGAATATGCGTACAAGTTTTCACTTTCAGTCCAGGAAAAAATAATATCACATTAACGATGCCGCAAGCGAAATGTAGTATGAAATATAAATAAATCATTTGTTTTAAAGAGAAAAAAATAAATATAAAAACCTACAAAAATTTTGCCCCGATTTGTATTAAGAAAAGTCACTTAATTTGCAAGAAAAAAAGCTAGTTACATATTTTATTAATAAAGACCAGCCCACAAATTACGTTTTTAAATAACTTAGCACGAATACCTTTGTAATACCTCGGTCTTGAGTCTATGTACATAAAGTTAATTAGCAACGGTACTTTAGCTTGAAACGCCCTTAAGCCCGGCTTGAACTTAATTGAAAGTTAAGCATAATTTAAAATTGGAATTTTTGAGGGTCCACGACAGCTGATATAGTAATGTTTTAGAGGGAGTTTTAGTATTTTATATTGGATTTATTGTGGGATATTATTGAGAGTTTTTACTTTATGCGGTTAAAAGTTCAAAGCCCACTACTATGCTGACTTTTTAATTATTTTTACTTTATATTGCGCACACGGTACGACGACTATTATGAGTACGACTGCTACTCTTCCCGGTCCGGTCTCGGGTTTATCCCGGATCTGACAAAGTGATACTGGGATTAACTACTCAGTATTAGCTTGGAGTATAGAATTTGTGTCCGATATGGCGATAGGCTCGCCCCCAATTACATCATGGGACGAATCACAAGGTGTAAACTGTAAAGTACGCTATTCGCACTTCTGCGTACCCCTTCGGGTATAAAGGCGTGATGTGTTTTATTTTTATTTTTCCTGTCCATATTCTACTTTAACGTGGGATACGTAATACGGTTTTTCAACGAAGAAAGTTAGCATTTGCTAGCAAATGTTAACCGTCGCAACCGCTCATTAACAACATAACCCAAACTTTAAATTACTAACGTTAAAGTGCACTGCGCTCATCAACCTGACACATTAGATGGTAAAACCTCAATTAGACTGAGCGAGATACTTGCGGCAAGTTTCTTGCAGGGAGTTTCGCTTGTCAACGCAAGAAATTGCCTCGCGACTGTATTTAGATTGTGGAACTTTTTAAATAACCTTTCAGGTATGGCACGTGTGAGGCGAGAAGATTGGTCCAATTGATAATTTGGCCTCATAATGCACAGTTTAAAAGACTATAATGTCCTTCTAATTGGGACAAAATATTTGTAAAATGTTGCTTGGCGATAGAAAGACATTGCGATTGAAATCCCAGTCAAACTTTTCCTACACGAAAGTCCTTAGTAAATTGTAAGGAAAATGAAGAGAAACAAACTGTCTGCATTCGTTTTACAGCTATATCAGAATTCGTGTGACCTAATGGACTTTTTTAATTACTCACAAAGTTTGTTGAGGATTTAAGATTCTGCTGAGAAAGAATTGGCTACGTTATTACTTATTTATATTAAAGTCTTCTGACGTAGAAAAGTATTTCTGCTTTTCGTACACATAAATATATATTATTTTCTAATTATGATAAATGTAATCTTAATTTTAAGGGGTTAAAGCTTATATTAGAGCGTGAACGAACTTATTCGCTGCAATATCCACTCTGAACAAACGCGTCCTTCCATTTATCACGTGATCAAAACCGCACCACAATTAAATATTCCGTAGCCTTCCAACTTATCACTCTATCTGACCGGCGCCCATACGTCAACACGCGTATTTGCATAGAAACTCCATAGTCACGTCAAATAAAGCACCACAGTATGGCAACTCGCATTATTGCGCATTATTTATCTATCTAACAAGCCAATATCGTGCCAACTGACAAGGGATAATCTCTAATCCAATGATACTCTTTCTGTACTCCAATACACGAACAGTGTATATAAAGTCAAGGTGGCGTAGTTGTATTACGGTAGGACTGCAGAGCTGAGGTATCGGGCTCATTCCGATTGGGCAAAGTGGTATTGGTTTTTGCCCAGCGTATGGAAACATGCCCAGTAAATGGTAATAGGCTCGCTCCCTATTACATAGAACAGGTCCCGTGTTTCGCCAGCCATGTTGTATTCCTCCTAGCCAGTTTCGGCCATGGCGGCCAATCTCAACGTAGAACAGCCAGGTACGCAGGAAATATTATAGTGCACAAGTGTGTGCGAAACACAGGTGCACTCGCTATTCCTTCACTCTCATAGCCCGGTGAGACGGCATGACCGGAGAGAGATCAGGCGCAGGATCAACGGCTTTACGTGCATTTCTTTCAGCTGGTGAAATGTGGGTCTGTTACACCTCTGCATACCCTTGAAAAGGAAAAAAGGTGTGATGCGTGATGCTATGTATGAATGTCAATACGTGTGTACGTATGTATATTTTATAGACGAGTAAATCGTTCGCTTAGTGATGCGATACAACTGCCCATAGGTGCTTAGGTATAAGAATTTGCAATTATAAAGTTTAGCTTTCTGACCTGAGCTTGTCATCTAAGACATTGCATCTTAAGCCTCATAATAATACCTATATTACATTCTGTCCCACTTCCAAGCACATTTCCTCTCCTACTGAGAGGGTTTAAGCATAATTGTACTTAATACAATGTTGCTTTTCCCGAAAGGGAATATACACAGTGTGCACATGGGCGCCTTGTGACGGAAATTATAATCAATATCTAAACAAGTACATCTGGTTTCGAGAATTATAGTTTTAAAAAAATCAAAGCAAACAGACATCGCGCCTTTATCCCCGGAGGGGTAATCAGAGGTGTTACTAGGACACCCACTTTTCGCCGTGTGTGTTCCGTATCACGATAAGTCCCCTAACGTAATATTCGGCACTTAGGAATATCAGAATGTTCTTCAGGCTAATACTGAGAAGAAAAACCAAATGTCACTTTGGCCGATTTGGGATTCGATCTCGAGATCGCAGAACAGATGTACTGTACACATAATACAACTACGCAGTCGGAGCTATAGTACAATTAACAAAAATGTTAAAAACAACTCTACGTCAAATTAAAACTCATAAAAGCTTCTCGCTTTCGTTTGACAATTTTAACAAAATAAAACTGTTCAACTTTCCCTACTATACCTCTACATATAATGTTAGTACACGTGTGGGACCACAGTAATCAACCGAGTGTACATTTATTACTGATGACACTACGCTCCCCCGAGCCTTGCTGTGACGTTGGCGAACCATCAACTCCCCCGAGGGGGTTAAGGACGACCTTTTTCATTTATACGTACAATTGTAGGCAAATTTAAAATATTTTTATTTTGTCCTAGATAATGCCTCGCCTCCTATTGGGTCATGGCGAACGAAATGTGGGTGTAGTAACACATACCTACTATGATATATGTATAATGCTATGTATGTATCGTTATTCGTTACAAAATTTAAAATAAAGTACCGCACCGCGGCTATTTTTTCCTGAACGCGTTAAACTCAAAAACTACTACGGACTTCGATGAAATTTGGCATGAAGATAGATTGAGACCCTGGGAAGGACAAGGCGTACGGCTTTTTTATACCGAGAAAATATATAACAGGCCTTTTATCCCGGAAAACTCTTTTACGTGGGTGAAGAAGCAAGCAAAATCCAGTGTATGTATGCAGGGAAACCATAAAGAAATAAAAAAAAAACCTATGTATGTTAAACTAAACTAAACTTGAAAGTAAATACAGTGTCATTATATAACGTGTGCCTTGGGTTTTGAACCTCCGGACATTGTCTCGGCTGACCGTTCCATCCGCAACTAGGATATCGTCCACTAGTAATATGATGACATATCGTCGATGAAGTACCAATACCTCCTAACTGACAATTTAGTCCAAAATTACTATTTTATTACAATAGCCATAAAACTCATATTCGCATAGATTGAATTAACTCCTATCCAAAATTTCTTTACCAGTAAGCTTCTTAAGCTATGTGAAAATCTACTTAGTGACAGAATTCATTCGTTCGTATGTATTTAACAGTTTTTTCTTCTGGTGTAAAATTAGATTCTCGACACTTAGGAGGTATTGGTACTTCATCGACGATATGATCGAGTCTCACGCTGTATACGAAAAAAATATTCCTTTATACCTTTATGGAATAAAAGAAATAAAGACCGAAGAATATTTATCTTTGATCCGATGCTTCAGGGTATCAACAACATTCTGTCTAAATAACAACGCGACACACAGTACATAACACTGGGCAATTTGATAAGTTTCACATATATTCAACACTGAGGTAATGGTTATGAAGTAGATGTAATTTCTTTAAATGAACGTGTGTCATTTGAATAAAATATTTAGCACATTATAAAAGTCGCGTGCGACTGACAACGCTTACTTCATAATTATAATTCCTACGTACAAATTTGAAGCATTAGTGTAATTTAGACGGAACAATGACAATAATCGTTTTATGGATATTCGTCAAGTCTCAATAAGCCAGTCAACGCGGGAGAGAATTGCATCGCCATTGCGCATGTTCAGGAACTTTTTAAGCAATAATTGCTGGCAATGAATTATTGATTCGTCTAAATTAAGCTGACAGCAAACGGTGTTCATATTACGGACACCGTTTTAATTTCGTCATCTTTATTGATAATTCGTCTCCGTCTCTGGTATTACAGTTTGTAACAAACGAACTCGAAGCGAAGAGGCGTGTTCAGGAATTAAGAGAATTTACTGTTTTTTTTTTAAAACAAACGAACACACATCAGACCTTTGTAGTTACCTGAAGAAGGAAGGTAGAGATGCAACTAGCGAAACCACTTTTCGACTTGTGTTTTGTCTTAAGATATAATTAGGGGCGAGGCTTTTGCCATATCGGGCAAAAATTCCAGACTCCGGGCTCCTAAGCGGAAAAACCATGTATCACTTTGCATGACCCGGGAAGTCGACTCCGTGACATTAGAGTGGAACTCGAAATTGAAATAACATTTCACAATAAAAATAAATAATAATAGTATATTCCTTGTGTATACAGTAAATAATATACACTTCTCAAATCTATACAATAGATCGCTACATTGGCCAAAAATAGATTTTATTGAGCCAAAAAAACCTTCAAACATAACCTTAAAATTCTTCGAAAAACGAGTTCTTTGAAACGCACAGCCGTGTGTAACGTTCGCGTGTTCGCCCCTTATGAATGCTTGATGCTGCCCGCGCCAATTTTGCCCCAATGTTTTACTATTTTTAGTCGTTTTAAAACCGGCGTCGCGTTTAGTGCAATATTTATTGATTATGTCGGAAATACTTGGCTTATTGACGACCTACTTTAAACTTTGAGTATCTAGCAATGCAAAGGGGATGGCATGACCAGGCGAACCCTTCGTTGGTCATACATGCGCAGCTGGTCATAACCTTTTATTAAAACTTTTGTGACTTGCGATCGCTGTCATTACATTCTACGATAATGACATTAAGCGGTGCTCCACAGAAGTTGTGATTTTTGTTGTGTTTTGTGTTAAAATGGAATATATTCATCGCTGCACGTGTGGTTTTTTTTGTATGTGTGCTATCCGTGTCTACCTCGCCCCCCGCCAGGACTGGCAGAAAAAAATGTTTGCGCATTATTGCCATATCGTGTCCATTGTTTAAATAGTCTAAGACTTTAAACGATCAGTTATTGATTTCTTACTTTATTATAGAATATTTTTTAAAATGAATATTTATATGTTTAAGTCGATTATTTGTTCTATATCTTGAGTCGTCTAACTTGAGCCTACGAATCAGGAGATTCTGGGTTCTATTCTGCGGTCGGGCAACTTATGTTTAGGTTTACAATTTGAAGATCAAGATCCAAAGATTGAATTGTTTGTAATGGGGTTGTGTGCCTAATACAACGGTTCTCATTAACTATCACTAGGAAGGGTACTTATAAAGCTCGGTGAAAGATGGGTGCACTAGTTCTATCTCTTTGGGAATAAAAAGGCTTTAGTGACTGTTTTATATCCTATCTCTACGTGTTTGTTCAGTTGTATTTATTCAGTTGTAGCGCAAACCAGCTGGATTATAGGATTTGTTGGCGAGAACATAAAGTGTAGTAAAGCGAAAACAAATAAAAGCTTTATGCATTTGGAAAATTTTAAACACGTTGCTTTCTTTTTTCGTCAAAAAATATTATTTGTAATGAAATACACAGTTGAAGTTATAAAATTTGAAATTCTTTACCATATTTTTTAATCAAAAAAATTCACAATATGTAATAATAACAATAAGGAATGTTCAAAGCAGTTTTAAAAATAATAATTAGGTTTTTTAATATTATTTTGTGATTTCAGGTAATCTGCAAAACTGCCAACTTTTAAAAACTAATTTCGTCTGCTCCAAGTACAACGTGGTAAGTCTTTGGTGTAATTAATTATGCATACAAATCAAAACAGGTATAAAATTTATAAAAAAACCTGAATATAATATTCGGCTTTTGATGAAGTCTTCATTCGGATGACATTCCATTCTTGGTAGAGAGCTCCCACCTAACACTTTTCCGGAATTAGCATAATTTTCTTTTGACAATTTTATTGAAATGGTTTAACTTATAATCAATTAATATTTACGTTTTATTTCTTTACTAACTTTTAAAAGAATTCAAATAGTTAATGAAAAATTTGATCAACCTTTATGACGCATTTAATACAATTATTATGTGTATATGACTTAAATGCGGTGGCGTGTCCAATTTCCACCACGATAAATGTTTGCGTCATCTACAAATATAACCTTCCGTGCCCAGTTAATTTTTATAGATATTTATAGATATCTATTATCTATAGATTTTCCAAAAATTACCTTTGTTTGTATATATACAGATTACATACATACACACTCATGCCTTTCATCCCCAAAGGGGTAGATAGAGGCGCAACTAGGGCACCCATTTTTCGCCTAGTGTATTCCGTCCCATGATGCGATACGGGGCGAGCCTATCGCCATTTCAGGCACAAATTCCATACTCCGGGCTGATACTGAATTGAAAAATCCAATACCACTGTGCCCGACCTGGGGATCGAACCCGAGACCTCAGCATTGCAGTCGTACTGTAATAGAACTACGCCATCAAGGCAGTCTATATACAGATTACAATTATTGAATATACGTATAATTACATTCAATCACTTGTTTATTTCTATTACTTAATGCATAATTTTATTAATTTAATGCATTTTGTATTTTATAAAACCTATAGTATTTCTATAAAAACTAGACTTACTGCCTTTGTGCTTTACGTCTACGATATTTCTAATTACCATGCAACAGGTACATAATAGGGATTGAGTAAACATCGTTTACGTTAATTTAAATTGTTTACAAATCCGAATACTTGTAGTTAATAGACCTGTTGGCTTTTTAATCTATTTAAATTTCAGTTTTAGTTTGTATTACTCTCAGTCTTGTCATTCTCAGTCTTTATTACTCTCAGTCTTGTAGTTAATAGACCTGTTGGCTTTTTAATCTATTTAAATTTCAGTTTTAGTTTGTATCATAGCTTTATTACGTTTGTTTTCGAACAAAGTATATCTTTAAATTAAATTGTCCAGCTAAAATCGACCTGAGTGTAAAGTTTGGTTATGTTTCGAATAACTGAACAAATAAGACTTTCTGTGATTTTTTTTCTGTCTCTTCAAGATGCCACTGCATCTGATGGTAAGCGGAGAGGAGTCCAGACAGAGTGTCGACTGGCGAGCGATGTTTATTTCTTGTCAGTCGATATAATAGAGAAGTTTCTATGTTCGATTTTGTACATTATTTTATGTATAACAGAAAATAATATGATAAAAAAATCGTCTGTGAAATCAGCATCAACATTGGTTGAAATATAAAGCAGCTATTGAAACTCTCAATATTATTATGAACATAAGTGGAGACGTGGTGGGGATATAGCGCTATTTTCTTTTGCACGCATGCAGCGTTATAGCCGGTGACACCCGGTGACGTCAAAGTCTGATATTACTGTAATTTGACAACTATCCCTTCCACCAAATTTCAAAGTTTTATAACTAACATATTATTGCGCCAATTTTGAAAATTCTTTTTCCGTTAGATATTGGATGACATACAGTTTTAAGCCGTCAAGCCCCGCTTATATATATAGATGTATGCGGAAACCCTATATACTCGGACGCCGGCGTCCGTCGCGGGGCATGACGAGTCAAGAAATGACTTTTAAAAAAAGTAGTCTACTACTCTATTATGCCGAACTGTATGAATCAGATATACGCAGGCTGATCCTGGAACGCGACACACTTACTATGATGGGTTTTAACACCTTATATACGGATACAAAATATTTCCTACCACTAATATGTTTCGAATATCCATGTCGATAGTCATTGTGGACGGCAGCCTAGTTGGTAATGGAACGGTCTGCCGAGACAATGTCCGGAGGTTGAAAACCCAAGGCACACACTTCTGACTTTTCAAAGATACGTTTGTATTGTTTATCAATTATCATTCTCTTTAACGATGAAGGAAAACATCGTGAGGAAACGTAGGTACACACCTAAGAAATTCTGTATAAGAATTTCGAAGGTGTGTGAAGTCTACCCCGCACTAGGCCTGCGTGGTGGACTAAGGCCTAAACCCTCTCATTAGTAGAGGAGGCCCGTGCCCAGCAGTGGGACAGTATATATACAGGGCTGGTATTATTATTATTATGTCGATAGTGAGTCGATTTGATCGCCTATGAATATTGCATTCGATACCATAAAGTTTAGTACTAATTTGCATCAACAGTGGGTGAATAGATATAGTCGATTTTATGTTGTTCATAAATTCGAATAATCGATAAAATATTTATAACCCTTTCAGAAATCCATATTGCTTTTCCACGTACAGTTTGTAATTTCAAAGTTTATATGCTATTTTGTAAGAAATGTTTCACACTATCCGTCTGAGACAGATGTCTAGGTTGAGATCACCTAAAAAAAACAAACACACGAATTGAGAACCTCCTCTTTTTTCGGAACATGGTTAATAAAAATGCAGTAAAACATTCATCAGCTTTATAATTCATTGGGATGTTTTTGTGATTAATGTTTTCAGATCTTTTATATTATATGTGTCCCCGTAAGTTTTGTGCCAGCATCTGCATATTATGTCGTTTCATTACATACTTTTACAAAGAGCATCAAATGTAATTTTTTTATCTCAACCTTTATGGATTCCAAACACCAAATAACCAACCTACACAAGCTATTATTGTATTTTTTTTTACAAGTTATTATCATCTAAATTCGTTCAGTTGTTTTTGCATGAACTTCTAACAAACATACAACTTGATAAACGTTCGCATTTATAAAATGACTGAGAAGTAAGTTTTATATAATATCAATTGCAACACGCCATTTGAAAATGGTCAGACAGTCGTCATTTTACGTTGACACGACATTAAGGGACCTTTTTTGCCTCATTACACCAACGTAAAGCCCTTAGGCACTTTGTAGGGTCTCTTGTTAATTGTATATAAAACGGGCCGCTTGTCTGGCTCAAGAGACCACACAATAATGGCGATGTTCTATTTAAAGGGTCAAGTAATTTTGAGAATCAGTTAATACAGGCTGAAATGTGATGTTTTACGTGTTTTTTTTATTAACTTTTATCAGTTTATATAATTAGAGGTTTGTTAAGAACTAGCTTTTTCCCGCAGCCCTTCTCGTGATAATGTTTTTTTGAATAACGCATACTTATTCCGGAATAATTTTAATGGTGGTAGGTCTCTTATATGTAAGAGTTCACCTGGGTGGGTACCACCGCAATGTCTATTTCTACCGCCAAGCAGCTGTGTGCATACACTGTTGTGTTTCAGTTTGAAGGACATTGCAGCCAGTGTAACTACTGGATATAATGAGACTTAACGTCTTATGTCTCAGGATGACGAGCGCAGTGGAGTGCGACACAGTACTTTGTAACTCAAGGTGCTGTATGGTGTTGCTACTGTTTATAGGTGGTCATATCGCTTACCATCAGGCGAACGGCATGCTCGTCTCGTCGTTCAATGTTATAAAAAAAGTCTCGCTTTATATTTTACCGGAATAAAAAATAGCCTATAAAACTCAAGAGTAGGTAATGTAATCCTATTAATGAACTATCAAAATAGGTTCAGTAGTTTCAGGAATCAGCCACTAAAAACCTAAAATCAAGCTCACAAACTTTTCCTCTTTGTAATATTAGTATTTATAAATTATACCTAATTCAAATTCTTCTCGTAAAAACCAAAGTATACAAAGCAATAAAGAGCCTAACGCGTCAAGGAATTGAGTTTATTTATGAATAAGTAACGCTTTTCAACCCGTATCAGCTTGAAAAACTTGGAAAGTATGTCGTGGGCACGCTGTATAACATTAGCCACGTTGGCGTGCGTTGGCTTGTCACGCTTCATACTAAGTTGACATTGATGTAATACCGAGTTCGAAAAATAGTGAAATTCACTGAAGAAAAATCGTTCTTAGAATATATTATTTCTTAACCTCAGTGCCTGCCGACTGCCTTGTTGGCGTGTGTTGCGTACGTGATACAACACCATTCAGTCTCAGGTTCGAAAAGTGATATCGGGTTAGTATCAGCTCGACCCAATTTGTACCCAATATGGTAGTCTCATCTATCACATCATGGGACGGAACATATTTACACGACGAAAAATGGGTGACCTAGCACCTCCGCCTTCCCCTTCGGCGAGAAAGGCGTGATGTGAGATTGTTTTATATTTCATTACTAGATTCACTCACGGTTTCTAAATGCTCATTCCTAGAAAGAAAGAAAGAAAAATATTTATTTGTTACCAGCAATATTACAAGAATTTGCTCGTTACAAAAACGACCCAACTCGGCATAAGCTGGTAAAAAACCAGCGCTGATTTTCCGTTGGGCCCTTTTGTGATGTCACGGGCGCCAAGGGCATAAAAATTGTACATTATACCTTTTAAATAAAGCAAGGATTGATTACATTCCTCGAATGTAATCAAAGCAGTAGCCAGTGATTTACTAAGTACTTACTGCGATATTTTGAGACTTAACATTTAATAAAGATGGCCACTGCAGTGTATTGCCTTGGAGTGATTTTGAATTCAAAGTTGTTGTAGTGTTGTTACTATTTTTGGGCGGTCATGATAATAATCCCTCCCTAGCGGACTCTGCCACGGTGGCCAATCTTAACGGAGATCAGCCAGGTACGCAGGAGAATTTATAGTGCACATATGTCGCACCTTTAGAACGAAAATAACACAATTTAAAAAAATCCAAAATAGAGTTATCGTTATAAAATGACTCAAAACGAAGTTCCCAATACAACAATAGCTTAAACACAGCCATATTCAAGTGGGAAAAGGATCAAACTGTTATATTGGGCCTTTCTTTCAGGTCAGTTTTAAGTCATTTTATGATGATAACTCAATTTCCGTTTTTTTTAATTGTGTCGTTTTTGTTCTAAACTTGCGATGTGTGCGCAATACAGAGGTGCACTCGTTATTCCTTTACTCTCATAGTCCGGTGAGACGGTAATCCGACATGATAAGAGAGAGATCAGGCGCAGGACCAACGGCTTTACGTGCTTTCCGAGGCACGCAGGTATCACACCGCCAGCTTCCTGACTCCAAGCTGCGACTGAGTAATTTTTAAGATGGAAAAACCCAGTCACAATGTTTTTGACCTGGGATTCGAACCCAGGACCTCAGTGCGCAAATCGTACTCGTAACGCATACGCAATACAACTACGCCACCGAGGCAGTCAAGTAAATTGTATGTAATATTGTAATACTATAAACGGTTTATTAAGTATCATTTAAACACATAGCACCACTCAAATTCTACACATAAATATTTTAATGTAAAATAAATACAAACGAAATAAATCCCTAACCTGTGCCATGACGATTCTTATTCGATTGACTCGGAATGTCTTATAAATTGTAGTAGGGGCATAAATTACGAACCACCTGCTATTCGTTCTGAAGGCTTCCTTTGAATATTCTATGGGTGATTGAAGCAATTTAGAACCGTCCATGTCTGTTACAATGACGATAATGTTTTTTTTAATAATTTTTATTAGTGTAGGTAGTTTACGAAGAGTGTAAGTTATCAAAGATCATTTTATGTGTTTTTTTTTTTATTTTGCTAGTTTATAACTAGATTAACTGGTCTAACCAAAAAAAAACTAAATGTATTTTTTGTCTATTTTATGATACATTGTACTCACTTTACACCTTCGAACTGATTTGGAAAGAGCAAGTTGCATGTCTGTCATTCTCTGGTGGAAACTGTTTTCGGGACTGGTGGTAGAGTAGAGTAGAGTAAAAATTGACAGAACCTCAATAATGTTTAACATTTAATGGAACCGAAATAAATAATTTCATGTCATTATGTTACCACGAGCTTGTGCGGTCTGGAATCAACTCCGTGGGAGGGAGTGTTTCCTCGGCGTTATGACTTGTCCTTCTTCAAAGGAGTTTTTAAGGTGGGCAGCGGCTTGTTTGAGCCCCTAGCATTGCTGACATCCATGAGCGACAGTGACTACTTACTATCAAGTGGGTCTTTAGCTCGTCTGCCTTCAGAGGAAATAGAAAAAACATAGCTGTCGTTTTAACTAGCAAACACAATATTGGGTACACGACGCGCCGTGCAATGACAACGGCAGTAGCATTCAACTGAAATTGAATCTTCAAATTGTTATTAATATTTTTATTTTGGCGTAAAAAGTAACTCAATATAAAGTTTGTTGCATTTAGTGAACGATAAGATTGATTGAAAAAAATAATGAAAATTTGAATTTAGAATTCGTAGAGATACTAAATTATTCTACGTACCTATTGGTTGATAGCTCTATTTGTTTTTACTTTGAAAGATACGTGTTTCTGCTACATTTCGACACAGTTTTTCAACACTCGTATCTCTCCCACCACATCTATGTTCATTGACTGTGTTTTCCTATTGTATTTTTGTATGTTCCAACCATGCCAAAATCCGCTTGACTCGTCCGACACAAAAAAGAAAATTACATTATGTGTGACAATCCTTAAGGCGTTTTTATATTCGGCATAGTAGTTTTATACCCCTTCAAACATACAACCTTAGATTATTTTTTATAATATTAGCGATTATGTTTATATAAGGTAAAATACAAAAAAAAATCAAACTAAAATATAAAACCAAAGAGCAAGCAAATTTAGTAAATTAGGTATTACACTCGGCTTCTGAAACCGCTGGTCTGCAGTGGACGGAGTATTACTGAAAAACTGTATTAAGTGGAGCAAAGCGAAAGTTTTTAATGAAAATGCTTTGCCCGAAAACGCCGTTTGTGTGAGGAAAGTTGCAAAATATCGTGTTATTATATTATGTTCAGATGAAGTATACGTTTTTAGTTAGATATACATATATAGTACTGTGTTTTTAACCGACATCCAAAAAATATTTTTTATGTAAGTTCACACGTTTATTGAACGGTTAGTCAGAAGCGCAACTATTGCTATATTTCGTTCCGGGACATCGCATGTTTGCTAACCCGCACTAGGCCAGCGTGGTGGACTAAGGCCTAAGCCCTCTCAGTTGTAGACACATACACACACACATACACACTAAATATAATACCTAGCTGGGTATCTGAAAACCTACGGAACAAAGATAAGAGTGAAACCTAGCCAATGTAATAGGTTTTTTTTATATAGCATTGAATGACGAGACGAGCATGCCGTTTGCCTGATGGTAAGCAATATGACTGCCCATAAACAGTAGAAATACCATCCAGAACCTTGATTTACAAACTACTGTGTGGCATTCCACTGCGCTCGTCAGGTAGGTAGATATAATTTATATATCACGAACGAAACATAATCACAGTACACATACTAAAGCTTTGCATAATTAACATCTCAACAGTATACACTGAAACGTCACACTAGTATATAGCTTTCAATTATGAGCCATTCGAGGCGCGCTAGGAAATGATCGTGCTATTAGATTAATTGAATAATTATAACCGTAATTTGAACATTCGCTAATTAATTTCGTGGATAAATTATAGTGTTAATCAATACTCATATTATATAGAAGAAAAGTATGTAAATAAGTACTACTGATCTACTAATGTTTGAAACTACTGAACTGATTTTCACTAATGGGAAGCCACATTAATCCGTGAGTGCTATAAATAAAAAATATTTAGAAAGTATATTATAAATAAAAAATAGTTTTTTCTTCATTACTAAAATACTATGATAGTCATTATTTTTATTAATCTCCTTATATGATCATCCTCAAATGGTGTGAAATTTTGGTGAAAGCGTCTCATGACAAATTGGCTAACAAGGCAATTTGCCGCGAGGGAGCAACCACCCTTGGATATTGGACGCCATTGTTCTTTGATCGAATACGGCACAAGATCATCTATTGGATTCTTTTCATTTAAAATGGGAATCAATCCATCCGTTGATGACAGTGAAATTAAATAAATTACTTGTTCAATTTAGTAAATAACTAGTACTGCTCGCAGCTCCGACCTCGCGAATAAGATTTTCCGGGATAAAAAATAGTCTGATTGAAAAATAGACTGAATTAGATATTCTTAAAAAACTTAAAATGAATAGTAAGATTTTAGTTTGCGGTGACTTTAATATAGACTTACTGATAGATTCCACAGAAAAAAGTCTTTTCTTGACTTTGCTTCAATCTTTTAATCTTAACTGTCACTTTCTAGAGCCAACTAGACTAACTTCAACTTCGGCCACTTGTATTGATAATGTAATTACAAATTTTAAACTTAATTATAAAGAATTATTAGCCGGGGTTCGCTCAGACCACACTTGTCAAATGGTCAAACTTAATTGTAAAGAAAATAAAAGTAAAAACATTATTAAATTTAGACCCCTTTCTCAACATCATTTGCAGAAATTTAGCACTAGACTTAATTCTGTGTTACCTATGCTGACTTGCGACTCAGACCACCCAAACAATATGTTTGAAACATTATTAAATGGTATTACAAATGTATTTAATAAGACATGCCGTGTAAAATCAGTACCACTAAAAAATAAAATATCATTCAGTGCTTGGGCAACAAAAGGTATAAGGCGTAGTAGAGATGTTCTTTACGAATTATATGATAGAAGGTCCTTTACACCCGACGTCAAATTTACTAATTACGTAAGATCATACTCTAATATTTTTAAAAGTGTATGTAAGTATGCTAAGGCTGCTTATATTAGTAGTAATATTAAAAACTCTGACAATAAAATTAAAACCACTTGGAAAATTATTAATACTGAAACTGGCAAAACTAAGTCTAATGACAAGATTGTATTAAACATTAATGACGAACTAGTTTCAGATACAAATATTACGGCTAATTACTTTGAACATTATTTTACTAATATACCGTTTGAGACAACAAATTGTCTGCCATCCTCACCAGGAGCAGCTGAATCATTTTTAAAACGCAATTTAGATTTATCAATACCTGATTTCAAATTTGAGTTTGTTACACAATATGATATAATAAAAGTGTTTAAGAGCCTACACATGAAAAGCACTGAAGATCTTTGGGGTCTGTCTGTTAAAGCGTTGCAGTCAGTAATAGTTAGCATCGCCCCAATCCTTGCTAATATTTTTAATTCCTGCATTAGAGACGGCATATTTCCTGATCTTATGAAGATTAGTAAAGTAGTGCCAATTTTTAAAGCAGGTTGCTCAAACACTCCTTCTAATTATAGGCCTATCTCTATTTTACCAGCTTTAAGTAAAGTATTTGAAAAAATATTGCTTAATCAAATGCTGGTGTTCTTTAATAAAAATAGAATATTACATGATAGGCAGTTTGGATTTACAAAAGGCAGGTCTACACAAGATGCTGGACGTGCTTTAGTTAGAGCTGTATTGAATGCCTGGGAGGGATCACGGGATGCTCTAGGGGTGTTTTGTGATCTTTCCAAGGCATTCGATTGCGTCGATCACAGTACCCTTATTTTAAAACTTTGTTATTATGGTATTAGGGGAAACGCGCTAAATCTAATATCTTCATATTTAACAGATCGGAAACAAAAAGTGTTTATCGACAACGTCTTCTCTGCAGGGTCCTTAGTTAGGATTGGGGTTCCCCAAGGGTCCATTTTGGGTCCTTTTTTATTTCTGGTCTATATAAATGATCTTCCCTATATGGTTAACAATATGGCTGAAGTTGTGTTATTCGCTGACGATACTTCATTAATATTTAAGGTAAATAGAAGGGAAGAGAATCTTACAGAGCCAAGTAAAGTACTCAAATTGATTTCCGACTGGTTTTCTGCGAATAATTTACTTTTAAATGCGGCGAAAACTAAATGTGTCCGATTCTCGTTACTCAACAATAAAAATGAAGTAAATATTGATTTAGACGGGAATAAACTAGATTTAGTACCCTCAACGGTCTTCCTCGGGGTCTCAGTCGATAATAAATTGCAATGGGGACCCCACATTCAAAAAATTGCAAGCAAATTGAGTTCTGCCGTCTTTGCTATTAGGAAAATTAGACATTTAACTGACGTGGCTACGGCAAGATTGGTATATTTTGCTTACTTCCACAGTATTATGTCATATTGCATTCTTCTGTGGGGTTCTGCTGCAGATCTGCAGACCATTTTTATCTTACAGAAGCGAGCTATTCGTGCCATTTATAATCTTTGCTCTCGCGATTCTCTTAGAGAACTGTTTAAGGAGATCAATATACTGACTTTGCCGGCCGAATACATTTTTCAGAATATTATGTATGTCCGCAAAAACCTTTGTACTTTCATGAAAAACAGTGACTTGCACTGTCTGAACACTAGAAATAAGAATAAACTAGTTGTTCCAAACTTTAGGCTCTGTAAAACGAGTAAATCATATTTAGCAAATGGAATTAAATTTTATAATAAACTTCCCTCCGAAATAACCAGTCTACCCGGACACAAATTCAAATGTTACGTTAAGCGCCAGTTAATGTCTAACGGGTATTATAATGTATCGGATTATCTTGATGATCAGACAGTTTGGAAAATTAGTCCTGCACACAATACCGAACCATGTTAACACATATTAGAAGTTGATTGCATTAAATATGTTAGGTGTATCCATCTACAATATTGACATTATAATTAATATTAAATTATTATTTGACATTTTATAATCATATTATTATTCTCGCGTTGACATATTATCATTTTGTTAATGACGACCGACCGATCATTGTGTTGCGCTTGCCTGTTATCGAACTTATAAATTATTTTAATTGTGCGTATTGATGTTTAATTCGGATAATAAATCAACAAAAAATATGTTTGTAAATGTAGGCGTATGCACGTTGTACACCGTTTAATTATATTTATTTATTTGTGGTCTCTCATTTTATTATGAAGGTATAGTGTTTTGTGTTTGTAAATTTCCTTCAATTGTATTCTATCCTTATCTAACGGTGATGTGTGTGCATTAGCTTATATAACTAATCTGACTTTGTATGCAAAAGACTTGAAAAAAAAAAGAAAAAGAAAACATATATATAAAGATTTAATGGACAATTGATGACAAAAAATTAAGCCCGGAGTTTCTTTCTGCCTTTCTTCTTCGGGTAGTCATCGCTTAGGTAGCTAGTGAAAGGCTGGTAGGTTAGCTAGGCTAGGGCCTGTAGTGTCCTCACCGGTGAGGATCGCGACGCGTGCCTCCCATTAATTTTAATAAAAAATATTCTTTTTTTATCTCTTTCCTGCCAGCCCGAGCTTGGCTTCTTTATATTTAGTTTACATTAATTTTGCTCCCTTTAAATATGTCTTTAGTTATATAAGTGACTATTTGTAATAATAATTATTAATTGAATGTATCTTGACATATCATAAGTGCAACTATGTTCGCCTACGTGATAAATAAAGTATTTTTTTTTTTTTTTTTTTTTTTTTCTGTAGCACTCAGGAGTAATCTAGTTTCCTATTAGTAAAAGAATTTTTAAAATCGGTTCAGTAGTTTTTGAGATTAGCGCGTTCAACCAACCAAACTCTTCAAAATTATAGTGTTAGTATAGATTGCGTCCTTTACGCCAAAGAAAAGATACCTTACGCCGAAGGTCTCGTTAGAAGAATAAATGGCTTAATTGGTGGCCATTTTAGGCCAGTTAGGCAGATTATTTTATATTTGAATTGAAATCCTCCTAGCCAGTTTCGGCCACGGCGGCCAATCTCAACGGAGATCAGCCAAGTACGCAGGAGATATTATAGTGCACAAGTGTGTGCGCAATACACAGGTGCACTCGCTATTCCTTCACTCTCATAGTCCGGTGAGACGGCAATCCGACATGACCGGAGAGAGATCAGGCGCAGGACCAACGGCTTTACGTGCTTTCCGAGGCACGGGGGTATCACACCGCCAACTTCCTGACTCCGAGCTGCGACTGAGTAAATTTTAAGATGGAAAAACCCAGTCACAATTTTTTTTGGCTCGACCCGGGATTCGAACCCAGGACCTCAGCGCGCAAATCGTACTCGTAATGCATACGCAATACCACTACGCCACCGAGGCAGTATTTTGCAGAGGTATTTTATATTTATTGTATGTATTAAACGACAACATTCTCAACCTGGGTTTTTGGGGTCTATGTCGCCACATGATTTCAATGTGAAACATTTTATCTGGTATAATATTCAATTCCAGTGCTCGACTGATTTGATTGCCTCGGTGGCGTAGTTGTATTACGGTACGACTGCGACACTGAGGTCTCGGGTTCGATCCCCGGGTCGGGCAAAGTGATATTGAGTTTTTCTTATATTCAGTATCAGCTCGGAGTCTGGAATTTGTGCCCGATATGGCGATAGGCTCGCCCCCTATCACATCATGGGACGGAATAACGAAGAAAAGTGGGTTCACTAGTTGCGCCTCTGCCTATCACTTCGGGAATAAAAGGCGTGTGTATGTGTGTATTCAATTCCAGTTTCTTCCGCGTCTTCCTTCTTTATATGTGGATGTGACATTACGTAGGTATATGAAGATTTCAAACCCTATTGTATGACGTAGATATTAAATACCTTTCCTGTCTTTAATTTGAGCCTTCAATATGCCGATATGAAAGAGGAGTTGCTATTTCTGAAATAGAAATTAAATGGTGTGAATATACTAAGACGTTATAATGTAATTATTAACTACTGGCTATATTTTATCCTGAAATCCATCTATAAGTTATAAATACAAAGAAATAAAGGTAAAAAGCGGAATTTTAAATTCCAATCCGCACAAAGTTTCAAATTTCCAATAAGTATTGAAAATTTAAATTTTGATCAAATTTTTAGCCTAACGCCCAAAAATTACTAATTAATGGTTGAACGAAGTTTCTTTTGTAATAAAAGCTCTTGAGGAAAGTAATTAACTCATTCTGTTATAAAAGGAGTGAAATGTCAGTTCACTATTTAACATAATTTTAAATAATATGGTTAACACTGCCTCGGTGGCGTAGTTGTATTACAGTACGACTGCAAAGCTGAGGTCTCGGGTTCGATCCCCGGGTCGGGCAAAGTGATATTGAGTTTTTCTATTCAGTATCAGTCCGGAGTCTGGAATTTGTGCCCGATATGGCGATAGGCTCGCCCCCTATCACATCATGGGACGGAATGTCGGCGAAAAGTGGGTGCACTAGTTGCGCCTCTGCCTACCCCTTCGGGGATAATAGGCGTGAGTGTATATGTATGTATGTATGGTTAACACGTTAATCGAAAGAGAGCATTAACTTGCTATAAATTTAAAGACTAATAGTGTTGAAAATTAATGACTCTTTTGAATTAAACACGAAGAGTCTAAATGAAAGAGTGAATTATTAAGCAATATATCAGGATAATCGTTTAAAAGCTATTAAAATGTACTGTCACAAAAATAATTTCCATGATCAGCTTAAACGAAAGTAAATCATTTTTGGGATAAACGTAGATAAGGTATTATTATGAAATTAGTTAGAGCTGGGATTTGCTGCTATTAACTCGGCCGTCTTTACCACTCATTGGTAGACTATCAGCGATTTTTTACGGTAAGTGAAGTGGAGAGGCGACTGACGAGTGATGACCACCTCTCAATATTCCGTTAGTTTGACAGCTATTATGTCTAATTTCTAATTAGAATCTTATGTGTAGGCGCGTAAAAACGATTTTCGCTTAATTGGCAAGTGACGTTTGTTCCCGTCGAATACGTTGTGAATTTTGATAGATATCAAAAGCTTCGATTCATACATAGGCAACCTTACACCTTTCCTAGAAAAAAAAAACTAGGCGCACAGATCTTTGAGCATTTATTGGTAGATATTCAAAAGCACAGATAGGCTTTGAGTGTCTAGGAATGCAAGGGAGATGGGACGACCAGGCGAATCCTTCGTTGGTCATACATGCGCAGCTGGTCATAAACTTTTATTAAAACTTATATAACTTGCGATCGCTGTCATTACATTCTACGATAATGACATTGAGCGGTGCTCCACAGAAATTGTGATTTTTGTTCTGTTATTGTGTAAAAAGCGATCTTATATTCAGCCCTGCACGTGTGGATTTTTTTTATTAAATGTGTGCTATCCGTGTCTACCTCGCCCCCCATCAGGATTGGCAGAAAAAATTGTTTCCGCATTATTGCCATATTGTGTCCATTGGTAAAATAGTCTAAGCAGATAGGTGATATCAGCGTTATAAGCCAAAGTTGGATTATAATTTGAGTATTTAATAATGATGAAGATCAGGATAATTTTAATTGTTATACATAGTAAAATATACATACATACATAGTATTACACTTTTTTCCCTTTTCAAGGTTAGGCTAATCTGTAATACCCACATTTCCACATTTTGCCATTTGCCGAGCACTTTTCCTGACTCCGGGCAGATGTTGAGTAAAAAACCCAATATCACTTTGCCCGACCAGGGATTCCCCGAGAGAATGTCGTACCGCACAAGAAATACAACCACGCTACCGAAGGTGTCAAGAGTAAAATATAAACAATTTTTTTCTCACTTCTCAATTAACTTTATTGTATTCGGTGCGATTGACAGATCTGAAAAAATAAATGGAACGAATGTATTCTTTGTTTAATTTTTGCTTTTTTTTTCTTTTCCCGAATATAGCATAGTAGAAATATAACTTTATATATTTATTGGTAATTTTTAACTATTATCAGACTGTACCCTACACCTAGACCCTATATTGATACATTTTATATCAACAAACTATTTAATCAAAATAAAAAAATGACTACGCAGAAAAAAGTATGCACTGAAATCCATTTTGAATAATGCATGAAATAAATAAACAAAAAATGTTGCCAATAAAACACACGTGTGATAGCGGTCGAAAGGAAACGTTGGATGCAGGCGCAACGGCTGGCTGATTTATACCGATCTAATGTCCTGCGAAGCTCTTCCTGTTGATTGTGTAGTCAGTCTCCTGGACTGTGAACCGTGGGGACCTGCGACATTCAAGGGTTGTATTTATGTATTTTTAGAGACCTGTCAGTTACCCTGAAAGGACTATGGACGCACATAGTTGGTGTTAATCCTGTGAACATTTCGGATGATTCGGCTGGACAGTGCAAGATTTGTGATTTTTATTCCAAAAATGCTTTAGCTATTGAAAGGCGTTAGTGGGAATATTTAAAATGATGTAAATTACTTACTTAATTCTTTCTTTAAATTGAACGTATTAAGTACACTTCGAATTAGTTTATAAGCAGGTATAATATCCCATGCAGATACTGTTATATTTGACTAGTATTTTAGACTTTTGGGGAATATCGAGTTTTAGATTATCTGATTGATATGGTCTACCTGTGTCACAAATTCCACCTACATCCATTCAGCAGTTCATACATTTATTCCTTAGACTAAACTAAACATTCAAACAACGTCATTAACTTTCATATTACTTTTAATACTGAAACGCGTACTAACAGTTTGTAAGCTGTCTAACAAACTGTTCGTCCGCGAACTTAGTTACATTTGCGCGTATCCAGATGGTTAAACGAATCGTGTCATAGTTTTACATCGTAATATGAACTTACGAACCAGCACTATTTACGAAGCTAGCAATTTTCTGCCGAGTCCAACGTCTTTATGGAAGTTACCTACTGTTATCTTTTGCTTCCTTTATTTCAAAACCGATACGAAAGAACCTTCGAAGAACCGAGCTTATTTCTATTTAGTGGGGCCTGTGGGAGAGGAGCCGTCGCTTTTTAAGTCATTGCCAAAAAGGTATCGCACTTTATGAAATTTATGAAATCGTGGACCTGCTTTTTTACTGTCCGTGTCGTCGTACTGGGCCAGTGCTATTGGCTAAGGCCGTCATTGTTCCTATTATAAAGTTTAGTAATCGTTTCTTTAGCGTTGTGGATGTCATTTACCATTAGATGAGCTATTTTCTCGTTAAGTTCGCTCTAATATAAAACAAACACTGGGATCAATGACAGAGGGCTTTTTTCAGGCATAGGCTGTAATCTACCGACGTAATTATTCTGACCACGAGTCCATACAATTTTTCTGGTGGACTTTTCTCTCATATTTCACTCATAGTCAATTTACCACCAAAAAGCACAAAAATATGTCAGTGCAAGTTATTTCGAAAATATGTCTACCAGGAAAGTAAGTTAATTATAAACTTCATATATCATTTGAATAGGTTTATACAATTTAGACTATGAACCGGTGTAGCCCACAAACCCATCCCTTTTTGTCATTATCAACATTTGCTGTTGATCATCTAAAGCCACAGAGTTAGGATTAAACACTTTTAGATTCAATGCATTTGTAGGGTAAATCATATTAGTAAGTGCAGTAACTTTGGTAGTACTGAATTTTCGTTTTATTATTTAGCTTGGCTTAATTAATGTGGTTCTGATTTATAAAGAACATTATGGTATGTATTTCTATTTTTGTTATGTCCATAAGAAAACATGTCACATCTGTTTGTAAAAAATCAATAGAGTAAATTGAATATTTAAAACAAACCAAGCTAAAAACATTGTAGGTCTAAGATATACCTAACAAATTCAGCCAAAATTCGCCAACCTGTATCTTTTGTCATAATGTAATAGGGGACTAGCCTCACTTAATCAGACATAAATCCAAATCGTAGAACATTATCGTGCGGTTTTCGAATCAGGATTTGTTTATTAACCGATCTTCCATATCATATTCATAGATGGTGGCAGAATTTCGATTTCGACCACGGCGGCCAATCTCAAGAGAGATCAGACAGATACAGGAGACATTATAGTGCACAAGTGTGTGCGCAACACACAGGTGCACTTACTATTCCTTCACTCTCATAATCCGGTGAGAGGAAACTGTATATAGCCGCCTATACAGCGACGACCAAGCACAAGGTCTTAATACCCGTTATAATGTGTCGCGTTCCGGGGTCAATCTGTGTATATGCTGTTTCAAACAAGCCGCCGTAATTCTAACGACTGACGAAAGACAATTATTTCTCTTCATCGACACTATCTGGACCAGAATATGCTTGCCATCAGCTGATTAATTTACAGGGTTGTAAAAACTCTCATACGGCCAAGCAAGTAATTGAAGTTCATTTGCCGGGCACATTTGCAGACTCCAGGCTGATAAAACACACACACACACACACACACACACATACACACACACTCACTCACTCACTCACTCACTCACGCCTTTTATCCCCGAAGGGGTAGGTAGAGGCGCAACTAATGCACCCACTTTTCGCCGTTATTCCGTCCCATGATGTGATGGGGGCGAGCGTATCGCCATATCGGGCACAAATTCCAGACTCCGGGCTGATACAAAATAGAAAACCCAATATACCTTTGCCTGATCGAGGAATCAAACCCGAAACCTCAGCACTTCAGGCGTACCGTAATTCAACTACGCCACCAAGGCATTGGTTGTAAATGTGAAATAACTCAAAAGCACACCGCAAAAATGTTAACAACAGGAAATCGTGTACAGTCAGCAGCATAAATACCTACACAAAATCAAAATTTCAAAGCGCCTATACCGGGTGGAAGGGAAACGCTCTCGGAAACGAATACAGGTGATAGTATTGGTGATTCCTGACGTGATGGCACTAAAAAAATCGCGATCGCATTGTTACAATTTTAGTAGGATTTTCTCGAATTTTTGTACAGCTTCACGTATGGTTTGATAAATCAAACTATTATTCTGAAAAAAAAAGTAAAAAAGGTCAATATTTAAAAAAAATCGTAATGAAACACGTACATCAGCTGACGAGTTAACGACCGCGTTGCCGCCGCGCCGCCTTGTCGGCGTTTGCTTTGTAGTTTGTACCCTACCCAGTTTTTTGCACGCTTTACATGCGCATGAATTACGGAAATACTAAAATCGTAAGTATTATCGCTTAGCTTTGCAAATGAATATAGTTTTTCGTTAATGTTATGGTTCTTCTCTCTTACCGTTCCGGTATAGAGAGCGTTTCCCTTCCACCCGGTATACGCGTTAAGTTTAATTGAAAAAAAAATCTTCGTATGAAGTAAAGCAAATATCTTTATTTTTATTTTTGTGAAGATAAATAATTATTAGTGAGAACACAAAAGTATGTAGGCAATTTGAAATTTTGAATTTGTTCACCTACTTATGCTGGTGATTGTACACTTCCACATTTTATTGTTTTATTAACGGCGGTAAAACATAGCCATTATTGCTAAGTATTTAAAAATATTTATGATTTATAAATGCTTAATTATTTAAATACCGTCTGAAAATATTATGGTCGCGTTTATTTTCGGATCATGATTATTTTTAAAATTATTTATTACGTTAATATTTTGGCTTTGTATATTCATACAATATTTTAATATATTTTTTACCTTTGCTGATAAACCTAAGAAACTGTTGGTAAAATCTGTTATCTTTGGTGAAGTTAGTAGTGACGTCATATAAAAAGTAAGTGAAGTCACTAATTACTAGATTACTAGATTTGTAGTCACTAGATTGTATCATATGTAAAGTGCAGCCTAAAAACTTCGACCGAGGAGAGACGTTACATTTTTAAAAGGCAGCAGTTTTGCATTGCATGATAGAATGTATAAATATTCATGAATTCGATCACTGCTAGTTCAGGAAATCAACGTGATATCTATAACCTAAAATTCATTTAAAATGTACTAGCTTTGGCTCGCGGCCCCGCCCACGTGATAACGTTTTTCGGGATAAATATTTTCCCGGGATAAAAGTAACCAGTGTTCCTCGAGGATAATATAGCATTCTAACGGTGAAAGAATTTTTGAAATAAGTCCCGTAGTTTATGAGTTTGTTCGTAACTATCTTAATAACTTACAAGGATTAGATATAAAAAGGTTTTTAAAATATCCCTTCGACACAATTCAAGCTCCTTACAAAAAAATAATTAATTCCGCAGATCAGAATAAAGTCGGCGCTGAACTCTTCTAATATCACCCATTTTCATTTAATTCCAGTCGTTGACTGAGTTTTTGTGATTTCCAATTTTCTGCGCGGAAATACGCCATTTTTATACACATAAAAATTTTTATACACATAAAAAATAAATTCTTAGGGAATTTAGATATATTTCCTATATTCGGAATAAAAGTACTTTTAGTTTGTTGCCGTTACGATTCAGAGATTTTCATAAAATAACAATTTTGCGAGTGGGCATTATTTAGTTTCAATAATAGTTAAAAATAATGTGATAGTTTTCCACCGGTTGTTTTGTTGGAAAATTCATCTCTGTGCTCATTTTTAGTACATTTTTTGCTTTTTTTCGGAGAGTGAGCAAGTGATAATCGATCGTAGTAGAAAACTGATTATACAAGATCACCACACACAAGACTTGCATTATCAAAGCAAGCGTTACCTTCATATAGTGGAAGGGAATGAGGTGTTTAGCCGACAAGCTCTCCGACCACACCACACGATTACTGCTGACCGCATTATTTCACGTCCATTTGGACAGTGGTTTGAACCCGATCGAGCTGTTACCATCATGCTATAGACAATATTGCCTACATGTGGCTCTAAATCTTAGAAATCTTTGAAAAGGTAATTTTTTTTAAGGTATTTGTTTAGCTCATCTGGTATAAAAGTAAGTGACTTAGATGAAAACTTTTACACTACTGAAGTTTTGGACTAAAATATTTTTATAATTCATAGTGGGAGTTGTATTCAGCTAGGATTTTAATGCGGGCAAAGCCCTAAGAAAATATTAGTCACTAGTAGTGCTCGCGGCTCCACCCGCGTGTAAAGTTTTTCCAGGACAAAAATATTTTCCGGGATAAAAAGTAGCCTATAGCACTCAAGAGTTATGTAGCTAACTATTAGTGAAATAATTTTCGAAATCGGTTCAGTAGTTCCTGAGATTAGCGCGTTCAAACAAACAAACAAACAAACTCTTCAGCTTTATAGTATTAAGTATAAATATTTTTTTACACATAATCGTAAACGTTCTACGGTTCACTTGCTTGTTGAAGTCTTAATTTCGTAAAGAACGTCCAAATTACCCAAGGATTATAATAAACTCATTTGCAAAAAAAACGGGCACCTAAGCAATGAACCATTTCAAATGTTACTATTGGTTTGTTTGATAATTATAGGTAGTTTTACTTTCACAATTTTGTAAATTAATAAGCAAATAATCGTTTTCGTCAGTATTATCATAAAATTTTGATAAAATTTATGAGTTTTAATGCTAAAGTTCACTAGTAGTGTATGCTCGCTAGTAGTGCATATGCTCGTGAAGTAAAAGTTAACAAAGATTTTTGTTTGTTTTTTCTTTAATAAAGTAAAAGCAGATAAATGTTTAGTATCGAGTGTGACCCCCTCTAGCTGAAATCACAGCTTGAGTTCGTCTGGGTATGCTAGCGAGGATATCCCGAATACTTGCTTGCGGAATACGTTCCCACTCCGCGGTATTCACATTCTTCAGCTCTCTGATGGTTTGCGGAGCCGGTTGTACTGATCTCACGCGTCGTTTCAGAACGTCCCAGACATGCTCTATAGGACTGAGGTCGGGACTTCGAGCTGGCCAATCCAAACGACGAATGCCGACCTCTTGCACATACGCTTCCACATCGCCAGACCGGTGGGCGCGAGCGTTGTCGTCCATAAAAATTGAGTCTTCGCCTAAAGCGGCCAATGCGGGTTGTGCATGAGGAATAAGAACTTCCGTTATGTATCGATGTTCAGTCAGTGAGCCGTTTTCAATGAAGACTAATTCTGTACGATCCATTGAATTTATTCCTGCCCAAAACATAATAGAGCCCCCACCATAAGGTGTGATTTCTTCAAAACAAGCCTCTGCAAAGCGTTCTCCTCGTCTTCGAAGCACTCGCCGACGTCGATCTTCACCGAACAGAGATATCCTGGCTTCATCGGAGAACAATACCCTATTCCAGTCTTCTTGAGTCCATGACTCACAATTTCGAGCAAACCTAAGCCTGGCAACTCTGTGCTCACGGAGTAACTTAGGGCCGCGGGCCGGGCGATGACTGCGTATATTGACCGCGAGCAGCCTCCTCCTGACCGTCCATAGACTAATATGCACATTTCTTACTTCTTCGAGGTTGTTCTTAAGGTCCACATACGAAGACTTGCGATTTCTCAATGCGCGACTCACAAGAAAACGATCATCCCGTGGTTGGGTACATGGTTTTCTTCCAGAACCAGGCCTTCTCTCGACGGAACCGGTGTCTTGATACCGCTGCCAGGTCCTTTGAACCGTCGAGCGACTCACACTTAGCCTCTGAGCCACGAAGCATTGGCTGCAGCCCTCTTCGAGCAGCGCAATAATTTTGGTAGCTTTTACCACTTTCTCTAACATTATTGAGACAGCTAAACAGCAATAAATGAAGCTTTGACAATTAAGAATATGAAATAAATTCTTAAAAATTGACAAAAAGTTATGAAAACCGATATTATCTTTTGGAACTTCGCACCAAAAATGTAGGATAAAAAGTGGTTTTCTGTAAAAACGAGCATCAAACGAAAATTTTAATTTAGAACGTACTGTTTTAAACACCACGGCATTTTTAAAACCGGCCAGTAACATGTACAAATGATTGAAATCATTTTGGTACCGTATTTTTTTAAAAAAGAATTAAAATCCAAACCGCCCGTTTTTTTTGCAAATGAGTGTATAAGCGTGCTCAGATGTGATTAGGAAGCCCCGCACTATCGATTCCAGTATTAACTTCATGTACCTACGTGATTCTAAGGAACTGAGCTACACGAACATTGATTTGCATTAGGTTGCAGTGATTCTAGGAAATGTAGCAATTCTGAATAATAACGTTGGCGCTTTGTTAGTTCCAAATGTCTGTAGCGTTTGGAAATTCGAAATTATGAGATATCATTAATGGAATGGCGTATTGTGTTTTCACAGTTAAATGCTAACCTAATTTTGTTGAAACATAAGAGGGATGAATATGGACTTCTTTAGTGAAACTTGATCTTTCAAAAGATAGCAATGATTCTTATTTACTAATCATTTTTCATTTACGGAACATTAGCAATGATAAAATGGCATTTAAACGCCATAAAACTGCATTATTTCATAAAAGTGTATTTAACTTAATTCCTAAGATATATAATAAATTCCTAAGATGTAAAATTATTAGAGATTTAAATGAACTTAATGAATATAAAAATAAATTGTTTCAATTTTTCCATGATAAGTGTTATTACACTTTAAATGATTATCTTAATGATGTTAAGATGTAGAATGTACTTAGTTTTTCTCTAAATTCTTAAATTATTGTATGCCATTATGGCGGGTCATAGCTGTACTGCAATTATGAATGTGTAACACCACTATTCTACCTGTGTACCACAATAAATACTATTTGAATTTGAATTTTTCTTTTCCTAAAGCCGCTTATAAAACCAAGCTAATTTTGGAATCAGACGCACTTTGTAGTATATATTTCAATGTTATCGTTTCGTTCCAAGAACGTTTTAATGTAATTCGATTCCAGTTAGTCAAAGAATTTCTGTATACCGTTGACAAAGTTTACGGAAGAAATAATAGCACCAACACAATTTCCAATTGTTGATCTTTGAAATTCCTTCTGCTCGTCATATTTACCAACAAATAAACAGACTTAACAATTTCCAAAGAAAGCAATCTCATCAAATATTTATATGAAATTTAACAGAAATGGTAAGAAGGTTTCTTGCTTTACTTATTCCTAAGTTTACATAGACGATTATGAGTATGTAAATCGAGTCTCAGAAAGTATTTCATTACGAATTACCAGGAGATAAGTCTGAATAATGTAGCAACGTAAAAAAGATATTTAAATGTGCTTCGCGCCGCCACATCTGAGGAAATGTATGACATAAATTTAACATACATGTATACAATTTGTTTTGGGATATGTTTGAGTAAAGGAAATAAACTTTGTCGACCCTGTGACCTTCATCGCCCATCCTCATGTGAATCCAGTAAATGGTTTCGTGTTGGTATAAAGTTTTGGTTTATTGGCTTTACTATTAGTCGTCCGTCCTTGGATATAATTGCTGATAGATACGGTAAGGCTCGATAATTTGTGGGTCAATAAAGGTCGATGGTATTTACTCCCATTAAATGGCAGTAGAATCTCAACGATTACGTAAATAGTCATCGTATTTAGCTTGCCCTTTGGGTTCTTTCTTAAGTGTGACATATACTATATGTACATAGCATTATGCTTTTTCCAGGGTAGGCAGAAGTGTATCACATCCACATTCCAACAAAGTATTTTGGGCCCCTTTAAGGTTTTTTCTTCATATGAAGATCAAAGGGTAAAAATCACTACAAACAAATCCCATTGTCTGACCTTTGGAACGAACCAAGTACATTGCAATGTGGACTTAAAAGGCTTGTAGATAAATAACAATATTGACCGAATAGATAACCACAACATTCATGCTACTTATATGTTTCTTGAAACGTTTATGTCCATTTCCATGAAATCTGATTATGAAAGTATTTCGCCATTTCAGTTTCATTTTGCTGCATATTCGATTTCATTTGTAGAAACGTCAGAAACAAATAATTCTGGTTTTGCATTATAATCTTTAGGTGCTGCATTATTGTACGAAAATATTGGATCTTAAACCATAATTAAAATACATGTATTATAATTATGTTTAGTACACACACTCACGCCTGTTATCCCCGAAGGGGTAGGCAGAGGCGCAACTAGTGCACCCACTTTTCGCCGTTATTCCGTCCCATGATGTGATAGGGGGCGAGCCTATCGCCATATCGGACACAAATTCCAGACTCCGGGCTGATACTGAATAGAAAAACTCAATATCACTTTGCCCGACCCGGGGATCGAACCCGAGACCTCAGCTTTGCAGTCGTACTGTAATACAACTACGCCACCGAGGCAGTCAGGTTTAGTATATACAATATTATGTATATTCTGGCATTAGCCAGAACTTTGTGACATGATTCAATAATTTCCCATACGTCGTCATTGTTACGTACTGTAGCAACATTTTTTTAATATTCTTATTTTCGAAAAGTTTAAGTTTCTTATACTTTTTTACCATTTACCGACATTGTTCGGTTATTTCAATTTTCATTGTAAGTTTTTGTTTAAAATTCCTTGGTTGTTTAGTCTGTTTCTACAAGGGTAAGTTTATCTCGAAAACCCACATTTTCTTTGCGGCATAATTATTATATGAAGATTAAACTTTGCCAAGCCTTATTAAGGTATAAAATATTCTATTAAGCGAGGAAATCCAGAAGCTTATAGGAACTTATGTTCGCATGCAATTTGTCTGTACTCCAGTGAAATGAGTTTAACAATACTTTCTATTTTCTAAGTGTGGTTTTTTGTTAAAAATATAATGTAAAGCATAAATAATTGAATGATTTCTTTAAAGTTTCTTTATATGTGGTCATTTGTGTCTTGCTCGTAAAAGTCTTCGAGTTGTTTTAAGCTCTGCATCAACGCCTTTTTTTTCAAATTTGTTTGGTGTTTAGTAGAATTGTACATTTTGGAAAAACGATACAACTTAAACTGCAATAAAAATCCTCTAAAGCGTAATCTATGAATACTTACCTTCTCTGTTAACAAAAGATCAGATTCTAATACCAATTTCCTAAGGCCCCGTTTTTTCAACTGTAGTTGTCTTTTTGTTAGGGTCGTATTAAGCTGGACGCGCCCGTAGCACCTGGAGCTCTCGAAGCTCTGCGAGCGCGTCCAGTTTAATAACAACGATGATTACTCTAACTACAGTTGAATAGCCCGGTCTTAATATACTCTCCATAAATCATAATAAACAGAAAATGTGCCAATCGTACGGTATGGCCATAATGCGTAACATGAAATATCTGAGGAAAACTAGCCGTAGGTTAAATAAGTTTGCATTAAGGCATAAAGGGAAGGTGTATGGAGTTATTAAATTATTTTTCTTATGAACTGTATGCTCGTATGTGAATTACTTATCCTTTGTTGCCTTAACTTGTATATTTCTTGAATAAAATTCTACTGTTCCGTTCTGGCATGGGAAAAAGTGCTACCCCCCTCAGAGTGCTATATCATGGATGATGTTCAACACATATTAGCAGAATGTGTCAGGACGAGGGCTATGAGAGAGGCCTTGAATGATACTTTTAATATAAATTTGTTAGACGTTGGGGCCTTCCAAAGTATTTGTCAAAGTATCTATCTGAAGCCGCTGTAGTTATATGCGTGCTGTAGTTTCATAAGTAATTTAGAATAAGAAGGTAATGTTTAGGATATGATGGGGCTGGCATGGTGAAAATGACACCAAAAGTCCCTAAAAAATAAAAGATATAAAAAAATTCTACTGTAAGATTAAATTAAAATAAATTACTCATACAGGCACAGAAATGGCTTATTGAGCATAATTGAACACTAAAGAAAATTGGAAGTGTAAGCAAGTGAATTAAAATAAATTTGAGCGTATGTTTAGGAGGAAAACTTTTACAATACATTAAGGGCCTGAATCACAATTTCTGAGTATTATTCGGAAAATAAATGTATAAGCCGACCAAATTCAATAGTCAGACTCCTAATAAATGGTAATATAGAGGACCATCTATATAGCTGTTTAATACTATATCTTAAAACTTATAATAGAGGTTGGTATAAAAAACCAACACTACAAAGATACAAACTTTCTTCATCAGCTTTACTCAGCATCTCGAAGTGCACTGCTGAACATAAGTCTACCCCAAAGGTACAAACATTACTTCTCATCTACCTCTTACCTAAATATATTAGTGTAGATTTAACGCATGCCTTCACGTTTTGGTTCAGATTAGATCTCCCATCTCATGCATTCATTACTCCCTGGGATAGTAAAGCAGCTCCTACGGCATCGTTACTTGGACAGACGGAAATTACTAAAGCGTATTTTGCTTGATATTCACTGAAAAGACTTGATATTTTCGCTGCATAAAATGAGGGTATTTTGCAAATGTCTGCTACTCGCGTGTGAGTGAGCGTCTGGTATGGAGTCTCGTGGTACATTTGAATAGGGATTGTGTCTATTATTAATGAAGTATTTCTAGGAGTATTTAAAAGCGGCGAAAGCCTAGTTAGGAGCTGAACGGACTGCCAAAACAAATGTCCGTAGGTTCAAAACCCAAATGCACACACCTGTGACTTTTCTAAAAATTTGTGTGCGTGTGTGTATTCTTCGTGAATTATCGCTCGCTTTAACGGTGAAGGAAAACATAATTAGGAAAGAAGTTCTCTGAATTTAGTAGGTATGTGAAGTCTGCCAACCGGCACTAGGCCAGCGTGGCGGACGAAGGCCTAAACCCTCTCAGTAATAGAGGAGGGCGGAGGCCCGTGCTCAGCAGTGCGCAGTATATAATCAGGGCTGGTATGGTATAGGAGTAGTAATATTCTATTGATAATAATTTGAGTAAGGCAAGCCCTGATAATTACTCTTAGTATAGGTACATTAAGTAACTATGTACCTTAAATTAAATATATACAGTTAATTTTTGGGATACAATAAAGAAGAAATAAATAAATACCTTTGAATTTCGAGTGCAGCTGCAATACGATGCAGAACGTTGTATTTCCAATTCTAGCATTATATTATTCTAGGTGTTGTTCGCGGCTTTGCCCGCGTGAGAAGCCTTACCCCTACAAAAGTCTCTACAACAAAGTGCAACACAAGAGGCATCTATAAAAAAATCTAATTAAAAACGTAATTTATTTCCCATGGGAGCAAATTACCGGGTTAAAAAGTAGCCCAAGGGTTAATCCAGGATATGGTCTACCCGTGTGCCAAATTTCATCTCAACCCGTCTAGTTGCTATTGCGTTTAGTTCAAACAAACATACAAACATTTATATAAACTTTCGCATCCTACTAATCCTATCCTACTAATATTATAAAGGCGAAAGTTTGTAAGAATGTATGGATGTTTGGATGTATGGATATTTGTTCCTCTTTCACGCAAAAACTACTGAACGGATTTCGATGAAATTTTGCACACGGGTACATCATGTCCTGGATTAACACATAGGCTACTTTTTATTCCGGGAAAACATAAAGCGGGACTTTTATCCCGGAAAAACTTTAAAACGCGGGCGGAGCCGCGGGCAAAAGCTAGTCCTACTAATATTATAAAGGCGAAAGTTTGTAAGAATGTATGGATGTTTGGATGTATGGATGTAAGGATGTTTGTTCCTCTTTCACGCAAAAACTACTGAACGGATTTCGATGAAATTTGGCACACGGGTAGATCATGTCCTGGATTAACACATAGGCTACTTTTTATCCCGGGAAAATATAAACCGGGACTTTTATCCCGGAAAAACTTTTTAATGCGGGTGGAGCCGCGGGCAAAAGCTAGTTTATAATATTACTAAGAGTAAGATTACTGCTTCAATGGCGTAGTTGTATTAGGTGCGCGACACCACTCTGAGGTCCCGGGTTCTAATTCAGGATCGGGCAAAGTGATATTGTTTTTCTATCCAGCATCAGAATGTAGTCTGGAATTTGTGCCCGATATGGCAATAGGCTCGTCCTGTATATGGACGGGGCATGCTAGGCGAAAAATGGATGTCCTCGTTGCACCTCTGCCTACCCTTTCAGCGACAAAGGTGTAATGTGTTTGTTATTATAATATCATTAGATAGATTTTTTTTATTACATTGAATGACGAGACAAGCATGCCGTTCACCTGATAGTCAGCGACACGACCACCGATAAACAGTAGCAACACCATTCAGCACCTTGAGTTACAAAGTTCTGTATAGCATCCCAGTGCGCTCGTCATCCTGAGACATAGGATGTTAAGTTTCATTATGTCCAGTAGCCTCTACACTGGCTACAATGTCTTTCAAACCGAAACACAACGGAGCATGCACACTGCTGCCTGGCGGTAGAAATAGACATTGCAGTGGTATCCACCCAGACGGGCTCTTGCACATGAGAGACCTACCACCTGTGTATGTAGCTGTGACATTCACAACCATGCTAGTGACTTGCTATATTCAGCTAATAATAAAAATATTGGCACGTTCGCGCGTGGTCACGTTTCCCTTTTGGTGATAATAACCAGAGATCAGCAAATGATGAAAAACGCGTCCCAGTGACCCGATTCCGATTTGGAGTCATGCAGTGTTTACCCAAGTATGGTTTGCCGGCACCGATTGAGATTAATTTGTTTCTGACGAGGGTTGTGAGTGTACTGAACGTTTGTATTTTTCACATTTTATGATGTTAAAGTTTAGAAAAACTGTAATACATTGTTTTATTCTTACTTTCCAAACTGCCTCGGTGGCGTAGTTGTATTACAGTACGACTGCAAAGCTGAGGTCTCGGGTTCGATTCCCGGGTCGGGCAAAGTGATATTGAGTTTTTCTATTCAGTATCTGCCCGGAGTCTGGAATTTGGGCCCGGTATGGCGATAGGCTTGCCCCCTATCACATCATGGGACGGAATAACGGCGAAAAGTGGATGCAATAGTGGCGCCTCTGCCTACCCCTTCGGGGATAACAGGCGTGAGTGTGTGTGTGTGTGTGTGTATACTTACTTTCCTTTCATTTTATTCAATCAGAAACATACAAATGGACTCTACGGTATTGTAATACTTTGTTCTATAAAATTTAAATAACCCCCGACACAAAAAATCTCTAAAAAGTAAAATAATAATAGTGTCTTTGTCGTTTAAGTACCTAGTAATATTTTGACCCAACCGTCGTCGCGTCAGGGGACCGCTAAAGAAGTATTTTTATCTCCCTGGTCCGGAGTTCGGGCCCCCGACGTGAAGACGCTTGGGTCAAAATATTACTAGGTACTTAAACGACAAAGGCACTATTATTATTTTACTTTTTAGAGATTTTTTGTGTCGGGGGTTATTTAAATTTTAGTTTAATTTTTATTTCAAACTTTTTAAATAACTTTAGTCTCCATCATCGGGCCCTAATAATCTATCACCTACTCGTTGAGCCCATCCTTATGAGCCCAAACACACTATATCTGCTATAAGTTGCTAAGGAGTTGGGTATCCCGCAGACTACTTGATGCCGCAGCATCAGCTCATGTTTACAAATATATTGAATGTCACAGTACTCCAAATTTAAAGTCAATCGTATTTTTTAAGTTGGAAATGAGCTGATAGTCCTCAAACGCCTGAACAGATCTTCATAAATTATAGCTAAGAACCATCGCAGTCACATCAGCTTTCAAACAAAAAAAACCACGTCCAAATCGGTCCATTCGTTTGAGAGGTACGATGCCACAGACAGACATACAGGTACACAGATACACAGATACACACCCTGAACTTATAACTCCCCTCTTTTTTGTCGGTGGTTAATAATAAGTTTAAAAATGTCATGACGAATACTAAATACCATTCACAAGTTTTGGGCAATCCTTGCTTGCAAAACATTTCTTGTGTCTTGTCCGAGGCAGCGTGTCTCACGCTGCCTCGGACACCAAAGGGTGGACACGGTACGGTGTTTCGGGGGCTTCTGAGCCCCCGCTACAGGAAAAAGGACCGCAACAGCGGTACGCGCAGGGGCGGTTGCGGACGACAACTTAGACGTGAGTCGGAGGAAGCCCGCAGCCGTCCCTAATGCGCCGAAGAAGGCCCTAAAAAAAAATAAAAAAAAATGCTATATTCTTATAGAAAGAAATAGTTAGATGTGGAAGTCACATCCAAGTCACATCTGGTCAGGCCGGCATGATTGTGTCAAATGGCATGGGATAATCGTCTAATGCCATTCGATTCTCTATTTGAACTGCATCGTGCTTACCATCAAGTGCAGTGCAGTCACTATACCGAGCTCCTAAAAAAAAAGTTCTTAAATGTATACCTTCGTGTAACTACATGGAATACGCATTTTAAAACTTAATATTACATAAAACGTTTTATATTCATACTGATGAATCTTTTAAAAGTTTGCTTTAAGCATCGACAGTACCGTATTATTTTAAAAGAACTTTGGAACATTTTATTTCGCTTCTAAATGGATTAGGGTATGAAAGACAAATGGAAATATCTTCCGAAGAAATTGTTTTATCGTTTATAACTTCTGAGTGTATAACATTTCTTTGACGTATTAAACGCTGTTAAAAGCTTGACTTATTATTTTGGAAATTGTCTGCACAATTTTTACATTCGTTACGATTTTGAAACAAATGGAATATAAAGATAAATATCCAGACAATTTACTTGTGGTAGGACTCTCATATGTAAGAGTCCGTCTGGGTGGGTACCACCGCAATGTTTATTTCTACCGCCAAGCAGCAGTGTGCATGCACTGTTGTGTTTCGGTTTGAAGGGCATTGTAGCCAGTGTAACTAGAGGACATAATGAGACTTAACATCTTACGTCTCAGGATGACGAGCGCAGTGGAATGCCATATAGTACTTTGTAACTTAAGGTGCTGGATGGTGTTGCTACTGTTTATGGGTGGTCGTATCGCTTACCATCAGGTGAACGGCATGCTCGTCTCGTCATTCGATGCCATGAAAAAAATAATTAATCAGTTCTTATGTCACTTTCTTTTACCACCGTTATTATATGACTATATCATTTTTGACTACAAATGTGTACCTATGACCAATGTGAAAGTTTGTTAGGATCTTTGTCACAGTTTACACGGAAACTTCTGGATATGGAATAAAGTTGACACACGTTTCACCAGGTTTTGGGTAAAAATAATATAGGGTACTTTGTGTCCCGAAACAAAATATAAACGGGGGAGAAGTCGCGAACAAAACCTACCATACGAGCCCTGTATTATATACTGCCCACTGCTGACACGGGTCTTATCTACAACAGAGGGTTTAAGCTTTAGTCCAACACGCTGGACTAGTGCAGGTTGGCAGACTTCACATACCTTCGAAATTCTTATAGAGAACTTCTCAGGCATGCACACTACCGTCAAAGCGACCTATAGGTAATTCACAAAGAATACACACAAAACTTCAAAGAGTCAGATGTGGTTGCCATTGGGTTTTGAAGCACTTCGTCTCAGCACACCCACACCTAGCTAAACAAAATCTAGCTTAAAATGAACCCATTCCTCTTTCATTCTCAATATTCCCGCTTATACTTCAATTCAATTTATCCTTTGATACAAAAATATTTCAATGGGTATTACAGTATTCCTTTCAGTACAAATCACCTGAACAAAGTACATTGTTTCCTTCAAAACACAATACCAACAAAAGGCACTCGATACGAAGTAGCGTATTCATCTGGTTATCAACCGCTAATAGAATCAGGGTATGTAGTAGTCGTATGAGGTTTTTGATGTATTTATGTAAAAGCCTAGTCTTACATTTTATTATTATGTTGCAGTGATATTTTTGTGTTAAAACAAATTTATTTTTAATCTATTAGAAGAATCGCGTCAAAATATTTATAAGAATATTACGGATACTTGCATCTGTTTGGATAGCGACCTCAGTATACAAGGTATAAAACCCGTCAAATTGGCCCCGTAACGGTGTAGCGTTCCGTGTTCGGCCTGTGTTTATCCGATGTAAACAATCTAGCATGGTTACGCGTTATGGCCGGCGATGTCGTCGACGTCAGAGTGTAATATTACTGTTATTTGACAACTACCCCTTCCAACAAAATTTCAAAGTTTTATAACTTACTAATTATTGCCCCAATTTTGAAAATTATTTTTCCGTTAGATTCTGGACGGTACACATTTTTGATAAAGGTATTAAAGAAGTAGTCAACTGCCCTATAAATATACATTTCTCATCACTCACTATCGGATGCAGTGGGAAAACTTTTCTGAGCCTGTATAAATCTTGTCACAGTACACAGTACTTTGTATATCAAAGGTGCTGGATGGTATAGCTACTGTTTATGGGTGGTCGTATCGCTTACCATCAGGCGAACGGCATACTCCTCTCTTCATTCGATGCAATAAAAAAAAATAAAAAAGGGTCATAACTTTGACACATATTGCTGTTTTACACATGACAAAATAATACTTAAGTTATTACGTCTAGTTAAAGTAACTAATGCTAAAATACATGTATAATTATCGGTGAAAATTTTAACTCGGGAAAACTGTTTCACGTGGGTGTAGACGCGTGCAAAAACAAGCCAGTAGCAACTCATAAATATTAAATAGGCTGTTAGTTATTATATACGTACAATATATAATCAAGAAAATAAAGTTAATTGCATTCTATTATGTTACTTTCCTATGCAATCTGTTCTTTTATCTTTCCCCTATAATTTAATAAAACTGTGGTGATTATGAAGCAGAAATGCGCAATATCAGCGTGAGAAATGTGATGGTTGTTGAACATGATAATATTCTTACATATACACTCACGCCTTGTATCCCTAAAGGGGTAGGCAGAGGCGCAAATAGTGCACCCACTTTTCACAAATTCCAGACTCCGAGGTGATACTAAATAGAAAAACTCAATATCACTTTGCTCGACCCGGGAATCGAACCCGAGACCTCAGCATTGCAGTCGTACCATAATACAACTACGGCACCGAGGCAGTCATGATAATATTCTTATAATTGAGTATTATTTGTATGTCATATAAAATAGGTGTGATATCAATCACACCTATTTTATATATCGATATCTTGAAGCATTTTAGATCAAATTAATACATTATTCCTTGTTAGGTCGGGTTGTGCACTCATATTGGAATTTAAGATTTATTACCTATTTTGAAAGTATATAAATGAACTTCTCTGTGTAGGACGCATATTCACGAAGAAAGAAAAACGAAGTACATACCGCGCATGTGCGGTCACGTGACAATACCCTCTGTGATGTCATAAACTTTAATGAAAAAATTCGGTGCGATTTTGTATTATTGAGTGAACATTTTAACTCACATAACACATCCGGTATGCACTAATCAGTGTGTTATTCGGTGTCATGGTGTAGGTTAGAAACGTTACCTACCTCGATGCGGTAGCGGGATGAACATATGTGTAAAGTCAGTGTAGTTATTTTTCGAAATGTTGCTTGTGTGCATCGATTGTGGTAAACTTGGCGTAAGTAAATCGAAATAACTTGTCTCGTAATGCACATAAGGTTGTTTTATAATGTTGAGTATATAGAGCCACTTAGTGTTTATGTGCGAAGACACTAATAGTTTAGGTATATAGACCTAACTTATGCGCGAAACGTAAATGAGTGCGTAATCGATAGTGAAAAAATGCCCTCCGAGAAGGACCGGCCCTCCGGGGCACTCCGTACGGTATCGCCTTGGAGTACTTAAGTAAATTAGTTTTTTAGAAATATCGAGTCTAGTCAACTTAAAGTAGTTCGGAACATCAAGAAAGAAAACAGCAAATAGTCAGCAAGAAAGAAGAAGTCGGCAAGTTTGGAAACCCCTGGGTCGAAGATAGGCGCTTATGCAGAGTGGACCCTCCTTCCTCTTCAGTTATGTGCTACGGTGCTACGAGGACGACTTCTGGCTACGACGCATAGCTACGGTGTAGCAACGAAACCCTACGCGCCAAAATAGCCGTCTGGAGAAACTGTCTATCGTTTCGACAGAACTTTGTAATTTTTAATTTAGTGAGTGTAAATAAACTTTAACCTTGTCACCTAGTATCGCCTTTCTAACTCACGCAACCCAGCACACAAAATACACGAGTGCGGGGTGTTGGCCCAGTCTGAACCCCGCACATTCTTTAAACAAAATAAACAATTACTGAATTGTATTTCTTTTTTCTCTGTATTGCTCATGCATTGCATTTTATACCTTGAACTGATTTTGGAAAGAGCAAAACTAGAGTTTCTTGCCCGTTCTTCTATAATGAGAACTGCTTTCCGAACTGGTGGTAGAGTTAATATTGACGGAATTCAAATAATGTATAAAATTGTATGCGTTCGAATAAATTTATTTCATTTCATATTATAGCTATAAGTTATAATATTTTAATTCATTGTAATCGTAGGCTGGAAAACCTAATAAATAAACAAAAATACATTAAAAAGTTAATTATACTTGAAATATGGGTAGATCAACACATTTCGATCAATTTACAAATTCAACACCATTAATTCATTTCAGTAAACAGTCATTACGTAAATACAATATCCGCCGCTTACGTAATTGTCTGAGTGACGCTATTGCATGCAACATGGGGCCGACAGGCGTCCACCACAGTCAGGTATAAAGTCTCATTGAAAAGGCCTTTATAATATGGATCGCCATTATAAGGCTTTATTTCATGTCTCTCCGTGGGATCGTGACGTAGGCATAATTGTATGATGACAAGCAGAAACATGGCGTTATCGTCATTTAGTAAAATAGAGGCTAAGGTATGTTGTTTTCATACAATTTAATAAGAGAGCAGTAAACTTGTTTCTTTGAAATCGAAAAATGTCCTTAGTCTTTTTTTGCATCCTGGTTAAAAGCTTTGTCGTAAGTTCACTATGTCGCTGTAATCCTGGATAATCCAAGAATTTCTCAATTCACATCTATTCAACAGTGTCTGATTTGACTTACAATAAACGACAGTAAAAAAAAATCTCAATCACAAAATTTCGCATTTATAATATGAATAAGAACTAACAATGACTACCTAGTTGTATTAAGGTATGATTGCAATGCTGAGGTCTTGGGTTCGATTCCCAGGTTGGTCAATGTGATATTGTGGTTTAAATTCGGTAATACCCGGAGTCTGGAATTTGTGCCCGATATGGCGATAGGCTCGCTTCCTATCACATCATGGGACAGAATACGCACGGCAAAAAGTGGGTGCATTAGTTGCACCACTGCCCACCCCTTCAGGGACAAAAGGCGTAAGTGTGTGTGTGTGTGTATAATATGAATAAGAAGTAAGTAGTAGGATTACTGACGACGAAGTAGAATTAGGATCGGTTTCCCCGCTTGCTGGTAAACGCTACTCGTCACAAATAAAAGCCGACCAAAAACAAGTGACACACTAATCTATATTCCCTAATAAATGGTATAAAGTAGTAGTAATACAAATACACACACTCATGCCCTTTATCCCTGAAGGGGTAGGCAGAGGCGCAATCAGTGCACCCACTTTTCGCCGTTCGTATTCCATCCAATAATGTGATAGGGGGCGAGCCTATCAACATATCAGGCACAAATTCCAGACTCCAGCTAATACCGAATTTAAACACCAATATCACTGCCCCACCCGGGTATCGAACCCAAGACCTTAGCATTGCAGCCACACCGTAATACAACTACGCCACCGAGGCAGTCTGTCAAATACAATTTAATAGAAACCCGTGGAAAAGGCCGTTAATATAGTAGGAATTGTCCCCTTGATTCTGTTAGTGTGGAATTTGATTGACTGGTATAATATGACCTTTATCTATATTCATTTTAACGTATATATAAGTTTTCAATCAATCAATTAACCTGTCGCCGTCCACTCCTGAACGTAGGCCTCCCCAAGTGAGCGCCAACCATCCCGGTTTTGAGCAGCCCGCATCCATCCGCTACCCGCCGCCTTTTTCAAGTCGTCGGTCCATCGTGCAGCAGGGCGTCCTACACTTCGTTTACCTAAACGCGGTCTCCACTCTAGCACTTCTCTGCTCCAGCGAGCGTCTGTCCGTCTGTAGACATGTCCGGCCCACTTCCACTTCAGCTTCAGTTTTCAATCACTAGATAAATAAATCGACTATACCATCAAATTTATTAGAATAGCGAACAAAATTGCACCATAATTTGACACATCATGTATCACTAGTGTGACGTTTGCCATAATATAGGTCATGGTGAATTACTGGTAATCACAATAAATTCGTTTGTGAAACCGTGTGAGACAGAAACTACTTCATTAGATTTTACTTGAGGCCAAAAAATATAGAGGACAAATTATACACGCACACACTCACGCCTGTTATCCCCGAAGGGGTAGGCACAGGCGCATTGCACTTTCCCTTAGAGACAAATTATATTATAATAGAATAAATAACGTAATTTCTTGTTCGTAGCTTAACTGGTGTGGGTCAAGTAGGAAAACTCAGCACAATTTATTTTTTAAGATTTCAGAGTCTACTAAATATTTATTTATTAATTTATTTATTTATGAAAATAGTATTTTTTATGCATTTATAAGTATATTTTTGTCATAAACAAGTATAAAATTTATAGATTTTGATCACTCTTTTTATCATTTATCTTTCACTTTATCTGAATTTACGTAAGGTTAAATATATTTTTATGGAATATGTTGCCGAATTTTGACTCAACTTTTACATCTCGTCGTCTGACTAACATTAACCATCTCCAAAGATTGAATCCTGAGCAAATCGTGTTAAGCAAACCCACACCAAATGCTCTTTGACCTAGGAAGCGAACCCAAGACCGTTAAGTCTACAGTTCACATACAATGCCATTAGACGTAAGAATATATTTAATCACAACGTAAGATTCAAATAGCGTCATGTAATATTAATTGTATATCTATATTGTCCCTTTGTTGTCATAGTCCTAGCGTGGTTTATGATTTTGTGTTATATTTAATATCTTCATACAAAGGAACAACTTTTGGCATATTATAATTGTTTAGCACTCTCGCCTTTAATTTTGTACTAAGTTCGAAACCACAGGATCAAAGCAGTTATACTAAAGTTAATATAATATTTCAAATACTAAATTAATGTTACATTTTATCTTATTTGTAATTTCCTTTCGTTATTTCGTTTTTAATATAGTTAATTATCAAATTTTGAGATTAGTAAAGTATCTTCCTCAGCCAAGAAAAATCTTATCTCCCGAAGAGCAAATTTCTTTTAGGAGGAAAAATGTAAAACATAGATTAAAAAGGACAAAATTTCTGAGAAGGAATTTACCACAAAAAGGATAGTGGGACTAGACGGACTTTACTTAGGTGGAGCATTAAAGCTTGGCAGAGACGTAATAAAATTCCAATTTTAATGAATGTGCACCACGCGATACAAATAGATCCGACTTTAATTTAGAACAGACAAAGAGAGGAAAGGTATTTGAGGATGTTAATGAAAAGTTCTTGAACCGAATGTTTTAAATGGTATGACAAATGTTTTACAGGAGGATAAAGACAGAACAAAACGAACTATTTCTCTGTTGTTTTTAAATTTTAGTATTAAGCTACTCTGTTCTTAATACAAGAATTCATGAAAAAATACATTCGAGTTGAGCATATTTGGTAATATTAAAAGGTATAAGTTTGAGTAAAAATGAAGATTAGTTTTTATCAAGCAAGGTAAATTAAGTAATGTTATGATGATTAATGAACGAATTAACTCTAAGTAAAATAGCGAAAAGAAAATTTTATTTTAAGTACCCATTTAAGGTATCGTCGAAAACCATGAGAACGTATGATACAAAAATTTTAGTTCTTCTAATACTCAAGAAGGTTGAACAGAAGCGAACCCTTTTCTTTAGTTTTCTTAATATTTCCAATAGGCACTTTTTAAAGGTCAAGTGTCATGAATACAGATCACAAGGTGTCATTTGGCCACGGTCCAATACTTTTGAGCACACTTATCATTTCATTCGCAGATTCCAACAAATCGACTTAAGGTTTACTAAAGTGGAACTATTTCGCTGCACATTGTCATTTATCAGAGGCTTTGGCTCAACGAGCCGTACGTTCGTGAATGGAGCAACGGAGGAGATGACGTCACGACGGATATGATACGACGGATTTATAGAATTCAATATTTTCATGTTATCGGCCAATTCGTCCGTAAACAATGCGATGTTGAGGTATATTAGAATTTATTACTGTTTCGTATTGAGGTCGCTCGCGATTTGGTAAACTCTACTTTTTAAGTGTTTTTCTTTTTAACCCCCGACAAAAAAGAGGGGTGTTATAAGCTTAGGGTGTGTATCTGTGTATCTGTGTATCTGTGTATCTGTGTATCTGTGTATCTGTGTATCTGTATGTCTGTATGTCTGTCTGTGGCATCGTAGCTCTCAAACGAATGGACCGATTTTGACGCGGTTTTTTTGTTTGAAAGCTGATGTGACTGCGATGGTTCTTAGTTATAATTTATGAAGATCTGTTCAGGCGTTTGAGGATTATCAGCTCATTTGCAACTTAAAAAATCCGATTGACTTTAAATTTGGTGTACTGTGACATTCAATATATTTGTAAACATGAGCTGATGCTGCGGCATCAAGTAGTCTGCGGGATACCCAACTCCTTAGCAACTTATAGCAGATATAGTGTGTTTGGGCTCATAAGGATGGGCTCAACGAGTAGGTGATAGATAGTTGATTATCAAGGCCCCAGGATGGAGAATAAAGTAATTTAAAAAGTTTGAAATAAAAATTAAATAAAAATTTAAATAACCCCCGACACAAAAAAGCTATAAAAAGTAAAATAATAACATACAATAAAAATAATAACCGTCGTCGCGTCGAGGGACCGCTAAAGAAGTATTTTCATCTCCCTGGTCCGGAGTTCGGTCCCCCGACGTGAGGACGCTTGTGTCAAAATATTACTAGGTACTTAAACTACAAAGACACTATTATTATTTTACTTTTTATAGCTTTTTTGTGTCGGGGGTTATTTAAATTTTTATTTAATTTTTATTTCATATGTATTCCACATATTTGATGCGTACTGTGCAGTCCATTTAAAATCTAATGTAACCAACGAGACATTGCATTTTATGAAAGTCAGAATTCCTGCATTGTCTGCTTGCCTGCATATTGGTGTAGTATTTTCGTCAACTTGATGCCTTAAATCTCAGAACAATAAGTTATTATCCTGAGCTTTATCTCAGAACAATAACTATGGATATTACTCATTGTAATATGCTTCGCACAAACATTAAGTTTCAAAGGTCTCAGGAAGCTGTATCTGAAATCTGCTTATTCATCGTTAACTCCCCATTTATAGTGTCACCACATCAAAGTTATATTAATAACCAAACACCCGAAACTAGCTTGGAGCTCTTACCACGTCAAGTTTGGCAATCAAAGTTCCTTCATTAGTGTTTTCCAGTTATATTGTGTAAGGTGTCTCTTGTATTGGGGTCAATATTATTAATCAATCCATCCATTACTGGGATAAAAATAATCTGAGATATCAACATATTTGAATTCGATCACTTTATTATCGCAAAATAATATACATGCTATTGATTTGAAATACATCTTAGCTGTCGAGATATGGAATTTTCGAAATGACTACTGTAACTTCAACTATCACAATATGAGATTCAGGAATTGTAAGTATTGAAAATTCATTGTGTTCTAACTTCAGCTCTATCATTTGACATATACAGCTGTGACTTCATTGTACGTTACGATAAAATCTCTGGATTAAGTAAATGAATATACTTTTCAAATCCTATTTCTATCAGTCCTGTCCTATTTCAGTAATCAGTTTATAAACTTCCGTTAGTAAACCGTATTTTAGTAATCAAACTAATTTATTGTTAACCAGTTTTCAAAACATCAGTCCTGCGATAGCGTCTAGTGTTTCAGTTTACTTGGCAACGACCTAACGAGAGGAATTCAAGCTTAATTTATTAATTAGTACATTAGCTTTCAAATAGTGTGTTTAAGTGTTTTACAGTATTTTCTGAATTTTCTTCGTAGATTCATGTGGAGTTTCAATGTTGAAGTATTTTCAGTATGTTAGAATATTTTCTTTAAATAACTAGGTAACTTTTATACGAGAGTAAGTGAGTAAGTGCAGGTCCATAAAGTGCTTTTTGATTCTCTGTACTTGCCCCAGTGGCGTACTTGTGCTGCGTGCTTGGTACGACCAGCGCACAGAGGTTTCCGCTTTGAATCCAGAGTCATTCAAAGCGATATTCGATTTTCGTACTCAGAGAGGCTACTGCGAAAAACGAAATCCGAAACGTCGGTCCGAAACGAAGAAACGACGAACTTCGGATTTAACCTTACTACCAAATTACTTCGGATCCGTCACCGTTGAACGAAGGTTTCACGCAGTTTGCGACGCTTCCGACTTCGCTCAACACTTTTGTCACGCAACAACTCTTCATAAAGAAGGATCCGTAACACTTCGTAGTAAGAAAACGTGCGATCCGTCACCCGAAACTACGGATTTCGTTCTTCGCAGTAGCCTCTCTCAGTATCAGCCCGAAATCTAAAAATGTGCCCGGTAAAGCCCTCAACATGGGACCTAACATAACTGGAGAAACGTCTAGTTAGAAAACCGAACCTCTTGTATGTTCCATGTGTTAAATCAGTAAGTATATCGGAAGAACTCATACCTTATAAGAGCGTGCAGATCATTCAATGATGTTTCCTCTAATGTTGATATTGACCTCTAACTTCAACTGTTCAAAATTAAAAAAAAACTTTGTGCAATGTGTATTTTCACGTATCTTAATGTCTAGTTAGAATACTTATCTCGAGGCTGGTTATCTCCCTTTTATTGTTCTATATTATTGTACTGTATTTGTGAAAACTTTTAATTGACCTTTTGTGGTGTTATATTTACTACTTTTTGTTAGGCTAGTTGTAAGTTTTTCTTAAATAAATAACATTTACATTCCACAATAATAATATTAGTACGATTCGAAAAATTATTATCAACGAAGCATGTTATGTTAAATCTATTAGTACCTATTTTATATTTACTTGTTATTCTTTTAGTGAATTTGCCACGTACCGTTTCGTTCTTCATAAAGATCTAATCTCCCACGGACGAGGTAATATGCCTTGTGTTTGTGATATCTAGTATTTCCAGTCTGACCTCAGCTAACGAGTATACTACATTATAGCACTGGGTTTATTGTATATGAAACAATTATACTCGCGCGTTTGTGTGAGGCTCATTTGTAGCATGGTTGTTCATTATCAAGTCTTAGTTCGTAGAGTCCTAATGTCTAAAGGGGGCTAATTATAATGTTTAGAAACTTGCTTTATTTATTTACTACTTATTTTGCTCGCGATATCACATGCAAAAGAAATTTCTGTGATAAAAAAATATGATTAAAGAACTTATATTCCGTTTATTCAGCACAAGGCCTTGATATGTGTTAAAGTACGTTTTACGTGTGGTTTTTGTGTTTAATTAAAACTTTAAAAGAAATATTACTAACTATGCGCAGAAAACCAATTAAAAACCTTTTTATCTTACCGAAAGACCTTACATTAACGTAACTATTACTTTCGTGTTCGCCGCGTATTGTTCTGCTCCATAGAGTAAATTAAAGTATTAAATCGAATACGAACTCAACGTCAACACACACACATCAACGTGTATTTGTCTGCCTCTATAGACTGTCTCGGTGGCGTAGTTGTATTACGGTACGATTACAATGCTGGAGTCTCGTGTTCGATCCCCGAGTCGGGCAAAGTCATATTGGGTTTTTCTATTCAGTATCAGACCGGAGTCTGGAATTTGTGCCCAATATGGCGATTAGCTACCCCTTATCATATCATGGGACGGAATACGCACGGCGAACAGTGGTTACAATAGTTGCGCTTCGGCCTAATATAAAAAGACGTGAGTGTAAGTTCTGTCTATCTCTTTTACTGAAATCTCTTTTTCTTGAAATTGGTCTCTGCAATAAATCGTATAAATTTAAAGTCCTCCGATTTCAAGATTAATCTAGTTTTATTTAGCATAAATAATTGCACATCAAATATTTTTTTTAAAAGTTAGTTATAAATGGAGGGGTCTAAAAATATTTATTTAATGGATCCAAGCAAGATACATATTTTTTCCTCTTTAATATCCACAAAGTTTGAGCCTGGTTAGATTTTGAGACCCAGCTCACATACAAAAAGCAGACATATCCTTTATACCTACTCCTATTTATTTCCTAACCTATTTGATGTCTATTTAGATTTAAATTCTAAATTTTTGTAACACCCATAGAATTTTCGAACCCAGTAACATGTGGCCAGTATCTGATCATGCCATATTTCATATGAACGCGCTAGAGTACCCTGCAATCAAGCTTTATTGAACGGAATATTCGAGTGGTATTCTAGCTTCAACGCAAGGTGTGGATATGGAGTTTTAATGGCCAATGTTATGGATATTGAAAATATCAAAGTTGATAGGTAAAGGAAGCACGATACTTAGCCCAAATCACCTTTTAAATTTGAAATTTTATAGAACTTTCTCAGCTACACGGTGCTGTTTTGGTAGGGGATACAAAAATATTTCTGGATTTAAAAATATCAATAGCTTTGTCGATATAATAAATTACTATTCAGCCAAACCACGAAATTATTCCGTTTATTTTGCTAGAGTATTTTACTTTAACTTTCTATTAAGTTACGTACCCTAGGTACATTTATCTATTCAGTGCAATGTGAAATTGGTGGTCGGAGTGGGATATTTTGTACTTGACTGAATATTTTTTTTATTGCATTTGAATGTCGAGACAAGTATGTCGCTTGCCTGATGATACGACCACAGAACTTTGAATAATAAAGTACTGTGCGGTCGCTCGTCATTCTGAGACATAAGAAGTATCATAGTACTCAGTAATTAAACCAAAAGTGACCATGGTATGGTGTAAAATATTTATACAACCTCTTTCAGGCACAATGCCTTTCAACAGGGAAAATCCACTAAAATAGACTGACACAATCCTGGCAACTGTCAAGAGTCGCTTTGTCCATTACTGGTCGACATTGTATTTAGATTACACTACATCAACTTTCATTTTCAATCTAGAATTTACCATTCCATGTTAAAGATAACTCTCTAGCATCCATATTTTTATTGAGCTCTAAAGTTCTTTTTATTTTTATACGCTGTAAAATTTCCATTTGCAGCTCTGGGTTAACAGAGTCATATTTCAAGTCATACAGCAGCGGGGATTGAAGCATGACTAAAAAAAGAATATCCTTGACCTACGGGTTTTATACGTGGTCATCGTTATTTTATTACCAATTCGCCACACGGTTCTCGGCTAGTATTTGTTCATGACCTGACCTTTAGGAGTATTACCTTTAGGTATTATGATTAAATCCTTTTTCGGGTGTCTGAAATAAATAATTTTTCAATACATTACCATAGCATATAGACCTGCTTAGGTAAGTATTGAGTATTCTTTCCACATTTCTTTTGTTGATCTAACTTTATTGTAAAATTAATAATTATGTTGCACAATGTGGGACACAACGACTGTTAAAATAGAAAAAAGAAATGCGATAGTTATTTTTCTGGCACCTGATATAAATTGGTTTGTTTAGACTTTAAATAAATTAAACATGAACATACTTATAATGTTTATTTTTTCAACTCTAATTCTTTGGAATTAGAATTCTCAAAACTAAATTTCGTCGCCTTAGCAACTAAAACTATTGCAGTAATTTATCCAATCACTATTTTGTCAGATAAATCGTTTGATTGAGAATAAAAAAACTTGTGAGACTAATCAATGACTATAAGTATAAGTAAAGCCTTTAAATATAAAAACAGCTCTATTCAATTAAATAGAGTTGGGATTTAAACCTTTTCAGTTCCAAAAAAGCATAGACATAATCAGTGTTTCTATTAGTTTTCTCCTCATCTTATCGACTCTGAGGCGTACAAATCTGTGATCTAGTAATTATCAGCGCATTTAATTCGAAACTATTTAGAACTATAATAGATGTGAAATGTATAAAATATGTAATATAGTGAGTCCTAGATACTGCACTGCTCAGAGAGAATTAAATTATACTTTGTATTCATTTTATGTACTTAATTTTTTTTATTTACTTTATCTATACTAATATTTAAAAGAGGACAAGTTTGTGAGTTTGTTTATAGATTTGCAGGAAGTAATGTCTAGAACGACTAATCCGATCCAGGAAAATTTCCACTAATAGGAAGTTACATTACTCCTGAGTGCTATAGGCTACCTTTTATAACGGGAAAATACCAAGCGGGACTTTTATTCCAGAAACTCACTATCACGGGGGTGGAATTGCAGGCAAAAGCTAGTATAAAATATTTTATTAATTATAAGGAACATTCTTTTAAATAAATCCACCCTATACATTGCGTTTACTTTATGACAAGCAGAAATAATTAACATTTTATCGTGATTGAGCAAAATTTATATTATAGTCAAAATTAGAGCAACCATTTTCCCGTCGAGGATAAAGATCTTAGGCAATATAGTAACAACGGTAATTGTTTTATTTGATGAATATTAAGTAGACGCAGTTTAAATGTTAACGTAATAATTATGTTGATAATGATGCAGCCGACGCTGATGATAATGACGTTGACGATGATGATTATGATGATGATGACGATAATGTTCTTGTTCCAGAAGCGACATGGCATGAGCAGTCGGGTTGGCGCGACATGCGGCGCGCGCCGCCCGCGCAATCCGCCGTCGTCGCACTTGCGCTCTCTGTTCTCCTGCGCTTCGTTAACGCCGGTGGGTATACGTATTAAACTAGTATGGAAATCAAAATGATTTGTTATGTTTACGCGATTGTTAGACATCGAAATAAAATTGGTTCTCGTAAATAAAGCCAGTTCAGTCCGCCCCGAGACCACAAAGGCCGCAAAGTCTTCGAAACATAGGGAGAAAATAAAATTTGCAAAACCGCGATAAAATCCGTAAACTAGTTTTACTTGGTTAGTAAAGAACTCATTATTGCCTTCTTCATAGAAATATGCTGATAGGAAATTTGTATCAACCGGAGACGTATATGAACATAGTCATGTTGCATAGGGTGTAAAACTTAGAATAATAACACATAGAACCCGCGAACATGCACGCTTAGTGAGGCAAGTAATACTAAGCCTTTAGGCATAGTTTCCGAACAGCCCGTGTCAGTGTACAAAGTCGAATCGTAGCGCCAGCAGCTCTCGATATTTTATTTTAATATGACGGTTTGTGCAATAAACGGATGTCACAGTACCTCGGATAATCATAAGAAACATTGTAACATAACATTTCACTTGTAAATATTACGTTTAATCTAATATTTTGACATAAAATGATCGACAAAGCAAAAACAATCATTCACAATTTTTACAGACGACATTATTGCAAACAAAAGGAAAATTGTTACCCCAAAGTTTGATGTCTATGTTCTAAAATTAATTTATCTAAAATTAACTCATTTAATTGGTACTTTTGCATGCTTTGATATTATGTTGCCAGTATTAGAAATATATTATTTTTGGAACGAAGTTCCTTATCGCGCGTTGTGAAAGGGGGCTATTGTGAAGGTAGAAGTAAATTTTTTCATTGATGTGGTAACGTTTTAATGAGATATACAATTATTATTATAACTTAAAAGAAATAAAATTTTATTGCAATATCTTCACTAATTAATCGAAAAGAACGTCGTTCCATCCGGGTGTCCCTTGACACCTCAAGTTTTTTTTTTACATGCTTATATCATTATTTTAGATGAAATAAATCTAAAGTAAGGAGTTATACGCCTTTTCTCTTTCAAAAATATTTCTTTTTTATTAATAATTTTAACTTTTAATTTCGTCTTATCCCCAACAGACGTAAGCACTAAGCGTAAAATGACGTCAATTATACGGTTCAATAGTGATGTCTTTGTTTAAATATAATACAGCAAAACTTCTAATGAAATAGAAACAGTGACGTATTTTGACGTTGTTGACTTAAATATTAAAAAAAATATCACCTTCACAAAATCACTATTGAGGCAAAGGTAAGTACCTCATTCAGCCGTTAAATGACGTCAGCACGTGTTTATCTAATTGAACTCAAGTTAAGATAGTAAAGAAAAGGTATTTTATTATTTGGTATCGCTTTGATCTTTTTCAGGGCTTCCCCAATTAAAACCATTCGTTTCTTAAGAAAAAAATAAAGTAATTTCTTATTGTGGACAATAATATTAATTCCATGAGTATATAATACTTAAATAATGGCTCAAGGTAGAAGCAATTCCACTTACCCCAAGTTTGGGGAAAATTTCATACCACTAGCAATAATATTTGCACGCTTGTATGTGTGTGGCAGAACGTCACTACGAGTTTTATGCCTCACATTTGACAGTTTTTTGATATGAAACTATCATTCTTGGCGTTATTATTCTATGGTGTAAAACTCTTACTAGTGGATCGTGAGTGGCGTTTTGAGATCAGCCTGTATATATTCGATATCGAAACGCATATGTGTCAACTGGTGAGAGATCTCTTGTCAATTGATAATTATAAACTATGTACGCTACTTTTTCGGAATAAAAAATAATGTCTATCTTAATTCTTACACTTTATTACCAAGAATGTTTAAGAACTTTGGTGTTACGGGGGACGTTAGTGTTAAGCACTTAGTCCTGTTTTTTCCATTCCAATTTAAGTTTGGATCATTATTTTTCGAATTGATCAATTTTATTAGAAACTTATTAAAAAATATTGGCTGTATTGTGACTTGAATCCAAGATCTCACAGATTAAGATCGCTCTTGGCTAAGCAGGTAATATTAGTTGTTACATTTTATTACTTTTAGATTACTGTAAGTGTATACAAATGATAATATATAATATTTACGTCTATAATAATATTAAGAATCTTTCACAAACTTATTACGCGATTTAATCATTTAGTTTAGAGGAACTTTGACATGTCATATGATATTAAATTGATATGAATTACTTTACTAATATTAGTTCGTAACATCACCAGGTTTACAAAACACCTGTATGTAATAATAATGAAAGAGCATTATAATAGTACTGAAATAATAATTTTATTACCTACTTTACTAGTAAACATTATAAAATAGTTATTAACATCTAAATTCTATTTTGTTTAGATGTAAAGAATTTATAATTGAATTGTGCCAGTTTTGCCACAGGGGACTCGAAGATAATTTGTCTTTCGCGTGACTTTTCGTGTTTATGTTATGTGTGACGTAATAATGGCCTTTGTCTTCAGGTTCGCTATGTCCAACATAATTTACTAAACTATGTTTTACTCGCGTCGGTGAAATACCTTTCTCGTATAAGTCTCGCTGACCACTATTTCTATACGTAATGAAAATAATACCAGCCCTGTATTATATACTGTCCCACTGCTGGGCACATCCATCTTCTACTACCAAAAGGGTCTTCTTCAAGGGATCTTACTCCATCACGCTGGCCTAGTGCGGATAGACTTCACATACTTTCGAAATTCTTATAAAAAACTTCTCAGCATTTCCTCAGGTTGCTTTCCTTCATCGATAAGGCAAGCAATCCTCCACAAAGAATACACACCTAGTTTTGAATTTGGAGACAGTTGTCTCGGCTCTCCATTCCACTCCTAACTAGGCTATCGCCACTTTTTATTCCGGGATAAAAAGGATAAACTAAAACATAGTCTCTGTGTGTTACACCCAAAACCATTAGTTTCATCCCTTTCACCAGATCAATACGGCCATATTGCGTTTACATTTACATAGTCATAAATTGAATTCCATAGGTGTATCTTAGGATAGTTTTATCGATATGAAGATGCCAGTATAGATTACAGTTGATACGGGTATGCTTTGAAAATTTCAAGAAACCGTCCATTAATTTATGATACTTTTAGAATTTGAATGTTTCACATATGAGAGACTATAGACGATATAGATACATTTGATAATGCAGAACTTATAAGACAGACGTCATTGCCTATAGACATGACTATAATGCCGCATTTAGTTTTTTGTGTCTTTGCACTATTTAAAATTGATTAGTAGAGTCTGCTTATACATCAATGATATATAAAGAGCGAAAAAGTACTCAGGAACAAACAATGCTATGGAAGGTTTCTAGCTCCATCCCAAATCGTTTTTTCTCTTTGACAGGTTCAATGGGCCCAGGTGTGCCTGAAAACATAACCGTGACTTTCCTGAACCCCACCACGGTGAGAGTGTCGTGGTCCACCACGGCAGAGCTCGTGGAGAAGTACGATGTCACGTACAAACCATCGGATGCGAGGTAAGAGGTTTTGGTTACGAAATAGTAGTTACAAAAGCCAATATGCATACACACACACACTCACGCCTGTTATCCCCGAAGGGGTAGGCAGAGGCGCAGCTAGTGCACCCACTTTTCGCCGTTATTCCGTCCCATGATGTGATAGGGGGCGAGCCTATCGCCATATCGGGCACAAGTTCCAGACTCCGGGCTGATACTGAATAGAAAAACTCAATATCACTTTGCCCGACCCGGGGATCGAACCCGAGACCTCAGCTTTGGAGTCGTACTGTAATACAACTACGCCACCGAGGCAGTCAGACAATATGCAATCCAATATAAAGTGTGGTCTAGTTTAGCAAGATAACTTTTGCTAGTGGTAGGCTTCTCATATGTCCGTCTGGGTGGGTACCACCGCAATTTGTATTTCTACCGCCAAGCAGCAGTGTGCATGAACTGTTGTGTTTCGATTTGGAGGATATTGTAGCCAGTGTAACTACTGGACATAATGAGACTTAACATCTTGTTTTTTTTAGGGCATCGAATGACGAGATGAGCATTCCGTTCGCCTGATGGTAAGCGATACGACCACCCATAAACAGTGTAAGTAGTAAAAAACCACGGCAATCTGACTGCTGTAAAATTTTAACTTTACAGGATATGCGGCAAGTTGCATGTTTAATTGAATCATAGCCGCTAGCGTTAAAGCATCTTGAAATTCATGTGCAAATTATTGCTGCAAGTAATTTCTAGACTAAAATTAGCTTAATGGTTATAATACCTCATTTTGACGGTGAAGTATTCAATATCCTTAACTGCCCAAATTAAGATTACACTAAGTGACATGAAACACTTTTTTGTCAATAAATTTTGAAATTGATGAATGTCTTTAATTAATATGTAGACTGATAACTGCTGTGTTTCTATTAGGAAATTATATTATCATTGAATGCATATTGGCTTCTACCGATGACTGACAAAATTGTATTCTGTTATTGCTTCTTTCACAATATCCGACTAATAATCTATCTCCACATAACTTTATATATAACTGACACTTCTGTACCCATTTCACCACTCTTCCACATTTTATTTGATAAATTATCTTTATTCGGACGTTTTGAAACAGGTAGTTATTATTTCACTGTCAAGCGATATCTTACGCACCTCACAGAACACATATGTAGTTTTACCTTTCCCATGCTATTTTTTTTCCATTTCCTTAGTAGGTTAAATTCTTAGTAATAAAACGTTTTAATGAGTAAAAAGATTTGAACTTTTAGCTACGTGCGTTTCTGGTAAAAGAAAGAATATTCCACTTAGGAGTTGAACTCATAACCTTAAAATTAATACTTCATATACCAATTACTTCATAAGTTGTCGCATATTTTCGGTAGGTACCCCCATAAAAAATTTGAGACAACCATATATATACATATATACATACATATACACTCACGCCTGTTATCCCCGAAGGGGTAGGCAGAGGCGCAGCTAGTGCACCTACTTTTCGCCGTTATTCCGTCCCATGATGTGATAGGGGGCGAGCCTATCGCCATATCGGGCACAAATTCCAGACTCCGAGCTGATACTGAATAGAAAAACACAATATCAATTTGCCCGACCCGGGGATCGAACCCGAGACCTCAGCTTTGCAGTCGTACTAGACACATTTTCTTAGTAATTTAGTTTTATCAAATTCCCTTGAATTGCTCGTAAATTCTAGATCCAATACAAGCCTAGAAGTCAACGTAGATCAAATTGAATAGTACTATAGCTAAATTATACTTAATATGACTACAAAATTAAAAACAGACTGTATGAGTTATTTCCTTTATATTTTATGAGCGAAATTTAAAAACATTCGTCATACTTTTATTGATAATTTGTTACACTGCTGGTTGAATTATGTCTTTAAAACATGCCATTGGACTAATTAGAGTGAATTTTACTTTTTTGTAGAATTGTATAATTAGGTTTACTAAATAAATGATTAATATGATTATTATTTAGTGTTGACGATAGCCTAGTTGGGAATGAAACGGTCTGCCGCGGCCGAGGCAATGTCCGGAGGTTCAAAACCCAAGGCACACATCTCTCACTTTTCGAAGTTACGTGTGTATTGTTTATCAATTATCGTTCACTTTAACAGTGAAGGAAAACATCGTGAGGAAACCTACATACCTGAGAATTCTTCATAAGAATTTTGAGGGTGTGTGAATTCTGCCAAACCGCACTAGGCCAGCGTGGTGGACTAAGGTCTAATCCTTCTCAATAGTAGAGGAGGCCCTTGCTCAGCAGTGGACGGTACATAATACAGGGCTGATTGCATTTATTTATTTTATTTTAGGATTGCCAATAGAAGATGCAAGTCACAAAACAACAAGAAATAAAACATGAAACATTATCTAAATGCCGTGCTCCTCAAGTAGGCAACCACAACTTACATTTAATAGCTTACACCACTATAATAGGTATGGTAGGCAATAATGTAATAGGTATGCATTGCATGATTATTTATCAATATTAAACTAAACTTACGGAAAAACTAGACTCTGTGAAATCTTCATGATAAGTTTCAAATTAATATCAGTATGTACTACATATACACATAGCATCACGCCTCTACACTTTTTAGGGGTAGGCAGAGGTGTAACAAACTCACGCTAGGTATGTTACGTTCCATGTAATTGGGGACGGGCCTTCGAGATTTGAACCCGAGACCTCAGCACGCTAGTCGTACCTTGCATGCAATACATTTAGGCCACCGAGGCAGTCATTTACATATCATTTCAGAAACCGAAATTTCAATACACATACAAATACTCCTAAAGGCGTGCAGTCAAAATAACAACCACTCGTCAGTTGTAAAAGCCTGACTTACCGTTTTATTTTTGCTTTGTATTCAAATTTCTCATAAGTTAGGCTGAACGACGCGACGTCCGTTCAGTGCCTGGAGAAAAAAAAAACATTTCCTCACGCCTGAAGGCAGGTAGTTATGCATTTAGTACGGAAAATGCAATGGAAGATTTGAAAAATTAAACGACTCAAAGTACTTTTGTTCAAGTTCATTTTGTTCAATGTTTCTGTGAGATGATTTTTGGTAAGGTTTGGTCATAATATTGTACACAAAGTCAAGTACTTCCTTTGCTACTGATATGTGAGACTAAAGACATGACAAACATTAAATTGAGATAGAACGATTCCCTATTCGTATTTTGGGTTTGGGTTGGGCACAGAAGAATTATATCCTACTAATATTATAAAGGCGAAAGTTTGTAAGAATGTATGGATGTTTGGATGTATGGATGTATGGATGTTTGTTACTCTTTCACGCAAAAACTACTGAACGGATTTCGATGAAATTTAGCACACGGGTAGATCATGTTCTGGATTAACATATAGGCTACTTTTTATCCCGGGACAATATAAAGCGGGACTTTTATCCCGGGAAAACTCATTCATGCGGGCGGAGCCGCCGGCAAAAGCTAGTATAGTATAAAGATTATAAAGAGGAAAAGTTTATGAATTTGTATAGGTTAATCTCTGGAACTACTAGACCCATTCTGATAACTATTTCACTAATAGAAAGCTCCATTACTCCCGATGATATATGCCTCTTTTTATCCCGGGAAAATGTAAGGCGTAAATGTATTACGGAAAACTTAAATCATGACGAAGAAATTGGACACACCACCTTCGCCCATACCTCCCTCACCCAACACCGAAAAATATAAAAAGAAAATATTTAATTTACACTGCCACATTTTATTTATCAATGAAAAAGTTTTGAATTATCTTTGTTACACAATCAATGGGCTTAACGAATATCGGTTAATAATTTTATCGGAGCTGAAGAGCAAGTCGCTTCAGTATAGAAAAGAAAAAATGGCGTCCATAAGGTAGTCACTTATTTTGTTTTCGTTTGTCAATAATTATAAAAAATCATAGGCGTGCATATGTCAAATGTTAAATAAATGGTTGGACGGAGTATAGCTACATGCAAATCGTTTCCTTTGACATCACCTATTACAATTTCTGACGCTATCCTACTTCTGACGTGACGTGTGACGGAAACACGCGCAAGAAGTTGAAAACGACTCTCCATTGCATTATTTTAGTAAGGAAACGTTCTTGTATTGAAGGAGACAACCTGTTTCTCAGTAAAGCGCGAATACTAGATTTTGTGCCCGATTTGATAGGCTCGCCCCTATGAAATAGACACCGCGAAAAGTAGGTGCGATAGTTCCACTTCGGTCTTTCGGGGATAAAGGTGAGTGTCTGTGTACAACTAAAACCATCAGCTCGGTTGGCAACACAAAGTTAAGCGTCCATTTCGAGTAACGTGTGTAAGTAGATTTAGAAACTATAATGGACGAAACATTAAGAGACTGTAATAATTTGGGAATGAACTACACATTGCTCGTGGTTTGCTCACATAAGATCTATTCTAGTATAAAAGTGCTACAGGGTAATTTTTCGGGATAAGGAGTGTTATATTGATGCAGAAAATGGTCCATCTGTTTGACAAAATCCATTATAACCCGTATAGCGGATCGCAATTATTTCGAACAAATATTATAACATTGGCAAAATCCTTTCGCGCTTAAATAACGTATCCTTGTGAAACCTATTATATCCAGGCTTAAGTTGATCAGACCGGTCTCAAAAATCGAAAATCCTGACTTAATTCATCTAATCCTCATCATTCCTCGTTAGGGAACGGTAAAGATAATTTGAAGTACCGCGTTCAATACCTACTAAAATTCAGTCCAAAACCTTGACCTTTCTGCCGCCTGTTTACCTAATTATTACCTACAGCCGTTGAAAAATTAGAACTAGGTTGTAATAAAATATAAATAGAAAATAACTTTGACCTCGCGATGATTAAGTTTTTTTTTTGAGTTTTATAGATTCATTAAGTTATCATGTCGATTAAAATAGGCCGGTTGTAACTCAACAACATGGCTTATTTTTTACGTTGATGATTATGTAGTACCATAAGTTTGCAATGTTCTTTAAAGTTTGATGTTGTGAAGTTTTCCCCTGGTAATATTAATTAGGGATGTTTATGGGTAGATGATCACTATTTACAATCTGAAGACCCTTTTCTGCTAAGTCAAATTTACCAGATTTATTAAGACATTATATGGCTGATTTAATAAAATATAAATCCCATTTAACCGAATTGCGACGACGGCGACCAATCTAATTACACAGAAATAAGACAGGTTCGCAGGAAAATTATAGCGCACAAGTGTGTGCGCAATATACAGATGCACTCTCTATTCCTTCACTCTCGTAGTCCGGTGAGACGGCAATCCGACATGACCGGAGAGAGATCCAGCGCAGTACCAATGGTTTAAATGTTTTCTAAGGCACGGGGTATTAAACCGCCAACTACCTGACTCTGAGCTGTGACTTAACAATTTTTAAGATGGAAAAACCCGATCACGATGTTTTTGACCCGATCCGGAATACGAAACTCAGCGCAATAGTCCTACTCATACGCCATACAACTATGCCACCGAGGCAAACAAATCTTCTATTATATAAAAATGAATCCCTATTTACCTGGTCACGGCATCACGCGTGAACGGCTGGACTGATTTCGTTATTTCTTTTTTTGATGAGTTTATTATTGTCAGGAGAAGGTTCTTATGAAAGAAAAAATTAAGGAAATTGCGCGGAAAAACGGCTGGACCGATTTTAATGATTTTTTTTTGCGTGTCTTCAGGTGGATTCCAGAATGGTTTAGACTCGGGTTCTAGGATTTTATTTCCTTTTTAGGGCAGGACAACGTCTGTCGGGGCCGCTAGTTTTTTAATATACAAATCTCCTAAAAACTACCTAAACCCAAAGCTACTCAATTGAGAAAAATATTTCTTTTCACATAATTACACTTCAACTTTACCCACTAGAGGCTTAAGTGAGACATTAAAATTAATTTTGTACAGCAAAAACATCTCCGAATAAGTAATGAAGTCACGTACCAAATTCCGTTGGGATAACATTAAATCATAATTTGATCCTTGCTTAAATCCGTATCTGTGGGTTTCAGACTAAAATATTAACGACCTTATTCACAAACAGTTTATAAACGTATTTTAGTTATCAAATGTTTTGTCTATTTCGAACGAATTTTGAATTGAGTTTGAAGGAAGAAGAAAAAACATTCTATAACTAAAATATGTTTATATACTATCGAATAAGATCGTTAATGTTTTCTATATATGTGTAATCGTCCTAGCCAGTTTCGGCCACGGTGGCCAATCTCAACGGAGATCAGCCAGGTACGCAGGAGATATTATAGTGCATTAGTGTGTGCGCAATACATAGGTGCACTCGCTATTCCTTCACTCTCATAGTGCGGTGAGACGGAAATCCGACATGACCGGAGAGAGATCAGGCGCAGGACCAACGGCTTTACGTGCTTTCCGAGGCACGGGGGTATCACACCGCCAGCTTCCTGACTCCGAGCTGCGACTAAGTAATTTTTAAGACGGAAAAACCCAATCGTACTGGTAACGCGTACGCAATACAACTACGCCACCGAGGCAGTCTATATATGTATTCAAAATTCTTGTTGGTTTTGTAACACCTCTGTCCACACCATAAAACAGAATATCAACAAAAAACGAACTGTCAAATCCCATGAGGTTGATTATTACACGCATGATAGCATTGACCGCTTAACGTTTACGAGGCACAAAGAAGGGTCACGAGTTTTTACCACCACCCAAGGGACGGGGTGCAAAGTCAGGAAACCTCCACGTGGTGCACCCTGGGCAACGGAGCGTCGGTCGAGTTGATCGGCGCTACGGCCAATATCCTGACAACAGTGGTCTTGGCGGTAGTCGCCGCTTTTTGCGGTGGCTGCCGCATCTTTAGATGGTGGGCCCGTTTATTCGGGCGGCTCCTGGTTCATCCGGGAGTGTCGACGGGCTCGGTGTGCGCTAACACCGCCCCGAGCAGGCAGTGGGGGGGAATTTTCCTCTCCGCTGTCACCGTTGCAGATCGTAATCCAGTATGGAGGTCCGTGGACATGTCTCGCGCTCCTGCTGGACCGAGGGTCTTGGCTTAATCGCCCGGACCACGAGGGAGAAAACCTCTATAAAAAGTTCCCCGAATCCCAAGCGGCGGCGCACCGCGAGGGGATGCATGGCCGATGGGTAGTTCGGTCACTAGTGCGACCCCCGCCAGAGTACCGGCCGACCCTCTTGGCGGGTTACGCTAGGCTTACCCAGGTACAGGGGGCACTGCCTGGGTGGACTCTTTATTTCCCCCACACTCGTGGGATTCACAATGGACAAAAATAACCCCAAAATCACACTGACGAGGTTGCCTACTCCAGTTCCGGCTGGAGAGGCGGAGATTGGTGGGCGAAAGCCCACTGATAGAGCGAAGAGAGTCGGCGCGGGCAAGATGTCCGTAGACGTCGACTCTGAATCGAGTGGGAGCGTTTCCTCCGTTCGGAGCCGTAGGCTCTGGAGGAAACGCTCAGAGGTGAGTAGCAGGTCGTCCCTTGGGAGCGACACTGAGGAGCCGGTCCCGAAGTCGCAAGCGACAACCGGACGCGGCAGGGGAGGACCATCTTTGGTCGACGATTCCGTCGACCAAAGAAAGAGAGGTAAGGCGCGCGATCTCCTGCAGCGCAGGGAGGCCCGCCAAAGGGCGAGGAGAGAGGAGAGCGAGGAGGGAATGGTCCTTCGCTCTGCCGCCAAGCCGAAGGTGCCCGCCGCCGAGGTGGTTGTCGCGGCGGAACCGGCTCCGAGTGCTCGCCCTAAAGGCGAGGCTAAAAAGTGGCGAGACAAGTGCGCCAAATTGGAGGAGGCGGTGAAGGAGCTGAAGCGTGAAAACGCTTCTCTCCTTCGCCGTCTGGAGGAGCTGGCAGCAGTGGAGGCCAAGTGGCAGGCCAGAATGGAGTCGGTGCTCTTAGGGCCGGCCCAGAGGCCTCCACTGGCCCACGAGAGACGTACCACCCCCGGGGACATACCACTCCCCGTCCAGGGTGGTTTCGTTGGGGGAGCTCCCCAGCCTTCCTCTAAGGGGAAGGGGAGGGGGAAGGGGAAAGGAGCAGTGCAGCCTGCTCCTCCTCTTAAGGCTCCTGCCATCGTGGCCGGGCCCTCCACCTCTGCTGCCGTGGCGGTCGCTGGACCGTCTGGGGTGCCCCAGAAGGGGAGGGGGAAACGTGGTCCTCCTGCTCCCCCCGTCGCAAAGGCCGCTCCGAGGGAGCCCCGCCCACTGCCACCGGCCCCAGCGTCCATGGACGCTGAATGGACCGTGGTGGTGGGGAAAAAGAAGCGGGGGAAGCCCAGCCCCGCTGCGGCACCTGCGGTGAAGCCGCAGCAGAAGAGGCAGAGGCGCAAGGAGCCCAAACTGCGTCAGCCACGCTCGGCGGCCATAGTGCTGTCGCTGACGCCGGCGGCGGTGGCCAAGGGCCTAACCTACGCCAAGGTGCTGACGGATGCTCAGCACCGCGTGGACCTCGCCGGCCTTGGCATTGACAGGCTGAGGCCCAAGGTGGCAGCCACGGGTGCCATGCTTTATGAGGTGCCCGGGGCTGAGTCGGAGCAGAAGGCGGACTCCCTCGCCGCAAGGCTGAGGGAATGCTTTGGCGGGTCGGAAGATGTTCAAATCTCCCGGCCCACCAAGTGCACGGAGCTGCGGCTGTCGGAGCTGGATCCGGCAGCCACTTCCGAGACGGTCGCAGCGGCCCTCAGCGTTGCTGGCGAGTGCGCAGCTGATGCCGTGAAGGTCGGAGAAATCCGGCCTGATCGCTCCGGCCTGAGCGCAGTTTGGGCCAAGGTGCCGACCAGGGCGGCACAAAAAATAAAGGCGGGCCGCCTGATGGTAGGGTGGACTGTGGCCCGGGTGACCGTGCTCGGGGCGCGCCCGATGCGGTGTTTCCGTTGCCTTGAGCACGGTCACACGCAGAGCACCTGCACCGGAAGACCGGACCGCAGCGATCTTTGTTATCGCTGCGGCAAACCGGGCCACAAAGCCCGCGGATGCGAGGCCGCGCCGAACTGCGCAGTCTGCGCGGCCGCAGGGAGGCCCGCCAAACATCCGGTGGGCGGGAAGGCGTGCCCCGCCCCCTCCCGTCGCGATAGGCGTCGCGACGGGGTACGAAGTGCTGCTGCCGCTGGGGCTTCGACCCAGCCGCAGGCAGCGAGCCCACCGCAAGGGGCCGCGATGGACGTGGTAGAGATCGCCCAATAAATGGAACTAAATTTCCTCCAGGCGAACATCAACCACTGTGCCAGTGCCCAGGACCTGTTGTCCCAAAGCCTGGCGCAGTGGTCGGTGCAAGTGGCCGTGGTCGCTGAGCCGTATTTTGTCCCCCCCCGGGATAACTGGGCGGGGGACCTTGACGGCTTGGTGGCCATCATCAGCCGGGGCGCCGCTGGCTCCCCACCCTTCGAAAAAGTAGCGAAGGATAGGGGATGCGTGGCGGTTCTGTTGGGAGACATTTGGATAGTAGGAGTGTACTTTTCTCCCAACAGACCCCTCGCCGAATTTGAGTCTTTCCTCGTTCGGCTGGGGGCCTTGGTGGAACAAGGCCAACCTCACCCGGCGGTCGTCGCCGGCGACTTCAACGCCAAATCCGTGGCTTGGGGTTCGCCGGCGACGAACGGTCGTGGTCGGGTCCTGGAGGAATGGGCGATCTCTGTCGGCCTGGTCGTCCTGAACAGGGGGTCGGTGGACACGTGCGTGCGGCACAACGGCGGGTCTATTATAGACCTGTCGTTGGCGAGTGCCGCCGTCGCACGCCGTGTCCGGGACTGGAGAGTCCTCGTGGGCGTGGAGACGTTGTCGGACCATCGTTACATCAGGTTCGGCGTCTCCGCGTCCCCGAGTGTCCAGTCCGGTGGTGTACCGAGTGCCCCAAATCAGGACGGCCCGCGGTGGGCGCTTCGTCGCCTCGATGGGGAGGCCCTAGTGCTGGCCGCTCTGGTCATGTCGTGGCTCCCCGTGCCGGACGGGCCGGTACGGGTTGAGCAGGAGGCGGAGTGGTTCGGGGTGGCAATGTCGGATGTCTGCGACGCCGGCATGCCCCGAGCTCTCCGCCGTTCGCCGGTGCGACAGGTGTACTGGTGGTCGGCGGAGCTAGCGCAGTTGCGCGCGTCGTGCGTTGCTGCGCGCCGCCGATACGCCAGGCATCGTCGTCGCCGGCTCCGAGACGAAAACCACGCAGACCAGGAGCGGCGGCTCTATGGCCTCTACAAAGAGGCAAAGAGAGCGCTGCGGGTGGCCATTCATGGGGCCAAGGTCGCGGCACGTAAGGCGTTCGTGGGGACTCTCGACAGGGACCCGTGGGGGCGCCCTTACCGTCTGGTGATGACGAAGCTTCGCCCAGCGGCGCCCCCGCTGTCGCAGAGTCTCCGGCCAGAATTACTGGCCAACGTCGTCGCGGCCTTGTTCCCGGCCACCGAGGAGTTCACTCCTCCACCGATGGCGCCACCGGATGTGGCGTCATCGTCGAGTGAGAATCCGGCAAGGGATATCCCGGAGGTTTCGCCCGCTGAAATGCGGGCGGCAGTGCTTCGGCTGCGGAGCAAAAACACGGCCCCAGGGCTCGATGGCATCCCCGGGAAAGCCTGGGTGCAAGCCCTCGAGTACCTGGGCCCGAGGCTCCGCGGCTTATTCACCGCCTGCCTGGAGCAGGGCGTCTTCCCGGTGCGTTGGAAAACCGGGAAGCTCGTCTTGCTGAAGAAGGGAGGACGACCCGCAGAGTCGCCGTCGGCCTACCGGCCCATCGTGTTGCTCGACGAGGTGGCAAAGCTCTTCGAGCGCATCATTCATAACCGCCTCGTCGAGCACCTTGAAAGGGTCGGACCAAATCTGGCCGACGAGCAGTATGGATTTAGGAGGGGACGTTCCACTGTCCACGCGATTCTGCGGGTGAAGGCACAGGCGGAGGATGCAGTGGCTGGGGGCGATGTTGTAATCGCGGTGTCGTTGGACATCTCCAACGCATTCAACTCGCTGCCCTGGCCCTGCATCCACGAGGCACTGCGGTACCACGTGGTGCCGCCCTATCTCCGGCGTCTGGTGCACGCGTACCTGTCTGACAGGCACGTGGTGTATCCGGGCGCCGATGGGTGGCACCGAAGAGCGATGTCGTGCGGTGTTCCACAGGGCTCGGTTTTGGGCCCTCTCCTGTGGAACATCGGGTACGACTGGGTGCTCCGTGGTTCCAATCTCCGGGGCGTCGGCGTGACTTGTTACGCCGACGATACGCTAGTCACAGCGACTGCTGGGACCTTCCGGGACGCCGCAACTCTGGCGGCGGCGGGCACCGGCCAAGTAGTTCGGAGAATCCAACGTTTAGGATTGAAGGTGGCCCTCGAGAAAACCGAGGCCGTGTGTTTCCACGGACCTCGGAGAGGGCCACCGGCCGGTGCCGGCATCGTCGTTGGGGGGGTGCGGATCCCCATCGGCTCTAGCATGAGGTATCTGGGTTTAGTCCTAGATAGCCGATGGCGATTCCGCACCCACTTTAAGGAGTTGAGGACGAAATTGTCCCGGGCAGCGGGCGCTCTTTCCCGCCTGCTGCCCAACCTGGAAGGTCCTGGCTTCCCTTGCCGGAGGCTGTATCACGGAGTCGTGCGGTCCATAGCCCTTTATGGCAGCCCCGTTTGGGCTGACTCCCTGGGCCGCCCCTGCGTCGCCCTTCTGCGCGCCCCGCAGAGAGCTTTAGCGCAGCGGGCGGTCAGGGCGTACCGCACGGTCTCTTTCGAGGCGGCTTGCCTATTGGCCGGATTTCTGCCCTGGGACCTGGACGCCAAATCCCTTGCCGATGTATTCCATTGGCGGGAGGAGGCGTTCAGTCGCGGGGAGCGTCCGGCCCTGAAGGAGGTGGAGGCCAAGAGGGCCGCCTTACGGCGAGCCGCCGTGGAGGAGTGGCGTCTCAGGCTGGAGGCCCCGTCGTGGGGGCACCGGGTCGTAGAGGCAGTGCGTCCTGTCTTTGCCGAATGGCTGGACAGGCGCCACGGAGCGGCAACATACCGCCTGACGCAGGTGCTCACCGGGCATGGCTGCTTCGGTGAGTTCCTGTTTCGGGTGGTAGGTGTAGAGGAGTCGGCCGTGTGTCACTATTGTGACAACTGCCCAATGGACACGGCCCAACATACGTTGGAGTGTTGTCCAGCCTGGGATGAGGAGCGCAGCGCTCTCAGAACAGTCGTCGGAGAAGACCTCTCGCTGCCGGCCGTGGTCGCTTCCATGGTCGGCGGCCGGGAGGCCTGGCAGGCGGTGGCCCACTTCTGCGAGGCGGTCCTCTCGCGGAAGGAGAGTGCCGAGAGGGATCGCCAGCGCAGTGGTGATCCCTCCCGCCGCCAGACGAGACGTAGGAGGCGTCGGGTGGACGACTGACCGACGTCTCCCGCCCTGTGGATTGGGGGCGTTTTGGAGAATTCCACCACGGTATCCCCTGCCTGTCGTAAAAGGCGACTAATAGGGGCCTCCGGGGGTCACGGGTGGGCGGGACGTGCCGCCCACCCATTAGTCTAGCCAACTTCTGTGACCCCCGTGATGGACATGTCCGAGGCAGCGTGTGTCACGCTGCCTCGGACACCAAAAGGCGGACACGGTACGGTGTTTCGGGGGCTTCTGAGCCCCCGCAACAGGAAAAGGACCGCAACAGCGGTACGTGCAGGGGCGGTTGCGGACGACAACTTAGACGTGAGTCGGAGGAAGCCCGCAACCGTCCCTAATGCGCCGAAGATGGCCGTTTTTAAAAAAAAAAAACCACCCAAGGGACGTCTGTACATAAATTTATAGTATACATTCCTACTTGGGCCTTTTGGTGGACAAATATGTATTCTTAGGTTGACGTTGGGCTTAACGTGAATTTATTTTCATTCTAGCTTAATTTATTTTTACTATAGTTAAATTTATTTTTACTAAATTTCCTCAGAAAGCAGGTAACTATTCTGCTCTTGAAATATTACCCAAACCTTTTATCTCCGAAGAAGTAGGCGGAGGCACAACTGATTCCTATGATGTAATAGGGGGGAGCCAGGCCACACCAGGCACAATTTCCAAACCCCGGGCTGATACTGAGTAGAAAACCCAATATCAGTTTGCCCGACCCGGGGATCGAACTCGAGACTTCAGCACTACAGTCGTACCTTAAGAAACCTAAGCTACCGAGGCAGCCATAAATGAGACTTTAAAAATATCTTAATTACTAAGTACCAAATATTTTTTTTTTTTTGGTGTGCTGTGTGTTAGTTGTGTGGTTTCATTTATTAACGCAATGTCACAATGACTGTATAATTTAATTTTCCAAAATTTTAATGTAATTAATGTTTTTTTTGGCGCAATCAATCTTGTTTTGTATAATTGTGATCATTAAGTTATTTGTGTTATCTCGTATTCATTACTATTTGTTTCCGTTCACTTTCTTCTAGTATGTATAAGCTTTTGGTGGAAACTTTGCTGGATTTTGTTTTATATTTATTTATGAACGTTCAGTTATAATTGTTCTGTGTCTTTCCCAAATACTAAATAAATAAAAATAAATTTAAAATAAATTCAGCAGCGAGCTTATTCATGTAAATATAGTCCATTAAACAAATTAACCGCCACTTAAATCTTCCCACGTTTGCGTTTTTCTAATAAAATTAATATGAAAACACAAAAATGCCGCTCCACTGAAGTATAGAAATCAATTAGCGTTTGGTCGACTGTGTAGAATAACGAAGTGTGTGCATTTATTCAATTTATTTGTTTAACTTTAGGACTAGACTTCTGCTCGCGGTTCCGTCGTGTGAATGACTTTTTCCGGGATTAAAGTCCCGCTTTATATTTCCCCGGGATAAAAAGTAGCCTATGTTACTCGTTGACAATGTAGCTTTGTATTGGTGAAAGAATATTTCAAATCGGTCCAGTAGTTTTAGAGCCTAGTCAATGCAAACAAACAATCAGATCTTTCCTCTTTATATCAGTATAGACTACCAATAGAAGAGAGACACTAAAGTTATTTTAAGTTCAGATTGTTTTTAGGTTCCGCTAAACCCAAAACCAAGCTGGCATCTCACGAGACTTAAAATGTTTTAACTGAATTCCAAAAAAGGAGGTGATTCTCAATTCGTATATGTATTTTCAAATGTACCTACTTATACCAATAAAATTTGTGACCAAATAAGCGAGATTTTTACAGGGAAACCGCTTGAAAAAGTTTGTACCTATCATCAATATTTTTTGTCCATAAAATTTGTATAGCTAGTAAAAGGTAAATATTTTTCCATATCCATAATGCAAAACTAGAACAATAGGCGCTTGGACCGGTTTTGTCAACATTTTTTAACACAAAAGCATCCGAAAATCGTAAAAGCACAAAATGTACATACATTATTTAACATTGAAAAAAAAAGTAAACAAATCAGTTCAACGTGTTTTACTGTTTACATTCAATACGAATGTAAAAATGGAAAGGCGAGCACAATGAATTTGGCGACAATGAAATTTAAAACACAATGCCAGTATATCAAGGTTTACAATACTTTAACAAGGAAACATTTATTTGAGTAAAATTCAAAATGTATGCAAACAATTTTAATGGAAACATTGTTTGAGTAGTTTGTGGTTCTGGAGACCTATGTTTTAGGAGCATTTGAGTGACGAGACGAGCATGCCGCTCGCCTTGTTGTAAGCGTTACGACCGCTTATAAACTGCAGTAACGCCATACAAAACTTTGAATTATAAAGTACTGTGTGGTACTTTACTACGATCGTCACAATGAGAGATTAGATGTTAAGACCGGCTTTTTTCTACTGTTAGGGTAATCATCGGTGTTGTTAGCTGGACGCACTCGCAGAGCTTCGAGTGCTCCGGCGCGGCGTGAGGCGTGAGGTGTGGGGTGTGAGGTGTGAGGCGTGAGGCATGAGGCGTGAGGCGTGAGGTGTGAGGCGTGAGGTGTGAGGTGTGAGGTGTGGGGTGTGAGGCGTGAGGTGTGAGGTGTGAGGTGTGGGGTGTGAGGTGTGGGGCGTGAGGCGTGAGTTGCTGCGAGCGCATCCAGCTTAATAAGACCCTGACAAAAAGATAACTTACAGTTGAAAAAATGGGACCTCGCAATGCCCAGTAAATACGTTGGCTACGATGTCCTCCAACCAGAATACAAGAGTGCATGCATACTGCTGCTTGGTGCCAGATATCGACATTATGGTCGTACCAACTCTCATCGACCTTCATATACTAATGACCTAACACCAGTCCCAGAGGTTTTGAGTTTATTTAATAACCAACAGTATTTGGTTTTAACTTTCAAAAATCCTTTCTTAGTGCTTACTTAAGTTATATGAAGTATTCTTGGGTTTTCATTAGAGCCACCCGTAAGCTGTGAGTTAAGCTTAAAATATTTATTAAATAGATAAATGCCTATTTTTTTAATTGCATTGAATGACGAGACGGGCATGTCGTTCACCTGATGGTAAGCGATCCGACCACCCATAAACAGTAGCAACACAATCCAGCACCTTGAGTTACAAAGTACTGTTTGGCTTTCCACTGCGCTCGTCATCCTGAGACATAAGATGTGAAGTCTCATTAGGTCCAGTAGTTACACTGGCAACAATGTCCTATGTCAATTTCGTATATAAGTGCTTTATTATCAATTTAACATTATTTTTTCTATTATTTAGTTTAGCCCATAAATAATGCGTCCAAATAATTAAAAACACAACTTATTTTGTTTCACCTTTTTACATCAACGAGTAACTCAAAAATGAACTTGTATAAAACAAATTACGTGTTTTCAGGTCTCTTGACATCTGAACGCAGGAGTTTGCAACAATAATACAAAGTTGCCCGTCTACCCAATACCCTCGTTTCGCTTTAATATTGATTATCTAGAGTTGAACTAATTAACGTTTCACTGACATGTTACAAAAGCCTAAAAGCTTTGTCCAGTGCCTTGTCCCACACAAATAATAAGAAGTTGAATGCGTTAAACGTCAGAAATGTATAATGGCAGTCAAATTCACTGGGCTAATTGTATAAATATTTTAATAAAATCTCGGACGGTTTAATTTGTTCCATTTTTCTTCTATACCAAACACACCTTTATCCTCGAGGGGGTAGGCAGAGGTGCAACTAGTGCACCCATTGTTTGATATATAATTTAACACTAAAAATTAGCCAAATATTGTAATAACTGATGAAATTACGACGTAAGCCCACATAGATACCTAGTTTCTTGAAAAAAAAAATGGATTAATTTAATAAAATTGTCGTCTGCCTATTAACACTATTTGGTCGGCGATAATTCAAGCTCTCAAGCGAGGTGTTATTTTGAAAGTCAACGCTACAGACTCTTGAAGATAACTTAGAAATTATAAATACTGTTATGACTGCCTTGGTGGCGTAGTTGTACTACGGTACGACTGGCAACGCTAGTTCGCGGGTTCGATCCCCGTTTTGGACAAATTTGGGTTTTTTATTAAGTATCAGAAATTTTCGCCCGATATGGCTATAAGCTCGTCCCCTATCACAAAATGGAACGGAATACGCATGGCAAAATATGGGTGTACTAGTTGCGACTATGCCTACCTCTTCGGGCATGAATGGAGTGTGTGTGTATAGTTATAGTATAGTTCCCTTCTCGGTTTCAATAGTGAAAGCCGCGATTATCATTCATCTGTCATACGTAAGCAGCTCGACTGCTCATAAACAGTAGCATCACCACACAGTACTTTAAATCAAACTGAACTTTGCTTATGGTATTTGTATCCACCCGGATTGTGACCACAGTACACTGGGTAAAACCCGCCATAGTTACCCACATAACTGTCGCGTTTCGGAATCAGCTTATGTTTATCAAGTATCAAACACGCATAATAGGATAGATGATTACTTTTTTTAAAATACATTTAAAGTCTAACAGAAAAAGAATTTTCAAATTTGATGCAATAATATGTAAGATATAAAGCTTTGAAATTTCGTGGAAGGGGAAGTCTTCATATGACACTAATACCAGACTGTGACGTCACCGAGTGTCGCCGACTATAAAGCTCCTTGCGTGCGAAACAGATAGCGCGATATCCCCACCTCCTTTGCTCTCAACAATATTTCGAATATGAATAACTGCTTTATTTTTCAACCAATTTTGATTCTGATTTCACAGAATAATTTATTTTTCGTACTATTTTCTGTAATATATAAAATAATATACAAGATCAAACATAGGAAACTACCCTATTGTATCTACTGGTGAGGGATTAATTATTTCTCATTAGTCGACATTCTATCTCTTTCTACTTCATTTACCATCAGATGCAGTAGGGTCAGGTTACTGTGCCCGTATAAAAAAAACAAAACACTGAATGTCACTGCAATATCCCTACTTCTATACTTCCTACTAATATAATAACAACAACAAACACGAATGTTTGTAAGTATGTATGGATGTTTATTACTCTTTCACGCAAAAACTACTGAACGGGTTTCGATGATTTTTGGCACACGGGTAGATCATGTCCTGGATTAACACATAGGCTACGTTTTATCCCGCGAAAATAAAAAGTGAGACCTTTATCCCGGAAAAACTTTTTAACGCGGGTGGAGCCGCGGGCAAAATCTAGTAATATTATATAGACTGCAGAGTTTATTTGGTTGAATGCGCTAATCTCAGGAACCACTGAACCGATTGTGAAAATCTTTCACTAATTGGTAGCTACATTACTCCTGAGTGCTATAGGCTACTTTTTATTCCGGGAAATATTTTTAGCCCGGAAAAACTTTTTCACGCGGGCGGAGCCGCAAGCAATGCTAGTAATTAATAAATAACATAAACCTTACTGTCAAAAAATTTAACAGTAAGTTAATCAATCAGAAACGATGATCAACATTACGAATCATTTTAAGGAAAGCCTACTCTTGTTCAAGCCTCCATTCGACCGCGCCAAATGGAGACGGCCGCGTTCCGATCCAGAGGACGAAATCACTTTGGCCATCCGCCGTAAGAACGAGTTCTTGAAACTCCAACACTCCACAAGACCGCAGTTCCGTCCTCGCCGTCGAGGACCTCGCCGCGTTCCCCGTCACCCCCCCGACCCCCTAGCAGTTCCGGCCCGCGTGCCGAAGACAACACAATCTAATCCTATAGGATTAGGCCTAAAAACCAATCTTTCCCTAATCGTTGATGGCTCATCCTCTCTCAGTGGCCGTCCTGAGCCGAGATTCGTAACCCGTTAGTGGGTTGCCCTCAGCATAGTCACTTAATTCAAAGGGTTGCGAGCGCCTTCTGCGTTCACCCTAAAGACCGGTGTGGCCAGAAAAGCCTACTCGTGTCAGGCTACTGCCAGTAGGGCCATTAACAAAAAAAAATCCTACTCTTGTATTTCAATAAGCATATAAAATAAAATAAATAAAATAAAAGAAAATAGCCTTTATTGCTGTTTTTTTCCTTACAATTAGTGTATATATGCCTATTTAATAAATCCTTAATTATTTTAATCTATTCTATTATTGAAACTATCGGCAACTGGTTGTTTGTGTAGGACAGCTTGTCTGTCGACAAAGGCCTCCTCTAAAGATTTCCACGTATTCCTGTCTCTTGCTAAACGGATCCATATCGGACCAGCCACTTTCTTGAGGTCATCTTCCCATCTTTTGCTTTGTCTGCCTCTATTTCTTTTCCCATCTCTTGGGTACCATTCTGTTATTAACTTAGTCCATTTTTCTTTACTATCTCGTAACATATGTCCCGTCCAACGCCATTTAAGCTGTCTGTAGGCAGTATGTGCATTTTTGAATTTTGTTTTCGTTTTTATTTCTTGTAATTTTACTTTACCAATTCTCTTTATACCTAAAATACTCCTTTCCATTCCATTTTGGCAGACTTTTAATTTATTTTCTTGTAATTCTGTTAGCGCCCATGTCTGGCATCCATATAGTAAACATGGCATAATGCACATTTCATATACTTTCTTTTTTCCTTCCATTGGCATTTCTTTATTCTTCATTACTTCTCTAAGAGACCAAAACCGTTTCCTCCAAGTATTAGTTATTCTTCGTTCTATTTCTTTATTCATGCAATTATCTGTAGATATAAGTTGGCCCAAATATATATATTCATTTACATATTCTATTTGCTCGTTATTTACTGTTATTTGTTCATTGGCTACTGCTTGTTGGGAATTAGTCATAATTTTGGTTTTAGTTAGGTTCATTGTCTGACCGGCCTTAACGCTTTCATCGGATAGCTGCTGCAACATTAGTCCAAGAGTTCCTGCGTCCTCTGAGAACAAAATCAAATCATCAGCGAAACGTAGATGGTTGAGGTTTTCGCCATTTATATTGAGCCCATTTTTGGTCCAGTTTAAATTCCGAAAGATCATCTCCAGTACTGCTGAAAATAATTTAGGCGATACAGGATCTCCTTGGCGTACACCTCTTTTAATAGGAAATTCGTTACCCGTAGACTCCAGTTTAATTTGTGCTGTGCTCGCTGTGTATACGTTTTTAATTATTCGTATGTACTTTGGTTGGACCCCTTGTTTTTTTAGAGCGTCCCATAAATACTCATGTTCCAATGTATCGAACGCTTTGTTGAAGTCAACGAACCCTATGTTGTATGTTTTATTATATTCTTTATATTTCTGTATAATTTGTCTCAGAGTGTGTATATGGTCAATAGTTGAGAATTTGCTTCGGAAACCAGCTTGTTCTTTAGGTTAGTTATCATCTAATGTGTTGGTAATTCTGTTTAATATGATTTTCGAAAATACTTTATAAATATTGGACATTAGACTGATCGGCCTATAATTTTTTATATCACCCTTATCTCCTTTTTTATGCAGCAGTATGATTGACGATTTGGTCCAGTCTTCCGGGATAACTTCCTTTTCGAGGATTTCATTGAACAAATTTGTAAGTATTGGTGCTATCACTGGTAACGTAGTTTTTAGTAGTTCATTTGTGACTAAATCGGATCCAGGTGCTTTATCTAGCTTTTGTGTTTCGATAGATTTTATTGTTTCTTCCTTTAGAATTGGTTTTATCTCCTCTTCATTTTCTGAATAAATTTCCTCAGTTACTTGTTTTTCTTTATGACTTTGGTATAAATTTTGATAGTATTCCGTAGCGATTCCTAGTATTTCTGGTCTTATGCTGGTCTTTCCTTTATTTTTATTTTCCATATTTGGAATCCAGTCCTTTTTATAATTCATTTCTTTTAACGCCTTCTTTATTCCTCCAGTTTTTTCGATATGTTTTCTTAATGTTGTTAACCTTTTTGTTTTTCGTTCTTTTCTGAGTTGTTCGCTAATCTTTTTGCTTATTTCTGCTATCTTTTGTCTGTTATTTTCATTGTATTTTCCTTATTTTACAAGTTCTTTCCGTTCTTGTAATAATTGCTTACTTTCTAATGTTATTGCTGTCTTACTAATCATATTTACTTTTTTAGTTTCTGTTTTTAATTGTTTAAGCAATCTATTGTATTTATCTTGAGTGGATATACATTCTTTTTCTCCGCCTTGCAAGGATATTTCGAGGTTATTCAGAAGTAAATCAGTGTTACCGGTGCATTCAATGGCTTTCATACTAGTGTGAAATAGTCGTGCTCTTTTGACACGTGTCCCTGATATTTTAGCCCTTACCATTCTATGATCTGAGTTAAAATTAAAGTTGTTTAAAACAGACAAATCTTTGAAAATTTTTATATTGTTAGACATAATAAAGTCGATCTCGTTCTTATGCCGGCCGTTAGGAGAGATCCATGTCCATTTCTTTGATAGTTTCTTTTTGTAAAAACTGTTGAGGATGCTTAATTTATTTTCAATAGCAAAGGATACTAGTCGTGAGCCGTTTTTACTTCTATTGCCAAACCCATGCTTCCCTATGATATTTTCTTCTCCAATTTTTTGTTTGCCAATCTGTCCATTAAAGTCGCCCATAACGATTATGTTTTTAGATGCGTTTGCAACCGTGGCTTGCAAATCTACGTAGAACTTTTCGATTTTTACTACGTCTTCTTTTGTATTTGATTCGGTAGGCGAATACGCCTGGATTATTGACCATACTTGGTCATCCTCACCATCTACGGGTAGTTGAATATTGAGAAGTGCAATCCGTTCTGAAATTCCTCTTAGTTCTTTTATGTTTTTGGCAAGGTCTCTTCTAACCATGAATCCGACTCCGTACAATCCGGGCGTCTCCCCAATATGGTGTAATATGTATTTTCCATGGTCTTCTATTCTTTCCCCAATTCTTCTCACTTCACTAATTCCAGTTATGTCCCATTTTATTTCATCTAATGCTAGTTCTAGTTCTTCTAGTTTTTCTGTGGTTCCTAGTGATCGACAGTTTATAGTTGCAATATGTATATCGTTATATTTATGTTTCTTGTTATTTTTTATCTTTAGAGGGTCGTGGTCATTTTCCCCCACGAGGACCAGTCGGCTTGGGGGAGATTGGTGGTTTCCAATTATTTGGTTGTCTACATTTTTATGTTGTTGTGTTTTCCGGTTGCCGATAGCTAATTGTTATTGTCTAATATCCGCCGTAGAGGAAGAAGAAGAGAGAGAGTTGGATCTACCTCTCATGACATCGAAAGCGTTACGCCTATTATTTTGTGATGGCGTCCAGACTTGTTGCTTTTTTGCTTGTAAATTATCTCGCGGCGATGAAGATATTTCTCTTTTTCTTTTATCACTGGTTGTATTATTTTCTTTTACTACAAGCTTGTCGTATTTAAGGTATGCAAAATTTCCTTTCGATCTTTCCTCTTTCAATTTAGTTTGTAACATTTTTCTCTTCTCCAGAACTTCTTTAGAGTAATCCTCTGTGATATATATGTCTTTGAGGGCTTTCCGGACTTTCATTACCTCATTTTTCTTCCATAAATTGACAAAAGAAAGTAAAACAGGTCTCGGTTTTCCATCTAGGCTTTTCTTTCCAATGCGATAAATGTTGTTTATTTCATACTCTTCAGTATTTATATTTAAGTCTTTATTAAATATATTTTTCACCACTTGTATTAGTCCTGAGGTAGATTCTTCTTCTTCTTTTAATCCAAAAATAATAATGTTGTTTTGCTTCTTATCTCTTTTCAAATATTCTACCTCTCTCTCAAGGTTTACCAGTTTTTCCTTCAAGTCTTTATTTTCTGGTAAAATAGGCTTTAATTTTTCATCCATTTTCTCCATGATTGAATTAGTTATAGACTCTTTCAGTTCAACCGTCTGTTTCTGCATTTCGATTTTCATTTTGTCAAACAGAATTTGAAATTCATTTTCCATGTTTTTCAAGTTTTAACTTCTTTGCGTAAAATGGAACGTAACGATAAATGGTATTTTTGTGTTGGCAACACCGATGCAATGAATGTCACTGTCAACTTGTCAGTGACTGATAGTGGGACAATGACGTTTCTAATGACAAATTTCTAACCTCAATCCGGTAGTTGGTTGTTATTTAGTTGTAATCTGTTTTATTTTCACGATTATTGCACGATAGTTGATATTTCCACAAATCCACAGCACTTATGGTTATGTTTTTTTTTTTTTTACTATTCACCGTGTTCAACAGCTCGTAGATGTTTTTAATTGCAACAAGTTTGAGGACTGCACTACAACGATGTTCACACTTCGAGTACCGGAACCGGAAAGCAATAAGCAAAATAACTTTAAATCGTGAATATTAATTTTGAAACTATGCAGACACCCTTGACGTTGAAAATCTTCAAAGAAAATCTTCATACAACATAAAGGTGATTCTTGAAACGAATATTCGATAGCGTACTTCAATATCATGTGATAAATTTTAGAAGTAGATAAATAAATTTAAATCCGATAAAATACCTAATAACCTTCTCCATTCTCCTGTCACCAAAAGAAAATAGACAATGTTAATGTATTATTAAAAGACAATTTCGTATACACGCCAAAGATTCAATTTACAAAGCCGGTGCCTGGAATGACTTAAATATTCAATATTTAAATCGGAACACCACAAACTGTTAAATATTCAACAGTAAGCCAGCCGATATGTGAACTAAAAGTGGAAAGTTCGAACCCACTGAAACAGATATGATAATGTAAAACTTCACTGGCGTCGGGAAATTGAGTCTCGACATCAATTTTTAATCGATTAGTCACTTAGTTATGCTTTAATAGGTCGATGTCCGGTAAAAGTCGATAAGTGGAAAAGTAAGGGTGAAATACAACTCTTAACTCATTGAAATATGGCTCCATTACTCTTTGGAGCATATTTGTATGGAATTTGTTCAAATGACTCGGTTTTTGGGAGAAAAGTGGTCACGTTTAGCAAATAAATTACCGAAGCCGTGTCTAAGAGGGTTAAGTAATTTGCTGCCCATTGTTAAGTCGCTCTATAAATTCCATGTTGTTAAAAAGTGTTTGAATTTTGCTTTTAACGAACATCAAGGACTCCGCCCGTTTTCTGATTAATTTTAATAAATGAAATTTCAAAATATGAACAACATGTAATATATTATACGAGCTTTTGCCCGCGGCTCCGCCCACGTGAATTAATTTTTCCGCAATAAAAGTCCCGCTTTATATTTTCCCGAGATACAAAGGAGCCTACGTGTTAATTCAGAACACAATCTACCCGTATGCCAAATTTCATCGAAATCTGTTCAGTACTTCTTGCGTGAAAGAGGAACAAACATCCATACATCCATACATTCTTGCAAACTTTCGCATTTATAATATTAGTAGGACAAAGGTAAATTTAATAAAAAATAATAATCGGTAATGATTCCGTGCGAATGACATTTGCGAAAGACTATAACAGTTTCAGCTATAAATATTATAGGTACATTGATTTTGTATGTAATTAACTAATGTTTTAATGCTGACTACTCATAGATTTAATTTGTATTCCATTTTGTCGGGAATAAATTTATATATTAGCTCGAAGACACACGTGATTTTATAATACTGCCGTTGGTCTTCTTTATTCTGATTTTCAATCATTTAACGTCGTCGTTGGGACAACGTTAAATGTTTGCAGTTGCTCGCTAATATAATTTATCTGGCAAGCGTGAGAGATGATACTGAAGTTCTTTTTCTCCTATTATTTTATTTTTAGAAATGTAAGAGAGATTATTTGTTAAAAGTAAACGCCGAAACCGGTGAACCGATTCTGGTTAAATTTGGCACACAGGTAGACTAGTCGATGGTCAGAATTAACACAAAGGGAAAAATTTGATCCTGATGATATGATTTAGTCTATGCTTTCATCTATAGTGTATCCTATTGTAAATTTTTGGTTCTGCCATGCCACTGATCAAGTCGTATACTTTATCCGTGAATGATAAAAATAATTAAAAGAATAGTTTTACTCCCGGATAAGATATTCACGCAAGCAAACACCAGTGTATGTAAACTAGCGTAATTATAAAATCCCCTTAATTCTGCAATCTCTATGGTTTCGAACAGGCCGGCATAATTATATCAACTGACGAGGGATAGTCATCTCTTCAGCCCATATTCTATTTGGGTGCCTCTTCACTTACCGTTAGATGCAATGGAGTCAATACCACGCCCATAAAAAAGTCACGTAAATTATGATCAGTCTATTTGACTCATCTCATTACACATTGAGTTTGCTCGTTTCTACGTGACTATTCTCATAATAATTGTAATCAAATTAATCTATACATACATACATACATATACACTCACGCCTGTTATCCCCGAAGGGGTAGGCAGAGGCGCAACTAGTGCACCCACTTTTCGCCATTATTCCGTCCCATGATGTGATAGGGGGCGAGCCTATCGCCATATCGGGCACAAATTCCAAATCTAATTAATCTATACTAATATTATAAAGCTGAAGAGTTTGTTTGTTTGTTTGAACGCGCTAATCTCAGGAACTACTGAACCGATTTTGAATTTTTTCACAAATAGGAAGCTACATAACTCCTGAGTGCTATAGGCTACTTTTTATCCCGGGAAAATATTTTTGTCCCGGAAAAACTTTTTCACGCGGGCGGAGCCGCGAGCACTACTAGTATAAAATAAAGACAGTGTTACTCAAAATACTGCCTCGGTGGCGTAGTTGTATTATGGTACGACTGTAATGCTGAGGTCTCGGGTTCGATCCCCGGGTCGGGCATAGTGGTATTGGATTTTTCTATTCAGTATCAGCCCGGAGGCTGGAGTTTGTACCCGATATGGCGATAGGCTCGCCCCCTATCTTATCACATCTACTGGTGGCAGGTCTGTCATATGTAAGGGTCTCTCTGGATGGGTACCACCATAATGTCTATTTCTACCGCCAAGCAGCAGTGTGCATGCACTGTTATGTTTTGATTTGAAGGACATTGTAGGCAGTGTAACTACTGGACATAACGAGACTTAACATCTTATGTCTCAAGATGAGGTGCGCAGTGGAATGCCACACAGAACTTTGTAACTCAGGGTGCTGGATGGTGTTTCTACTGTTTATGGGTGGTCGTATCGCTTACCATTAGGCGAACGGCACGCTCGACTCGTCATTAGCAATAACAAAAGAACATCATGGGCGGAATACGTATGGCGTAAAGTGGGTGCACTAGTTGCGCCTCTGCCTACCCCTTCGGGGATAAAAGGCTTGAGTGTATATTTATGTATGTATCTTACTCAAAAGCATGCTGGCTCCCACGGTGAAAGAACATTTTAGAATCGCCTTCGAACTTAATTTTTTTCCTATAAACAAACGCACAAACATTACTTTTTATATTGCTGTAGATTTCTGAATAGCTTTACTAATTATAACTGTAATATGAAAAACAAATCAAAACCATCAACCGAATAACATCCTAATAATAAACACCAATATAATTTGCCCGAAATTGGGCTAACACATACGATCACGAGAGACTGCGAATATACATTTATCAATACATAGATATAGAATAAATCAGGTCGCAAGTATTGATCAAACATGTTATAATGGAATTAACGGTCTGATGCGATTCGTGATAAATATGCATCACAATAGAATAATGTGGCTATTTTGTCTTATACGCTGACTAGGTGAGTACATGTAGCTAGTCACTTAGTGTTAACTTAGCTAATAGCTAGTCTGTAAATTTTGCTAATAGCTAGTCTGTAAATTTTGCTAGTTAATATTGAGGTGGTGTTGGAAGTTTTGACTTCATAATTGTGAATTAAGTGATGGTAATGAAAATGTTTTTGAAAGATTGAATGTTTGTTAGTGGTTGTCATTTTCATAAAAAAGTGTGTGTGCTTATTTTTAAGAAAAATATGATAATAATCATATTTATTTAGCAAAGGTTCGTAAAATTCTTCATAGTTATAATAAAATATATTAACAAAGAAAGAATCATATAAAAATACGTATTATTTATTAAATTTTAAAAGACTTAATATAACTGAAGTTATCATTATTGAAAAGAAAAGTCGAAAGTTGTTTTACAAATAAACTCTAATACTTTTTCCTCGTCAAGTACAATTTCATGACATACAGGTGCTTCGAAATGCTAATTTTTCACAAAAACACACTGAAACAAACAAAATACTTCACTTCATTATAGAATTACCTGATTTAATATTTATTTATTTTCCAAATAGAGGTACATCAAACAGAAATAACCCTCCTTCTTTCGCAGTCCGGTAAAAAGTATATATAACGCAATACATAGTCTAGGTGAATAAGTTTTTTGTACAATGGCACACTGAATATTGCCAATGTGCAATTAAAATCCGTATCTAGAGCGTAATAAGGGCAATTAACGCAAGATTGATTACTAAACAGCTGTTCAACAGCTTAATTGATTGTATCGAATTACGATTGTGCCTCTTGTGAAGTGTCCCAATTAACAAATTAGCAGCTAGGAACGTCATTGCGAAGTTATTTTAGCCTTTGTGTGGAGGACGCTGAACTGCTGTCGTGTCAAGTTATTTCGGGTTCGCTAACAGGAGTGCGCTACGAACTGAGATATCGTTAGCTGAGAGTGTATTTTATCAATGTAGGGTGATGAAGAAATACATCGTGGTGAAATTTATGAGAATTTCAAAGATATGTTATATTTACAACAGCCATCCGGTGAACGAAAAGCAGTTTAGGGTGACTAGAGCGTATGCAGTACTTTGAAAATCAAAGGTCTGTATGGTATTGTTACTGTTTATGGGTGGTCGTATCGATTAGCTCCAGACGAGTAACATTCTCGTCTCCTCATTGCTTGGCTTATGAATCGTATAAACTACTATTTTTATTACTAAAAGCGCATACACATTGGATATTGTTAGCATCTGTTTTAAAATTACTATCTATATTATCTGCATTTTTATGCAGTCAACGTGAAACGTGCGTCGGTTATATTAAATATTTCACGTTATTACTTGCAATATCCTACCAATCGTTACAGCGGTTTTATTCGCAGTCAAATGTAAGATGCTTTCAGTTTTTTTATTTACTAGAATGCAGCGTGCGGGCAACGTTGGCATTCAGCCAGACTCCGATACAAGTGTAAAAATCATAAAAGTACCGTTAACTTGTAGTCAGAGGTATAAATTCTTGAGTAACAACACTGACGTTCATTTCTCCTTATATTAACGTTTCTTTATGAAGTTCTTGCTTTCTAACACACCTTTCTCATAAATATCTTTAGTGCATTAAATATTTTGATATATTTCGTGTTTATTTTTTTACATAATATATACGGGTTTTCATTTAGTTTTTATTTAATCAAGCGGAACTCAAATAGTACAATCAAACCAAGGCGGTGCAATGGATATTGAAAATAAGTGATATATAGTCAGTGAAAAGCAGCTGAAACCAGGTGAGGTTAGCTTGGTCTCCGAAAATGTTCCTAGAGCCCCATACACCTAGAAAAGGATGCAAACTATAACTCCCATAATATAGAAACTTAAAAATATCTTAAGAAATTGCACGTCCAGAACGTTTTAAAGTGGAGATTATCCTCAATCTCTCAAACAGCAGTGGAAATCTCCAATCCTTTTGTTCCAACGACGGCTACAAAATAGGCAGTCGCTGAAGGAAGCACAAAGCGTTTTTTCAGCCTAAAATTCTGTCTGTTTTAGTTTTCGCTTTTAAATGGAAGCGATATGTCGTATTTACATATTTTACACTATTGTCATTAAGAAGTACGTTTTCTTTGAATTATATACATCTCTTATATCTACTTGCACTCGAAGATAAATATATACATACACAGTCACGCCTTCTATCCCCGAAGAGGTAGGCAGAGGCGCAACTAGTACACTCACTTTTCGCCAAGCGTATTCAGTCTCATAACGTGATAGGGGGCGAGCCTATCGTCATATCGGGCACAATTCCAGATTTCGAGCTGATACTGTGTAGAAAAACTTATCACTTTGCCCGACCCGGGGATCGAACCTGAGACCTCAGCACTGCAGTCTACCTTAATACAACTACGCCACCGAGGCAGTCGAAAATATGATTTAAAAATAAATTAATGGTTGTTATAAAAGCTAAAACGAATATGTGTACGGCAACGACAATTCAACATTAAAATAAAATTAGCATAATAAGATATCATACGTAATTACATATTCATAGTAAGTAAAATAATCGATAAAAATGGGGTGTGATATTTACAACATTAGATCTTTATGACGTTGACTTAGCAAACAGATTCGTTTAAAATCACTTTATTAGTAAAATGTTCATCGATAACTACACACTGGGCTCATAAATCTCTTTATCTGTGGATACTCTAACACATTTCAACCTAATGACGTACGTTATAGATTATAAATTGATAACTACTAAAAACATCATTTGCACCGCAAATTGTAAATCTACTTATTTATTTAAGTTTTAACTACTGGACATAATGAGACTTAACATCTTATGACTCAAGATGACGAGCGCAGTGGAATGTCACACAGTACTTTGTACCTCAAGGTGCTGAATGTTGTTGCTCCTGTTTATGGGTGGTGGTGTCACTTACCATCAGACGAACGGCTTGCTCGTCATTCAATGCCATAAGTAATATATAAAAAAGCATTAGAGCCTGGTTCACAACTTAAAGTAAATGCTACTCGTCACCTTAATGTATAAGCCGATCAAACACAAAAGTCAGAACTTAATCTATGCTCCGAAATAAATGATAATAAAATAAGTACTGTCTACATTAGCTGTTTAATACGATGACTATCAACTAAAACTTAAGTACTTGAATCGAAAAACATTAAACAAATCACTGTACATAACACCTACATAGTGATGTAGTAAAAGTCAAAGAGAATTGTTAATAAAAAGGAGTAGGTCGAGGCGGAAGTCGTATAACCGATTCCATTTCCTGAACATTCACTTTGTTGTGCCAACGTATCCCTAATTTGTCGCGATGGAGTTCCGAACAATGGTATTGACTCGTAGAATCACCTCAAAGGAGTTATTGTGGGGAAAATTCCATTTCACGTGTTGTATAAAGAAACGTTTTTATATTTCAAATGCAGTTATTTTCTATCAAACGTGAAATACAATAGTGTTATGAAAAACAATATCGCAACTATTTTCATAATATGGGTCTTCGTTACTGTAAGGAAAGTTAAAGTTGTAAAAAATCTGAAACAAACAAACAGACACCTGCGTCTACGACTACGCTCCTTTCAATTCAATTCGGTCGCAATCAAACTTCACAGGAGTATCGGCTATGTTAGTCTGAAGATTACTTAAAATTTTCATTAATCTGTCAAGGCCCGCGACGAACACCGGTGTCCATATATATAGGGTTTTTCCATAAGTCTATATATACATATAAGCGGAGCTTGACGGGTTAAAATCGTTCCAGCCATTTTGAACCCCCACAGAGAACATTCGTCTGAATGTACTAAAAAATAGAAGTATTGTTGTTTTTTTAAATCTACAGACATTTTGACAGTGAAGCGCATTGATAGACAGGAGGGTTTTCTCCCTAAGCACCGGGATGTCAACCACACACTCGTAGTTTCACGGGGTTAGGTGAATGACAGCCTGGATCGACAGCTTTACACTCTATCCGATACACTGGGTACTTGAAATGTTGGTGACGTCTTCCTTAATGGATTTTGATTTGTTTCTTGGCGTGGTTGCGTTTTATAATTAGAAAAAATGCCTCAATTTAAGTGAGTTACCAGGAATGTTAGTACTCTTGAGCAATGCTCAAAAGAAAATAATTGTAGGAACGGTTGCGAATGGCAACGATTAATTCCTACTAAGTGATCATGTAACAGTACTTACTGTGATGGTATGCTTTATATCTTCTACGTAATAAAATTCTTAACAATGAATTAAATGAGGCAACGGTAGGTAACGGCATGGCTGGGCCTCTGGCATTCCGTTAATCCATAGGCAGCGGATGCTGCTTCCACCAGGCGGACCACTCGCTCGTTTGCCTACAAAGACAACAGAAAAAAATTAAATGACTATAATGAAAAACGTACAGTTTAAACCAATGACAATAGAAGCATGGCACACAAGTTTTACGTGGGCTCTTAGAAAGGATTGTTGTAAATTCTTTTTTACCTAATCATGTTATGTTAATTTCTATCTTTTGTCAATGGAAAATCTCTTCAATCGAAACAATAATTATATTGAGAAGATTGTGGTGCATAAGATTTTCTTCTCAATAGATAAAAATTATGTGCAATCATAATGAAGAAAGATTCATTGAAAATTAAAGGCCAAGGTCTAATTATACTGGGCGAGCGCGCTGCGGCTTCGTCTCGTTGTGAATTCGCTTACAATTCGCCATTGTAGTAAGAGCCTTTACCTGACCACGGAGGAAATTACCCGGTCTAATAGCACCCCCTATTGCGTGCAAAATTTTTTCCTATCGAACTCCAATTAAGCAAAGTCCTTTCCCATAAATTGTTGGACGCACCCTTGGGGGATACAACTTGAGATCCCCCAAAACAGGTCATTAGTATCTAAGTCCCTGTACGTTGTATCTTATCGGGAAAGTTTTAATGAGTTTCGTGTAGCTTCATTTTATAGTTAGTTGGTGTCAGTATTCTTGTCCGTTCATATTTCCAGAACAAATAAATGCATACTTCAGTTTCTAATACTGACTGATGGCTTGATAAAGTTTAAACATATGACTCTAAAGGCATGAAATATTACACGCCGAATTTCTTATGTAAGTGAGCACTAAGATCATTTTATCGAAATACCGTTCCCTAAAGGGGTAATAGTGTGGGGAAGATGAAAGCATAGTACGTAATTTCATCATTCTTCAAATTAGAGACTGCAACATAGAAGTACTATCGAGCACACCACTTTTAAGAAGAAGTTCGAAAAGGACTGAACTTCCTATACCTATTAAAATAATATTGACGGTTCAAGAATTTAATCGTCTGTGCTCCGAATACATTTTTTTTTCTTATTTGCAACACTATTATCAAACCATTCACGTCTATCTCCGTTTCGTTCTTCCTCTTCACTCTAGCTTCGTAATGGAAAACGACGAAATTGACTCATTGCTCGTTAGTTACAGAGTGGTATTGGAGGTGGCTGGCAACTCAGACGCAGTAATACTGAGCGGCTTGGAAGCCGACACTCAGTACCAGGTTACTGTAGCCGCGCTGTGGGGCGGCCATAAATACAGGAGCAGGCCTATTGTCTTCCGCACGCTGGGTGAGTGTTAAATTCTCATAATACTAACTAAAGCCAATTCTCACTAAACTGTCAAATTATAATCAAATAGATTTGGTATAAAAACCGATAAGACATAATTTTAAATGAAAATTACTATTTTGTTTTGGCAATTCTGTAGAAAAAAGTAACTTTCAAAAATTTTATGACAGGCAAGTGATGTTATTAGCAGTTGTATTTTTTTTCTATCCATGTCTGCTTTTGCTAGCGAGATACGTTAGTTGTAACACGTAGATTATAGTCTAAATGGAGATAGCTTGAACGTGGACCCGGTAGCATTTCCGTTGATGTTACTCTCATTACATTAGGTTGATGAGTACGTACAAGGAGTATTGCAGTCAGGGAAAGTAAATCATCACTCTTCACTTCGAATTCTGTGTTGTTATTTTGCACGCTCCAACTATTTTTAATGGAATAGTGTAGTGTTCTAAAATAACGTAATAAATTATTTTCACTCATTATTTATAAATTATAACATCATCAATATAATTATCATTGCAACTTTTTTTGCATGACGCAGATTGAATTTAACGTAGTTTTTTTGTTTCGTGATTTTAAAGACCAGCCGCTTGCCTGTCTAAAAACGTCTTTGGAAATTCAATACTTATAAGGCAAATGTATATAGTTTCACCTGACCTGGAACTCGAACCCCGGACCATTTCAGTGGCACTAAACAATAGAGTAGATGAACATACTGAGCGTTTGAAATAGAATCGTCAATCAAACGTTGCATTTACGGTGTATAAAAGAAATGCAAATAGAAAATTTGTTTCAAACAGCGTTAATTTAATCATTGACGACTCAAAGTCGAAACATAATGTGTACAATTCTGCAAATTAGAAAAAATCTAAACTTCTATCTTGGAATTGATCTCTAGATAAAGTTGCATCTAAAATGCCTTTTTACATGCACCGATTCTATATTAGCTTGGAATTTGGGTATATATAAGAAGTCTTTTAAAGTAAAATTCCGCAAATAGACTAATGAACCCATAATGGCTCGACAAAAACTCTAATTTAAAGTTTTCTTCACGCAGCCATTTAAAGTAACTATTCTCAAAGATTTCGATATCTTTTGAGTGGTACAGCTTGTTCCCTAACTCCGTATCGGATTCAACTGTAATAATCTCTTGAAAAGCATTATCATTAGCAAGTTTGAACTTCGGCGAAACGTTTCAAATCCGATTATCACCTTCATCATTTTGTTTGTATTTGGCATTAAGTACGCCCTTGTGAATATTGAAATAAATGTTATTAATTTTCACTTAATCAATGTTTTATTACTTTTTCTTTGCGTTAGGAAATGTTATGAATAATAATTAAATGTAGATTAGGTTAATGACTTAATTTGGTTTTCGTTAGTTTCATATTTCTTATACTTATTATTTTATTTACAATGAGTGTTTTCTAAGGTGCCGCTCGCGTGTATGTTTTAACCGATAAGAATGTCAGTGTCGAAGTTTCTGGGTTGCCTAGCCCACGCATTAGCTGTTTGAAATACGATTACTTTTGTGCTTCGCTGTCAAAGGATACAATATTCATTTACATTTCCACCTACATATGCAATGAATTCACGCCGGGACATACCAAGTTAATTATACAACAATCAACTAAAAAATTTTTATGGACGTATTCATTGGGCATTATGGAAAAAATTACATTTTAATATTATAATTTACAAGAAGGTGCTTTTTTATATCTAAATGATGATAGAAATAAGCTGCTCTTTTGATGGTAAGTCAAGATCACATATAAACAGAAGCAACACCAAGCGAACTTTAAACTATGGTTACGTGTATGAGACTGTAATGAACTTCTCTCCCTGAGACATTTAATGTTATGTGTCACAACTAGCTTTTGCCCGCAGCTCCGTTCGCGTTAAAAAGATTTTCTGGGATAAAATTCCCGCTTTATATTTTCCCGGTATAAAATGTAAAACTTTTAACTTTTTGCAATTAAGCAGGCCGGCATAACTATGCCGACCGACCAGGGATGTTTATCTCTTGCCGGTCGACATAACTTTTTGGGCTTCACTACATTTACCATCAGATGCAGTGAAGCCTCTTTGTAGAGCCTTCGATAAAAAAAAACTTACTAACTTTGAATGTCATATTTATAACGAATCAACAGCCTAAAAATAAGTTTCAAGCTTCTAACTCTAAAAATGACGATACTTCCATACAACTTTTCATCCCCTCTTACAACCCTTTTTCGTATTAAAAAGTACGTATGTCCTTTCTCAGGCTCTAGCCTATCTATGTACCAAATTTCATTTAAATCGGTTCAGTAGTTTTGGCGTGAAAGCGCGACAGACAGATAAGCAGAGTTACTTTTGCATTTATAAAATTAGTAAGAATTGGATGACGAAGAGGAAACTGTGTTATGTCTTACTGGATGTGCAATGGATGACAACAGAACTCTTTGAAACTGGCAAATAGAGGCAGAGGCGGTCTTTGCGAACTCGCTCTTACACGACGGGCCTCGCGTGGTGGGTTAATAGGATCTATTTAAATCCCCACCTTCTTAGCCAATCAAAGCATCTTATCCATCGAAAATTTGAGTTTTGTGACCTTCTTTGCTCCTACTCGGAGTTGTGCGCCAACTAACTCCGTCACTGACTACAGGGGTTGTAGCCTAGATAACTGTCTATAATCGTTAACGCTAAAAAAATAGAAAAATAAGTATAGAAATGACATATCCAATCGATTGGTCCATCGCTATATTAATATGTCATTCTCAATATAACGTTAGCGTTAACTATTGTAGAAAAGGATCTTCGCTACAGATCCAGGCGTTTCATTATTAGTCTTACTTATAAAATATTTGTCTCCTCTAAGCAATGCTTAACTTTTGACACACACGATCAGCTGTAAGTCAAAACCCGCCATCTTGCCTTCTAAGTAGGCTTAAACTGCCACGGCGATGTTTAATTTTGACAGTTATTTAAGCAATACTTAACCACCTCTTGACGTTAAAACAAGTTGATACGTAAGACTTTGTATATTGCTGGTGGCTGTAATGAAGTCGGGTTTAAATACACACACACACTCTCACGCCTTTTATCCCCGAAGGAGTAGGCAGAGACGCAACTAGTGCACCCACTTTTCGCCGTTATTCCGTCCCATGATGTGACAGGGGGCCAGCCTATCGCCATATCGGGCACAAATTCCAGACTCTGAGCTGATACTGAATAGAAAAACTCAATATCAATTTGCCCGACCTGGGGATCGACCCCGTGACCTCAGCATTGCAGTCGTACCATAATACAACTACGCCACCGAGGCAGTCTGTGTGTCAGTCAAATATGCACTTCAAATTTACCCTCTAACCAATTTTATTAGTTTAATAAATGAAACTTAATTTCTATTCACGTATCTCAACAAAGCTTAGTTTCGGAAATGTAAATGGATGAAAAATAAAAAAGAATATTTTACAACTAGCCAAAACCTCGTGTGAACCACATGCCTAGCTTGGCGTGACTGCTTTAAATATGGTGGACATGCGAGGCACACATTAGGAGGTCGGGTCGGGTTGTAGTCTATTTGTTATCTAGGCTTTTATGTCTGGTCGGTACTCATTTGCTATATTGAGAATTCTTCGAATTATGATTATGCAACATTTTGAATGGGGGATGTTTTGAGTCCGTTACGGTGTTGGTTCCTTAGCTTCTCTTATTTTTTTTTAGTGGAAGGTAGGTATAGCCAAACAAATTAATATAAAAAAATTGTATAATAACCTCGTTCACAAAGTTTTAAGACAGAGTAACATAATATTTTTTTTTAAATAAGATAGTGTTGCCACTTTATTGCGCTAATTAAAATAAATACCCAAAACTCTTCTTCCTCCGTGACCCAAACACATAAAAGAGTTTTCTTCTTTCTTGAGCAACGGTTCGATTAATAGTTATTTATTTAAATAAAAAATCGTATCACATACCAATAGACTTCCGCAATGATTATCTATTGTTTGGATATTAAATAACATGAAAGCTTCACACCAAAATTCAGTCTATTATGCCTTGTTTACCGTGTAAACATAGAGAGAATGCGACAAAACAATGTCAGTGATCTCCAAGATCTAATTATCTCAATAAAAGAACACGTGTAAGCACCACGTCGTCTCCATAAATCGTGTCTGTCTTTAAAGCAAATGCAATAAGGCATCGCAGCATGGTCGTATATTCTGTTTACGATGTAAATGTCTTTGAATCACTTCGTTTCTGATGTATTTCTTTTGTCTAGACAAAAACAATCTAACCACCATAAACTCAGTGGTAGGTTTGTACTATACTAAGGTCCAGCTGGGTAATTACTATCGAAGTATCTGACGTCAAAAATCATTGTGCAAGCACTGCTGTGTTCAATAGTCTCCCACGAGGCGGCCTGCTTCTTGGCCGGTACTCTGCCATGGGAATTGGATGCCAAATACCTCTCGTCAGTATTCTTCTGGCGTGAGGAGGCATCACGTCTCGGGCAGAGACTGGCCCCGAGGGAGGTTAAGGCCCAATTGGCCTCTATCCGCAGCGCCGCCGTGGAGGAGTGGCATACCAGGCTGGAGAGCCCGAATGCGGACTTGGGGACCGTCGCGGCAGTGCGACCTGTCTTCTTAAGCTGGCTTGACAGGCGCCACGGTGCGCCGACATTCCGTCTGACACAGGTACTGACGGGCCACGGGTGTTTCGGCTCGTTCCTGTGTCAGATCGGAAAAGAAGAGTCCGCCGTGTGCCACCACTGTGGCAACGGCCGCGAAGACACGGTCCAACACAGTCTCGAAGAGTGCCCAGCCTGGGCTCTACAACGCAGCGCTCTTAGAGCAGTCGTCGGCGGAGATCTCTCGCTGCCGGCCGTGGTATCTGCCATGGTTGGCGGCTGGAGGTCTTGGCGAGCAATGGCCTCCTTCTGCGAGTACGTCATCTCGCGGAAGGAGAGCGCCGGGCGGGATCGGGAGCAGAACGATCCCGCCCGCAGCCAGAGGAGACGTAGGAGGCGCCGGGTGGACGACTGACCGGTGCCTCGTGCCCAGTGGTTTGGGGGCATTTTTCTTTGGTTTGTTACAATTTGAAGAATTTGCAAATTTAGAAAAAGTGATTTTATTTTTGCGGGGTTCGAACTCGGTGTTGTTCCCTTTGGCCGTGTTTGAGTGCGCCTTTGACCGCGAGGCCAATTTCACTGATTGAGCGCCCGCCGAAATTGCATACGCTATTAGATTTTTCCGATAATTGTAAAGTATAGTAAATTTGAAAAATAATAAAATATATAGTGAAATGGAATACTGTTGCTGTAATAAACCATTTAACACCCGAGACAACAAGAAACTGCTTCTGAAATGTACCTCATGCAAAAATAATTATCATACTACTTGTGTTCTACCATATAAAAATGATTGGTCACCTGATGCAAATTTTAAATCATCTTGGATTTGCTCAAAATGCACCAAAGCCTCTACTTGTGACCACGACAACGTTTCACCAGAAAGTAATAGTTTAAAAGTTCAACCTGTCAAGGTGTCAACTAATTATTGTACGAGAACTACATCTCCTAAGTCCAAAAAAGAGGAACCCGAAATGTTAGTAGTTCCTTTAGACCAAGTCCGTATTATCATACAAGAAGAAGTCCAAAAAGTCATCGAAAATTTTCGTGAATCCATACTTGACTTGAAGTCTGAGATTTCTACACTGAAGGATAGTATTGAATTTATTAGTGAGAAGTATAATGATATATCCAAAAAAGTCGGAGATATCAACCTGCAAGTTAACTGCATCCCTGAATTGAAAATAAGTATTGGAAATATGAATTCGAAGATGAAACTTTTACAACAGGATCTAGACATTAAGGACCAATGGGCACGACGATCTAATGTTGAAATCATCGGTGTACCTCAAAAAAGAGATGAGAATCTTATTGACGTCATCTCTAAAATTGCGAAGGTTGCTGACTTCCAACTAAACCCGCAATCAGATATTGATTTTATCTCTAGAGTTGCACCTTTAGATAAAAATACAAAAAAAACAAAACCTATAATTATGCGCTTTATCTCTAGATATAGGAAAGACGACTTTTTGTCAAGACTAAGAGGTATCAAAGAATTTCGTGCCTCAGACATTGGATTTTCTCAAGACTTATCAAGAATATATTTTAATGATCATCTCACAAAGAAAAATAAGTTACTCTTACAAAGTGCTAAAAAAGCTGCCAATGATAAACTTTTTAAATATGTTTGGGTACGTAATTGTACCATTATGATGCGTAAAACGGATTCCAGCCCAGTAGTACATATCGGTAGCGAAGACGATTTAAAAAAAATTCAGTAAGCATTAGTTTAAATTGTTACAAGTGCTGCTGGTTTTTATTTTGTTTTGTTTTATTTTTCATATTTTTATCATTGGATTTCTTCTGTTTATTTAGGAAGTTTTTTTGTTTTCAAAGTATATGTTTTTGTCAATTGTCGGTATTCATATTCGTTGTCGGAGAAACTAATCATTATGCTGCTCTATACATGAATGTAGTAATTACCTTATTAACTATATTATACTTCTACAATTTTACTATTTTTAAAACATTAAAAATACTAATTGATATTAACCGTTTACAATTGTTGACTCATGTTAAATCTGCAGTACTTTCTTATATTATAATACCTTATATTTGCTATAGTGTTATATTTAATATAGTTATTCCATAATGGCCAATTTAATGTTATATTACCAAAACGTACGTGGTTTGCGAAGTAAAACAAACTTGTTTAATACTAATTTATTAAATTCTGAGCATGATATTATATGTTTAAGTGAAACATGGTTACTACCAGGCATTTACGACTCTGAACTTTTTAATGAGCATTATGTAGTATATAGATGTGATCGTAATTATGCATCCAGGGACGATTCTATGGGTGGTGGGGTGCTAATTGCAGTGAAGAAAGGTATTGTGGTATCTAATGTCTTTACAACTCCTTCAGATAATAACCACTCCGCTGATATAGTTTCAATAACAATATCGACTAAAAGTTATAACTTTGTTAAACAATTCCATATTTTTTGCTGTTACTTCCCGCAATGTTCTTCCCATTCTCAGGATATGCTTGAATTTTTTGAAAATGTGACTGAGTCGGTGCTTCGCAAACCTGACGATGGTTTTACTATTGTAGGTGATTTCAACATAAAAAATGCTACAATGCTCTTTGATTGTAATTATAATTTTATTAATCCTCTTGATAATTGTAATGATTCCTTATTAATAGGATTATCTAATTTTCTAACATTTAATAGTTTTAAACAATATAATTTCATTTGTAACCAAAATAATAGATATTTAGATCTTGTTATCGGAAATTGTGAATGCAAAGTTGTCCGTTCTGCTGTACCACTTGTCAATGAAGACGGACATCACCCGTCTCTTGATATAGCTATTCTGGGTATGAGTTCCAAACAATTACGCTCGCCACCTCGTTTAATAAAATTATTCCATAAATGTGATTACTCTGAAGTCAATGTAGCTTTAAGTAAAATTGATTGGAAATTATATTTTCAGGGTAAGTCAATTGACTCAGCCGTTGCTAGTTTTTATCAAAAACTTGAGGAAATTATTGGAAAGTTCGTGCCTATAAGACTATTACATGGTAAATCGAATTATCCGATTTGGTATCCTTCTGCCTTAATAAAAGTTATAAAAGAAAAACTAAAGTTTCATAGAAAGTGGAAGCGGTATAAACGACACTCTGATTATTGTTCTTTTTCTGCGCTTCGCGAAAGACAGAAAATCTTAATTGCTACTTGTTATAACGAATATATTGAGCACTGTGAAAGTAATATTCTAAAATGTAGTAAGCATTTTTGGACTTTCATTAAGTCAAAGAAAAAGGGTGGGGATCTACCGGACAGATTATTCTTAAATGACATCTCTACCACAGAAGGTAATATAATTTGTGACTTATTCAATAGTCATTTTAGTTCCTCCTTTATCAAAATGGACTTTGTATTATCCCAAAGGAACCCTTACGGCAAAACATGTGCAGATATCTCTTCTCTTTACATATCTGAGGCCACTGTGTTGAAATATCTAAAAACTCTTGATGTCACGAAGGGTACAGGTCCGGACGGTATCCCGCCACTATTCTTACGTGAATGCCATAAGCAACTCAGTTTACCTTTGTTTATTCTTTTTAATCTTTCCCTAAGATCTTCAACTATGCCTCAGATTTGGAAGCGTTCATACGTAGTACCAATTTTCAAGACAGGAGACAAACATAATATAGCAAACTACAGACCCATATCTAAATTGAGTGTTATTCCGAAATTGTTCGAACATATAATTTATGACCAAATTACACCTCTTATTAGACCTCACATAATAGAGCAACAACATGGTTTCCTCAGTAAAAAATCCACGGAAACAAATTTATGTGAGTTTGTAGATTTTATCACAAGTGCTATGGAAGATCGTTGCCAGGTTGACGTAGTGTACACAGACTACTCCAAGGCATTTGATAGAATCCATCATGACATTCTTGTTTCAAAGTTATATTATTTTGGTATTCATGGTGATCTATTACGCTGGGTGGATTCTTATCTGAGGGATCGTTGCCAGGCTGTAACAGTTAAAGGATTTTGCTCTGCATTTACACCAGTTCCATCAGGGGTCCCTCAGGGTTCTCATCTAGGTCCTCTACTATTTAACATCTTTGTTAATGATGTTCGTGAAATATTTAACAATTCTTATTTTAGTTTATATGCAGATGACCAAAAGATATATAAAATAGTAAGAACCCTGGACGATTGCTTACTGTTACAGGAAGATTTGAATAAGTTATCTATTTACTGTGAAGCAAATCAGTTATACCTTAATGCGGATAAATGCAACATCATAACTTATTCCCGTAAAAAAACCAACATACACTATGACTATAGTATCAATAAGAAATTTTTACAGAGGGTTAATATTATAAGAGACTTGGGTATTAACTTGGATTGTAGACTTATGTTTGACTCTCATATTGCTGGAATTGTTAATAAAGCTTACAAAATGTTGGGATTTATTCTTAGAGTAAGTCAAGACTTTAAAAATATTTCTACTGTTCAACTCTTGTATAATTGTTTTGTGCGTTCTCATTTGGAATATGGTTCGGTAGTTTGGAACCCCCATTACAAAATCTATATTGATCGATTAGAAAGGATTCAGGACAAATTTCTTAAACATCTTGAATACCGATTCAATTATTCAAATCTTCCACAAGTCCCGAGGATAATATCTCTGACTAATCGTAGAAAGATAAGGGACCAAGTGTTCCTGTTTAAAATTGTCAACAATTACATTGATTCTTCTTACCTTCTAAGTAGATTATCGTTCAAATGTCCACGTGTTAATTCTCGTGAAAAAAAAGTCTTCCAAACTTCGACATCTACAACAAATTATGGTTCAAATACATTCATACGAAGAGCTAGTAATACCCATAACATGCAGTTCTCCGACATCGATATGTTCTTTATGTCTATTAATAATTTTAAACGATCTATTATAAAAAATCTTTAGGTGGAATTTAATTTAGTTTTCCGACTCAATTTGTCTGCATAATTAATTATACCTAATAGTTTGTTTTCTTTAGAATATAATTTTAGTTAGTTTTTTTTTTTAATTTTAGCTTATTTCATTGTAACTTAGATAATGTTATTGTTCACTCTTTTTTTATACCTGTGTTATTTATTAGTGGAAACTTCACTGGATTATGTAACACATTCTTTTGTTATTTTCATTTAATATTTTCTGTTTGTTTCCCAAATATTAAATAAATAAATAAATAAATAAATAAATAAATTTAGAGAGTTCCGCCACGGTATCCTCTGCCTGTCGTAAGAGGCGACTAAATGGGGCTTCAAGAGAGTCGTGGGGCGAGCAGCGGGGGGCTGCTCAGTCCAATTTCAGCGACTCCGAGGTGGACGACAATGCGGGTGGTCGGTCTCCCGTTGTCGTAGACGCCAAAGGCGTTGTTTAGAGTGTGAGGGCATCTTAGCCCCCCTTGTATAGAGAAGGGCCGCAACGGCATCGCGCAGGGACGGTCCCGTGCAGCTATCTTAGTGCAACAAGATACCCCGGGGCCGTCTCGTATGCGCCGAAGAAGGCCACCGCGGGTTTTGGTTGGTATGCCAGTGTAGGGTGTACATAGTGTTAGGGACTCAGTCCAATGCTCGCTCGGATGATGCTATACTCACGAGTGTCGACATTGGGCTGTAAGACTGTGTGAAACCAGCATAACTGATCCACTCACCCCCCAGTGGTGGTAGCGATAACGCGTTTTTCCCCACGAAAAAAAAAAACTGCTGTGTTCAATATTGAAGAAAATAAGAAATCATTTTGGAGGACATTGTAGATATAATTACTGACCGTTATGAGACTGGGAGGGCGTTGTTTCATCAGTGGTCAAGTTAACGGTCTTGTTATGCTGGACGAGCGTGTAGCGCCTTCGACTTCCTGAATTCACTTGTAATTTGCCAGTATAATTAGAGCCTTAACCTGACGACAGACAAAAAGAAACTCGGTCTTGGGGCATGTTTCACAATGTTTAAATATATGTTATCCATCAGTTAACATATTATATGTAAGTTCCTAATGTTGAATGTACTCTTTTGGGTACCATATTTTATTTAGGAGTTTGACTTTCGTATTTGGTATATTCGATGATTAACGCTTTCTCAGATATTTGGAAACAGAGAGGCTACTGCGAAAAACGAAATCCGTAGTTTCGGGTGACCGATCGCACGTTTTCTTACTACGAAGTGTTACGGATCCGACGACGGATTCGAAGACGGATCCGATGTTCGGATTTTGACACTAATGACATTTTTACTTTCGTTGGCCCTACTTTGAAAACCAATTTGACATAAAATACGTCGTTTCTTCGTTCGGATCATAATAAAAAAAATAAAAAATAATCAATAAAAATAATAAAATAATAATTGGATCCGAAAGTAACGGTGACGGATCCGAAGTAATTTGGTAGTAAGGTTAAATCCGAAGTTCGTCGTTTCTTCGTTTCGGACCGACGTTTCGGATTTCGTTTATCGCAGTAGCCTCTCAGGCTCTTGATATCTAACGTCTTAGGGCGGTATTAATAAATCAATCTCACCTTTGAGTAGGATCTCAAGTAGACATTTAATGTATTCAACTAAGCTCAAAGCTTAAGTTGTCATTGAATAGCTTGTTCTCAGATAAGCCGGGTCTGTTTAATAAACAAAACACAGCGAAAATCATTCATATACTGTGACTTAAGATATCATTTGAGCTGTTTGATATCTTTATTAAATAGCGACGACTTTAAAATGTTGACTTTAATTTGACATCGTTTCAGCTGATATCGCTCTTCATATCGATACTGAGATCTATTATACGGCCCGTAGGATGATGAGCGCAGTGCAATGACGCGCTTTGTGATTAAGTTTTGGTGTTGTCACTGTTTATGGGCAGTCGGTTTGCTCCACATCAAGCGAGAGGCTTGTTTATCTCGCCGTTCATTTACATAAATGATTTAAATTTCGGATTTTTTAATTTAGGAACCTCGTTATATCTTGTTTTTTTTTTAATATTTATCAGTAATCCCTAAACATCCTTTATTTTGAGCGTCCCTTTTTTCAATAACATAGTATTAGTGTCCAACAGGAATCACATTTTCGATTCACGATTTCATATGAATTTAAATCACAAAACGTATAAAAAACTAGCGGCCCTGACAGACGTTGTCCTGCCCTAAAAAGGAAATAAAATCCTAGAACCCGAGTACAGCGCTACCTACCGGATAGAATTGTAATCTAAACCATTCTGGAATCCACCTGAAGACACACAAAAATTTCATTAAAATCGGTCCACCCATTTAGGAGTTCAGTGACATGCACGTTTAATATGGTGGTTAAGTATTCTAAAATTTTCTAATATTCCGCGGAATTTTCTTATTTTTTTCTTTCATAATAACTTTCTCCTGACAATACCAAACATATCAAAAAAAGAAATAACGAAATCAGTCCAGCCGATCACGCGTGATGCCGTGACCAAGGAAAATAGGGATTCATTTTTATATATACCGGGTGGAAGGGAAACGCTCTCGGAAACGAATACAGGTGATAGTATTGGTGATTCCTGGCGTGATGGCACTAAAAAAATCGCGATGGCATTGTTACAATTTTAGTAGGATTTTCTCAAATTTCTGTACAGCTTCAAGTATGGATAGATAAATCAAACCATTATTTTGAAAAACACAGTAAAAAAGGTCAATATTTCAAAAAAAATCGTAATGAAACACGTACATCAGCTGACGGGTTAACGACCGCGTGGCCGCCATGCCGCCTTGTCGGCGTTTGCTTTGTAGTTTGTACCCTACCCAGTTTTTTGTAAGCTTTACATTGCGCGCGCATGAATTACGGAAATACTAAAATCGTAAGTATTATCGCTTAGCTTTGCAAATGAATATAGTTTTTCGTTAATGTTATGGTTCTCCTCTCTTACCGTTCCGGTATAGAGAGCGTTTCCCTTCTACCCGGTATAAAAGATATGTATATTCAAGTACATTTTAGACATTATACAAATGACAAACCCATATGATTTTAATCGGCGCTTCATACAAATTTAATATTCGGGACACGTAAATTGAAATACGCAACAAATGTTGGCAACGAAGCTTTTAGCGTCAATATTACCTTTATACAATTGTCCCTTAATGACGTCACTTTACTCGGGAGGTGACGTCGTGAATAAGTTGTACAATTAATTCAATAATAGGAATGTACAAGTCGCTTTTACGGCGGAATATTATGAAATGGCTGCATCGGTGGCGTAGTTGTATTACGGTATGACTGAGGTCTTGGATTCGATTCCCGGGTCGGGCAAAGTGATATTTGGGTTTAAAATTCAGTACCAGCCCGGAGTCTGGAATTTGTGCCTGATATGACGATAGGCTCGCCCCCTATCACATCATGAGACGGAATACGCACAGCGAAAACACGCACTAGTTGCGCCTCTGCCTACCCCTTCGAGGATAAAAGGCGTGAGTGAGTGTATTATGAAATAGATTATAACAAAAACATATTTATCTACCTTATTCCGTAATTGATAAGGCTAGCTCCGTATCATCATAATAGCGTGAGCTACTTGCTCTCCTGTCTACCCCTTCCAGGCTAAAGGCATGATATGCCACTTTTAACATGTACCCTGTATAGGAGCCCTTAGACCTGTTGCGTGTAGTGTGCGCGCACCCTATTCCTCTAGACTGAATGTAAACGAATGCCCCAACTCAATTAAAACTGTCATAACTTGCCTAGGTGCTTATTGACGTAGGCAGCTATATGTAAACCAGATTGGCTCTCATGTGAATCGTGGTTCAAGACTATGTTATTCTGACTTGGTAAATCTTCTTACTGATATTATGTGTGTTCAAGCTCCAATTCTGACCCATTTCTTTTTCTAGGAATAAATGCCACTTTAATAACGGCCATAGACAAGTTTTAAAACAATTTTTTTTGTTAGGAGGCCAATAAACTAATTATTTAGTTGGTGGTAAATTATGGTGTCTATATATAGCTACAATAATAAATAATGTGTAAATTGCTGAGGCTAAAACGTATCGAAGTCGGTCCATTAATTTAGAAGCTACGATACTACAGACAGACATACAGACACACACCTTAACCTTATAACACCTCCCTTTTTTGTCGGGGCTTAAAAGGGGAGTGTGAAGGGAGAGGATAATTTCGGTCGTCTAACAAATTCGATTTTTTATATAAATAAAGGTTACAGCAGCCTTCCGCCAAATAACATTTAATTTTCTATTAGTCACTGACACTTCTTATTCATGCTCTAATTAAAGCAACAATGGTCTTCCACGCAATACTAAGGTTCATTAAATATTATTTGCATTCCAGTAGCAAGGTACAACGACGTTAGTTCCTAGAAAAAAATTATCACTTTCCACATAAATCTTACAGTACATTGGTCTTAATAAATTAATCAGCATGCATGAAGTCAAAGAGCACTGACCTGAACGAAAACTCGAACTAAATGCACCCAAGTTCGTGCAAACATAATCGTAATTTGCATAGTTAAAATAGCTGCTGTAAGTTTGCCAAGTTTGTATAATTGAGTCAACTTTTCCTAAATTGAATTTGTCCCACCTAAATGTTAGAAAAGTGGTTATCGTAATCCAATTGAGACATGTCTCGAAGATTTTTTGGTTCATTGCGTTTTAGTAGTATTCTTTCGTAGAACAATCTTTTAAGAAAACATTATTTATTGAAATTGTACAAGTGAACGTTTTTTCTTCTTGAAATAGGCATACCAATCCTACTAATATTATAAAGGCGAAAGTTTGTAAGAATGTATGGATGTTTGGATGTATGGATGTAAGGATGTTTGTTCCTCTTTCACGCAAAAACTACTGAACGGATTTCGATGAAATTTGGCACACGGGTAGATCATGTCCTGGATTAACACATAGGCTACTTTTTATCCCGGGAAAATATAAACCGGGACTTTTATCCCGGAAAAACTTTTTAATGCGGGCGGAGCCGCGGGCAAAAGCTAGTTATTTCATACAACGAATAAGATTATTGGTATTAGGAAAACTTTCAACAAAATTAGTTAACTTTCGAGGATTAAAGTATTTCAAAGTTTGTACTTTCATACATCATTGCATTGTTGCAATCAACAATAAACACTTGTTAGTAAAGGTGTTTCTTGTCCTAAAGGACAGAGCCAGATAGGAAAAAAAAAGGTGTTTCCAAACTCTGAATTGATCGATAAAACTATTTTTAGCATCATTTAATATGAAATTGTTCATACTCATTCTAAATCTATGGACAAATCATACCAATAGGATTTCAAAGATACTATGATACAAAAATACCATAAAATATTACAAAATAAATATAATTTCACCTGAGTGACGCTGCAGTTTACAAAAGAACAAATCTCCAATAAATTATTCATAGGAAACAACAATTTTGCGAGAGCAAATATTTTGCTGCAAACGAGTTTCGTGCGTGACGGCACGTACGCGTAATGAACGTTGTATTTACGAAATTAAACAGATATCTATCAAAGTTTTCTTGATATCGAATTTTTCAGATATTTTGGCATCGCTGTCAAATACTTAAAGTGTTTTTCTGCAATGTCCTTCGGGAACCAGCTTCAGCTTGTGGTATAAACGATCTAAGAATCTTTAAAAGAGGTTTCTACCTCAAAATCTGTTGTGGATTTCTTCATGTATGTTTGTTAACATATGTTTAGGGTTTCATTTTTAATATAAAACCAATCTATTTTTATTGAAGTTTACTTCATGGTAGAAATATATGGTACCTACGTTGAATTTTATAGTTTCGATGAATATGTTTGTTTTAGCACTTTCCATTATTTTACTATTTTGGATTGGAGTAGTAACAAACTATTATCATCTTATACATTTATATTTAAAATATCTTATTCTACCTAATACTTTAATATTTAATATAATTCAGATAAATAGACTAACGTAAAAGTGATCCTGGTAAATCCAGTGTAGCTAAAAAAGAAGATCCCAAGGGCATTCACCAATCAGAGTCGGGAATACGTCAGGCTAACGGAATTACATCAGTGAATCCTGGAATATAACTTGCACAGGCGAGTTGCGACACCCTTTTCAACGAGTGCATCGTGATGGTCATCTAGACTACGAAAGGCTTTCAACAATTCAACCGTATAAACTATTAAAGCGTTAGGTATAAGTTCTGCAAACTGTAGACACATATTATAAAAACCACTGCAAACCAAAAAAATAATTCAACTTTACATTCGCTTAGTATAATATACGTATATTTGGAGTCGTTGCCTAATTTAATTTGCCAGCTAAGCCAAGGAAATACATGATCAAATATACGAAAACATTGTTCAATTTAAATTAGGCTCCGACTCCAAATATACGTTTATACTAAGCGACTATAATGTTGAATTATTTTTTTTTGGTTTTCAGTGGTTTTGAATTCGGTTTTTTTTTTGTTAAAAAGTTTTTATTTATTGCTTTTTTATTATTTAATTATAGAATAGTGTAAACAATACATCATAGATATACGATTGCAGCATTCGCGAGTCATCTGCTATTAGTTATTGAAGAGTTCCATTGCGTATCTCCGAAGATCTTCATCAGATCTTGATAAATTATATACTAAAAACTTCCCTGATAACTATACATTTGAACATTGAAAACCACATCCAAATCGGATCAGTAGTTTTTGAGACACTCGCGGCCACACAAATTTACATACATACATACATACAAATTTGCATACATACATACATACAGATTGAATACAGAACCTCCTTTTTGAAGTCGGTTAAAAATAACCTAACCTCTACAACGTTAAGAACTGTTATAACTTGCTACACACACACACACACACGCGTGCGCGCGCTCGCGCACACGCACGCACACACACACACACACACACACCTTTTATCCCCGAAGGGGTAGACAGGTGCGCAACTAGTATACCCACTTTTCACCATGCATATTCCGTCCCAAGATGGGATAGGGGGCGAGCCTATCGCCATATCGGCCACAAGTTCAAGCTTCCTTGCTGATGTTAAATAGAAAAACTCAATATCATTTTGCCCGACCCAGGGGTCGAACCCGAGATCTCGGTACTACAGGTCTACCGTAATTCAACTACACCACCAAGTCAGTCCTATCATTAATTTTAATTTAACTTAATTGATGGTAAAACCGCAACAAGATTTTCATCACACTGATTTTATTAATGAATGCTTCATCATTTTGGTGAAACCCACTCGTTTATGTTGCATCCAGTATGTGTATAGTGCAATCATAAAATATCCCATTGCATATAAAAATATACTCTTACACCTTGTGATAAGACAGAACAATATTAGTATTCCAAAGGCGTCCAGTAAAGCACACATTAAAACTTGTAACTTGCCGGTCACCAGCCATTCCGAACTAAAATTATCTTAAGTGCTTCATTTCCTAAATTGGGGTCTGTTTCATTGCCCGAAGAATATTGTTTGTTCTTTGAAGGAATTACTATGCAGAGTTACAAAACTACTTTTTCTATCTAAATTTTAGTATCTGACAAACTTTGCTAAGTCATTGAAAAATTAATGTAATTATTCCTGTTTAATTTGCACGTCAAATAAAGTTAACATACGGCGATTGATATACCTTAAATAAATGAAGAGGATTTATTCCCGGCATCTTTCCGCATCTCGAATTTCAGTTGAACTTTAGGCGCGTTTTACCGTTCATTCCATTTGTGCGCGTATGTTGGCAATTCTCCAGATGGTTCATTTACCCGCACTCAATCTTCCGGATGCATGATTACGAACATCTCCTGCTACTGCACAGTCTTATTCTGATTATACAGTGTAATGAAGAGAAAAGAGTTATGCACTTTTAATATTGTTTGCAATTTTGTATGTAAAGAAAAACTATCATGATTTGGAAGTTACTAAAGCCGGATTCCTTTGGCACGTTATGCTAATATTTGATGTTCTAAGTGGATGAGCGTATTGGGGTCTTTATACTATATCAATGATGTGTACTCAGTACTTTATTATCTATTTGACTTACAATATTGCTATTTAGAGAACTCATCGTAGAACAGAGTAAATTTTTATCATCAATTTTAGGGAAAAAATAATTGTAAACTTAAGCTTTAAATAGGCGCCTACTATCGACCACTCTCTCGTATTACCCTGTGGATGAATGTTGTGTGGATGATGGTGTTAATGGATTTGGCAATAACATACTTCGCAAAAAAAACATGTGTTTATTGATTCTCGTACACATTTCGACAGTTTTATGTCCATCCGAGTGTGTGAGACATTTTATTTCAATTTATATCATGCCAGTATTACGAGTTAAACAAAAAATGTTAATAAAACAAATCGATGATGAAGGTGGCGATATTTTATTTATTTCAGTTCTTAGAAATAAGATGTATGTCAATAATGGACATAAGTGTTCAATCGACACTTCTTTATTTTAAGAGCTGGACTATTGACTCTAATTTACGCATATAAAAATATTAACGTTTACATGAATTACATTTTCAATAAAAATGTTCATGCGATATCATCGGGGATGTTTACTGCATAAAAAGAAACGGATAAATCAATACGATGGGATGAAATCAGACGTTTACATTTATTATCGTTTCTATATTTGCATTATTAATGTTACAGCGTTCTAGTTTAAATGCCTAGATCACAACAAAGTACTTATGAATTTACACAACCGACCATTACTAAGTTTGGAAAACTTAGATGTAATCAATTTCCAATTCGAATACAGCATTTAGATTCTCGCAATCTTATGCATGTGCAAACATGAAATATAAATCGATTCTCACTATTCGGCATCGATAAACGAAGCTCATCTGTTCGGCAACCGCGGGCTACAATAAGTTGTAAACAAGCACCTATTTACATCGGTCAACGACGCGTTAAATTCGCCTCTCGAACAATTCCAAACACTCAAATCATGCTGAGTGCAAAGTACATCGTCGAGTACTCTGACCTATTTCTAAAATTGGTATCGACATTTGGTATAGGGGCTTATAACAGTTTAACTTATTTCCTATTATGTTGAAGTAATGCTTCGCACACTCACACACACGCACACACACACACACACGCACACACACACGCACACACACACGCACACACACACATGTCCTTTATCCCCGAAGGGGTAGGCAGAGGAACAAACCGAAACTAGTGCACCCACTCTTCGCCGTCTATATTCCGTCTTATGGTGTGATAGGGGGCGAGCCTATCGCCATATCGGGCACAAATTCCAGGCTCTGGGCTGATACCGAGTAGAAAAATCCAATACTTATCACTTTGCCCGACCCGGTGATCGAACCCGAGACCTCAGCAATGTAGTCGTACCGTAATACAAGTACATCATCGAGGTAGTGACACATTAGACTAGTTAGCATAATATATGATACTTGGCAGCACGATACACCATTCCTTTAGGATATATATTGGCTACATCAAAATATTGCTGGTCGATTCTTCACATAATTCGATACCTTCGATATTCTTATGAAGAACTTCTCAGGTATGCAGGTTTTCTCACAATGTTTTTCTTCACCGTTAAAGCAAGCGATAATTCACAAAGACTACACACATAACATTAGAAAAGTCAGAGGTGCCTTTGGGCTTTAAACCTGCGATTTTAATCTTCGATTTAGCAGACCGTTCTCCTTCCAACTAGACTATCGCCGCTTTCAACAGTTTATTGATAGTTACATTTCTATAATCCTTAGGGGATGCACGAGAAAGCTCAAATGTATAGCCCATAACAATTTAAACATGTGTTTAATTGTTCCAAAATTATGTTCGCGTTTAGCTCATAATTGAATCGAAATTTCCATTCTAGTTATACAGGTTAATTGGTATGAATTATTCGAACCCCGTTTGTTTTCTCTATTTTCACATTATTAACACATAAGATTTACCAAACGAGATAATGGATTGCGTAATTCAAGCTGAACAGAAAACGGGCGTTGTTTAACACAATTTATATATTATTAAGTAAAATGTTTTGTATTAGAAGAACGATGTTGAAATATTAATCAAAGTATTAGTTACCCATCTATTAGATAATAAATATCAGAAAGAAAGAAAGTTTATTTGCAACAAACACACGTATAAAATAAAAACAGCTAAAACTATATTTGTTGCAAACAGGCTCAACTTAGCAAATAGATTGGCAGTACAGCCAATGCTGATCTTCCGTTGGGCCGTTTGAAAAGAGTGTCACGGAAGAAAAAAAAAAGTAAAATGAATAAAAACATTATATAAAAAAAAAAATTAACACACACACACACACACTCACTCACGCCTATTATCCCCGAAGGGGTAGGCAGAGGCGCAACTAGTGCACCCACTTTTCGCCGTTATTCCGTCCCATGATGTAATAGGGGGCGAGCCTATCGCCATGTCGGGCACAAATTCCAGACTCCGAGTTGATATTGAATAGAAAAACTCAATATCACTTTGCCCGACCCGGGGATCGAACCCGAGACCTCAGCATTGCAGATAAAATAAATTAAAATTTAAATAACCCCCGACACAAAAATCTCTAATTTAATTTTTATTTCAAACTTTTGAAATTGCTTTATTCTCCATCATGAGGCCTTGATAATCAACTATCTATCACCTACTCGTTGAGCCCATCCTTATGAGCCCAAACACACTATATCTGCTATAAGTTGCTAAGGAGTTGGGTATCCCGCAGACTACTTGATGCCGCAGCATCATCTCATGTTTAAAAATATTTTCAAAGTCACAGTACACCAAATTTAAAATCATTCTGACTTTTTAGTTACTTAAGTTGGAAATGAGCTGATAATCTTCAAACGCCTGAACAGATCCTCATAAATTATACCTAAGAACCATCGCAGTCACGACAGCTTTCAAACAAAAAAACCGCGTCCAAATCGGTCAATTCGTTTGAGAGCTACGATGCCACAGCAGATATACAGATAATAAACAAAATAACAAAAAATAACTAAATTCAGAAATATCAGTATATTTCTACTTACTCTGTTTTTTCTCCGACACAAGAACAGGGGTATTATAAGTTATATTATTCTTCTATGATACATGTTGATGCGACGCTGAGATGCGATCTATAATTATTTATGAAGATCAATTTAGGTGTTTGAAGAAAATTAGCTCATTTCTTACTTTCACGAGTGTGATTGATTTGAATTTTTTGTACTGTTACTTTCTTTCAGTCTGCGCAAATTTATAAAATAAAGGTCTGATTCAAGTCTTTTGACTAAATTCACTTCAAGTATGTATAAATAAACAAGACCATTGCTGCACGATGGACCGTCGTGAAAAGTCGGGTAGCAGATGGATGAGAAAGGCTTTTCATGCCGGCAAATCTGCAATCATTACATATTCAAATATAAAAACAAAATAAACTGCACTCTGTAAATAAATAAAGAGTACTCAAATGATTACTATCTATCATAATGGTCGTATGCGTACTAGCTTATTCCGGCGGCTCCGCTCGCGTCAAAACGTTTTTCCGGGATAAAAGTCCCGCCTTATATTTTCCCAGGATAAATAGCCTATGTATTAATCCAGGACAAGATCTACCCGTGTGCCAATTTCATCAAAACCCGTTCAGTATTCTTAGCGTGAAAGAGTAACAAACATACATCCAGTCTTACAAACTTTATCGTTTATAATATTAGTAGGATATAAGTGCATCAACCGTGTAAATAATTTATTTTCTCAATGGCTTAGTTACTTAGTACGACTGCCTACAAAGGTCTCACGTTCAATCCTTGAATTGGGTAAAGTGATTTTGTTCGCCCCCCTTTATTAAATAGGATCAACTAATGGGACTGCCTAGGTGGCGTAGTTGTATTATGGTACGACTGCAATGCTGGTGTCTCGGGTTCGATCCCCGGGTCAGGCAAAGTGATATTGAGTTTATCGATTCAGTATCAGCTCGGAGTCTGAAATTTGTGCCTGATATGGCGATAGGCTCGCCCCCTATCACATCATGGGACGGAATAACGGCAAAAAGTGGGTGCACTGGTTGCGCCTCTGCCTACCCCTTCGGGGATAAAAGGCGTGAGTGAGTATGTGTGTATGGATTAACTATAGCTGCCGATGGATGTCATTCTCCTCTATTTACCCCTTCAAAAGGAAATCAGGCGTTATATGAAGCTATGTAAACAATAGTGATAATACCTGAATATCCGAGGCATTTGCAAACATTTAACGATGTCTCAATGAGGGATCCGTGCCAACTGCCAGCGATCAAAAATTCTAATTTTAGAATTTAATGTAGCCTGCATTGATGTATACGCAGACTGCAGAACCGACAATAGAGACAAATGGAATTATTTATAGAATTTAAAACGTATATCCTAATGGATATACGTTTTAAATTCTGTATACGTGATAATACGTGATAATTCACGGACAATGTAAATGTAGATATTTTCCCACTAATAAACCGATAGAGTAAAGGGTTTTCTGCATTTGTTTATAGTTTTCTTCTCGAGTGATTTATTCTTGGCTTTTACTAATAGAAAGCTACGTTATTCCTGAGTAGAAGAACTATGGGCTACTTTTTGTCCCGGAAAACTTTTTCACCCGGCCAGAGCCGCAAGTAATACTACTCTATATTATTTATATTTTTTCATGACTTGTATGTTTTATTGACTGCCTCGGTGGGGTAGTTGTATTACAGTACGACTGCAAAGCTGAGGTCTCGGGTTCGATCCCCGGGTCGGGCAAAGTCATATTGAGTTTTTCGATTCAGTATCAGCCCGGAGTCTGGAATTTGTGCCCGATATGGCGATAGGCTCGCCCCCTATCACATCATGGGACGGAATAACGGCGAAAAGTGGGTGCACTAGTTGCGCCTCTGCCTACCCCTTCTGGGATAACAGGCATGAGTGTGTGTGTGAGTTGTATGTTTTACACTATGTGTACCTACAATGGTTCACTCCTTTAAGATAGTTGACTAGCAACTTCATCTTCACCGACGAAGCTACTAATCTACGTAAATAAGCATTAAGTAAAGATTTATCAGTTATTTGCGCCTAATGCCAGTATCGTGTATGTACAGAGCCCCCGCGTACATCGCCGCAGCAGGATGGGGGGCTGGCGGCCGCAACCCCCCGGTCGTCGGTGGCGCCCCCCGACCCATCGCCTACCTTCCCAACGGTAATATATAAACAATAAGATACAGGACTGACAGTACACGAAAAAGTCATTACAGCTCATAAACAGTGGAAATGTTTCGGAGACGATATTGCTATCTATAAGTGCTTTTATCAGCCAATATATTGGTTACGTTGTTTTGTGACAGATGTTCTGAGCTAGATAAAATTGGTTGGTAAATTTGATTTTTCAAAATTTTTGTACTATGTAGTCTTAAACTAGTTACGACTTCTCGATAGAATACATCATGAAAATGTACTTAAAGCAATTGCTAGTGTTTAGAATGGTATTTTAAACAATGTCAAATATCAGCTCGAATTTTTCCTGCAACGAACATAGTGTTAATCATTATAATATTATAACGTAGTCAGCATTTTTGAGTAATTAAGCATTGGAAAATACCTACCTAATGTTCTGGCGCAAAAAACAATCCCTAACGAGGTATGAAACAAAGGAGAGATACAACAAGTGTATACAGAAGTTCGCACCTGCTTTAATTCCATACATAACAAAGAAGTTGAAAGAAGAATACCTGACGACATTCTAGTTTTTAAACAGAATATCACAAAACACCTAATTGGCTTCATAACCTGACGCAATAGTTACTAATGTTGACTTCTATGTTGTTTCAAGAGTCCATGTTGTATTTTCATTAGAAGCGACACAAATGAATCTTGTACTAAAGAGAATTGTCGTGAAGCAATTAATCAGATATTTAGTCAAGCCATGGTCGACTTACTTCTAATCATAATTGTGTACATTAACAAAGTCCTTTGTCTCCATTTTCCCTCTTTGCTACTATATATTCAAAGCAACAATGATACCCTGTTTTAGAAACTGGATCATTTCACCATTGTAAGGAAATTAGGGTCCATTATCAAGAAATTACGCAACTATTTTAGAGATAAATTTGTTTATAGATACGAGGAGTGGAGATCGGTATCGTAGTTTTGGTGCTCATCGTTTGGATAGGCGCTATCGCTCTATTCTTCAACCGTTGGGGCAAGATCAGGATGCTGTTACCATATCAGCCAGATTACAAACAAGAACAACTAAAGGTAACCTTGAATAAAATAATAAGAAAAAGAAAATATTAGATCTAGTGTTTTCTAATTAGGTTATTAGGATATTGGGTACGCCACGTCGGCAAAATACGATTCTAAAAAATGAGTTTTTGTCATTGTTAGCCAAGCTTTTTTTTTTTTTTTTTTTTTCGCGGGGAAAAACGCGTTGTCGCTACCACCACCGGGGGGTGAGTGGGACGGTTATGTTAGTTTCACACAGTCTTACGGCCCAATGTCGACACTCGGGAGTATAGCTTCATCCGAGCGAGCATTGGACCGAGTCCCTAACGCTATCTACACCCTACACCGGCATACCAACCAAAACCCGCGGTGGCCTTCTTCGGCGCGTATGGGACGGCCCCGGGGTATCTTGTTGCACTAAGATAGCTGCACGGGACCGCCCCTGCGTAATGCCGCATTGCAGCTCCTCTCTAATCAGGGGGGGCTCAGATGCCCCCGAACTCTAAAGGACGCCTATGGCGTCTACGACAGCGGGAGACCAACCACCCGCATTGTCGTCAACCTTGAAGTCACTAAAATTGGAGCGAGCAGCCCCCCACTGCTCACCCCGTGACTTTCTCCAAGCACCATTTAGTCGCCTCTTACGACAGGCAGGGGATGCCGTGGCGGAATTCTCTAGATGCCCCCGGACCACAGGGCATGAGGCACCGGTCAATCGTCCACCCGGCGCCTCCGTCTTCTCCTCTGGCTGCGGGCGGGATCGTTCTGCTCACGATCCCGCTCGGCACTCTCCTTCCGCGAGATGACGCACTCGCAGAAGGAGGATATCGCTCGCCATGACCTCCAGCCGCCGACCATGGCGCACACCACGGCCGGCAGCGAGAGGTCTCCTCCGACGAATTGTTAGCCAAGCTTAAGCAGAAGCTCCACACGTAGTAAAAATTAGCATTTACTTAGAAAGACATTACAAAAGTAGTTCAAATTAATTGAGTCTTAAGATAAATATTCCATTGTGTATAATGGTTATCCCATTCTGTAACTGATATAATTTGACAGGTGGAAAAGTGTCTATCACACACGCCAACGTCGCTTTAGGATCGAGAAATGGTGTGTGTACCTAACACTAAAGAAATATTTTAGTTTAGTCTTCCAATTTCTTCTGTAATATTGTATTTAGTTACGATCGGATTCGTTTATTCTGGCTATAGTTTCTTTTAGATTTCTATCGGTCCTTGTAGTATCTTGTAATAAGAATAGCATTCCTGTTTATTCGAAGTAGAATAGTCTTATAGACACCCTTTTAACCAGTGTAAATGTAATTAATGACCTTTACGATACAATCTATCGAATATTTGTCATCATTAATATTGATTACTAATTACTGTGTTCGTATGTTATGTTGAGAATTTTGTGACAAATAGCACAGGTGATAATGTCACTCCCGAAAATAATACATTAACTGTCATTCCAACATAGTGTCTATAATTGGGTTGTAAATGACACATGAAAACGTACTATTTATAGTTCTGACAATCCTATCTGGCCTGCATGACAATAAAAATTTTTCGCGACGCGAAAACTTTGTAAGCACGTCTACCCAAAAGGTACAAAATTCAACTATATAATTTACCATGTTCTCCATAAATTGTAATAATGAGTATAATATTTATGTACCAACCTTGAATAAATATTGTTAAAATATATTGAAATGAAGAATTTAATCTTGACATTTAAAGCAACGTGACGCCTTTACAATGTTGCATCCTTCAGTTCTCGGGCGCAGCGTAGGGAAAGTTTTTAATCGTTTGCAAACGAAATATAAACGATTACTGAGAAAAATCGAAACTAGGAAATTATAAACACAGTGTTCAACTGAAGCAGATCAATAGACCATATTATATTTACTAAAAAATGTTTCAAGGGCGTTTTTAAAACAATCTAGTATAATATGTTCGATAAAAGTACAATGTATATCTAATACTAGACTTCTGCTCGCGGCTCCGCCCGCGTGAAAGAGTTTTTCCGGGATAAAAATATTTTCCCGGGATAAAAAGTAGCCTACAGCACTCAGGAGTTATGTAGCTTCCTATTAGTGAAAGAATTTTATTTTTTCCGGGGTAAAAGTCACGCTTTATATTTTTCCCAGATAAAAAGTAGCCTATGTTACCCTCTGATTGTGGGGCTTGTTGGTAAAAGATTGTATAAATAGGTTCAATCGTTTTTAAGTTTATTCTTTACGGACATAAAAAATAAACTTATTTATTTATTTTCCGTTCTCTCTTTTGTCCATCCCATGGTTGTCTGTAAGAGATTGCCTTGTGCGATAAGACCGCCATTTGTACTTATTAATTTTTCTTTTTGTCCTATGTTTTATTTCTCGGGGGTACAATAAAGTATAAATAAATAAATAAATAAAAATACAATTCCATCCTCTTTATAATATAGATGTAAGTTTAAATGAAGAATAAAGGTGAATTTTTGTCCCGGGATAAAAAAAATTAGGACTAAACTGACTACCGTAAGAAAAAGGTTTACTAAAAAAAATAATGATTTAATAAAAAAAATAGCCTGTTGACTATCGATTATAAACTCTCTGAACAAGAAATCGATATCACTTAAGGATCGGTTATTTGGGACAACCGATTTTTTGTTCTCTTCCATATACACAGTATTCTGTGAAGTGTAGATAAATTGTCATACCGGCCAACTTATATTGTCACAACTATAATGTAGCAAACAGTTTTGTTATCGAGTTAACTTATAATTAATCTATTACCAGTAAAATTCATGTTGTGTTTCAACAAATACAAGCATAAATCATTTAAAGCATCTAGCACCTTTTCATCACTTAAAGCATTAACAAATTCCTGAATATGATATTAGAGTAGCATAATAATATTGTTCTTTTTTCTCCTAGGTGCCAGGAAGCAGCGCATTGGCTGCAGCAACAGCAGGAACGACATGCGGTGCCCATTCTGCACCATCAGCATGTTCGGTAATTATTTAATCTTTATCTGTATTTAATTCTATAATACTAACTCTATCTATGTTATCTAGGCGCATGAATTCTATAGTTGTTTTAGGTTATTTATATTCACGAAGTTCAGTTACAATATTTGTATGCTTTTGTGTAAACATTAGTTGATTTACTGTCTCGGTTGCATCTGAAATCTCGTCTACGTATTCTATTACTTTAGAAGTCGTAAGTAAACTGTCGTTAAACTGATATTACGTATGTAGATGATATTTACGGTGTGTCTAGACGTATTAATACATTATAAACTGAGTTAACGTGTAGATGTCCAAACTTTAAAATAGATAAACTGTTTATATCAAACGCTATCTAAACATTTGATCCATCAAGGTCGCTTAAGGCAAATTTGCTTGGAATTGCAGTAAAAACAGAACAATGGTAGCGTGATACCTACCGCATTGCAGCATTACTTTCGCTTGAAGGTCGTAGAAATCCTGCAGCTCTAGGGACTATATTTAGAATAGTTTTAATGACTCGCTTAAACGCACAATTCGATGTCGCGATGAGCGACGGTAGCTTCCGTGTATTGAAGTGCGAATTTGGTTTGTGCTTCTTCGTGAAATTATTAGTCCCCTCCCCCATCCCTCAATCTCACGTGAGATTTTTCAAAATGTGGGTTTCTTACGTAAGAAAGAAGAAGAAAGAAAGAAGAAAGAAAAAGAGTTTTATTGTTGGCACAAAATGCAGTTATAAAAAAAAAAACACTGTTTTTACACAACAATTAATGTGCCAACAATGGGCTACTCATTCAGCTTAATGCTGCTGCAATACAGCTGCAGCGCTGGTTTTCAATGTGCAGCCCAAGTGTCGCACGGATGTCCAGTCGGTAAAACAAACTGGAGCCATTAACAAATCAATCAGAAAAATAAATAATAATTAACATAAAAAACATAAAAAAAAAAATGCAATAAAAATAGACAAAAACAAAAACAAATTTTTCCCTTTAAGTTTGTCAGTGGGTAGTCTGTAGTTGTGGGTGAATTTCATCACAGAACATTCGCACCCGTGACGAATAGCCGCACGTACGTTGAGTCTACCCAACGAATAACATAAAATTGATTTATATTAAATTAAGTGCTTACAAAAAATTATAATAATAACAGGTATAGACATAGGGTATAAAGTCTATATACCCGGTACGCATCGTATCACATCATTGAACACATTTTATGCGAATGAAGACATTGGATTGGACATAAGGCATGCCGCCAGTGAACTAATTAGAAGTAACATTCAAAATACCGTTCTATCATAAATCAGAAAGTAAGTGTCTTCCTGACTACAACTTATTAAAACATAGGCCCTTTTGTACCAGCAATAGGTGGTTTTTGAAATTAACTTTGAAAGTGGTTGTATTATTTTTAGCTCGACATGGCGGAGGAATGTTATTCCAACACCGAGTGGCGGCATATTTAAAAGATCCTCTGAAAGCTGTGCTTCGATGTTGAGGAATCACAAGGGGATTTGTTGCTGAACGATTGCCATATGAGAAGTTATCCTGTCTCCACATTAGTTTGTCGTATAAGTACTTTGGTTTTTTAGCTTTTATAATGCCAAATAATAGGGTAGCCATATGCAATTCCCTACGTGCTGCCATTTTAATCATGTTAGCGTCATTTAAAAAAGGCGTGACATGGTTACGACTGGGAATATCGAAGCAGAACCTGGCGCAGGCATTCTGCACGCGCTGAATCAAACGGGCCGTTCGAGACAGTAAACAAGGGCCGTACACCGTATCACAGTAATTTAATCTTGACAAAACCAAACTATCTACAAGTAACTTCCTTGATTTAATATTGAGATACTTTCTAAAGCGGTATAGCACTTTGAGTCTGTAAAAACAGTTCTTTATAACATTATTTATGTGAGACTCAAAGCGAAGCTCTGGGTCTATTATTAGTCCCAGGTTACGTACAGTTTCAACCCTCTCAATGTTCTCTTTCATAATTTGTATCCGTGGCATAGCCGACAATATACGATTGATTTGCGCACTACTTCCCAGGACTATATATTTGGACTTATTGGGGTTCAGTACAAGTGTGTTGGAGTTTGACCACGACGCTACCTTATCTAGCTCCTCGTTGATTTTGTTGACGGCTGATGCTAGTTCATCATATTTAAACGATATGTATACCTGAATATCATCTGCGTACATATGGTATCTACATTCAGTAAAGCAGTGTGTAATGTCGGCACTATAGATAATATACAATAGTGGGCCAAGTATAGATCCCTGGGGGACACCTCTAGTCACCGATCTGGGAGAGGAAAATACAGATGATCCGTTCTCTTTCTGTATCTCAACATACTGCGAGCGCATACTGAGATAGCTATGAAACCATCTGACAGTGTTTATATCGAACCCATAGTAACGCAACTTCGATAGTAGTAAATTGGTATTAATAGAATCAAAAGCTCGAGAGAAATCAAGCAGTGTCAGAATGGTCCCCTCGCCCTGATCCCGTGCCTCAAGAATATTACCCACTACATCCAATAGGGCGCTAGTAGTACCACGACCCTTCCTAAAACCTGACTGGAAATCCGGGAGAATATTATGGATTTCGAGATATTCTGTAACTTGCGAAAACACGACCCGCTCCAGTATTTTAGAAAGACAGGGAAGAATGCTTATAGGACGCAAATCCTTGAAATTCTGTGGGTTGCTGTTTTTGGGTATTGGCCTAACGATTGCACAACGCCACAGATCCGGAAATGTGTTAGTTCTGATTGAGGTGTTGACAATAGATGTTATAGCTGTCAAAGTTTCGGGAAGCGTCAAACGTATCATATCTTTGGTGATACCATCTCTCCCCTGAGCATTCGTCGAAATATTTTTAATAATATTAAACACAGCGAGTTGGATTGTTATTGTAAAAAGAAAAAACGTTGCTTCGTGCTTTTATTTACGACTAGTTAAGACTAGTAATCAATATTGCTGAGAGTTTAATTATAAGTGTAATAAAAATTTAACAATAGAATACTTGAATCGTAACTACTGTGATTAAAAAAAGAATATCTACTCTAATTCAGTCCATGGAGAATCATGCGCGGTTTCAAGAGAGACTATTGGAACCAACATGTCCATATGATTTTCAGTAAAATCATCTGCTCCTTCAACTTCGTTCTGATCTAGCCACTCTAAGCCGTTGGCGCTAGCGCACATTAACTCATTAGCTCGTCTTGTGACAATCCGTGAGGGTGGAAAATGGAATGGATATCTGGATTAAATGGATCAAATAGTATAATGTTTTTTTGTTTCAATAAAAAAAAATGTGTGATATTTGCCGGGACCCCCCTCTCTCCTACGTAAGATTAGATGAGATTTGACTCTACCTCCTCCCTCCCTTAAACATCTCACGTATTTTATGAACGCCCCCTTATTTTCAGAAACATAATTCGTAATTTATCATTATGTTTCATATTTCTTTACAATTAATTTTAATTGGTATTGTAATTTAAATATTCGTATATCTTCACAAGGTTATTAAACTAAGATGTATTCTGATCGTACATTATTATTAACTTGATATGGCTGTACTGAATATCAATCTTATTTCAACACAAATTGTATATATTTGCATAAACTCAAATACAAAACTGAACATAGAACAATGGAATATTCTCCAAGGTGCTTCATTCTACAGCACATTTAAAATGCAAATTCTAAGGACTAAGAAAATCCTTGTAGTTTTAAGAATACGTCATGTATAATTTAAAAAAGAAAACATGGCATCTCTTGATACGAGATTTGAATAACAACTTTAATACACGAAGAAGAAAAATATGCTGGCATACGAAATCGTAAAATGAAACGGTAATAAATCAATGTTCGGCTAAAGCTTTGATTAGCTCCATTGAAAGACTCCATAAATTTTCCATCTTAACTGACAATCGTAACCGTAAAATTGCATTCTTACATTTAAAACGGATAACAACTTCATTATATCATAAAAAACAGAATTCGTTCAAGACTATTATTTGCAATCCAATCTTTCTTTCTTACAGGCGACGTTTTTATGGTATCTAAAATGTATGGGCCCTTTTACGGATCGTAAGTAAATGCGATGGGTTCTCACAATCATACAAATGGCATCTTGGCATCTATTTTACCATTTTATTGAGGCGATAAAATGAGTTGTAAAACTTGTTTGACTCGACATTATTGAACCACAAAGATTTTTGTTGCGAATAAAATGTGGCAAAATAATGAGATGTTCATGTGGAGATAGTTCTTTAAGTATAGATCAAAATGTGCAGGGAATTGTTTTATTATTTTTATATACTACTAAATGATGTCTGGTTTAACATACCTATGTTAATGTACTTACCCATGACGATGCGATAAGGTGCAAGCTTGAGATGTAGGCGATCGATATCTATCAAATTGAGAAAGCTACTGTTTAGATGAAGTGATTTAGTGATTGACATCAAGAATTTATTACTAGTTTTTTAGAGGCTCAATACACCAAATTCACAGCTGATTGTTGATGTTTTTTTTATTGGACTGACGCACATCCATGATGTTTCTGTATTATGTTTGCATAAAGGCAGTGGAAATCACTTGACATTTAGTGACTCACTTGTTTGTTTGCTGCTACATAATTAACGAAATATGAAAATACATTTTAATTTTTATTAAGATTCCTGTAAAGTACGCGAGTCTAAATTATTTTGAGTAAAATACTGCGATGTTAATGTCATTTCTCCACATTTACTATTATTTTTGCTATGGGTTAGATAAAAACACACAAACATGTAATTTGACCGCTTTTTTTCCTCTTGAAAACTCAATTAATACGCCTAAATGACACAACAATACCGTGGGAACACCACAGTTTCTTAAGTTGCCAAAACTTGTAACTGACAAGTTCATTATTAAGAAGTTGGTTGTAACTTTTTACTTAGATTTGAGTGGTGTGTTTGTATGTTGATCTCGACATTCTTGTTTGGGGAAAATTTTGTGTACACTCGTTCACATAATTCGGTTGTTTTGTATAGCGATGTGTTTTTTACTTAGGTTTTTTCAAGTTCTTAGGTACTGTCTGTTGGTCTGAGAAAGGCTCCAAACTGGGCTTTCATTGATAATTAGCAGGTATTTTCTAAAAATAATCACAACCAAAAGAGATTTTTGAAAATAATTTTACCTGATGGAGCAGTGAGAAATACGTGGAATCCTACTAATATTATAAAGGCGAAAGTTTGTAAGAATGTATGGATGTTTGGATGTTTAGATGTTTGGATGTTTGGATGTTTGGATGTAAGGATGTTTGTTCCTCTTTCACGCAAAAACTACTGAACGGATTTCGATGAAATTTGGCACACGGGTAGATCATGTCCTGGATTAACACATAGGCTACTTTTTATCCCGGGAAAATATAAAGCGGGACTTTTATCCCGGAAAAACTTTTTAAAGCGGGCGGAGCCGCGGGCAAAAGCTAGTATAAAATAAAACTAAGTAATTAATAACCTCAGCTAGTAATTAATAAATAAGTAACCTACAAGATGGACAGATGACTTGATAAAGGTCGCAGGAACACGCTGTCTGCAGGCCACTTTTGAGAGATCCGTCTGGAAACCATTAGAGAAAGCCTACGTTTAGCAGTGGTCATCAAGTGGCGGATGATGATGATGAAGAAATTAATAATTCTAGACCAAAAAGCGATCGGATTCATTTATTCTAGTGCTTGGACCATTTGGAATATAAAGATGTAAAGCAATGTAAGTATGTAAGTGAATATAAAGCCTAGTAATTATCGGTTTATTTCAGTTAAGCAGTTAATTTATTATTTCACAACCACAATACAAATCTACGTGCCCAAATAAACAACTGACCTAAATATTTAAGTAGCGCAATAATTACGTGTATTCAAAATCCAGGCCGAACGCAACTTTGAGTAACCCATTATTTATTTAAAAGACCCTTTTTACCGTTAAATTGACAAACTTTACCAATTTCGATTTAAAACCAATGTTTGTAACGAAAATGTTTCATAACAAAATATTGGTGTAATGAGTAGGCATTGTGTTCGAACAATGCAATGGTTTGAGCTAATAAATAAATTTTGACAGTTTACGCTGCCCAGTGGAAGACTGATAGAATACTAAAACTGTCTTTTGAAGATGTTTATATTTTCAAATGTACCAATTTCTATGCAGATGGATACCATACCAGCTCTGCATTATATATTGCCCACTGCTGAACACAAGCCTCCTCTAGTACTGAAAGAGTTTAGGCCTTAGTCCACCACGCTGGCCTAGTGCGGATTGGCACACTTCACTTCGAAATTCTTGTACAGAACTTCTTAGGTATGCAGGTTTCCTCACGATATTTCCCTTCACCGTTAAAGCAAACGATAATTGATAAACAATACACACGTAACTTTGAAAAGTCAGAGGTGTGCCTTGGGTTTTTAACCTCCGGACATTGTCTCGGCAGACCGTTCCATTCCCAACTAGGCTATCGTCCACTTCTTAGTAAATGTCATTTGAAAGTTCACCCATACATAAGCCATAGCTTAAATTTTAATATTATTGTAAAGTCTCAGATCATAGATTTAAAAATAGTTTAGCTAAAGTGTTACGGTACTAAAACACGTAAAAAATAAAAACGTCTCTAGTAATTTAAAATGTGAAAAATACCTGAAGTACAAAAGCTCAGAAAAATGAATTTTCATCACCATAATAAAAAAAAATCAAACATAAATACTGAACCACTACAATTGAATAACAATGAATTTGGTGTATACTCCATTACGTCCTTTGTGAGTCGCGCCACGTTCTGACCAAAGTTACTTCCAAACTACCTTGGTTAGGTGAGAGCATTTTCTAATTCGGCTAATGAAGTAGTCCCTACATTAATATTCCTAGTTTTCGCTCTTTCGTTATCACGAGCAGGCAGTCGCTAATTGATCCGTCCATCAAAACTGATTGATCCTTGTTGAGCATTAAATTCAGACTTCGTAACATTAACGCGATTTTTCGCCGTTGTTTGATTTGTAATGAAGAATATTCTTATGAAAATTAGGCTAGGTTTTCGCTTTTACAATCATTTGAGATGTCCTTTATTTGAAAATGAAGCTGTGCATTGTTTATAAGATGCTGATATAAGATAAGATTAATAGTGTTACTTTTTACTTACTTCTTACCTAGTGCACTTTTAATAGTTTTGTTATAAAGTTGTTGCCTTACAACTTAACTACTTACGTCTTCAAAATTCAAAATTCAAATCATTTATTCAGTAATTAGGCCCCTAAGAGCACTTTTACACGTCATTTTTCACAATGTTGTTTTACTAAAAGTGCTACCAGTGCTTCGGAAAAGCCCACTGACCTGAGAAGAAGCACCAAGAAACTCAGCGTAGGTCATTTATCTTTTTTTTTTTATAAATGTAAAGAGTCACGCAGATGTAAACATAAAATGTTTAATGAAAATTTCGCGCATCATTATTTGAGCAAAGAATAAGAAAGTTTTAAAGTTATATGTAAAATACATGAATATTCAAACCACACCGAAGAGTTTGCTGTTGAAAATAATAAACTTAATATTCAAAACATTACTAACTTCATTGACTGAAATAAAAAATAGATATAACCCTTCGGTTTTACCATGCAATAAAAATTAACTTTTAAGTCTCATTTAATAATTTATGAAATATATTAATAAAGTAATTTTTATTATCACGAAAATAATCTTAAAGGTTAATTCGGTTACATTAGCTTTTAAATCTTTGAATATTAAAGTTCGTCGGAAGAGAGTCATGAAGTGTGCAATACAGCCCCTTTGTATTGCTTTCTGTTTCAAATATGTATATCGAGGGTTATTAGTGAATAGATAGTAGAATTCAACGGTCTCCGCGATGACCTTCTTCGGCGCATTAGGGACGGCTGCGGGTTTCCCCAGACTAATAGTGTCTAAGTTGTCGTCCGCAGCCGCCCCTGCGCGGAGCCGCCTAATACAGCCTGTCTCCTGTATGGGGGGCTCCGTAGCCCCCGCGCACCGAAGGACGCCCTCGGCGTCAACGGCAGCGTGAGGCCTACCTGCCACACTGCCGTCCATCACGGGGGTCGCAGCAATGTGATAAAAAAACACGCACAAAACTAAAGACGGACAGCCACCTGCCGCTCGCCCGCGACCGCCGGTGGCTCCTATTAGTCGCCTTTTACGACAGTCAGGGGATACCGTGGTGGAATTCTCCAAACGCCCCCAATCCACAGGGCGGAAAATTCAACGGTCTGCCGAGACGAATGTTCGCATGACCAAAATGTAGGACACACCTCCGACGTTTCGAAGTTACGTGTGTATTGTTTATTTATCGTTTGCTTTAACGGTGAAGGAAAACGTCATAAATACATCTACATACCTAAGAATTCTAGCGTGGTGGTTTAAGGCCTAAATCCTTTGAGTAGTAGAGAAGGCCCGTGCACCGCAGTAGGACAGATAAGTTCAAAAGACTTAGAAAAATTTCACCAATACCAAATATGTGGCAAAAGTTAGCTCAAGTCAATGAGCGTTCCAACTATCGATACGGTGTCGATGTTGTTTGACGGGATGCTTATCATCAGATACCTCCACACCAGGGCAGTAGGTAACATGCCTTTCTATGATCGTTTACGGTCTTAGAGCATTTAGCAATACTCTAAGTTTACGTAAACAATAAACAAAAACATTTTATGGGAATGACATATCCAAATGACAGACTTAGTTGGGTATAAGGTTTTTGCTCAGGCCTCATGAGTACATTTTTAACCGACTTCCAAAAAAGGAGGAGGTTGTAAATTCGTGTGTTTGTACGTTTTTTTATATATGTACACAGATTTTTAATTTTCTATTAGATTTAAAGTTTGTAGAAACGCACCTTGTCTTCAATCCCTGATGGTGAACGTTTCGCTCACGCTATTCCATTCGATATAAAATAACGTTGTTATCAGAAGCATTTTCGGTATATTTTTGCTTCCATTTTACGCCGAATCAGTTTTAAATAAATTACCTGGCTTTTGCATATTCCGTGAACATGCTGCTTTTTCAACGTAGTTTTTGGTAAAACGGAACGTTAATATTCAATATGTGTAGTGAGCGATGAGAGAAAATGGGTTGATATTTTTTTTTTAAATAAATCGAAGGTCGAAGATGCGAAAATGTTCTTAGAAATACTGTCTGTTATTACACACACACTCACGCCTTTTGTTCCCAAAGGGGTATGCAGAGGCGCAACAGCGTCACATGATGTGATGGGGGCGAGCCTATGATCATTATATCGGGCAAAAATTTCTGACTCCGGGCTGATAATGAATAATCACTTTGATGGACCCGGGTATAGAACCCGAGACCTCAGCATTGCAGTCGTACCGTAATAGAACTACGCCACTGAGGCAGCCCAGTCTATTGTTACTACTGCATTTTTTATATTATTTAATGTTTCTTAAAGCCTCCATTTATATTACTTAAAGTTCAAGATCAAGGTGGAAGAGGCAGTAAGTAACCTGTTGGTAAGTTGCCACTTACCACCATCGCAAATAAACTCTAAGATAGTCCGAGAAATTCTGAATTATTATATCATTAGGTGCTGCTCGCGGCTTCACACGCGTGTAAAGAGTACTGGTGGTGGTGGTGGACTCTCATATGTAAGAGTCCGTCTGGGTGGGTACCACCACAATGTCTGTTTCTACTGCCAAGCAGCAGTGTGCATGCACTGTTGTGTGTGTTGCACAGGACATAATGAGACTTAACACCTTATGTCTCAGGATGACAAGCGCAGTGGAATGCCACACAGTACCTACTTTGTAACTCAAGGTTCTGGATGGTATTTCTACTGTTTATGGGTGGTCGTATCGCTTACCATCAGGCTTGCTCGTCTCGTCCTTCGATACCATAAAAAAGTGTGATGCTTTTACCCCTACAATAGTCCCTAAAACACAGTACGACGCCAGCGCCATCTACATAAAGAATCACATAAAAAATATCAATTATTTCCCATGGGAGCGAATTGCAGGCATGAATTACTATTTAATGGTTTAACAAAATGCCTATGTGTTAAACCGGGACATGATCTAGCCGTGCGCCAAATTTCATACAAATCCGTTAAGTTGTTTCTGCGTTTACATAGATAAATACATCTTCACCAAGCATTTATAATATTAGTAAGATAATATTATCACAATAAAACAACTGACAGACTTCAAATTACTAACCTCTTATACATTCAGTTATCCGTAGCTGTTAGTTACTGTGGTTGGTCCTGACGGCCAATGCGATATAATACGATATTCCGTCCCTGCGGCCTGTAATAGCTCATATGTGCATCTAATTGCAAGATGCCACCATAATCTGACGCTTGACGTTTACCAGAATTGACAATTATATGTAATAGACTGGAATATTCATAATCATCAGAATATCTACTGCTCAACACAGGTCTCTAGAGAATTCCAGACGGACCTTTTGGAAGCCGTTTGGATCCAGCAACTTCTTGTGATCTTTATCGAATATGATAAATAACGAAACTTATTTAATATAATCATCTGGGTTTTTGTAATCAGTATCAGCACGGAGTCTGGAATTTGTGCCTGATATGGCGATAGGCTCGCCTCCTATCACATCATGGATCGGAGTACCTACAGCGAAAAGTGGGTGCACTGGTTGCGCCTCTGCCTAGCCTTTCGGTGATTAAGGACGTGTGAATTTGTGTGTATGTGTTTTTCAAAATCATAAAGGGAAGAGAGAAATTCTAGAATATCTCGCTGTTGAATTTATGCACGCTTCAAATATACAACTTGCGTGTGAATTTCGGTAGGTACGTTTTGGTTAAGGTGCTTTACATGCATGCTGATTTTATTGTGACTATTTTAGTGGATAGTGGTTTATAGAATAGATACAAATCAAGATTATTTAATGTAATGCTTATAGTATAAAAATAGTACAAGAAAACAAACTTGTTTTAAAAGAACTTGATTTTAAGATGAGTGGTGACAAAAGCTACTCATAAAGACATACATATTACTATATTGAATCTAATAGATACAAGCGATAACATTGATTTTAATCAATCGTTTGATAATCTCTATTGTAACCAATAAATAAAATAGTATGAACATACTTGATAAAATTTTGCCAATAACATAAGGACGAGCGCATAACATGAAAACGCCCTAAGAAAGTCCATTTATACCCAGTCGTAACCACATACATCACCGTGACGAAAGAAATAAAAGTAACGCGAGAACGTATCGGGAAAGTATCGGGTACTGGTATTTGATTTTTATCGTTTTGATGAATCTATAAAAATCGGTCGGGTTTCAGTGGAGGTATTTTATCACGCAGGCAAGTATTTTATTAGAAAAGGGTAAAAGTGTAGGACGAATGTCTGTACAGAATATTTAAATTTAGAACTAAAAAGAAGTAAAAAATATAACTGACAAGGTTTTATAAAGACATTTCAGAAGCAATTCGAAATTTAATCAATAAAACGTACATACATACATACAAACTCACAGGGTAGGCAGAGGCACAACTAGTGCACCCATTTTTCGCCATACATATTCCGTCCCATGATACGATAGGGGGCGAACCTATGCCCTATCGCCATATCGGACACAAATTCCAGACTCTGGGCTGATACAGAGTAGAAAAACCCAATATCACTTTGCCCGACCAGGGGCTCGAACCTGAGAGCTTGACATTGCATCCGTAACGTAATAAAAGTACGCCACCAAAGCAGTAAATAAAACGTAGTATAAAATATCAATGACAGGTATTTTAAAAAGTTAGTAGTATAGATTCATAATTTATGAGAAAACATTAAATAACTTTGCTTCAAAATTCCATTCCTTAATAAGAGATTCAATTAATGTATACGTACTATTCATGGCTCCAATGACTAATCAAAGTAAGTCCGGAGTTTCTTTTTGCCTTTCTTCTTCGAGTAGTCATCGCTTAGGTAGCTAGTGAAAGGCTGGTAGGTTAGCTAGGTTAGGGTCTATATTGTCTTCACCGGTGAGGATTGCAACACGTTTATCCCATTAATTTTAATATATTTTATTTATATCTTTCCCGCCAACCCGAGCTTGGCTTCGTGACATTTATTTTTCATTGATAAAGAAGGCATTAAACGATTTACTATAGAAGTAACGTCACATGAAAATATACGTAAAAAGTGATAAATATTGTGCAAAGCATTTGAGGGTTAATGCGATTTTTCATAAATAACAAAATATAATTTTATTCGATCACAAAAAACACCCACTAAACAACATAAATCATCTCGTTCACTTAGACCATTACGAATGTCTTCTGTTTATTCTCTTTACCAAAGTCTAGTTTGAGTCAACGTATCCATTAGTAGAATTTTATTGGATGCGTATTTTTTCTGCTTTGTAAATCTACTCGAAGATCCGTCTCGAGGTAGCTATTAACTCGCTTCAGTACTGAAAGTTTATGTGCTTGGATCACGTAATTCATTGAGGGCAGATTAATTTGTTGATAAGGTGCTTTTTCCCCTGGCCCTTTCATGTTACTTATATTATCAGCTACAGTAATTAGAGATCTCAAAGTCACTTAGGCTTGTGCACATAATATATTTATTGAGTATGTTATCACTCTAATGATTTTTCTATTCTGTCTAGGAGATATAATATTGTGGGCAACTAAATGGGAATAGTCTCACCAAAATAAGGGAACGTGTGATGTACATTTCCTCATTTAAGTTTCCGTAGACCTATTTATTTAGTAACCGTGGAAAAAAACTGTCATGGTTGTGGTCTGAATAAGGACGTTAAATTAGTTAATACTTTGTAACCACGGACTCTTCTTCTTTTCTTCGTGTTTGTAACTGTGCCTTACAAATATAAAAGATACCATTTGAACTATTAAACGTAATATAGGTATACATTGTCATCTTTCATGTTTAATGCAGCTTTATTATCTTACAAACTAAGGTATATATCAGTATTTATGGATATTTAATATGATATACAACGCTCAGCTGTTCGTCTCAAGATAATGAACTGTCAGAAGATTTACCTCAAGATAAGCGTTGTTTTAATGGGAGCTCTAAAAAATGCGCTGAATTCCTGTATCGACAGTTAATCGAGTATAAGTAGCAATTGACCTGAAAATAAAATGTAGGCAGAACCGCTCGAGGTCGGTAGCGTTATAAAAAATAAATGAGTTGTTCAACTGCCTACATTGTGGCAGAGAGCTTATTTAATCTTCACGTAAGTAGGTAAATGTGTCAATTTTACGAGGCTTTTTTAAAATTTCTTTATCACTTCAATATTGGTTCGTGGCCTCCTGCTGTTTTATTACGTTTTTATGTTATTGGTTGAACTTCTAGGCTTGGTAGTGGCTAGGTAGGTGCTGGTTACATATGTTACATTGAGTTTACAATGAGTAAGTTTGTCATCGTCATATATTATTACAGCTGAATTGAGTAACATCAGATATTTTGTTGAATTCCAATAACATTTTGCTTAGAATGCTCACCAAAGCTATCATGAGTTCTAGAGTAAATTCCAATAAGTTCAATATTAAACTAGATAAACTGTTTTCTCATAATATGTATTGTTCATGTAGGACTTAATAAAGTAATGTTCCACTTAATTTAATATTAGGTTTCATAAGCTCACAAATTGTATGCTAGCAACATAATAACTAGGCTGTGATGTACTCACCATTTCTAATAACTACACGTTGCCAATCAATAGCGACACAGGCAATAACAATGCCGGAACGGGATTAGTTATTGCTTTCGACATCCCAGAACATAATATATCTATCCTCCATGTTCGATATCATAGAATACTTAATTGACTTGATAAATGTTAGATGGTTTACTGGTGGTAGTACTCTCATATGTAAGAGTCCGTCTGGGTGTGTACCACCGCAATGTCTATTTCTACCGCCTAGCAGCTGTGTATTGCACTATTGTGTTTCGGTTAGAAGGACATTGTACCCAGTGCAACTACAGGACATAATGAGACTTAACATCTTATGTCTCAGGATGACTAGCGCAGTGGAATGCGCCATACAGTACTTTGTAACTAGAGGTGTTGGATGGTGTTTCTACTGTTTATAGTTGGTCGTATAGCTAACCATCAGACGAACGGCATGCTCGTCTCGTCATTCGATGCCATAAAAAAAGATGGTCCTAATATTTTTTTATGGTTACGCGAATGTTGGAATGAAATGAAAAATCGCTATAAAATTTGAAAACTTTGATTTTATTTTTTGAGTATCGGCTCACGAATGAAATAAATGTTAAAGCTGTAGTCCGTTTTCTTTATGAATGGACTTCTTTGGTACAGCTGTTTCGTGGAAATGTAGTGAATTAAAATTAAAAAGTAGACTGGCGCATACTTCCTGCGGACAGTGATTGTCGGAGAAAGAAAGAAACTCTCTACTACTACTTATAACAATATTTGCTACGCATTCACTACGCGTTTTGTATCATAATTGTGTAAACGCCAACAAATAACTGACTGCCTCAGTGGCGTAATTGTACTGCGGTACGACTGCAATACTCTTAGGTTCGATTCTCGGGTCGGGCAAACTGATATTGGGTTTTTCTACTATAAGCTCGGGAGTTTGATAACGTGCCTGGAAAATGGCTATAGCTCCCCCTCCCACTCTCCCACTTTACATGGAACCCAGAATATCGGGTGAAATGTGGGTGTGATAGATCTCTGCCTACCCCTGAAAAGGAAAAAAGGCGTGATGCTATTTATGTATGAACGTCGTCTAATGTAAAAAGCTAACACTATAGATTTTTTATTTTAACTTCTCTGATGTGAAGAGAAAACTATCGATTTATAAATTTGAAATAAGGAATATATTTTAGAAGTGTAATGTAACTTGGATCTAAAAGGAGGGCGCACTTGTGAATGATAGCTACAATGATAAGGAATAGGAGGGATGAGAAAAACTGGGTCTAGCTGATGGATCAATTCAGATTTGCGAATCTTATTTTATCAAATAAATCACGCTTGAAGCACCAGTTGAAATTAATTCATGTTTCTGGTTACTTTACATTAGTCATATTCTTAATATAAAATTTGTGAAGGTATTTATATCTCGTGACATAATCGTGGTGTACTAAGGTTAGGCCTTAGTAGTAGAGGAGGCCCGTGCTCAACAATGGGCAGTATATAATACAAGGTTGATTGCATTGCATTACAAACATATCCCAGACTAGCTTTTGCCCGCGGCTCCGCCCGCTTTAAAAAGTTTTTCCGGGATAAAAGTCCCGCCTTATATTTTCCCGGGATAAAAAGTAGCCTATGTGTTAATCCAGGACATGATCTACCCGTGTTCCAAATTTCATCGAAATCCGTTCAGTAGTTTTTGCGTGAAAGAGGAACAAACATCCATACATCCAAACATCCATACATTCTTACAAACTTTCGCCTTTATAATATTAGTAGGATTAACTTATAGGCTACTTTTTATTCTGGACTGTGAACGTTCAAGCGGGCGAAACTGAGAGAAAAGTCTAGTGCAAGATAATAAACACTAAGAGGTTTAGATGTAAATTATTCCTTGCTAAAGAATGTCGGTTTTTACATTGTATGGGCACTGAAAATTTCAGCTTTAGCATCAAATGGAATTAGTAGGATCAGTTTCATCTCACCCAACAAAGGTGTTATTATTTCTTATAATAAATTACCAAGTCATTAATTATTTTAGCTTTCACCACGATTATCGCTAGGAAAGGTGGAAGTATAGTAAAATACTTTAGCCTATAAAGTAGCCTATAGCACTCAGGAGTAATGTAGCTACCTATTAGTGAAAGAATTTTCAAAGTCGTTCCAGTAGTTTTTGAGTTTATACATTAGGTACAAACAATCAAATCTTTCCTATTTATAATATTAGTATAGATAGATAAATACTACTAGCTAAGCGGTAGACGACATAAATTTCTAACATGAACTGTTGAAACAGTTTCGTACACAGTTTACGTACAGGTCATGCAAGATTGAAACCCTGCCTGCAGCTGACTTATAACCCGAACGGCTGCTGAGTAATTTTGCCGTAAATATGATCTATGACGAGGTAACCTTGCCAAGCAGAAACAATCTAATCATAGTACAAATTAATGTGATTAGAGTGTCGCATTTTATTGTGCGAATGTTGCTGATATACATGTTTTTAATATTTCGCTTGCTTGAATTTTTTTCAAGTGGCGAGAAGTTACAGGTGTGACTTGTGACAAAAAGATGCCGGCTAAACTTAAAGGGCTCATTTATAAGACCATCATAAGGCCTGTCCTCATGTACGGTAGTGAGACTTGGGCCATCACACAAGGGCATGTCCATGCCATCAGTGTTGCCGAGATGAAGATGGATGTGTGGCATAACAAAGATGGATAAGATCCGAAACGAGTATGTGCGCGGAAGTCTCGGAATACGAAATATCGCGGACAAGCTGCAAGAAAACAGGCTGAGGTGGTATGGACATGTCAAAAGAAGACCACCTGACTACGTTGGCAACCAAGTACTGCAACTATCCATTCCCGGAAAAAGACCAAGAGGGAGACCAAAAACTACTTGGACAAATGTGTTGCATCGCGACATGGTAGCATGCAATGTTTCCGATGACGACGTCATTGATAGACCGAAGTGGAAGAGAAAAGTAAAGAAGGCTGACCCCACCATCATGTGGGATGAATAGTCGGGAAGAGAGAGAGAGAGATTTTATTGTGCGAATGTTGCTGATATACATGTTTTTAATATTTCGCTTGCTTGAAATTTTTTTACTGCAATGAAATTATTACAGCTCGATCGTTTCCAATATAAAGAGTAGCATATGCGTAAACTATGTAGAGTGGACGCGCCATTAGCGTATTATTGCGAACAAAAAATTCTTTCCCCTTCAGTTTCACACAAAAAGTATGTACAATAAGTATGCATAGTCAAACTATATTATGTCGACATGAACGTTCACATACATAAATCTTATAGTTTTACATTAATATCATATTATAACCGTTGCATGATCATATGATCCTATACATTATACCTTTAACACAGAGAAAGTTTATAAAAGCTGTGTCCTTTACATACTGTCTAAGAACATATGTCACTTTCCGGATCATAAATCTACATTATAAAGAGGCAAAGTTTGTTCGTAGATAGAAATCTCTTAACTACTTGACCGATTTCGATGAAAGGATGTGTCCAAAAACGGGCGTAAAATTCCAACCAAGCTAGTTTATTTTTGGATAGAACTCCTAAACACTAGCCTTTTACATTAAATCGTTTAATTTTAAAGACCTCCGTTGTTGAGATTTATGTAATTTTTTTTGCTCAAAACGACACTTAATGTAAACGTTTTTTTAAAGTTAGTTATAAACGGAGGGGTCTAAAAACATTTTATTAATGGATTCAAGATCCATATTTTCCCCCCTTTGATATCCCAAAAGTTTGAGCCTGATTTGATTTTAATGGTCAGTACTCATACAAAAAGTGGACGTCTTTTTGACTTGGGGATAGTTTGAGATCCTGGGAAGGACATTTTTTATCCCGGGAAAATATAAAGCGGAGCTTTTATCTCGGAAATTATCTCCAAAATAAAAACGAATCCGATCTGTTGCTCCATTCGTGAAAGGACAAACCAACACAATTTTTTGCAGTTATAATATCAGTTTAAACCAAGACTGTTTAATAGATTAAGGATTTCATTCATCCACTTGACATGAGTTAGGCAATAATCTAAAGAGGATTGCGAGTGTATTAACCAATAGTATTAACCTAATAAACCCAAGATCTAAGCGGCTTAGAAATGTCAAATTCCCTTAGAAAAAGATTTGTGTAGTCAAATATTGTTACATTATTGAGATAAAATGTAAATTAAGAATTTATTGTTTCCCGTTACATGATTTTCTTACTTAAAAAATATTAAGCCTCATAAATACATTTTATAACATTAACGCGTGAGCATCAGTAAGACATTTTTATGTGTTATTCCATCAAGACATTCATATTAGTGCGGTGTAAAAACAGCATCTCAGTGTTAAGTAGGTACTACAAAAATAACAAAATAATTTTTTTTGGTGCAAATCCTAGGATTTTGTGGCATTTAGGTTTACCATAAATGTTATTACACCACAGGCGCAATGGGCCTTTATTTTCATAAATTAATAGTGAGCAAAAAATTATATAAATATATTTAAAAAAAAACGTATTTTCACTGATGGCTTAAAATGCTCTTAAACAGCCTGTTTGCGTACAAACTCCTTACGTTTTTGAAAATTCATTCCAGTGAATCCCTTATGCTCAACTATAAAAGTATAAAATCCTTGTTCAAGGCTTATTTAATTTCGTAAAGGTCTCTGGTGTCGAGATATTTCGTGAAATCCACCCACATACGTGTAACCTACAAGATACAAGATTAGCAGACGTGATTGCGCTACACAAAAATAACAAAAACTAACCCGTTCCAAAATCTCATCTATATTCCTTGAAGGTGCTTGTTTTAGTATGTGGAGTATTAAGTAGAAATTTTGCGGTTTATTTTCATGGCTGTATGTTATTAATTTTAAGTTAAACAATAAGGTTTTAATAAATGTTAATAAGACAACTTTAGAATTTTTTGGAAAAAATAATTTTATTGATCTTGAAATTATTGAATACTAGCTTTTGCCCACGGCTTCGCCCGTGTTAATAAGTTTTTCCGGGCTAAAAGTACATAAAAACCTTCCCGTTGAATCACTCTATGACTATGACGTTGATACAACTCTTAACAAATAATGCATTAATTTCGACCAAATTTGATTACCATAAAAACGGTTCTAGTGAGTTAATCTTAAAAGATAGACATATACTGTTGCGGACATTTTTTTAGATCATTTTAAGAGGAATAATTCTTTCATACATATATTTTTGGTATCTTGAACCGTTTTCGCAGCGCATGCAATGGAAGCCCTCAAGGATGAATAATTTTCCCCGTTTTTTTTCAAATTTTCCATTATTTCTTCGCTCCTAATAGTTGCATCGTGATGTTATATAGCCTAAAGCCTTCCTCGATAAATGGTCTATTCAACACAAAAATAATTTTTCAAATCGAACCAGTAGTTCCTGAGATTAGCGCGTTCAAACAAACAAACAAACAAACTCTTCAGCTTTATAATATTAGTATAGATAATATAATAGGAAAAGACAAATAACGATTTTTTTAGTAAGTAATACACAATGCCCTCTATTCTTTAAATATATTAGAAAATACAGTAAAATCAACATAACACGTATCATAACCGACTTGATAATGGTCCGGAACACGCTGGATGCAGGTCGCTTTTGAGAAGTCCGTCTGGAAATCATTAAGGAGGCCTATCTACAGCAGCAGACTTCACCTGGTTCATCATCATCATCATCAGCCACGTGACATCCATTGCTGAACATAGGCCTCCCCCAAAGATCCCAGGTGGACCTGTCAAAAGGGACCTGCATCCAGCGCCTGGTTGATGATGATGAATTTCCCCTTCATGGCTTGAATTAACTGTCACAAGTCACATTACTACGTTGCATTTAGTTTAAAATCAAGACAGACCCAGCGTACTGCACATAAATATTGCAATAAGTAATTGGCACTAGACTCCTGCAATCAGAACGCAACTGGTGTTCGGGGCGAGTTAATTAACTGCTTACTTAACTGAAGTTCGCTTTGATGGAACATTTGCAATTGTAAATAATCTCAGTGTAATCTAATCACGTATTTGTTACTTTTACGTAGTTCTTCTTGATGGGTACTATTGTTGCCTCTGTAAGGAATATGTTTATCTTAATTTTATAGTGGTTTGTCGTAATAAAATTAATTATTTTTATCCCCGAATATTAATCAGATAAAATGGTAGTGGGCAGGGCACATAGTTCGCAGATGGGGTAAGTAAGTTTTCGAGTGGAAACCACGTGCCAGCAAGCACAGCGTTGGATGTCACCTACAAGGTGGACAAAGGTCGCAGAAACATTCTGGATGCAGGTCGCTTTTGACAGGTCCGTCTGGAAATCTTTAGGGGAGGCCTATGTTTAGCAGTGGAATTCACGTGGCTGATGATTGGTTATATTGTGAATAGATATATTCTTAGCGAGAACGTGTAGTGGATTTCGGGAAATATCGACGAGAAAATATAATTATGTACTTCTTCCAATTAAGATAAGAGAAGAAAGTACCCGTCTTTGTATAATGAACAGCCATTGTTTTATTTGTTTATACAAATTCCTTATTGCACGCTGTGATGCGAATTGTAATAATTTTGTATTGTCCTTCGATACTTAAAGCTTTTGTTTTATCCCTATTCAATTTGTCTTCTAACATTACGCTGATATCAATCATGAATTCAAATTTATGAAACAATAAAGTCTAGCAAATTAAATTTGTCAATTTCCTCCAAAAGGTAATACTGAAAAGCGGAACGAAAGATTCATTACCCAAATCATAAATTCAAGTCGTATTTTTCTGTACGACGAACTACATCAGGGTAATAATAGACCATTAGGAGCGGCGTCGCATTTTACAAGGGATTCCGAAGGCTTTCCCCCGTAATCGAGTTGCTTACAAATTGCCCATAAACGTTGGTTTTTAATTCCTTATTTGCTTTTGAAGCTGAAATGTTTTACGATACTTGTTAAAGGTGCTTCCATAACAGCAAGCGTTTACTTCGTACAATGTAATAGCTGATTGAGATATTCATGTTTTTATGATGCCGTTTTACCAAGCATACACAATTAGTTTTTGTTGGTTTGAAAGTTTTCATCTATGTTTGCAGAAGTGGGTTCCCTTCAATTAGGTGAAAATTATTTTTGGAAAGTTTTATGTCTGGATCGTGACGGGTAAAGGTAAGACGCGCCTTATATTACATGGTTCCTAACATCGGTGGTAATATGATACAAACATCTACAACCCGTGAAAAGAAAGAAAGAAAAAGAAAAGAAAAGAGTTGTATTATTGGCACAAACTACAGTTATAAAAACGAAGTGTTTTTTTACAAACAATGAATGTGCCAACAATGGGCTACTTATTCAGCTTAATGCTGCTGCAATAATGCTGCAGCGCTGGTTTTCGATGAGAAGCCCAAGTGTCGCACGGACGTCTAGTCGGTAAATAAACTTTGTACATACTTTGTTTGTTAGTAGACAAACGGTATAGACTATGTATTAATCGTACGTAGTTTTTTGATAATCCTACAAAATGTATCCTTTGACAGCACTGTTTCACAGCGAAAGCCGAACATGACAAACACAAAATATAATTTGAAATACGATTTACACTGAAACCGCGACTTTACTGTCCATGTAAACATTGGATTATGTCCAAATCGACGATGCCAGAATTAAATGGAAACAGGGAATGTCATTGTTTACATCCATCGGTTTAACAAACCGATTACGACAGTGACGCGAATAGAATTTACGGGAAAATTCGTGCCCGAAACGATTATTTATTTTGTCGTAATTTTATAGTAAAACTTTACCGTCCTAGAAAGCCAAGCGGTGTTGATCGTTTTTGTAATTTGGTAAATATTACTTCTTGCTAATATTAAAAATGTGGAAGTTTGTGAAAATGTTTGGATGTTTGTATATTTGTTAGAAGTAAACGCTGAAACAACGGATTTGGAGGAAATTTGTCGCACGAGTATATCATATTCCGGATTAACATAGGCTACTTTTTATCCCGGTAATTTATAAATCTCATTATGTTAGTAGGTGGCGCTTGTATCGTAGTGAGTTTTTTGTAGCGAGGAAGGCTTTTCACGCGGACAAAGTCGCGAGCAACATCTAGTCATCGATACTTAAATAATAGCTTTACTAGTAGTTGTATAGTCTGTAATAGTTATATAGGACGGTATTAAGAAATGAATCTCAAGTTTGAGTTACATCTCAAGTAGACATAATGTATTGAACTCTTCATACATTATGTCTACTTGAGATGTAACTCAAACTTGAGATTGATTTATTAATACCGCCCTTAGAGTTCTCTTTTGATGTTGAGTGACATTTACTGCCAGAAAAGGCACGACAAAACATTGTGTAACTATAACACATGTATACAGCGATTATTACTAAAGCCCTAAATGTGAAAATAACTATAGCTGTCTGTCTACTATGCTTTCATGGCTAAATTACTAAGCGACGACAGCCTAGTTGGGAGTGGGACGGACTGCAGAGACGAATGTCCGCAGGTTCAAAACCCAAGGGCAGGTTCAAGACCTCTGACTTTTCTAAAAAAAATATGAGTGTATTCCTTGTGAATTGTCGCTCGCTTTAACGGCGAAAGTATCGTGAGGAAATCTGCATATCTGAGAAGTTCTCTGAATTTCGAAGGTATGTGAAGTGTGCCAACCCGCACTAGGCCAGCGTGGTAGACTAAGGTCTAAACCCTCTCAGTTGTAGAAGAGGCCCGTGCTCAGCAGTGGGCAGTATATAATACAAGGGCTGGTATGGTATGGCTGAACTACTGTGATTCAGTAGTTCAGCCTACCATAACAGCCCTCGATGAAATTTGGTATGGAAATAGTTTGAGAGTTTTGAGACCCTGGAGACTTTTTAACCTGGTAAAATATATAGCGGGGTTTCGTCATGGAAAAACTTTTTCACGTGGGTAGAGCTTCGAGAGAAAGCTAGTTTTCTTATAACAGTTGAAGAACATTGCCAACATTTAAGGTAAAAGTTGTTTTCATTCCAAAAAAGATACGTCAAAGTTCTGAATTATGAAGCACCAAGATAAATAAACATAATTATTAATGTATCCCTCAAAAGGTATTATAATGAAAATCAATAACTTGAACTGTCAATTGTTGCATCTAAATGTAATAATTGACAATTCTACTACACTTTTCGTATAATATTTTGCAATAAAAGCGTTTCGGAAAATCAAAAAATGTTATTAATCGCTATTGCTTTTTGGAGCGTAGCACAATATCTCTCAGTGAAATGATATTGTAATTTTGTGAAGCCGCAATTTTGCTGACATTTTGAAGTTGAGGGTAGTTATTATTTTTTTGCAAGCTAATGACTATCTTGCCGTATCGAAGTATTCAGAATTTTTCTTCTTACCTTTTTTAGTTCTTTAGTTTTATTATAAACTAGCTTTTGCCCGCGGCTCCGCCCGCTTTAAAAAGTTTTTCCGGGATAAAAGTCCCGCTTTATATTTTCCCGGGATAAAAAGTAGCCTATGTGTTAATCCCGGACATGATCTACCCGTGTGCCAAATTTCATCGAAATCCGTTCAGTAGTTTTTGCGTGAAAGAGGAACAAACATCCTTACATCCAAACATCCAAACATCTAAACATCCAAACATCCATACATTCTTACAAACTTTCGCCTTTATAATATTAGTAGGATATAATAAGAGTGCGATTCTTCTATTTTAAACAAGGTACCTTATGTTTATTGGCATACATTTTATAAATATTTTGACTTTAAAATCCACATTTAGGTTCTGGAGTGACGGAATTGTACATGACAATCGCGTTTCGATTTAAAAAATAGGTCGCTCTTGAATTGGTTTTCTTAAATAGAACTAAAGTAACGGTTATGTGAAAAAATTTTAAATAGCTTTAGATTTTTAAGCTATTACATAGCTTCTATCGCGGGCCTTGAGCGTGGAGACCGAACCCAGAAATTCCGTAACAAAAAACCTGTCATCCCTCACTCCGACCGGCACAGCGGTGATATTTTATTTTCAACTCCATCACAACCACGTAGAGTGTAAAATTCCATTAGTAAATTTAATATCGCAGTCTTGTAAGAATACAATATGTAAGAGGATATGAGCTGAATGTTAAACGATAAAAGGTCGAAATTACCGTGTATTTAAAAATTGTTCCAGTCAGTGAAACGTATCGAAATGTCAAACGTGGCGGGATGACGTGATTCTAAGTTTGAATTTTTAAAAAGTTTTTATTTTATATCTGTTCAAAGAGGTTTTTATTTAAATATTACGGTTCTGGATACTAGTCCATTGAGCCCGTCTTTCATATTTTTTTTAGTTTTGCCATCTATCGATGAATATTTTATTTTATATCTGTTCAAAGAGGTTATAAATATTAGAATTTATGTAATAGCTTTACCGCGGCAGTCTCCGAGTGCCACATGTCTTTTTTTTACTATTCTTTGTGGCAAAAATTTTCACTGTACTAAGATAAACCAGGGAACCGTTATACAAGTTCGGTTTATTATGTGGGTGTGACTGCCTCAGTTGCGTAGTTGTATTGCGTACGCGTTACGGGTACGATTTGCGCGCTGAGATCCTGGGTTCGAATCCCGGGTCGAGCCAAAAACATTGTAACTTTTTCCATTACGCAGTCGCAGCTCGGAGTCAGGAAGTTGGCGGTGTGATACCCCCGTGCCTCGGAAAGCACGTTGGTCTTGAGCCTGATCTTTCGCCGGTCATGTCGGAATCCCGTCTGACGGGACTATGAGCGTGAAGGAATAACGAGATCACCTATGTATTGCGCACACACTTGTGCACCATAATATCTCCTCCGTACCTGGCTGATCTCCGTTGAGAACGGCCGACGTGGCCGAAATTGGCTTGGCTAGGAGTAGTAATATATTATGTGGATGTATTACATTCTCCTCACGTCACGACTACCCTTACACAATATTAAAACTACCCTAAGACATTATATTAGAAAGGAACGGCTTGTATGATTTCTCCTTTTAGCCAAAGTATAAGAGCAAAATCTCATTTACACATTTATAAAAACTTATAGTGTGCCTAAAACAGACAAATGTTAAAGATTTACTTATGTGTTCGTTCATAATGACGCTAAACGCTATAGTAGGTATGTGTTGTACTTTCTATGTGGGACTTATAGTTAGACTGACTTTTTTCGCTGCAATAAGATATGGCGCGTCCTTTTTATATGGTCTAAGACACTACCCAATCTACACTGCGCTCATCATTCTGATATGAATGTTAAATTTTAGAGCTTGATATTCCATTAATTGTAATTGTCAGTTGTTTTTATTCTGCTGACTGACTGACTGACAAATAATGAACGCCTCCTCGAAACCGGTGCATCTCGAGATTAGACGCACAACATTTAGCATAAGGATTTCTTTTCTAATGTAGATGTGTAATAAGAATGAATTTTAAAATTGATACCTCGGGAATTCAATGCAACATGGCTAGCAATTAATAAAACATCAAACGCGATGCTCAATGCTGAAATTCCCAGTTTATACTAAATTAAAACTCAAAATACAGGAGTCATTTAACAGCACACGACTTTACCAACACTACATGTTAATTCATAAGTCGCCTCAATATTGCGGTCTTTTGTCATCAAAAACGTCCAAAACAATACAAAATTAAATTGAAAAATAATTTTGGAGGTAAAGTGGCATGCTCAACTGTAGTTCCTTTTGTAACTTAATTAAAATATGTATCAAAATGAAACTAACAGACAGACGTTAAAACATATACTGTGATACCTTATATCCCTGAGGGGATAGGAAAAGGATAGGTGCTCAAAAAAATAAAATAATTGTAGAATCAGAACGTGCGGTGTACCTGACTGAAAGAACACTACTAATTAAAATATGATTATTTTTAAAGTGTAATGAACCGTAAGTAAATAGGTTAATGTGTAAAATAAATGTAACAAAGCCAAAGCCCTGGTGACCTTTATTAACTCCTGTGCTCGGTCATTTAAAAATCCAAGCTAATACAATATAATTTTTCATGACGCTGACGTTTCACTAATCTTAAGATCTAACGTAAACTTGATAACTCATAATTTATTCAAATCTTTCAGATGGGATCAAATATTATACAGCTTAATTTCGATAGTTTCAAATTGAATTCTTTAATGCATAAAAATTGCTTTACGCAGGTTTATAAATGTAACCAATTTTGATTTGGAAATTAATATTCTATCTTGATAATCATAACGTTAATAATAATTTGTTTCTTTATACATTATAGACCTTTCATTCTCCAGTTTCAGTCAAATCAAAACATTAATTAACATTAACAAGAATCAATTTCAGTGAAACAGAAATGGTTTCATCAAATTATTCCGTTCCTAATTGCGAATACTGTTAGCAGATTCAAGTTTCGAGGTCGTCAAACCTTCCTTGAGATAACTTAATTCGTTAAATAACGTTTCTTTACCTGATGTTTCAACGACCCAGTTCACATACTTTGTTCGCTCGTCTATTAGGAGTTGATGCAGATTTCGTGAAAAGTGTATTTGTGTAATAGCTCTTAACTACTTGATCGATTTGAGGGACCATCTGGGTGGCTTCCACTGCAATGTCTATTTCTACCGCCAAGCAGTAGTGTGCATGCACTGTTGTGTTTCGGTTTGAAGGACATTGTAGCCAGTGAACTACTGGACATAATGAGGCTTAGTATCTTATATCTCAGGATGACGAGCGCAGTGGAATGCCACACAGTACTTTGTAACGCAAGGTGCTGAATGGTGTTGCTACTGTTTAATTTTATAGGTGGTCGTGCTTACCATCAGGTGAACGGCATGCTCGTCTCGTCATTCAATGCATTAAAAAAATATCTGCCTTTGTAATATTCCACTTTAACGTAAAGTCTACTTTTTTTACTTATGTTTATAGATTTTTTACGACCGATTATCTGAAACCTTGACAAACCTTGAAACTTATTGAATACTATATTGCAATCTACACTTTTATAAGCATAGATATTCATCATGCATATATAAATGTCGTATTTAATCTATCTGAAAAAAGGTCACCTCGCAATTTTTTAACTTTAATGCCAATTAAGACTGGAATTAGTGTTTTGAACACTCTAATCCTCTAATACAGTTACCTTGTTCGCTCATTTAGTAAATAAAACATGTTTGCAAAACTAAAATTCTGGTTGATTTTAGATTTAAACTCATAGAAGTTTTTAAATTTTAGGGGAAAAATTATTATTTGTGTTCTTTTGTCTCGTGGATTTTTAGAATAAGTCAGTGATAGTATAGCCAAATAACCCATAAATAGTACAAATCGCATGGTATATGAGCCTCAGAAGAAAAACTTTGCGGGGGAAAGTGGGGGTAGTATGGTATTCTCATCCATGTTAAACACTGTCTCCATCTTTCATTCGCATACTTCAAAAAGTTACTAACAGTTACGGCATATAGACGTTTACATTCAATTTTTACATACTTTCTAGCTTTTTCCCACGTCTTCGCCCGCACGAAAGATTTTTTCCTGGAAGTCCCGCTATACATTTTCCCGCACCGAATTGTAAATCTAAACCATTCTCCAATCCACCCGAAGTCACAAAAACATCATTAAAATCGGACCAGCCGTTTAGGAGGAATTCAATAACAATAACACACGCACAAAATTATATAATGTAAAGATTTTCTACACTATCACATTTAGATTCAATTTTTCTTCCACGTAGATAAATCGTTTAATGGAGTTTTTTTCTCAAGCGTCTTTTGATGTGCTGTTTATGATTCCCAGTTTCCCCACGTATTCGCGATGATTAGGACATTTTCGTGTCCTGTAACGTAAGACGTTAGAAAAAAATCGTCTCGCGTGCTGCATTCCGTTATATTATATAAATATTTACTGGAGGTAGGTCTCTCGTATGTGAGAGGCTGTCACGTCTGGGTAGGTACAAGCGCAGTGTCTATTTCAACCGCCAAGCAGCAGTGTGTCTGCACTTTTATATTCCGATTTGAAAGACATTGAGGATAGCGGCGATAGCCTAGTTGGGAGTGGATCGGACTACCGCATGTATGTCCGCAGGTTCCAAACCCAAGGGCGCGCACCTCTGACTTTTCTAAAAAGTTATGAGTGTATTCTTTGTGAATTATCGCTCGCTTTAACGATGAAGGAAAAACATCGTGAGGAAATCTGCATACCTGAGAAGTCCTTTATAACAATTTTGAAGATATGTGAAGTCTGTCAACCCGCACTAGGCCAGCGTGGTGGACTAAGGCCTAAACCCTCACAGTAGTAGAGTAGAGGAGGCCCGTGCTGCATGGATGGTAGCCAGCCTAATTACTGGGCATTATGAGACTCAACATCTAATGTCTCATGGTGACGAGCGCAGTGGTGTTGCTACTATTTATGAGCGGTCGTATCGCCTAGCGTCAGGTGATAGGCATGCTCATCTCGTCATTAAACTTCTTCTTCTTAGTCGATTGCTCAAGGCTGAGGGTCGTGACCACTATTAACAACTTCCGCCACCAGTGTTCTCCAGGCCGCTCTGTTCTCCGCGTGGCGCATGGCTGCTGGGATGTTCAATCGGGTGCGTTCCCTGATAGTGTCCGTCCATCGGGCAGGTGCTCTTCCCCTGTTCCGATTCCCGTTCATGCGGCCAACTAGTATGAGCTTTTCTAAGTTATCGGGCTTCCGGCGTGCCACATGACCGAAGAAAGTGAGCACTCTCTGAATGCAAATAGTGGAAAGGCGGGTCTCAATCTTTAGCTCATCCAGTATTGATGCGTTAGTGCGACGTGCAGTCCAAGAGATACCCAACATTTTGCGCCAGCACCACATTTCGAACGCATCAATCCTGTTTAAGGTGCGAGTTTTAAGGGTCCACGTTTCTGAGGCGTACAAGAAGATGGAGAATATTAGGCTGCGCATGAGACGTACTTTCATTATTAAACTGCAATTAAATAAAAACATTTATCACTGGATATAGTTTTTTAACCGTTGTTAAAAGTGGCGGTAGTTATAAAATCTTTAGCCAGTATACCCTATGTAATGCTTATGTGCCAAAGTACTTCCAACGAGAATATGGAGGGTAGAAGTAAGAAGAACTGTATTTTATAGGGGACAAGTTGAAAAAGTGTCCACCAGTAAACAGCAGGTTGGAAGACTCATCGAAATAGCGCTAGTGTAGGAAGTGGAAATGATATTAATATACCGGTTTTAATCAGAGTGAAGTGTGCTGGGTTGAAAAATTTTATATTTTTCCCAACTTCTGTAGTAAAAAAATATGCAGTATTTAAAATTTCTACTATTTACGTAGTCAAATGTAATTTAGTAAAGTTTCTTTCCTTCTTAATTTAATATCCTACTCTAATCGTTTATGGAGCTGTTTTTAAAACTTTCCACTTCTATGGCGCCACCTTAATTAGCTCCCTTTCAGCGGACACTTTATTAATTTGTTCACAAAAATAACAGTGAATACGATTGTTTAACTTCTCAAGTTGAATTAAAATTATGTTACGCTTCATCTAAATCAGTAACGAATCCCAATAACTTGGAGTATTTGTATAAATAAAAAAAAATTACATTACACCCTTATCGCCGAAGGGGCAGGCAGAGGTGCAACTAGGCCCCTAGGGCAACCACTTTTCTCTCTGTGTTCCATCCGTTAAAACTAATCTTGAGTTTTATATGTTATACAAATATACCAGTCTATGTTTGTATGAGTTTTTACCCTTTTATCTTCAAATTATTACCACATCAAACAGCAAATGGTTCTAGGTAGACATCAAAGAAAAATCTGCCCGATATCTCCACAGAAACTGTACAAAAATACTAGCCTCTAAATATACCCGGAAATAGGTCGTGCCTCCGCGGAGCTTTGAACTGGATCAATGTCTAATTTTATGCCAACTCAGACGCTGATTCGAAACGTGTTTAGTTTTGTGTATGTCAGACTATGTCTGCTTGAACATTGCATCTTTAATAAATTTTTATTAAAGTAGGTTATTCAAAAATGTTTGAATGGAAAATAAAAAAAAATGATTATTTCGGTCCATAATAGTGTGACGATAGAGTAAGGGGCCTCCTAGTAGGCATAAAAATGCCTATATCAGGAACTCCCGCTCTCTTATAACAAACGTGTTTATTAATACATAAATGTTGTTAAAATTTAATATAAAATAGTTACATAACTAGACATAACCGTACATTTGTTTTAAAGTCCCTTTTATGCTTTACTAAGAGTAAGTATGAAAAAGTAACTCAAAAAATTATACTGTAATTATTTAATGTAAGTTGAAATTCATTAAATCCTGCTAATATTATAAACGCGAATGTTTGTGAGTATGGATGGATGAATGGATGTTTGCTTACTCTTTCACGCAAAAACTACTGAACGGATTTCAATAAGATTTGGCACACGGGTAGATCATGTCCTGGATTAACACATATGCTACTTTTTATCCCGGGAAAATATAGACCGGGATTTGCACCCGGAAAAACTCTTTAACGCGAGTGGAGCCGCGGGCAAAAGCTAGTTATAAATATTCTAAAAGTGAGTTGATATTTTTTTTTGGCGGTTTTTCATTTATCGATTTAGATCTATGTTTACAAAATTTAAGAATATTTATTTACATTCAAGAGATAATTTTCCTTTTATTATAACATATTGTTTAACTATTTGACACATGTAGAACTTTGCATGCTTTCAAGAAACTAAATTAGTATGTACTCTACCCAGGTTTTGAAACCTATTTTCATTTCGAAACTCCACTGTTCAATACAGCGTCGACATTGAACTCGATATTACCTATACGCTGACTGAACTTACGTTAGACAAGATTTCCTCACAGTCTAGAAAACAGTATTTTATTTAAAACACTTCGAATATTCAAGCTACAAACCTTTATCTACATGGAAATTGTGAAGAAAATCTCCGAGATTACCGCACATGAGTACAAGGACAACAACAATGAGGATCTGTTATCTATCCACGGATGACTTAGTTCAAAGTTCTCTGGTGATAAGCAACTATTTAAATCGACGTTTAAATTGATGAATTTACGAAACAGCTTTATTAAAGTTTAGTCCTAAAATGTAGTGTTAAATTCAATTGTTTAATTATGAAATAGTAAATATAATATTGTCGTCTATTAGGTAGATAATTAAAAAAATATTGAAAAAGAACTGAAATGGAACGCCGGCTTCAGTAGTTTCAGTTGTTCCCTGTATCTGGAAAAGAAAATGAAAGCAACAATAAAAAATATAATGGAAAACCGGTATTCAAATTGCACAAAACGGCCACAGCCCTTTGTTTTAATAAAAATACGCGCCGTGTGTAACGCAACGCGCAAAGGTTGAATAAATATAGTGAACAATTGTTTAACCCTCCCAGAATTCAATACGTTGTTAAAAATATCGTTCCTTTTTGTTTATTTTTAGCTCAAAGTACATCTTGTGGCCATTATTATGTAATTAGGGGAACGTTTGTGTTACTCGTTGATTGTGTATTTTGTTTCAATGTTAAGGGCTCATTACTTTGTTATTTTTTATTCCTTTTAGATGTTAGCTGTTTTTAGTAAGTTATTTTCATTGCTCGTGACGTCATTTTGCCTAAGATGTTAGTTAATGTTGCAAGTAATCTCCAAAATTGTCTGCCTGTTCTAGCTATGAAGACTCAATACTTCATACCGTTTTTTTAAAGAATATGAGTTGATCTTCTTTGTCAAGATAAAGTAAGCCTTAAAGAGCAGTTACCACTTAACTCTAAATTTTTTTCAATGTTAAATTTTAGTGTCACTCAATTCGTGTCAAATCCCTTGTAGAATGTATATCACGCGCGTCGCTGAGCTTATATATATGTGCCTGTTGCTTAACTGGTATCGTGCGCAGGATGTATGCTGTCTACTGGACCGTTGCTTCCAATACCCGCGGCGGAGCGCCCGCGACTGTGGCTGTCAATTTGCATTGCTGCATGCCGCGCCAGACGAGCAAAACCAGGGTAGCTAGCGGAGCCCAGCCCGCGCTAGGCCGCGGGCGGGCCCCCAATGTCAATGCCGGTGCGCCGGTTGTGACTACCAAGTAAGCCGTAGCACGCTTACTAGTGTGTTACAAGTCGCGTCACGTCACGTATGCTATCAGCACGCTGTTCACGAAAGTATTGCACCGGTTTACAAGCACCGAGGCTTGGTACCTTGGTTCACGTTTGCTTTTGCGTTTTTGTTATCCTTGCTGGTCACTGTTTTGTTTCTTGTTATATAAATTGGGAGTGGAATCAAAGCTGAGTAAATCACTGATCAAAGTGTTACCTTATAAGGTAAAATATCTATAGCACGCAATGCCTCTAAAGAGGTTTTTTCATTTGCAGCTAACGAAAACGCAAGACTAACGTTAAATAATCACAAAATATACACGAAAGTACTGAGCTCACTGCGCGTTCACAAACCTAACTCACGAATGAGCTTACACGCTGTTCAAGGTGTAAAATATGACGCCAACCCACAATAGTGAAATTTTAATTGGTAACTCCGTTCGGTATTGACAACTGCTTAATCTGATGGTAACTTATCCGTTCCAAGAACAAGGACAACTTCTCTTCGGTCTACAAGCACGCTAAAGTTTACGGACCTCAACTTGAACTTTGTTATTGAACGACCCATCAAGTTTTTTAACCCTGTCAAATATTTTTCTATAAACACTAGCGGCCCCGACAGACGTTGTCCTGCCCTAAAAAGGTAACTAAAATGGCTATTAAAAAATAAGGGTTGATCGTAGAGGGGTGAAAATTTAGGGTTGTAAGTATTTTTGTATGCTGTATCATAAAAAAATTAAAACAAAAAATTTTGTCTGAAAAATAAAAAAAAAAATTTAGGGGTGGTCTACCCTTAACATTTGGGGGGATGAAAAATAGATGTTGGCCGATTCTCATAGATACCGGATAAGCACAAAAAATTTCATCAAAATCGGTCAAGCCGTTTCGGAGGAGTATGGCAACGAAAACTGTGACACGAGAATTTTATATATATAGAAGATTGATAACGAAATAAAGTGGCAGTTAAAATGTTATCTGAGCGCACGGCAGCGCGCTGAAAGTTCCAAACTCGAAATAATGGGATGCGAAATTCGACTCTATCATGAACTGGTAAAAAAAAATATTTTTTGACTAATTGACCAAGTTCTATTTTGATTCTCGGAAGGGTTGTTTAAAACTCAACATGTCTCAACCGTGTTACAAATTATTTCATAGAATCAAAAGTTTTACACGACTGCATCGCGATTGTATTTTGTTAACACGTTCAAAGAATGCATTTTTATTCCCTTCAATCAAATAAGTTTCATTTCGAAACATATCGTATTCTGGGAAACTACATTGTAAGCGAAAAATCTATTTCTGAACAACAAAGTGTCTAACTTTCTAAAGAGTTTATCCAATACCTAACTGGGTAGACTATACAATATTTATCACGTTTGAAGCTAGGAATAGTCGTTTCTTATTATTAGGAATAGTCTTATTTCCTAAAATATTAACATTATACTCTATTTACTAAATATAAAACGCTATTATTTCAGCATTGACTATGCTATCGCTAACTATAAAATGTTAATACACATTTTGTACCTCAATAGTACGAACAAATGGCCGAATAAAACTAAATGGATTCGTACAATTAAATGTCCAATTCGGCTTAATACCTCGAAACACATTGCACAATTACCTGTAAATTAAGCGCATGTCAGTCGCACTAGCAACCAACCTGCGCTTCTCACGCTGTTAGACTGAGACCTGGGGGACGATTTTAATTATCTTTTAAACGTAACATAAATTAAGGCTGTTATCCATTAAAAGTTAAGGCAGTGACTCTATTAGCGCACATACTTTACTTGTGCTTATGTAATGGAAGACGTGTGTATATCTCTCTAATAGGGAAAGATATTGTTATCTGGAACAGAGTTATATGATATACTGAATTTCGCTTAAAATCTATCAAATATGTGACAATCGTTGCAATAATGTGACATTATTTATGTCAATTAAACTTTTATTAACATGTTAATTGTAGAAATCGGATAAGAAACTGCAGACAAACTGACTTCGTTTTTTTTTATTCCAAAATAGAATTCTAAAGTAAATGAATATTATAAGTTTTCTAGATACTTACCTACTCGGAATAATAGATATTTACGAATGTCCAAACACTTTAATCGTTTGTATAATATAATGCATAAATTATTCCTCAACTCTCTATCTATAATTTACCGGCCATACAAACCATTGTTATTGTCAATCCAACGTTTGTAACAAGCTTTGAGTAATATAATGCACTTTTGTAATGGAATTCAGTGCTTCTGGCAACTTAATTTCGGTTTGTCGAGAACATTTTAATATGCTTCTATGTTCCACGTTGTATAAAACGAATTTATTATTTTAACTGCTACTTTGTCTGAATATAATATTTCTATGTAAATTAAGAAGAAAATTATTGTTGAGTGATTGCTAAGAAAAGTATAATTGTAAGATAGGCCGGCATAATTTTGACGACCAAGGAGCGTTAACGTCTCTCGTTTGTCGACATTTTCCGACTGAAGTGTACACAATATAATTTCCATGTAGGCATATTGCCGTGACAGTAAAAATATGTGATAGAAAATAGTAATTTTATCTAGATACTTAATTTTAGGATCGTGAAAAGAAACTATTAATACCAGCATGATTTCTGAATACTCCTACACATAAAATATAAAACGATCAAATAAAATAGCATGACATCCCAAAATTATAGCAATTAAATGAATACTATCCTTATTAGCTTTATAAGTAGCCGATGAATAATATTTTACTTGACCATTCATAAACAAACCCCTAAACTGACAAAAGGTTACACGTGTAGCTTAAATATTTACTTAGCCCCTGCCATGTAAAAGGACAGCTACATGAATAAAAAAAACAACAACCACACAGCTTTATTAAAACCCAGTTGATATTCGATTATTCACCTTACGAAGGTTCGAGTTAGAGAAATGGCGTTGTAAGTGACTCGCGTTGGAAACGGTTTTGTTTTAATAAAAAATATCGTGCCTTGTACCTACCACATTTCAAATCGAGAACAAAATGCACCCGACTCTTGCGGGAATAGAAGTTTTAAACATTAAAGTGAGACGTTTAACATATAACTTGGAATGGATATTCTCATGAACTTTAAAGTTAAATCGTGATAATATTTTGAATAAATTTAAATGAAAACATAAGAGTTTATTATTGAATGACAGTAATATATTCTGCTTCGTTCTTCTATTATAAAACTGTAATTTGGCTGTACTAATCTTTTTCACTCTTTTAACTTTCTTCAGCTTTTCTCTTACGCTTTCGTTTTCTGTATTTTTCAAGATATACTTTATTTTTTAAGCTTTGATACTTTCATCTATTATACACAGAAACTACTTTTTTACAACATAGTCTACAAATTATTATGATGCTCATCACTTACTCTACGTATAAATATATTTAAATTAAATAAATATTATAATTCATATGGCCACATTCCATTTTAAATACACCTACTCACTCTAACATTTGTTCATTTAAAACTCAATTTTCCTCTATATCTTTCATTCATATATATGAAACTGTTGCAGAGTCTTTTTAAGACCAAATTAATTTCTGAAGTTACATATCGCGTATCTCAATCACAATTGTGGGGGTAAAAGTTTCAATTCTGAGCCTTATAAAAAATCAATAAAACTACTTATTCTATTATCAAGTTGGTTCCTCAAAAGAATTTATTAACATCAATAAGTATAATACCATCAATAACTATATTATTATGTTCTTTAGGACTTTAAATTCTGCAACATTCAATTTGGTCCAATTGTATGTTATAAAATGTTGATGAACAAATGTATAAATGCCACATTTTTTATATTTTCTTATGATTTTATTTCTTTTGTGATAATTGATTTTCTTTGTGTGTTTTCTTATTTTCGATACCAAATATCATAACCAAGAATTATTTGTAGCTATTATTTGGTCCTATATCTCTTTCCTATTATTGTATTTTTACTACAAAGAATTTAAATGAATTGAAACGATTGCCAATTTGTCACTAATCTATTGCGAAGTGCATCGATACTTTACTTTCAAGACAATAAAGTGATTTATTGTCTGTCATGAATAAGAATTGCTGGTGTATCTTCTCCTACATTATGGATTCATTGAGCGCTCTCTAGTTTCAGTGCATACTTTTTTCAAAACTATTTCTAATGTCATATAATATTCCTGACAAAAATAATAAATAACCTACTCATATTCTAAAAACACAATCTTGTATCTGTTTCTAAAAATATTTCATTATGCCGCGGTTTCTCTGGAACTTCCTTCATTCTTAAGTTATCTGTATGGTAAATCTCGTTAGTTTGTTCTGCAAAGATTCAATTAATTTAATTAACACGTCGGTTCACGTTTCTTACAGGTTTGTTGGTATAAGTTAATTCAAAGTCAGACATTACACTGATCAACTCGCGGCACGTTTCTGCGTTAAATTTGACGTTGGAGTGTTCAGCTTTGTTTATAAAAAAAACTAACTTGCAACGTACGACTCAGTTGAGAGCAATATAATCTTTATAAGTATATGTATCATGAGAAAACTAACTCATATACATTTTAATATATTATGCTCTTCACGCGACTCAAATATTCTTTTTCTAAAGATAGGTCTTAAGATTACCAAGCATATAAAAAGCTGATATCTTTCCAGCACATGCGTTGGTCACACACGCACACCCAGAGCTTGGAGTGTGAAGAGCGACTTCTGGCACGGTGCAACCGACCGCGAGTCAACTCTGCCATATTCGTCTCAGCTGAGCCTACAGGATTCGCCGGTTTCGATCCTGGTGAATTCCTGAGACGCCACGGATCCCAGTCTAAACTGTGTCGCAAAGCCAGGTAAGTATAGACTCTTGCACAAAATAACTATTTCTACGTAATTGAGAATATAAAGACGATATAAAACACCAAATAAAATTTACAGGTCAGCAGACAACATACCTCTATCAACAATGAGCGATTCTTCAGAACGCTTATGCAAAGCCAAACCTCCTAGAGAGGAAACAATCAACGAAGAAGCCAAATCCGATGACAGTCATGGTAGTGTCGAGACTGTGAAACATTTCGGACTGCCAATCCTTTCTGTGTCTGGACCATCGCCCCCCGATGAGGACTATGATCAAATAGACGAGTACCTGTAGCATTTCCACACTAGTTTCCAGCTCAAATACGTGCTGGAAAAGATGAGGCCACCCTGGCCGAGTCCTGCACAAAGTCCTTGAAACTGAGTAGACTTTGGCATCTTCGCACTGCACTGGACTTCTTGAACTTTCATTTTGTGATAAGCTAGTGTGTGTCTCTTTACCGATATAGGAAATGTGTGTTTATCTAGAACTTTCAGCGTCACAAGGAAGACTTTTCGCTGGTGTGCTTGTGTCTTTTGTGTCTTTCAAGGGACCATAGTCTAGCGTGGTGTGTTTTTCATTGATCCTAATATTTTTGTATCTATACTCTCCTGTATTATTGAGTGTTAGCATAAGAACGTCGTATAGATTTTTACCATTCACTAATATAGATTTAAGGAATGCACAATGAAGTATCAATATTATCTTAACAGTGCCACTTTTAACTTTATCATGTACGTCAAACCGTTGTTTATAACTTTCGTATAAGCAATTTTAATGTAAGTATGATATAAATATTTTATGATATATAATAATCTGCAGTGTCTTAGCATTTTGGTTTTTATATACATAGTGTAGTTCACTGTGAGTGTAATTCTAAAGGCAAATTTTTATATCGCATCTAGATGTAATCGCATTTCATAATATGTAATAAGTAGTGTAGAATTGTAGAGATATGAAATGATTTGAAGGTTGAACTTTGGTCCAATGAAATGTATTATGTGCACATGATGCTTAGAAGGTAAGGAATAGAGTTGATATTGAAGGCAACGCCATTGTGTGAGAAGCAATTCGTATAATAAATATAATGTTATCCAAAAATTATGTGTTGATATTAAAACTGTAGTAATTATTCAACTAGCACTCCGAATTCCGGTGAAAATTATATTTCCGATAAACCATGATTATTTTTACATACAATTAGTTGCAGGGTTTTAATTCCAAAATATAACGATTAATATTTCCAAAAGTCAATTAGGAAAATATGCCACAGAATATATAACGCTATGTATAATAATCCTAATCTAAGGACTTTAGTATAACACATAACCACTTGGAATTCTATAAGCTATCTTAGAACGATATGTATGTAGTAATATGAAATATAGCGATCTAATTTTGTATATAGATGCATTACTATGGCACTAATTGATACTGATGTATAATAAGGTTTTAAAATTAAAATCGATTATTTTCTAACAGCCAGTTTCTTCATGAACCTTGAAATAAAAGTAACAGTGAAAGTAAAAGAATGCCACAACATAAACGTATTTTACACAAAAGTAATATCAAGGAATCAGTCAAAATTGTTGAGAATTTTACCAATACTTTTACTTTATTAGACTGCATCGGTGGCGTAGTTGTATTCATGAGCGGTACGACTATCGCGCTGACGGTTTGAATGCAAGGATGGACACATATTGGGTTTTATGGTCAGTATTAGCCCAAAGTCAGGAATTTGTGCCCAATATCGCGAAGGATTCACCTGGCGCCACCAATTACATCATAGGACTAAATACACATGACGAAAAGTGAGTGCACTATTTGTGCTTCCCCCTTGGATGATGATGTATACTTTAACTTTACTGTTACTTTGTTACTGTCAATGAAGTGCCTGGCGGTAAGTGTACGAATCTCAACTGGTGATCAGGGACCAGATGGACAGTACATGTCATTAGTAGGCCTTATCCACGTCGGGGTTATCCCAAGAATTTTACTATCCCACAGTTTCTAAATAAATCAACATTTATGGATATCTGCTGATGGATATTTGAAACGGGCTTAAAATCCTCACCAAGATACTTTATGTATATTTGGATAGTACTTCCAAAAACTAGGCTTTTGGAATAAATCACGAAGAAAGGTCTTTTCTTCGTGGAATAAATCGTATAATTTTAAAGTCCTCCAATATCTAGATTTATGTAATTATGTTTTTCTTAAAAACTACCTACACTTATTTGAACGTTTAAAAAAATATGTTACATATGTATGTAAAAATATCTTCTTAATGCATTCAAGATCCATATGTTGCCCCTTCAATATCCCTTAAGTTTGAGCCTGGTTAGATTTTGAGGTCCAGCACCCATAAAAAAGCGGTCATCTTCATAAATTCTTTCATAAATTTTAATTGCGTTTGTTTGAACTATATTCTATAACATCAAAATAAATAAATAAAATTATTTTGTCAAATTTTCAAATTCGAACAATTTTTCAAATTTTCAATTTCAAAGTATCGAAACTTGTTATGCAATTTTATTAAAGTATTGTTATTGCCTGTATATTTTGATCTACATGAAGCATTACAACAAACTTTGGTAATTAAAAAAAATATTGATAATTAATATAGTTCCATAAATACATTGGGATATCCTAATTTTCATAGTGTTGATTATTTAGAAGCTGTTAATTTATTATATCGAAAGCTGTTTCAAAGCTAAGACTATATTATTCCCTCCACTATATTATAGAGATAATCCTTCATCAATCTTTAGGTAGTCGAGAGATGCACACACCCTAACGAAAATATCATGAATTATTCCCATTCTCAAGTTTATTCCTTAGCCAATAAAGTACTTAAAAATTAAGATAAAGCTTTTCATAATCAGAATTTATATCAACTGGATGTGAATACATTTTGTGATGGCAATTATTGTATAGATTTGAGATAAAAATAGTGAATCGATTTTTAAAAGACATTTAGATATTTCTAGGCGTTTGGACAAATTGTAAAAGTCCTTGAGAATTAAATTAAGTAACGTAAAAATTGCTTTGAATTTTAATCCCATATTGTAGATAATGTTAACACATTTTAAATATTACGGTGGAAGTTGTCTTGTGCCAATATTTATGTGTATCCCCTTTTTTCAGAATTTGTAGGTACAATCGTGTCAGTTATTATATATTAGTAGTCATAAATCATATTTGATTATTTATGAAAACAATACCTACGACATAAATATATGTAGAATCTATAAATAATTTTGTTTCTCATTTGCATAATACTGAACCATAATATTCTAAACCTTAGAACTATTATAGTATAACAAAAAGTCAATGTGATATAAATAATTTCAATATTCTATTCAAGTTTGTAGAATCTACATACATTTTCCAAGATGTTGCAATTTCTAGGACATATAAAATATATAAATTGTAAATTTTTAATATCATTAGGCATTTTCTCACTGTATTATCTTTGTTCATGTTGTAGTAAAATTTTAATGGTACTTAGATTTAACAACTATTTTTGTTGATTCCTACCAATCCAACGAATCATTGATAGTCCATTTTCAATATTTTTACACGGTTTAATCTAGTCGCAGCTTGTGTATAATAGTAGTATGCGTTTACTATATTTCTAATTAAAATTGTACATATCTATAACGAACACGATAATATTATAATAAATGCTCATAATTTTAATGTAAATTATTAAATCTATTAAGTATATTGTACAATTACTATTTACATCCTTACGTCTATTTACTGTCACGATGAAATAAATTTAAAAACCTTATCGATTTTTTTCATTTAACGTTGTCCTTCTAAATAATATAAGGAGATGAGATATCTAATAGTAATATAATTGTAATTTGGTTAATAATTTTAAAATGTATAACACCAAAAAACTTTTTTGTAAAATTTATAGAGGACTTGATATGAAAAGAGATTATAAAATTGATTATAGTTAGTATTTCGATTGAAACAGGAGATGATATGTCACAAGAATTCAAAACACAAGAAACAATGTAAGCAAGAATTGCCATAGTATACCCAGGTCCCAATATCTTATTGATAAAATACACTACTTAGAGGCCTAGTCAAGTTTTATTCACTCAAAAGCTATTCCTTTTCTACATATTATGGTATCTGACGAAATAAAATTTCATGAACCATGAGTCATCACCATGTTTTAGTAATTTGAAATGCACTGGCACAATTTTGCTTTATCAACATCAAAATGAATATTTACATAAAACACTCCTAAAAATATTACGTTATTCCATTGAGTGACGTGCCTTTTCATTCTTTATGAAACAAAACGCCGAACGGATTCGAAATAACCGAAATAGTTTCGATAGTTCACCCATTAGGGGAATAGGAAGCTTGGGGTTCCCCGCTATGAAACATTAAAAGCCTGTATCCAAGGCTGACCGCTCAAATTATTTGCTTGAGTAATAGCCGATCGGAGTTTTTCCGGAACGCGTGTTTTATTACTTGTTTAATATTTAATCCACATCGATCGGAAGGTTGTTTTGGAACTGACTGTGTTTTGATCTAATTTCGGTTAATTTGGGTGTAGAGGAAGTTATAAAGATTGGGGCAGAAATAAAAAAGGGGGAAAATACAGGTGGTTAAAAAAATGATTTTATAACAAATTTAACTTGAAGTAAGAAGAATTTAAGGCCAGTTTTACAACATCATCATCATCAGCCACATGACGTCCACTGCTGAGCGTAGGCCTCCCCTAAAAATTTTCAGATGGACCTGAAGCGGCTTGCATCCAGCGTGTCCCTGCAACATTTATCAAGTCATCCGTCCACCTTACAGGTGGACGTCTCACGCTGCTCTTACCGATACGTGGCCTCCACTCGTAGACTTATTTGCCCCATCTGCCGTCAGTTCTGCGAACTATGTGCCATGCGCACTGCCACTTTAGCTTGTTAATCCACTGGGCTATGTCGTTAACTTTCGTTCTTCTACAGATCTCTCATTCCTAATTTATTAGAGAAACACCGAGCATAGCCTGTAACATAGCTCGCTGAGTGACCGTGAGCCGTCTTAGGCGACCCATAGTCAGAGGCCACGTCACATTGCCTTATGGCATCATTGGTAACACAGACTGATCAAAGACTTTTGTCTTCAGGCACTGAGGTTGTTGTACAACACATTGAACATTAAAATTTACCATAAATATCGTAGTCACATCTTATACGTGCTTATACTGTTTAGATACCCTGTACAGTAAATACAATAGAATCCTCGATATCCTTTTAAGAACTAGTATATATTACAATCTACTGCGTCGATAGCTTTACTTTTAAATCAACTGTCTTTGGGGACCTGACGGTATTTCAAAGTAAGAATCTTTTAGCTCTCAAAGGACCTTGGCGTCTGAGTTTCTCATACGCTAGCGATGAAAACATTTATATTAAACTTAAACATTTCATAGTCAATAGATTTCAATAGATAAAAAGTTTCAAAGTTTGTGTCAGTCATAATTATAATTAAATTTGTGAGTGCAATAATGACCTAATCAATATTTTGTTTAGAAATGAACTTATGAAGGTTTCTCCATCGCAATATTGAACTTTAATGCATGAACGTAAATTTTATTTCAATTTCAATTTGAGAATTATTTTATAACGTCGTAATATGAAATGATCATAAATAAAACTACCAATACAAAGTTGAACAGTTTAAAATTCAATTTTTTTCTCAAACAAGTGTTTTATATAGGCATTGCATGTTAAACTAGTGTTACTACCATCTTCGGCGTAGAAAAGTTTTTTTATAATTATCATAAATCGCAGCTGTGTCACAATTTTTCATATCGTGTGATATTTTTGACATGCAATTTAATACAGCTCTACAATACATAACCGTCTGTTGAGCATAGGCCTCCTCAACAGTCAACTAGTCAACTACTGAAAAGGTTTAGGGCTTAGTCCACTACGCTGGCCTAAAGCAGCATACTTTACATAATATAAACTTCTTTTTATAGAATCCTTAGGCATGCAGTCTTCCTCATGATGGTTCCGTCACCTTTAAATAAGTTACATCAATAAAAATCTTTGGCCATTAACATTCTACTGGTAGTAAAAATATTTCGTCGCGATAAATGTCACCAAAGCAGTTTTGTTTTAGTCACCTAACATTTCCTTGGCATTTGCAGCACCTAATAAGGAAGTGGTGTATGAACCATAAAACGTATTTTTACAACCTTAACGGCATGGGTAATGCCAGTCAGAAACTGTGAAGGAAAGTTTAAATTTATTTTCTATCACGGACAGAAGCGAAGTTTATTAACTTTAGAAATTCAGGTTTTGATAGTTATTTACTTTATTGTAAATAAAACTTATATTACTTTATATTTGTTTGTGTGTGTGTGTGTGTGTGTGTGTGTGTGTGTGCGTGTGTGTGTGTGTGTGTGTGTATGTGTGTGTGTGTGTGTGTGTGCGCGCGTGTGTGCGTGCATGTGTGTGCGTGTGTGTGTGCGCGTGTGCGTGTGCGTGTGTGTGTGAATGTGTGTGTGTGTGTGTGTGTGTGTGTTTTGTATGTGCGTCTATGTGTGTTTTGTATGTGCGTCTGTAAGTGTTTGTCACTTGAACTTAAGTTTTCGTAGTAGACAGTGTTTTTTATAGTTAACTAGCTTTTGCTCGCGGCAGTTTTTCGCGGATATAAGTCCCGCTTTATGTTTTCCCGGGACAATAAATAGCCTATGTGTTAATCCAGGACATGATCTACCCGTGCGCCAAATTTCATCTAAATCCTTTCAGCAGTTTTTGCGTGAAAGAGGATAAAATGTATGCCATTTGGTAGTATATGAACAAAACAGAACATTTTCGAAATAAATTAACAATCTCCTTTTTAAATATTTTATAATAAAATCTATGATAGATTATTATGAAAATGATCACCTATCTTTGCTGAAGTTCAGCAGAGTTGCTCAACGTTTCACTACTAAACATATTATTGATAGGAAAATTATAATTTATTTAATAAAGGTATGCTTAGAACTTATACTTTTGTGAACCAAAGATATCCAGAAAATAAATAAACTCATCTTAATTGTGAGTGTCAAATTCTAGACGAAGATCCCCAGACGAGTTTCTTTTAACCGAGGTACATCTAATGGATCTCCTACGTAAATAACGTGAGTATATAAAGTAAGTAATAAAATGTGTACATACTTTATGTACATCAACGTGAAAATTCCCTAAAGAGACATTACTTTTGCTAGACAAAATAACAGCACAAAACTTCTCCACTTATAAATTCAATTATTCCAAAAACAAGTACTTTTTTCTAAGCATTGTAATTTATTTGTTTTTTTTTTGTGTGGTGGTGTTTCACGCATTTCATATTTCTATTTTCTACACAGATTCTGTCAAACTTTAATAACAACATAAGTGTTGTGTCGTGATTGTAATTTACGAGCAACTTTCGCACTCATTCGGGATATTTTTTGACCATAAAAACGTCTCAGTGCAGGAATCGAATCGGTCACCTGTAGTTTGATACTTTATTAAGCAACTACTGAAGTGGCAGTGGGCAGGGCACACAGACGAACTGACGGCAGATGGGCCAAAAAAGTTCTCGAATAGACGCCACTTACAGGCGAGCGCACCATCGGCCGTCCACCTTTTTTTTTTGTTTTCGCGGAGAAAGTAACTTATTACTACCGCCCAGCCTTCAAGGGGGGCGACTGAGCGGTGATGTTGGGTTCACCGTGCCTTACGACCCAGCGTTGAGCCGCCGGGCCGAGTCCCTAACCTATGTACACCGCACGGCATACCAAATAAAACTCCGCGGTGGCCTTCTTCGGCGCATTAGGGACGGCTGCGGGTTTCCCCGGACTAATAGTGTCTAAGTTGTCGTCCGCAGCCGCCCCTGCGCGGTGCCGCCTAATGCAGCCCGTCTCCTGTATGGGGGGGGCTCAGAAGCCCCCGCGCACCGAAGGACGCCCTCGACTTCAACGGCAGCGTGAGGCCTACCTGCCACACTGCCGTCCATCACGGGGGTCGCAGCACTGTGCTAACAAACACGCACAAAACTAAAGACGGACCCTGCCGCCCGCCCGCGACCCCCGGTGGCCCCTATTAGTCGCCTTTTACGACAGGCAGGGGATACCGTGGTGGAATACTCCAAACGCCCCCAATCCACAGGGCGGTTCGGGCGTCCACCTGCAAGGTGAAAATACGATTTGATAAAGATCTAAGGAACGCGCTGGATACGGGCTGCTTTTGACAGGTCCGGAAGCCTTTGGGGGAGGCCTATGTTCAGCAGTGAACGTCGTGTGGCTGATGGTGATGATGATAACTGAACCAAAGTAGACTGTATGTTTTGTGCAAATCTCGACAAGTACTTTAAAATGTGTGAGTATGATTCCATCAGCCGACTCTTACAAATACGTTAAGCTGATTCTCAAAGCAGAACTGCGATTACAGGTGAGTGCTTATTGACTTAGACCGGATTCGTGGTGATCCGTGGTCAATTAAAGTTAAGGCTCTTATCACACTGGCGAATTACACGTGAATTTACAGCGAGGTGAAGGTGCTGCGCTCGTTCTGTATAATAAGACCGCCTACTTTACTTGATCATGGATGAAACAACATGAGCTTAATGATTGAATAATACACCGGTTTTGTGCTTTTATTTATCCTATATGTTCACCCAATGCTAAGTGTAGGCCTCTTGCATTGCACGATATGTTGTTCTGTCCAGGGCAGTTCTCATCCAGCTTCCTCCCGTCATGTGAACCAGCTTTTATTTCGGTGGTCCATAAATAGGACTGATCTGGACATTATCCAAAAATATAAAATTCACGGTTCATAATTCGCTTGTATGGAATTTTTGTTTTTATAAATAGGCAATGTTTTATTATTCTAAATGATGTCTTACATCTTGGTGGTTTGTTGGGGACGAATATACAACATTTCTTTCCGAAAAATATAGTTCTTATGAGAATTTCATAAATATTTCCTACTACCGTAATTTTGTATAAATAAATACTAATAACATAGAAATGTGTATGTAATACGAAAATTTATGATTTACTAATCTAAGGTCTGTTTATTTAAAATTTTAAGATACCTACATCTGCAATGGGTAGACCAATTTGAATGGAATTTTTCAGTAAGAATTTTCCAAATAAAAGTGCCATTTACAATAGCTCTTAAATATTTTTTTATTTATTGCGTAATATTTTTTTACTTACTATTTTTATAGACCTTTAAAAATAACTAGACTAAAAACTGTAGACTGTAGCAGGTATTGCTCTTATTGAAATACAATATTCATATTAGGTATACGTTAACTAATGATATAGGTAAGTATAACTAAAGATCGTTCACAGTATCAGAAATGAACAGAATTTATATGGTTTCATGCTTTAACCCTTCAAAGCCCCGCTTATATATATAGATGTATGGGAAAACTCTGTATATATGGACACCGGTGTCCGTCGCGGGGCTTAAGGAGTTGAGGAGTCAAAATAAAGGATGACACACGCTTATCGGCCTGGTTCCATATATCTATACAGTTCATGGTAAGAAATCAAGGTATAATGGGTAAAAATGTTACTTGTAAGATGTATCCTGCCACTGGAATTGTACATAGCGTTTTAAGCCAGATAAACACTATTTCTCACATAAAAATATATATATTGCATAATTAAAATTAATATAATAATGATTTGTTTTGTATAAGCCAACCAAATACAAGTCATACTCTCATCTATGCTCCTAGACCACAGTGTGACTTTTGTGTTTGATCGGTTTATAAATTTATGAGACAAAAAACGTTTATCAGCAAGCAATTTCACGGCCCTAAATTCAAGGCGATAAATCCAACCAAAACTGTATTTAACGCATACGAGGCTGCTCTTAAGATATCGCGTTGTACTATAATAGCTGACACAAATGCACTGCTTGATGGGGCCTTTTTTGGAAAAAAAAACGCGTTATCGCTACCACCACTGAGGGGTGAGTGGATCGGTTATGTTGGTTTCACACAGTCTTACGGCCCAATGTCGACACTCGGGAGTATAGTATCATCCGAGCGAGCATTGGACCGAGTCCCAAACACTATTTACACCCTACACCGGGATACCAACCAAAGCCCACGGTGGCCTTCTTCGGCGCATCCAAGACGATCCCGGGGTATCTTATTGCACTAAGGGCGGTATTAATAAATCAATCTCAAGTTTGTGTTACATCTTAAGTATACATTATATATGAATAGTTCAATACATTATGTCTACTTGAGATGTAACTCAAACTTGAGATTGATTTATTAATACCGCTGTAAGATAGCTGCGCGGGACCGTCCCTGCGCGATGCCGTTGCGGCCCTTCTCTATACAAGGGGGCTAAGATGGCCCCAAACGCCTGATGTGGCCTAAGGAAGGTAAAAACGCACACCAAAAGAGGCTCAACGTTTACTCTCAACAAACTCTCTCGTCTGTCGTGTGAGACAAACTACCAGAGGTGCCATGATGACGCTTAGTTACAGCATATTATGCGCAAACGGCTTCTCATTCTTCTCTAAAAACTCCTTTATGCCGATAAGTTCTTGCCAACCTTTATAAATAAACCATAAATTATCGCGATACTAAATCCAATAAATTGCACCAAATTTGTAGTTTACACTGATTCGGGTCACTGGCTCTGATTCCAAAGCTTATTATGTCCGACCGATGTTTCCTGACCAATTTCTGTTGAGCGAATGAGCACGTGCCTTGAAACCCAATGTGGCCTTTTAACAAGTAAATCGAGACGAAACAACCCAGTCACGTTGGCTACAGATTTTTTCATACCCTAAATAGTGTAGAATCTAGTTTTTATAATTTGTGTTTGCAATATTGGCGAATGGACATTTAAAGTATTTGCTTTGGAAAGGAGAGTCTTTAACAGATTCAACATTATGGCGGTAACGCTGATGAAGGTGTAGGTGACAAAAACCTGCCTGGCTTCTCTGGATGTTTTTCGAAATGCCAACAGATCTGGTGGTAGGTCTCTCCTATGTAAGAGTCCGTCTGAGTGGGTACCACCGCAATGTCTATATTCTACCGCCAAGCAGTAGTGTGCATGCACTGTTGTGTTTCGATTTGAAGGGCATTGTAGCCAGTGTAACTACTGGACATAATGAGACTAACATCTCATGTCTAAGGATGACGAGCGCAGTGTAATGTAGTACTGGAGTACTTTGTAACTCAAGGTGCTGTATGGTGTTGCTACTGTTTATGGGTGGTCGTATTGCTTACCATCAGGCAAACGCCATGCTCGTCTCGTCAGTCAATGCCATAAAAAAAAGATCTCATCATACTATTTTCATCATATTTTTTTATTGCCGTTTAACCTGTCAATACAAGCAACGTGTTCACGGGGGAAAAAACGTCACTTGCCAATTAAGCGAAAGTCGTTTTTATCTGCCTACCCATAGGATTCTATTTAAAAAATTTAAATAACACCTGTCATGACATGGAATATTGATGGGTTAATGTCGAGACGAGTATACTGCTCGCCTGATGGTAAGCGATACGACCACCCATAAACAGTAGCACACAACTTTGAATTATAACGTACTGCATGGCACACCTGTGCCCTCGTCATCTAGAGACATAAGATATTAAATCTCGTAATCCAGAACACAATAGTGCATGCATACTGCTGCATAGGTGGACGATAGCCTAGTTGGGAATGCAACGGTCTGCCGAGACAATGTCCGGAGGTTCAAACCCAAGGCACACACCTCTGACTTTTCGAAGTTATGTGTGTATTGTTTATCAATTATCGTTCGCTTTAATGGTGAAGGAAAACTTCGTGAGGAAACCTACATGCCTGAAAATTCTTCGCAAGAATTCCGAGGGTATGTGAAGTCTGCCAATCCGCACTAGGCCAGCGTGGTAGACTAAGGCCTAAAACCCTCTCAGTAGTAGAGGAGGCCCGTGCTCAGCAGTGGGCAGTATATAATACAGGGCTGGTATTATTATATTATATAATGGACATTTCGGTGGTAACTACCCCGGTTGAGGGTTAATACATTCAATAAGATTGGCATATTTCTGTCGACCGAGAAGAACAACCTTTGACAATATATTCCGAGACCACAATCGTCAGGTTAAGTTTACTACATACTAAATCACAAAGGTATGGAAAGGTAATCATCCAAATCCTTTTAATGCGCTGTTCAAATACCCACGTAATGTAAACGATATAAAGCCGTCAATCAAACGTGAGTACTGTTTTACTCGTGCAACAGACGCGTGGTAATTTTCCTCGCACGTTATAATTAATTATTAAATGAAGCCCTTAATTGATATGCTTTGTGCAGGTGGGTTGGATGTAACAATTTGATATAAATTTTGACGCGAATATTCATGCAGATAAATGACTATGTTTGCTTATGTTTTCGCCTTTTATCCCTGAAGGGTATTCCGTGAGTCAGGCTAACGCCATATCTGATGACTCGCGGATGATACTGAGCTGTAAAAAATCACTTTACACAACCCAGGAATTGCACTCGAGACCTCAGCGCCACAATAAAACACGCTATTGAGGCAGGAGTGTCCATAAATAATTTAAATGCACTTGAACAGCAACTTTGATAATAGGTAAAAATTATAATGGATGAAACTGCATACTGAGTTCTGGCTTGTAGCCAATTTTTTATTCAAGTTGCGGATATTTAGCAGAGCCGGAATGTTAACGTCAAACGCTGAGCCAAAGACTCGCGAAATTACTTTTGAATAATATTTATTTCAAACAAAGTATGAATGTGGTGGAGTTGGGACATTCATTTGGAGAAGCGAGACCTTTGCACTTTTTGAACGTGTATCTTTTGTTTTCATAGCAGTTTTTTTATTTTATAAGGTCATCCAGTGGTAATTCCAATAAAACATAACTAAATAAACATTCAAGTAAAACACGTGTTAAAGGCATTACCTTCAGGCGTCACAGCAGTTTGAAGAGTTCGTATTTTATATTCGTTTAACTAAATACGACGATAGCCTAGTTGGGAATGGAACAGTCTGCCAAGACATTGTCAGGAGGTTCAAAACCCAACGCACACACCTCTGACTTTTCAAAGTTACGTGTGTATTGTTTATGAATTATCGTTCGCTTTAACGGTGAAGGAAAACATCGTGAGGAAACCTGCATACCTAAGAAGTTCTTTATAAGAATTTCGAAGGTATGTGAAGTCTACCAACCCGTACTAGGCCAGCGTGGTGGACTAAGGCCTAATCCCTCTCAGTAGTAGAGGAGGCCCGTGCCCAGCAGTGGATCAGTATATAATACAGGGCTGGTATTATTATATTATTATTAACTAAATAATAAAAAAAAATCTACTTTCTTACACATTCCCGCCTTTATCTCTGAAAGGGTTGACAGTCACAACTATTGCAGCCGCTTTTCGCCATATATATTCCGTCCCATGATGTGATAGAGGGCGAATCGCCATATGAGGAAAACTCTAGACTCCAGGCTGATACTGAGCAGGAAAACCCAATATCACTTTACCCGACCGGGGAATCGAAGACAATACCTCAGAGCGTTGTCGTACAGCGCACACAATACAACACCCAGGCAGTCATTTTCAACTTTCCCATTATGAATATTGATTATATAGAGACTGCCTCGGTGGCGTAGTTGTATTACAGAACGACTGTAAAGCTGAGGTCTCGGGTTCGATCCCCGGGTCGGGCAAAGTGATATTGAGTTTTTCTATTCAGTATCAGCTCGGAGTCTGAAATTTGTGCCCGATATGGCGATAGGCTCGCCCCCTATCACATCATGGGACGGAATAATGGCGAAAAGTGGATGCACTAGTTGCGCCTCTGCCTACCTCTTCGGAGATAACAGGCGTGAGTGTATATGTATGTATATGTATGTATTATATACAGTCAGCCACATAGTAGCTGAACAAATTCAAAACTTCAAATCGCGTCTAGACTTTCGTGTTCTTACCAATTTTTGTTTTCGCTTCACAAAAATAAAATAAAGGCGATTAACTCTACTTCCCACAAAAAAATGTTTCAATTAAACGCGTGGAAGTGATTTGAAATTTTGCATTTGTTCAGCTACTTATGGGGCTGACTGTACTAATCTGAGCTACAGCATATCAAAACTTTAACATTAAGTTGTATTTTCAATTAACTAGGTAAAACAAATAACTTTCCTTTACAAATATGAACAACCATCAAATTCGGGAAGTTTTAATTATCGAACAAAAGTACCTCTTTTGATGAATTCCAGTGGTAAAGATAAGAAACTTTCCCTTTGATGCCAACACAATGGCTGCTATCGGCGAGAGCCGTGCATTGTGCTGCGTTAACAATACCCAAATTAGCTTTGTAACGTCTTTTTTACTCGATAAAGTTGCGATAAGTTACTGATTTTGAACAGCTTGAGGTTGTACAAGGTCAATTTCATATTACGTCAATAGATGAAACCACATACTTATCTAATTGAAAATAATACTTTTCATAAAGTTATTGTAACCATAAACGCAAAATAAAGTTTACGTTTCGAATACAATAAAAATATCAATAAAATGATAACTAGAGTTATCATTTTATTGATATTTTTATTATTTTTTTTTAGGTTAAGTTTACGCGCCCCAACGCCACTCTAAAGCTGTGATTCCGCAGAACGCGGCAGGCGGCAGACACCAACAGCATGTGCCGCGACGGCAGACGGCACTACTATGCAGTATTAAATTGTATGAGACCGATTCCGCACACGACGGCAAATGACGCCCGGCAGGACTTCACTTGCCGCTCGTCATTTGCCGTCGCGGCACATGCCGTCTGCCGTTGCCGTCTGCCGCGTCCTGCGGAATCACAGCTTAAGAGGATTCATCGCAGCGGCAATATCACACTTTCAGTCATATATAGTCACGCACTCGCTATATCCGCACTTAACTATAAATTTATAAAAAAATCAGGAAAGTAATTTGAGATCTTTGGCATAATGATAGCAGAGGCAAAGACGAGTAAGTGGTTTCATTTATTAACGCATTATGAAAATAACCCCGCGTAGTAAATTGTTTTTTTTTTTAATAGAGGTATAGGAGATCAGCCAGGTACGCAGGATATTATAGTGCCCAAGTGTGTGCGCAATACACAGGTGCACTCGCTATTCCTTCACTCTCATAGTCCGGTGAGACGGCAATCCGACATGACCGGAGAGAGATCAGGCGCAGGACCAACGGCTTTACGTGCTTTCCCAGGCACGGGGGTATCACACCGCTAACTTCCTGACTCCGAGCTGCGACTGAGTATTTTTTTTAAGATGGAAAAACCCACTCACGAAGTCTTTTGGCCCGACCCGGGATCCGAACCCAGTACCTCAGCGCGCGAATCGTACTCGTAACGGCAGTCAATATAAAATATGTTATTAATATAAATGTCCTCAGTGTGTTATAATCCGTCCTTAAATATAATATTATCTACTTGAACTTTTGATGATAAAACTAAAATAAAAAAGGAACATAGAATGCTAGACTTCTGCCCGAGGCTCCGCCCGCGTGAAAAAGTTTTTCCGGGATAATAAGTAGCCTATAATACTCAGGAGTAACGTAGCTTCCTATTGGTGAAATAATTATCAAAATCGGTCCAGTACTTTTTGACTTAATCCATTACAAACAAATCAAATCTTAACACTATCAAATCTTTACTCTTCATAATATTAATATAGACTAGCCACATGAAATTATCTTTTTTCAATAAAATAGAGAAATAAATTTCGTAAAAGCAATTTGCATTTAAAATGACCAATACCGAACGTACAAAAATCGTTTTAGATATTATATTAGTAAAATATGCATTCAATTTCTACAGGCAATACTATATTTAGATGCGACCCCCTTGTAAGATAAGTAATATTTGCCTTTCCAGGCACTCGATTTTTATGTGTGCCTTTTCGGTATGAATCGGTTTGGTCTGGAATATTCCGGTACTATGAGGTTTCGGATTATTTGCGCTCTCTGACGGCGTGTTTGATGAAACCCGGTTTTGGGGATAAAATGGCTAGTTGGTTTTCCGATAGAGGAATTTAATGTTAGTTTCCGAATGTTTAAGGAATATTTTAGCAAAAATGCTAATGCTGATGAAGCAAACACTTCATTAGATACGTGTTTCTTGTTTATTTTATCCTACTATATTAATATTATAAACGCGAAAGTTTGTAAGTATGTATTGATGTATGGATGTCTGGATGTATGGATGTTTGTTACTCTTTCACGCAAAAAATACAGAACGGAATTCGATGAAATTTAGCACATGGGTGGATCATGTCTTGGATTAACACATAGGCTACATTTTATCCCGGGAAAATAAAAATCGCGATCATCCCGGAAAATCTTTTGAACGCGGGCGGAGCCGCGGGCAAAATCTAGTTAACAATATAGTGGGAAAAAGTGGACGATAGCCTAGTTGGGATTGGAATGGTCTGCCGACGCAATGTCCGCAGGTTCAAGACCCAAGGCACACACCTCAGGCTTTTCAAAGTTACGTGTGTAGGTATTGTTTATCAATTATTGTTCACTTTAACGGTGAATGAAAACTTCGTGCGGACACTACGTACTTACCTGAGAACTCTCCATAAGAATTTCGAGGGTATGTGTAGTCTGCCAACCTGCACTAGGCCAGCGTGGTGGACTAAGGCCTAAACCCTCTCAGTAGTAGAGGAGGCCTGTGCTCAGCAGTGGGCAATATATATAACACAGGGCTGGTATGGTGGTGGTGGTAATCCAAATATGATTTTAAATATTCATTAATTGTGCTAATCAAATGATTAATTACTAGTAATTTGTAATAAAATTGTATCTAATATACGAATTTCAAGTGTAGAAATTAGAAAGTCATTTGTATAAGTTAATAAAATAAACCATTTTGTTCACACTTGTTTTAGCGCAGACATAATCTGTTAATCCGTTGTAACCCACATTAATACCACGTTCATTAACATTGTATAAACGATACGCGTTTAGTGTTAAACTATAAAATATTGAGCAAGATATAGGGATTCAGATTGATTATAATATTGTTTTTTTTAAGCAAAACTATACTTAACTATCAAAAGAGGCTTAATAATATTTTCTGGTATATTTCCCCATAAAAAAAATACAAGAAATAACTACCTTATAAATAAACCCGAAAGATTATTCACACACTGGGGAGAGTTACGAACGTCTTTTAAATCTTAAACGCTTGCCTGTTTTACAGATACTACGAAAGTTTTTATAAATGAGTGCTTTTATATTGCTTAAGTGTTTTTATATTTTGATAGAAAAGAAAGATCATATTAGGCGCGTCCTTTATATTATTGTCTAAGTGTATTATATATTATTATTCCGCTATCTTCTTTCTTTTTCTTGCTAATTTTTTTACTCTGGATAGTTCGAGCTGACACATGAATTTCTCGGCGCAAGAATCGAACCGGAAGACTTACGTTTCGCAGCTGGCTTGCTAAACGTGACGCCGCAAAGTCCATCTAATATTAAAATGTATAGTAAGAAAATTAGTCTAGATAGGTAAATGTTATATGTCTAAACAAGCAATTTTTGTATATACTAATAGTCTTACTAATAAAAAAATATTACTCACACGTTTAACATGTGAATAGTTACACAGCGTATTATGTCTGTATAATAGTTACACAGGGTTAACACAACATCGCTACTAATAAACGCAAAGACAAGCTTGTGTAACTACTCATGCTGTATACGGCAAATACGTTGGCAACCTTTTACGAAGTACGTTCAAAAACTTCTGTTCGTAACTTTGTGTTACTAATTTAATTGAAATTCATAGTTTATTTAGCATTTTATTAACTTTAATAAATACGAAATATATATTTTTTGTAAAATATCCTATATATATTAATGAAATGTACAAAAACTTGACTAATGGTTGTAATTTTAAATATAAGTTATGATTCGTACTCATAGTTTTCGAACGCTTCCTCACCGGCGATAACATAAGCTTGTAACATTAACTTTTCGGACCACCAACACCTCAGTCCGCCCCGTGACCACGAAGTGCTGAAAAGCCTTCGAAACGTCGGGAGAAAATATAAATTAAAAAACCGCGATAAAATCCGCAAAATAGATTCATTTTAACATAAGCTTAATTTAATTTTTTAATGAGTGACGTGTGAAAGTATTTCGTTTCGGCAATTTATTTGCGATTGATTAAATAATTAACTTATTAAGGTTTAAAAAATGGAGTGCACTGAATGTGCATCGATAGTGATGCCGCCTAATCCTAAAAGAAAAAGTTCTCCTTTAAGAAAGAAAACTTATCATCCAGATGGATTAAATCTATTTTTGTAGCATTTTCTTTTTCTTTGATTTCCTTGTCTGTCCTCATTATCAAGCATATCAAATACATTAACGAAATTTAAATAATTCATTGCTAAATAAAAATTAATCTCGCATAACTCCACCTCCATCATCTACAAGTGACAATCTCTCAATCAGCTGAAGCTAATATAGTCGCCATTTTGAATCTACGCAGCCTTAATACAAGGGTGCAAGCGTGTGTAGAGCATGTGTAAGTGTACATAGTTATTTCCCTCCGTGGTTATTTCTATCTCTTACAACACCTGTATACAGGCCTTCTGTCAAAAAAAGTTTTATTAGTTGCGTTTTTGTTACACAGTGCTTATGGTCCTCCTACTCCTTCTACTCGAGTAGCCTATGGGTGAGTTATACGAAACGGGCTTACAGAGCTCTGCGCACTCAATATAATAATGCGTTTAGGGTGTTGTTGCGTCTGCCGTGGCGATGCAGTGCGTCTCGTATGTTTGCGGAAGCGCGGACGGATGGTTTTCAAGCCATAATTCGCAAAAAATCTTCTTCCATGCTGCAGCGCCTAAGAAACAGTAGTAACGGCATGTTAAGCGGGATCGCTGAGCGATTTGACTGTCCCTTCCAAAATTATTGGATGAAAGTAGTTCTGGGAAATGTAATAATATAATTAATGTAGTAGCTATAAGTAATTGATGGTGATTTTAATTTATAATTTATATGGATTATGTGATCTGAATTAAATAAATAAACAAATAAATAGTACTTGTATACACTGTGTCGTTTTGTTTATTAGTAAGACTAATAATCTAAATCTCGGAAACGGCTCCAACGGTTTTCATGAAATTTAGTATGCAGGGGGTTTCGGGGGCGATAGAGCGATCTAGCTAGGATTTATTTTTAGGAAATGTCGTTTAATCCGCGTTTTCAGTAATCAATCTTAAACATAAAATGAAAAATATGACTCTTCCTGATATCAATAATTGGGGAGTAATAATACTATTTTTTTTATTGGGAGCAATTAACTGCTTTAACGATATAACAACACTAAAACTACTCCAGTAGATGGTGTTGTTAAGCAACACTAAACCAATGAGTGTTTAGTTTGAGGTTAGACCAAAAATATCAATTGTTTACTTATATAAATAATGATTAATATTTCATCAGTATGTAATTTGTATTTAAATATAATAACTAAAAACACAATTTACCAAACCAAAATACCGTACGAAGCTCGGTCATCCAGGTACTGTCAATTTAAGAACGAAAAAACTCACAAAATGTATATGTTCTTTCAAATCTAAACCTTTAGCGACATAATGGAATATATTATAATACCGTACTCAGTAACTGGGGCTTTTACAAATCTTCCTTCGTAAATACATCGTTATAAAAAGCGACGGAAAAACACCAGAGGGTTTTGTATTTCACATTTTTGTTATGATCCCTGAAGCATTTATATCAGGGATTTGCGAAATGGTATATACAATTTTATGTGACAAAGTGCTTAAATACTTTAAGACCCTGCATAAATATTAGTACGTATTAATCCTTATGACCCTTGTGTCTTTAAAGGGTCGACGATATGATCTTTATGAAGATTGTCATGTTTTGAAAGAAGGCAGTAAAGATTTTTTAGGACACGTTTGTTATTACTGCTTATTTCGTTTGTACTGGAAATCATTTTATTTTCCCGTGGTTTTCGTAGAAGTAAGAATGTCGTACAGGGTCAGAGTGGTGCTATGGTCACATAATCTTACACTCGTATAATAACGGGTGTCTCATAAGAAAGTTCACATTTGTTTTGGTTATTGCCTGAACTCAACTATTTTGAGGGACGCGGGGAGAGTGCCATTTGGTAGCCTGGCTCTTGGGAATTTTATCGCTATGGAGCGTTTCTCGGGAGCGGATCGTCCGTTGTGCGTACGCGAGTTTTATAAAAACGATAATTCGGCAACTGTAGCGCGTAGAAAATTCTCCATTCGACATGTAATATCTATTCTTCACTCGTTTTAGTATCAATAAACGAGATTAATTATTATAGGGATACTAGCAGTCTCACTAATAAGTGAAGTAACAGAATCATCACTTTATCTGAAGTTCTGAACCAATAATAGTAAGAAAAGAAAGCAAAACAAGTTTATTGTCATATCTGGTGCATGCAATGCATAACACATGTGGACATGATTATATTTTTTATCAGTACAGCTTTACACACCTGTGATGTGACAAAAGGTGGCCAGCTCAGCATAATACTGTGTTATGACGTGAGCCACAACACAGTGCTGGTTTTCAGTGGCCACCTAGAGTGACACAACAAATGCAGCAAATAAAACCATCCCGTTACATTCAAACTCGAGAAATATCTATACCTGAGGACAGCATATGGAATTAGAGAATGAGAATCGATCGATCTCATGAATATACAATATACACATCAATATACTGAAACGCAGTTTATTCATTTTCATTATCATAGCACCAAAGTGCACAAGCTCTCAAGTATTAATGGATTTTGCCAAACAATTTGCAAAGACGTCATCGAACGCTAACACTGATGTACGTCGTGAGAACTATCCGTAACATCTTAAGGTATTATGAGGTCAAACTGAATGGACAAGCTTGATACAGTTTTGCTTGACCGCATGCATACGAAACAATTGCAGCCTTTTCGGTTTGCTTCAAGACTTGATTGTCACTAGTGATGGGTAAAAGTAAATAGCGATCTCTTGGCATTAATAACCTCAATAAATACCTATCAGTGTGTGCTAGCAACTGGCTTGGACAAAGGTATACCTACCTATAAAAAATATTACGAGAACATCATTAATAATTTTATGAAACTCGGATTATTATTATCAATTTTATGAATTATAATATTCTTTCCAGCAAGGCGCAATTTTTACAAATTGATTTTTATTCACATATCGATACGTTTATACGTCGTATACTAGTAGTACTATAGTCTATACTATGTACGTATACTTTTACCTATACCTACGCCAACTGAACTGATGCCTATACAAAATCAGTTCAAACCCAAGGAGGACAGAACCTCTTGTGTCCTTCGTGTTCAAAACCAATTCCTACTGGTGAAGCTGATTGAATTTTTCTAGTCACTCCGATAGCCATAGGCGTATACCTATATCTAGAGATCGTTATATCAAATCAAGCAAAGCTGAAGGTAAACTGCCAACGTATGGCCGCCTTTAAGGCTATCGATTACATCAATCTCAATCTATAGTGAATCACGACTTTGACACGGCACAGATGTTCCTACAACCCACAGGTATCAATGCTCTAAATATATCAGTCGACGTGCCTGCATTCATTAATCAAGCAAAATATCGGTATCGATCAATATCAATATGAAGCGGCTATGTTCATGGTTTTAAGGTGAATATTTTAAACTGTCTTTTCTAAATAGATCTATCTTGTGTGATGTGCAAGCCATTATGGACTAGGTTATTTACAGTGTTGTTCACGGTGTCGCCCATGATGGAGCTTTTTTGGTATAAAAACACCAGTGTGTAAGTTCTTTAATAAAAACTAGATTATAGTTACTTTAAAGATCTAAAAAACTACCACAACAAACAATGCGCTAAGGGAATTACGGAAGTTAAATTACCTTTAATCTCAACGGGTTACATTTATTGTATTACTTTGCGCTTTAATTGGAATATTCTTTTTTGATCAGATGAGATTGGACGTGGAAAGTAGTACGATTAACTAATATTATAAAGCTGAAGAGTTTGTTTGTTTGAACGCGCAAATCTCAGGAACTACTGAACCGATTTTGAAAATTCTTTCACTATTGGGAAGCTATTTTACTCCTGAGTGCTATAAGCTTTTATCCCGGGAAAATATTATTATCCCGGAAAAACTTTTTCACGCGGGCGGAGCCGCGAGCACTACTAGTGTCTTATAAAAATTGTGAAGTAACAGTTTTTGCATTTCGTGGAAAGTAAAAGTTGCTCTAATTCCGCCATCCTTCTGAAATTTTCATTCCTTTTCTTTAAATATCAGCACAAACATGGTTATATGCAGTGATAACCACTTAAAATCAAATGACTTAACCATTTCCTGGCTCATGAAATTAACACTTGGTCAGTTCCACACATAACTTATAAAATATTAGAAGCTTATAAAATAACAATACTCAGAAATTTGGCTGATATTCACAAAGATAAAAGAAACCATAGCTATACTCTCCAAATTGGTTCAGGTAATCACAATGTAACTCAAATACCACGAATGTCTCACGCATGTCATCACACATCTCAAACTTTATGTGTAGCAATTAAACACGGTCAAGCAGCACTTAGATCTTTATAGACATTTCTCGTGTTCTAGAATCGCTGAGCAGTAATAGTGAGTTTTAACGCTGTCTTCCGTTTCGGTTTATGGACGATTGTGCTATTATTGTCGAGTCCTCAGATATCTTTATTGAAGCATTTTATGGGTCCCTCGAATTCTTAATGGTCGTAATGGAACGTATATGAAAAATGGATGTTAAAAGTTTAAGTACTCTTATTTGTTAAGGTTAGACTGATAAAAATGATATCTTCTGCGTTTAATGCGCTATTTTTGCTGTTTAGTGTTTTCATCAGTGCATAATGATATAGATGGGGTTTTAAAGTGTGAAGAAAGAATATTTTTTGAATGGATAGTTTTATTATATTATTGAAAACAATAATATATCACTCACATAAAAGGAATTGCTTAACTATTTTTTGGTTCAAATCAACAGCTAAAATACGTACTCCATTTAACTATCAGGTCTACAGTTTTGACGGCAAACGTTGAGGGACTTAGCTTCTGCCCAACGGCACCATAATATACTATATCCGAAACCGATATCCGTAACTCCCAAGGTGCCCTAGTTGTATTATGATTTCGCTGTAACTAAATTCAATGTGAAGCGAATATGAAGGCGGTGAACTTCTGAAACTTTAAAGGCCACCTGAGGTTAAAATCAGATTTTTTAAGTTTTTTCAGAAATCTTTCCCGAGAACGAGAGATTAAGTATATTTAGATATTGATATATCATCTAGTAGTCCTGGAAATTTTCTTCAATTTGGGGTTGGAGCAATACAGCTTTTATGAATTTTCCAGAAACAAATATATTCAACTATAAGTTCTTTTAGCCTAGTTTGTGGCTTAGTTTTATGAGCAGTCTTTTGTCTGCAACTCTTTTGAATGCATTTATTGATATATATATTTTCTAACAATATCTTGGAAGTATTTTCTTAAAAATATGACATTTGTTCCATAAATATAAATCAATTAAAAACTGCTAGCAGCCAATAATTGCATTGTCGATACTCTAAGTGCAATTAGATGGCACTAAAAGTCAATACTTTGCTAACAAGAAGTATTTTTCCTCTGATGTATACTATTCAGAGTCATATTTTGGAATCAAGCTCATTATTTTAAAATATTCTTTCACAATAGGAAAGGTTATTGTATAGTAAGATATTTTTATGTATTTTCTGGTTAGTTTTTCTATTTCTTCTATAGACTTCTTGAGGTTCTTTTCTTTAAACATTTACTTTCTGTTCAAATCTTGTTCAAAGAATGCAGTTCATAATATGTCGAAATTCACGACTTAGAGGTAAGACAAACAATACTATCACTGCTTAGTTGTAAAGTCTTCATATTAAAAAGTCTCTGGCAAAGTCCAAATAGATCATCATGATCAGTCGCAAGATCTCTACTACTGAATATAAGCCTTTTTTTTTTGTTTACGCGGAGAAAGTGAATTATTACCACCGCCCAGTGTTCAAGGGGAATGACTGAGCGGTTATGTTGGGTTCACCGTGCCTTACGACCCGACGTTGAGTCGCCCGGAGAGATGGAAAACGTCGGGCGACCGCCGGGCCGAGTCCCTAACCTATGTACACCGCACGGCATACCAACCAAAACTCCGCGGTGGCCATATTCGGCGCATTAGGGACGGCTGCGGGCTTCCTCCGACTCACGTCTAAGTTGTCCGCAACCGCCCCTGCGCGTACCACCATTGCGGTCCGTCTCCTGTTGTTGGGGGGGCTCAGAAGCCCCCGTACACCGAAGGACGCCCTCGGCGTTAAAGGCAGCGTGAGGCCTAACCGCCACGCTGCCGTCCATCACGGGGGTAATATAAGCCTCTGGAAAACACTAACCTGGTGGAAGCGGACTTTACTCAGCGACTTTCTACGACACTTATTAGGTGTGCACCATGCAGGTGCACATCTAGCGCGACGCTTGTTTGAACGTAGCTTCCAATCGAATTGCTTAATAAAATGCTTAAACTGTGAGAAAACCAAAACATTAATAATTATACATATTCTATTACAAAAGAAGAAAGAATCGTGAATACAGAACAAGTTTTACAAAAACCTCAGAATAGGTACCAAATTAGCCCCCAAATGAAAGCCCAAATAAACTTTATAGAAAAAAGTTAACTGCAGCTTTTTAGCGACATTTTCACCTAATGAACGTAATTTATCTCGATGGAGCTTATTTGCGAACAAAAAGCTACAAGTTGCAAAGCTGAAGGGTATTCGAAGAAATGCGACGCAGACGTTGGGGTACAGACTCAAGGCTTTGTGCAATGTAACGTGAATATATATTGCTGGAAGTGTTATTTTAGTTATTATATTTTTTATAAGGACTGCCTCGGTGGCGTAGTTGTATTATGGTACGACTGCAATGCTGAGGTCTCGGGTTCGATCCCCGGGTCGGGCAAAGTGATATTGAGTTTTTCAACACTATCAGCTCGGAGTCTGAATTTTGTGCCCATATGGCGGTAGGCTCGCCCCCTATCTCACATAATGGGACGGAATAGTGGCGAAAAGTGGGTGCACTACTTGTACCTTTGCCCCTTCAGGGATAACAGGCGTGGGAGTGTGTGTGGATCAAACAGCAATGAACACTTCTTTTATGTAGGAGTCGTACCGTAATACAACTACGCCACCGAGGTAGTCAGTGCTGTTTGATCCAAAAATAAAAAAAAAAACAATCAGTTATAACGTTGCCGAAACAAGCACACCCAAAAACCCTCTTTCTAGTTATAATGTATATAGAGAAATATATTTATACCTATGGGTTTTTACACTAATGTCCTGTATACAAAAATAAACAATACTGCCTTTTCCATACAATCTACATCTTAATTCCACATTTCCATTCAATAGTTGTCACAAGCTTCATAGCGTTACACGGAGCTATTGGGAATCTGCGTCTCACGGACATGGAATCCTTTTGGTTTGATTTTGCTTTTCCATATTCTGACACAACGCTGTTCACAGAAGATTGATTTTTGCTAGAGATACGAGATATGGTATGTATCTGATTGGATAGGGATATCGGATTACGATATATAGGCGCCTTAATAGTAACTATTTTTGACGATATCCTGGATAAGTTGAAGAAGATACATACTGAAACACAGGCTGATATGATTTGGCAACTCTCCGGTAGCGTAGTTGTATTGCGAGCACGATAGGACACTGCTTTGAGATCCTGGGTTTGCGTTACGGGTCGGGCAAAGAAATATTGGGATTTTCTGCTCAGTATCAGTCCAGATTCTGGAATTTGTACTCGATATAGCGATAGTCACGCTCTCTATCAGATGGAACACGCAAGCGAAAAGTGGGAGCCCTGGTTGCACCAGTTCGGGAAAAATGGGAGTACTTAATGTGTTTTGTGTTTTCTCGAAGGTTCCAATTTCTTATCGTATAATTGGCTTACCATTGGGCGCACTATAATTTATTTCCATACCAGGATAATAAGAATTAAATCAATTACTATAACAATAGCTACAGAATATTAGATTAAAGAGAAGTTTTTGGCTTAAAACACTGATAAATTACTAAAAATACTTTTGTCAGGCTCGACATAGATCCAGCATAATAATTTTCACGTTGACCTGCAAATTATTCACTAAATATGATTAACGCTAAATGTATCTTAATCGTATTGCTGTTTTTTTTCAACTCCTAGTGATTGATAGTGACAGCACGAGATATTAAATGTATTAAACGCCAAATATATTTAGTAAGTTGTGCTAAAAGTTCTCGAGTGGAGACCACGTATAAAATTGGCATACGCAGCGTTGGACGTCCACCTGCTAGGTGGACAGACGACTTTTGGAGAATTCCATCACGGTATCCCCTTTTTTTTTTTTTTGGTATGGCCATCTTCGGCGCATTAGGGACGGCTGCGGGCTTCCTCCGACTCACGTCTAAGTTGTCGTCCGCAACCGACCCTGCGCGTACCGCTGTTGCGGTCCTTTTCCTGTTGCGGGGGCTCAGAAGCCCCCGAAACACCGTACCGTGTCCACCTTTTGGTGTCCGAGGCAGCGTGAGACACGCTGCCGTCCATCACGGGGTTCACAGAAGTTGGCTAGACTAATGGGTGGGCGGCACCTCCCGCCCACCCGTGACCCTCGGAGGCCCCTATTAGTCGCCTTTTACGACAGGCAGGGGATACCGTGGTGGAATTCTCCAAACGCCCCCAATCCACAGGGCGGGAGACGTCGGTCAGTCGTCCACCCGACGCCTCCTACGTCTCGTCTGGCGGCGGGAGGGATCACCACTGCGCTGGCGTTCCCTCTCGGCACTCTCCTTCCGCGAGAGGACCGCCTCGCAGAAGTGGGCCACCGCCTGCCAGGCCTCCCGGCCGCCGACCATGGAAGCGACCACGGCCGGCAGCGAGAGGTCTTCTCCGACGACTGCTCTGAGAGCGCTGCGTTCTTCATCCCAGGCTGGACAACACTCCAACGTATGTTGGGCCGTGTCCATTGGGCAGTTGTCACAATAGTGACACACGGCCGACTCCTCTATCCCTACCACCCGAAACAGGAACTCACCGAAGCAGCCATGCCCGGTGAGCACCTGCGTCAGGCGGTATGTTGCCGCTCCGTGGCACCTGTCCAGCCATTCGGCAAAGACAGGACGCACTGCCTCTACGACCCTGTGCCCCCACGACGGGGCCTCCAGCCCGAGACGCCACTCCTCCACGGCGGCTCGCCGTAAGGAGGCCCTCTTGGCCTCCACCTCCTTCAGGGCCGGACGCTCCCCGCGACTGAACGCCTCCTCCCGCCAATTGAATACATCGGCAAGGGATTTGGCGGCCAGGTCCCAGGGCAGAAATCCGGCCAATAAGCAAGCCGCCTCGAAAGAGACCGTGCGGTACGCCCTGACCGCCCGCTGCGCTAAAGCTCTCTGCGGGGCGCGCAGAAGGGCGACGGAGGGGCGGCCCAGGGAGTCAGCCCAAACGGGGCTGCCATAAAGGGCCATGGACCGCACGACTCCGTGATACAGCCTCCGGCAAGGGAAGCCAGGACCTTCCAGGTTGGGCAGCAGGCCGGAAAGAGCGCCCGCTGCCCGGGACAATTTTGTCCTCAACTCCTTAAAGTGGGTGCGGAATCGCCATCGGCTATCCAGGACTAAACCTAGATACTTCACGCTAGAGCCGATGGGGATCCGCACCCCCCTAACGACGATGCCGGCACCGGCCGGTGGCCCTCTCCGAGGTCCGTGAAAACACACGGCCTCGGTTTTCTCGAGGGCCACCTTCAAACCTAAACGTTGATTTTTTCCAACTACTTGGCCGGTGCCCGCCGCACCACGGTATCCCCTGCCTGTCGTAAAAGGCGACTAATAGGGGCCACCGGGGGTCGCGGGCGGGCGGCAGGGGGCTGTCCGTCTGTAGTTTTGTGCGTGTTTTTAGCACATTACTGCGACCCCCGTGATGGACGGCAGTGTGGCAGGTAGGCCTCATGCTGCTGTTGACGCCGAGGGCGTCCTTCGGTGCGCGGGGGCTTCTGAGCCCCCCCCCCCCCCAAACAGGAGACGGGCTGTATTAGACGGCACCGCGCAGAGGCGGCTGCGGACGACAACTTAGACACTCTTAGTCTGGGGAAACCCGCAGCCGTCTCTAATGCGCCGAAGAAGGCCACCGCGGAGTTTTAGTTGGTATGCCGTGCGGTGTACATAGGTTAGGGACTCGGCCCGGCGGCTTAACGCTGGGTCGTCAGGCACGGTGAACCCCACATAACCGCTCAGTCGCCCCCCTTGAAGGCTGGGCGGTAGTAATAAGTCACTTTCTCCGCGAAAACAAAAAAAAAAAAAAGGTGGACAGACGACTTAATAAAGGTCTCAGGAACACGCTGGATGCAGACCACTTTGACAGGTCCTTCTGAAAATCTTCAGTGAAGACCTATGTTCAGCTGTGGACTTCATGTGGCTGATGATGATAATGATGATGATGATGAAGTTGTTGTGCAAGTCAGCCCTACAGCGCCGGTAGTATATACTCTATGATACTCTATACATTTTGACATTATAATATTTATGTAAATCACTTCATTCATATAATTTATGTTTAATGATCATACATTTGGGCATACGGATAATGGGAAAATTAAATGAAAATACGTCCAGCACGAACAATTAACTATTAATTCAAAGAGTTAAGACATTTAGCATCAGTTTCATCATAATTGGCAGTACTATCGGAATGTTTGATGAGCATAAATGAAATAGGTAATACGCCTCAGGGAACAGCAAATCAATATACCCGTGATCGTACATTGTCCAGTTATGCATGAATACGTTCTGATTGGATATGTTATGTGCGTGAAGGAATGTTGCTGCTTAAGGTATTTACATGTATACTCACGCCTATCTCAAAGGGGCATTGTGTTATATAGAGGTTATAATATCATCATGGGATGGACAACATGGCGAAAAGAGAGGGTGCAATAATTGCGCCTTTACTTACCGCTTCGAAAATAAAAAGTGTGAGTGTGGATGTATAATAATACCAGTCACGTATTATTCTTTACTAGTTTATGCCTTAGTCTACTAAACTGGCCTGGTGGGGATTGGAAGACACTACATAATTTCCAAATTGAATTTTTAGATGCGAAGACATTTAATTTAATTAATCCAATCAAAAATCATATCTAAAGCCTCATGATTGATAGCTTGCTAATCTTGCATCTTCATCTGGCTATTTAATCAAAGACATTCCATATTCGGTGTCCTTGTATTCGGGATATTCCCTTTGATACGTATACGTCAATGTCAACTCCAAAACAATGATTTCGACTCGGAATTCATCTTCATAGAAGTGACAAGGCCGACGTTTCCTTGTAAGTAATTTGTGTAATATGGCATGGTAGTAATGAGCTGCAGATAGATGCTGCTGTCAATTAAATAAATCCAGTAGATATACTTCAGAACTATCTTCACTTTTTCGGTTTTCTGAAAGATAACTTGGATATTGATCATGACATTTCTACTCTGGAGAAATTTTTTTAGCTTCCCTACGTAGTAATCTATTTCAGTGCACAATTCCGCAGCGTAAATTGTACATTAAACGATTGTAACATTCTAACGCCCTGCACTGCTATGCTTTCTCTAGTGAATGTCAGTCATGCTGGTGTCTAGTAAAAACAATCCCGCATCCATTTACTACCCACCATTTTTTAAAGATATGGGTTTATTATGTAGCAGCATACTCTTAACTACAACTAAGTGCGTTATCTATTGAATAATATTTATTTCATTTTGGTTCTTATACTTCTTCCGGGACAAACAAGGCCTAAACTGCAAGTTCAACAGATAACCTATTTTTTTTCTAAACTTGACACAAATACCTATCTTTGCGCTCAATTCAACATTAGTTTATCGATATGGTCATTATATTCTCGTTACGAGTTCAGTGCACCGCCCTGAAACCATTCATATTCAATTATTCATGTACTGAACCTGCCACGTTGTTTTATGCAGCTGCCGACACGAGCTGGAAAGACTTTGCTTGTGTTAGACTAGACGTATAGTCTAACGAAACATATCAATTGATATAGATATTAAAAGTATATCTATCAGTTTCAAGCATTATTATTACCATGTGGCATCACATTATAGTTAATAATTAAAATTCGATGTTCACTTGTGACGCCATGCTTCGGCCTCCGGTGTCCTGGTATGAGCCCGCAAACCCTCTTGGAAGCTGCTTATGGGGCATTCCTCCACAAAATGGTGCATGGTTTGTTCTGCTGCTCCTTAATCACAGCCTGGCGACTCAGTAATACCCGACCTGTGGAGATAATAGTTTCGACCTTAGAACGCCCATCTTCTGACAGATATCCTTTAGAACTTCCAAAATTATTTATTAAAAAGATAAATATGCAACTTCACAATAGTTAAGATACAGGAACCTATTCTATTTGTGTCTAACATATTTCTGAGACACATATTATCATCGTCACACGGGAGGTCTGTTCTATAAGATTGGTCTCCAAGTGAGTTCCTTGTATGCGAGAATTCGATTGAATGAATATCACCGCTTTTCCTATTTCTGTCGCCAAGTATTATTTATGTTTCTATTGGTGGTTGTTACAATTGTACCATGGCATGGCATGTAATTACATGCCATTGTTAGACTCGACTTTTAATATTTAAGGATGACAATGTAATATCTTCTGCGCTTTATAATTTTAAGCTTTCGGTGTTTTTATTGACATTGGTGTCTTTAAGCATCGTCTTCGTCTAGTATTTAAATTAAACAAACACCATCAAAACTTCTATGTTGGAGGAAAGCGAAGAAGGGCATAAAACTAGTAATAAATATTAATAAATTATATCAAAGGGTTTGAAGTTATCAAGATCTTATCGTTGGGGAGTCGTATACATAAATGCATACATGAATATTATTTTGCGTGTGGCTTGAGGGTTAAAAACGCACGTGTGGCCTCGGAATAGTAAAGAACGCTTTATAGTATAGAAATTGATATTTAATGTAGTATAAATATCCTGTTTATTCATGGTGGACTTACTTTTATAATTTTTTCAATGATTATAAAGTCAACATCAAGATCTAGTCTCTAGTCTAGATAGGTACTACTTTAAACTGCCCACAAGCAGCGTTAAGTAAACATTTTAGTGTTTCTGTTCGAAGGACAATGTAGCGAGTGTAATTATAGGAAATCTTATTCTGAAGATGAACAAGCAGTACCACGTCGCAAAACGAGCGGCGTGTTCGTGTCATCGTTCACAATTCTCAATTCCCGGCTCGATAAAAATATCCCAGATTCACAGAAAACCGCCATGCAATGACCGCTGTGCCGCGTATCGTATAGTGAATCAAAGTGTAGAAAGGGTTTCGTCTTTTATTTGTAGACATAGCGACAACTTTTTATTCCTTAGAATGTATATTTATTGTTTTGTATCTATTGTTATTACTTAACATTGGCGAAATCACCGATAGATAATCGGTGGAAGTCATAGATTAGGAGAAGAAGAAGAAGATTGCAGTAGGCCTTACACCTTTTGCCCTGTTATTTTTGTCCAAAGCTGTATCTAAAGCAGTAATTCCATTATTACCTAAGATCCACTCGGGATTGCAAAGTTAACGACGACCTAATTGTAAGACAATGCACGAGTTTCCTCGTAAAATTGTGAAGTTTTTCCTAGTAAAGTATAATTAAGAAACTCAGAGAGCCGTCCACCGATACAGTTGTCTCCTAATTATCAAGAAAGTAGTTGCTTAGTTAACGTCTTGTTTGACGGTAAAATGTACGGTGTTTTTCTAACCGATTCTTGTAATTTGCACTTTATTCTTGAAATAAATGAGAAAAATAATACGCGTGTTTTAATTAACAATGTATTTATGTAATGACATAAACGCTATATTTATTTTTTAGCCAGTTCCTTCATGAACTATAAAGCGATCTTACTAATCTTACTTGTAAATGCAAATGTTTGTATGATTGTTATAAGTAAACGCAGACACTACTGAACAGGTTTGGATAAAATTGGCCGCACTGCTATATCATGTCCTGGATTAACATATAGGTTTTTTATTCCGGTAATATACCTACTCCCATGGGAAATATTGGCATTTCAGTCAGATTTTTATTAGAATCGTACATTGTTTTAGGGACTTTATAGCGGGAAAGGCTTTTCACGCGGGCGAAGCCACAAACAACACCTAGTATATCAAAATCAAACACAATAAAATACCCTATTGTAATTCGGTAAGAAAATTTGCGATAAGAAGCTTTGAAATTATGACACTGGGTAGTTTTGTTACTGTTCCTAATCACTATCATCGGACCAACGCCTTGCTTATTTCCAAATTGTCTAAATGAGGAATTTGGTATTTTTTTATTTCTTGTGTAATATTGATGTTACAAAGTCCGATCACATATTTTACTTTTTAAAACAATTCCTGTGTATTACCCCTTACAGTCCAATAATATCCCCTACTCCAATATGGGTCGACGCAACTTTACGCGTGTTGTCAAAGGGGATTGAGTTTAATCTTTCCTATCGGCCGCCTATTTGACGTCCCTTCTTCTTGAATCCCTTCTGAAGTACGGCGGTCGATACTTAAAGAAATATTTGAATTCCAAGAGATACGAGACTATCCCGCCCTCATACCCGCCACTGCAACTCCTGTAAGCCAGCATCTTCAGTGGCACGCATAACGAAGTTAATCAAATAGAAGAACAGCGAGGAGTTAGAAATATCTTTTCTACTTCCAAGAGATAGCAGAAGTTAATTTATGAGTATTAAATACCACACGATTTTTTTCGTAATGGTAGAGTACGAACGCAAATAGCACACCAAAACCTCGCGGAGTTTAGATCTGTTCTATAATGTGATAGCGGGTAATTAGTAAGATTCCGATCCGTTATGTACATTAAAAATACTGATTTATGCCGGAATTGAGAATCGAAATCCGATCCACACAATTAATTATTTCGGCATGTCACTAGGAGTAAAGCGATAAGTAATATTGAATCAGGTTTGCGAAAGCCAGTAAAAGTCACCAACGTAGCGACACAAGAAAAGACTGTAACTATCCATATACTTATATCCATACTTATAAATGCGAAAGTAACTCACGCCTGAACCTCTGAACCAATTTCGGTAAAATTTGGTATGCAGATAGTGTAAGATCCTGGGAAGGACATACGACTTTTTAACTCGGAAATACTTTTTCACGCGGGCGGAGCCGCGAGAAAAAGCTAGTAATTTATTTCTGCGTTTATTTCACATTTTCCTCAAAATCTTTACCTTCATAAAAAATTATTAACGTTTCACGAAACGGTACTCGATCTCTAATTTGATCAGCTCATGTTTTATGTTGTAATTTTCTTAATTGAAAATCAAAGAAATGTCGAAGCAAAGTGTGTCAAGTTTTATTCGGGAAATTTATATTTGATTTTATGAGAATTTCTGAGGTTTCAACGGCTTTATTACAAACTGTGTAAGTATTCTGTTATACTTTAGAGCAGCTTATCACGTTCTTATATATATTAACTTGTATATATTTTTTATGTAATTGGTTTCTCGGTAACGGCTCATTTGACTTCAGTCGTGAATGATTTCTTGAAATGGAAAATATTATTAGGACCTACTTTAAAGTAATAAAATGTATAGTATTAAAAAATCACGCGAGCAAGGCTCGGTCACCCAGGTACTAAGAAATAAAAAAAACTATGAAAGTTTCATTAGAAAGTACTTTTTGAACAGTCTGGGAAAACAAGCAAACAGAATTTTATGTTTCTGATATTAAAGAAGCTGTTGCTTTGAGTTTGTTTTAAACTTGAAAACAATATATAAAATGTATATTGTGTTGTATTGATTATTTTTACACACACGAGTAAAATCATTAAATTAATAATCTCTTTATGAGAATTGAAACCAGACAAAGCTATCCAGCTGGTTTCAAGGTTACAAAATTAGTGGTACCGGATCGATATATTAATGTCGTGTTCGAAAAGAATTAAAGGTCGATGTTTACTTCTATATGGAGCAATCGATATTTTTGTTGTTTAGCGTTTTTCGTGAGTCTACATAATGGGATGTATTATTAATTATTATATATTATATTAATTACTTCGTATGATGGAAGAACTATTAAATTCATAGTAGTACTGCGTCGTTCTACCCTTAGATAGAGTTATTAGCAAACTGAAAAGACTTCTATGTGTTTATAATTGCAGATTTAAACTGTTGTGTTAAAAAATGCCAAGCTACATTTCATAAAGTAGTTACAGAAAATTTTGCTACTATTATAAACTAGCTTTTGCCCGCGGCTCCGCCCGCGTTAATAAGTTTTTCCGGGATAAAAGTACATATAAACCTTCCTCTTACTCACTATATCTATAAAAAAATGCATCAAAATTCGTTACGTAGTTTTAAAGATCTAAGCATACATAGAGACAAGACAGCGGCAAGCGACTTTGTTTTTAACCAACTTCAAAAAATGAGGAGGTTCTCAATTCACCGGTATGTTTTTTTTGTGTGTATGTTACGATTTGAATCTTTGGGAGAGGCCTATGTTCAGCAGTGTACGTCATATGGCTGATGATGATGATGATGTTACGATTACGTACGTTTTTTGTGTGTATGTTACGCCATTACTCCTCCAATTGTGGACCGATTTTGAAATTTTTTTTTCCAAAGGAGATACTTCTGAAGTGGTCCCATAGTCACCAAGCCAGGATCTGATGATTGGATCCTGTTGAAATCGAGGGCAACCCTCAAATTTTATGGGCCCACACATCGTTTTTTTCGCAAATCTTATAAAGTAATTTATTCTTTAGTGTTTTCGCGTAAATAACATTACGCTTTTTACGTTTTCAGGGGTAGGCAGAGGCGTAACACGCCAGCGCGATAGTCGTACCGCATGCGCAATACAACTACGCTATCGAGGCGTTATATTTCTTACTAACACAAAAAAGCAACAAAAAAAAACTTTTTAACAAAAAATTAAACCGCCTTCAAAAACGACTAAATAAAAGTAAAAACCAAAGAACAATTTAATACTGAATAAATATACGATAGCATTATTTATATACTGGTAACCAATTTTGGAGTCGGTGCCTAATTAAATCCAACATTTAAAAATAACAGTTAAAGAGAGTAATTCTCGTTGGGAAAAAGAATTCTTATTTTATCACAAGATTATCAACACAAATGAATTATTGGAGTAAAATACAGCATAATGCCGGGTACAAACTTACAAGAACAAACACACTTAAAGCCTTTATCCCCAAAGGGATAGGTAGAGTTGGAAAAGTGGACAACCTGGTAGCAACCAGATTACCCACTTTTCCTGGATCCATCCCATAATATGATTGGAGGCGAGCTTATCGTGCACAAATTCCAAACTCCAGGCTGATATCGAAAAGGAAAACCACCTAGGTACAAACATTCTCCTAAATAATAAACTGACACAAGAGTTTTCTAGTAAACTTTGTAATATACTTCATATACCTGAACATTGTAGATACTTGGTTGGAAATCCCTCTAGACTCGTCATGCTTGCATAAACAGTGAATTTATGTTAAAATTCACGCGATGGAGGGGGCGATGATCTCATCACACGACCATATTATGTTTTCTATGTCCACATACTTTATCTTTATTTATTTGTTACTAGCTTTTGTCCGTGGCTTTGTCCGCGTTAACAAGATTTACTGGGATAAAAGTACATAAAAACCTTCCTGTTGAATCAATCTATCTATTAAAAAAAATCTCATAACAATCCGTTGTGTAGTTTTAAATATCTAAGCATATATAGGGACAGACAGGGACATGGGACGGAATATGCACGTCGAAAAGTGGGTGCACTAGTTGCGCTTCTGCTTACCCCTTTGGGGATAAAAAACGTGAGTGTGTGTGAACTATAGTAGCTGAGTGAGGAGACGAATAGGTCGTTTACTATGTAATAAGAAGCACATTAGTTCATAAATCAAGGTATCACCATCTGAAATATGAATTACAAAGAACTGCACCATTTTTAACCTGTGCTCTTCCTAATTAGATATTAATAATATGCAGACACGTAACGTATCTACGTAATCCTCTTAGCCAGTTTCGGCCACGGTGGCCAATCTCAACGGAGATCAGCCAAGTACGCTAGAGATATTATAGTGCATAAGTGTGTGCGCAATGCACAGGTGTACTCGCTATTCCTTCACTCTCATAGTCCGGTGAGACGGCAATCCGACATGACCGGAGAGAGATCAGGCGCAGGAGCAACGGCTTTACGTGCTTCCCGAGGCACGCGGGTATCACACCACCAACTTCCTGACCTCGAGCTGCGACTGAGTAATTTTTAAGATGGAAATCCCAGTCACAATGTTTGGCTCGACCCGGGATTCGAAGCCAGAACCTCATAACGCAAATCGTACTCGTAACGCGTAGGCGATACAACTACGTCACCGAGGAATATACAGACAAAATAAAGGTTGTAAGAGTTTTAAAACCGCTACAATAGCCATTTCATCGTTAATAAGTGTTCGACGGCGGAAACAGATAAAGCGTTTATACAAAATATAGGTATATAGTGCTCATTTTGATTACAGTGCCATACTATACCAGTCCTGTATTATATATTGCCCACTGCTGAGCACGGACCTCCTCGACAACTGAGAGGCCTTAGTCCACCATGCTTGCCTAGTACGGGTTGGCAGACTTCACATACCTTCGAAATTCAGAGAACTTCTCGGGTATGCAGATTTTCTCATGATTACGATGTAGATTAAAATCTCTACTACCTTTCAATCAGGTGTGTAAATTACACATTAGATTAAGGTTCATGGTTCTTAATATTTTACAGTTTATACTTGTTACTTTGTCTCTTTATTTCCCTCCTCTCGACTATAAGTTCACGCCTGTGGAGCCGAAGAGGTAGGCAAAAATGTACCTAGTGAACTACACTTTGCACTCCTCATACCTGTTCTATGATCTGATAACAGTCGAACCTATCGCAATGAGCCCATATTCGGGCACTAAAAACCATTTTTACGTCAATGTAACCAAAGCCAAATAACTTTCAATCTCTAAGTTTACATCTATATCAATGACACGATTTCCATTTACATATTAAATACATATACCAAGGGCATTATTCAAAATGTTAACATTTCCAAAATTTACGACTTGATTATTATTAGTCGTCGCGTCGGTTTGCGGTCTGCGGTTTCGTCGAGTAGTTAATTAATCAATCATAACATTGGTTAACATTTCCTTTGCCTGGCAGGTACAATGCAAATGGCCGTAGAAGTCATTTGAATAATGAAATATGATTTTATTGGTATAGGCTTCAAATGACGCAAAGTAATTTGCGGATTATCTAGTAATTACATCTACTGTGGAGTTTTGTTTTATCGTAAATCCTACTAATATAATAAAGGTGAAATTGGTATGGATGTTTGTTCCTCTTTCACGCAAAAACTACTGAACGAATTTCGACGAAATTTGGCGCACGGGTAGATCATGTCCTGGATTACCACATAGGTTACATTTTATCCCGGAAAAACTTTTTAACACGGGCGAATCCGCGGGCAAAATCTAGTACAAAATAATTTTATTAATTTACTAGGCGTTGCTCGCGTGCAAAGTCCCTACAACAAAATACGATGCCAGCGCCATCTACTCAAAGAATCACATTAACAATATCCATTACCAGCTTTTGCCCGCGGCTCCGCGCGCATTAAAAAGTTTTTCGGGGATAAAAGTCCCGGTTTATATTTCCCCGGGAGAAAAAGTAGCCTATGTGTTAATCCAGGACATGATCTACCCGTGTGCCAAATTTTATCGAAATCCGTTCTGTAGTTATTGCGTGAAAGAGGAACAAACATCCATACATCCATACATTCTTACAAACTTTCGCCTTTATAATATTAGTAGGATTTCCCAAGGGAGCAAATCATCGGGATAAAAAACATTTTCACGAACTTTCTCATTTATAATATTAAAATATAATAATAGTAAGACGTATTAGTCACTGGCTTTGGCCGGTGTCTTCGCCTGCATGAAAAAGTTATTTCGGGATAAAAAATAGCCTATAGCACCCATGAGTAGCTGTAGTTGAGTAGCATGTAGCTAATTGTGAATGAATTTTAAAAATCGGATTAGTCATTCCAGAAATAAGCCTCATGTACCAAATTTCAAAACTTACTTTTTATTAATGGGTCAATTTTAAAAATTCTAATTCCATTAGATTTTGGATAGCATGTATGCCATATGTATGCATGTATTACATATAGACACTATTGATAAATGTTTAAAAAAAAGTCAATTGTAGTAGCCTATTGTGTCTACTGACGAGGCATATTCTCTAGTCAATTGACACTTCTGGACCTTCCATATCAGGCACAGTAGGGCCAAATTGCCATGGCCGTATAAAAAAATACATGACAATTTACTAGGTGAGCTAGCTTTTGCCCGCAACTCCACCCGCGTAAATAAGTATAGCCAGGATTAAAGTACTAATAACCCTTCCTCTTAAATCACTACGTACTAAAAAATGCAGGAAAATCCGTTGCGTAGTTTTAAAGATCTAAGCATACATAGAGACAGACGGCGGGAAGCGACTTTTTTATACTGCTTTTAGACACATAAAACTGACCGCAAAATAACATTACAAACACAATTTAACACTGAGCAAATAATGTGGGGTTTCTGAAATATATGGCGAAGGGTGTACTGAAATATTAAGGACGTCAGTTGGTCAATGGGCCTTTACGAGTGCGTACTTTCTCGTATATTTCTGAAGAGGCAAGCAGGGCCGCACCGTCCCTATGTGCGAAGTGTGCGGCGCACACAGGCGTCAAAGCAATAGGGGTGCCAAAATCAGAATCATATGCCAACGTTAATGATTGGACTTATATTTGTTATTGTTCGCGATGAACAAAAGAAAGTTGAATTTGTATGAAATTGAATTTATTTCCTTTTACAGTTACAATAATTACTAGCTTGTGCGTAATGTCGTCGCAGTAGTAGGTAAAGTGTGCGAGTGAGTGGCTGTGGAGTGCCAATGAATTTGTGACGTCTACGTTACGTAGACGCGTGTGGTCAATGTGATTGGTGGAGTGTATGGCTCGATATAATAAAAACTAAATGCGCCTTATCTCAAAGGCGATACGGTCGACATTAGGGAAATCCGCCGTCGACAGTTATACACATTCTTAATAGTTGAGTAGGTACAAGTCCCCCAAGACAATACGCCTGTGGCTTAAATTTTAGACGATAAAAATCAGAGGCGCTTCATAGTTTTCGCACACAGGCGCTGTCTTGGGTCGGCGCGGCCCTGGAGGCAAGCAGATACTAGGGACTTTGTAATGCAATTTAATACTTCGTGGTTCAGCCAAGGTAGGATGTAAAGTACGTAGATATTCTAATTGCGTCTCTGCTTACCTCCCAAGCGATATAGGCGTGAGGCTAATTATGTATATAAGTATAATATATGTACTTAGTACACTTTACAATATTTATTTATTTGTGGTACACCAGCAACTTACACACCAAACATGCCCAAAAATAGGAGATAATACAATGGTTCAGATATGCAAGCCCATTACAGGTAGGTATACACAGCATTGAAATAATAAAAAGACACTATAAGCTACTACGCTAGTTTACTGTAACGCATTGTTTAATTAAGGGGAAAGTAATAATTATTATTGAAAAAAAAATTCCATGAGTAAAAAATAAAAAAGCCATACCATTATCATTGCACCACGAGAAAATTATAAATCCTGGAGTTACTTTTCCTCGCGGTGAGACTTAACACATGTGAATATCTTGAGATCATCAGCGAAGAACGAATAATTGCAGTGTTGAATTTGGTTAGTGATATCGAATATGTACTTAGATATAAGAAAAATAATGTGTAGCCCTTAATCCTTATTGACTAAAGTGCCATTGAATTTGTCCCGTTTATCTTTCAAATATTTTTAATAGATGTATTCAATCCCTAATTGGCCTCTTGCACAAATATTTATTTTCTATATTTTATTTACTTTTCACTTTTGAGCGCTCTCTCATAAAATTATTAAATTCATAGTTGAGGGCAGTCACAGCGGACCCCGAAATCATTTATACACCAAAGAAGCTTATAAAGATGTATAGGTCGGCTAAATACACAGACATCATGCTTTTATACTCGAAGGGGTAGGTAGAGGTGCTGGCATCAACTCTTCGCCAAGTATATTCCATCTTATGATATGATAGAGGGCGAACCTATCGCCGTATCGGCCACAAATTTCAGACTCCAGGCTGATACTGAATCTCCAGAAATGTATACTAAATCTCAATTTAGGCTGACGCAATATTTTTCAGCGTACAAAAAGGTTAGGGACTTAAATCATTGCCCCTCTTTGGAGACACGAAGATTATCTTTAATATTGTCCTTTTCCACTTGAAAATTTTAGCCTGTGTTGAGCTTGTGGGGCTTAAACTATCTTCATACTTTTACTGGTGGTAGGTAGGTAGGTAGGTATACCTACTATACTCGTCGTTCAACGTAATAAAAAAAAAACTAATGTCATCGAAATCAGTCTCGTTTTATATCTTATTTTATAGTAAGTAAAGTAATGTGTGGCATTCCATTGCGCTCGTCATCCTGAGACATAAAATGTTAAGGCTCATTATGTCCAGTAGTTAGGTACACTGGCTACAACGTCCTTCATACCGAAACACAACAGTGCATGCACACTGCTGCTTGGCGGTAGAAATAGATATTGCGGTGGTATCCACCTCGACGGATGCTCACATATGAGTCACCTACCACCATTCTTTTATTTATTCTTATTTTATATGTATTATTATTTTTTTACGCTGATCTTAATTCAAATTTATTAAAATTTTATTTATATTTTTTTGTTGGATTTTCTTTAAAAGCGTGTTTTTTTACTTATAATGGTGTAAAATTTGCTAGCAATGAAAAAAAAAAGAATTCTCTGTTGCATATTATTTTTATACGAGTAAAACATGTCACACAATAGCACAATAAAACTAATTGTAATCTCTCCAAGTCATCAACTTTGAAATGTAAATACTCGAACGATTTTTTTTAACATTTCTTTTTCTTGCGCCGCATAAATATGTATGACATCCCACAGAGCCAGTTAGCTCTCTATAGTGGATATGAATTCTTATTTTATTGTTCTTGTTCAGATATAAATGATAATACTAAGCCACTCAAAAAAATATGTTTACAATTGTAAATATACCTAATGTATTTTTTATGCCTATGGCATTAAGCTCGCCTATATACCTTGTATAGAGTGTTAAATAAATCAGATCTTCATAAATTATATACTAAAACCTTTCCTGAAAAATATACATTTCAATATCGAAAGCCATATCCAAATCGGATCAGTAGTTTTTAAAAAAACACGCGGCCATACAAATTTACATGCATACATACATACATATATACATACATACATACATACGGATCGAATACAGAACCTCCTTTTTGAAGTCGGTTAAAAATATGATGAAGATTCATTCTAACTGCATTATTTCTTTTTTCTTACATTATTCTAATAGGCTCCGTACTATACCAACAGGATAAAGTTAAAAGTTCTCGGCTTTAATTTGAAGGGTAAACATAGTACATAAGGTATACAAAATCTATATTATTATATTAGCTACATGCTTTTTTGATACTGCCTAGGTGCTGTAGTTGAATTGCGTGGGCAGTACGACTAACCTAGAGAGGTCTCAGGTTCGATTCCCTGATCGGGTAAAAGTAATAAAGGGGTTTTCAGCTCAACATAAGGCTGGGGCCTATACGTATTCCCCAAGATGTGATAGGGGGCGAGCCTATCGCCATATCGGGTACAAATTCCAGATTCCGGGTTGATACTGTGAAGAAAATTCCAATATCACTTTGGCCGACTTTACTAGAACCCGAGAACTCACAGCGGAAGTCATACCTTCCACGCCATACAACTACGCCTCCTAGACAGTCAATAGCAGACGAGACACACTCAAATCTCTATTCATGACTAACGTTAGGCTACGTACGCTATCTCACAAAATCAAAGCCTTTTAGGCCACGTGACCTTATCCCTAAAATCAGACCAAATAAAATGAAAGGTATCAAATATTCTTCCTTGCGTTTCTCTAAATAAATATTAGTAGCACGCAATATTTTCGTCGGTTCGTTGAACATTGTTTACACTGGTATTCTTAGGCAAATCGAATTACGAAATGAAATTCCGTTTCAAAAAAGATTGTACTGTGATGGAATATTAAAAAAAGTGGAAATTATAATCATTTACAACGGCTCATCATCAGCTTTATGATGTCGACTGATGAACGTAGGGATCATGTCATGGGAATTTATTATAATGTTGTAATGTAATAAAACCATTAAACAAGACTTTAAGAACTATTTCTTTTTCTACTAGCCTTTTAGTAATAGCATAATAAACACTTAAACTCTGGTCGGAGAAAGGTTTGGCTTAGTTTTTACCGCGTTATCAAAGCAGTGATAGTTAAACGCTGTTTTATATTTATAGGATTATAATTGCAACGGATTTTTACTAAGGCTTTGAGTCTAAGATGTTAAGTAGAGCGGACACATTGCTCAATAATTTGGATAAAGTAACTGATCTTAATACGATAATAACTTTTCATACAGGACTGTATTATATAGTATAAGTCGTCTACTTATTTAGTAAGTACTTACGTAATATCATATCGTATGTAAGCATTTCAATATCAGTTAGTTATAGTTATATGTAGTTACATTGTATTATAAAGTTTTAATCGAAACAATTTCATGTTTTAGGTACTGTTGGTATATATTATGTAGCTAATTATAATACTTTTATAAAATTTTAACTAGACTGCCTCGGTGGCGTAGTTGTATTATAGTACGACTGCAAAGCTGGAGTCTCTGGTTCGATTCCCGGGTCGGGCAAAGTGATATTGAGTTTTTCTATTCAGTATCAGCTCGGAGTCTGGAATTTGTGCCCGATATGGCGATAGGCTCGCCCCCTATCACATCATGGGACGGAATAACGGCGAAAAGTGGGTGCACTAGTTGCGCCTCTGCCTACCCCTTCGGGGATTACAGGCGTGAGTGTGTATGTATGTATATGTATGTTATAAAATTTTGTCGTTTTGTGATCTTTATTTTGTACTTAATAATAATTTCTATTCAAAGAAAGATGTTGACAGAATGTATATACACCGCATAATGCTTGCCGCACACGTTCGGTTTCCTTATTAGGTTTCCTGATCAGGAATTCAGATTGACTAGCGCAAACGTCCGATTTTTTGTACCAACACGTTCGTTTTCCTAATTAGGTTTCCTGATCAGGAATTCAGATTCAGGAACGTGTGCGCGTTGTTGAACATTTTCTATGTAAGCGGAGCATTCAGGTTTCCGAATCTGAATTCCGGATCAGGAAACCTAATTAGGAAACTGAACGTGTGCGGCAAGCGTAAGGCCCCATGTCGACATCAATTGCTTTACATTTTCGCATTTTGTTACCGAAACACTAGCGGTTCCTATTGAGAACTTTATTCAACAAAATGAGAACTAGTGACAATTATTAGCATATATTTTGGCCTTCAAAGTGCATGTCGAAACATACCTACCTAAAATATAGTTACTACTAAAAAAAAGTAAAGTTTTATAATGTGAGACTGACAACGACAAAGGAATTAAAATGAGTTGAATGCAAAAAAGTTTGCTTAATTCATTTTTGTGTACGTACCCTACATCCCCGTTTGGGCGGGAAAGGTAGGGATATCGTTTCCGTAGACCCTTGACACAGAAACAAATGCTCGTTGACAGTTCCGCTCTTTATAGGCGGGTATTATGAAAACAAGCGACTTTTGGTGGACGATAGCCTAGTTGGAAATGGAACGGTCTGCGACAATGTCCGGAGGTTCAAATCCAAGGCACACACCTCTGACTTTTCGAAGTTACGCGGGTATTGTTTATCAATTATCGTTCGCTTTTATGGTGAAGGAAAACCTCGTGTGGAAACCTACATACCTGAGAATTTTCCATAAGAATCTTGAGGATATGTGAAGTCTGTCAACTCGCACTAGGCCTGCGTGGTGGACTAAGGCCCGAACCCTTTCAGTAGTAGACGAGGTACGTGCTCAGCAGTGGGTAATATATAATACAGGGTTGATTGCATTACATTGCATTGCAAGCGACTTTTTATCCTGCGGTAGGATTCTTATTTGTTTTTAATTTTGGTGGTGTATTATTATACTTTTGAAATCATTGAAGCTTGTAATAATTCATTTGAGGAGTAAGCGGTACAAAATAGTATAACTATAAAAGGAAGCGAAAACATTCTAATGTTGTGTTTTATTGCATAATTGACTCGTCAAGCCCCGCGACCGACACCGGTGTCCATATATATAGGGTTTTCCCATACATCTATATATATATAAAAGCGGGGCTTGAAGGGTTAAAAGAATCTCTTTATTCACAGGAAATCAACGGCTATTGTTTCCAATACTATCAAACTATCGGAAAAATATCTGACTTCTTAAATTAAGCTACCTCGTTTTAGTCAAAAAATATAGTTTCAATTGCATCCTAAATATTTCAACGAGACATTTGCTTATCAATGCAAAACATGAACCTAAAACGCAACATCAAATATCGAGGAATATCACCCCACGGTGTTACAATATCGAGCGCACCAACAATAATATCCTTACATGAATGCGGCTCTTAACAACTCTCTCCTTGGCTTGCTGCCAAGAGAAATGTAGGCTGAAAAGATTCACTTTATAAACTTAACATTCGTACGCTTCCATTGTGTCAAAGCTTTAAAAACATTCATGAAAAGGGACAGGCTTCCCTTTATGTTTATTGCACACGCTCTAAGAAAGCTTCGCTTTTGTTTTTAGTTTAGAAATATCGCACCTTTAGTATGAAAACGACACAATTCAAAAAGACAGAAAATTGGGTTATCGTCATAAAATTACTCAAAACGAAGTACTCAATACAACAATAGTTCAAACACAGCCATATTCAAGCAGGAAAAGGACAAAGCTGTTATATCGGTCCCTTTTTTATTATATTTTCATAAATAAGGGACTAGTTTTTAGTCATTTAAAAATGACAACTCAATTTTCTATTTTTTGAATTGTGTCGTTTTCGTTCTAAAGGTGCGATATATTATTTTGTAGGTGCTTAGTGGGATGTAAATCGCCTAAAGTAAAATAGACTTATTGCATAGGAAGATATGAATGAATGAAATCCTCCTAGCCAGTTTCGGCCACGGCGGCCAATCTCAACGGAGATCAGCCAGGTACGCAGGAGATATTATAGTGCACAAGTGTGTGCGCAATACACAGGTGCACTCGCTATTCCTTCACTCTCATAGTCCGGTGGGACGGCAATCCGACATGACCGGAGAGAGATCAGGCGCAGGACCAACGACTTTACGTGCTTTCCGAGGCACGGGGGTATCACACCGCCAACTTCCTGACTCCGAGCTGCGACTGAGTAATTTTTTAAGATGGAAAAACCCAGTCACAAAGTTTTTTTTGGCCCGACCAGCCCAGGACCTCAGCGCGCAAATCGTACTCGTAACGCGTACGCAATACACCTACGCCACCGAGGCAGTCAGGCAGTAGGAAGATAGGTTATATAATGAAAATAAAAATGTCTCTAGCTATAAAAGTGACCTTTTGTATCATAATTATTATAACTAATTTAATGTATCTTGACAACATAATTGCAACTATGTTCACCTACGTCATGAATAAAGGAAATTTTTTATGAATTATAATTCAACTTTAATTCTCCCAAACAATTATTATAATATAGTAATAAATCTGTTCTTAAAGTGTTTCGATTATTATTCTTTTATTTTTGTAATTGATTAACGTGGGTAATGATTTTCATTGGGTTTTATAATAAACAAAACCAGTCCTTCAAGTTTATTAAATTTTATTTAATGCAGGATTTAATTTAATGCCACAAAACATTTCTTTCAAGCATTTTTTTTCTGTTTCTGTCGACTTCAAGACTATTCTTTGTGATTTTTTAATGCAATGTTTATGTTTTTTACTTTAAATGTGATTTGCATTTATATTACATTTTATAACAGCTTTCTTGTCTTTAAAAAGATCATATTCATAATAAATTTGTACAACAAAACGTATAAAATAATGATGTTATGGATTTTTTTTTTAAATTTAGAACACTTGAAATCATGAGGTTCTGATTTCGATTCTTATATAAGGCATTATTAAACTGGTGGCAGTTTATCAATCCCATATAATGTACCTCCTGCAGTACCTACTTTGTAATTCAAAGTTTTGTATGGTTTTGCTACAGTTTATTGGCCTTGCTAATAATCGCTGTGTACATTTGTCATAGTTATACAGCGTTTTGTCTCACTTCCTCTGATGGTAAATGTCACTCAATAAAACAAGACAAAACACTCAATAACTATCTAAATGTATATAATTATTGGTAAGGCGTTATGCGTCGTACCACTTGCCATCATGCGAGTAACATGTACCACGCTCGTGTTGTCATTCAACTGCAGTAACTTAAAAATAGACTATATCCAATTTTGTACCTAAATATACATACATATATATACACTCACGGCTTTTATCCCCGAAGGGGTAGGCAGAGGCGTAACTAGTGCACCCACTTTTCGCCGTTATTCCGTCCCATGATGTGATAGGGGGCGAGCCTATCGCCATATCGGGCACAAATTCCAGACTCCGAGCTGATACTGAATAGAAAAACTCAATATCACTTTGCCCGACCCGGGAATCGAACCCGAGACCTCAGCATTGCAGTCGTACCATAATACAACTACGCCACCGAGGCAGTCCTTGTTGTACCTAAAATAGTAACGAATTCGCTCCCTATCGCATCACGAAGATAATCTTTACGACCACTTGTGCGCTAGTTTCTTCCTACCCTTCCTTTCCTATATAAACTTATTTTATTTCAAAGTTATCTTTCCATACACTATCTTACAATACACTTTCCAGAAAACCCATGTTCACTATTATGAAAAGGTTCTATGTCACACTTCCATCGTGTAAGATGGAACCTTATGACAGTGAGTCAGCGGTTTGTCTCCAAATTTGCTTACAAAATCATCTATCTTCACAGATTGTAAGAGCATCGCTGCAGCGCTTCGAATCAGCTAGTCTACCATGAAACGTCCATCCGAAATTTCGGGCCCGAACGAAAAATGTACGAAGTACGAAGTAATTAAAATTACATCGGATTTGTGTCTTTCGTTCGGGTATCATAAACTTTGTTTCGTGAGTGAACAAAAGATGATAGGTATGTTGTCATTTACATACATAGCTCTTTAGCTATGACACAAATGAAAGGTATAAAGCAACTTATTAAAAAGTTTTGATACGTATTATAATAAGTTGAATAAATAATGACAATTAATGACGTTTAGCTAAACAGAAATATCAGCCATTATAATTAAAGAAGTTTAAAAGAAGAAGAAGAAGAATTCTAATTGAAATTAAATTGAAAATCCATACAGCAGATATTTAAACATGAATCCTACGAATAATCAAATAGACTCCCTTCTGACATTCCTCGAACACCACCAAGAGTTAGCTCGGGGTCGCTTGAGCAATGCAGAAGGGCGTAGACGATCGCAATATTTGTGGGCCCAACTCACCGATCAATTAAATGCACTGGGAGGGTGTCATAAAAATGTGAAGCAATGGCAAAAGGTAAGTCTTATTATTTAAATTACATTTTTCAATTCATTGTGTGTTGCTCGCATATATCCCAGTGTAAGTACATTTTTGGGATAAAATGTAGGTAGGCTATGACATGCTCTATTTAACACTCCCAGGTGGAGAACAACGCGTGTGCTCGGTATCCCGCTGTTGCAGACGCGTCGTGCCTAATGATGCTTTATTTCCGACTATCGACATTTGATATAAGTGTCCCCACATTAGCGTCCCACTCACCTCCTTGGTAGTGATGACGGGTTTTTCGCTCGAAAAAAAGGACATGTTTTGTGTGGGAAATTTCATCCAAATTCATTAAGTGATTTCTACATTTACTTTTAACATATAAACATCTTCACAAAGTATCTGTTTAAGCTCTGGGCGGACAAGAAATATTTAGTTAAGAAGGCCGCAGCGAACTATCGACGTTCTGCCTCTGCCACCGGAGGTGGACCGTCCGTGGCCGAGCCAACAACGCAAGAAATGCGTATTATGGCATTGATGGGATGTGGATATGGGGAACCGGAGACGGATGCTCGTGTAACTGCTTTCCCCACGGTATGTTTAATCATAATTAATTAATACTTGATACCGAAACATATATAAATGTTTATTTTGTATGGTACACTAATATAGTTAATTTATTAGTATATAATTTGCTTTATTTTTAGCCCACCATCCCATCACAACAAGAAGACGCAGAGTTGGAGGAGAGGCAGCCTAATGTGGCTCAAACAGCCGCAATTACATTGATATCCGGAAGTAGATCACAGGAGGAGCAGCATCAAAACCAAGCACGACCTGGCAGGTAAATACAAAAGTCTTCTAGCGTAACTATATAGTTATGCTAATTCGGTCCTCGGTAACCGGGTTGTATGATTGAGTCAATTCCCCGGATCACTCAAAGTGACATTGGGTTTTGATACTCAACATCAGCTGGGTATATTATATTGTGCTCCATAATACCAATAACCTCGTGCTTTGTTACTAGGAACCGAACATTAATATTTTTTGTTTTTTTCAGCTCTTCAGTGGCTTCGCTTCCCCAAATAAAAAGACGAAGGGTGTCGAGTATTAGGCTTGAGCATGCTGATTTGCGTCATCGTTTGTTTCGCTTAGAGGAGCAAAGGGTGGCAGCAGAAACTCAGCGTGCTCAAGAACTAGCACTCCTCAGGGAATCCGTGCAAGAGCTGTCCAGAGTTGTGCAAGATGGCTTTGCGAATTTAATATCCGTAATAAGATCTTTACCGAACTAATATAGCTAATTATTAATAAGTATATTAGTTTTTATTAGCTAAGTATATTAGTTCCGTAAAGATCCTATTTTCTATCTTCTGTCCGAGGCTTCGCTCGCGTTAAAAGTGGTCTATGTGTTAATCCAGGACATAACCTACCCGTGTGCCAAATTTCATCGAAATCCATTCAGTAGTTTTTGTTTGAAAGAGTAACAAACATACATATATTTTTACAAACTTTCGCGTTTATAATATTAGCAGGATTCTACGGTCATAATAATAATATCACTATCATGAAATTACTGACATGTGGGATGTGGACTCCACAATTATTGTTCCGATTGTCGTTTCTGCTCATGGGTTGATACCAAAGAGTCTTGACCAACACCTCCAGAGGCTCTCAATTGGTCGTTGGGTCAAGAGCCAGATGCAGAAAGCAGTAATTCTGGACACAGCACGCATTGTGAGGAGATTCCTCACTTTGAATCCCTGACCATCGGTGGCTTGGGTCTTGAGCCTCGCCATCGGAGGGTAATTCACTTTTTGATATTTTTATATGTATGAGTTTTTTTTATACATATATATAAAAATGTAAAAAAAAAGAAAAAATTTAAATAAAGAGAAATATATGCTATAATGTTTCATAATAATAATTTAATTATAAGTAATAAATGTTTTAATATAAAATCCTTATTTTTAATTATGCTGCTCTACATCTGAAACAAGAAATTAACACTGTTAATTTAATGTTCTTTATTTTTTCATAAAACTATTATAGTTCTTACGGAATATAATATTACTTTGCTGCAGCTGTTGAATTAACGCCTCCCTTGCTCTTCGACCCATGTTTAAAGCAGCGGTAGCTACTTGTGTCGAGGATAGCTGTGGTGGACGTTGTGGTATCGGCTGCCGAGAGGATTCGACATTACTTTCTTCTAAGGTTAAAGTTGGACTCTCGATGTGTCTTTCAACGCACATGTTATGCAGCACGGCACAAGCTATAACTATTCTCCCAGCCGCGCGTGGAGCATAATGCATTTCGCGGGCTGAGAGAAGACACCTCCAACGACTCTTCAATAGACCAAACACGCGTTCTATGCAATTCCGAGTGTGAGTATGTTTTTTATTATATTCGCTTTCGGGAGATCCCGCCACTGCGTTTTGTACCGGTATCATGAGATATTCTCGAAGAGGATACCCAGAATCACCTGAACAATTAACACATACTTTATTAATCAGAAAAAAACTACTTTGCCAATTAGTAATTAACTAACCCAACAAAATCACGACTTCTTCTTAGATGCTCTCCAGATGTTCTTTTATTTCGTGATGCTGCCAAATAAAAGCATCATGGGTGGATCCCGCGTGAGATGCATCAACATTTAAAATTTTTAAATTACTATCAGCTATCTGTAAAGTAGCTGATTTTTAATATTATATGAACACAATTTACAATATTTAAACACAATTAGCAATTTTTCAAATTTCTACATACAATTTGGACATTTAAAGAATGGTAATGCTTTCTATTAAAATATCGCTCTTCGTGCGTCGCAGGCTTGACAATTGCAACGTGGGTGCAGTCAATACACCCTATGACGCCTGGAATTCCGTAGTTCGAAGCGAAACTGCAAGCAATTAAAAGAATGACAGTCATTATATTTTTTTTTATTGATTTCTAAAATCTTAATATTCCAAAATATTTAATATCTTTTACTAGCTTTTGCCCGCGGCTCCGCCCGCGTGAATGAGTTTTTCCGGGATAAAAGTCCCGCTTTATATTTTCCCGAGATAAAAAGTAGCCCGTGTGTTAATCCAGGACATGATATACCCGTGTGCCAAATTTCATCGAAATCCGTTCAGTAGTTTTTGCGTGAAAGAGTAACAAATATCCATACATCCATAAGTACTTACAAACTTTCGCGTTTATAATGTAATTAGGATGTAGAGGAGCCTAAAAATTACTTACCCTCTCTTAAGGACATTTCTTTCTTCTCGGTTCTGGGGAAACCTTATATACTTCATTAAAATAGACTGTGTATTTATGGCATCAGTCACCTCACGAATACAATTAGACACTGATTGTTGTACCATAGGGGCGTCTAAATTTTGGCCTACTGCACCTTGGTAGCTGCCTCTCGCGTAGTAATTCAATGCATTTAGAATCTAAACAAATGTAGTAATAATAAGTAGATATATCATTCTTATTTTGTTTCAAATTTTAAGTATTAGGACATAATAATATAAGCACTTTTGCGACTGGATCAACAGCTCGACTGTTTTTTGGTATAGGCAGTAGTGGCACCAAATCCTGACACAATTCCTCGAAGACCTCCCGGTTCAATCTATATTTAGATATAAATTCGAAATCCGGGATTGATCTACAGAGAAGTCTACTGCGCATTTGCTGTCGGTTTCTACGACGTTCAACACGTTCTTCAGAGAGAGCTTCAAAAATACCATATAGTCTCGCCATGGTCTTTTTAATTTTTTCTTGTAAACAATATTATAATAGCTAACCTATTAGATAATTATTATTATTGTAAATATCTATACTGTTGAATGAACTTGAATGTCTTTGGACCAAAGAGTATTACAAGTATACTACGGAAATTTGGACAATCGTGACAGCAAAATATTATAAAGGCAAGATAATTCAAAACAATGTATTTTAAAAAATAAAAAAGATCAAAAAGGTTAAAGTTTAAACTTTTTATCCGAAATGCTTTTATTTATACATATTATTTTTAATATAAGTAGGTACCCAGTAAATAAATTTACAAAAAATATTTTTTATTATTGAAACTGCCTCGGTGGCGTAGTTGTATTATGGTACGAATGAAATGCTGAGGTCTCGGGTTCGATCCCCCGGGTCGGGCAAACTGATATTGAGTTTTTCTATTCAGTATCAGCCCGGAGTCTGGAATTTGTCCCCGATATGGCGATAGGATCGCTCCCATCACATCATGGGAAGGAATAAGCACGGCGAAAAGTGGGTGCATTAATTGCGCCTCTGCCTACCCCCTCGGGGATAAAATGCATGAGTGATGTATTTTTGATTATTTCACATAAGGTGGGACTACCAATACAATGAATGTATCAAGTCCTTGAAAACCACTATTCGAAATTACGGGCCGAACGGAACACGTCCGAAATACGAAATGAATAGCTACCATGAAGTTACTACGGATTTACTTCTTTCGTTCGGGCACCATAGAGTTTGTTTCGTGAATGAACCAAAGATGACAAGTGTGTTTTCTTACAATACTGCTGGGTTAATAAATGAAGTGGTATAAACCAACATGTTATAAATGACTTTTTTTGTAGTTTAAGACTATAGTGAATCGTATACTATGACAATAAGTCGAATAAAAATGTCAATTTTTATGACAATGTCGCAATGTAACGTCAATTTTACACAAACATTAAGGCTGCGGTTAGACAGTCGCATCGGAAATGCGGGACCCGGGACGCGAAGGGAGAGATTATGTCGCCTTGCTCTCTTACGGGACCAACGCACGGCAACCGCGTCCACTGAAGCAGCACGCATGCATCTATACTTTGTAAAATATAGATTAAAACAAATGACAGTTGTCATTGAAATCACGCCTATAAATGAGGGTCTTGCGACGCACTGTAGTCGTGCTGCTCTGTACGACTAAATTCGCATCGTAGACTAACCCGCTCCGTAACCCGCGTCCCGCGAGGCCAGCACGTCGGTGTGGCCGCAGCTTAATTACATATTAATTTTCTACAAAATCGTTTTATTGCTAAGTTGAATAAAATTTTGTTAGCAAGTTTTATGATTTATCAATCTTTATTCTATATATTTATTCTTATTATAATATCGTATATAATATTGTATATTTATTAATTTAATACTTATAAGCATTTCTTATTGAATAAATTAATAATAATTACTAGCAATCTATCTTGTGAATTGTCATTGTTAGTAATATCAACATATTTTATTGTTCACCGAGTAGAAATTATACTAATGTTGAATACGGTAATTTCAAATACAGCTTTTCAAGGGCAGCGCGTGGTGGACGTGGTCTACTATGACGAAAGGACTTGCATGTTCGGCGTGAACAAGACGTCCGATAGCGTATATCCATAGTTCCTTAGAGGAAAAGAGTGGCCGCAGAAGCTCAACGTGATTAAAAATTAACACGCATAAGATAAGGTGTACCATGATTTAGCAAAGCAAAAAATAAAATTAAGAGCATTGCAAGAATAGCTATTTGTACTTGTAGGAAGATATCGGCTATAAATTGCTGCTCCTCTTGTAACTCATCGTGTGTTAATTAAATATTATAATAAAAAATGTATTTCAATATCTCCTTTATTTAATTTAAGTTTTACTTCAGTCTTTAGTGACTTCCTCGGTGGTGTAGTAGTATTGCATGCGCGGTGCGAATACCATTCTGAGGTCGCGGCAGGAATTCCGGGTGGGCCAAAGTGATATTGGGTTTTCTGCTAGTTATGAGTTCAATGTTGGCTTCTCATAAAATGTCACTCGTCATGAGTACGAAATGCAACAACAACGGGTCACGTCTCGTTTATTTTTGGTCAGACAGTAATACCCTGTCGTCACAGCCTATTCAAAGCGTATGTAATAAAATACGCGGGCGTTTATGTATCCAGTCCGGCTTTGCGGAGAGACCACCACAACATTTTCTACTGATATCTTGAGAAATTGTGTTAGCGTTTGTAGTGTTTTACCCTTACGTGATATAATTATAAAGAAATGCGATAATACTGTGCTGCGATGATTGACTGCCTCGGTGGCGTAGTTGTATTACGCTACGATTAAAATGCTGAGGTCTTGGGTTCGATCCCCGGGTCGGGCAAAGTGATACTGAGTTTTTCTATTCAGTGTCAGCCCGGAGTCTGGAATTTGTGCCCGATATGGCGATAGGCTCGCTTCCTATCACATCATGGGACGGAATAACGGCGAAAAGTGGGTGCACTGGTTGCGCCTCTGCCTACCCCTTCGGGGATAAGCGGCGTGAGTGTCTGTGTGTGTGCGATAATAACGACCTAGATAATAAATAACTTTTTTTTATACAAATGATGCGCTAGAAGATGCTCCTAGAATCAAGATGAATATTGAATAAGTATAATATTGTTGTCTGTGTTAGTTATGTAGGTACGCAACGTATGTTATAATTTGCGAAAGGTCATCCGATGCGACCATAAAAACACTTTTAATTATGATAATTTATATTTCCGAAAGTAAAAAGTTACCTTTTGAGTTTCGCGTCATTTGCGGTGAAAATCCGAAAGAAGTGTTGTCAAAATGCCGATATTTCGTTCGGACGGACCACTTCATGGTACCGTTTAGCACGAAGAAAACGTCAATTATACGTTTTCGGAATGAATGTATATCATAATGCGACTGAATTCATTCATTCAATCCGAAACTTTATAATTAAGTAGCATAGTAATGTGTATTATTATTTATTATTTGGTTTATTAACATTTGTGGTTGTAATATATCAACATAATTGCGATAAAGTAATTTTAATGACCTTTTAAGCATAAAAAAAGTAACGGTATTTCGTTCGGACGAAACACTTCATGGTAGCCTCTAAATGTCACTTGCCCGTTTGCGGGACCGATTTCGGATAATACGTGTTTCATGGTAGGAATTGAACGAAATTTCGATCCGAAATTTCGTGAAGTTGTTTCATGGTAGACCCACAGGTTAATGCTTGCTACATTCATATTAGTCGGTATCGTATGCTTTTAAGGAACCCGAACTAAGTGGTTGTAAATGTGATTTGAATTTTGAGCGATGATGCCTTGCACTATAACATCGATGGTGATATTATTGTAGATGATATTTCATAGGTATAAGAGTGAAATTACGGAGCATGTATTTATCTTAGTGATTGGAAGAAAAATGAGAAGATTTGCCCACAAGTGGTATCTTTTCTAGCCTTTTTTTATGGCTTCGAATGACGAGACCAGCATGCCGTTCGCCTGATGGTAAGCGATACGACCACCCATAAACAGTAGAAACACCATCCAGCACCATGAGTTACATCGTAGGTACTGTGTGGCATTCCACTGCGCTCATCATCCTGAGACATAAGATGTTAAGTCTTATTATGTCCTGTAGTTGCACTGGCTACAATCTCCTTCAAGCCGAAACACAACAGTACATGCACACTGCTGCTTGGCGGTAGAAATAGACATTGCAGTGGTACCCACCCAGACGGACTTTTACATATAAGAGTCCTACCACCAGTACTATCAAAACATTTTATATCGTGCATCTTTAATCAAAATCTGTGTTTTATTTACTCGAATAATATTCATTTACATTTTACGACGTAAGCTTTTATTAGCACTTAAAGTACCACGCAGTAAAAATCTTATTATCTATAGAATAATTAAATCTGAAGCTCATAAATTTTATTACCTTACGGTAGACCCCAGTTAACATTAAGAAATTATTGCAGATAAAATGACGAATGTATGATTGGTTTCCTAAGCCAATATGGACCGCACACTTATAAACACACACACGAACTCATACGTTTTATCACTGACGCGGTAGCTAGAATCGTAACTAGTGCACCCACTTTTCGTTGTGTGTACCTATCCCGTTCTATCTCAATATTACTTCATTCCAGAGGACGAAATCACTCTGGCTTTACGCGAAAAGACCGAGCATCTAAAGCTCCTACACTCCACAAGACCGCTGTACCGTCCTCGCCGTCGAGGACTTCGTCGCGTTCCCCATAACCCTGCCCTCTCTTAGCAGTTCCGGCCCGCGTGCCGAAGACTACTACGTACGCATAAATAGGATTAGGTTAAAAACCATCTTCCCCAAACGTTGATGTCTTATCCTCTCAGTGGCCGTCCTGAGCCGAGGTTCGTGACCCGTTAGTGGGTCGCCCTCAGCGTGGTCGCTTAATTTAATAGGTTGCGAGTGCCTTCTGCGCTCACCCACAAGACCGGTGTGCTTGTATAAGCCGACTCTACTCAGTCTAACAAGAGTATAGTCAGGGACAAAAAAAAAAAAATAAAACCAACCCGACGATCGAAACCGAGACCTCAGGCAGTCATAGCGGAACACTACGCTACTGAGGCAATGTGGACCATTGCTCAAATAAATAAGTTTGCGTTGATTTGCTGTATCAATGCTTAAATTCATTTCAGCGTCAATTTTTCAGATCATCGTAACATTTTGGTGATATAAATAGTTTCATGAGGACATATGGACAAATTGCATCTATTTACTGGTGGGAGGTCTCTCATGTAAGAGTCTGTCTGGGTGGGTACCACCGCAATGTCTATTTCTACCGCCAAACAGCAGTGTGCATGCACTGTTGTGTTTCGGTTTGAAGGAAATTGTAGCCAGTGTAAGTACTGGACATAATAAAACTTAACACCTTATGTCTCAGGATGACGAGCGCAGTGGAATGCCACACAGTACTTAACTCAAGGTGCTAGTTGGTGTTGCCACTGTTTATGGGTGGTCGTATCGCTTACTATCATGTGAACGGCATGCTCATTTCGTCATTCAATGCAAAAAAAGTTTTGTAAATGTACGATCAAATTGCCGCGTATGGTTTCAAACCTCCTAAAACCGAATAAGTAAAATGCTAATTTTAAAAGTAGGTATGGTATGTATTGAAGGCCTAATATGGCGTAATTTTTCCTAAGTTAGGTTCATGTGTATGGTACGGAACGACTATTTCTTGTGACTAAAGATTAATGGTGCCGCAATGAAATCCATTAATTAACTTGATTATAATAAAAGGGAGACCTAAAAATAAATATCACGTTGAATAATGATATATTTGACGTGTACAAATTACTGAGTCAATTGGATAAATGGTACTGATAATTATAATATGACGTAGGCACCTAAGTTTAGTGGCTATGGATGATTGTGCAGTGGGAGGTATCGGGTTCGATTCCTAAGCAGAGCTTCGCAGGTTTTTTTAGCATGCGGGTAGGTAGACGTAAAATTTTAGCCAAATCGTTTCTGAAATGTACGGTTGTTGTGTGCCCATCCTAAATCAAAGTGGGATAAGTAATAGAAAAAGAAAGTAGAACAAAAATTTTGGAAGAAGAAATACTCACCAAAAAATTTTAATAAAACCATAAACGTTATCATAGCTAAATACATTTATAAAAAAAATATTTCAATGATTCGGTTCAGTATTTTATATAAAACCGAACACACAATTCACTTGTTTTTAATTTATTTCCATATTTTGAACGCACCGAACGATTTTAACAACTGCAAATATTCAAATTTCGAAGAATTAATGAACCTTTAAAAAAAATCATAATCATGGCTTACATATAAAATACTGCCTCGGTGGCGTAGTTGTATTACGGTGCGACTGCAATGCTGGGTCTCGGGTTCGATCCCCGGGTCGGGCAAAGTGATATTGGAGTTTTCTATTCAGTATCAGCCTGGAGTCTGAAATTTGTGCCCGATATGGCGATTAGCTCAAACATAAAAACAAGTATTAATAACACTATCTTGAAATACATTAATAGTAACTGAAATCTATACTAATATTATAAAGCTGAAGAGTTTGTTTGTTGGAACGCGCTAATCTCAGGAACTACTGAACCGGTTTTGAAAATTCTCTCACTAATAGGAAGCTACATAACTCCTGAGTGCTATAGGCTACTTTTTATCCCGGGAAAATATTTTTGTCCCGGAAAAACTTTTTCACGCAGGCGGAGCCGCGAGCAGTACTAGTTTAAAATAAAAACATTTTAACTAAAAAACGTCGGTTGAATTTGAAATGTCCTTTGTCAATTCAGTAAAAAAACTAAAAACGGACAGGAGCGACTGTTTTCATTTGGTACCTCGTTTGCACCCTGAGAGGTCTCGACTCGACCAATTCTGCGGGAGAAAATGTTGAGTGACCCAAAAATGTAAATTACAGTGATGGACCGCGGATTTCGGCGATGACGTTGCTGTTCTCTCAAAATATTTTTAGAATAGCTCTAAAATATTTAATGACGCCTATGTTTTTATAATGATCATAATATTATAACGTTTCTCAAATGTGAATTAATTGTTCGGTAAAAAAGACTTAAAAATGTAGCATTATACATGAACACTTAATTGTGTAAACTACTAGATTTTTCTCGCGGTTCTGCCCGCGTGAAAAGTTTTTCCGACCCCGCTTTATACTTTCTCTGGATAAAAAGTAGCCTCTATTACTCGCTGATAGTGCAGCTTTATATTGGTGAAAGATTTTTCGAAATCGATTCAGTAATTTTTAAGTTTATTTCTTACAAATATACACGGTCATTTTGACATTGCGTTACTAAATGAAACCTCATATTTATCTCCTTGAAAATAACATTTTCCATAAAGTTATTTTAACCATAGACGTAAAATAAAAAAGTGTAAGTTTCGAACAAAATAAATATCAATAAAAAGTAACTTTAAGTTTACACGCCCTATTGCCACTACTACTACTCTAGAAGGGTTCGTTGCTAGAGTAACATCACACTTTCAGTCAGAAAAACATTCACTCATACGCTATATTCGCACTAAATTACAAAATTATAAAAAAATCTGGAAAGTAAAATTGAGATTTTTGGTGAAAATATTCGTTTCTCATGAATGATTTTTGGCACAATGTTAGCAAATGCGAAGACGAGTGTGTGGTTTTATTTATTAACGCAATGTCAAAATGACCCTGTATAAATATTTCCTCTTTATAATCCTACTAATATTATAAAGGCGAAAGTTTGTAAGAATGTCTGGATGTATGGATGTTTGTTGCTCTTTCGCGCAAAAACTACTGAACGGATTTCGATGAAAAACACATAGGCTACTTTTTATCCCAGAAAAATATAAACCGGGACTTTCATCCCGGAATTTTTTAATGCAGGCGGAGACGCGGGAAAAAGCTAGTATTAGAATAGACTAGCTTTTCCCCGCGGGTCCGCTTGCGTTTTTCCGGGATACTAGTCACGCTTTATGTCTTCCCGGGATAAGTAGCCTATAGCACTCAGGAGTAATGTAGTTTTAACAAACTATTCCTTTTTATAAGTATAAAGTATTAACAAAAGCTTTTATTCCACAAAAAAATACTACGGCGTAATGCAGTGTATTGTATCATACAATATATCGTATCAATGATATGAGCAATGCGGAAACTCATTCGCAATTTTCCGCATAAATCAATGACCAATCGTAAAAAACGTAAATGACATGCAAATTATGAAATATAAACTCCAAAAAGGCGAAATTGCCAATTGTTGGTTTAATCAATTGTAATTAAAGCCGTGCGTATCGGAAAATTCAAATATTGAATTTTCAACATGGCTTTTGGCGCCGTAGTCAATATTCACTTTATAGATGGAGCTATTGGGGCGATACAAATTAACGAACGTTTAACTTTTATACGTTGTTTAACATTTTGTGTTTCACAAAGGTAGTGTTAAAGCTTTGATTAAAAATTGTTATAAGCTTTATGTGTAGTTTTCTACGTATGCTCATGCGTTTTCCGGACCTTGTTTTATATTTTTTATAAAACTCATCGAAAAGATATTTCAAATTAATTACAAAAGCTTTAATTTTGTGTTATGAGTTAAATTTACTGCGTAAGTTATTACGCACGAGCCATGTCATAGTAGAATAAATTCAAAGAACTAATTCAGTGCTAAATTTGTACCTAGTTATCTAACTATTTTTTTTAGTATAAAAGCTTGCTATATATTTCTCTGGGATATACAATGTATGTGCTATTTCAGGCTATAATCTATCCTTGTGCCAAATTTCATCCAGATCCGTCCTGCCGTTCTAGCGTGGTTGAGTTAAAAACATTCAAACTTTCGCATTTATAATAGTATAATAATAATCGGTTCCTAGACGATTTCGGCCACGGTGTCCAATCTCAATAGAAATCAGCCAGGTACGCAGGAGATATTATATTGCACAAGTGTGTGCGCAATACACAAGTGCACTCACTTCACGCTCATAGTTCAGTGAGAGGGGTTTTTCCATCTTAAAAATTACTCAGTCGCAGCTCAGAATCAGGAAGATGGCGGTGTGATACTCCGTGCCTCGGAAAGAACGTTAAGCCGTTGTTCCTGCGTCTGATCTGTCTCCGGTAATTTCAGATAATAATATAAATAAGTAGGCATCAAGTTCTAGCAAAGTGGAAATGAGCAAGCCACTTACGTGATCGTAATCTAGAACATATGTAAAACGTAGCAGCCCCATCCGAACCTACTACTATAAAGCATTGCGCTCGCTCTCGTCATTTCGTTCAAATCACCATTTTTAATCCACGAATTTAAAAAAACAGATCTACAAATCAAAACTTAAGGTTAGACTAGCAAAATTCTCTCGAAAATATCTCACGAGAAAATTCCCGATGAGACACTTGCAATATTTCAATCTATACTAATATAATAAAGCTGAAGAGTTTGTTTGTTTGAACGCGCTAATCTCAGGTACTACTGAACCGATTTTGAAAATTCTTTCACTAATAGGAAGCTACATAACTCCTGAGTACTATAGGCTACTTTTTATCCCGGTAAAATATTTTTGTCCCGGAAAAACTTTTTCACGCGGGCGGAGCCGCGAGCACTACTAGTAATTCTATATACATGCTCGCCAAATTCCTGCTTCATTTGCAGAAGTCAGCTTGTCGCGACTATACGGTAATAATCGCTTGCCGAAGATAACATCTGCAAAAAATTCTCGTCAGTCGCAATGGTCATGTCGGGATACAAACAGACTGATGCTGATGCGATTAGGTGATTGGCCCATTCAGTCTTAACAAGTCGTTAAAATGGAAATTGATTTTTCGCTAGACTGACCGCTACAGTGATTTTATGAAGAGTATAGTTTAGTATATTTGAGAAGTTGTTTGGAATTTTGCCGAAATTTTATTAACTTGTAGAGAGTAATTTCTAGAACTTCTGAAATGAGTATGAAAATCTTTCATTGATTGAAAGCTATTCTCTCATATTATGGTTTTGGTACTTATTTCGGTAGTGCATTTCAGAAAATGCTAAATTCACGAGCACGGCATACCAACCAAAACTCCGCAGTGGCCATCTTCGGCGTATTAGGGGCGGCTGCGGGCTTCCTTTGAGCAAAGACTTGTTAAAAAGAAATCATAGCTTCTGAATGTCGATACGTGCATGCACTGCATACACTGCAACTTGGCGGTAGAAATAGAGATATGCAACGTGATCATGTTAAAAAAGCTTGAATAATGATCGTATAATGCAGTAATTACTATCCATACCGATAAATAAACCAATCACTATTTTTGACACATTGCTTACAATAATCATTTTAAGGACAAACATTGATAATAATTAATAGGGTAGTTGACTACTTTTAAAATACAATTGTAAAGAATGTATGTTATGCGAAATCTAATAGAAAAGATTTTTCAAAATGAGCGCAATAGTAAGTTATAAAGCTTTGAAATTCGGTAGAAGGGGTAGCTGTCAAATAATAGCAATACTAGCCTGTGACGTCACCAACCGCCGGAGGCCATAACGCTGCATGCGTGCGATAGAGATGGCGCGATAACCCCGCCACGCCTCCACTTTTGTTCACAAGAATATTTCAAATTGAATAACTGCTTTATTATTCAATCGATTTTGATGGTGAATTCACAGAAGAATTTCTTTTTCGTATAATTTTCTGTTACATCTAAAATAATGTACAATATTAAACATAGGCAAATACCCTACTCCAACTAGCTGGTCGCTTGGCAAAACCTTTTCCTCAACAACAAATCCTACAAAAATCTAAATTCCTTGCTGTGCACAAACGTTTTGTAAATTTACTGGCAATCTAAATATTGGTTCATTAAGATAAAAACCTCTTCCAGCAGAATAATTCCAAATTCGACATTGGCTGGTCGATATTGGCTAGGGTATTGATGTTTGTTTTAGTCTGATCTGTTACGGACTTGGCATTGCGGTTGTGAATTGAGTAATGAATTCCGAGGAACCTCCTGGGAATTGTAGGGTAAGGTACTTTGCCTGAAAGGTAGGTATTTATCTTGAGTAGGTTCCTGAGTGTGTGGTATTGCCATGATGAATATTTTAGTTTCTAATTTTGTATTTGAAATTGTAACGCTTTCAGCGCTGTTTTTCTCCATCAAATTAATATGAGGTGAATTAATTTATTAACTTACTATTTCCTATAAGAAAATGGCCTTTCTGCCTTTTTGTCTTCAAGTAATAGTTTCATTTATGAAGCTAACAATCAATAAAAAAGCTTCTAAAACTCCCACATCTATACATTATTCAGGACTTTCTATAATTAAAGCTTACAGTTTACCCTATATCGAGCCCAATTCCATTAATTTTAGGTCTAGTAAATAATTAACTTCGTTCAAAGCGTACCGTGGTGTAATAGTAATTTATTGTTTACCCACTTCCCAAGCCATTAAATGGGGCTTGACCGGCGTCCTCGTGTAAAAATGCCCCTTTTTAGCCCACAGTTAGCCGCGTAAAGCCATTATGACCTTCCTAGTTGTTTCCATCGAAGACTAATTTTCTACGGGTATATATTTTTAATGAATCGACTAGAAATTCCAATCTATATTCTAGTCTTATTTACTATTCTATTTAACGTGTTGTTTACTTTTACAGGCTGATGAGATTTACAGAAGTGGTAGTTTCGTGATGTTGAGTTCGCCCGAGGGAGCCATTTTCGCAGAACTTGCGTCGACTGAGTGTGTAGTGTTAGATTTTTATTAAAAATATTTTTTTTTATGTGATTGGCTTTTTAATTATTTTTATGTCTCTGAAGAAAATATGTTGGTAACTTTCTTTTCATGTGAAGTCGGCCAATTCGCATTAGGCCAGCGTGGTAGTCTAAGGCCTAAACCAACTAGTAGAGGAGGCCCGTGCTAGCAGTGAACAGTATATAAATACAGGGCTGGTATTGTTATTATGATTATTTCTTTTTCATCATGGATGTCATCCATAATAAAATATGTTGAGACATTTTTTAAAGCAAATAATATACTTTTCGAAATCTTTATTTTGTTCCAGTTGAAGTTTGTACGTTCAAGCACCTTTTTGCTCAGCTCACAAAAATACTCTCACTTTTCAGAAAAGTAAAGTTGTTTAGGTAATAGAAGTTATTTTACAACGAAACTAAGCTTTAATTTATTAAACTTAATAAAAATCTAATTATTTTTAAATGTGAAACGAAATCGCTATGTATAGTACAATACTACCAGCCCAGCCAAATGTTGAGCACGGTTTTCCAATCCTACTAATATTATAAAGGCGAAAGTTTGTATGAATGTATAAATGTTTGGATATATGGATGTTTGTTACTCTTTCACGCAAAAACTACTGAACGGATTTCGATGAAATTTGCCACACGGATAGATCATGTTCTGGATTAACACATAGGCTACTTTTTATCTCGGGACAATATAAAGCGGGACTTTTATCCCGAGAAAACTCATTCACGCGGGTGGAGCCGCGGGCAAAAGCTAGTATAAAAAAAACGTGATAAAGGAGATGTCCGCTTTGTGTATGGGTGCTGGGCCTCAAAATCTAAACAGGCTCAAACTTTAGGGATATTAAAGGGACAACATATGGAACTTAGGTCCATTAAAAAATATTTTTAGGCCCCTCCATTCATAACCAACTTTTTGAAAACATTCATATTAAGTGCAGTTTTCAAGCCAAACAAAATTACACGTATCTCAAAATCAGAGGTCTTTAAAATTAAACGATTTATTGCAAAAGACTAGTTTTCAGGAGTTCTATCCAAATATACATAAACTGTCTTGTTTAGATTTTCAGGCCCATTTTTGGACATGTCCTTTCCCAACTTTTTTTTTACATTGATCAGAACAGTAAATCCAAAATACGCCGCTTTATTGGCCATCCGTCAACCGCTTCGTGTGACGTGTTACCGGATATTTCTCGAGTCTTTGTAACCTCAATAACAAAAGGTGAATTAGCTACGTCAAAATATAACTACAAATTAGATTTTCACCGGAAAATTGAATACGGTATCGCCACAAAACTGTTTACTATTAATTTTGTGGTTATAATAAATCTGATTAATTGTTTCAATAATTTAGGTCTAGTTAAATTGAGTTTGTTTGAAATTATATTTGTGTTTCGCGTGTAATAAATCCTTCGTAATAAATACTAGTTTTGCTTGCAGCTCCGCCCGCGTAAGAAAGTTTTACCGGGATAAAAAGTAGCATATGTCCTTCCCAGAATCTCAAACTATATCCATACTAAATTTCATCAAAATCCTTTTAGTAGTTCCCAAATTATTTCTCAACAAACTGAATATACCTCTTTATAATATTACTAGACTTCTGCTCGCGTCTACGCCGACGTGAATGACTTGTTCCGGGATAAAAGTCCGTTTTATATTCCTCCGGGATAAAAAGTAGCCAATGTTACTCGCTAATAAGGTAGCTTTATATTGGTGAAAGAATTTTTCAAATCGATCCAGAAGTTTCGGAACATACTCAATGCAAACAAACAATCAAATCTTTCCTGTTTATAATATTAGTATATAGATAAATATGAACAGCGAGCACGATTCACTAACGTTCGAAACTATAAACGACATGGTTATCTCTTGATTAATTGTAGAAGTGGGAATTTGATGAAATATCTAATACTAAACAAGAACAATCACACATCACGCCTTTATCCCCGAAGGGGTAGGCAGATATGCAACTAGGGCACCGACTTTTCTCCTTATGCATTCCTTCCGCAAGCCTATCCCCATATTTGGCACAAATGCCAGACATAGATGACACTGAGCAGAAAACCCCAATATCACTTTACCCAATCCGGGATTCAAATCTGAGACCTCAGATCTTTTCTCGGTCCACGGTGGGGTAGTTATACTGCAATATCTGAACCCTCTCAGTTGTAGAGGAGGCCCGTGCTCAGCAGTGGGCAAGTATTACAGGGCTGATATGGATGGATGGATATGGATCTGATAGGTACTTATGTTAATTTGGCGTTTTTACTGGTCAGGATTTTTCATCGGGTGAACTGCAGTGAGATGTGGCCTTATTTCTTTTTCGCATATTAAAAGACCGAGGTAAGTAAAAGGGAAAATGTATCTTAATTTATAGTAGTTGAGATACAAATTCAGTTTTCCTATACTACTGTTTAAAGGCAATTCTCACCATCGAGGCGGCAATCATTCATTATAAAAAAGGGAATGCATATCATAAAATAAGTGATGCAGTCGATTCGTTCATAAATACACTTCATGCTGTTGGTGATTCAGTATAGTACGTAATATTAGTTTATTTTTCAATTTGATCACCGACGCAGATGCTAAAATAATTTATATAAAGTTGAAAGTCGTGGAGTAATTGGCAATAACAGCTCCGTCGATTATGAGAAATAATAACTTAATTACAGCACTTCCTTTAGCTTGAACTCTGGCCATTTGGCCGTAAGTGGATTAAAACTATTTTTATAGTGCATACCAGTGTGGCATAACTTATATTTATTCAAGGAACGAAAAAAGAAAATGTCAACAAATAAATGCTCACGTTTTAATTGAATACGCATAATGTAAATTTGAATACGCTACGCATTTTTTGCAGAAACTTGGTAAGATTTTCGTGTGGCTACTTTTGCTATAAATTTTCAGCAATATAGCTAATCGTAGCTTATAAAGGACTACAATGCACACAGACAAGGGTTAGGTTAGCAGTTGTCTCTTCTTCGTCATCGCAAAAAATCTAGAATTTTACAGTTGATTTAAAAAATATATTTTCAGAGCGATATTTTTTTATATTAAACAATCAGGGGTTTTGATAGGTTAATAAATAAAACACATTACAACCAAGAAGATTGTCTTCATGCCAATATTTTTACATAATAATTATTATAATATAGAAAAAACACAATACTTCGTACATACATTTTGACAGCGATCATTCGAAATATCGATGTTGTGAGTCAAGAAGTTTATAATATATCTACTATAAAATTCTTGTTGTGAGTGCTATAAACAAGAAAGTATTACCAATAAACGTTTTCAACCAGTAATTTAAGTGCTTTGTATCTTTGCCACACAATTTAAGCCTGATTTAGATAAATTAATCATTTTTAAAAATCAAGAGGTGGAACAGAGAGACCTAATTTATGGAAACATTTGCGAATTGAGTATAAGAAAAAACACAATATAAGATAAGAGTACATCAAGTAAAATATTACCTCGACTTACGCGAACCCCGAGTTACGCAGTTTTAAAATCTTTGAATTCAGTATTTTGTGTATCTAATAACAATGTTGTAAGTTGAAGAAGACGACGATAATGTGTGTGTATTTTAGGTATTAGGTTGCTATTTGAAACATCAGTCATGCTGTTCCACCGAGGCTGGTAACGAAAGACTAAATCATGATCAAAAAGTTTTAGTTTAAAATAGTATCATCAAATAGTCCAGATTAGAATATATCAGTCAAAGATAAATTCTTACTCAGGTTTATGAAAGATTAAAATATTTTTATTGCAATTATTTCGTATCTTAAGTAAATACTGTGGCAAATAGATTGTACACCGAATCAAATATTTCTTTCAATTAATAAAAACCATATAATCTTCGTTAAAATTTCCAAAAGTTGCAGTTAATCAACGTATGTCAATTTTCTGTTAATCATCGGGACATTGTCAAAGGTAGGAGTAGCAATACATAATTGAAAAAAGTTAACATTCAAGAAGAAAAAGATATCTTAGTAAGGTAACTGGAAGACAAAGCCTAAATTACAGTATCCATTCTGGAAGAAGCATATAAATGGAAGTACGTAGTGAGACCACAAAACACCATGAAACAACGTTAACGTGGATGTATTTATTCATTTATTATTAATGTTATGATAGTTGTCGATTACATTAAAGAGGTAAAGCTTATCTTTATATTATTAGATCTACTAATAAATAAAATTGAGACAAAACACAACACACGCGTCTTTATCACCAAAAGGGTAAGATGCCAGTAGGCTCCCAATGTGCGTATTCCGTCCCATAATAAGGGCGAGCCTATCGCCATATCGATCACAAATTCCAGATTTCATGATGATACCAAGCGTAGTCGATTTTGAAGCAGTTACCCCAAACAGATTGTGTTGAAATTTTGCATACACGTTCAGTTTGGGTGACAATGCATCGTTAGCTAAGTGACGTAGTATTTTTCTTTTTGGAGCATTTAAATAAAATCTTGTTTTTTTTTTTAATTTACAGCTTAACATGTGCAATAATTCAATCAGGTAATTCAGCTAATTCAGTCAGTTTTAAGTTCGTCGCTTTAAAGAAATATTTGATTCCACAATCTATAAATAATATTTATGTGTAGATGGTTTTTTTTACATATCAATGGCGTAGGTACATGTTGTTAATTATTATCCAGGAAATACAAACCACCAATTATTTCAAGAATACGCATATTATATTGTTATTAATTTGAAAGTGTACGAAGAGACATTAATGATATATTACAGACAATTACACATCCATCACACCACACAAATCACAACAGCTATTTTGGATTTGAATGATAAAACATATGGTAATACACATAACGATTGAAACGTGTGTAGTGATATAAATCCATGTAAGCAACATAATCCATTAACTGGCCAACGTGTTGACAAAGAATAATTATAATCTTTCTACTTTGAAATTGAAGAACAAATTCCAAATCATTACTTACCACTTCACACGTAAACGAACCGTTTTACTCACTCTCCTTTACTTCGATAACATTAATTGAGATAACTAAGAAAAATAACACCATATTAGTGATATATTTGGTAATAAAATATATTTTTTGGAAGAACTCAGATTTAATCACATCTTACTATAGTATTTGGAGTACGTAAGCAAGCAAAAGGTTTAAGACAATGACAGTTCACATTTAAAAGCGTGCATTACATGCACTTCAAATGTTTAAAGGAACAATGAATATGAATGATGAATTTAAGAGAGAAAAAGTGTAAAAATAGCAAGACAAATCACACAGGAAACTGCTATCGAAGCCAACAACAAACATCTCCATGTATATACAACATTATAAAAATACTTTCACATTAGACACTTTGTATAACATCGAAAATACATATAGAGAAACCATTAATATTCACTTAGCAATCGTATAAAAGTACATAATGTTACAATATTTCCAGAATTTAGTTCAAATCTCAACAGTTACACTTACAAGGATATAATCTGATACATTTCAGATATACAAAATAAATTATCAACTAAAAACATCGTGAGACACAAAAGTTTGAAAGTGTATCATTAAGATTAAAATTCCACAATTTGCGTGTTATCCACAAGTGGAACCATACACATTGTTGTTACTTACATACATGTATAACTATCAGTGGATCGATAAGACGATCCGCGTCAGGGGACCAGCCCTTGCATTCATAAGAGTACGAAGAAGTTTCAAAGCGTCATGATTTTTTAACGTACCACATTCGACAAATCCGTTGGCTCTTTCTTCGCTAACTAATCTATGCTAGCATTTCCTAGAAAACGGAGAAAAGCGCGTCTATAACCTCGAGTACCCCACCGCGTTTAGCGGCCGCGCTTAGAGGAGATACTCTCATTGGTCGGGTCTATCAAACGAAGTGTTCGGCGTGCTCTCCACTTTTTTCAACACTATCTTAAATGTAAATGTGTGTTTCGGAGAAACTGACGCTGGGCGTGGAGTCTGCGGAGACCGCGGCGGAGGCTCAGGAGGCACCTCAGATCGCGTACGTACTCGTCGTGGCGGGTTACGTATTATTGGCGCCGAAGATGGCTCTTTGGGCCTCTGCGGCGACAACCGATTTGGAGAAAGGCGTCCCGGAGATGGGTCTGACGAAGTAGGAGGCAGCATCAGCGGCGGAAGATTAGCACACGGAGACCCTCGTGAACCACGACGCTCTTTCAATCCCATCGGTGGTGGTGGAGATGCTGGCGCATCATCGTTGACTACATCTACAACTACTACAGGTTCAGCCGGTGCTAAAGACGTTCTTGGCTCACTCGCGTCCGAAGCTATGGACCTTCTAAAGTAATTCAAACCATTTTCTATTTCTGCTAATGCTCGTCTCACGAACGGGAAACTCTCGGATATTTCGGAGGCAGATTTGCGGACTGGGAATTCAGTTTCACTGTCTCGTTTTTTTGGTCTGCATCTTTCAAAAGTCGGATCTCCCGACGCAGCCACTATCTCGGAGACCTGTCTGGTGAGTGCTGCGTGTTTTATGGAGTCCGATTTCGATCTGGGTTCCCTCGTTTTCGGCGTGGGCGAGCGACGATCACCAAACTTTTTACTAGCTGCTCGTTTAATAGACGAGAAAAGTCCAAGTTTTTCCGGCGGCTTGTCCGGCACTGGGGCGGGTGGAGGGGCAACAGGAGCGGTGGAGGGTCCAGGGACGGGTTCGGGCGCGGGACGGGGGAGGTTCCCCTCGCGTTAGTTGTGCCGAGAGTCGGACGACGGAACATCGCTCGAGCCGGTGGAGGAGAGGGTAGTGTTGGAGCCGTACGGGTCAAGCGAAGACTGCACAGACATAGAACGGCCGGCACGGCGGACTCGCGCTGGAGACAGTTTGCCTGGATCTACGCTGGCCGGGTCTGCCTGCAACAATAGTGTTTTCAGCGCTCTACGCATTGATCCCAATATCGATTTGAACCTTCAAATAAAAATGGCTATTAGCGAGAATCCTTAGTGCCTTGAGCATTTCTGATATTCATTGTCAAGCAGCAACAGACTTAAGCTATAGAATAATTTAAGTGGTTGAATATTCTGGCACTAGACTGCCTGCTACTCTAACCTTGTCATTTGCCAATTTGGTGGTCTGTGGCTCGAATCCCCTCAATTTAATGGAAGATCTGTGCCCTGCAAAGGGATGTATTTAGACTAACACTGAGTTGTTTTATTATCAATGACGTATTACCAGTCTAAGAAGTAAATAATGAAGTAAATTTAAAGTTAGGTTTGTATAAAAGAGTCATTAAGGATTGGGTTTGCCCTTTCTTGCTCAAAAATCAGTTAATGCAAATATAATATTTTCTTAGTCTAGTTGCACTATGTTGCTAAGTAAGATAGATGCTCATGGTAACAACTGTTCAAAACACAATCAAGTTAGGGTATCAAGTAATCCACCAATACTCATCGGCAGTCACTATTTTCATCATTTTACCATTGTTATTGCTATTTAAATGATTTTCTCGCCAAGCCACAATCAAATAGCACAACCAGTTTTGAATAACTTTAAGATTCTGTAAGAATATACCGCACCTGATAAGCCAAAGCGTTCATGATGATGGAATAAGGCACCAGACCGAGCGGATGGACCTCCCTCATCAGAACATTGGCGGGGATCTTGTGGAACTGTATGTATTCCAGGAAGTTGCCAATCACGTCCTTGAGTGATATGTTCTGATTTGTGTCACAGTACTTCTTGCTCCACATTAAGGCCGCCTGGAAATTAATATTTGGATTTGATCAAATATAATATCGTGTTTATTGCTACAATTAACATAAAAACATATCAATCTCATTTTTTTTTTGTTTCTAGACCCGTTAATTTATAAGCTACAATATTTAAAATAAAATAGGAGGCTTAAATCTTATTTAAAGGATACTGGACATATTTTGTTAGAAGTGAACGAAGACCTCTGAACAGATTTGGAGCAAACATTTGGCAGTTTTTATAGATAGTTAATTAACCTCAATTAAATTAAGTCTTTATTATCTCGTAAAAGGTATTTAACGCGGCTGGAACCGTGAACAAGATATTTTTAAACATAAATATTTTTCACCTGGAATTTGGTAAACTCATCAGCCCTTAGTTCATCTCGTGCTAGAATCAGTCTAACTACATGCTGAGGCAGCAGGGTGAAGGATCCGAGGTTCAAAACGTCATTGCCATGCTCGTCCACAAATTCCAAAACCTGTAAGAAGTTGCAACATTTATCAATTTTGTTTTGAATGTGGTCTTAATCAAATTTCGGTGGGTAATCCTACTAATATTATAAACGCGAAAGTTTGTAAGAATGTATGGATGTATGGATGTTTGTTCCTCTTTCACGCAAAAACTACGGATGGGATTTCAATGAAATTTGGCACACAGGTGATCATGTCCTGGATTAACACATAGGCTACTTTTTATTCCGAGAAAATATAAACAGGGACTTTTATACCGTAAAAACTTTTTAACGCGGGCGGAGCCGCAGCCAAGAGTTAGTAAATTATATTTTCGTTTATTTAAAAATATTGATATTTGGGTGAATTAAATTGTTAATCCTGGGAAATACTCGTATAATAACTATCTAAATTTTGTTACTTCAACAAACGTACCTTCTGAACCAAACTCTTGGTGCATTTGTACTGTATGTACCGCTCAGCTGAAGCCAGGAGGGCGCAAACAGTATCCACAGTGATGCAGCATTGGACAAAACCAGCGCATGCGCGACGCAGCTCATCCAAACCGTAGTAATCAGCTGCGTTCATTACACCTGGAACATTAATTTCATTCATCAGCCACACGAAGTAATGCTGACCAGACGGACTTCTCAAAAGCAACCTGCATGTAACTTCCTACATCATAGCATTCACTTATTTTTAAATCAACCATTACGTCAATGTTACTTATATCGTTTTCGACTTTAAAATGCCCGACTGAATTCTACGTTGCCTTATTGTTATAAGGAGGAGTCATAAGTACTGTCATCAGTTGTATCTATAGCCACATCACGTGATTGATGTCATCAATTTGTGCAGTCAGTGAAATATCTGAAATTGCACTGATGATTCCTCAGTTCCTATCGAATGGTGAATATGTATGGTAGTAACTCAGCGTAATATGACTTACTTTCTTGTAATCTGATATTTTTGTGTAAAAATAGAATCAGTGTCTCAACTTTACTTTAGTTTATTTGGGTGGCTCACAGCTAATTATTACAATAAACATAAATAAGAACTAAATACAATAATCCAATCATAAGCCACCACAGATAGAACAGATAAAACTTCTATAATATACTAATATTATAAAGCTGAAGAGTTTGTATGTTTGGTTGAACGCGCTAATCTCAAGAACTACTGAGCTGATTATGAAAATTCTTTCACTAATAGCTGCATTACTGTTGAGTGCTATAGGCTACTTTTTATCTCGAGAAAATATTTTACTCCGGAAAAGCTTTTTCACATGGGCGGGAGGCGCGAGCGTCACCTAGTCCGTGTCACCGTCGTATACACGAATAGACAAAATTATCACATTCGTCGAAGAAAATCAGAATGTCTACTACATTAAAGATAAAATGCATAAATACCGAAGCAATTACAACTCAATCTTTCAATTATTAACAGAATTCTATTTACGAGACAATCATGATCAGAAACATCGAATCGATAACGGAAATAGACCAGCTGGAACGAAGATTGATAGCGTCGCTTACAAATTACTTTGATTAGTTTACTTCAGGATCGATCTCGATATGAAGACTCGAATAGATAAATAATTTAGTTCCAGTAATGTCTGAATGAAGCTTGTATTAATGGATGTACCGTACGTTGGAATAAAAATACGAATATAAAGGACCTAGAATGACTTTTATAAAATTTCAGAGTAAATGGTGCTCATGGCATATATGTATAAGCCAACCAAATACAACAGTCACAATCTAATCTATGCTCCCAAATAAATGGTAATAAAATGAGTACTACCTACATTATCTGTTTAATACGGTAACTGTCAACACACACACACACTCATACGTTTTATTTCTGAAGGGGTAGTAGGCAGAGGCGCAACTAGTGCACCCACTTTTCGCTGTTATTTACTTAATACCTATGAAACAGGCCCTAAGTCCATTTATTTTAGCATAAAAACATCATACCACATCAGTTAGTTTAAATGCTAAAAATATATTTCTTCATAGGTAAAATCACGTGGAATTCGGAATTACTTCATTAGAAATTAACGTTAACAAGGGTCAAAATAGAGACGAGATATTATGCAAAAACTTTAATTAAAATTGGTACTGATAGTAGGTCTCTCATATGTAAGAGTTCGTCTGGGTGGGTACCACCGCAATTTCTATTTCTACCGCCAAGCAGCATTGTGCATGCACTGTTGTGTTTCGGTTTGAAGGACATTGTAGCCAGTGTAACTACTGAACATAATGAGACTTAACATCTTATATCTCAGGATGACGAGCGCAGTGGAATGCCAAACAGAACTTTGTAACTCAAAGTGCTGGATGGTGTTGCTACTGTTTATGGATGGTCATATCGCTTACTATCGGGCGAAGGGTATGCTCGTCTTGTAATTAAATAAAAAAAATGTGAAATGGTTTCACAGAAAATACTAAAATTACTATAGGGACCTAACATTTTCATTGAAAACCAGCGCTGCAGCTGTTTTGCAGAAGCATTAAGCTGAATGAGAAGCTCTTTGTTGGCACATTAATTGTTTTGTGAAAAATTACTTTATTTTTATAACTGCATTTTGTGCCAATAATAAAACTCTTTTTTTCTTTCTTTTCTTTCTTTCAACATAGCTGGCTAAAACAGAGTGTGTGTCACCTCTGCCTCTGTCCTATTATGTATATATGCAAGATGCATATTTTTAATATACCAGAATAAAATGAGATTCTTAGAAAGATACATAATTTGATGCGATAGGCTGGCCCCCTATCACATCGTGGGACGGAATATGCACGGCGAAAAGTGGATGCATTAGGTGCGCCTCTGCCTACCCCTTCGAGGATAAAAGGCATGAGTGTGTGTGTATCACCATACTTAATTTCGATATCGATATCAATATTTACCGTGAAATGCATTATTGAACCTAAAAGTCAAGAGCATAGATTTGATTATTCCGTTATGATGTATATCGATAAATGAAGTGCATATTAACCTAGTGGAGGTGATAAATAGACATAATATCGAAGATAGCTCGTATAGATAATATCGGCTTCATTATGAACGCTTTCGCCGGTGTTGATGTTATTAAAATTGTTTCTATAGTTACTAGTATAGATGTAAATATAGAGATGCCATCAAAAACAAAACTTGTAAAAAAAACAAATCTCGCAACTCAGTTCTTCTACCGTAAAAAGTTGTGAGATCCATGTAATACCAAGTCGGTTAATTTATTCGGTACCTATTTAAGGGACCTTTTATCTTAAGTTATTACGTAATTAGCTAACTTAACAACATCTTATAGTAATCATATCAATAATAATATATAAATAATATATTATTATACTAGCCCTGTATTATATACTGTCCCACTGCTGGGCACGGGCCTCCTCTACTACTGAAAGGGTTTAGTCCACCACGCTGGCCTAGTGCGGGTTGGTAGACTTCACATACCCTCGAAATTCTTATAAAAAACTTCTTAGGTATGCAAGTTTCCTCACGATGTTTTCCTTCACCGTTAAAGCGAACGATGATTGATAAACTATGCACACGTAATTTTGAAAAGTCTGAGATGCCTTGGGTTTTGAACATCCGGACATTGTCTCGGCAGAGGGTGCCATTCCCAACTAGGCTATCGTCCACTTCATCAATAAATATTAAAAATGTTTTATGTTTTGAATAAAATAGATTGACTTGACCATCGCATGAAAACACAATGTATCTCACTAATAATACGTATTAAGTACATTAAATAAGATACATACATCATAACTACATCATAAATCGGTAATTATTTACAATACTTCACTTTAAAAAGTAAAACATAAGTGAACCGGCATTTTGTACTTAACATCTTTTTGTTATTTTTGGTATCGTATTTTTCCATAATCTACATTATAAACTATCAGAATTAAAACCGTCACATATTACCAAATTTTTTTACGATAGCTTTCGTTTGAATTAAATTGGGGCCCAGTTTATTTGTATATCTACATTCTACATATAGTATTTGTCACGTATATACGAAGAAGTCACGTGTGAGTGTATTTGCGCAGCGAAAGGAAAAAATATCGCTCGAGTACGCGAAAATTGCTAAGTCACGAAACATAGTTGGGAAGCAACTTTGTGTCGTGTCGAGTACAGACAAGAAATGATGAGTGAATTCGGGTTGCTGATCGAAAACTAAATTTAGTTTTGCTTAGCTCGCACAGCATACAAATTACCTATAGTAAATAGTTTAATTTATATATAGCTTACGGTTTACACTATGATAAAAATATATATATATCAGCTACTAGCATTTGCTCTGAAACAAAATACATATACATATATACTCACGCCTGTTATCCCCGAAGGGGTAGGCAGAGGCACAACTAGTGCACCCAATTTTCGCCATTATTCCGTCCCATGATGTGATAGAGGCGAAGCCGCCATATCGGGCACAAATTCCAGACTCCGAGCTGATACTGAATAGAAAAACTCAATATCACTTTGCCCGACCCGGGGATCGAACCCGAGACCTCAGCTTTGCAGTCGTACTGTAATACAACTACGCCACCGAGGCAGTCAAAATTTCGTAGATAATAGTACCGCTATATATTTTTTCCAAGTCGGGCAAAGTAATATTGGGTTATTCTAATCAGTAATCACTAATCAGCATTAGCCCGGAGTCTGGAATTTGTGCCCGATATGGCATAGGCTCGCCCCCTATCACATCATGGGACGGAATACGAATACGATAAATGGCGTGAGTGTGTGTGTTTAAACTACATGCTCATTAATATACATCTCAGCATTAAAATCTGAGTAAACAATAAATCACCCCTTTTTTCCCACCTAAGGGTATTTTTTTTTTCAAATTCACACGGGACTAACCTCGAGGTATAACCCTATCCAATAAAAAAAGAATTATCAAAATCGGGCTACTTTCTAAAAAGTTATGCGTGGTCGTACATAAAAAAATATATACGTTGACTTAAGAACCTTCCTCCGTTTTTTTCGTCGGTTAATGAGTTATAGCATGCTACACCCACGAACTATGACTGCCTCGGTGGCGTAGTTGTATTATGGTACGACTACAATGCTGAGGAATCGGGTTCGATTCCCGGGTCGGGCAAAGTGATATTGAGTTTTACTATTCAGTATCAGCTCGGAGTCTGGAATTTGTGCCCGATATGGCGATAGGCTCGCCCCCTATCACATCATGGGACGGAATAACGGCGAAAAGTGGATGCACTAGTTGCGCCTCTGCCTACCGCTTCGGGGATAACAGGCGTGAGTGTATGTGTATACCCACGAATTTACAGGTAAGAGTTATATGAAGCCTTAACAACAGATATATACCGACTGGTGTTACCGTACGCATGAACCGTACGTGCACAAGATATTTACTACTTTGACCGGTAGTACAGTTGTACAGTTGGATCATCTAATACCATAGGTGACAAAATATTTTCGAATACAGCAATGAGCGTTAAAATGTTCTTAGTTAAAAATGATTTGTAGCTTAAAACCTTATTTAACTTATTAAAAAGTGTTAGTTCATTCCTTTAGTTATCAAAATCTTGTATAATGGTGTCTTGATAACTTTGTCACCGCTTTGTTGATACTTTATAAAGCAACTGTACTGTTTTTGGTTTCCGAGTGAGACCAAAAACTCTACACATACGTGATCAATTTCAAATTAATTTCAAGTCTTTTGTGTTTATAAAGTGAATAATTACTGCCCTTGCAAATTTACTATAAGAGTATAGCATGTTTCTCACCTTAAGTTAAACAAGCTATTTATTATCAATTTTAATGAAAAGTGATTAAAAATAATAAAGGTGCTATTAATATATTAATTAGGCTTGATTCTTAAGTATTGATTAGTTTAAGCCAGCGTCATTCGTGAAATACGTTAAGAAATACAGTAAATATAGTATTTTGCTGAAAACTTTAAGTAACCCAGTTATTTTAAGGTTATGTTATCAAAACTAATGGCGTAGGTCTATTTCAAAGTTAAAATCTTCTCATAAACCATTAGTCGCACTCGTTGATCTACAACAATGGTAATTAAGAGTATTGTGCAGTTTTAGTTGATGTAACAGAGTAACAACACACTAAGCTAAAGAAATTTCTCGAACCTACACTTACAGTCAATATTACAACCCTTAAGAATCATAAGGGTTAAAGAGAGTTAATGAATATCGTTAGACAGTTATAAAGCACTATTGATAGGTTAAAGTTGTAACATTTAAAGTATACTGGATGCCATTATCACTACTGTAACTCTTAAGAATGTTTTACATCTTTCATTAAAGATGTAAAACGACCGTCGGTCCTAAGTTAATATTTTAACTCACCTCTGTGAGTTAAAATAATAATTTAGTTAAAATATTAATTTAGGACCAACGGTTGTATTACATCTTTAATGAAAGATGTAAAACATCCGTAAAAGTTACACTTATTATGGACACTTAATGGTTTCAAAAGTCGGTAAAAGAGATAGAGACCTCTTTTACCGACTATTGAAACCATTAAATGTCCATGACTGCCTCGGTGGCGTAGTTGTATTGCGTACGCGTTACGAGTACGAATTGCGCGCTGAGGTCCTGGGTTCGAATCCCGGGTCGGGCCAAAAAACTTTATGACTGGGTTTTTCCATCTTAAAAAAATTACTCAGTCGCAGCTCGGAGTTAGTAAGTTGGCGGTGTGATACCCCCGTGCCTCGGAAAGCACGTAAAGCCGTTGGTCCTGCGCCTGATCTCTCTCCGGTCATGTCGGATTGCCGTCTCACCGGACTATGAGAGTGAAGGAATAGCGAGTGCACCTGTGTATTGCGCACACACTTGTGCACTATAATATCTCCTGCGTACCTGGCTGATCTCCGTTGAGATTGGCCGCCGTGGCCGAAACTGGCTAGGAGGATTTTCAAATGTCCATAATAACACTAGAGGTGATAAAAACTACCTATAAGTAACTAACACCGGAATGTTAATTTGGTACTATTCTTTAAAAACATAATATCGAGATTTTATCAACGTAGAAAGTTTTATTCTGCTATCATTAATTAATTTCTTAATGTGGACGAAGCCACTATAATGCTATGCTATATTTCAGAGGCCCATAAATCAATTTCACTCATATTTTTAATTAATTAAACATCTGCGTAAAGACATAAATCTTAATAAATAACATTTCGTCCCTCCTGAACCTTTTCATGATAAACAAGTAACGATTTGAAATCGACCGAACTTAAATTGAAACAATTTACAAGCTGACTGATAAGGAAAATGTCACGGATTCAATTTCCAACGGGCTTCGAGAAATAAACAAACAGAAATCCATATTCAAAGAGTTTCTAAAATTGATGTGTTTATCAAACACTAATGCCAGGAGGATTCTCGTCTATAGAGTTTGAACGAATACCATCAGTTCATCTATTTTTACCCCAAATCAGCCATTTGTAATACGGTTGTGTTTTGTTTAGAAAAAAATGTATACCAGTAGATACTTCAATGCACCCCAGGGATTATGAGATTTAATACTCAATGTCTCATGATGATAAGCGCTCTGCAACTCCGCGCAGAACTTTGTATTTCCAAGTTCTTAGTTGCTGCTATTTCTAGTCTATCACTTAAAACAATTTCGCTTTACCTACTTAATTACGGATCGTAAAGTAATGAATTCGCGAAAATAGAAAGCAATTTCAGAAGTTAATTTAACCATCGTAAATTCCTTTTTCATGCGCCACTGGCTACAGCGAAATTTGTTTGGTCATTCGAAAAAAATGAAACCGAAATTCAATTTCCCACTTGGTGACATCGAAGCGCGACTGGATGGAATTTATTACATACGGGACAAATGGTTTCTAAAAGCTACTGGAATTCGTAGACAAAAAGGGTACGGTGTTTACTGTCATGTTTGTGTTTTATCAGTAATAGTATATAGGGATAATAAGGTGCGCAGTATATTTACGGAAATCCTATTGACTGAACAATGTTTTTGTATACTATTTCCAGATCGCGGCTCTAAGCTTAGTATGGTCTAGCTAAGTATGGTACTTAGAGCATCTAACCACACTCTAAAGTGTGGATCCTGTATAAAGTAGAATAAAACATCGAGGTATAGTGTAAGTTTTGGAGAGAGAACTTAAAAAGTATTTTCGAAGACTATTGCTTTTAAGTAAATAACCTGAAACAGCAATATAATATTACTAAAGTATTATATCTAATGTTTTAAAAATTATAAGGTTATTTATTCGAAGCTCCACCACTGTGAATAGTACGGCAATAGAAGTAATTGTACGTTAACAACACTTCAGATGACTGGAGAATTGCAGAAGGCGGGTGATTGAGAATTGTCGAAGGAAATCTCACTAACCCACAGCAACCGCACAAAATACAAAGCTTCATGTTGGTTCTTTGTCAAGCTAGGCGACCTGCTTTAGATAAATCTACTAACAGTAACTATAACTATTCAGTATTCTGTGATAAAACCAAATAGGTATAACGCAATTCTGTCACTCAGTCTTTGCTCCTTTCTACGTACAGATTGGGTATTGTAAAGTGACATTAATAATGAACGTGACGAAGTTCAATTATAACATAGTCCACGAAAGACATTCAGTCTTTGCATTATTACCAAGCCGTGTTCTCCGTTAAGTATCTAGTTTTCGGGTACCTACAATAAAGCTACTCAATGTTTAAGAAGGAAAATCACAAAAAAACCCGGTCGTGAAAGATTTTACTATCAATAGCCCAAAATATGTCACAGGGGCATGTAATAGTTATTTAAGATCCGAGAGAAAATCTCACCTTACCTGACTGAACATTGTTTTTCAAAGGACATGATCCTTACATGCCCAAATAGCTTTTGCTTCTTATATTCACGCGTAGGTCAGACATTGAAATAAAACTATTTTGCTGATTTTATCGCGGTTTGCCAACAGCACTAGACCAGCGTGGTGGACTAAGGCCTTAACTTGTAGAGAAGGCCCGTGCTCAGCAATGTGCAGTATATATCTAATACAGGACATGATGGTGGGTATGATGGTAGTGGTAGATTGGAGGGTTGAAAAGTTAAGATATATCAAGTCTCATGATTCCCAGTGTTACATACGCTTCATGGTTTATTTCGGCCAAGTATATTATTAGATACTAGCTTTTTCCCGCGGCTCCACCCGCGTCAAAAAGTTCTTCCGGGATAAAAGTCCCGCTTTATATTTTCCCGGGATAAAAAGTAGCCTATATGTTAATCCAGAACTTGATCTACCCTAGCGCCAAATTTCGTGGAAATCCTTTCATTAGTTATATCCTTTAAGTTTTTCCCCCGTTAAGTTTTATAAATCGTGAACTGTAATGTGACCTTCAGCTAGTTAAGAACTTGTTTGCTAAAAATGCAGTGAAGGCAATTTCGCTTTATTGCTTGACCTATTTTGTTAAGATACTTTCATTGGATGACCTATTATATACTTCATGTTTATATAAATAAAAAATACCCACTGAAAGTGCCTCGATAATAGCCTTATTAAAACGTCGTACTTCTTCAACAATGTAGTTAGCTACGAGAATGCTTTAAATTCCTTACCCAACAATGTTCTTGGTTGAAGCGTGACACATCCAGTATGGATGTACTCAATAAGCTGACGGAACACGTCGGGTTCAAACTCTTCAATGATCAGGGTTTGATGCTGTTGGGATGATGGCTGAGAAAGAATATTATGATTATATCCTTAAAGCTTATTTTACATACGTAAATTTGGATTTGTATTTATTGAATATTAAAGTTGATTTATGTTGGGTTAGTTATCGTATTAAAAATGTGTATGTAAAAATGGCTTTAAACTTTGATTAATAACTGCAAACTAATAAATTTAAAATGTTAATTCGATTCAAAATGTATTTACCAATAATGTTTTATACCCAGTCAAAACAAGTTTGTGGGGTATCAAATTTTAAATTGTATCCAGTTCATTTGCATAATCGAATGTAGATTAATTCATCCTTTGGTACAAAATTTAAATTTTAATTACGTGCACAACAATTTAAGATAATCTTAAAATATTTAGTGACATTACAATGTTGTGATCGGAACGATTACTAAACAACAACTACATGCTTGGGTGCTACTATATACGGTGTTTTTCCGACAAATATAAACACAGTAGTGTATTACAACATCCAAATTCTTACCGTCGCTGAAAATAAAAAACATGCAACACATAATAACGTAAAAGTCCCTTTAAATTCGATAAAAGTCACTTTACGAAGACGTATAAACCTATCTACAAATACAAGTGTATTTAAAAGTGAAAAAATTGTACAATATGAAAACCGAAACACCGAATACTGAAACCGATGATACATGTGCCCCCTACCGAATCGTTAATTTTGTTACCTCTTGTATGGGTGCCAATTGCTGCGCGAAAGATGATCTCTGCAGTAAACACATTAAAAAAAGTTAACATATTTTTTTACCGTAGAACTATTTCCCTCTATAATAATGAAATCCTTGCTAAAGAGAATTCTTTTGACGACGTTTATACGCACTTATGCACTCAAATGTATACTGTATTTAATACAAGCTTCTCTTTGTATGATATAATTGCTATACGGAAGTATCCATTGCAAAACGTTTAAGAGAAACGAAGCAATAAAGACGGTTTAATACACGATACCGAAAAACCTAGTTATACTGCAGCAAGTCCTTGCAAGGTTTTAAATGATATTCTTGAACAAAATAAAGGATTTGCTTTTCCAACTAGACAGGAGTACCATAATCTTTCCTTTATAAGTTCAAGCCTTCAATAGCTCAGTTGGTAGAGCGGTGGACTGGACTGTAAATAGAGACTATTTGGTCTATTGACTATTTAATCTGGTACGACGCACACAGTGTCTAATGCTGAATCTACAGGGAAGACATCAATTTTCAGGGTTTATTACACAAATTTGGGCAGTTTGATGGTTAACATCTAGCATTCCTGCACGGCTGTTATGGTTAGTTAATTGTAATCACTTACCTGTTGAGCGGCGTTCTGCAAATTCAGAAGGGGTTCCGATGAACGCTTCAAGAATAGCCTTAGTTTGTTTTCTCTAGGTGCTGGTTCCTTCTTCCTTTGAGGGCTTGGGGCTTGGTAGAGCATCTTTTGGAATACCCTAGTAAATAATACATTTTTGAATAGCATTGGTTCTTTAAAGTTACGTCGAAGGATTTTCCTGGGATTCAATTATGTCCATAAAACTTCGGGTTATAAGTTACTATTAGGAAAATAATTTTCAAAATTGGATCACTCGTTTTAGAGGTTGCTCCCGAAACATCAATTTACATACTTCTCAACATCATTTTGAAGTCAGGATGCAATGATTTCGCTATTCAAAAAATAGTTAAGCATATTTTCAAAACAGATTGTACATTCTTTAGTATCCCTACACTAAGACAAAAGATTGTGTGGTCTAAATAATTTCCGTCTGAGTTTTGCGTGATTATAAATATGCAAAATTACCTTGTAATGTGATAAACATAAAACAAGATTCGAATTTCACTCTGAACTAGGTCAGATATTTAATCAAACAACATGGTACACAATTATACTGAGAACTGTAATTAACAATTGCATTCACCGGTGCAAGTAATCACGTCACCCATCCGAAACAACACCGGTCGTAAATTAGGTCAACCATATTTGGTTGTCATGAAACCAAGTAAATTTATGTTTCCAGCTTTCACGGTGAAAATTGTTTTGCGCCAGGAAATATTAAATTCTATACTTATTTTGCTTTTCCATCTTGTGCGTCCACATTTAAGTATTTTGCGTATTTTAATTTCATATTTCTGTAATTTCGTTTAGTTTTATTGAAATTCAGCGTAATAATTTCCTTTAATTATAATATTTTCTCATGCAGTTTTTGAAATGTTTTGATTTTTAAAATCCTATTCGACATAAGTACTCCTCCGCCCTATGCATTGGGGTCGTTCAGAGAATTTTACTGCAGTATCCTATGTCTGGCGTAAAAGGCGACTAATGGGGGAATTCAGCCGAAGGTATGAGTGAAATTATGATACACGACAAAAAAAAGAGCAGAAACAAATCGGGTAAAGAAGTAAATCATTCACAAAATCTTCTTTAAAACATTTGTCGGTAATAACAGAACTATGTTTTACTTACCTACTCCTAGCAGCTAGCACCGCCTTAACAGCACAAACCGGCTCCCTGGTGTCTCCGACGAGGAACGTAACGTCACATAGCTCAGGCATGGAGGCAAGGAACTTCATGTCCTCCGCCAGCCCCGACTTGTTCTCAAAGGTGCTGAGGTCGGGCTCAGCCTCCATAGCAGCTAACGCCCCGCTTCGCATTGACGACTGACAAAAGATATAAATTAGTTTTTGATTGACTGCCTCGGTGGCGTAGTTGTATTGCGTACGCGTTCCGAGTACGATTTACGCGTTAATTTACGGGTTGGAATCCCGGGTCAGGCCAAAGATATTTTGAATGGGTTTTTCCTTCTTAAAATTTTACTCAGTCGCAACTCATGGACAGGAAGTTGGCAGTGTAATATAACCTCGTGCCTGGGAAAGCACGCAAAGCCGTTGGTCCTACGCCTGATCTCACTCCGGTCATGATGGATTATCGTCTCACACTATGAGAGTGAAGGAATAGCAAGTGCACCTGTGTATTGCGGCACACATTTGTCCACTATAATATCTCCTGTGTACCTGGCTGATCTCTGTTGAGACTGTCCGCCGCACCGCGCCGTAGCCGAAATCGGCTAAGAAGGATATTTTTGTTATATTGAAGTTATTTTTAAAAAATCTATTAAACTTGATAACTGTTGGGTTCAGTACTCCGTTTACTGCTCTCTACAGTTTCCTCGCGACTGTTTCCACTAAAACGTCCGATCTTGGGATTATGAAAAGCTTTTATAGCGTAGATAGCTTCTCAATATTAAAAGTATCTTCTAACTTTGATCAATAGGTCTATAGATTTCCTTCTATATCCAAATTCAAGAACATTACCATTTATAATATTATTACTATATTATTTTATTAGGTACGTCATATTATGGCGTTAACTGTAGTTGTCATGTGTCTGCAATAATTGCACTTTACCTCGTGGAAAATGTGTGGGATTATACTAAATTATGATACCTATTATATGTATTCAATTATTCTATCGTGTGGATCTTTGATTAGAGTAAGCAAGTCTTCACTCAACATAATTACTTCTGTACTTTATTTAGCAGTCAACTTAAGAAACTCGTGAATATTTCAACAATGAATGTAATTAGATGTATTTACTTCAACAATATACATACACTAGGGTGATATTAGGAATATCATGAAAAATAATGATTCCTTATGTTTACGCGAATGTTAGACATTGAAATTAAACTATTTTAACGGATTTTATCGCGGTTATTTATTTTTCTCCCGACGTTTCGAAGGCTTTTCAGCACTTCGTGGTCACGGGGCGGACTAAAAAACCGCGACAAAATAAAAAACCGCGATAAAATCCGTTAAAATAGTTTAATTTCAATATCATGAAAAGTTATAACGTTACTATCTATTTCAATACTTGCGTCCTATGAATTCAGTTGAATTTAAATAAAAATATATTTATTGTTAGCACTTAAATATTTTGTGAGGGTATTTATATCAAACTAGAAGTGTAAGTGACAGATGACAGTTGGGTGTATAAAAAGGATGCCGTATCTATGTGCAGGATCATTCACGCTGTTTCGGTCTCAGTCTTAGCTCAGTCGTAGACTGGCCTCAGTTGCATAATTGACTATGGACTCTTGTACCGGTCGGTTAATCCTACTATCCTACTAATATTATAAAGGCGAAAGTTTGTAAGAATGTCTGGATGTATGGATGTTTGTTACTCTTTCACGCAAAAACTACTGAACGGATTTCGGTGAAATTTGGCACACAGGTAGATCATGTCCTGGATTAACACATAGGCTACTTTTTATCCCGGGAAAATATAAAGCGGACTTTTATCCCTGAAAAACTCATTCACGCGGGCGGAGCCGCGGGCAAAAGCTAGTTGGTCATATTTCTGTAAAATTAGTGGTAGATACTTTTTATTTAAATCAAAATCGCTTCAGTTTCTAGCATTTTGTATAAAGCGTTATGCTTTTTATCAACTCATTTAATAGTTTTACAAAATGTATCCTATTCCAGACTCTATGGTCATAAAATAAAGTCTAGATTACAAAGAAAACACAAAGAAAAAAGGCACTTTGATATTAGAAATGCTACTCAACTAATAAATCATTACACGGCTTACTATAAGACCTTCGTAATGAGATTTCCGTTCACTTAAAAGAAATGTTGAATACTTGTTGGCGGCCTGGATTAACTTGTCAACAGATTTTATTCCACTTTCAAGATTTTAGTTCAGAAAACAAAACAACACAAACACATTACGTCTTTATCCCCGAGGGGGTAGACAGGGATGCAAGGCACCCACTTTTCGCCATACACGTTCAGTCCAATGATGTGATAGGGGCGAGTCATATCGGTAATGGCAATAAGCTGGTGAAGTGTTGATGTGGTAATACCTATGCCTACCCTTATAGGCGTGATGTGTATGTGTAATCTATAAAGTTAGATCTTTATTTGGACACCAGAGTTCAATCAAACACATTGCGGAACGATTTAGCATTACTCTAATAATTATAAGACTAAATATTTTTTGCTTCATTTATGTTATGTGTTTTTGTATGTTTTTTTATTTTTTTTATTTATAAAATTTATCTTATCTAATAACGAAATTTATAAGTCACTTGGTGTTGCTCGTGGCTTTGCCCGCGTGAAAAGCCCTTTCCTCTATAAAAGTACCCAAAATACAGTACGTTGCCAGCGTCGTCTTCTTAAAGAATCATATTAAAAATATCCATTATTTCCCTGTGGAGCAAAAAGTACCCTAAGTGTTACTCCAAGGCGTGGTCTATCCGTGTTTTTTTTTATTGCTTTGAATGACGAGACGAGCATGCCGTTCACCTGATGGTAAGCGATACGACTACCCATAAACAGTAGTAACACCATCCAGCACACAATTTACAAAGTACTGTGTGGCATTCCATTGCGCTCGTCATCTTGAGACATAAGATGTTAAGTCTCATTAGGTCCAGTAGTTACACTGGCTACAGTGTCCTTCAAACCGAAACACTGTGTATGCACACTGCTGCTTGCCGTGTGCTAAATTCCATTCGAATCCGTTAAGTTATTTCTGCGTTTACTTCTAACAAACATACAAACATCTAAAGCTCTAAATATATCCACAATTTTCGTAAGTACAATATTAGTAAAAAGTAAGTTTCGATAAGGAACCGCTTCTAAGGATATATCAAATTTCGGAACATAAGATGGCGTCTCCACATCACCCTCATCTTGTGACAAATATGACTATGCGACACTAATGGCCGTTAAGAATGTGATACGCCCAAAACTGGAGTGTAGTGTGTGGCGCCTGCTTTATTGGTACTTAAAATATAATAGCTTTTGGGTATTATACTTGCGGTATTAATGTGGATGATGGGGTATAATACATTCGTGAATGTGCAGTAATCTCATTATTATGATTTGAATGATGGTGTCATAACTGCTTGAGTGTGCAGTACCTCATTAATATATTTTTTTAGTTCATTATTTTGTCTCCCGCTTAGCTATGGAGGGAAGTGGAAAATATATTTCTAACTCCTCCCTATTCTTCTGTTTGATTAACTTCGTTGCGGGTTAAGACTAATTAGTGTTCCCTGAGACTCGCCGCTCGGTGTCATAAAATGCGTGCCACTGTCGATCCTGGCTTACAGGATTTGCAGTGGCGGGTATGAGGGCGGGATAGTCTCGTTTAAACTCAATGATAATAATAGTATACTCGTATACAGGGTCATGTTTACATTACCTTTTACAATATAATCACATATATACCTTGTTAAAAATAGCACACACACTCACGCCTTTTATCCCCAAAGCGGTAGGAAGATGCGCTCCTAAACCTAATGCACCCATTTTTGTGCGTATTCCGTCCCATGACGTAATAGGTGTCGGGCATATCGCTGTATCGAGCACAGATTCCAGACTCCGGGCTGATAGTGAATAGAAAACCCCAATATCAATTTGATCGAACCCGAGCCCTCAGCAGTCGTACCGCTACAACTATGCCATAATACAGCTACGCCAGCTAGGCAGTCACGTTAAAAACAACTTTACAGTAATTTACTGAAACTGTAGATGTATAATAAAAGACTTATAAGTTTCGAACAAAATAAATATCAGTAAATAGTAATTTAAATTTTACGCGCCCTAATTAGCATTACTACACCCTGTGCTACTACTCTAAAAGAATTCTTCGCAGCAGCAACACCATACTTTCAATATGTAGTACTCCTATTCAATATTTTGCTATCCTATTCAATGCTTTCAGTCAAAAATAGACTCGCGCAAACTCTACATTTGAACTAAACCACAAAATGATCAGAAGATCAGAAAAGTAAACTGGGATTTTTTAAAAAATCGTTATTCATGGATGACTTTTTGCACAATAGCAAAAGTAAAGATGAGTATGTTGTTTATTTTTTTAGCAATGACTCTGTGCAGTGGATATAATAAGTTTAATACAAGATCATTATTCTACATGTTCTGAATTAATAGGCTGATTTACCCGGGAAAATTGTGTGAACTTTGTTTTGGAAAATCTCTTTCACGCGACGAAAACCTAGTATGTGAAAATGAACGTGATTTTCACGTAAAATTAGCACGATTTTTAAATAATTTAAGCAGACGGAACCGCAAGAAATACTTAGTAAAAACTGGAATGAAAAATATGCCAGTAGCTCACTCGACATGAAAACTTAAAAAGGGGATTGAAAGCTACGAAAGAAGAGTTATGCTTTTGAGTCGTTTTTTGCGAACTTTTAAAAGCAGTTGAAATTTTTAGCATTCATTTCATTTTTCACTTTTATGTTTGAAGCGAGTTGATTTGTACTCAAGTGTTGGACTTTTCTCGGAATTTCATATTTAATTAAATTATGAATGTAATATAAAATATTCATGAAAAATAATACTGTATTAAAAATGAGTAAACAATTATTCTGTATTATTCAATTGTCATTAGTCCATGTTCGAGTATTTCAAAGATTGTCATAAAATTGTATAAGTATTATAAGTTTTAACTTCGTAAATCTTCCAATTTCTGTCGGAATGCCAACTATTTCATTCAATTACGTAGAAGGTGCCAAATCTTTACCCATTCTACAAATTGTTGGAATTTGTAGAATGGCTAAAGATTTGGCAAGCTAATCCAAATACTTATATTTATTACAATTCATAGCTTATCTTTCTTATTGTTACCTTACTTAAATTACAGATGCTTTTTATTTATCATATTTTATTTATTTTATTACGCTTTTTATCCCCGAAGGGGTAGGCAAAGGCGCAACTAGTGCTACTTTTCGGCGTGCGTATTCCGTCCCATGATTATAATAGGGGGCGAACCTACTGATGGTAGGTCTCTTATATGTAAGAGTCCGTCTGGGTGGGTACCACCGCAATGTCTATTTCTACCGCCAAGAAGCAGTTTGCATGCATTGTTGTGTTTCGGTTTGAAGGACATTGTAGTCAGTGTAACTACTGGACATACTGAGACTTAACATCTTATGTTTCGGGTTGACGAGCGCAGTGGAATGCCACACAGTACTTTGTAAATCAAGGTGCTGTATGGTATTGCTACTGTTTATGGGCGGTCGTATCGCTTACCATCAGGCGAACGGCACGCTCGTCTCGTCATTCAATGCCATAAAAAAACCCTGTCGTCATATCGGGCACAAATTTTAGACTCCAGACTAGTACTGAGAAGAAAACATTGCACAATCGGGGATCGAACGCGAGACCACAGCATTGGAATCGCTCCTTAATAAAACTACGCCACCGAGGCAGTTAATATTATAGCGTTTGTAATTTTAACAAGACATACACACAGTAACTAACATTATGTTTAAAATTGTGTCAACTCAAAATAATTACATCACTGTTATTATTAGCCCAGTGAAATTAGGTAAAAAAAGGGGTCAACCTCGGAATGAAAGATAATAAGCTGGAAATTGGTAAAAACCTTTGTTTTGTTACCCTAAATATTGTCTCAAAAGTCACAAATGCTATCGTGTCCGCGTCTTAAGATATTGAAGGTCAAAGGTCACAAAAAACGATTTTTCGCGAATATCTCGGTTCCTATTGCTTAAATGATATTTTCACCTATTATGAAAGTTGTAGAGTATAAAATTCTCTACAACTTTTGTCTAAACTTTTTTTTTATACGATCAACCGTTTTTGAGGTAGAGCGCGAAGAGTGCGCAGCGTACAGTCATATATGAGCTAATGCAGGGTCAAGCGTGAGTTACGGTTATCAGTACGTTGTATAAAGTCAATTATTGACAAAAAAATTATGATTATTAAGCAATGCCCATTATTTCTGTACTTATTCTTAATTATTTATATTTAATTATTCAACTATAGTATATTATTAATTCTGGATTATCTATTTTAGTTATATTTTAAAATAAAAAGACAGTAAGGAAATATATTTTAGATATACCTTTATTTATCATTAAATATGGCATGTTATACATTTATTAAAATGTGAGTTTAAATATTAAAATAATTTGTGAATCGAATGAAATTGCGAATGGAAGCTAGTTATCTTCTTCTTCGTCGTCTTCTTCTTGTTGTCGGTCTAAAATATTCAATTCATTGTCATCATCCTCATTATCGGTCATATTCATTTCCAAACCTTCTAGAATTTCAGGATCGTATGTGCTTTCTTCATCGGGATTACTTGGATATAGTGGAGCGTTGAGGCAAGCTTGTCCATTGCACTGGCCACAAGCTAAAGAACATAGTAGCCCTGATTTTCTGCATCCACAGCGGGAACCACAACCATTTTTGCAATTGCAAAATATTGTGTTTAGTAGTTCGGCTGGTGCTGGAGGTAATAACGTTGTTATGGGCTCCAGGATTTCATTTTCAAGCTTCCAGCCCCATTCTTGAGGTTCTAAGTTCTTCCCTAGCCACGTTTGAATCTGGTAGTAGACACGATTGATATGTTGACGGGCTGCTACACTTGTTGGTGGAAGTGTTGACAATTGTACAGGTTTATTTAGTTTTGTTAATTTGATGAATTGCGTGTAGCGGAAATAATCAAGGTTGTCCTCAGATTTTGGAGCATTATATAATGCCAAAAAGATGCGCACTCCATTTTCAAATAAAGTTTGTACGGGGCAGTTTTCTTGTTGAAATACTTCCACCAGTTTATCCAAATTGGTAATTTTCTCCAATGCTCTAGTAACAGTTTTTTTTCCTTTTTTAAATAGCGCAGAAGTCGTGTCACAGCCACTAAATGCGTGTAAAAATAAAATGTGTTTTTTAATACGAGGATATTGGTCAAAACTTTTGGAAGAGTATATTTTTGTCGTAACATTGCCTTTGCCAACTTTTTTAAAATAAATTTCCTGTTGATGTGAATGAGTACGTCCAATTAAAATAACGAGCAAATCAATATCTTCTCCTATGATGACGACAGTGTTTTGTTGTTCTGATAAGGCAATAGCTGTGTTGATCATAAGAACATCGGCATCATCTGTGGCTTGTTTTGATGTGATATTAACAGTTTTTAATTTTTCAGCAAGCATGTCTATAATTTTTTTTTTATTCGACTTATTTGATAAAAATTGTGCTTGGCTGATTGGCACAATCATTGTTTCGTCAAAACAAACTTCATATGATTTTGAAAGTGCTGCAGTTCTTCTTTGTTGTTCCATTGCTTTAATATTTTTACTATAGTCCGAATATCCGTCAAATACAACAACGATTTTCGAGCCATAATGTGTTTGTAAATATTTAATGTATTTACCTAAAATAATGGAGAAAGTATCGTCTTTGCTCCACAAGACGCGATGCAGAAGAAATCCACCATCGACAACGTATGTTACATTATTTTCATCAAGATCGATATCGACAGGTACCATATTGTCATATAATGTCGCTTTCGTGGTTTTTCTCATGCCATTACTATCAAATAAAGATGTCGGATACGGACTTAGTTCATATTGAAGATATTCTTGTAGATTACTTTCAAATTTTTGATTTACAGTTATTCTCTGGAAAAGTAACAATGGATCTACAGAGACTTTACAATAATTAATTTTGACAGATTTGTTAACGGCTGAAAGCGGTAAAACCTTATCGACGCGTTTTAACTTTATCTCATTAAAGTTCAAGCCAGTTATCTTTACCATAGATTGCAATCCGATTTCATGGGCTCTGTGACAATTAATTTGGTCATTTCCAACAATTCCTGAAGCTAAGGATACCAACTGATTCGTATTTGGAAAGGGATTATGAAGCGTAAACCAGTCAACCAGCTTATTTACATCAGTATTATCCCTTTTTATTCGTGAATCTCTAGCATCAACATGTTGGTCTACAGAATCGAAGGAAATTTTACAAAACCGTTCAATTTCTTCACAAATTGTATTCGTGGCATACATACCATATACCCACTTACATAGAACACTTTCTTGTGTACTTCGGCCTCGAGATACTCCTCCTTCTGTCTTCATCGATTTCATAAGACTTTGCTCGATTACCATGTCTGTCCATGTACCAGAATTAAATTTTTCAGTTCGTTTTACAGTAAAGAATCCGTTTTTAAAGTTCTCAAAAGTCTGTTCATCCATTGTCTCCTCTAGTTTTATCATATCTTGAAGATACAAATGAGCTGATTTCGCATATAGGAAATGACCACCAGCATGAAAATACGGCAGCATTTTTCGCACTACATCCAAATGTTCTTTAAAAAGGCCCAGTCTTTCAGCGCGAATGAAATCTAGGGCTATTGATACCATTTCAAAGTATTGCGCCCATAACTGTGCTGTGGGACCTCGAGCTTTTAATTCATTAAGTTTATCCTGAAATTGATCAATTAACGAGTTCGAGCTAGTCACACATCCTTCAACATCTTCGTAGGAAACATGGTGACTAGTTATCTGTTCAATTAACTCATCTAACACGCAACCTTCAATCTTCATCTCTTCAAAAATCTTCATTGATAACGCGAGTCGTAATAATGTATGGCCTCTGATACTTCTTGCATAAGCGTGACCATTCAACATTTTGTCGACCGAATTTGTAGCATATATTGTGCTTAAAGCTTCCTTGAGACCACTACCGTCCATTACATATCCTATGCATCCAAGAAAAGACATGAGCATATGAAATCCTCCTAGTTTGACAACTGTTTTAGACAAGTCTGAGTTTGTATCTGACGCAGCAACCATTTCACGTGCTTTAGAGTACAGGGGTTGATCAAATGTAATTATGCACGTTTTTTGTTGATGTGACTTGGCAATATTTATAGCACAATGTAAAGTGGTATAAATTGTGTCTAAATTACTGGCAGGATGATCAATGAAAGGTAGAAATATAACCTGAGAAGTTGAAAAATTCTTATTATTTTCCGTAAGTTGTTCAAGATAGCCATTCCATCCTGGCAACGGTGAAAAATTCTTCCATTTTCCATATAACCACAAAAAATCAACTGCATTAATTTTTTTTTCAATTAGTACTTGATCATCATGTACATTTTGAACTTGAATCTTGCTATACCCAGGTACAACTGGCTTTTCATATGCTAAAAGAGATACATGTGATATTGTTGCCAACTCCTTTGCACTTGGTTTAGTTGTACATTTTTTTATGCGATCATCATAAATCACAGCATCTTTCGGAGTAACTATTTTTATCATTCCCATAACGTGAAGAGTATTATTACCGTCAAGAGTACTGACATTAATATCTGCATTGTCTCCAACATATTGTACCAACGCACCTGACTCTGATGATAAAATACGAGGCTGTGGATGGTAAACTGCTGAAACTTCATACTGTAAGGTATTACTATATGATGCAGCAAATCCTAAATTTGATAAAACATCCAATAATTTTTTGGATCCATATCTTCTGTGAAGAAATACAGAAAGGCCTAATAGTAGCTGTGACGAAAATGACCGTTCTCGTATCGAAGACATTATTGCGTGACTAATAGATGTGCATTTCGTTTTTAAATGATCTACTTCTCCTTTTCTATTTTTTAATATAATTTCTTCCAAAAAATGTGATAATGTTTTTGGTATTTCTTCATTAATACCATCTAGCATTTTATTCGGAGGTGGATACGTCTTAGTTTCAACGACAGATGATCTAATATCTTCCCTAATAATAGCCGCAGCAGCTTCTACAATCCGTAAACGCTCTTCTGCAGGAGTGCTTTTTTTATTTTCGTACCAAGCTTTTGATAATACATTAACCTGTGTATCACGGAAGGATATAATTGTAAATGATCCTATTTTTTTGGTGATTATTATATCAGTTAAATACCTTTGTTGTAGTTTTTTAATAATTGTCTTATCGTCGGGCATGTACTCTGTAGGGACATCTTTAAGCTCTTTCAAAGTAAATTGAGAATCTGCATTATTTTCTATATAACTAAAAATCTCCTTCATTGCTTGAGTGACTTGATCATCTTGGCAAGGGTTCTTATCTGCAGATGGTACACGGGTTAAAAAGTTGGTATAGCAAATAGTATGATACTTTGCTTCAGCAGCGATCAAATCATACTCGTAAAGTATACGTTCCTTTATTAGTTCTCCAAAGGAATCGTTTCGTTCTTCTGCTTTCTTAATTACGTTGTCTTTGAATGCAAGAGTACTTACATTACTTATTGTCCGTCGATACTTATGTTTTTTTTTCCTTTCTGCTGCTTCATTAGCCTCATGGCTACAAAATAAGCACAAATTTTTAAAATCAAACGATTCATTTCTTTTTTTACGAGGTGCACTTGAAGTTGAAGGTTCACTCTCTTCTGTGCGTCGTTTCGATGCAGCAATAACATTTTTGCTAGTGTACACTTTTCGACACTCGGAATGCACATTTACAGAACTTAAAGTATTTAAATAGTTTATATGTCCATCATTCCTTTCAATACTTGCAGTTCTTAAAGTTTGTAAACCACGTACGACATTCACAGAAACACCTTCTGAAAGTGACTTATCACATATAAAACAGAAATCAGCCATAGCTCTTAAAACCGTACGTCCGTCGTTGTGAAAATACAATTTCAAACTAACGAATAATCTAAACTATACTAAACACAATATCTCACTGCACTCGAAACCATAAAACGTGCGAGTATATACCGCGCTCACTCGCACTTAGGGGTCTTACAATACATAGGGCTCTTATAATACAAAGGGGTCCCTTAAAAGAGAAAGTGACCTTGAATACAATAGATCATCTGTCTCGGCTATAAATAGAAATGATCATAGGGTAGGGACAAGTATTTCCAGTTATATAAGTATTTAAAAATTTACACGTTTTAAAGGAAACATATATAATGTCGTTTTATTTTAAAATATAACTAAAATAGATAATCCAGAATTAATAATATACTAAAGTTGAATAATTAAATATAAATAATTAAGAATAAGTACAGAAATAATGGGCATTGCTTAATAATCATAATTTTTTTGTCAATAATTGACTTTATACAACGTACTGATAACCGTAACTCACGCTTGACCCTGCATTAGCTCATATATGACTGTACGCTGCGCACTCTTCGCGCTCTACCTCAAAAACGGTTGATTGTATAAAAAAAAAGTTTAGACAAAAGTTGTAGAGAATTTTATACTCTACAACTTTTACAATAGGTGAAAATATCATTTAAGCAATAGGAACCGAGATATTCGCGAAAAATCGCTTTTTGTGACCTTTGACCTTCAATATCTTGAGACGCGGACACGATAGCATTTGTGACTTTTGAGACAATATTTAGGGTAACAAAACAAAGGTTTTCACCAATTTCCAGCTTATTATCTTTCATTCCGAGGTGAAACCCCTAATATGACTGGGCTATATATCATTAGCGATCTGAGCTAGCATTTTAACAAATTTCAACACTTAAACTCAAGGCATTGTAAGGAAATATCCAAGGGTAACAAAGGATATATTCCTTTGAAGACGAGCCATCCCGAATACCAATTTCACGTATTCGTGACTTTGATCAAACGTTGCAAACGATCTTACAGTCTGTTTGTTCGAATCAGCTGGAATCCTTTCTGGGACACATGACAAAACTACTACTACGACTGCGTCAAAGATTTGTAGGAACTTAAACTAACGAGAACTCATCTACTAATGGTTTACGGTATAATGATACGGAATTAAGTAATCAATTCGCTTTTATTGCATGTATGTATGTAAGGTAAACTTTGAACATGATTTTGACCCCCTTCAAAAGGTTGGATTAAATCAATTTTGGCATATTTATCAAGGACTGATGACAATTCAATATTTTAAACTAAAACACGCTTTTATAGAAAATCCAACTAAAAAATTAATGAATAATTGATTATTTATATTTAGTGACATTTGTTGGACCATAGTACAATAATTATAACTAAACTCGCTATTTTTATGTGGAAAAAAATCCTTCTCGTCACAAGATGGCGCTTTCATTTATTTTTTAGTGAGATCTATTAGACAATAGTAGAGCAGAACTAAATAATGAAAAATCAATAACAGTTTAAAAAAACATGCTTTATAGAAACTCCAACTAAAAATATAAAATAAATTTGAATTTAGAATAGTGTACATAAGAAAAAAAAATATTTTATTGTAAAAAACAAAGCGTATGGTCCATGGTGTCAATAGTTAAAATATTTTATGAACCGACAAAAAAACGGAGGGAGGTTCTCAATTCAACGAGTATATTTTTTTATGTACGACCGCAAAGACGCATAACTTTTTAGAGAGTGGCCCGATTTTAGCAATTCTTTTTTTAATGGATAGGGTATACCTTAAAGTTCGTCCCATATCAATTTGGAAAAAATCTAACCTAAGGGTGGGCCTTTTCGCCGTGCGTATTCCGTCCCATGTTGTGATGGGGGCGAGCCTATCGCCATATCGGGCACAAATTTCAGATTCCGGGCTGATACTAAATAGAAATGTTCAAAATCACTTTGCCCGAGCCGGGGATTGAACCCGAGACCTCAGCATTGCAGTCGTACCATAATACAACTACGCCAGCAAGGCAGTCCATATATTATGATTTGATTTAATTATCATTGACTTGCATAAAAAGGACAAGATAATAATTGAAATTTTATATAAACGGTTATTTGATGGAAAGGAGCCATGTTTGCCGTACGTATAAAATTCTTGAAAAGCTTACGGCTAAGAAAGCTATGTAACTTAATATGAAATGAAATCCTCCTAGCCAGTTTCGGCCACGGCGGCCAATCTCAACGGAGATCAGCCAGGTACGCAGGAGATATTATAGTGCACAAGTGTGTGCGCAATACACAGGTGCACTCGCTATTCCTTCACTCTCATAGTCCGGTGAGACGGCAATCCGACATGACCGGAGAGAGATCAGGCGCAGGACCAACGGCTTTACGTGCTTTCCGAGGCACGGGGGTATCACACCGCCAACTTCCTGACTCCGAGCTGCGACTGAGTAAATTTTAAGATGGAAAAACCCAGTCACAATTTTTTTTTGGCTCGACCCGGGATTCGAACCCAGGACCTCGGCGCGCAAATCGTACTCGTAATGCGTACGCAATACCACTACGCCACCGAGGCAGTCAACTTAATATAATGTAACTGTACTGTAACTTAATATAATGTCAACACGTGAAAGCTCTGAAAGCTCTATGGAGAATTTAAACGGTACATCGGATTTTACTTTGCTAGGTTGTATGATAATATATTTACTCAGTATTTCAAATATAAAATTTAACCCTTCAAGCCCCGCTTATATATATAGATGTATGGGAAAGCCCTATATATATGGACACCGGTGTCCGTCGCGGGGCTTGACGAGTCAATGCAATATGGGAATGTATTACAATGTAGTGTTTTCATTTGATATTGAAACTGAGCACCTTAGGAGCGGTTTTTTAATCCCATATTAATAATAATTATAATAAACTTTCTTTGGCAAAACATTTTTGTACATACACTTACAAATAACATTATTTTCATTATATTATGGCAACATATTTTGAATTTTTGTTTGAACACTGGTACCCAAGGTAAGATTAAACTTGTGTTATGGGTACCAGGATTCTCACATGGGACTGTACACTGTACCTAAGATAATTTACATTAGATGCATCGGAGGACAGTTATATGTAAACATAGTATTTTAGTAGGAGCGTGGGTGTGTGTGTGTGTGTTTAGGTAGAAGATATTTTAATAATATTTATTATTCAGTTATATTTATTTTTTAGCTGTAGAACAATGACCCGCTGCAGTTTAAAAATTCAGCATTAAAATCAATTTAAAATTTAAATATAAAATACAATTATTTTCCTTGTCGATCTCTGTTATATTATGTAATATATACCTACTATATAAATGCGTGAACAAAAAAAATCCTCTTAAAGCGCATTGCGCGCACGGCAGAGTATGAGATTTAGCATAATTCATATAGAGGAGTCAAAAAAATATAGTATAATATGTGTTACAAATATAATTATATTAAATTCGACGGTCTACGGACGATACTACTTTAATGAATACTTTGAAAGAGAATACAGAACCCATCCGTTTAAAGGGGCTAAAAGTAAGCAAAATATTTCATGTACTTGACATTTATCCACATGAACCGATAAATACCGACAACTGGGATGTCTGTAAATCTTGATAAACAGTTTTCGGGAGTCTAATTATGATGTATATTTCTGAGTGGCTGGATTATAAGTTATAACACTCAACATTAATCTAAAAATAAATTAAAAGGACTAAAGTCTACATGTTTTAATTCAGCTGCTAAAGACTTGTATTGAAACATATTCGATCACAATAAATGCTATTGAAAGTATAGGTATGCATGAGAATTACGAATAAAAACAAACGAAGAGCATTTAAAAATAAAGTGCATTATAATACAAATATTATTATATGGTCAAAATAATAATTATGAAATGAAATAATATATTATTTACACCCTTAAAATGTTAAAAATTATTTAGATTCCGGCAATTTGTACCCTACTGCCGCGCCAGTTCAAAAAGCAGTTTCTATCAAATAAAAATGGCCAAGAAACTAGGATTGCTCTTATTTTAGTCATAAAAATCATCGTGAAAGCTTATATCTTCTCTTTATGTCCAAATAATATTTTATTTCCGAAATATGTGATAATAAAATGTGTTCAGCGTAATATTAATATTGATCAAAAAAATATATATGGGCCATTCTACTTTTTAGTGCCTAAAAGTTGGTCTCCTTTAAACTACACTCTCTCATAAACACAAATATTTAATTAATGGGAAAATTACGTAATGTCGCCATGTTATACTGGTTGTAGTGTCCCTACGTAACTTTGTTTTTAATGTAATCGTAATAATTATTCTCATATTTAGGGTGACTCAGTTGTATTCTTCGGTAACTCAGTGGTTTTTCATACAAAATTTGGATGTCCCTATATGACATTCTATTTTGCAATATCATTGGAAAAAAATACTCCCAAGACGACATAATATTTAGTGGCTTTAGATTACACAAAAGAAATGGAAGTTTATAATTATGCAATGCACAAACATTTCGACATAATAGGTATTTTATAAAAAAATCCGAAAGTCTTGTCACTGGCGTCGGGTGAAATTTTTACTACTTACCGTTACCATAGGAAAACATATTTTAAATCAAAAATTTTAACAGTCCGTTTTCATTGGGTTGTTTGTTAGAGTGTGATTCAAAAGTGTCACGTGGCACCCGCGTGGGGGGAAGCCGAGTGACCGAGCCAGTTAGCCGACAGGCGTGGAAAGGTGTCCGTGTGTTTATTCGGAGTCTGCTGAGTTACTGTCAGGAAACGGAGAGTATTGCAATTTCTTTAGATTTATATATATTCAGTTATTTATTAATGTGTCCGTATCTTAAAAGTCATACTATTCTGAAGTGATCATTTATATTCTGTAGTAAAATATTCAAATAGTCTAAGATTAACCCCTGCGTTACCGCTACACTGCGTTACTACGAAAAGGTAACGCAGTTGTTGCATTGATAATAATAAATATAATAATAATAATACCAGCCCTGTATTAATATACTGCCCACTGCTGAGCACGGGCCTCCTCTACTGAGCCTAGTTTGGAGTGGAACGGACTGCCGAAACGAATAACCGCAGCTTCAAAACCCAAGGGCACACAACTCTGACTTTTCTAAAAAGTTACTTGTGTATTCTTTATGAATTATTGCTCGCTTTAACGGTGAAGGAAAGCACCATGAGGAAACCTACATACCTGAGAAGTTCTCTGAATTTCGAAGGTATGTGAAGACTGCCAACCCAGACTAGACCAGTGTGGTGGACTATAGCCTTAACCCTCTCAGTTGTAGAGGACCCCTGTGCTCTGCTGAGCACGGGCCTCTTCTACAACTAAGAGGGTTAAGGCCTTGGTCTTCCATGCTGGCCTAGTGCGGGTTGGCAGACTTCACATACCTTCGAAATTCTTATAGAGAACTTCTAGGGTATGCAGGTTTACTCACGACGTTTCCTTTGCCGTTAAAGCAAAGAATAAAGAAGTCTATTCCTAAACGGAAGTCTGTTTCTAAGCAAGGTGTAAACGACAAGTATAATATATTAACAAAATGCTATCAAAGACCATTATAGGAAAATAAAGAATAGAAAGTATACCTAAGGGAATTGTAAAACAGATATTTCAATGACGGAGTATTCTTAATTCTCGAATGAAAACTGGTATTGTTCGGGATTCGTTGTATGTTGATCAAATTAAGATATGACAGACTGCTCCAAAACTACCCATCTTAAGAGAAACTATTAAATCCTTTTCCGATCGTGTCGTTATCTTAATAATTTAGAGATTTATTCTAGTAGATACATAAAAAAAAAAAAAATGAAATCCTCCTAGCCAGTTTCGGCCACGGCGGCCAATCTCAACGGAGATCAGCCAGGTCATCATCATCATTGCGTATGGCTTATTATCCTGCATGGATCAAATTTCTAGGTCTAGTTGCCTCAACCAGTTAGCTGCGGCAGGCGTGAATTCGTGAAGCTCAGCTATACCACCGGAAAAACAGCGAAGCGGACATTCATTCACCACATGGGAAAGGGTCTGGTCAGGTGCTCCGCAGTCGCATTGTGGTGACTCCCTCAATCCCCATTTGTGTAGATGGTAGTTTGATTTCCCATGGTTGGTGCGAAATCGATTTAAGCGGCTCCACGACTTTCGGTCAGCATTAAAGCCGGGTAGCTTTTTTGTAGGGTCCTTAATAAGGTGCGAGTTAAAGTTTTTAAAGTGGCTCCACTCCGAACGCCATGCCTCGTTGAGTTGAAACTGGTCTTGGATCCTCTCGTCTGTCCAGATTGGAGACCTGGAGTTTAAACGGAGACGAGGGAGCTCGTCCAGTGTTTTCCTGATGGGCATGGGTTCAGAGTGGTTTAGCTGAAAACATTTCTCCCACTCGTTGGCAGCTGCTTTGCATCTTCGTAGCTCAGGTGGTGGAATGTGCGCCAGAACAGGAAGCCATGGAAGTGGGGTTGATGTTATTACTCCAGAAATAATACGCATGACCTCATGGAGCTGAGTGTCTACCTTGTTAGTATGGGCGCTACGATACCACACAGGTGCGCAGTACTCAGCGGTTGAGTATACTAGCGCTAGAGCAGACGTGCGAAGAACAGTCGCAGAAGCTCCCCAGCTTGTGCCTGCTAGTCTGCGGATAATGTTGAGTCTCGTTTTCACCTTCTGCTTGACATTTTCAAGGTGTGGTTGGAACGTCAGAGATCTGTCAAGTGTTACACCTAGGTACTTTGGTGTAAGATTATGTTTGACAGTTTCACCACAGAATGTGACATTCAGTTTCCTTTTAGCCCAGCAGTTGGTGAGATGGAAACATGAGACTTCGGTTTTAGACGGGTTGGGACGCAAATGCCACTGAGTGTAGTAGTCACTCAAACTATTGAGGTCCTGGGTCAGGGTCATCTCTCCCTCTTCAAAGCTCCTGGATTGGTAGGCTAGCGCTAGGTCGTCTGCGTAAGCAAATTTGCTGGATCTTGTGGCTGGCATATCATGCAGGTAGATGTTAAATAAGAGCGGTGCCAGAACCGACCCCTGTGGCAGTCCATTTTTAACTAGGTGGTAGCGGCTGCTGCTTTCGCCCAGATAGACTTTTATATAACGGGGGCTAAGAAGGGCTTTGAATAGGCAAAGCATCCTACGGCATGGAATGATATCACAGATTTTACTTAGCATTCCGTCTGTCCACACAGTATCATAAGCGGCACTTAAATCAACGAAGGCAACTGAGGTTTTTAAGCCGCGTTGATACCCAGCCTCAATATATGTGGACAGAGCTAGGACTTGATCGGCACAGCTTCTGTTTCCCCTGAAACCGGCCTGTTCTGGTGGTATGGCGTCATTTACGGTGGTGTATATCCGGCTGTATATTAATCTTTCTAGTAATTTGTGTACAACTGACAGAAGTGAGATGGGCCGGTAACTGGAAGCTTCATTAGGTGATTTTCCTGGTTTCAATCAGCCAGGTACGCAGGAGATATTATAGTGCACAAGTGTGTGCGCAATACACAAGTGCACTCGCTATTCCTTCACTCTCATAGTCCGGTGAGACGGCAATCCGACATGACCGGAGAGAGATCAGGCGCAGGACCAACGACTTTACGTGCTTTCCGAGGCACGGGGGTATCACACCGCCAACTTCCTGACTCCGAGCTGCGACTGAGTAAATTTTAAGATGGAAAAACCCAGTCACAATTTTTTTGGCTCGACCCGGGATTCGAACCCAGGACCTCAGCGCGCAAATCGTACTCGTAATACGTACGCAATACCACTACGCCACCGAGGCAGTCAACAATAGATACATAATGTTACTTCAAAGAAACACATAATATGTGATACAAAGACTACTATGTTACTAAAGTAAAAACTGCGTTACATTGTTGTCCCCACAATCAGGTTAATATTTTGTATAATAACCGGGCTAATTTCACAAAAAAAAAGATATACTTGGTAGATACTTGTAATAACAACCGAAATCTACGTATTCTATAAATACCAAGTTTTAATAACTATATTTTTGCATTTTATTTAAAACAATATTGTTCTTAACCTTAGTTTCGGTAACGCAGGGACTGTTATTATTGAAAAAAAGTACAATTGTTCTGATATTTCTTGTGATTTGACTTAAGAAGGTAATATTTAACATTAAGTTAGGGAATAATTACGAGACTTGATCTCATTTTGATTTTTATTTAATTTAAAAAATATGTTTATAATTCAGTAACGCAGTGGTGTTATTTCTCCATCCTTTCCTCCTATAAACTTAAATAAACCAAAAACGCACGATAAAACTTCGCTGCTGACATTAGCACACATTGTGGTATTATATTCCCTACATATACAACCACTCACATCACGAAAGTTTAACATTTTTATTTTATATTTTTTTATCTCAATATACTCTAGGTTTTAGGCATCAAAAAGTAGAATGGCCCATATTCAGTATACGAGTACCGTCAAGTAAACTTACCATTATATAAATAGACAATTGTATTATGTTTTATCTATAAATTTCTAAGCATATATTATTAACAACAATTTACCTACTTAATTGAATGAATAGAATTAAAAAAACAAAATCAGTAATATACCGAAAAAAATAAGTGTAGTATTTAATTCGAATTTAAAATCATACTCAAGACAGCAAATCCTAGCGATTTTTTTTTGGAACGAATTTAACAACGTTGATTATTTAAAAAAAACTGCTTGTAATTCAGTAAGATAATAAAGAAAAAAATATTAATTAAAGACAAAAAAAAACTTACTTCATCCAAACTATAATGCCTGGTAATCGTAATATCCATGTTGAATAAACTTTTACTATTGCACAATAATTTAAATGTCGGGAAATGACGACTATTCCCGGCGAATTTCGAATGACGACTGACATAAAATAGGAAATAGAGGAGAAGCGAGGCGAGACTTGACGCTAAAAGCTCGCGTGGTGCAAGTTATGCGAGACAAGCTTTATCCCTTCCGATATTTTTGAAGGATCATCATGGTTTAGTGCTTTTCAGAACTGTAATGTGTCAGAACGTACGGCCATAATAGAATAGTCATTTATTCATTTTTTTGTTACAAATCATATAAGTTGTTGGTTTTCAAGTATGAAAATTAAGTAGACATAATAAACAAATATTAAATAAATTACTTAATATCACAAACTATTTTTTTCTAATTATGTTTTATGTCGTTTGTTTAACACATATTTATGGTTCATATATTATTATAAAAATGAATACTTTGATAAGATAATTTTGATACGTTCTTACGTTCAAAACTTTATTTTTCAAAAAGATTTCAAGAATTGATCTACTTGCAGGTATTCAAATATACTGCAAAAATGCTATAAAAGGATGTACATAATTAAATCGCTATACATAAAACACTTGACCTATCTATAACTTCAAAGCGTGAGTCTTAATAAACCGGATCGATACTGCACCGAACACTTTTTAATCAGTTTACTGCAAGTATCAAGTAAGTTTACGTCATAGGGACGGCGGCCTTTGAAGCCTTCATTAATATGTTGAAAAGATCGCGAAAAAAGTGATTGAAAAGTAATTTTAGACTTGTAAGGTTAATGATCACGAGATCATATTATGGTATTTAATATTTATTGAAAAAGTGGGCGAAAGCCTAGTTGGGAATGGAACGGTCTGCCGAGACAATGTCCGGAGGTTCAAAGCCCAAGGCACACACCTCTGACTTTTCAAAGTTACGTGTGTATTGTTTATCAATATCGTTCACTTTAAGGGTAAAGGAAAACATCGTGAGAAGTTAGTTAAGAAACACCTAAGAAGTTCTTTCTAAGAATTTCAAAGGCATGTGAAGCCTACCAACCCGCACTAGGCCAGCGTGGTAGACTAAGGCCTAAACCCTCTCAGTAGTAGAGGAGGCCCGTGCTCAGCAGTGGGACAATATATAATACAAGGCTGGTATTATTATATTATTTATTGAATACTAGTCTCCGCTCGCGAATTCGAATGCAAGTCTGTTTTCTTTGACTTTTGTAGCTGACTGTACTTGACGTCATTTTGTTCATTAATGTATTTTACATAATAAACTAGATTAGCTCTCGGCTTCGCCCACGTATACTGGTGGTAGGACTCTCATATGTAAGTGTCCGTCTGGGTGGGTACCACCTCAATGTCTATTTCTACCGCCAAGCAGCAGTGTGCGTGCACTGTTGTGTTTCGGTTTGAAGGACATTGTAGCCAGTGAACTACAGGACATAATGAGACTTAACATCTTATGTCTCAGGATGACGAGCGCAGTGGAATGCCACACAGTACTTTCTGACTCAAGGTGCTGGATGGTGTTTCTACTGTTTATGGGTGGTCATATCGCTTATCATCAGGTGAACGGCATGCTCGTCTCGTCATTAAATGCTATAAAAAATATCAATATCTCATAAAGGAGACGGGCGAAATTGGGCTTGACCTTACACTTATGAAACATGTATCAATATTTTTCTTCTATTCTTATGTCTCCCATTTAAAAATATTGCATTGTTTTACAACGGGGAAAATAAAGTCAATTATTTTATGAATTATAATCAACCCAGTCCGCCCGTGACCATGAAGGCTGAACAGTCTTCGCAACGTCGCGTCGGGAGAAAATATAATTTTCCAAAAATCGCTCTTTCAACCGTAATATTACTAAAAATATGTACATAATCAATCACATGGTATCTAATTACAGTAACTATTAATATAATTTTGCTAAAACTTAGAAAACTAAACACATCAAGTCTCATATTTTGTAATAATTTTTTCGTAAGAGAATAGAGGCGACAAGAATTTGGTATCATATTCCTGTCAGCTAAAAACACGTTAATAACACGCAAAGACAACAAATAATTTAAACAAAAAGTGACTTTGTCAGACTGCCGATACAAGGTGCGTAGCTCAATGAGCCCATTGCCGCTCGATCTGCAGCCAATCAGATCATCAGACGATCGTGACGAAGATCTTTTCGACCACATACCTGTTTGGCTCTGACAAATTCTCACTTGTATGGTAAGTACTCACGTACCCAATAACTGAATCTTTTAATTATTTTTAATAGTTTTAATTAATGTACCTAGTGTAAAAATAATATAAAGCCTTAAAATTTGCAATTAAAGACAGCATTTTTGCCGTATTCATGAAAAACCTCAAAATTATCACTTTCCTGTATATTACTTGTCTGGATTTACTTAAACAAGAAAATGATAATACTACAAGAATGTAAATAAACATTCACAGAGCTGTTGTTCGTGTATTAATTAAATATAATATGATGGAAGTTAGTTATCGTACGGGATACTAAGTACGTATACATGTAATTCTTATGTTCTATTTCTATATTACTCAGTTTCCGGGATAAAATACAAATATTAGATTCCTACTTTCTGCCAGTTTGTGTGGTTAATATTATAAAAAAAAGGAGAGCAGCGAAGAAATATTAGCAAAAAGCGCGAAAATGAAAGAAAACGTTATGAACAAATGAAAAATGATCCATATATGTCATCAATGGGTGCAAATAAACTGCATCAAAACAGATCCCGTATTGTTGTCCTGTCCAGGATGTTTATCGGATAAAGACGAGACTGAAAAGTTAAACTAACGCATTCTTTGAATTTCTGACTGATTATTATAAAAAAATGCTTGTGATTTTAAATGCTAGTAGTACCTAATTAAGTCATGTGTATCATTCCTACCTCATTCTTCTTCTCTTATCTCTTCTCCATCTTATTCATAGAGTACATTAAGCTGTTGATTATATTGTGTTCTCACAAGGATAAGTTTAATTTTATTATAAGAAACTTCAAACCAATCCCAATAAAATGAAACGGAGTCGTGTCGTGATTATTTATACCTAGTGTACATTAAGTTTATTGATAATGTCTTCAGGCTAAGCTTGATATTATTATCATATGAAGACTTGTTTAACAGGCTGCTATTTCTAGTGCTTTACTGTTTACTTTTGTGTCTAAATAAATATTAAATTTAGATATTTTTGTGCAATAATATCACTTTCCTGTTTTTTTTTTCAATATCCTGGCAGTAAATTAACGTTCGCATAGATATATTTTATAATGGTGTTCAATCTAAGGTAGGAATATAATATATTGTTATGTACTTTTTTAGTCGCCTATAATGCATTTTTGTTCCTTTTATACCATTGATTTCATTTTCCTGCGTTGTTGTTAACACGCTTTTATTAGCTTCAGACGTATGTATGTATGTATGTAACTGACACTTTGAACGTGATTTTGACCCCCTTCTAAACGTCGGATTAAATCGAAATTTGGCATACTTATCAAGGACCGATAGCGATTCAATATTTTGAACTAATAACGTTCTTTTATAGAAAATCCAACTAAAAATGAATAAATATTAGTTCATTTATTTGTAGTGACATCTGTTGGGCCATAGTAGAATTATAACAAAACTGACTAATCTTATGTTAATTTTTTTTTAATAAATTTGAATTAAGAATAATGTAAATAAGAAAATAAGTATTTTATTGTAAAAAAAAGCGTGGGGTGCATGGTGTCAATAGTTGTAAATATTTTATTGACAGATAGTATGAATAGAACTATTTATTATCATTTTGATAATATCTCAAAAAGCAGCCCACGCTATTTTTTCAATAAAATACTTAATTTTCTTATTTACACTATTCTTAAATTAAATTTATTATCTATTTAATTGTATGCAACTTTTTCAATAAATAAAATTTATTTGTTCAATACTAATAGAACCACTTTGATAGTGTTTTGTTTTTTAGAAAAGAGGATAAACGGCTATTGTTATTGATGGTTAATCATCACTACTGTATGAAACCAATACTGTAACAGAAATCATTGATATTTCTAGCCTTTAATACAACTTATTCAAAAAACTTCCTTTTCTTTAAGATGACGTACGTTTTAAATATGCGTAGAATTTATTTATAGCCTTGAAAATTACCCTGAAATCGACCTTCTCAAATGAATCCTAACTAAATTAGATATCGAATATAAATCAATTTCTAATACTAGCTATAAAATCAACATACAAAACCATTCCGCTTGTTTCTCGTGACGTATTTTAATTACGCGGAACGCTGGGTGTGACATTCGATTAACAACTAAGCTGTTGTGTGAAAAGTCTTGGCCATTGAAATCGCATTACCTCCGTTAGTATTTGAGGAAATAATAAAAGGCGGTATGAAATATTATAATAATATAATGTGTAATAATGTTTGACAAATTCATAGCTTTGTAACTTTTTTGTAAATCCAGTTTTGCGCACTGCCCGCATGGAAGGTTACTATGGATTTACAGTAATCTGATATGACCTACCAGTGGAGCTAAAACGTATTTGGATGTTTGTGGTTGATCGAGAGACCGATATGTCAGTCTCTCAACCAATCACAATAAAACGAAGCGGAGACGCATCGTGTTTTTTTTTTCACGTCCTAGCCCCACTGTTCCATTATTGAGGTATATAAGGATCGTGAGCACGCCCGCAAAAACGTCTGCCAAAAATTTCACTCCTGACTTAATTGTATAAAACACACACACACTCACGCCTTTTATCCACAAAGGGGTAGGCAAAGGCGCAACTAGTGCACCCGCTTTTAGCCGTGCGTATTCCCTCCCATGATATGATAGGGGGCGTGCCTATCGCCATATGAGGTACTAATTCCAGACTCCGAGCTGATACTGAATAGAAAAATTCAATACCACTTTGCCCGACCCGGGGATCGAACCCAAGACCTCGGCATTGCAATCGTAACGTAATACAACTACGCCACCGAGGTAGTCCATAGTCAGTTGTATAGGTAAACCATTTCCAATTATTATTGATTCTATTCCTAAAACTGACTTCTTAATACCATTTGCTATAAAAATGCACAGTAAGTGCCAATCCGATTTCTGCTATTTGTATTGAAGCATAAAAAGCCTAACTACGCAGAACGATAAAACCAATTTCTTCAATGATTCAATGTACGAATTGAATTCATTCAAGCATTGCGAATCCTCTTATCTATACATATAAATAAAATTGGAGTGTCTGTTTGTAATTTTTAAATAACCGTTTTTTTCTACATGCATATGAGTATATATACGTTACATGCACCAAAATAACATTTTTTGAAATTTTTGTCTGTCTGTCTGTCTTTCTGTCTGTCTGTTTGTTCCGGCTAATCTCTGAAACGGCTGGACCGATTTTGACAGGACTTTTATTGGCAGGTAGCTGACGCAATAAGGAATAACTTAGGCTACGTTTTATCCCGGGAAAATATAAAGCGGGACTTTTATCCCGGAAAAACTTTTCCACGCGAGCTGTATAGATAGATGTATAGAAAAAATTATAGATATGTATAGAAAAATGTATAGATATGTATAGAAAAATGTATAGATATGTATAGATATGTATAGATATTAGGTACATACACCAAAATAATCTTATTTAAAATTTTTGTCTGTCTGTTTGTTTCTGCTAATCTCTGAAATAGCTGGACTGATTTTGACGGGACTTTTATTGGCAGGTATCTGATGTAATAAAGAGTAACTAAGGCTACGTTTATTTTACAAAAAATATTTTTTATAAAAAATTATGTTGCAATGTCGTAGTACTGTCCAGTGCCACGTGCAGCTCACGCGCATGCCACCACTGGGCCATCACGTCGGGCGCCTCCCGCCACTTCTCCCACCAACGAATTAATATCACAAAGGCTGCCTATCCCGCGGGCTTAGAACGCGCGAGTGGGCTATTGTTGATGGTTGTGTCTCAACGAGTTCATTTTTTTTTGTTTACGCGGAGTAAGTGAATTATTACTACCGCCCAGCGTTCAGGGGGAACGACTGAGCGGTTATGTTGGATTCACCGTGCCTAACGACCCGACGTTGAGCCGCCCGGAGAGATGGAAAACGTCGGGCGACCGCCGGGCCGAGTCCCTAACCTATGTACACCGCACGGCATACCAACCAAAACTCCGCGGTGGCCATCTTCGGCGCATTAGGGACGGCTGCGGGCTTCCTCCGACTCACGTCTAAGTTGTCGTCCGCAACCGCCCCTGCGCGTACCGCTGTTGCGGTCCGTCTCCTGTTGTTGGGGGGACTCAGAAGCCCCTGTACGCCGAAGGACGCCCTCGGCGTCAAAGGCAGCGTGAGGCCTAACCGCCACGATGCCGTCCATCACGGGGGTCACAAAAGTTGGCTAGACTAATAGGTGGACGGTCTCTTCCGCCCACCCGTGACCCCCGGAGGCCCCTATTAGTCGCCTTTTACAACAGGCAGGGGATACCGTGGTGGAATTCTCCAAACGCCTCCAATCCACAGGGCGGATATGGATGTATGGATGTCCGGATGTATGGATGTTTGTTACTCTTTCACGCAAAAACTACTAACCGGATTTCGATGAAATTTGGCACATGGATAGATCATGTCCTTGATTAACACATAGGCTATATTTTATTCCGGGAAAATAAAAAACGGGACTTTAATCCCGGAAAAACTTTTTAACGCGACGGAGCCGCGGGCGAAATCTATCCTACTAATATTATAAACGCGAATGTTTGTAAGTATGCATAGATGTTTGATACTCTTTCACGCAAAAACTTCTAACCGGATTTCGATGAAATTTGGCACAAGGGTAGACTATGTCCTGATTTAACACATAGGCTACATGTTATCCCGGAAAAATAAAAAAATCGGACTTTTATCCCGGAAAAACTTTTTGACGCGGACGGAGCAGCAGGCGAAATCTATCCTACTATAATCCTACTAATATTATAAACTCGAAAGTTTGTAAGTATGTATGGATGTCTGGATGTCTGAATGTATGGATGTTTGTTACTCTTTCACGCAAAAACTACTAACCGGATTTCGATGAAATTTGACACATGGGTGGATCATGTCCTGAATTAACACATAGGCTACATTTTATCCCGAGAAAAAAACGGGACTTTTATCCCGGAAAACTAAAAAAACGCGGGCGAAGCCGCGGGCAAAAGCTAGTGAATAAATATAATTTTCCGTTAATTGAACAGGCAGCGCGTAGTATGTTAATAAAGTATTCCACCATGATAGCTCCGCGTATAACTCGATTATTAATGTAATATCGATACATCGTTATAATCACTCGAGTATCGATCTTTCATATAGGGATATCCAACAATAGCAAAGTGGTTGTAAAAGAGATTAATATCTTGATTGACGTGGTAAATAGATTTCACAGAATTCATGAAAGAATGAAGCTTACTTAAATCCTCATATAGTTATAAGTACTCAGTAGGAATGGAGATTGGCAAGAGGGACGTGGTAAGTTAAACTAAAAGAAACACAAAATCTGCTATTTAACCCGTGATGGAGACAGTGGGGTGCTCTTCGTCGAGGTATCTGTTTATCTTTACGTCTGTCTAGCATCGTAACCTAAACCGATTTTGATGTGGTATTTTTTGTTTGAAAGCTGATCGAGACGCTTGAAGATATTCAGCTCATTTCCTCTTATAGATCATTTATGTTAAACTTGATGTAATGTTACTTTGGTGGTATTTCCAAGCCATGATAATGAGGGCTTGTTTTTTGTGCAACGGCGGTACCAGGTAGCTCATTCATGCTGTAGCCTTAACTACGTACAAAGGAAACCTAACATTTTTTATGGTATTGAATGACGAGACGAACAAGCCGTTTGCCTGATGTTAAGCGATATGACCACCCATAAACAGTAGCAACACCATTCAGCATCTTCAGTTACAAAGTACTGTGTGGCAAACCACTGCGCTCGTCATCCTGAGACATAAGATGTTAAGTCTCATTTTGTTCTGCAGTTACACTGGCTACAATGTCCTTCAAACCGAAACACAACAGTGCATGCACACTGCTGCTTGGCGGTAGAAATAGATTGCGGTGATACCCACCCAGACGGACTCTTACATATGAGAGTCCTACCACCAGTTATTAGATGTCTCAGGGTGACAAGCGCAGCTGCGTGTCATACTGACCTTTGCAATTATATTTTCTACTAGGTGTTGGTCGTGGTTTCACCTGCTTTGAAAGCCATTCTGGCTACAAAAGTCCTTAAAACACAGTACAACACCAGCGCAATCAACTAAAAAAATCAGATAAAAAAAATCCATTATTTCCCATGGTAGCAAATTACCGGGATGAAAAACCAATGTGTTAATCCAGGACATGACTTACCCGTGTGCCAAATTTCATCCAAATCCTTTCAGTCGTTGCTGCGTTTAGTTCTAACAAACATCGATTTTCACAAACTTTCGTATTTATATTAGTGAGAAGTAAGATAACAAGTAAAAATATATTGCTTCTGTAGACGTGGAGCTTTTGCCATCCAGCTACCTAAGTAAAAAAAAAGACCCAGCCCAAGAGGGGTCATGACCTGCATGACCCCCTCTGGATCCGTACTTGGTTTATCCGTGTGCCGAATTCCATTTAAATCCCTTAAACGATTCCTGCGTTTACTTCTTACAAACATCGGAACATTTAATCAAATTTCGCATTTATAATTAGAATTCAGATTAATGAGATGATATTAAATCCCTACATCTTTTTCCATAGACATTTCATTACTCACAAACCTATTGAAACATGTGAAATATAACTTTGTATATAAGGAAAATGGAACGTTGCGTTAAGAGAGTCCTAGAATAGTCCCATTACATTAGTCATGAATGCAAAGTTGTCTTAAGTGCAACTTGTTGCTTAACTTAAGTGGTTTTCACACTTACATCTTATTTTGGTTTTTCCGTGAGACCTACTTAAAGTGTTATGTTGGTTAAGATTTTTCCTTTTTTATGAATTTTGTTAGAATTTTAAATAAAATTATTCAAAGTACTTTGGGGGGATTTCATAATCGGAAGTGGAAAACACAGTCAAACTTTGAAGGACTTTACTTTTATTCCTTTTCAGTCATAGGCAGAGGTTAACACACCCTCATTTTGCCAGTTATGTGCCATGTAACAGGGGATGAGACCATTGCCATTTCTGGCACAAAAACCTCATATCACTTTGTCCCAAGGATTCAAACCCGAGAGCTCAGCACGATAGTCGTATGCAATACACGTATAAAACTGAGGCAGTCTGAAGGGTTTTTATTTTATAGATAACTAGATTTTGCCCGCGGATCCGCCCACGTTAAAAAGTTTTTCCGGTATAAAAGTCCCGGTTTATATTTTCCCGGGATAAAAAGTGGCCTATGTATTAATCGAGGATATGATCTACCCGTGTGCCAAATTTCATCGAAATTCATTCAGCAGTTTTTACGTGAAAGAGGAACAAACATCCATACATCCACACATTCTTACAAACTTTTGCCTTTATAATATTAGTAGGATTACATAGATAATATTACACGGACATATACTCATGCCCTTTATCCCCGAAGGGGTAGGCAGAGGCGCAACTAGTGCACCCACTTTTCACAGTGCATATTCCGTCCCATGATGTGATATATGAGCCTGTTGCCATATCGGGCACAAATTCGAAACTTCCGGCTGATTCGGAGTATGAAAACCCAATATAATTTGTCCAATACGGGGATCGAACCCGACACCCATTGCAGTCGTGCCGTAATACAGCTACGCCTCCGAGGCAGTCATATTTATTTCTCTAAATGAATATATAGCAAAGACACAAGAATTTCCCAGTAAAAACGCTATTGGGCGTGGAACTTAATTAACTCATATCCTGCAACAATATGTAGGACAAAAGTGGTGACCTGTAATCATTTATCACACCCAATGGCCAATATTGATTTTGTGCGAATGCGAAATACCCTGCCAAGGTGAAAATTTAAAGGTGTATGCAATACCTTTTAATTATTTAGAGACCAATTAAGTATATGTCGAAGATGGTAATATTGGTAAAGAGTTTCAAACAATACTCACGGTTATTTTAAATATAAAAATAAAAGAGGAGAATGGGATTAATACTTAAGATTTAAATCCGAGGTTTTGGCGCCATTACTGCATTGTTTTAGAATAACGATTTTATTGTAAGAGGATTTGTATGAAATTCGTTTAATTTTAATTTATGACGTTTATAAAATTGATTGTTTTTAATACAAATTAAAAACAATCAATTTTATAAACGTAATGATAATATACCAAGTAAAATTTCATTGAAACGAAGTTCAATAGAACACAAAACGCAAACTGAGTACTGACCAATACAAAATGGACGCAAGGTGTGTAGCGTAAATATTCGCACCACTATTACTACAATTACGATAATAACATTGAAAAATCAGGAAAATAAGTAAATTTAACTACAAAAATAACAAGCTATTAAATTTAAATACTGTTAAAAGACAAACTAAAAAGACAAAACAACAAAAAAGACTGTAGATACCGTGGTTTTCGCAAACCAGATATGGTTGAGGACGAGGCGTTATCATCTCAATTGGGAGTCCATGACTGACTATTTACCGTCGTCTATAGTACAATAAGCCAGATGTTACACCCACGCATTTGTCCGGAGTAAACGCCCACCACCATTCGCATATCTTTACATTCAAATCTATACTGAATTAAACCTACCTGTTGACGATCGCCTTTTTCGTCACAAAACTGTCCTTTTAATTAATCTATACTAATTAATCCAATTAACGAATTAACCACTATAATTCAAACACTTTAATGGACATATTATATACGAATTTGGCAACGTTTCACCACTGAACACAAATTGAACTACTGATATGATTTTAAGCTATTAAATAATCATAATAAGGAATAGAGTTATTATTGAAGCTTGACAGATTTTGCTACATGAGGCAACGTACACAACAGTGGTTGGACGGCGCATGCGTGGAGTTTATCGCGCATGCGCGTGCTTGATATCAATATGACAACAGGGAATAGGAAGGTCGACCCTCAATGGACGAAGGTGAAATGAATGAATCTAGTGAAAGCTTATTTCATTTGAAAATTATCATGGTCAAGGAGAATGTAATTTTTGAATGTCATCGTGTGATGTTTCATGATGGAAATGTTTGGAGATTTTTGCCGTCATTTTTGATTTTGTTTTTGGAGATGGTAATGATTATCATTTTTTTGGAAAGCTGAAGCATCGCGTGACCAGTAATTTCGCTTTTGTCATTTAAGAGTTAGAACACTTTTTTATTTCAAGATATTACAAATAAAATTCAAACAAGGTTTGAAATATTTTCTAGCAATACTTAAAATATTAAAGTATTTGCAAAATATGTCAGTACTTTATGTTTCATTAAATATGTACCTTCTAAAATGTTCTAAACTACATGTTCACACATGTTAGAACGTTATTTAAGTTAAATAAAATCGCTATAAAATTACATAAATGATAAAAATGTATGGAATTAAAATACTCAACATTAAAACAACATTAAATTAGTTTCTTATACTTCCATTATTTATAAGTCAGTTTCTTTTAATGACTACTGTGACTACTCATTAAGCACTGGTAAAAAACGTCTGATTGTTTATATTCCACTCATAAACGTTTATAATATTTTTCCTATTACTAACCACCTTAAAGTGACATCTAGTGGAATAAGTTCGAACTTTCATTTAAAAGATGCGTTAAAAACCGCTCGCCTACGATGCGAGCTTTCAGCTGAGTGTAAAGCTTCGAAAACATAATACGTATTTCATTAAAAGCTTCATAGATGGCGTGCATAAAACATTTATTAAGTTTCCGCCGCCAAGGATTATAATCTATACATTTAATAAATCCTAGAATTTCCATGTATGTATATTAAATTCTTTGGAAAAAATGTCCGAGAGAGGACTTCGTAGAAGAACGTCTACACTAATATTATAAAGAAGAAAGATTTGTATCACTACATAGTATAAAACAAAGTATGTCTCTATGTATTCTTAGACCTTTAAAACTACGCAACGGATTTTGATGCTGTTTTTTTCATAGATAGATTAATTCAAGAGGAAGGTTTATTTGTACTTTTATCCCGGAAAATATTAACGCGAACGGCGCCGTGGGCAAAGTTATTTTTGTATCGAATAACGAATATATAAACGACAATATTTTTATCCTGGAAAAACTTTTCACGTGGGCGGAGTCGCGAACAGAAGCTAGTCACGTCATAGGACGAAATCATATAACAAATAGTGAATTTATTTAAAATTAGCACTTATAGAGCTGCTCGACAAATTTCAATAAAGTATTAACAAAGGATTCCAACGCTATCAAACTCACATGCGCTTAAAGAAGCCTGAAGAAACTAAACCCAACTTATAACACCTCCACTACATTACGAATTTAACTCAGTGTACACAAGGGCATGTGCTATTAATTAGAGGCATCAGCGCGGAATCTCATACGATTAGACGCGTAATGGGGCAAGAAGACGTGGGAGACGTTGATGTATGTGCCATACGTAGCGAGTGTGTACAATGAAAAATGACTCTCTTTAATACACAGATAAATTACTGTACATGAGACATTTTGTTAAAATTATGTCACTGTATAGTTGTTTATGATTTTATATATTTCTGAGTTATATGTTTGAGTTTATTCGAGAGTTTTGCGTATAAATTAGACTATATCTTTTGTAAGCATCTTTAAGTCAGATAAAAATATGGTAGACAAAAAGATTACCCTAAAATACCATACTATACCAGCCCTGTATTATATACTGCCCACTACTGAGCACGGGACACCTCTGCATCTGAAATATTTAAGGCCTTAGTTTACCACGCTGGCCTAGTGCAGGTTGGCAGACTTCACATACGTTCGAAATTCAGAGAACTTCTCAGGTATGCAGGTTTCCTCACGATGTTTTCCTTCACCGTTAAAGCAAGCTATAATTCGCAAAGAATCCTACTAATATTATAAAGGCGAAAGTTTGTAAGAATGTATGGATGTCTGTTCCTCTTTCACGCAAAAACTGGTGAACGGATTTCGATGAAATTTGGCACACTAGTAGATCGTGTCCTGGATTAACACATAGGCTACTTGTTATCCCGGGAAAATATAAAGCGGGACTTTTATCCCGGAAAAACTTTCTAACGCGGGCGGAGCCGCGGGCAAAAGCTAGTACACACATAAATAAAAAAGACAGAGGTGTGTGCCCTTTGGTTTTGAACCTGCGGACATTCGTCTCGGTACTCCGTTCCCCTTCCAACTAGGCTATCGCCGCTTCTTTTATCTTAAAATAGTTCACGTTAATATCTACCATGTCATTTGAAACACCAAACTCAAATTACACATATTTATGGTTTCTAATGTTCTTCTTAATCTACTGTTCAAACAGTTTCCACCAACAGCTAAACTAAAACTAATTTCAATATTCACAGCTGATTAGAAACCATTAGTTATTACTCCGATTCCACTTCGATTACTAACGATATTGTTTTTGCTACCCAAGCCCGCCATATCCTTAGTATAAGAAAATCTATCTATGTAAACCCAGTCCAGAATCCCTCAATGTCTCATCGGATGGTGTGACGTGTCACGTGACCCCATTTCACGGTTAATTGCTTGGGACGGAGACCTTTTTTTGTAACGTTTTGTAATTCAAATCGATGGCCAACTTCGAAAACGGTTTTGGCCAAAATAGACTATTTAGTTTCATTTTTGTTGGGGAAGAAATTTATCGTTTGCATTGCTCTATTTGGTGATATAAGAGGAAATCGTAGAATTTTGTTCCAGAGGGTTGAATTAAAGTTGTTTGATAAAGAAAGAAAGAAAAAATGTATTCGCCACTAGTTGGGTGGTGAATATAATCTAAAACAATTTAATAATGCAATATTTTTAAGCTAAGTATAGATACTCATTGTGGATGGCATATGTCCCACTGCAACAGTGTCAATAGGATCTAGATTAGCATATGAAAGAACAACAATGTTTGGCGCTGATTTTCATCTAGACCCTAATGATAATATCGTATTATACAGCTAGTGTAGATAGTACTTATTTTATTAACATTTATTTGGCAGCATAGATTAGAGTGTGACTTGTGTGTTTGGTCGGCTTATACTACTACTAGTAGTGCTCGCGGCTCCGCCCGCGTGAAAAAGTTTTTCCAGGACAAAAATATTTTCCCGGGATAAAAAGTAGCCTATAGCACTCAAGAGTTATGTAGCTTCCTATTAGTGAAAGAATTTTCAAAATCGGTTCAGTAGTTCCTGAGAATAGCGCGTTCAAACAAACAAACAAACAAACAAACAAACAAACATACAAACAAACAAACTCTTCAGCTTTATAATATTAGTATAGATTTATGTGACGAGTAGCATTTACAATGACCTAATCAAATTTTTGGCTAGATGAGTTTTAGAAAAATATGGACTCTAAAGGGCAAGCTGTATCGACTAAGAAAAATGCGTCTTTTCAACATTAGGAATAGGGTCAAAATTGTTTCAATATACGTTCGTTTCCCGCCCAACTTAAAAAAAAATGTATACAGTTAGTTTTGTGACGATTTTCCCAAGTTAACGATTTCGGATTAGGTCATTGTTTTATTAAGAGTGCGATTTATCAGCAAGCGGTGCAATCAGCACGAAGTATATTAATTTTCATTATGATACAGTTTAATCTAAAATGCAAAATGTATGCCACATAATGAATGCAAAATAATCTATATTTAATATTATAAAGCTGAAGAGTTTGTTTGTTTGTTTGAACGCGCTAATCTCAGGAACTACTGGTTCGAATTGAAAAATTCTTTTTGTGTTGAATAGACCATTTATCGAGGAAGGCTTTAGGCTATATAACATCACGATGCAACTATTAGGAGCGAAGAAATAATGGAAAATGTGAAAAAACCGGGGAAAATTATTCATCCTTGAGGGCTTCCATTGCGTGCGCTGCGAAAACAGTTCAAGATACCAAAAATATATGTATGAAAGAATTATTCCTCTTGAAATGATCTAAAAAAATGTCCGCGACAGTATATGTCTATCTTTTAAGATTAAATCACTAGAACCGTTTTTATGGTCATCAAATTTGGTCGAAATTAATGCATTATTTGTTAAGAGTTGTATCAACGTCATAGTCATAGAGTGATTCAACGGGAAGGTTTTTATGTACTTTTAGCCCGGAAAAACTTATTAACGCGGGCGAAGCCGTGGGCAAAAGCTAGTCATTGATATAATATAAAAACCCCAAATAATAATGATAATTATCTAAAATGATATTTTAGAGACCTAAGATTAGATTTTTCGTTTGTTTGTTTGTTTGTAATGGATAGACTGAAAACTACTACATACATTGATCTTAAAAATTCTTTCACCTATATAAAGCTACTTTACCAGCGATTAAGATAAGATACTTTTATCCTAAAAAATATAAAGCGGGACTTTTCCGGAAAATCTTTTTTACGCAGGTTAAGCCACGAGTAAGAGCTAGTAACAAAATAAAAAGTTTATTAAGACTTAATTTCAAATTACGAACAAAAAGTCATTTTGAAAACTTCATTAAACGTATAAACCATAATATTTCCAAACTTCATAAAATAAATGCGAAACATATTTTACGAGCAACACTAAAAACATTGGATAATATAACACTTTTACTAACTTAAATTGTAATCTCTCGACGTAAATTACCTCAAGTTTTATATTAAAATTTATGAATACATCAAATTGTTATCCGTAGTCTCCACATTGCATAAAACACGCAGACGGGTTCCTTGTTTGTTTTGTCTGATGAGTTGTTTGCATTGTAAACGAGACCCGTATTTATTAAATATATTCCAGTCTTACATATCGTTTGCTACGAGTTTTCTCGACTATTCTTGAACAAATATCGACCAATTTATAACAATGGGAGCAACAATTTTACGATAGAAAGAGCTCGTGTACATAAGAGTTTGTTGCTCGCGAATATTTAATATGTGTAGGGGAGACCGGGGATAGTTGACCAATTTTAGGCTTGGGTGCTTATATTTTTTTTTGTTTTAGTGTACAATGTCAAAAAATCCTATAGGTTCGATAGGTAAACTAATAAGCTTTCGAAAGAAAAACCAAAAACCTCGCGATTGTTTATAACATAGTGTATAAAAGCCATTTTGTAGAACAAGAAAATCATGTCAACCTACCCCATGCCTGGAGTTGGTGGACTATTCACTTGGGGCAAATTGACCTACGAAGTCATCGGTATAAAATACGGCAATCAAATCAATAAAATACAACAAATACTTATTTACTATTATCAATGTGCCTTATTGAGACAAAATATCAGTAACATTTACACAAGAAACATATAATTTGTCACTTTTTGTGCGATATTCGTTATTGGCCCGAAAACAAAAATTCTACCGTCAGCAGAGGGTTTATTGTTTCGATTAGTTATTCTTTTGTAAATCCGTATGGGTTTGAAATAACAAACTTTTGTTAAATTGGCAAAAAACTCGCTTTATTCCATGTGAAAAACATTTTAATCAATACGTAGTACATTTTCTAGGTAGTCAACTAGCCCCAATATAAAGTTTGTCTACCAGCCCCAAACAACTTTTTTAAATTTCCAACCACATGTGAGTACCTCAAAACGGTGTCACAAAATAAAAAAATATACACTAAAATAATCATCAATAACCAAACTCTTACTTTAAATTGCTTGAAAGTGAATAGCATCGAGTATAAAGACTTCAATACAAATAATATTAAGACGTAAATAATAACTATTATTATTTTTCGATAAATAGTTTTTTCTCCCGGATTACGTGCGCCCGCGGTGCCCCGTTTGCGGTGAAGATTCGTAAACAGTTAAGAGTTTTTCGTGTATATCAGGACAACGCAACACTTTAAAATAGCTCGAGTTATTGGCGGTTATTCATCCTGTCCCTATCGCCAGCTATCCCCGGTCTCCCCTACTACAGCTGATCATTAGAAAAAAATATTAGAAGAATATCATAGAATTGCACATGTAAGAAAATCCAACTTTCACTTAATTGGTGTCTTTTTTTCAACCAGTGTTATTAAAAATTTTAAATATCGCACAAACCGCTGAAACGACTTGAGGATCTTTAAAATAAACGTGTAATATCTTGACAGAAAACTATCCATAATATAAATTATTTTGTAATTCATACACTTGCTCTATATCCACGTCTTCATTAATATAAGGTTGACGGTTAATCTATTACAAAAATGAGACCACCATCGTTTTAGTACATTTACAATACGAGACGAACACTAAATATTGAAAAACTTAGAGCATACATGTATTCTGCCTCATTTAATATCTTGAAGACAATATGAGTCTACGTCACACATTTATTGAATACCTACTTTGAGTTCAATGGGGCCTAGATATAAGCTTAGGTATTAGGACCCCTGACCTCGTTACCCGCCTATTCACTGATGGCGTTAATGGTGATGATCTGATATTAACTGACTGCGAAGCCTCCCTTTCCTTATTGACTTTGTAGGATTGTTTCATGTCAGATCTTCTATTTTCTTTGTATAGGTAATTTTATTATTTATCCGTAACAACTTCCTTCCTTGTTCGCGTTATTTGAAAAGTTATATTTAAGAAATCTATTATGAGACGATATGTCTTCTTATAGGCCAAATTTCTTCTTAACTCATTTAGTAATTTATGCTTTATTAGCTAACATACCATACCTATATGATATCTTCAAACAGCCTTTTACATTGGAATATAATTATAATGGTAAAACAGATTGGAAGCAGACCCATTTTGATGTACGGATTATTATGTTGCTAATTTTAATACTCCTTAGAACCTAACTGATATGTGCAATCAGCAGTGGCGAATGATCCATATGCTTTATCATCATCAACACCATCATCATCATCAGCCATACGACGTCCACTGCTAAACATAGCCCTACCCCAAAGCTTTCCAGATGGTCCTGTCAAAAGCGGCCCGCATCCAGCGCGTTCCTGCAACCTTTATCAAGTCGTCTGTCGACCTTTACCTCGATACAAGTACTTCATGAATCTACTATGGTACATAATATTACTATGCAATATAATTGGTGGTGGCTTTCCTTTCAAAAATGTTTTCCCATCGACCATTACTAACATTTTTAGAATCAATGAAAACTAAAAGGCCCGAATCAAAACCCGCTCTATTTGGCGCGCAAATATAATGAGATATTACTAATGCCACGTCACCTGACGTCGATAAATTCGGGTTCGGTTTGAATGAATGGATCCTCGCCACTATCGGATCCCACTAAAAGACGGATTAACGGCCAAACTGAGATTAATTACCCACAGTCTTTATGTAGGGGAAAATGTCTACGTTGTACTCTCAATTAACTTCATTGTTTATATTGTATGATGCTAAGGTTTTAGCATTAAGGTAGCTATTAGTTTATTTCTGTTACAAGACTTGTGTTGATTATCTGGAACTAAATGTTACTGTTGTTTCAACAATACCCAAAAATAGTCTAGAAACCAATAATTGCAGATGGCACGGTTTTGTGCTGACTTGAAATCCTGGAATGTCAATTCATATCTTACTACATCCATAAATAATACTAATCTCATTTGTTAAAAATATATAGAATAAAGTCTTTTCAGAATTGTATTACGGTCACTAATCAAATTGAACTTCAATATCAACGGAGACTTTACAGAGAAAAAGCTGACTTGGTACATACCACTGAAATTATTCTAGATAATGCCGTATATTAGAGTAGCGGTGACACCTATTGTTTCATGCTTTACAGCGCCTAACATGTGCGGTTGGTATGTGACGGTGAAACTGTTCAAGTATTAAAACACTACCCAGGGGAAACTCGAACAAGTCGTATGCAATGTCGAAAAAAGTGTATTGTTTCAGAATCCTTTATTCTGTAAGTTTGTAATGTATACCCACCTGGAAGAAAAAACTTCGCTTTCGAGCTTAAAGAGGTATTAGGTGGCAAAGGCGTAATAATTTCTCATGTGGTAGATGTGGATAACATCGGAATTCAAATTTACTTTGCCTTTTGCGTTTGATCGATCACGGGCATTGATGGAGTTTATTTATTTATTTGGGAAACATACAATACTTTATTCTTATAAACTAGGTAAGTTAATTTAAAATACCGAAATCAATAAAGTTTCCACTTATAAAAAACCTATTATACAGTACAGTAGATGCTATTAGTAAAAGTGTAAAAACATTAACATAAGGAAAAAAAACTATAAAATAACAAGGGAAAAATAAAAACTAAATAATTAAGTTTACTGCGTGTATATAGATAAGTTTCTTTAGTTTTGTCCTATATGAATTAAGTTTCTCGTTAAAATATCTATTGTACAATATTCTTTATTATATATATGACATACACGATACCAAAATGTGTTGCTGCAATAATTTGTCTTCCAAGAAGGTACATAAAATAGCATTTGTTTACGTAAATTTAAACGAGGACATTTGATTTGTATATGATTTAACAGAAATATACTGTCTACTTTATTATTCAAGATCTTATAAAGAAACATCTAATCTCTCTTACGCCGACGGTCGACCAAAGAAGACATATTTAATCTTTTTATTTCCGAATCACCAAATCTATAACGGAGATGCTTTAAAAACTTATTTTGTATGTTTTCGATGCTATTGATGTGTACGTTGTATTGTGGATTCCAAACGATTGGCGCATATTCCAGGATAGAACGCACAAATGAGTTAAAAAGAAGAATAAGATTAGAACACTGCCTAAATTCTTTTCCCATTCTCAAAATAAAACCAATCATCCTGTACGCCTTGGAAGTCGTTTGCTCAAAATGATGACAAAAGGTTAACTTTTGGTCCAAAAATACACCTAAATCTCTGATTATAGACACTCTTTTTAAAACGAAGTTTTTCAAAGTGTACTCAAAGTGCAAGTGAGTTTTGTAATACATCAATGCAAGAACCAATTAGGTAAACTAAAGCACTTAAAAAATTAGGAAAATAATTTGTGTAACTGATAAGCCACAAGAGCTCTCTTCAAATGGAAATCAAGAACTAAACAAATGTAAAAAAACTGAAGGCAGTTTCAAAATTTCCCAAAACCCCCTCGAGACTGCTACGTGCATGTTCTTAAATAATAATGTTGGTCTGTTTTGTATGCAAGCGCATTCACAGCGCGTTTTGTGCCAGACCAAGATACAGGGAAGACACATGGCCTGGAAGTTTCGAGAATTTTACACGTGCACGGGAATTTAAAATGTCCACATACGTTCATTATCTTCATGTTGGTAGGTAGTGGGTATCATTTCTGCTATACTGGATAGTTCATCGTAGACATCGTTGAAGCATCTTGTTTAAAAATTATGGTTTCTACTGTTTATCAGTGATTTCGCGCAATATCAAATGTACAAACAAAATAATGTGTAGGGAATCGCTGGAAACAATAGAATTTCAGCTCGAAGCTACCTAGCTAAAAAGGACATTGGAATTATTATTTTAAAGATGACAACGGAACATTTTTTGCAAAGAGATTTGTATGTACACCACAATCAATGAATAATCTAGAAGAACGAAAAGAACATAGAATGTTGAAACATCTTAAGTAGCTTGCTTGACATGTCGCGTCCTGACGTCATTAGTAATAATTTCAAGTTAGGTATCTTACCAGCATTATATTATAAGGTTTAAATTGAAGATTAGGTTAAATCATCATCATCGTTAGCCACATGTTCACTGCTGCTCTCCTGAAGATTTAAAGAAGGACCTGTCAAAATTAGCCTGCATCCAGCGTGTTCTTACGACCTTTATCAAGTCGTTAAATGCTCGGACTTTAAAAAAATACTTATTGGAGCTACCTGCCTCTTACATACATACATAGTGTCTGGCCTCTATCCCATAGGGATAGGCAGAGACTATGGATTGCCACTTTTCTCTTCCTATGGATTGCCTGTTACGTAATTCAATAATATTCTTTATACTGAATGACAGACGATGCAAAGCTAAGCCGGTATTACTGAAAGCATGAAATTTTGCATACGAACTCCTTGTAGGAGTACGTGCGCACTAAAAAGGATTTGAAAATGTTCTTAAGGGATTGGAATATTATATAGGACACACTGATATCTTGTATAAAACACAATCCCTTGCTAACTAAGTATATTACCATTATGCATACATACATACATACATACACACGTACGCTCTTATTCCATAGGAATAGGTAGAGACTGTTAAGTTCCATGTACCACGATCTCGACACCCCTCTTTGGCCTCTTCCACATTCATAGTTGTCAGATACATTTTTACCGCTTGACTGCACTACTGGCCTGCTCTTTTTGGAGATAAACGATTTTACTTTATATGTGTTCTCCTCGGATAGCCCCTTGCAGCCGTTCTGCTATTATCCCTACATATTATAAATCAATGTCGCGTAGCCACGTCACAATAAAGCGCGATTTTTAACTCGGAAAATGAAGCGGACGGGACGGACGGATTGCTAGTGTTATATAAGTAAATAAATACCCTCTTAAAAAAATCTAAACTATAACTACATCTCATACCTGTACTATCTCACACAATAGTGTTCTGTACAATGCACTCGAGAGTCATTATTGTGAACAATTGCGGTTTCCAGCACTTTAAACAGTGTGTAGTTTAACTTTTATAGTAAAAACGCTAATAGTAAAATTTTATGTTGGTATATAAAAGTTGAACTAAAATACTGTGGGCACGCGCTATATCTTCTTTCAGTTGCCCATTTCCTTCTACGAGGTGGGGTCGACGCGATTATTAATATATTGTAAGATAGCGTGACCCAAGAAAGCCCGGTTTTTAATATGGCCCGCCATCCATGTTTCCGATAATTTTTGTGTTGTAATAAAACATGTTACGATATTTTGTTACAAAATTATTTTATTATTATTTTAATTTTTTCTTCATATTTCTTTAAGAACAGATTTTAAAATAAAGTGGGCCATAAATGGCTGCGTTACTTTACAAAGGATTTGACTTGATTTTATATCCGGCCGCTTGCCCGACTCCAATTCTTCTAAGGTATCAAGTTCGAAGTCTTCTGGAGCACTTAAAACGAGAAGCAAAAACTATATGCCACCAAAAACATTTTCATGTAAAATGTTGCCAAAACGAGATCATAAGATGGCGCGCACTGTCAAAAAGTTATCAGATCTCATGTAGAGCTAAGCTTCTAAAGCCGCGTATCGACTTCGCGCTCCAACAGAACGAACATTGGCGCGCGTTCAGACCGCGCGAAATGGCTACCATTTTGGAACGCGCGCCACTGTTTGTTGGAACGCTCGAACTTAGAGCGGCCCGTTCCATGTAGAGTCGGCTTTTTTACTGCGCACCAAAGGAAACTCAGTTGTGGCGCGCGCGCCAGTTGAGACTGATGACTTTTTTTCCATAAAAATATAAAAGCGCTGTCCAGGCACTACATGGCCATTAACATGTATAAAAATTATAATATAGGATTAGAAAAAAAGTTTTGTGACTTCGTTTCAGTGAATTTACGCCTATAAAGGAGTAACGCTGAGTTAGTAATTGTAATAATTGCTAACAGATGTCGCTGGTCATCTCTTTAAGAGATCAAATAGGGAACTTGGAATTGGATAGACGAAGGTAGGGTCGAAATAGCTCAATTGGCAGAGCACCGGCACGGTACGCTTGAGGTCGTGGGTTCAAATCCTACTTTCGACTGTTTCTTTTTCAATGTTTCCATAAAAATATAAAAACTTTATTTATACCCTTAACGTCGTTGTTAAATTCACTGTATTTTCCATCTTTTATTCACTCAAACTTCATTAACTAAATGACTATCAACACAACCCATTATTTAGTTACGATCGCATACTAAAATAACTCTCAAACAGCACCATTACAAGAAAGCACTTTAAAAAACCACAAAACGTAACGAACAAAGTTATAATATCCTCCCATAAAGCAAATTATTGCAATGGAGCAGCATTTTACACTCTTAATGCAATAAAAAAACCACAAACACCCTCCTGAATTGCCCCACTAATCAGTCGGAATGATAATTGTCCCAAAAAACCAAGACACGAACGAGTTTCAAGGGAAATTAAAACCACCAGTTACGTTTAAATGGATACTTTGTTACCGCGAACATTAATTACTCGAATCTGGGAAGTGTGAACGGGATCCAACGGCATCTTTCGTAATTTGTTTCGAAGTATTTAAAGGTAAGTAAGTAAGTGTGATGTATGTGTGACTGCCACAACTGGCAACCCTTTCTTTTTTTTTTTTTTTTTTTTCGCGGGGAAAAACGCGTTATCGCTACCACCACCGAGGGGTGTGTGGGACGGTTATGTTGGTTTCACACAGTCTTACGGCCCAATGTCGACACTCGGGAGTATAGCTTCATCCGAGCGAGCATTGGACCGAGTCCCTAACGCTATGTACACCCTACACTGGCATACCAACCAAAACCCGCGGTGGCCTTCTTCGGCGATAACTCTTCATACAACTGGCAACCCTGTACTTGACGTTGTCAGTTGTGCATGTCTTTTCCCGCCTTCTCTCCATTAAACGACGTGTTACTGTGAAGCCGTGTTTTCTTGTATTCACCCCAATAAGTGTGTCAAAGCGGGGCCAAAACCCCTAATAAGTTCATATCAGTAAGTATATAAAAAAAAGCGGCGATAGTCTTGTTGGGAGTAAAACGGACTGCCGAGACAAAACCTAACGCACCTCTGACTTTTCTGAAGCTATATATGACAGAGCATAGGATGTTGAACTCTTTAAAACGGGGTGACGTCAGCTCTGCCGACGTCACAGGGTTGGAGTATTACTCTCACATCATCAATGATGTGAGAGTAAAACTCCAACTTGTCCTTCATCTTTTATTTCTGAATGCTCCAAACTTATTTCCGGAGCTCCACACAGTTGAAAGGCTCACAAGAGACGGCCCATTTCAAATGCGAGGCGCCCTATTTATACCAACGATTTGACATCTCGACTGGTTTTTGCACGATTATTATTTCAAAATACCCGCCGCTCCGACATATATTATGTACTAGCTTTTGCCCGCGGCTCCGCCCGCGTGAGTGAGTTTTTCCGGGATAAAACTCCCGCTTTTTATTTTCCCGGGATAAAAAGTAGCCTGTGTGTTAATCCAAGACATGATCTACCCGTGTGCCAAATTTCATTGAAGTCCGTTCAGTAGTTTTTGCATGAAAGAGTAACAAACATCCATACTTCCATACATTCTTACAAACTTTCGCCTTTATAATATTAGTAAGATTCTTTGTGAATTATCGCTTACTTTAACCCTGTAGGAAAACATCTTCAGGAAACCTGCATACCTGAGAAGTTCTATATAAGAATTTCGCAGGTATGTGAAGTCGGCCAACCCGCACTAAGCCAGCGTGGTGGACTAAGGCGTAAACCCTCTCAGTAGTATAAGAAACCCCCAACGTTTTTTTTTGTTTTGTGCTTTATATCTCTGGTGTACAATAAAGTTTTAAATAAATAAATAAATTAATAAGAACCCCGTAGCCTAATAGCTAGTGGGCAGTATATTATACAGGGCTGGTATTATTATTATAAAATTAAGTACCTAAGTATTTAAAGTATAAGGTTAGAAATTGGGCGTAGTTGTTAATTTTTAGAAGTCAGTGAGAATTATTTATGGTACTGGAAATGATGGTTACAATTTGTTATGTAAATACGAAAAATTCTAGTGCTACTGAACATATTTTGACGCTATAGCAATGCCAATCATGTCTTGAACAATATTTAGTTTATAACAATATCCTGGCCGCGGAAAAATATGCAACCTGATGGTAGCAAAGAAGTTTGTTTATGTGTTTCTTAGTTGATAGTAAAAAAGTGGTTTTAAAGTATTATTTTAGGTATATACTCGTCGAATTTTATTTTATTCACATTTTGTAAAATACATTTTAGTGTGATTGTTTTTAAAAGTTAATCGCAGAAATTACTAAAGTGATTTTAAAATTCTTCATTTGCTAGATAACCACTTTTCTTATGTTAACACATTCTGTAACGGAAAAATGCAGGCAAGTGAAGTCAGTAGCTAATACGTTTAAAATAGTAATTACTAGCTTTTGCCCGCGGCTCCGCCAGCGTTAAAAAGTTTTTCCGGGATAAAAGTCCTGGTTTATATTTTCCCGGGACAAAAAGTAGCCTATGTGCTAATCCAGGACATGATCTACCCGTGTGACAAATTTCATCGAAATCCGTTCAGTAGTTTTTGCGTGAAAGAGGAACAAACATCCATACATCCAGACATTCTTGCAAACTTGCGCCTTTACAATATTAGTAGGATATTCATCCCGTAATATAAAATATATATAATCCAACATCCATTATATACGTTTCATGGAACATTAAACCACATAGGATCACAATAGCGTTTGCGCCGAAACGTAACTTACAAATGGATGGTTTTACCCAAAGATTCAGTAAAGCCTTATCAAAGAAGTACGGGTTAAGTAGGTGCGTTCAGATAGCTCAGAATTACGTTCGGTAACCTCATTTTGCTGTATCACAACTTCCTTCATTTGATAGTATCGAAAAGGAAGTCGATGTCCTAAATACATCAATGTTGGTCTAGATTACCTCTGAAAATATTCTAGGGCTGTGCTCTATATTAAATACAGTGAATACATTTTCTTTGAGAAATTCGGAGTTCACCAAGATTTGTTATACACAGTCATTTCGACATTGCGTTAGTAAATGAAACCACATACTCGACTTTACCTCTGCTAACATTATGTCGAAAATTATCCAAGAATAACGAATAATTAAAAAAACGGATTTACTTTCTGATTTTAATCATTTTGTAGTTTAGGCGAATATGGCATGTGCGTGAGTGTATTCTTATTGAAACAGTGTTGTTGCCGCTATGACGAATTCCCTTCGAGAAGTATTGGCGCGTGTAAAATAAAAATTAATTTCTATTAATATTTTTACTGTTAGGAAACTTAAACTTTTTTATTTTACCATTGCTATAATGGTTTGAGTAACTTATTGTAAAGTGTTATTTTGAGATACGTATATGGTTTCATTATGTAACGCAATGTGAAAATGACCGCGTTAGAACGAAATTAGCTTACAGTAAAGAAAGGAAGTATAAAAGTAATATTAGAAAATATGTCTGTGTGTCTGAACCGACTGTTGGTAAGGATTACAAGGATAATAAGGTACATTCTCGCATAAAAAATGTGTAAATGAGATAACATTACGGATTCATTCGGGAAATTCGGAATCTTTTGGTTGATACTATATTATAAATAAATAGCTTTATCGAACACAAGTAATTACAAATATGTAATACTAGCTTTTGCCCGCGGCTCCGCCCGCATTAAAAAGTTTTTCCGGGATAAAAGTCCCGGTTTATATTTTCCCGGGATAAAAAGTAGCCTATGTGTTAATCCAGGACATGATCTACCCGTGTGCCAAATTTCATCGAAATCCGTACAGTAGTTTTTGCGTGAAAGAGGAACAAACATCCTTACATCCATACATCCAAACATCCATACATTCTTACAAACTTTCGCCTTTATAATATTAGTAGGATTATGGTACTGTTGGAAATCAGAAACGAATTTGATTAAAATAAAAACAATTTATCACTGATTTTACATAAACACACTTTTCACTAATTTTACATAAGAACATGTAACAAAAATACTTTTACAAAAATATCGGCAACTAACCGACCAGCTTGACAATCAATGTTCAACTTACTAAACAGAGAGACCAAGCGCGCACGAGAGTCGGAACACGAATCAATCCAAATGGCGGCAGGGCTGCCTTTTTATACACCCAACCGTCACTCCCACCATTACTTTGACGTCTCGACTGGTTTCTACAACTTATTAGCACGCCACAAATACCGTCACAAATACTATTAAAAAACGTTTATCCCAACACGGCCTTTCCTGACAGGAGTCCGTCCTCGGGCTCCATCTTCTAACTTTGGAGATCAGTCTCGAGAATCGGCACTGATGTTCCCAAACTTTCCTCGTTCAACAAGGCGTTGGATGGTGCAGCAGGCTCTTCAATGCACCTTTGCGTCCCGTATGGCTCGTTGGCAAAAGGCTAGGCAATGCTAGCAGCGTCAGCCTCAAGCTCGTCATTTGCATCTGTGTACAAAAATAAAACAGAGCACAAAAACATGTCCAAAAAGATAAAAAAATAAAGTAAGACAGCTCATATGACTTGAGAAAAAATACTCAGCGTAATAAAATCTAAGTACAGCGGATATAAAACATCCTGATATCTGTATCAATCACCCGTGGCAGGTCCAGTCATAATAAAATCTAAGCACAGCGAATACAAAACATCTTGATATCTGTACCAATCACCTGTGGCAGGTCCCCTCATAATAAAATCTAAGCACATCGGATATGAAATATCTTAATATCTGTACCAATCACCCGTGGCGGTTCCAGTCATAACAAAATCTAAGCGCAGTGGATATGAAACATCCTGATATATGTACCAATCACCCGTGGCAGTTCCCGTCGGGGGAGTGCCACTCACGACTCGTTAGAGGTCTACGTAAACATACGTGAGACATAGCTTTGCGTTGTGAATCGGTCCCACATAAAAACATGTTTCCACCCAACCTCTCAATATAAGACAAACAGTGTTTGCCAAACAAATACATCACACGCCAGAAGCCCGTTTATGACATGACCCTGCGTGTACCGAAACTCCAGGACCACATGTCTGAGCAATCCTCGACAGTGTCCGAGCACACAACCCCACAAAGTACGTCCCATATACTAGGATCGCATGCCCGAGCGCAGTCGAAAGCAGCATCCAATAATATGACACCGTACCTCACTTGAAGTGTATCCGTCGATCAGGATAGCATGCCTGACATAAGACATTGACTATACCGACCGCAAGACTAAACTTCCCTTAAACGTGTTCCCCCCTTAGGAAACTTTAACAAAACGTGTTCCCCCCTTAGGAAACTTTAACAAAACGTGTTCCCCCCTTAGGAAACTTTAACAAAACGTGTTCCCCCCTTAGGAAACTTTAACAAAACGTGTTCCCCCCTTAGGAAACTTTAACAAAACGTGTTCCCCCCTTAGGAAACTTTAACAAAACGTGTTCCCCTTAGGAAAGTTTAACAAAACGTGTTTCCCCTTTGGAAACTTCAAAATGTGTTCACCCCCTTAAGAAACTTTTTCATGAAAACTTTAGCTTTACAAAATATACAGCACCCAATGTGCTTTTCCGCAATCACCTGATATCCATGCCACTTGAAGCATGATGGAGTGCGCAGTTCGTCAGCGCAAGGAGCGCGCAGTTCGGCAGCGCAAGGAGCGCGCAGTTCGGCAGCGCAAGGAGCGCGCAGTTCGGCAGCGCAAGGAGCGCGCAGTTCGGCAGCGCAAGGAGCGCGCAGTTCGGCAGCGCAAGGAGCGCGCAGTTCGGCAGCGCAAGGAGCGCGCAGTTCGGCAGCGCAAGGAGCGCGCAGTTCGGCAGCGCAAGGAGCGCGCAGTTCGGCAGCGCAAGGAGCGCGCAGTTCGGCAGCGCAAGGAGCGCGCAGTTCGGCAGCGCAAGGAACGCGCAGTTCGGCAGCGCAAGGAGCGCGCAGTTCGGCAGCGCAAGGAGCGCGCAGTTCGACAGCACAAGGAGCGCTCAGTTCAGCAGCGCACCGCATCGCCATGAGAGATTTTTAATTCCTGCCAACAGAAAATATACGCGGCAGCATCACATGACTCAACCATTCCTGGCCTAAACCAGACAAATTCAAGTGAACGGAGGGATTTGTATACGAACTGTGTTAATCACTAACCAGTGGCATAATGACAAAACTTGGTATATACACGGTTTGTCAATAATTTTGTACCCTGATCAACCTTCTAAATTCATAAAAAAAACATAGGCTCTTTATAAAGAACTCATCGAATCATAATAACAAAACCATGGCAGAATGAAAACTTCTCACCCGAGTTTGCATGGATGTTACAGAGCGCTGGTACGACTGCACCCATAACACGTGGCTTGCTACTTCTTAAGGAGCAGAGCGCGCTGATTCGCCTTCGCGCAGCCAGGAGCGTGATATTCCGCACTTGTACAGCCTGAAGCGTGTCGTTCCGCGCCGCTCCGCATTGTAAAGACAGTCCACACACACTGCATAGATCTCCAATTTCTGAAAAAATAAAAACCACAACAGCAACACACCGTTCGGCCTATTCTGACCTTAAATAAAATCTGGGGTTAAACTTTCTGAACAGCCATCTCATTACTACAACAAGTGAATCCACCTGCGAAGTGGTTTCGGCAGAATCTCCAGTTACCACTACGTGGTAAAACGAGATCCCAACATTTGAAAATTTTGCAGAAAAATAATACAATGGTTACGGGTAAGACGATACCAAACATCCTCTATCATCGCAGTAAACGTCAGATCCTCCAAGGATCCCATAGAGGCTCTTCAGTAGTCACGCTTTACGAAGTCTTTTAAGGCTGAAAACATCGAGCAAGTTCTCCCTGCAAGAATCTTTAGTATCTTGCAATCAAAAACATCACAACAGCATCAAACGGTTCACTCTATCTCAGTCTTTAATCATATCTCGCATTAAATTTTGACTAAGAATTCAGTAGTCATCTTAGCATGAAGACAACCTCAAAATTATCTTAATCCCAAAATTTTAAATAGTGGAATACTGTGATCCGAAACCATGACCAAAGAAAGCCAACAATCCTTCAGACCGAATACTTTGCACCTAAATAATTTTTTAACCAAGGCCATGTACAGTCATTGTTTACTACAACAGATTCTTTTCTCAAAGTCCTTAAGTTTAAGGACGGCTCTGTACTAACAATAATCACGAATTGCTCGTTAATCCATGTCTGTACATGCCCTGATAAACAAGATCTCAATATTTTGTAAAGGTTACCAAAAATAAAAGAAATCACATAAGTTGAACTAAGGTAGGACTTCCCTTTAAGGAATCTTTGTGCTAAGTAGTACCATCCATTAAAACTAAAGTTTTACCCATTGGCCCATGTACAATTTTCTAGTTAAACTGCCATTTAACGGAAAATATTTGAACCCATAAGTATTCAACTCAAAAATTCAAATATCACTGCCATTATATCTGGTCAGTATTCTCATTGCCATAAACACACATCCAGTATGCGAATTACACATGAAAATGGCTATACTTTTCTTTTTACACTATACGGTACTTGACATTTGTGGATATAAATCCACAAATTGATTATTACGTCCAAAATCTAGGTACATGACTAGTAAACAAAATCCTCAATATTTTTAGACATCACCAGAAATAATAAAGGAAACCATAACCTTCAAATAAGAATTATGGGTCATACGATACCAAACTTCCTTGACAGTCATCGATGATCATTCTCTGTGCTGGAGCAGTTTGCTTCAACCGCCAGTTGCCACCCGCGCATTCACTTTGCCCAGGACGCCAACTGTGACACCATACGCAGCACATCTACCGGAACACTTGCACACCAACAGGAACGTTTGCACACCAACAGGAACGTTTGCACACCAACAGGAACGTTTGCACACCAACAGGAACGTTTGCACACCAACAGGAACGTTTGCACACCAACAGGAACGTTTGCACACCAACAGGAACGTTTGCACACCAACAGGAACGTTTGCACACCAACAGGAACGTTTGCACACCAACAGGAACGTTTGCACACCAACAGGAACGTTTGCACACCAACAGGAACGTTTGCACACCAACAGGAACGTTTCAACACCAAAAACAATGCTTGAGCACGAACAGTTCAGTCGTGGTACACGGACACACTTGTTCATTCGAAGTCGTACACACATGATGTCAAAAATGAACATACGATGGTTATGTTTCACACTTGTCCACTTTTATTCACGTTGTAGTCTGGTTCTTATCCTGATATTACTCAGCGCAATGTCTTTCTTCACGTAAATTGCGGGTAGTCCAATATCTCCATCGTACTACGCATGTATTCCACATAGCGTAAATATGTAGAGAGCACAATCTATTTCTGTGGGCATCGATTACATATCCCACTTCTGATGTTGGAAATCAGAAGCGAATTTGATTAAAATAAAAACAATTTATCACTGATTTTACATAAACACACTTTTCACTAATTTTACATAAGAACATGTAACAAAAATACTTTTACAAAAATATCGGCAACTAACCGACCAGCTTGACAATCAATGTTCAACTTACTAAACAGAGAGACCAAGCGCGCACGAGAGTCGGAACACGAATCAATCCAAATGGCGGCAGGGCTGCCTTTTTATACACCCAACCGTCACTCCCACCATTACTTTGACGTCTCGACTGGTTTCTACAACTTATTAGCACGCCACAAATACCGTCACAAATACTATTAAAAAACGTTTATCCCAACAGTACAATATCCTGGACTATACCTACCTATACTTCTCCACATGCAGGTATAGGAACCTATACGTTTGTCAGGAGAGGAATTAAATAATATTTTAATAGTATGTTAAGACTGCCTACAGTAGAGAAGTAAACTAAGGGCTGTCATTTGTAGAGAAAGCCCACGTACAGAACAAGACGGGTGTAGTATTATCCCATCAAGAACATAAATGTAAAAAAGGAGAGCCAAGCTCAATACAAAAATTATGCTTGGCTGTGGGCTTCGCCGTAAAAAGAATGGAGATCTAAATGAGTGGCAAGTTCTTTTCAACATCCGAATATGTATTTATAGGAACAAAATAACATTATAAACACAAGTATTAAGCTTTATTTCTTCGCTTTATTCGATACCTATAACAATTGCTGTTATTTAAAAATGTGAGATCTTAAAGTAGGTTAGATTTGACTTGGCTAGTTTTCATTAAATTAGTCATTTTTTAAAGTTATTCAACATGTATATTTTAATTCTGATAAAAACTGGCCAAGTAAAATCTAACCTACTTCGCGTCATGGTAAGCGATAAGACAACTCATAAACAGTAGTAACACCATACAGCACCTTGAGTTATAAAGTACTACGTGCAGTGGGATCACTGCGCTCGACATCCTGAGACATAAGATGTTAAGTCTCATTATGTCCAGTAGTTACACCGACTACAATGTCCTTCAAACAGAAACTTAACATTTCATGCACATTGCTGCTTAACGGTAGAAATAGGCATTGCGGTGGTACCCACCCAGACGGACTCTTACATATGAGAGACCTACCACCAGTAACTTGATCCAAACTTAGAGGTGATATTGCTACTACACTGTGCTTTGAAAGAAATACTTTTAGACAAGAAACACGTTTGTTACAACTCACTCACACTCACTCACTCACGCCTGTTATCCCCGAAGGGGTAGGCAGAGGCGCAACTAGTGCCACCCACTTTTCGCCGTTATTCCGTCCCATGATGTGATAGGGGGCGAGCCTATCGCTATGTCGGGCACAAATTCCAGACTCCGAGCTGATACTGAATAGGAAAACTCAATATCACTTTGCTCGACCCGGGGATCGAACCCGAGACCTCAGCATTGCAGTCGTACCGTAATACAACTACGCCACCGAGGCAGTCCGCCACCGAGGCAGTCGTTTATTATAAGTCAGTCGTATAAAAGGAAAAAGTCGGGACTAAAATTGTATCCAAGCAAAAATAACATTTGAATTTACCAAAAAATTCTAACACACTGGAAATGTAACCTGGCTTAATAATATATTTAGTATGTTAAAAAACAAAATAACTTATTACACACCCCACGCGTGTATGAGATAGGCCGCTTAAAATTCCGGAGACATTCTCCATTACCCTATCAGCCGCGTGACAGACAGACGGTCGATAATACAGACGTGACAAATATTACAAGAGGTTAAAAAATACTAGAACCTTTTCATTTTAAAGTAATGTTATGAAAAAATTTGAAAAATTAATACAATCGCCTTATCACTCAGTCGATATTTGAATAAGTTGTTTTTAAAGAAAGCACTTGCGTTCAACGTCTGCAATAAGATATTTTTAAACTAAACGCATCTATAAGTCTAATTTAAAGCGCGACGACAGCACGTTTGAATTCGGAGTGTGCGTAACACCTTATTCAATTCGAGAAATGCATGAGCTTGCAGATTTTTATTAGCACAATATTTTACTTCTCACTCACCTATGTTGATTTCAAAATAAAAACAATAACCAGAAAATGAACAACCCGTGAACTGAATAATTGATTTGTTACAAAATTCAAATTGAAAAACATATTTCACCGTGTTTTCATCCGAATAAATTAGATTACATGGTAAAAACTTGAGCTAAATAAAAGGAAATCTGTCAAACAAACAGGTCGGCGCCCGTTCTTCAGTTAAACGAATCGACAGAACTTGGATTTGTTCGGGCGAAGTTTATTCGAGATTCGGGCAAGTTCGCATTTTAGGGGTGAGCGGAGATGTCCAAAGATTTTCGAATTAACTACGTTATATATCTATGGTAAATAATGCCAAGTTTTAAACCAATGTTAGAAGAACCGGAAAAAAGACTCCGGCCAGGGTTTTTTACGAAGAAATAACAATTTAAGGCACCTGAATGTGAAGCTAGCTTCGTATAAACTTCAATCTGCTTTTCTTGGTAGTAAGATTGAGAAACAGAACTAATGTCATCGAGACATTTTATAGTTTACACAAAGTCATATATTATCTAGGATTCACATAAAATGTTGGCATATCTGAAAATCAAAACCTAGACCTTGCCAACCATCATCTCATGTACTCGGTACTGAACTAACAGGTCGACTGTATTACTTCGTATACATGAAATAATGTCATTATTAAAAGTAGTTTTTCTTTTCATAAAATAATGTGCGTTCTCCATACTTAATTAATTTTGAGTTCTCAAAAATACTTCAGAGGAAATATTATTATGAGGATTTTCTTAACATCGTATGAACACGTTATCATTCTTAACTAAAATTTTACTTTATATTATACAGAATTGTGGCTGGATTGTTTACATGGAGGTCGTGGGGTCGATTCTACAAAGTATTAGCAGATTAATTTGAGATAACATGTTAAGTTAGCTTTAAAGATTTGTGTGATAAAGTCAATTTCTATACAGTTAAGATTTAAAAGGCTCAAACGGTTTTAGAAATTGAAAGGCTACAAGTTGTCTACTTTCGATTTTAATATCTTATAGAGACTTTCTTAGAATAATCAATTACCAATAGTAAGCAATATGTGATACATAAAACAACATATAAATGAGACATTTATAATCTGCGTTAGTCCAGAGCATCCCAACTAACAAACTTCACCTCTTGTTAACGTAAATTCCAGACTACAGAATTTCTCATAATCAAACACTTTTATAAAATACATATCTAAATCAGGCAAATACAGCTACGATAGTCCCATTATGCCTCGGTATACCGGACACCCACGTCAGGACAGATGGATACAGAATTTTCCAGAACGCAACGCCGTTCGTGACTCGAATGATGTGTTCCATCTCTTTGTCACATCTGGCCTCCCGCTCTTGTTTTATGAGCGCGTTGATAATACCTATTGGAGTGTAAACAATACTACCTATTACTTTAAGTGCGGTTTTATTTCGTCTGAAAATTGGGTTTGGTTTGTGTTTGGAAATGTTTGTGTAGAGAATGAGCTGTTGAGTTGTCTTGTGATTATTGTTCACAGTCCATGGTAATCTACTCCAGAGGAGTCACGTGTGTTGATAATTCAGTAACAGAATATAAATTGAGAATATATTTAGAGTCATCTACGATATTACCAATATTTTTTGTCACACTAGATTTGGCAAAGTAGGTACTGTATTGTTTTAATCTTGCTAAGAAAAATCTTTGTTATAGTTATCAAAGATCAGTCATTGTCTTCCCCATGTTCCCTAGCCTTTCTTCTAAGTTCGGGTATACAATCACGAACTCTCAATTCCAGAGAATTTTTCACCAAGCACCAGCAACAATTGGAACTCATTATGTAAATCACATACGTCTCAAAAAATACCATTTCGAAAATATGATCTGATATACCTTACATTCGAACCGTTTATACGTATTTGAGTAGGGAGGAATTGACTCATTCGTTCCCAGCGGATACCTTTATATCCGAGAATCGCTTATACTCGCGTAACTATCCGACGATAATAAAATGCCTCGTCAGTATTAATCGCATCTACATAAAATGTATACGACTCTCAAAGGTTTCGTAACGTAATTCGTAATCCATATAGTTAAGCTGAAGGAAATATTTCTAAATTCTATTTTAGGGTTGGTCTGATGAAATAGTAGGTATCTCTGGATGTAAGGTTTGATTCTCTGGTATAGGAACTTTAGAGTGAATCGATTTTCGAAAGACGTGGATTGCTCGGGGATGGTATTTGTATGAACTACGGCAAAAGTCTTGTCTCACACAGTATGATAGCGGGATAAAAGTAGTCTCTCTTGTGTTTATCAATTCCGTAACGGTTGTCAAAATTAATCCAAATCAATGCAGCTGTGTATTAGGTTCCAACAAACATCCAAAAACCATCACAAAATTTATAATAATTTAATTCATTCCATCACTTAAAAAGTTTCTTATTAATTAATGTATAATACTTGAAAGTATTTATTACTAGCTTTTGCCCGCGGCTCCTCCCGCGTGATTGAGTTTTTTCGGGATAAAAGTCCCGCTATATATTATCCCGGCGTAAAAAGTAGCTTATGTGTTAATCCAGGACATGATCTACCCGTGTGCCAAATTTCATCGAAACCCGTTCAGTAGTTTTTACGTGAAAGAGGAACAAACATCCATTCATCCATAACTACATTCTTACAAACTTTCGCGTTTATAACATTAGTAGTATATCCTTAGTACAATCAATTTTAATTCATACAGTAAAATACAAACAGCAATATAACGTTATAACAAGTTAATGCTCCGGAATCCATCCAAATAAATGATATTGGCATGCAGAAAATCATCTATTTTGATCATCCCCATCACGACAACCGCAATACAAATGTTCCTGCCAGAATGCACTATTCAAACTGGCAGGGCAATAAAATAAAACACATGCGGTCGTGGATGGCATAATCAACGATGTTACCAAACTGATTACACTACACGTATTCAACCACACTGCACCAATTTGCGTTTTACCAACGAACGTATGTATCAAGTTGTTTACGTTAATCAGATGAGCATGGTTCGTACATAAATTAGCCAATTTATGTAAAAGCGGTACACAGTTTGTATACACACTTTCAGCATAAAGACCCACGCGCAAAGCCTTATATAAAATGAATGACTATTCATTTTGATTCTATTTTTATATAAGAACCTATATTAGGCGTCGGTTTCATTTTTTTTTTTTGTGAAATATATCCTATCTACTCACCCGTGTCATATTGAAATTAATTTAAAAGCTAATCTAAACAACCATAATATAGCAAAATCAACTCAATTAGGTTTCCACTAGTGATTAAGTAAGTAAGATTTGAAGAGTAACGCATTTAAATATACCGAAGGAGCAAATAAGAATTTCCGATTAATTTGGTAGCGATTGAATGAAACTAATTGAATATTCTATCGCATTGGCTTTTGAAAAAACTCATCCATTTACAAAACATCTTTGAAGGAAGAAAGTTCAATTTTCTGCCGACGGCTTACCGGGTGATCGAGAAAGTACGATGAAAAAAAAAACGAGGAAAATTCCACCTTGCATGATATAAATGTTGATAACAATATTTTGTATGTAAATTGGCTCTCTACTTGTTTGTATGATACAAATTCTAAATGAGATCACACGTCTTTGGGAGATTTATTAAATCCTACGTGTTTTGAAAACAAACATTTTGTATTGCAAATCTCTGTAATACAATTACTCTATGAGTAGATACATTTATATTCATTTAGAATAACTACGATATTTAATTACAAAAACAAATTAGATAGCATCATCGCATTATTATTGTCAGGCACGTTATTTGTAAAATACTTATCACCCTCTTTTATAAACTCATTTATATAAACAAAGTGAAACATTTATAAAAAGTGGATTTTTTTTTTTAAACAACAACTTATGTTTATAACTTCTATATCTCCATCTGAATCGAAATAAAAAAGGTAATGGAAGCGTCTGTTGAATGACTTGGTAAATGTTACGAAGGTTGAACTGCAATATTTTTCACTGTCACCAAACCATTTTGGTCAGTCTTAGACCTTTACGTGAGTGAAATTACATATTCTGTCTTGAATTACTTTCCTCCGACTACTGAAGCTTTGAACTTAGCTGTAACATTTTTAAAGGAAAATTTGGTGGCGATAAAGTTTACTGAGTAGAAGCACAATCTCAACGGAGATCAGCCAGGTACGCAGGAGATATTATAGTGCACAAACAAGTGTGTGCGCAATACACAGGTGCACTCGCTATTCCTTCACTCTCATAGTCCGGTGAGACGGCAATCCGACATGACCGGAGAGAGATCAGGCGCAGGACCAACAACTTTACGTGCGTTTCGAGGCACGGGGGTGTCTCACCGCCAACTTCCTAACTCCGAGCTGCGACTGAGTATTTTTTTTAAGATGGAAAAGCCCAGTCACAAAGTTTTTTGGCCTGACCCGGGATTCGAACCCAAGACCTCAGCGCGCAAAACGTACTAGTAACGCGAACCCAATACAACTACGCCACCGAGGCAGTCTGATCACGAAACAGGAGAAGTGTCGAAAATTCAATTATTGTTTCTTAAAGATTTAAAAAGTTTCATGCAACAGAAATCCAAGTTGCCAGTTTTCGTGTAACATTTCCCAACCTATTTATTTTCGTCGCAGCAGGAGTCTCTAAGTTTCGTGCAGATTATATCGACATTTAAATTAGATATAACGTTATTTATATCTTGGGGAACGGACGTGTTTATTTACCGGATAAGCTTTACTAATGGCGGGCAATGAATTTCAATTATATTGTTTCTTCTGTTTTTTCGTATTTTATTATGTGGATCATCAGGATTCCAAAGTTATTATTCAGTATCGTGGAAGATTATTGAAACTTAGTAGCATTATATTTAATAACGGTTTTTATAATGGCTACCAACGTATTGAAGATTCATCAAGGATCGTAGAAATCTTTAGTTTGCTTGATCATATAATCATCACTTATCATCAGGTTGCTTGTCCCTACCTTCTAAAACAATAATACATATTGTTGTCTGCAATGCCAGTAGTAACAAAGAAATGTAATTTCTGTAGTAACTACTACCGCACAAAGGAATACACTTAACTGCGTAGATATAACTAAAGACATTAATATCCAACAAAAGGAACCGTTCCAACAACATTAATATCCGTCCTAATTTATTATGGGTAAATTTTTACAATACCTATTGAGTGACCGGTATTAAGTCCACCCAATCTATCAACTCGAGTAAATTCGACATGATAAAAAGATTAATACGAGAACCTCCGAAAATCTCAGACCTAAGGGTTACAGGAAAAATAAATTAAGTCACATTCATGGAAGCCATGATTGATCGAGGGTCGCTTACCTCAAGAATCTATTTCGTCGTTCTATAAAAGAACCCAAAAAGATTTATTATTACATTTAGAATTTTCTAATATATTGCGAATATTATTGGGAGTATCCAATTGTACATATATGTTTATTAGCTTATATGGGATTAGCACTAGATGACAGGTCAGAGATCACATGGCGTCTTTGTATATTTGTAAAGTATACAAGTAGTGAATAGGATTCGATTCACAGCTTGGGAAATACTTTTTGTAAAACTTGCCTTTTTCCCAACCCGGTGTAGGATTGAGCATTTTATTTTTATTTTATTTTATTATACACAAAACAGAATACAATTTTTACAATAATATGCGTTAAATTATACAGTTTTAATCTAGATTGTAGTCCAACAATATGTGTACACAAAAAACTAAAATGAGTTAGACGCTAAAGTTTCACAAAATATATTAAGTAAAATTAAATTACAATTACCATATTAGACAAAGTACAAACTACTAGATGGACGCATCCACAGTTAAAACAGAGTTGAGTAGATGACTACTATCGATTTCATTATAATAATGTTGATTTCAACCAGACTCGATGCTTATGTTGAATTTAGGTTGTCAGGCATGGGAAATAGGATATTCTTTAGTATTTTAATAAATGATGCAATATTATGAGTGAATATGTCCAATTCCAGATGAGGTTTTACCAATTCGTTATACTGACGAGCCATCCTAACCAGGGGATTGTAAAAAGAAATATTATTTTTAAAGGTTTGTAAGGAAACATAGCATTGATTTAATTTGTTTTAAGCATGTTGCAGATATACTCCACTTTAGTTTTTGCGACCGGCCGTTATTTAAAATCTTCTCGCTACTTTTGTTCACGTACTAATTGAATCTAATGGAGCAATATTACAAAGAAAAATTTACTGTAGGAAGCTTCTATAATTAAAATTGACATAAAAAGTAACGCTCTAGCTACGATAATGGAAGTTATTATAATGAAAATGTTTTAAGCTTTTTAAAAGTAAATGGCACGTGACTAATTAAAAGATAAAAATGGTAATGATTGGAACTCAAGAATGATTTTATTAATAAGAACTTGAATTAGTGACTACAGAAGTAAATATTGATGAATGAAAAGGCAGAAAAATACAATGTTTAAATAAAATGTACACGGATAATCCATGCTACCATTAATTATTATTTAAATTAGTGAACAAACTTCTATAAGTATTTGGTAACAATCAAGAACTAACAATCAATTCGATCGATCCAAATCATTTCAGCATTAGTTTCCTTACCATTTAATCCTTAAATGCCATTGATTTATCACTTGTCGTTACTATCTTACTAATACATATTAGGTATAAGTGGGAAAATTTGTGAAAATGTTTGGATGTTTGCTAGAAATAAATGTAGAAACAACTAAACGGATTTTGATAAAATGTGGCACACGGGTAGATCATGTCCTGGTACATATAGGCTTTTATCCCGATAATTTGCTCCCATGAGAAATAATGATCATTTTTATTTGGTTACTAGCTTTTGCCCGCGGCTCCGCCTGGGTGAATGAGTTTTTCCGGGATAAAAAGTAGCCTATGTGTTAATCCAGGACACAATCTACCCGTGTACCAAATTTCATCTAAATCTGTTCAGTAGTTTTTACGTGAAAGAGGAACAAACATCCATACATTCTTACAAACTTTCGCATTTATAATATTATAGCTTTTTCCCGCGCCTGCGCCCGCATTAAAAAGATTTTCCGGGATAAAAGTCCCGGTTTATATTTTCCCGGGATAAAACGTAGCCTATGTGTTAATCCAGGACATGATCTACCCGTGTGCCAAATTTCATCGAAATCCGTTCAGTAGTTTTTGCGTGAAAGAGTAACAAACATCCATACATCCAGACATCCAGACATCCAGACATCCATACATCCATACATCCCTACATTCTTACAAACTTTCGCCTTTATAATATGAGTAGGATAGGATTTAAGTAGATGACGTAGGGTTGTACTTTGTTTAGCGACTTTTGTAGCAGGCAAGGCTTTTTACGTGGACGAAGCTGCTAGCAAGACCTAGTCTCTTATAATTATCTCCAAAAACCACTCCTTGGAAAATTGTCGCTCTTAAGAAGCCTACAAACTCCCTAACTATTATGCTGTACTACAAGTACTTCCAACTTAGTTAGACCCCATAATACACAGGGGACTACATAAACAACTGATCTCATAAAATGAAGATAAAACCATCTGCCTAAAATCCGGGGGACATGTTTAACTTTAAGCAAAGCACTCGCTACTACCCCTACAAAGAGAACTTTTTACAACCGGCCAACTCGAAGTCAACACTTATTAAGGTCATTGGCCCAAAGGGCATGCATAAACCAGGCCCTACAAAAACTTTTCCATTTAACTTGGCTCGTGATATTCTGATTATATCAACTCAACTTATTTAGTCACATAAAATCCACTGAGATAATGGTACAAGTTTGAAACGCGACAAACTTAAATTAACCGGGTGGATTAGAGGTATTTTTTCGGCGAATTGATTTCCAAGAAAATCGCTGGGAGAAATTGGGCTTGAAAATTGTATATTTTTTATATAAGGGCTGATATAGCCTTGTATTTTAAGGAGTCTTAACTTACATTGAGCTAACTGAAAGCTCGATTTTTTTCTTTAGGCTCATATTCAAAAATAGATAAATATCTCTAAATTATTATGGACAAATAGATCTATGAGCATACATTATGTAGATAATACATCGAACAGAATTCGAATTTGCGAAATCCAATTCTATGTATTCAACGTTATGTAAGATTTAACTTATTAACGTGACTCAATGCATGACGCAGTAAAAGATAACACTAATACCACAAGTTTCTCCAATCAAACTTCCTAAATGAAATCAAGTCAAGATTATGCGGTTAACGTGTAAAGTGTACACGCTACGCCGCGTCAAGTAAACCGAACTTCTGATTAAAACTTACCAAACTAACTTATTGCAAACTTGTTGGTAACGTGAGCATTGTATTTGACATGTTCCTTGTATTTATTTATGTTAAACTTCCCTACGCCTAACTCTTGGGAATTGGCCGGTGGATAAAACCTGAAGTTAGCTGACACAGTGGACTGTAGGGATTATTATCTGCTGTAGAAAATTTCGCACCTTGCTTCGCCGTAGCCGGGTAAAAAGCACAAGAGCTGATCAATTTTGGAAAGAAATGAAGTTTTTTGTATTGGCATTTAATGACGAGACGATCATGCCGTTTGTCTGATGGTAAGCGCTACGATCGCCCATAAGCAGTAGCAACACCATTCAGTACCTTGAGTAACAAAGTACTGTCAGTGGAATGTCACAGCATTTCACTGCATTCGTCATTCTGAGATATTAGATGTTAAGTCTCATTATGTCCAGTAGTTATAATGGTTACAATGTCCTTCAAACCGAAATACAACAGTGCATGCATACTGCTGCTTGGCGGTAGAAATAAAGGTTGCGGTGGTACCCACCCAGACGGGCTCTTACATATAATGAGAGACCTACCACCAGTAATTATTTATAAGGCATAGAAGTTTTTTTTAATATTAATATGAATTTAAGATATTGCCAGAAATTTTGTATATGTTTTTTTAGCCTGTTAAACTACAATTTTATTTTTCTCAATTTATTTTTACGCAACTTCAAAGCTTTAGTTAAACATGAAGGGTAATAACGAAAGTTTTTAATTCTTCTGGTTATTATTACGAAAAAATATGATTAAAAAAGATAGAAAAGTACTAAAAATACATAATGATGCATTCATTCATTCATTCATTGTGCAAAAATACGACGATTATTTTACCAGCATAAACCTAAACGACAACTAGATCAAACGTTTTGATTCATTGCTTGAGCATATTGTGATTTACAAATAAAAGAAAAATCTGCCAAATATAAGTCGTAATTCTCGAGACCACGTTTCCTTCAGTCCTGGAACCACGTGCCGTGGACAATAAATCATACATCCGTTTCGCATACGAATATTGAATTTCCCGAATATTATTTTTCTTGAACTCTTGAAAGTAGATCGTCATGTTATAATACACTAACATTAAACTTCGAGGTATGTCTCATGGTGCTAAACTTTTTCATGTATGACCTTCAAATTACTTGTTTGGTTCTTTGAAGTTCATATTTTATGTAATTTATGGATTACCAGAAATAATTCTTTGAATGTATCCTATGCTTTTCCTTTAATCAAGTATTTTTTCAAAAATCGTAATGAAACCCATATACCAGAGAATTCTCCATAAGAATCTCGAATCGGGTATGTGAAGTCTGCCAATCCGCACTAGGCTAGCGCCAGTGTGGTGGACTAAGGCCTAGCCTCTTTCAGTAGTAGAGGAGGCCCGGGCTCAGCAGTGGGCAGTATAATACAGTGCTGATTGCCCTGCATAGCAAGTATTTTTCAACATATTTACAAGTGAAATTCTAATGGTTAGACAAAGGACATGTCTAAAAATGGGCCTGAAAATCTAAACAAGACAGTTTATATATGACGGAGGAGAAGGTATAGAACTCTTTAAAAAGAGGTGACGTCAGCTCTGCCGACGTCACAGGGTTCCACCTCATCATCATAACCCATGATGTGAGAGTAAAATTCCAAATTGTTCTGCATCCTTTATTTCTGGATGTTCCAAACTTATTTTTGGAGCTCCGAACAGTTGGGAGTCTCACAAGAGACTGCCGTTTCAAATGCGAGGCACCCTATTTATACCAACGATTTGACATCTCGACTAGTTTTTTGCACGATTATTATTTCAAAATACCCGCCGCTCCGTCATATATATTTGGATAGAACTCTTGAAAACTAGCCTTTTGCAATAAATCGTTTAATTTTAAAGATCTCCGATTTTGAGATACATGCAATTTTGTTTGGCTTGAAAAGTAATGAATGTTTTCAAAAAAGTTGGTTAAGAATGGAGGGGCCTAAAATATTTTTTTTAATGGATCTAATTTTCATATATTACCCCTTAATTATCCCTAAAGTTTGAGCCTGTTTATATTTTGAGGCCCTGCACCTATGCAAAAAGCGGATATCTCATTTAATTGGTTTTTGTAGTAACAGTACTATCTCAATTTTTCCATAACATGTATCATTCAACTTGTAGTAAATATTGCATGTAACACGAAATCAAACTAAAATTGATGGTTATAGCGTAAAATAACCATAAAGATAGCAAATATTACGATGCTGCAGTACAAATGATTGATATATATTGCAGTAGCTAAAACAGTCACGTTGATGTTTTTAGAGTTCCGTACCCAAGGGTATGTGTACCGGAAACCCTTTCAATAAATTGTCATTGCCTATTTGTTTTAAAAATACTACTCTAAAAATACTCTAAACTAAAAATACTACTATTACTGCCTCCGTGGCGTAGTTGTATTACAGTACGACTGCAAAACTGAGGTCTCGGGTTCGATCCCCGGGTCGGACAAAGTGATATTGAGTTTTTCTATTCAGTATCAGCTCGGAGTCTGGAATTTGTGCCCGATATGGCGATAGGCTCGCCCCCTATCACATCATGGGACGGAATAATGGCGAAAAGCGGGTGCACTAGTTGCGCCTCTGCCTACCCCTTCGGGGATAACAGGCGTGAGTGTATATGTATATGTATGTAGTACTGATTCAATTTGGATAGGGTTTGCGTTATTTAAATGTATTTCATCAGGGAATGTTTTAATATGGTTGCTCGAGGTTTTGTGGCTATGTTTTATGCGATAAAAAGTAGCTAGCCGTAATCAACGGTCAAGGTTTTTCATTAAAGGCACGGAACCTTCATTGTGTAAATCCAACTCGTACTTGCATGGTTTTTACTGATACTATATATTATGCAAGTAGCGTAATTGGGTCGAGCAGGCTGACCATCATCAGTCACAGGATGCCGTCTGCTGAATATAAGCCGTCCTCAAATATGAAGCTAATAGAGAAATCGTAATCAAAAACTCTAGTGAATGTAAAGGAATGTGTTAATGAATGTTAACTGAAGGTAGGTCTTTCATATGTAAGAGTCCGTCTGGGTGGGTACCACCGCAATATCTATTTCTACCGCCAAGCAGCAGTGTGCATGCAGCAGTAGTAGTATTACGGTACAACTGCAATGTCAAGGTCTCGGGTTCGTTCCCCCGGTCGGAAACTGATATTGGGTTTTTCTATTCTGCATCAGCCCGGAAACTGGAATTTGTGCCCGATATGGCGATAGGCTCGAGATCAAATATAAACATTAAACATTTAGTTTTAGAAATGTGTGTTAGATCATTACTTAGAATTTTAGAGCCAGTTTCGTGGGTCCCTTATAAACTGTTAGATACATTAACTGACATATAACGCTATATAACATATTATTACATATTTTTTCGGACATAATATGTTTCTATTCGAAAACTGTGAAACCAAAAGTTGTAGTTTATTATGGTGGAAAACTTTCGAATGGGATATCAGCATCTAGTGAAATCGGCCCTAAAAGAGGTTGATATATTTTTATACAAATTTCAAACAAACTGGGCTTAATTTCTATGTAGACTATAAACTGACTGCCTCGGTGGCGTAGTTGTATTACGGTACAACTGCAACGCTGAGGTTTCGGTACCGATCCCCGGGCAGTGATATTTCTATTAATTGGTATCAGCTCGGAGTCTGGAATTTGTGTCTGGTATGGCGATAGCCTCGCCCCCTATCACATCATGGGACGGAATACTTACGGTAAAAAGTCGGTGCACTAGTTGCGCCTCTGCCTACAACTAAATCAGAACTAGAAAAATAAAAATAAATAATAGTTTAAAACAGAACTAAAAAAATAAAAATAAATAATAGTTTAAAATATTAAAAAATACGTTTTATAGAAAATCCAACTAAAAAATAGAAAATATTTTTTTAAAAACTTGAATTGAGAATAGTGTAAATAAAAAAAAACATGTATTTTATTGTAAAAAAAAGCATGGGGTGCTTATTAAGATATTATCAGAATGATAATCCTACTCATATCATCTGTCAATAAAATATTTATAACTATTGACACCATGCACCTACATACAATATACATACATGTACGTCTGAAACAAACAAAAGCGTATTAAAACATTTCCAATTTCATTCGTAGCTCTTGTACGTGATGAACGAGATATGCCGGATCCTTTCGCAGACATCCCTTATCATTTGTTATAATAAATCTCAACACCGGCGGACTACCCGGATGAACTAATGTATTGTTATTAATGTTATTTTGTGCTACACTTGTCTGCTGATATCAGCTTATTCTTTGTTATGGACTCCAAGTTTGTAACGTGTTTTGTTTCTGTATTTGTTCTTTATTTTTCATTTTGTTTTTCGTGAGTTATAATGTTTTTATAAGACAAATAAGCTGGATGAAAATAATAATGTTCGTAGTATCATTTTCATTGTTATTTGTTTTTCGAGTACAAAAATAGCATTTTTATAAAAGAGTAGCCTGATACATTTCTCTTTACTCTGTATTTTCCTATTCTAATCCGATGTGGGGTCGCCGTCATACACTTTTTAAATATGCCGGGTGATTGAATAGCTTTTGATTTTATGAGCGATATTTATTTAACACTTTATACAAGGTATGTAGGCGGACTTAATGCCGTAGGCATTCTCTACCAGTCAACCTGACGGGGTAGTGCGGGGTTATCAGGAAGTAGGTGCGTAAATAAAACAATTAAAATGGAATGATGAAAGTGACAGACTACATATTATAGAGCTAGTATTGTATGGTATAAGTTCACAACAAAACATATCCGTACAAAAGAAATCTATTTGTTGATAAACTGAAACCATTACCTCCCGTTGATATAGTAAACAAATTTATGTTTATTGTCACGTTTTTCACAACATTTCACATTTATCTCAGCTATCGCAATTCCTACCCTAGAGCCGGTGTTGTTAGTATTTTTTATACTTTTCAAAACACCAGTTGTTACATGATAAATTAGTCTTGTCAATGTAGCGATCGGTCCGCCGCTACGACATGAGTGAAAAACTACCTTCCAGGCTGACATACGGCTGGCTTCATGCTTCGATTTTGAATTATATGCCCTACGTTATAGAAAAATGAAATACTTATTTAGGAAAGCGAGTCTAATGCTAATGTGAACAAAACCTAGTAAGTTTAGATTTATCTACGTCATACGGGCTCTTCTCTTGACTGCCTCGGTGACGTAGTTATATTGCGTTCGCGTTACGAGTACGATTTGCGCGCTGAGGTCCTGGGTTCAAATCCCGGGTCGGGCCAAAAAAACTTTGTGACTGGGTTTTTCCATCTTAAAAAAATTACTCAGTCGCAGCTCGGAGTCAGGAAGTTGGCGGTATGATACCCCCGTGCCTCGGAAAGCACGTAAAGCCGTTGGTCCTGCGCCTGATCTCTCTCCGGTCATCTCTGCCGTCTCACCGGACTATGAGAGTGAAGGAATAGCGAGTGCACCTGTGTATTGCGCACACACTTGTGCACTATAATATCTCCTGCGTACCTGGCTGATCTGCGTTGAGATTGGCCGCCGTGGTCGAAACTGGCTAGGAGGATTTCACGGGCTTTTCTTCGGCCTTTAGAAGTTCACTGCTGAACATAGGCCTCGTTCCTGCGACCTTTACAAGGTCGTCTGTCCACTTTCTAGAAGAATGTTCTAATGGGTTCGCTAAACAGTAAATATTTTTTACATAACAAGATAATTTCAAATTGCTAAAACGAATGAATCTTATTTAACTTTATCACGGTAAAGTCAATCCAGACGCCAATCAGCGAACTAATCCGAAATTTTAATAGAAAACCCATATCAAGCGAAATCCGGAGATGTAAGTCATTTGCCGGAGCAAAGGTCACTGAAGTTTGGCAAACTTCCCCAAGTTAAAGGAAACTGAGCCTTAACGTTAGTTGACGAGGAAGTCTTATGACAGATGCGCCAATAAACGCAATAATAGTGGTCCATATATATGAAAACTGCTAGAAACTTCGCATATTAGATTACGTGAGAGTGTTGCTGAATCTAATGTTTGCATATTAATGATTTACTCTAAGGGGATCTAGTTTGTCGTTGTGCGAATCGATTGCATTCACAATACGCTTCGTCTTCTGTTTTATAAGCACCACACTTTAAATTATCTTCATATTTTAAATTTCTAAAATGTGCTCTAATGTACATTTTACTAAATAAGATGTCAATGAACTTTACAAAAATGGATATCTTTCCAAAATGTAACGTTGCCTTTCTTTTAAAGTCTTGAAGAACCAATTTTGTTTCCATTCAACGCTGAACGAGGACATCAAACTGAGTACACGGAAGCCTCAAAATGAGAGTAATTAGTTCCGACTAAAAGAAAAAAAAATCCTTTTCACTAATTTATTTGTTGAGATTCCCTCCGTCCTCAAAATCACCAGTCTGTTTTAATTACAGGCACTGAGAGGGCGCTCCTCTGAATTAAAGAATAACATTTTTAAAATGTTAAAAGATACAGAAAATTAAGAAATTGGCAGCCCTAAAATAAACTCGGTTCTAACATAAAATTATACGTACTGTTATTTTTATTCTTCAATTTGCATGGAGCGTAGGACCCGCTAATTGCTTACGGGTTCAGTTAAAATACCTACAATTGGATATGCTTGGGTTGGTCATGTTTTTATAATAGCATAGAAATATTGAAGCATTGAAGGATAAAAAATCATATAATTACCTATTTTATTACAATATTTGTGATATATTGTTAATAACGGTTTTGATGCCTAGAGTTTTAACCTAGTTAAGTAATAAAAAAAGGTAATTTGTATGATACCAAATTATAAAGAATTTATAAAACAAATCTTCACATTATCATGAACGGTAGAATCTAGAAGTGATTAATCTAGATTTATTTGATACTGAAAACTTTAGCTGAAGCGATTTTTTAAACGAATTCAGACGTTTCTATCGGACTTCGTGATTCGTTATCAACGTCTCAGTTCAGGTAAACTTCAATCTCGCGGAGACCTCGTAAGTCTTGTATAATGTCAAAAGTTTTAACATAGAACAAAGAAAAATCTACTTTATCTGTATATGACACTGAATGTATTTATTGTCGTTCAAATTCCTAAACATTGTTATAGCTCGATTACTTAATAATAGTAAATAATACCAGCAGTGTAATCCTACTTCCTACTAATATTACAGAGGCGAAAGTTTGTAAGAATGTATGGATGTTTGGATGTATGGATGTTTGTTCCTCTTTCACGCAAAAACTACTGAACGGATTTAGATGAAATTTGGCACACGGGTAGATCATGTTCTGGATTAACACATAGGCTACTTTTTATCCCGGGAAAACATAAACCGGGACTTTTATCCCGGAAAAACTTTTTAACGCAGGCGGAGCCGCGGGCAAAAGCTAGTAATGAAATAATGTAATGTGTAATATATGCTGCTCTTTGCTGAGCTCGGGCCTCCTCTACTACTGAGAGGGTTTACGCCTTTGTGTACCACACTGGCCTAGTACGTGCTGGCCTTGTCCAGCATTAATTCCAACCTCATTTTATTGATCCTTTTGGAATATCCACTAATACGATTGATTAAACTAAATTACTAATGACTCGTGGTAGGATTCTCATATGTAAGAGTCCATCTGGGTGGGTACCACCGCAATGTCTATTTCTACTTCCAAGTAACAGCGTGCATGCACTGTTGTGTTTTGGTTTGAAGGGAATTGTAGCCAGTGTAACTACAGAAAATAATGAGACTTAACATCTTATGTCACAGGACGACGAGCGCAGTGGAATTCCACACAGTACTCTGTAACTCAAGGTGCTGGATGGTGTTTCTACTATTTATGGGTAGTCGTATCGCTTACCATCAGGCGAACGACATGCTCGTCTCGTCATTCGATGTAATAAAAAAAAAATACTAATACTAGCATAGGATAGTTTAACATAGCCTTAATATGTAGGTATGAATCCACTCATTGTCATTTATCTCAAATAATTACAATAAAATAGTTATTTGAAATGTAGGCACTCTTTGTCTCTTTTTCCCTTCTTTAGGAAAGTGCTATTATAAACGGCATTCTTTCTTTAAATTAAAAATTGTACCACCTCATTTTATCTTCTACATTCGCTGTATCCCGGTAAATCTTAACATGTAACATTTCATATGTCTTCAAACTCTTCTCCAGGTACGAACAAAGTTTGATTGAATATGCCCAGGGAGCATAACTTTTTCGTTTCCCTTACGTGTCTCAGTTGCAATATGTTTGATCTTTTATTTTACGTTAATTTTAGTTCATGTTATTTTTATAAAAGTATTTAGTTTATTATGGTTCTAACAAGTGCTACTCATTTTTCTTTAAATATCATGAATCTGCTTTAATTACCCATATATCTATGAAAGTTGTAATATTGTCGTTCACACCTCCGTATTCCTTTGAATTATTAAATTAATTCTAAACGAAACCTTAACAGAAAGCTGCATTACGTGAATAGCGAATTAATCCTACATTTTTTTCTGATTCAATTATTTTAGTTCCACAAATGCCCTGCATGTGAGTTCCACCGTTAGGAAATTATTTTTTGTATAAAATATTTGACAATTTCTTTTTAAATTAAAAATAATAACGTATTCTGATACGTTATATTAAGTTTCTCTATTCAGTATCAGCCCGGAGTCTGGAATTTGTGCCCGATATGGCGATAGGCTCGCCCCCTATCACATCATGGGACGGAATAACGGCGAAAAGTGGGTGCACTAATTGCGCCTCTGCCTACCCCTTCGGGGATAACAGGCGTGAGTGTGTGTATTCTGATACAATGATATTATAAGTTATAATCTGTATCCTAAAGTAATCATATAAAAATATGAAATCTTTACACGTGAGGTATTTTTATCTATGCTAGTGCAATTTCTTAAACATTACTTCCACAACTGGGTTTTTAATTTATTTTTCTCAAAGCAGCTTAACTTCGAAACTTACTTAAAGTAAACCTGGCGAAAACTCATCTTTTCACCTTGCAGGTGAGTTAATTGCAAGATAGTTCACACCAATGTATCGAGTGTTTCTAGTTTGCAATACCTTAACTTTTCCTCGAACTCAATCTCAGTTTGCGCAGCGAGTTAGTAGAGGAAAGTAATTTATACTACACACATATTACTATACGATACAACACCATGATGGATGTTTTAATCATATTTTGAAATATTGTGAAGTATAAATTTAATACCGACTGCTTCGGTGGCGTAGTTGTATTAAAGACAGGGGGTCTAGACAAAATCCCTTTTCTGTTAGCGTTTACGGTTACGGAAAGGTCAAAAGATAGATTTTGACCAAATGTAATTTTCATACGGAAATGACATATGCTTCAGACAAGTCACATGACTCGCATATGTCATTTCCATACATTTTGACCTTTCCGTAAGCGTTAACGCTAACAGAAAAGGGATTTTTTTTTACGCGGAGAAACTGACTTATTACTACCGCCCAGCGTTCAAGGGGAACGACTGAGCGGTTATGTTGGGTTCACCGTGCCTTACGCCCCGACGTTGAGCTGCCCGGAGAGATGGAAAACGGCGGGCGACCGCCGGGCCGAGTCCCTAACCTATGTACAACGCACGGCATACCAACCAAAACTCCGCGGTGGCCATCTTCGGCGCATTAGGGACGGCTGCGGGCTTCCTCCGACTCACGTCTAAGTTATCGTTCGCAACCGCCCCTAGTCTAGGCCCCCTGCAGTGATGAGGTCGCAGATTCGATCGCTCCCTATCACATCTTTGGACGGAATACGCACGGCGACAAGTAGGTGCAAGAGCCTCGGCCTCGGCCTATCCCTTCGAGGATAAAAGGTGTGGGTGTGCCTAAAAATTTTCAGAGTACATTTCCTAACATGATATGAAGTAAGGTATCTTTCATCATCCATTTTTTAATAATTTTGTTGGATTCTTTCACTTTTATTACAATTTTCATTGCATTAGAAAATAAATACTTCATTAATAATAAAAAAAATCGGATAATAATTACAGATAAAAGTACAATTTGATAAAACGTATTCCAAAAAAATTCTTTTTGGGAAATTTAGTAAATTTTAAATACTATACTTATTTACTCTTCAATCAAATTACATATTCAGTTCTTATAACATTTATTATGTACAGCCGCAATGTGTTAAAGTTTCTGACTGGCCTGGTTTCCCTCGTTTAATATTTAAACTCGATACAGTCCAGCAAAGTGACATGTCGAGTTCAAATTTAAACTGGTATTGGATAGGGGATCGACGGCTCGAGAATTAATTGAATTTTATATTTATTCTAGGAATGTATTAAATATCTTGGCAATTTTATATAAATTTACAATGTTATCTTCTGTCTATATGCCTTCATCACGCCTTTTTCTTTTCTCAGTGGAAGATAATATTATTCTTTAGTTCGTAGCTTTTTTTTAAATAATCTAGTCTAGCGTTGAAAATTCTGAAAGGAACGAATTGTTTCTTTCACGACAATAAACGGAAATATCGTTTTTTCCTTTGTTTGCGTTCTGACCATTGAACATTTCAAACCACGTGACTTGATGAAAAAAAAATTCTTTGTATGCTATGAGTAGCTGCGCTTTATCAGTAATTTTTTTTGTGCTGGGTTCAATATAGACTGCACCGGGAGTGTTGACTTATATGAAAACGTAAATACACACCTAAATTTATACATTTATATAGATAAATTTCGAAAAAAACCTGGTTTATTTCGGTTATTTTGTTTAAATAACTTGTTTTTTTTTTCGATAAACATTAGTATTTTTCCCGATCAAACTTCTGTTAAATTTTCGAATGGTACACTGAAATAACGATAGATTTTGAAAGAAACGGGAATATTCCCAGTTTTTTTCAACGCCAATCTAGTCACTTTAAACAAATTTTTATCAAATATTTCTTGTTTACGATGTTAGCTGTAATAAATGTTTCAGGGATACCAGACTTTTTAACATAAACGTAGGAAGTTTTCTGCCTCCATTACCGATTAATCTTCGCTTAAGCTTCCAAACAGCTTCAGCACACATTTGCTTAAAATTAATTGGTCGGACTAAATGTTTAGACGCGCTTATGGGCTGAGCCGGATTATGTATCATTAAAAAACCAGCGGTACGTAACAATCGTTCCTTGGTTTAAGACATTAACCATAATGATAGTATTTTACAGAGGATAAATAATTAGGCAGGTCGGCATAACTTTGCGGATCATTATATTGCATCAAGGGATGCAACGTAATATCTTGCAGCTGGAAATCTTCATTGGACTTCACTTCATTTGAAATCAGATGAAGTAAAATAACTTTGCCGTGCAATAAAAAATGGAGTAGAAGGCATGTTATGCACAAAAAGACAAATGTATGGAAATAAAAGTCATACAATAAAATACAAAAAGACTGCCTTGGTGGCGAAGTTGTATTATGGTACGGCTGCAATGTCAAAGTCTCGGGTTCGATCCCCGGGTTGGACAATATTGGGTTCTTCTACTCTGTATCAGCCCGGAGTCTGGATTTATTTAAATTTATCTCATCATTGGACGGAATATTCATGCCGAATAGTGGGTGCACTGGTTGTGCCTCTGCTTATCCCTTCGGGGATAACAGACGTGAATGTATATGTATATATGTGTACAATAAAATACAGTAATAACGATTCTAGTAATAACTGGTACAGGGAGTTATTCTACAACTTTAAATGCCTTAAAAATGGAAGTAAAAATTTACACTAAAGTGTAAAAAATAGCATTATCGTCAGCAAAGCACGCGTCAGTTGAAACAAATATCGACGCCCAGAGACGTAAATGAAAAAGTACACACGAACGTCGAATGTCTGGCAAAAAGACATTTCGTGAAGTGAAAAAGAAATGATGTCAAAGATATTAGCGTAAAGTGTAAACGTAATAATACATTTCAGGCGATCAGTGGCACTCGAATGTGAATAAGTCATGAGGAAAACTAAAAAACCAAAAAAAAATTAATGAAATAAGAATCTCGGGATAAACACATTATTACGCATTAACGCATAATGATATCATAATTGTGATTACGTATCTGGCTTATGATTAGTGATATTCGATATAAATTTAGATACAGATATTCCTTTAAATTTTAATAAATTTGTCGCCATGATAATCCTCAATATTGAAGTGTCCTTTCGAATACAAAATAAGTTTAAAATTAGTAAAAACATTGCCTGTGAAAGAAAGTGTTACTTTATTGGTATGGGTGATATACTATACTATGTAAATGCGTAGTTAGTAGTAGGCAAATCGATAGTTCTCCAATGTACACCTAATAACTTCAGTTTCTCTTACTTTGTATCTCATAATTAAGAACACCGCGAACTCCACACGTCATAAAGTATAAACTAAATAAATTAAACATTAAAGCACTCGTTAACAAGGCTTGGTACAACCTGCCTGCTTAATATTCCCGAAATAAATATTTTTACGAGGGTGTAAAAGGTGCGGTCTATTAAATTACAAAGATGCTAATATTGTTGAGATGGCATCTACCCTTTGAGTGATGTAATGAACATTTTATGTTTTAGGTTTTATCGATGAATAAGGTCATATCAACGAAATAGGATATGAAATTAAATTCAGATAGAGAATCATTCACGAAGTAATGGTTTGGAGATATATTAATGAAGACCAATCAATTCTCATTTCTACTCCAAAATGACTTTAGAGGTTTGCATGCGGTAGTAATCTCTCAGTATCAGATACTTTTCCAACTTTCCTATCTTCTCCTATAACAAAAGTACTAATAATTATTCAATTTACAAATGGGGCTAAATTTCGTATAATATATAAAACCAGCTCAGTATAACATTTTGTCTCAGACTGAGCACGCACTTCCTGTACTACTGAGAGGATTTAGGCCATTGTCCACCACACTGGCCTAATGCGGGTTGGCAGAGTTCACATTTACCTTCGAAATTCTTGATAGAATATGTGACTGCCACATCGATCTCATTAATGAAAAATATAACATTAACCTCAAAGAATGCAAGGGGTAAACTACAAGAACATTAAGTTGGCTAACATTTTAAGTCAACTACTTAGGAATAGATGCCTAAGATCAAGCAACTTACGACCTACGATTGCTAAGAACACTAAACATTAAACTAATTAGAATGCATTTACAATGTAATGTCTTTAGAGTCGCCTGAAATACTAATGATAAAATGCCGTAATGGGGGCAACAGATGGAGTAGAAAAGTTCTCGAGTGGAGGCCACGTACTAGCTTGCGTAGCGTGGGACGTCCTTCTACAAGGTGGAAAGATGACCTAAAGATCACAGGAACACGCTGTATGCAGGCTGCTTCTAACATGTTGGTCTGAAAATCTTCGGAGGAGATCTATATTTAGCAGTGGACTTTTAAAGGCTGCAGAAGAAGAATGGGGGCAAATCTTTAAAAAATATTTATCAAGCAAACAATGAACGTTCTGCTCACAAAGTTTCTAATGCGACATCAACAAATTACAAAGCACTATGGTGGTACAAAGATCTGACGGACGATATTCATAAGTACTGATAAGGAGTAATCCTCTCTCGTCAGTGGACATTCTATCTGGACCCCACGTTGCTTAGTATCAGGTAAAGTGGGGCCACGTTACGTGCCTGTAAAAAATATAGCCGATAGAGACTGGATACAAACAGCAAAGGACAAAAAACGGAAGCAGTTGCTGGAGACCTATACCAGCAGCGGGGCTATGTCAACCTACAGACCAATTTATTGTAATACTAGCTTTTGCCCGCGGCTCCGCCCGCGTTTAAAGTTTTTCTGGTATAAAAGTCCCGCTTTATGTTTTCCCGGGATAAAAAGTAGCCTATGTGTTAATCCAGGACATGATGTACCCGTGTGCCAAATTTCATCGAAATCCGTTCAGTAGTTTTTGCGTGAAAGAGGAACAAACATCCATACATCCAAACATCCAAACATCCATACATTCTTACAAACTTTCGCCTTTATAATATTAGTAGGATTATTTTGAAACATGAACAGTAAAAGGCTATTATTAATATAATAGTAGCACTCCATTGTGCTCATCAATCGGATCTATAGGATGTTAAGTCTCACAATGCCTTTTATGGCAACGGTTACTCTATTATTTCAACAAGAACCCAACAGTGTTTGTCTTGGCTGTAGGAACAGCCGAAGCTGGTGTAACAGATAAACCGATTTGCATATGAGAGAGACCTACCTGGCATCCTCTGCATACTAAGAAAAGATGTTGAAATTGATGAATATCAACAACCTCATTTAAATGTTTTCCTAAATAATATTTATGTCCTCTTTACTTAATGGCATACATAACGTTATGCCCCAAGAGACTCATGGGGTGTGTTCACTTTTACTAAACTCCTAACCCTTTTAGTTAATATGAATATAAAGTTGTCAAATGACATATTTTAATGTATCCTTTATTAAAACTTTGTACATAAATTAATTCTGAAAATGCACATTATTAATAAGTGATACTTGAATTTCGTAGTTAATTAAATAATATAAAAAATCACGAATGTAAGAAGTATGTAGCTTTATGTTGATACTAAATTACAACTTACAACATAGTGGCTTATTACATAGATTGGTAACAGAAAGTATAATAAATATTTTATCGGAAACATAAAGACCCATCTGAATAATATTAATAAAAATCCCAATCGCAAAATATCTAGTAAAAATATTCGTCATTAATTATGTGCAACATTGAAAAATAAAAACAAAGAGAAAAATAAAACTAATAGAACTCATCTCATTTTGCAGGTGTTTCAAAAGTCGCAGCAATAGTATCGTTGAAAAATTCTACTTCGATCATAAATTTCGCATGCCCCTAACATATTTGTTAACCCTCATTCGCGCCTGCTACTTCAGTTATACTCGTAATCAGTTACCCTATTGTGGACTCTACCCAACAGGATTAAAACTCAAAATAGGACCGCATATGTTAATTAAGGGATCCAGTTTTCAGCGCGAGATGTCGGAGCAATTTTTCTTCATCCATGCCTTCAATATGTTGGGTAGATGTTGGAAAACCCCATCTATCTTCTACGCGGGCCATTATGCAAATCAGTTTTGTACCACGGCGTCTGGACGTATCTTCGTATACTACCTAAAATGAGTTCCCATTTTTTCTTGTATATCAACGAAATCGAGAAGTACTGTTGAAATAATTTGATATTATTAAACTACTCATAATATTCGGGGTGTCAGTGCGTTTGACTTGTAAATGAAGAAAAATGTTTTTGAGAATTGATTGCCTTACAAGATTAGCATACATCAAGTGGAACCTTTGTCATGATGAGAAAAATATGCGGGTTTATAGCATTTTTATTTGATAACGTATGATATCAAGATCAGAACTACACTTCTGGGTTCTGTGTTTGAGTAAAAAAAATCAAGCAAAATGCACAATCTGAATTAAAAACAACCAAAACGTGATCAAAATAAATAAGCGACCTAATCATTGTTTTACCCGTCCCCAATATTAAAAGTCAAGAATATTGTCCTAGCAGCCAGAAAAACATGGTCCAGAACCGAAAGACAGAGAAAAATGTAAGCATTTGGAGGAGGCTTTCACTGCAATAGGCGGTCCTTACAGCTAAATAAAAACAGAATTGAATGGAACGAAGAATACAATTAGTCAATATAACATAGCCGTAATATTGTGTTTAATGATATAGCGCAGAACTTTACACTGCATTTCGAGCAGATGTTGTGAAGTATCTAGAAGTACAGTCGCGATCAAAACTGGGGCGCCTGAATATTCGGGTCACATTTATTTCAAACTGGTCGAAGCTGTTTGCAAAAATTTACGTAATTAATCACAGATTTGTCCAACATGAAGTGGAACTTAGCTGGTGTAGTTTAAAAAGTAATTTACCATTCTATAAGTTGTTTATTTTGAATTTAAATACCCACTTGTCATTAATTTGGCTAACTTATTTATTTATACCGATGGCATTAGTAGGAATCAACTATCTAGGTATATTTGTTATGCTACTAGTTCTAATCAATTTAATTAGTTAAAAAATTACTGAGCTTTTTAATTTTTTGTCAGTGAGCCTCTCATATGATAAATTTTGGCAATAGATACCACTAAAACATCTAATTCTACTACAAGGCAGAAGAGTAACTTTTTAATAGCAGTTATAACAATAATTAGCTACAATTAAATATTGCACAAAATATTCCTGATAAACTTTACTGTCCTCACTGTACATTCAGCCATAAGATAGCTGAAAAACTATCACTACTTGAAGTTCAATTGAAAAATGTTTTTTTCTTTATTCAAATTAATGTAGAAGATATCCTATCGGTAACGGAAAACAATATTATTGTTTAATATATAAAAGTATAAAGGCGAATAGAATTTTTATTTTGTTTAGCTATTTTTGTCGTCGACTGTACATCACTTTGCGGTTATTGGAAAGCAGGTAGCCATCGTTTTCATTAAATGAAAAACATCGTAGATTCCTCACTATATTCTAGACTCATTGAAAAAGGCACCATTTGATAAATTAAACAAGGTTGAAGTTAGAGTAATGCGTAACTTTAGCTCTCGGATGTAGTTGGACGCCCGAATTAAATAGTTCGACTAATGATATTTAAATAATAATTATTATTAATGTAGAAATGAAATTTAAATAACAATAATTATTATTATTAATGTAAATCACATTAAGGCCGATTTCACCTCATGCTCATAAAGTCTCTGAAAGCCTATTTGGAACTTATCCTCCGTATCAACTAGAACTTGTGGTTACATAGGTCCCGAATAGGAATATCTGTCAAAAGTCACTAGTAATGCGTCAAATTTATTTGTTAGATAGCGGTGTATGTCAAATAATTATTTCTTTATTTAATTTAATGAGACTTAACATCTTATGTCTCAGGATGACGAGCGCAGTGGAATGCCACACAGTACTTTGTAACTCAAGGTGCTGTATGGTGTTGCTACTGTTTATGAGTGGTCGTACCGCTTACCATCAGGCGAACGGCATGCTCGTCTCGTCATCCAATAACATAAAAAAAAAGATTATTTACGTAGAACTTTATCAGGAATCGGTAAAACTGTGTTATAAAATGTACAAAAGCTTGTAAAAATATTAGGGTGTTAGGAGTAATTCAGGTTTTAAACTGCTCAACGGATTTTAATTCAAGTTTGCGCACATATAAATATAACATATTCTGGAATAAGTTTTTTTATATCGATGAAAATTGTAATGAATAAGAAAGCATTACGGAACTAGCTGATTTAGCGACAAGTTTATTCTTAACTAAATTAACCACCAGCACATTATATCTGAGAAGAACTTCTCATCAACTTCCATAAGAATTTCGAAGGTATGTGAACTCGAACTCAAACTTTCTTTATTCAATTAGTCTTTTACAAGCTCTTTCGGATTCTGTTTCCGAAGCTTCAGAACGTGTTGTCGCTGTGAAGAAGCGGCGCAAGAAACTCCCTCAGCAACACGATCTGTCAATAAAAATTACGCAGGTACTAAATTTTTTTAAATACCGGGTGGAAGGAAAACGCTCTCGGAAACGAATACAGGTGATAGTATTGGTGATTCCTGACGAGATGGCACTAAAAAAATCGCGATCGCATTGTTACAATTTTAGTAGGATTTTCTCAAATTTCTGTACAGATTCACGTATAGGTAGATAAATCAAACTATTATTCTGAATAACATAGTAAAAAAGGTCAATATTTCAAAAAAATCGTAATGATACACGTACATCAGCTGACGGGTTAACGACCGCGTACCGGTGCCGGCGCAACGCGGCGGTCGCCCAGTTCTTTGTACGCTTTACATTGCGCGCGCATGAATTACGGAAATACTAAAATCGTAAGTATTATCGCTTAGCTTTGCAAATGAATATAGTTTTTCGTTAATGTTATGGTTCTTCTCTCTTACCGTTCCGGTATAGAGAGCGTTTCCCTTCCTCCCGGTATGTAAACAAGTGAATTCTACCAACTCGCCTAAATCCTCTCAGTAGTAGACGAGGCCCGTGCTCAGCAGTCGGGCAGTATATACCTACTACATACTAGTATTATAATAGCATATGCCCGCGTTAAAAAAAATTCCGGAATAAAAGTCCCGCTTCATTTTATATTCCCGGGACAAAAAGTAGCCTATGTGCTAATCCAAAACATGATCTACTCGTGTGCCAAATTTTATCGAAATCCGCTCCGTAATTTTTTCATCAAAGAGTAACAGACATCCATACTTACAAACTTTCGCGTTTATAATATTATTATAGTAGTAGGATAATATATCTAAATACATGTGGTTTAAGTCAAAACACAAAAAAGGAAAAGCCTTAAAGCACACAAACTCTTTACTCACACAAAACCCATTTCCCCTAACGAACAGGCATTCATTAATGCAGAATATAAAGAATAATCTTACGTAATCTCACTTGGAGTTAAAATATAAATGTGCTCAAAATTTTCCGTTTCCGTGGTAAATATTACTTTCCAAGAATTAGGTTAATGTCGATATAGATCTTTAAGATTTATAAAATAAAATTATTTATGGGGAAAGTATACTAAGTACCTATTTAGTTTGCTTTATTTTTGGTGATAATTAATTTATTTATTTATTTATTTACTGTGAATAGTACGGAACAAACCACTTACACTATTCAATACAACAAATTTTAAATTACACTAATATAGATAGCCTTTCAATCGTACTCGCAGAACCTCAAGCATTCTAATAAAAATTCTCGACTGTCACTCGCAAACATATCACACTCTGGTTTCGAGTCCAGGAACCGATTTAATGTTTTGAGACTGCGAGGCAAGGGAGATTTTGATCTCGCAATTGTTCTACTAAGTGGTATCGCAAATAGTGAGTGATTAATGTCAATGTTCTATCGCAAATAGTGAATGATTAATGATTCGAGTTTTATATAAATAATGAATAGGAGTACTTTATATTTAGTCACATATGGGTAACAAAAAAATATAATATCATAGTGTTGTCTGTTGATGTTGTTGTATATATCTTTCAAAATCGAAAGTTTCAAATTATACTTTTCGAATAAAGTAGGATAAATAAAAAATCCCGGCACAATTCCAGTAAACCTCTTAATTATAGGTTCTCAGACTTCAGCCCATTTTGAGGATCAATTATTTTCAAGTACATACGAAATAACTTTATTTGAAATATGCCTTATGAGTCTTAAATCTTTACTAATGCCTGATGTTTACGCTTATTACCCTTACTAACGAAAGCATCCAGCGCTGAAAAGGAGGAAAAAAATAAAAACACTTAGAAAGACTGCTCTAAACTGTAGAAGTGAGTTCTTTTTTTTCATTACAAAAGTATTTTTATTGTCGTTTAATCCTACTAATATTATAAAGGCGAAAGTTTGTAAGAATGTATGGATGTTTGTTACTCTTTCACGCAAAAACTACTGAACGGATTTCGATGAAATTTGGCACACGGGTAGATCATGTCCTGGATTAACACATAGGCTACTATTTATCCCGGTAAAATATAAAGCGGGACTTTTATCCCGGAAAAACTCATTCACGCGGGCGGAGCCACAGCCAAAAGCTAGTACAAAATAAAAATACCAAGTTTCGCTAAATACATTGCTTATTTTGCGAACAAGGGATTTGAAGGGAAGAATTTTGGGTTCACCTAAAATTGGACTAAAATTAGTTACAAACAAAAAACATTTTTAAATCAAAACCCCATGAATATTAAATTGAGCATGCATTAAGAGTTAAATAGCAGGTGCCCTAATTGCCGTATTTATCACAAAAGCAAATACGCTTTATGACGCTCAACAAAATTAATTTGTTTGCATAAATATTTAACGTTTTGTTTCCAAAACATTTTAAATGGAAGTTAGCATGAGTTTCGATGCCAGTACTTTATATGACGAATAAGTTCTGAAAAGGCTATTAGAGAGTTTACCAGTATGTGGTTAAATCGGCCCTAAGCTTAATATAGCCACATGTTCACTAAGTGGAAAATTACTGTGCCTAGCAAATTAATATATACCTATATAACAGAGCTATGCCTAAATAACCTATATAACCTATATATCAGCTTATTACTGCTGAATTCTATGCGTTTATAAGGACAATACTGATGTGACAGGGGGGAGTCTATCGCCATATCGGCCATAAATTCCAGACTCCAGACTGACACTGAATAGAAAAACCGAATATCACTGCCCGACCCGGGGACTGAACCCGAGACCTCAGCATTGCAGTCGTATCGTAATACAACAACGCCACCGAGGCAGTCATATGTTGTCATATAATTTTGTAATAATCAATTAAAACCACTTCAAAGATGTATAAATACATAATAACATTTTCATTTTTAAGTTTCATATTACCATGTTAATATTATATTAACTGCGTTTCATGTCTGACAATTAACAAAAATTGCAGCTCAAAATTCTGTCTTCATTTTAAAATTCATGTCTATAATTATTTGGTCCTTTGTAAAACAAGCTTTTCCGTAAAACCACAATAATTTTGGACAAGTCAAACGGCTACCCCTGCGGTTGAGGGTCAAACGTAAAAGGGACAGTAATAAAATATTTTGGACACATAAATATGTTCTTTCTTGCACAGTCGTTACCTCATTTGCTACATTAATCTCATGAAGCTTAAAAATGTACTTTTAGATTTCTAAATATTAAAAGAAATAGAGGTTTATACAAGCTTTATTTGCAATCATTCTCTTTTCTTAATCATGTTAATTACTTTGAATATTGACATAGTCACATGACTATGATGTTGCTATTGTTTATGTCGTACCGTTTATCATCAGGCGAGCGGCTTGCTCGTCTCGTCATTCAATAAAAAAAACAACGAAATCATCATCATCACTATCATCTTTTCAAAAAACATGACTCAAATATCAATATTTTTTAAACTTATTTAATTAAAATAATATATCTCTATAACATTTTTGTTCACATACATAAATTAATATCATTAATCACGAATATCACACGATTTGTACGGGAAAAGGAGTCAATCCACGATTTTGCTTCTCAGCTGCGTAGTTTTCCATCACCCATTTTTGATGACTTGATTTGAAGCAATTTTCGAAGGTCAATTTATACCCCACTCGAAATTTTGCTGTGCCTAAACATAGTTGAGTGGTCTTGTGTTTTATATTTTTTGTCTGAAAAGGTAAAATATTTTTAAGTATTAATGAATATTGATGATTATTTTGTACTTTAATTAATTATTATTTATTATAGTTGTTTCTTGGATTCTTAGCTACATAAGATCATATGCATTTATATAGATAACGGCTACACTCTAATTGTAAATGCATTTATTACACTAACAAGGTTGAACGTAAGAAAGTTTCTAAATCCTACTAATATTATAAAGGCGAAAGTTTGTAAGAATGTATGGATGTTTGGATGTTTAGATGTATGGATGTTTGTTCCTCTTTCACGCAAAAACTACTGAACGGATTTCGATGAAATTTGGCACACGGGTAGATCATGTCCTGGATTAACACATAGGCTACTTTTTATCCCGGGAAAATATAAACCGGGACTTTAATCCCGGAAAATCTTTTTAATGCGGGCGGAGCCGCGGGCAAAAGCTAGTAGATAATAATTTGTGATTACATTTTTTCAATAGTGGGTATTTCTAGTCATTGGCTTCAAGGGTTTTGGTACGTCCTATAAATGAAGCAATTTATTTAAAACATCGAATCAATTTCAAGTTACTTAGATTTCTTTTTAATTCGCTCCGCCCGCTTGAAACAATTTTCCCGGGACAAAAGTCCGTCTATCTATTTAACTTTCCTGGGATGAAAGCCTATGTCCTCTCCAGGATCTCAAACTCTCCCCATACCAAATTTCATCGAAATCGATTCAGTGCTTTAGGTATGACACCATACCAGGATAGTTACTATCGAAATTATAATTTAAAGTACGGATCCTCCAAATTAAATGAATATAAACAAACCTTCTCGTCGTAAATCCATATTTGCGAGGAAGATCCACCGCGGCATATAAATAAAGTAATCGAGTTGAGAAAGTAATCTAAGCACATGTCATCTCGCCGTATCTCTCCATCTTTTGTGTACACCCAGTACTGAAACGTTGATCTAAGTATAATATTATGCTATGAAAAATTGGATGCTTTACGAAAAGTTGCTTCAAAACAGTTAAATTAGAGCGATCTTTAACACAGTGTGGTAGGTAAAGATGACTTGAACTTCGCATTTATATTATTAGTAAGGTAAGGTAGCTAATGCGAGCTTACTTGTTTATCTTAAACCAAAACCAACATAACAAAATCTTTATTCGTTCACTGTCCTAGTCTTAATTGTGAGGTCAGATAACAAATCGTAAAACATGAGGATTGCCACAAGCGCTAATTATATATCTTCTTCATTGTGTATGATTATGTCATCTCCATACATTTTCTTTGTTTTGCATTAGCGTTACCTATTCTAGAAAGGCATTTTGTGTACGGCCTCAAGTATATATATACAGGATAAGTACCAAAAAAACGTTGCCTTTATTCCATTAAACGTGAATCTCGAGGATTAAAATAAAACGAATAATTGCAAAATTGAATGCCATAATTATGTGAGGGTAACAGCCATGAAATGAAAAAGTAAATTAATTTTTGAATGTTCCTGTTCTTTTACTGGCAATATAAAAGACCGCAACTTTTCCTTAGGAATATGTTGTGTAATTTGGTGTCTAATTCACTTTTTGATGTAAATTTTTGTACAAATTCACTTACCTGGTTTCCGCCATGGAAATGGCATTGTTTTAAATTAACAGCCTCTTGTATATTTTGTAGGGAGTTGGCAGAATCCAGACATAAACCGTTGTTAGTATTGTAAATCTTAAAAATAGAAAATAATACAGCGACATGTTTTTCATATCAAGGTGATCAATCATGACTTCGTATAAAGAGCTTGGTTACGTTTTTTCTGAGCGGTTGATAGTCTGACTTTATTTGACTTTGAGGGATGACAGACTTCACAGTATCCCCTTTAAATTTTTATACCGCACTGGGATTTTCACATTTTACCTGATTGTTTCCCTTGGCTATTTAATCAAATGATATTTAACAATGATACAGACGGAATCAAAATGGTCAGTGGTGCTAGAATTATCTATACTAATATTATAAAGCTGAAAAGTTTGTTTGATTGGTTGAGCGAGCTAATTTCAGGAACTACTGAAACAATTTTTAAAATTCTTCCACTAATAGGAAGCTACATTACTCCTGAGTGCTATAGGCTACATTTTATCAAGGGAAAATGTTGTTATCCCGGAAAAAAAATCTTCAGGCGATCGATGCCGCGAGCAATACTAGTGTCTTATAATAGTAACCGTTTCTTTCCCTCCTAGGATATCGCTATTTTCAAAATTTATTTCAACATAAAAAAGCCAAATTAGAAAACCACCTGCTAATAAAAAATTTAAGCTTGTATGCGCACAAAGGACGTTTCTGCTTGAAAGATTACTGGCTATTTATAAATTGAACGTGGAAGCTGCGGCTGCCCAGCACTGATGAAATTACTCCCAAAAGATATTACGGAACCGAATCATTGATCTGGAAAATATTTCGCTACAATTTAAAAGTAAATTGTGTCTTTATGTGCTTATTTTGTGTCTTGTTGCGACAAAGCGATTATAATGGGATTGATAAGTCAGTTTACTTCATAGTATAACTACGTAATACTATTATGAATTATGGGGTATAACGTCTATTAATAATGACAAGCTTTGTGTAGCCACACCCTCAGCAGAATCCAATTCAAATTCAAACTGGCCGGCAGAATTGTGTCGACTGGCAAGGGATAACCGTCTTTCGTCTTACTCCGCTTACTATCAGGTGTTACTATACCTATATGACCCTAATGGGTCAATCTGTCGCACTCATTTAAAAATAGTCAGCAACTTTCTTACTGCGTATTTTCCGTCTGACACACATTTCGTCGGACCATCTAAATATGAGGTCAATATGAAGGGCCGAAAGCCTAGTTGAGAATGGAACGGTCTGCCGAATCCGGTGGTTCAAAACCCAAGGCACAGACCTCTGACTTTTCGAAATTACGTGTGTATTGTTTATCAATTATCGTTCGCTTTAACGGTGAAAGAAAACATTGCGAGGAAACTTAAATAGCTGAGAATTCTCCATAAGATTTTTTAGGGTATGTGAAGTCTGCCAACCCGCACTAGGCTAGCGTGGCAGACTAAAGCTTTGATTCCGCACAACGCGGCAGACGGCGAACGGCAACGGCAGACGGCAACAGCATGTGCCGCATGTGAAGGACCTGCCGCGCGTCATTTGCCTTCGTGTGCGGAATCGGTCTCATACAATTTAATACTGCATAGTAGTGCCGTCTGCCGTCGCGGCACATACCGTCTGCCGTGTCCTGCGGAATCAGAGCTTTACTCCTGTCAGTAGTAGAGGCGGCCCGTGCTCAGCAGTGGGCCTTATATAATACAGGGCATCATGCAAACATGCACGAGGATGATGTTTCGTAATCACTTCAGCGATAAATACCTACGTACCTGACCAGAAGCCACGTATGCATCAGGCAATTCCAATTCAGGATATACATTTTCCAAATACCATTGAAACGATTTACAATTCAAAGTTTCACGCAGTTTTTTTCTTTCAGACACATCGCCGATGTCTTCTCGTTCGTGCCCCAGTCTCTCATAAAAATATTTAGCGTAATCGTCCATCCATACCTGCAGAACAAATTATTAGGCAATATATACACTAATATCAAAGAGATTAAGTATATAAATTGTGAATTTGGTTTTGAGAGGTTAATCTCTGGGATTATTTTGCATATAAGCTTCTAGTTGAAGCGACTTTGTTTTCACTATTGTCGAACGTCAAATCAAGTCGAAATAATTTTTATTTAAATTGTATTTTCCTAAAGCTCTTTTAAATCGTCATGAATCTACCACCAGTCTTTTAATTAATAATTTATTGTTTATAATTTATTACTTTTATTAAAGTAACAGACATCAAATTATTTTCACGTATTATCCCGATATGGCGATAGGCTTGCCCCCTATCACATCATGGGACGGAATAATGGCGAAAAGTGGGTGCACTAGTTGGGCCTCTGCCTACCCTTTAGGGATAAAAGTGTATATGTATATATGTATATGTATTATCAAAAAATAATAACCAATAAAGGCATAAAAATATGAAACTTACAAAATAAACATTTTGTATAAGCAATTTTCAAAAAGGGTTTTGCGTAAATATTCACTAAACAAAATTAAAGTACGAAAGATTAAAAAGGATGACCGTTACTAAGTAAATCAAGAGATTCCTATCAAATCGAGAATAAACTCCAGAGTAAAATATACCTCAGCCAATCGCATAAAATTCCTTTTATACGTCTCCCCTTTACTTTTATAAGGAAATTTCTTTCTAAAAACATGTCCCACGTGAGAACAAGGCACAATTTCCAGCGAGCCACCGCACATCCATGTTTTAAAAGACAATTCAAGATTCTCTGCTCCCCAAACATCAAAACCTTCATCGTATGCTCCTAATTTTTTGAAATATTCTTTGTCTACTGCAAAAAGGCCACCAGATATTGCTGGAGTTTCTATTGGTGCTGCAGCGTATCTTCTCTTTGAGATAGTGCTGTACGGTATAGCTCTCCATATGAAGTTCAATGCCCAGTTAAAGCCACCTATTTGAAGATCTTGAACATCTTGGGGTATGTACTCGAATGTATTTTCGTGAATGTGATCGACTACCGGACTCACGACTCTTGTTGGGTTTTCAGCAATCCGATCAAGAAGCGGTTCCAACCAACCTGCAGAACCAAAATATTACTAGTTTAGTGCCTTTAGTGTATAACATAATATAATGTTTTTGCTAATCATACAGAAGTTTGCTTACGCAATGCAATGCAATCAGCCCTGTATTATGTACTACCCACTGCTGAGCACGGGCCTCCTCTACTACTGAGAGGGTTTAAGGCTAGGAAATCTGAGCGCTGTTGGCATTTACAGCTGTCTAATGTACCGGCGCGCCATCAGGAAACAAGAAGCGGGCGGTCGTGCCATTCCTTTGCTGTTAATATGCCATCTTGCCGCACACATCGATTTGGATCTACTTTTTTAATGCGCACAGCAAGGGAGTGGAACGACCTGCCCGCTGAAGTGTTTCCCGCACGCTATAACCTGGACGAATTCAAGTCAAATGTGAATAGGCTGCTACTAGGCAGGCATGATCCATCGTCGACCGCATCGTCGCTTAACACCAGGTGAGATCGTGGTCAAATGCCTGCACTAGGTTTTGAAAAAAAAAAAAAAAAAGGTACCGCGATGTTGAATTTCAAATGAACTCGCTCGACACCAATCAGCCGCGACTACGTCACAATAAACAATTAAACAATAGTGAAGCAGTTTATTTTACGACAAAAGATGTCCGCTTTTTTATGGGTGCTGGGACTTAAAATCTAACACGGCTCAAACTTTACGAATATTAAAAAGACAAAAATATGGATCTTGAATCCATAAAAAAAATTAGACCCCTCCATCGATAGCTAATATATTTTAAACTAGACTTCTGCTCGCGGCTTCGTCCGCGTGAATGAATTTTTCTGGGATAAAAGTCCCGCTTTATAATCCCTGGGATAATGGACCTTTATATTGATGAAAGAGTTTTTCAAATCGGTCCAGCAGTTTCGGAGCCTTTTCAATGCAAACAAACATACAATTGAATCTTTACTCTTTATAATATTAGTATAGATAAGTGTAGATGTAGTTTTTAAGCAAAATAAAATTACATACATCTCAAAATTGGAGGACTTTAAAATTATACGATTTATTGCGAAGGTCTAACTTTTGGGAGTACTATCCAAACATATGTATGTCGCAGACAGCGACAGCTGAAATAGGTATACGTAGGCATACATAATAAAAGTTACCTATGAATTATGTCTTGATATCACGATTTATTGTTCGTTGATCAATGATTACGTAATCAAATGTTCACAGAGTACAATACCACGTCAAGATTCATTATCATCTCTAGTTATTGTTTTTTTTTTTTTTTTATATGGCCATCTTCGGCTCATTAGGGACGGCTGCGGTCTTCCTCCGACTCACGTCTAAGTTGTCGTCCGCAACCGCCCCTGCGCGTACCGCTTTTTGCGGTCCTTTTCCTGTTGCGGGGGCTCAGGAGCCCCCGAAACACCGTACCGTGTCCGCCTTTTGGTGTCCGAGGCAGCGTGAGACACGCTGCCTCGGACATGTCCATCACGGGGGTCACAGAAGTTGGCTAGACTAATGGGTGGGCGGCACGTCCCGCCCACCCGTGACCCCCGGAGGCCCCTATTAGTCGCCTTTTACGACAGGCAGGGGATACCGTGGTGGAATTCTCCAAGCGCCCCCAAACCACAGGGCGGGAGACGTCGGTCAGTCGTCCACCCGACGCCTCCTACGTCTCGTCTGGCGGCGGGAGGGATCACCACTGCGCTGGCGATCCCTCTCGGCACTATCCTTCCGCGAGAGGACCGCCTCGCAGAAGTGGGCCACCGCCTGCCAGGCCTCCCGGCTGTCGACCATGGAAGCGACCACGGCCGGCAGCGAGAGGTCTTCCCCGACGACTGTTCTGAGAGCGCTGCGCTCCTCATCCCAGGCTGGACAACACTCCAACGTATGTCGGGCCGTGTCCATTGGGCAGTTGTCACAATAGTGACACACGGCCGACTCCTCTATCCCTACCACCCGAAACAGGAACTCACCGAAGCAGCCATGCCCGGTGAGCACCTGCGTCAGGCGGTATGTTGCCGCTCCGTGGCGCCTGTCCAGCCATTCGGCAAAGACAGGACGCACTGCCTCTACGACCCTGTGCCCCCACGACGGGGCCTCCAGCCTGAGACGCCACTCCTCCACGGCGGCTCGCCGTAAGGAGGCCCTCTTGGCCTCCACCTCCTTCAGGGCCGGACGCTCCCCGCGACTGAACGCCTCCTCCCGCCAATGGAATACATCGGCAAGGGATTTGGCGTCCAGGTCCCAGGGCAGAAATCCGGCCAATCTTTAGTTATTGTGACATAATGTTGGTGATTGAGACAATTACTTAACCAATAATAATCGACTAGTCTAGTAACCTGAATATGACCTCAAGTTTAAACCCGAAACCCTTTCAGTATTCCGAGTTTGACAGGTGTCATTTCAGATTTATTAATTAGAACCCTATGGGTAAGCGCATAAAGACGATTTCCACTGAATGAAAAGTGACGTCTTGTTCGCCGGGGAAGACGCGAATATGGAATGGTTAACATAGTAACCGCTCAACTAAGCACTGACCGATATGAAAACCGCAATAGTTACTACTTAGTATTGAACTGCACCGGAGTAGTTGCTTCATATGATTTGGCAGCCTTATTATATACCAAACTCTTGCGACTACTACTAGTCTGACAACTCAAATGGATTTTTCACGGTTATTATTTTATCTTACGCGACGTTATATATTCAGACACCCTCAATGAGATCAATAAAAATGAATTACCCGACATACAAAAAAACTTGGTAAGACATTGAAATAAAACCATTTTTTTTATTTTATCGCGATTTTTTTAAATGACGAATCTGAGGTTCATAATAGAAAATATTGACTTTGCTGTCCCAACTGAAAAATTTACTCTATATACCTATAAATATGTCGGACAGTATTTTTTCAAATCATAATAGTATGGTCTTCATATAAATTGTAGTCAAGTCCAAATTGCCGTAAAATCCTGAAAATAACTTATTATTTTGTATTAGTATGTACTATTGTCACTCATACTATTTTATTGTTGTTTCCTGGCAGCGTCGCCCGCATAAAATATTTTTTATAGGTTAAAAAGTATACCTATGCTCTACCCAGGGACTCAAGCTATCTCCATACCATTTCATAGATATCCGTTTAGTAGTGTCGGAGATGTGCGCTAACAAATAAACAGAGAAACAGATACGCAGACAAACAACGAGAAAAGAATGAAATAAAAAAACGGTGATTTGTGTTCTATTACTGTTATTTAGTCGTCCCTTTATTTTTTTTTTCTTTCTATGTACAGACACACCAGGTTCTAGTACTGCTTTATAGTTGTTACACAAAGAAGCCTATACCGATACCCCCAGGGTCTGTAGAGCTCGTATGCATATTTATAAGCAGATACTTAATTTAGGAGACCCAAACCGGGATTTTATCAAGAAAACGTGGGCTACTGGACCAAATGAAGAACTTAAAAATACCGATATTGATATCGCAATAATTGGGATTTACTTGTATCAATAATAAGGTAGCTGGCTTTGTGTTATTCTGTACTATGATATTCTATCCATAATATTAAATAGCATATAAAAAAACAAAAAAACAAGCCTTATAGAAAATCCAACTAAAAAATAGAAAATAAATTTAAATTAAGCTATGTAACGTACATTTAAATGTATCTATGTAACGGAAACTTTGAACATGATTTTGACCGCCTTCAAAACGTCGGATGAAAATTTGGCATATTTATCAAGAACCGAAGACAATTCATTATTTTAAACAAAAAAAACTATTTTATAGAAAATCCAACTAATAATGAATAAATATCCAAAATGAATGAGTAAATGATAGCTCATTTTTTTTGACATCTGTTGGACCATAGTAGAGTTATAACTAAACTGGCTACTCTTATGTATAAAAAAAATCTTACTTGTTTTTAGTGACATCTGTTGGACAATAGTAGAACAAGCTTAAAAAATGAAAAATAAATAACAGTTAGAAAAAAAACTAAAAAACATGCTTTATAGGAAATGCAACTAAAAATAGAAAATAAATTTGAATTAAGAATAGTGCAAATAAGAAAAAGATGTACTTATTTTATTGTAAAAAAAGCGTGGGGTGCTTTTTAAGATAGCATCAAAATGATAATCCTTTTACTCATATTATCTTTCAATAAAATATTTATATCTATTGACACCATGCACCTCACGCTTTTTTTTACAATAAAGTACATTTTTTTTAATTACATTATTTTCCTTTGGAGGTATTATGCCAAAATATTATCTACAAATTATGCAAATATATTATTTTACAATTTTACACGCAATAAATTCAAATGTGATCTTTTACTATTCAGCAAAAACAAACAACAGTTGAAACAAGTATGACAACGTGTTTAAAGAAGAAAGAAAAAGAATAGGAAAGATTCATAGAAAAATCCATCTATTACAAATAAGAATCCATAATTGTTGTTCAAAAGTAGTTGGTTCCTTTTCTACATAACGCGGTCCAACTACACTCATTTGCAAAAAAAACGGGCGGTTTGGATTTTAATTCTTTTTTAAAAAAATACGGTACCAAAATGATTTCAATCACTTGTACATGTTACTGGCCGGTTTTAAAAATGCCGTGGTGTTTAAAACAGTACGTTCTAAATTAAAATTTTCGTTTGATGCTCGTTTTTACAGAAAATCACTTTTTATCCTACATTTTTGGTGCGAAGTTCCAAAAGATAATATCGGTTTTCATAACTTTTAGTCAATTTTTATGAATTTATTTCATATTCTTAATTGTCAAAGCTTCATTTATTGCTGTTTAGCTGTCTCAATAATGTTAGAGAAAGTGGTAAAAGCTACAAAAATTATTGCGCTGCTCTAAGAGTGCTGCAGCCAATGCTTCGTGGCTCAGAGGCTAAGTGTGAGTCGCTCGACGGTTCAAAGGACCTGGCAGCGGTATCAAGACACCGGTTCCGTCGAGAGAAGGCCTGGTTCTGGAAGAAAACCATGTACCCAACCACGGGATGATCGTTTTCTTGTGAGTCGCGCATTGAGAAATCGCAAGTCTTCGTATGTGGACCTTAAGAACAACCTCGAAGAAGTAAGAAATGTGTATATTAGTCTATGGACGGTCAGGAGGAGGCTGCTCGCGGCCAATATTCGCAGTCATCGCCCGGCCCGCGGCCCTAAGTTACTCCGTGAGCACAGAGTTGCCAGGCTTAGGTTTGCTCGAAATTGTGAGTCATGGACTCAAGAAGACTGGAATAGGGTATTGTTCTCCGATGAAGGTGGACCTTAAGAACAACCTCGAAGAAGTAAGAAATGTGTATATTAGTCTATGGACGGTCAGGAGGAGGCTGCTCGCGGCCAATATTCGCAGTCATCGCCCGGCCCGCGGCCCTAAGTTACTCCGTGAGCACAGAGTTGCCAGGCTTAGGTTTGCTCGAAATTGTGAGTCATGGACTCAAGAAGACTGGAATAGGGTATTGTTCTCCGATGAAGCCAGGATATCTCTGTTCGGTGAAGATCGACGTCGGCGAGTGCTACGAAGACGAGGAGAACGCTTTGCAGAGGCTTGTTTTGAAGAAATCACACCTTATGGTGGGGGCTCTGTTATGTTTTGGGCAGGAATAAATTCAATGGATCGTACAGAGTTAGTCTTCATTGAAAACGGCTCACTGACTGGACATCGATACATAACGGAAGTACTTATTCCTCATGCACAACCCGCATTGGCCGCTTTAGGCGAAGACTCAATTTTTATGGACGACAACGCTCGCGCCCACCGGTCTGGCAATGTGTAAGCGTATGTACAAGAGGTCGGCATTCGTCGTTTGGATTAGCCATCTCGAAGTCCCGACCTCAATCCTATAGAGCATGTCTGGGACGTTCTGAAACGACGCGTGAGATCAGTACAACCGGCTCCGCAAACCATCAGAGAGCTGAAGAATGTGATTACCGCGGAGTGGGAACGTATTCCGCAAGCAAGTATCCGGGATATCCTCGCTAGCATACCCAGACGAATTCAAGCTGTGATTTCAGCTAGAGGGGGTCACACTCGATACTAAACATTTATCTGCTTTTACTTTATTAAAGAAAAAACAAACAAAAATCTTTGTTAACTTTTACTTCACGAGCATATGCACTACTAGCGAGCATACACTACTAGTGAACTATAGCATTAAAACCCATAAATTTTATCAAACTTTATAATAATACTGACGAAAACGATTATTCGCTTATTAATTTACAAAATTGTGAAAGTAAAACTACCTATAATTATCAAACAAACCAATAGTAACATTTGAAATGGTTCATTGCTTAGGTGCCCGTTTTTTTTGCAAATGAGTTTATAAACAAAAGCTGTCAAATACTTCGATAAATTAGTGGCAGCAAGCGCGAAAAATTGACGTAGGTCCGACCTCCACGGCGCCTCGGGCGCATCTGAAACGAGACGCGTTGTGCGGAATTGTTAAAAAAATCGTGTTTTTTTTAATTTTGAAAAGTGCGAATTACTTTTGTGAAAATTTTTTTGCATAGCAATCTGCTAAATGTTATTACCCTTTTATTGACTTATATTTTTAAAGTAATTGTTTAATACACTATAGTTAATTTTTAAAAATAAAATCCGAATTTTCTCTGTTTTCGTGATTTTTTATGATCGAGCGAAGTTGTAAGTATCGTGTTTTGGAATCCACACCAATGTAGAATGATTATTTAACTATAACATATATTTTTCTCGGACCGAAATGTTGATTATTTCTTGGTTTAAAATTGAATAGAAAAGAAGGTGTTTTGGGATATGGCAACCTTAAGCCTTAGTCCACCACGCTGGCCTAGTGCGGGTTGGAAGACTTCACATACCTTGTATGGTAGGTATGCAGGTTTCCACACGATGTTTTCCTTCACCGTTAAAGCGAACGATATTTGATAAACAATACACACGTAACTTTGAAAAGTCAGAGGTGTGTGCCTTGGGTTTTGAACCTCCGGACATTGTCTGGGCAGACCGTTCCATTCCCAACTAGGCTATCGTCCACTTATACTAGGCTATTGTCCACTTATAATAAGTTTGCTTATCTTTAAGTTAATTTATACGTGGGTGTTAGCAGAAATGTATTACTGATATCCATATATTCATATTATATAGAATGCACACCCAAGAATGTACTTATTTTCGTTGTGTGCCCATTAAAGTTATCGTCAATCTCCAGAGTTAGTGCATAGTATTAGTAAATAAAACAAAATATGTAGGCCAAATAAAATGAACATGAAATTTAAGTTAATCCAAAGTAATTACCACGTTTCATGTGACGTAGAATGTCATCTAACTAGAGGTGGACTAGCACTATTCTACAACTACTAACAACATTTAAATGCATCAGCTAGCTGCGAGCGTCCCTCCGGGCAGGTACAACTGCTTTATCTATTTCATCCACCAAACAATTAAACGAAACAGTGCGCAAGCATTGTGCTCTGGTTTGAAGGACGTTAAAATTAATGAAATTTCTGGACATTATAATCTTATTCATTCCATATTTAAATAAGAAAATAAAACTAACCATATTTTCGGCAGCATACTTAAAGAGATCTGTATCGAATATTATAGCATCACTAGTAAATAACCCTTGGTGGACTAAGGCCTTAACCCTCTCAGTTGTAGAGGAGGCCCGTGCTCAGCAGTGGGCAGTATATAATACAGGGCTGGTATGGTATTGTATGGTACTAGTTAATAAGGAGAACATTCAAACATTATTACGGTTACCTTTAGCACATTCGCAATGGCTGTCAAGAAATAAAATTATTGGAGAAATTGTATATCGTATTCCTGATAATCTCGCCCTTATAAGGCCTTCTCGGCGCTTCAGTCGCACCAGTGTTACCTTTGGCACCGTCCTGATGTACTCATCTAGACGTTCTGATAAATGTGCTACAAATTACAATAAAATTGTTATTTTTATGGATGAAAATTTATTTTTTAGTTATTTCGTCAAACGACGAAATAACTAGATAATTATAAGATCTGATAAATAGACTGTAGTCCAGATATTTGTAGTGTGCTAATCGTGGTAACAGTGCTATTTTCAACAACTTACGCATATCAGAGAAGTCATCAACAAGAATTACATCTTCAAGGAGATCACCGGGTGATCTGTCGAGAACAGAAGTCACTGTTCTTATAAGCGTAGACCATGCCTCGTTGTGGAAACATATTATCACCGCCACTTTAGGCAGGTCCTTGGAATAGTTTCTGTATTTACACCTGCAAGTAGAGACTAGACGTAAAAGTGCAGTTGAGTTAGAAAAAAAATAGACCTATATTCCGTCACATTTTTACATATTATAACGAATCTAAAAAGCCCTTTTAATTTCTTGATACCATTTTATTTACACAGACACTATGTTACTTATAATAATAATAATACCAGCACTGTGTTACATACTGCTCACTGCTGAGTACGGGCCTCGTCTACTACTGAGAGGGTTTAAGGCCTTAGTCCACCACGCTGGCCTAGTGCGAGTTGGCAGACTTCACACACCCTCGAGATTCTTATGGAAAATTCTCAGGTATGTAGGTTTCCTCACGATGTTTTCCTTCGCCGTTAAAGTGAACGATAATTGATAAACAATACACACGTAACTTAGAAAAGTCAGAGGTGTGTGCTTTGGGTTTCGAACCTCCGGACATTGTCTCGGCAGACAGTGCCATTCCCAACTCGATAGCCTAGTTAATTATATTTCTATTGAAACAATTTCTTACCATTCATCTCTCGGATCCACGAGTGTACGATTCGTCGGGATTAGATCACTCACAAACTCATTGAAAGCATGTTCCCTCCATCCTTTAGTTATTAATTGTTTTATGTACGTTCGTAAGTCCTTTTCTAGAATAACCGGTCTTCCATCTATACCTAAGGAGTTTCCTTTTTCATTATTGCACGCATAAATGTTAAATAATATTTGAAAGCGATTATAGATTACTTGGAAATAAATCGTGTGAGTGGTCTTTAACTATCAAGATCAGTGGTCAGCAACTCGCGGCTTGTTACCCTCTTTTTGTGGCCTGTGGCTGTTTTGTAGTCGTAAGGCCAGTAAGTATCTAAGCTTCGCCCCCTCCCCGCTTCCCCCCTGTTGAGGTGTACATAAAGGAACAAGAATATAAACGACTTTTCACAACCGTAATAAATAAAAGATTCCAATAGTTCTTCAATCCAATCTTACTTAAACCACAGTATAAATATATCTATTTACTTTGCTAAAACATTTTAAATGTCAATTCCACGCGGGCGAAGCCACGAGCAACACCTAGTTATTTAATAAAATTAATTTCATACGCTCCGTTTTAATCACAGAGACATAAAATTATCGCGAAATTTAATGGAATGTACACATTTTAATCGCATTAATCCAAAATAAGGTAATAAATTAAACGAATTGCATGTTGCAGATTGTTTTGTTTAGTTAATTACATGCCTCATGGAAACGATACCAATAAATGAAACATGCTGACAAACTATTGCAATAATGCAATTTTATTGCAGACTTGATGGCGTATGAACAATAAACAAAACGAAAGCTTATAACGTTTTCTATCATGTGTAAATATGTTCGAAATGTCTGCAATAGCCATAGTTCATATTTATCATATAAAGAGACGAAAAGTCATAGAAATTCTGGTGGTTTTTATCCAAATTACTATGCGATTTGTGCTCGATAAAACATCAGAACACGAAGATGGCATATGATAAATTGGAAAATTTATAATAAAAGGATTGCACTATGCAAATATATATTATATTAAGAGTTTCTTTCTGGGGTCTGTACAAACTATCCAACTTGTTTGGTAATCGTTGATAATGGATTAATTTTATAACGAGTAGTATATTTAGTCATCAATTCAACTAAAAATAAACACCCGCTTCAATAATATCACTAAATGTATCGAGCACCTCTCAAAAGACATGTCCAAATACGGACCTCAAATTCTAATCAAGAGAGTTACAATAGTTAAAATAAATCGTTTTATTTTATAGACCTCCGATTTTGAGATTTATGTAATTTTATTTTGCTTAAAAACTACATTTAATATGAGTGTTTTTAAAAAAGTTTGTTAAAAATGGATTGGTCTAAAAATATGTTTTAATGTACCCAAGATGCATATTTTGCCCTTATAATGTCCCTAAAGTTTGAGCCTGGCTAGATTAACAGGCCCAACAGTCATACAAATGCGGATGGCAATACAATGAAGAATGATGAAGAATGATAAATGATAAAGAATACAATGAAGTGTTTGCTATAACAAGTTTTACAACTTTAGATGTCACTAGCGAATGAATTTCAATAGTATTATAAATTCTCGGGGTCGGGCAAAATGATATCGGGTTTTTCTTCTCAGTACCAGCCCGGAGTCTTGAATTTGTGCCCGATATGGCGATAGGCTCGCCCCCTATCACATCATGGGACGGAATACGCACAGTGAAGAGTGGGTGTACTAGTTGCGCCTCTCCCCAACCCTTCGGCGATTAAGGATGTGTGTATGTGTGTGTGTGCGTATAAATTCTCGTGGCGAAAAAATGAGTAAAATGAACAAAATAAGGGCTATTTTAACAGTCAGATTAATTTTATTGAACACCAACCTGGAGGAAAGTCAAATCCTTTTATCATAGATAATTTCTCTTCTATTGATAGTAATGTATTCACAGCAGGAAAATGTTGCCATACTGAAAATAAGAAATTTTATTTATATCTAACATTCACTAATACTATAACTAATAAACCAGAATTTACTTTCAGTGGTGTCATCATGAATGATGAATGCACTGCGTTTAAAAATAAAACTGTGGAATTGCAGAAGAATACTATTGATTCCAAATTGTAGAAAATGATGATGAAATTTAATGTCGTAGGTAGCTTTAATTTCAAGCTATTAAATCAAAAACAGGTTCAACCCCAAGTCAATGGCTAAAAATCTTAAATATTACCCTTGAAATTTGATGCAGACGCATTGGCATTTCTTCTAACTCTAAACTTATTCAAAGCTTCCTGATACAAGTCCTCATCACTCATTTTCGACTTATGCTCCCTCTCAATGGTTACTAAGGACACAAACCACATAACAACAACAACTATTAACACTTTAATTGCTTTCTTCAACATTTCTTGACACTTCTACTTCAATAACTGAAGTCGTACTGGAGGATGCTCGTTCAAACAATTTCAGGAAACAAACAATGAAGTACTAAGAAAACGTTGTTTAATGGTTATCACACAGAAGACAGGCGTAGCGGATAATCTAGTTCTAAGCTCTGGAGAAATAAGAAATTACACAATACTGGATGTGTTTTAGGTTTTCATTGTAGAAGAGTTAAGTTGTCAATATTATCTACGTTAAGGAAATGTGAGCCTTATGCTTAAGGTAGTTGAAGTATCAATGCAACAGTAGGTATACGTGGCTTGGTATCGATAATTTCGAACTTTAATATTATATCCTTAGTAATAAAGTTTAAACTTGTCTGCATACACACACCACTTTCTCAATAAGATGTAAATAAACACAAAGTTCCCACAACAGAGGAACGTGTAACATCGAACAACTCTAAATATTTACTAACGCAAGTCATCATTCTTGATCGTAAGTTCAATGTTTGAAACAATTATTTGCAAATGTTTGACAACATCGCAAGCATAATTATTATAATTTTAATATCTTGGAAGTGTCTCGGTGACGTAGTTATTACATACGCGGAACGACTACGGCTCTGAGGATTCGGGTTTGATTCCAGGTCAGGCACAGGTCGGTTACAAAATCCAAACTCCGGAGTGATACGGAACGGAAAAATCCAATATCACTGTGCCCGAACTGTGGTTCGAACGCGAGACCTCAGTATTGGAGTCGTACCGTAATATAACTACGTCACCGAGGCAGGCAGATGTATGTATGTGTATGTATTTATATATATACCTAATATTATTGCATATGTATTATAACATTATTGTTTTATATATTATGTTACATCTGTTTGTATATAACTTGCATTATAGAATATTTTATGTATTCAATAATAATAATATTACCAGCCCTGTATTTTATAATGTTCACTGCTGAGCACGGGCCTCCTCTACTACTGAGGGGGTTTAAGGCCTTAGTCCACCCAGCTGGCCTAGTGCGGGTTGGCAGACTTCACACACCCTCGAAATTCTTATGGAGAATTCTCAGGTATGTAGGTTTCCTCACGATATTTTCCTTCACCGTTAAAGTGAACGATGATTGATAAATAAAGTGGACGATAGCCTAGTTGGGAATGGAACGGTCTGCCGAGACAATGTCCGGAGGCTCGAAACCCAAGGCACACACCTCTGACTTTTCAAAGTTACGTGTGTATTGTTTATGTACTCAATGTTTTGTCATATTTAATAATTAATTTTTTTTAAACATATTATCTGTACTAATAATCTATACTTAATATTATAAAGCTGAAGAGTTTGTTTGTGTGAACGCGCTAATCTCTGGAACTACTGAACTGATTTTGAAAATTCTTTCACTTATAGGAAGCTACATAACTCCTGATTGCTATAGGCTACTTTTTATCCCGGGAAAATATTTTTGTCCCTGAAAAACTTTTTCACGCGGGCGGAGCCGCGAGCACTACTAGTAATGTATATTTACCTATATCTACGTAATTTTATACACGCATGCTCCATCTCATCTCTACGTCACCCAAAGGTAGATTGGTATCTACCAATCTACCTTTTACCTTAATGCCTTAGGCATTATCTAATGCCTAAGGCATTAAAATCTGCCTATGTACATGTCTGTATATAAAGTCAAATAAATAAATATGTTTTGAGTTCCATCCGGTTCTTTGTTTCTAATTTGTAATACTATCAGACCTTTTGAAAATGTTTACATTTGTGTAACGTTCAGGGGGTTTTAGAAGACTTGCCCTTCCTTAATTAAATCCTTCCCTTTGGAAAAACCTTTCATTACACTCATTACTTACACGATACCCTAAGACACTTTAAAAATAAATTGCTGAGGGATATCGAACTTTATAATTATAGGCAAAAGACTGATCACTTCAAAACAAGTCCACAATATAAGCAAATTAATTTTGCACTTCGCGGTAAAAGTCGGCGACAAAAAATGGTCTTTTAGATTTATTTTAGAGGGCTCGTCGTTAAAATAAATTGGGGTTAAGGTGGGCAAATACTAAAGTTAACGAGGTACATCGGGAAGAATAAAATAGAAGTGAATTAGGTAAATTGATTACCTTTATACATCAGTGGAATTACGCTTCTTGGTTTTCTCCGAATCTTACAAATGAAGCATTCTTTTGTGGGATAGTGAGTTACCGTACAAAGAAATTGTCTTATTTTCAATTTGTAAACTTTTATAGCTGAATAATTTATAGAATGTTGCCTCGAAGAATCTTCTTTGACGAAATAACTGGCATTATCAAAAAGTTTATAAAATTACCTCACTTTACTTGTAGTTAAATGTTTACTTAATCATGAACTTTTCTGTAATTGTGATAAAAATATCATACCTACTACATAATAAAATAAGGCCATTTATATTATTGGAGTGTTTTTTAAAATTCATATAACATTCTTCTTCTTCTTTTAAATTATGGCTTCCACAAATTATCTATCGGTGATTTCGCCAATGACAAGTTGTAATAGCAGATATAAAACAATCGGAGGAGATCTCTCGCTGCCGGCCGTGGTGTCTGCCATGGTCGGCGGCTGGAGGTCTTGGCGTGCGATGGTCTCCTTCTGCGAGTGCGTCATCTCGCTGAAGGAGAGCGCCGGGCGGGATCGTGAGCAGAACGATCCCACCCGCAGCCAGAGGAGACGTAGGAGGCGCCGGGTGGACGACTGACCGGCGCCTCGTGCCCTGTGGTCCGGGGGCATATAGAGAGTTCCACCACGGCATCCCCTGCCTGTCGTAAGAGGCGACTAAAGGGGGCTTCTAGAGAGTCGCCGGGCGAGCAGCGGGGGGCTGCTCAGTCCAATTTAAGCGACTCCGAGGTGGTTGACAATGCGGGTGGTTGGTCTCCCGCTGTCGTAGACGCCAAAGGTGTCCTTTAGAGTGTGGGGGCATCTTAGCCCCCTTTATAGAGAGGGGCCGTAACGGCATGGCGCAGGGACGGTCCCGTGCAGCTATCTTAGTGCAACAAGATACCCCGGGGCCGTCTCGTATGCGCCGAAGAAGGCCACCGCGGGTTTTGGTTAGTATGCCAGTGAAGGGGGTACATAGTGTTAGGGACTCGGTCCAATGATCGCTCGGATGATGCCATACTCCCGAGTGTCGATATTGGGCTGTAAGACTGTGCGAAACCAACATAACCATTCCACTCACCCCCCCAGTGGTGGTAGCGATAATACGTTTTTCCCCGCGAAAAAAAAAAAAGATATAAAACAATGAATATAAATTCTTAGAAATAAAAAGTTGTCGCCATGTCGAAAAACCAGCAGCCAGTCCCAGATTCAAATCCTGATATTCAACAGCCCGTCTCATGACACACGGAGTCAATTTTGTCAAGTTACATATTTTTCTGCTGTGCGTTCTAATGTACGAATAATAGGGTAGGCCATTTATATAAGCATACTTTATGCGTTATCGCAATTATATTCCTGCTATAAATAATTACTTACTACTACTTTACTACTTATTGGTTTTCGTAAGATAAAACCTGGTCTGCTTTGTATATCTTTTCAACTTTAAAAAATACTTTTCAATTTATATTTGGCATGCTATGAGTACTTCTAACTTATGCACAAATTTCACTTATTTGAAACAATGAAGTAAAGCTTATTACCTCCACATAAGTTGCTGACGTCACTAAAGCAACTTCTTGCGGAATAGGATTTTTGCTAATGTTTGATTTTGTACATTATTTTAGATGTAACAGAAAATAATAAAAAAAAGCAATTCTTGTGTGAAATCAGCATCAAAATCGATTGAAAAATAAAGCAGGGTATTCAATTTTGAAATATTCTTGTGAGCAGAAGTGGGGGCGTGGCGGGGATATCGCTCTATCTCTTTCGCACGCAGGCAACGTTATGGCCGTCGGCGCTTTGTGACGTCACAACCTAGTTTGCTGATATTTAACAGCTACCCCTTCCACCAAATTTCAAAGCTTTATAACTTACTTACTATTGCGCCAATTTTGAAAATTCTTTTTCCCTTAGACTTTGGATAGCATACATTTTTATAATTGTATTAAAAAAGTAGTACCCTATTATGTGAGATGTTAACAAATGAAGCTTTTCAATTAACGCGAGAGATAATAGTTCACTTGAACACGGAATCATCCACTATCGTCCAAATAAATGGAACATAGTAATGATTATGTTTAAACATCGTAAAGAAACCTACATACCTGAGAATTTCCCTAAAATAATTTTCCGCACTAGGTAAGTGCGGTGGACTAAGGCCTAAACCCTCTCATTTGAAGAGGAGGCCGTGCTCATCAGTAGGCAGTATATATAATACATGGCTCGTATGGTATGGGTAAAGATTATGAGCATTTATATTGGGAGAATGACCATAAAATGAAGAAGTTTGCGTAGCAATCGAGATAAGGTGCTTACTTAGAAATTATTTAGAAATTTTAAGGTTGGAGATTTATCATTTTGATCTGACATTAATATAAAGATCTGAAATAATTTTGATCTAATCTCAATAAAAAAAAAGAGAAGTACATTATTCTTGTAATCTCTTTAATAATCATAAATTTCTGCGTGCGGCTCCGCTCGCATGAACGATTTCCAAGAAATAAGTTGTATTGTGCATTTTCTGGTACAAAATCTAGTTTTCATGTCTTAATTGAATCCAAATTCATTGAGCAATTAACGCTTACAGGCATAGAAACAATTTTACATTCTCACACTTATTACATTAGGATTAAATGTTATATTAGAGTATCATTTCGTAACACTGATATATTTTTAACATGTATACACAAATCATATACTATATTTATCTCAAATAAAGCCTCTCTCGAGACGAAACTGAGCTCAAACACGGAGCCTAAAAGGTCATTATGTCTATGAGTATTACTTGTTCTTATCAGGTTTTATCGGATTTAATCCTCTTGTGGTCTGCATTAGAGATCATATCTTCTTTTTTATTTACCACATGTAATTAAGACATGAATCGCACTAAGGAATCCTTTCTGTCCATTTCATGATATCCAATATCATCATCATTAGCCGCATGACCGCCACTGCTGAACATAGGTCTCTCCCAAAGATTTCCAGACGGACCTATCAAAGTGCCTTGCATTCAGGGTGTTCCTGCGACCTTTATCAAGTCAATATCCAATATACAATATGTAGTGGTAATAATTTACTTTTAGCATAGGTAAGTAGTGAATTTCAGCTTATAGTTATTTTAATCAAAATTAGCAACTGTTATAACGGTAAATAAATTGCTATTTTCATAGAAGTGAACAACAATAAATTTATAGATAAACACACACACTCACGCTTTTTATCCCCAAAGGGGTAGGCAGAGATGCAACTAGTGCACTTTTCGCCCTGCGTATTACGTCCTATAATGTGATAGGTGGCGAGCCTATGTAAATTAAATATTGAAAAAAAATGCAAATAAAATGAACATAACATTTGTTTCTGGAGGAAGAAAATCTCTTACATTTATCTTAAAAAAACATATGCGTCAGTTTCTCATACGGTACAATAACTCAGCAAGTCAAGAGACAAGCCACTGTTTTGTATGATTAATGACGCGGTCGTTAGCCGCCGCTGCAAATGGCAAACAGAGTGTCTTTATTTCGTGGTAAATTCATTCTTCCAGAGTGTCTGTCAAATCTGTGTCTTCATTGTTTAATATAAAGAACTTGGCTTCTTTACGCCTGAGTGATCAAGATTAATTTGGTTTAGAAAATAAGTGGTATCATTTACGTTTATAAGTTTTAATAAGTGACTTTATTTTTTAAATTTATATCTTATGTAGAATCTATTATGGTTTCTAATTTGTTATTAGAAATCCTTCTCAATCACGTTGTTTATAATTGATAATATCAATGAAACCGTTCGTTTCGAAATTCACAAATTAATATATATTTGTAGTACTTCAAAGATCAGTGTCGTTCGGTTCGGTCGGTTATATTACGGTATGACTGCAATTCTGAGGTTTCGGGTTCGATTCCCAGGTCAGGCAACGTGATATTGGCTTTTAAATTCAGTATGAGCCCGGCGCGGAGTCTGGAAATTGATAGGTGATAGGCTGGCCCCGTGTGCGTGTGCGTGTGCATGTACGTGTGCGTGTGCGTGTGCGTGTGCGTGTGCGTGTGCGTGTGCGTGTGTGCTCAACAGAACTTTAATGTTAAATACTCAGACTCGTGCTGTACAATTACACTATAAACAATAAAAGAAAAGAAATAACAATATTATTTTAAAATACCTACAGTAACATACCTCTTCTGTTTCCTCATTAATATGCAATATACCATTTATTGTCTAAAAGAAACGACACAACACAACAATGCACAGAGAGAAGAGTCGTCGGTTTTAATTTCATTGCACTTGGCATGAAACTTCTTTCCTGAATTTTTACTTTCAATTATTAAAGTGTGCTAATGGAAAAACTACGGAACCGTCACAATGAAGATCATTAGTGGAATTCTATGGTAGAAAAGTTTTTTGAATCGCTACCAAATTCACTCTTGATTCTATTACGGGCAACTTTGTGATCGTGAGAGTTTTTGTAATCTGATGGATATTCAGTCCATTTAACTCTAATAACAGCTAAAACGTTTGATTGTAACTCATCCACAGTCAGCAGTTTCACGTTTTGAGTTTGAACAATTTAAATGGATTTGTATGTAATAGTTCTGGTGCTTTTGGTAAGTCTTCTGTAAACAAGTTGCATTGATTTTTGTAGTAAAAAGATTCACATATGCATATCTGTCATTGCTATAATTATGAGTACGCATTGTTGACTATTTTTTGAGCTTCACTTCACTTACCATCAGGTGCTTTGTTGAGCCATCGTTAAAAAACTGTATGGAGTCACAAAACATGTTGGTAAATATGAATATACAAACAGAACACAAACCTTAGTGAAACAAAATGATGGATAGTAAAACATTCGCAATCACAACAAATGTTAGCACATTCAATACATAAGTTCGAAGGAAGTCATTCCCTCAAGGAAAATACCTTTCCAGGAACTTATTTCAGCACTATTGTCGCGAACAATAGAGTAGTTGATTTACTACAGGCATTTGTTTGATATTTTTACTAACAGTTTGAAATGCTTTCTATTGAAAGATCTGAAAGAGGGGCTTGGAATTTAATAACTGAGAAAAAGTACGTAAGGAATAAAATAAATAGATGAAAAAAATAATGTAAAGCCTATGTAATCTTCCTACTTATCTTAATTACTTCTTACTAATATTATAAATGCGAAAGTATGAAAATGTCATTCGACCGCGCCAAATAGAGACGGCCGCGTTCCGTATTAACCGATCCAGACGACGAAATCACTCTAGCCATCCGCCGTAAGAACGAGTTCTTGAAACTCCAACACTCCACAAGACCGCAGTTCCGTCCTCGCCGTCGAGGACTTCACCGCGTTCCCTATCGCCCCCGACCCCCTAAGAGTTCCGGCCCGCGTGCCGATGACAACACAAACTAATAGGATTAGGCCTAAAAACCAATCTTTCCCTAATCGTTGATGTCTCATCCTCTCTCAGTGGCCGTCCTGAGTCGAGGTTCGTAACCTGTTAGTGGGTTGCCCTCAGCATGGTCACTTAATTCAAAGGGTTGCGAGCGCCTTTTGCGTTCACCCTAAAGATCGGTGTGGCCAGAAAAGCCGACTCGTGTCAGGCTACTGGCAGTAGGGCCATTAACAAAAAAAAAGTATGAAAATGATGGATGTTTCTTAGAAGTAAACGCAGAAACGACTAAACGGATTTCGATGAAATTTGGCACTCGGATAGGTCTTGTCTTAGATTGACACATAGGCGTTTGTCCTGGTAATTTGCTGCCATGGGAAATCATGGAAATTTTTAAACTGATACTTTAAGTAGAAGACGCTGGTGTTTTAGAGACTTTTGTAGCGGGAAAGGTATTGCTCGCGGGCGAAGGCGCTAGCACCACCAAGTGTAATATAAAATTAGTTGAATTGAATGCAGAACACATTAATTTGTGAGGTTTTCATACGATAATACGTTACTAAAATACTCGATGCCTTTTATCATCTTTATAAGCGCGTGATCTGTTTATGGTTTATTTCTTACAAATCAGGGTATCTGTAATAGAAGCTCTAATTTTGCTCTAGAATATTCTGTTTGCATACATGTTGCAGGATGTTGTACTGATAGCTTATAGCGTAGGTATATAATGCACACAATCCACTTGTATGGGCACAGATTACTAATCCCACTTCTGCTGTTAGAAACAGAAGCGATTTTGATTTAAATAAAAACTATTTATTCCTTATTTTACATAACAAATTTGTCACTGATTTTACATAAGCACTTTTAACAGAAATACTTTTACAAAGATAGGTATCAGCAACTAACCGACCAGTATGAAGTCAATTATAAACTTACTCAACTGAGATCGACTGCGAGACTATGCTAAGCTATGTGCACGAATGAATGCAAATGGCGGTACGGCACCCTTTTTATACATCCACCTACCACCTCCACTATTAGTTTGACATTTCAACTGGTTTTCATAACTGGTTAGTGTGTTACAAATACCGTTACAAAACTTTTATGCTATCAGTACATTTATCCATGCCTTAAAATACCAGAAACCATTATCCATTATCATTCTCATACTATCTTGGCAATTGAATCTCTAATCCGTTCGAAAGTGATCGCGACTACTAAGACCCTTTCGACGGCAAGATAAACTTTACCCTTAACTATTAAACTGTCAATATCACAAAAACATAGATAACGAATATCTGAACTATCGTGATTAAGGCATAATTAAAGTTGGTCCGTTCTTGGCAAAGTTTAGGGATCGTCTAATCCTGGGTAACCCGCCTAAAGCCCGTTTAATATTCAGTGTCACAGTTGAACTCATCCCTGGATTAGTCGGTAATGCATGCTCTAAGAAGACGTCTAAATCACCGTCCTATTCCATTACGCAATAAACGTTTGAAGTTTGTGATCGAATTGCAGTTTTAAGTGCTAATATTGAATGAGCATTAGTAGATTTTTGGAATTCTTATTTAGATGTAAATAATTGTTGTAGAGAGAAGACACCTTTCAGCTTTGTCTATTCTGTAATATACTTTGAAATTTTGAACGCTTCTAAAAACTTGCACATGCCTGGGACCCGGTAATACATCTATTTAAATCGATACCCACAAGACCTGCTACCAGACCTCAATACACTGTGAGCTCTTACTTCGTAGACTGGACCGCAAACAATAACGTTTCAAAATTGTATAATTCTAAATTGTAGGTAGATTTGTAGCACTAACTTTCCGGACCATCCGCCCCGTCAGCACGAAGTACTGCAAAGTTTTCGAAACGTGAAACAAATCAAATAAAAAATTGCGATAAAATCCGTAATAGTACTTTAATTTAAATAGAAATTATATTACTTTTCTATTGCATAGTGGTGCACTAGTTGCGCCTCTGCCTACCCCTTCGGGGATAATAGGCGTGAGTGTGTGTGTGTGTGTGTGTGTATATTACTTTTCTGTGTAAATAACAATACGTAATACATATAATATGTACTACGAACTGCAATAATTATCTTTCCATATAATATTTTCCATAATTATCATTCAATCACAAACTATCCTATCGTTCACTTAATCCAGAATAAGGCCCCCATACACAAGTTGTCACAGTCATATGTATGTATACATACGGAAAACACGAAGCAGATCGAAGAGTATAGCCCATAACTTTGAACCTTAAGGGAATACATTTAGACGATGAATTAATTTTAATACGAGACAGCTATTATAATCAATCGTTATGCCATGCTCTTGAGACGCCTGATCATGAATAATTGATGTATTTTACTATTCAATATTCGACAGAATCTAATAAAATAAAGGCGTTTAATGTTAATTTTACTTAAAGGAATTGATATACAATTAGCATAATTATTTTGTTCTATAAAGAAAACCGAAAACGATAAATTATTGTCTAAAATTGTACACTGTTTAAAAAAGGATCTATAACAATTGTTGCCTAAAATTTTAAAATATATAACAAAATAAACGCATACGCATACTAACGCCCGTTTATCCTCGAAGGCGTAGGCAGAGGCGCAACTAGTGCACCCACTTTTCGCCTTGTGTCCCATGATGTGATAGGGGCGAGCCTATCGCCATATCGGGCACAAATGCCAGACTCCGAGCTGATACTGAATAGAAAAATCCAATATCACTTTCGTATCGAACCCGAGACCTCAGCATTGTAGTCGCAACGTAATACAACTACGCCACCGAGGCAGTCATAAAACGAAATTAAATCAGTACGTAATCGAACATCAGGACACAACATTTTACTTGAATCAGTCTAATCATTATAATTTATGACCTCTTTTATCGTACACATAAATAACACTTTGGGTAACTCATCCCACAATAACAGTTAGAGCTAGGCATCTATCGTCATATTGCCTATCAGGCACATCACAAGCTTGACTGACGAAGTGGCTAGAAATCCCCTTCGGGATAATTTGAAACTGTGCCAAAGACTATAAACATTTAGCTACGCGAAAGTGTCTACTGAAATTGTAACTTTAATGCCTATGCCGTTATACTAATACGATAGCGAAGTAAGTAATTTTAAAGGCACCTTGTTATTAAGAAATAAAAGGGACCTTACTGTTTGTTTTTTATTATGAATTCGTAACCTTATTCATTAACAATTTATAAACTTAGCTATGGAATGTTTTGTCTTCTTCCTTCAAACTCAATTCAAAATTCGTTTGAAGAAACAAAACATTCGATAACTAAATTTAGTATAACTTGTTTATGAATAGTTAGTGTTGGGTTTCTTTAGGTCTGTTTCTAAATTTCAGGATAAATTAGTTTATTAAGCAGAGGATAATTATTAAGTACCGTATTAATTGGTAGTTTTTAAGAGGCTCTTGTATGTGTTAAACTCTCGGTAACTATATATCATAACACTAGCTTTTGCCCACGGCTTCGCCCGCGTTAATAAGATTTTCCGGGCTAAAAGTACATAAAAACCATAAAAACGGTTCTAGTGAGTTAATCTTAAAAGATAGACACATACTGTCGCGGACATTTTTTTAGATCATTTCAAGAGGAATAATTCTTTCATACATATATTTTTGGTATCTTGAACCGTTTTCGCAGCGCACGCAATGGAAGCCCTCAAAGATAAATAATTTTCCCCGTTTATTTCACATTTTCCATTATTTCTTCGCTTCTAATAGTTGCATTGTGATGTTATATAGCCTAAAGCCTTCCTCGATAAATGGTCTATTCAACTCAAAAAGAATTTTTCAAATCGAACCAGTAGTTCCTGAGATTAGCACGTTCAAACAAACAAACAAACAAACTCTTCAGCTTTATAATATTAAGTATAGATATAATGAACTTTATAAACATTTACAAGAGCTAAGAATATATTACTGAGGTTTCGTGTTACTTAGTTTCTTAGATTATTAAATTAAATGCGAGTCTGGAGTTTTACTCTTAGAAAGAAAATTTTAGATCAAAATAAATTGTCTAGTATTGTTCTTTCCAAAAAATATATGTTTTTAAGTAATACTCAAATTATATTTCTTCTTTAGAAATATATTGCACAAACAAGTACAGAAGTAAAAAGCGTATAATAAGATCATTATTTTAACGGTAACTCCCTGTACACGAAAAAGGCGGTTAAAGATTCATGAAGTTAATAAAATGGGAAACCGTTTAATGTTTCTTGAATCGTTCAGCCCACGAAATAAGTATTCGCTTGAATAAAATAGCTTGAGCATTGACTTCACGCTCAAAAGAAAAGAGAAACTTTATGTCATGGTTTGCGTGAAGAATTTCTTTTTCCTCTTCTTGTAAATATAGCTCCATCATTTCATCGGTGATTTTTCCAATTTCATGTGGGTAGATGTTAAAATAATATTATAATCTTTTTAGAATAACTTTCGACCTGAGAAGAACCAAAAAACGATGGCAGCAAAGAGCAGTATACCTAAAATATTTGACATTAATTATAGTGAATATCATTAAAACTTTACCACGTGCAGGATTTGAATGTACATAAAACGAAATGTGCCCATGACAGATAGAAAATTTCACGGAATTTATAATTTAGAAGTAATATTTTATGAATGAACGCGTTAATATTAACGGTGAAGTAAAATATCGCGAGGAAACTTACATAGTTTGTCATCTATGTAGGTTTCCTTCCTGCTAACGCGCACTACGCCAACGTGGTGGATTAAGATGGACAATGTCCGGGATTCAAAACTCAAGGCACACCTCTGACTTTTCGAAGTTACGTATGCATTGTTTATCAATTATCGTTCGCTTTAACGGTGAAGGAAAACATAGTGAGGAAACCTACATATCTGAGAACACTCCATAAGAATTTCGAGGGTATGTGAAGTTCACCAACCCGCACTAGGCCAGCGTGGTGGACTAAAGCCTAAAACCCTCTCAGTAGCTAGTAGACGAGGCCCGTGTTCAGCAGTGGGCAATATAAATACAGGGCTAATTGCATAACAATTCCAGAAAGGCACCTTGGCTATGGCCCTTTAATAACCTTTTTATAGGCTTTCAAATAACTTATTATGATCGGTTTATTATTGGAATCGGATCGAAGACTAATATTGGAATTGTTTGTTGAATTCTGCAGATAATGTTGACTTCAAATATACATATTAGTTTTAATAGAGTCATAATTATAACACCACTTAATCACTCCCTTGCCTACAACACGTAATACACACACACCCACATACACACATAACACTCACGCCTTCTATCCCCGAAGGTGTAGGCAGAGGCGTAACTAGTGCACCCACTTTTCGCCGTTATACCATCCCATGATGTGATAGGGGCGAGCCTTACGCCATATCGGGCACAAATTCCAGACTCCGAGCTGATACTGAATAGAAAAACTCAATATCACTTTGCCGGACCCGGGAATCGAACCCGAGACCCCAGCCTTGCAGTCGTACCATAATACAACTACGCCACCGTACAACACGTAATTAAAGCACATAATTGCAATTCAAACATCACTTCTAGTTAGGAAATAAATTCACGACATTCTTCTATAGCCGCTTGCCAACCGCACCGCAGCGATAATCGAATAAATTATGAAGAACTCTTTAAACCTTACAAAATAAAATTAAAACAGACTAAGAATAAAACTCCGCCGCAGACACCGACAAACTGAAAGCACTAACGCAATATCAAAACGAATCTCGGGAATTCAAAATAAATTATACCGCGAAGTGCAAGATAATAAAACCAACAGATTATGACAAATTCCATTTAAAACTTCATGCAGCGGCAACTGCAAACAAAACGTGCAGCTCCGAATAAAGTTATAACAGACTTAAATTTGTAGTTGTGGTCCGAAAACCAATTAATGTTAGAACCACTGCCAGCCGCCGCTACCTTAGCGTTACCTAGTTTTGCAACGTGCCAAAGTTGAAACGTGGTTGAAGTTGGATTGTTTACTTTGACGTTATTAACATTATATTAGGCATTGTTCAATATATCCAGTAAATGTAAATCCTCATTTAGATGGAATTATTAATGATAGTAATTCTAGGCAATCATTGCTCAAAAAAGTTAACCCATCTGACCATGCGCCAGTGTATCAGTGTCATTCAAATCGGAACAGCTTGGTGGCAAGAATACATAATGCAGTTAGATCTTCAAAGACGAATTCTCAAAGGAGATCTGTCTCGTATTATATATTAAGGACTTCTAATAAGTATGAATGAAAAGTTAGAAAGCTTTGTATTGCATCCCTTCTACTAATTATTATTATGGACTTAATTTCTTATAGACTGAAGTACCGATGTCACTATTTAGATAAACCAAAACCACTTATCTGCACAGTCGAATGAGCAATTCTTGCAACTGGCCTAGAGCGGTGTTTTCTTTTTACTATTTCATTAATATTGACGGCAGTTGTTGTTGGTTTACAAAAAACAATTATATCTGGAGTAACTGAATTTGATTTGAAATTTGTTTCCACATTAATTGATTTAAAAGTTCATTAAAATTTATTGCTAAGATATAAAATTGAAGATCTTAAAGACGTACCTAAATTAACAACATCACAGCTAGCATAAAACATCGTATGTAAGGTAACTAAAGATTATGCAATTTACCAACAGTACCTCAGACAGACCTGCCAGACGCCACGGGAGAATGTTAATTAACAATATTGTAGACCACGTTCAAACCTGAAGTTATTTTGACTCAAAATTGTGTAACGGTCTAAGTTTATTTTCTGTAGAATGAACGAAAACTATTATTAGTTTCTTTTATATAATTTGAGAATAAAACCATATGGAAATCTTTAGGGGAGGCTCATGTTCAATAGTGGAACTTCATGTGGCTGATGGTATGATTTGAATAAAGTACAATCATTTTAACTTCTTTAATACACACACTCGCGCGCCTTTATCGTTTCCGAAAGAGTAGTCAAGGAATAAATGGTTTCTAAGTACTTTAAAATATGATAGATAACTTTTTCTTTTTTATAATGGCCATCTTCGGCGCATTAGGGACGGCTGCGGGCTTCCTCCGACTCACGTCTAAGTTGTCGTCCGCAACAGCCCCTGCGCGTACCGCTGTTGCGGTCCTTCTCCTGTTGTTGCGGGGGCTCAGAAGCCCCCGTACACCGAAGGAATGATAGATAACTGCTGATTGTAAGTTAGATATGTTTATTCTTTTAAATTATTAATAAGTCCATCAAACTACGAGGTAACAGGTAAAAATATAAATGAATGTACATTGCACATACAAATATTATATTTTATGGTGCTAAAGCTGTTCACTATTAACTAAATACCATTTTCAATCAAAACTCACGTTCCTGAAAATCTTGGCTCTTGGAGACAATATTACTTAATACTTTTCAACGTATTTATTTTGCAGTCTATTAAGTTTGAACAATAGTTACTTTAAACCTTAAAGTCATCCAAGCAGTTTTCGATCATCTATAGTCTATTGAACTGAAAGCTTTTGTAAAAGCTTAGCGTATTAGATGAAAAAAAAATCGTTTGCAATTTCAACTGAAATAAAAAGAATTCGAAATTTTCTCGACAATCATAAAAGCATTTATAGACATCACGGCACATTCCTTCAGACAAATAGAAAAAGAACTCCTCAGAGAATTTAATACAAAATTCAATTGTTAACATACCACGGTCCATAATTACATCGTTTTAGATATTTATGATGTAAAATTTCTGCCAAGAGCCGGCTCCTGCGAAAGACAAAGATGGCTGACCGAAGCCAAGAAATTGAATTCCTCTACTGTACCTCCAAAATATACTTCGTTATTTGTTTTTAAAGATAAATTTAATTGGCGGTATAAAATGTTGTTCATAGCAATAAAAAATACAATTTTTGTGTATTGTTTTACGTAAAATCACTGGATTTTATTTATTTGTGTAGAGTTGTAGACTGTAGTAGAATTGATAAAAATTATGTCCTCATTTAAAAAGAGGATATGTACACTTTTTTGGATATTTTTAATATTTAGTATCTATAATTATTTTTTAGATTAGATAATAAATATTGAGTGTTTTCAGTATTTAATCTGCAAAAATATTTTATCCACCGGAAATTAAAAATAAATGATTGACTGACAACTTAACGATTATTTAATTTCTTAATTTCTTCTAATTATTGAATTCGTTATTTCTTCAAATTATTGTTGTAATCAAAAAATGGCACTGAACTGCCTCGATGGCATAGTTGTATTACGCTACGATTGCAACTGAAGTCTCGGGTTCGATCCTCAAGTCTTACAAAGTGATATTGGGTTTTTCTATTCAGTATCTGCTCGGAGTCTGGACTTGTACCCGATTTGGCGATAGGCTCGCCCCTATCACATCATGAGACGGAATACGTACGGCGAAAAGTGGGTGCACTAGTTGCGACTCTGCCTACTCCTTCGGGGATAAAACGCGTGAGTGTGTGTGTGGCTCTGGATTTTTTTAAAGATTTATTACCTATTAATAATTCGAGAGTAGATATTATTTCACACTAAATTAACATAATACGCAAATTGTAATTATTACAAATATTTGAAGTTGGTGTTAAAATATCATACACTATGCATAAATACGCACTCATTTATGCATTGAAAATTGTGCAATAATTATTTTAAACATTAATTTTTATTCATAGTGCTTGATGGCTATGACTTGGGCCGCTAGATGACATTGCACTGAAATTAGATTGAGCCGAAAACTGATGAAATTTTCCAGAAAATAAAGGCTTGGTAGGACAGATCTGATCTTAACGCTTTTTATCATTTTACGGCAAAATATATCTTTATTTTACAGATAATATACCTTTGTGTTAGTCAAATTTTCAGAATCTAAATAGTGGTTCCAGAAATTAGCTTGGAGTGGTATTATTTATATTTCTGTTCAGTATCAGCTTGGAGCCTCGAATTTGTGCTCGATATGGCGATCGGCTCGCCCCTATCACATCATGGGACGGATTACGTAAGGCGAAAAGTGGGTGCACTAGTTGCGCCTCTGAGTTACTCTGAGTCGTGTTCTGAAATATTTCGGACACATAGCCCGAAGGAAACCAGACAACTTGGAGAAGTTGGTGCTCACCGGCAAGCTCGAAGGCAAGCGACCAAGAGGGCGTAGACCGCAATGCTGGTCAGACCAGGTCGCCAACTCCTTGAATATGCCAATGAGCGTAGCCATGCACCAAGCCGAAGATCGCGCCTCGTGGAGAAGATTGCTGAATGACGTTGGACGGGATCACGATCCTCAGTAATGAGGGGCCGACTGAAGAGAGAGAGTTGCGCCTCTGCCTACCCCTTCGGCGAATGTGTGTGTGTGTGTGTGTGTGTGTGTGTGTGTGTTAAAGCTTAGCGCGTACAACCAAACTCTTCAACTTCAACAACAGTCGTTTGCCTAAACAAATACAAAAGTAAGACACAAAATAATTAGAACAGGCTATTTACAATACTTTTTTTATCAGCAAATAACAGTAAAAAATGCTTGTTTGCTATTATTTATTCCAACGATTCAGTTACGTCACATCACATTATCCCCTGTCATATATAGTAAAATGGATTATTCGGTAGTCATAGGGCCTGAGAACATTGTACTGAAGTATCCAATTTGTTCTTGTCTACAGTGTGATAAAAAGGTTTTGTGTAAGGCACACAATAGATTATTTCGACATAAGCTGGCGTGAAATGTGAAAACAAATATTATCAGAACGGGAAATGTAAGTGTGTTTTAGGGTTGAAAATATTTTTAAATTGTGTACTGATTTTTCTTCTAAAATCTGTAGTTTTCATTACAATAGGATTTACAAACTATGAAAAATAAATACGTAAGCGTGTAATGTATGAAATAAATACTCACAATAAAAACAGTAATTAGTATCCGACGTACGAATAATATCCGAAATATTTGAATATACGAATATTTTATTCTAGTTTTATTACATGACATTGAAATAAAGTAACGCACTCTTCCGAAAATTGATTTAATTTCTGAAAATTTCAAAATAAATATGCAGTTTCGGGGTTATGTAAATTCAAATATTTTTAATTTTTAAATAGAGCAATGGCAAATTTTAGAGTTAAAAGTTTGTATGTGTTCACAGAAAATTTGATTGCATGAAAATTCTAAATAAACACAGGACACGTTGAAATTCACGTACAGTCTTGTCACATGTATAAAAATCAATAAGTTAATTTTTTAAGAATAATTGTGTAATACGTTTTACCTTTTAACGAATCGTATATTCTAGCTGAAAGTTATATTCGACATAATAGTGATGTGAACTCCAAAATCAAAGGTATAAAATTTATACCTATCTAATGATAACATTTTGTATATTTATTTTATACTTGCTTAGGCTTCCCCCGCGTCAATGGGCAAAATTCATAATACAATTGAACTGTTCCGAAAAGTAAATGAAAGGAACAGACTACCAAAAATAATTTTATTAAGAATAGACCTGAAACAGCTCAAAGTTCTAACAAACTGACCTAGGTCGAGTGCGACCGGTTAAAATAATAAAACGTAAATTTTTCATAACACCGCGAACCGGCTGCACCACACAAGTCGCATCTCAGCCCACACAAAAGAAGTGTTTACTCAAGTAAAGAGCTTTTGCATTTTTAACCCTCAACCCACCGTTAGTGCGAATAAGGATGGGAATGTACGTGAACTGTTTGACGGGTTTTTTAAATCTTCAAAGAAAAATTGAGTTCAAAGTTTTTCTTTACTAGATTTTACTCTGCTGGATGTCTTTTTCTCGCAATAAAAGCCTTAAACCCTTTTCCGGGATAACAGAGACCGTCTATTTTGTTTAAATTACCTGGATTACCAGGAGTTGATCCATCTTATTATATTTCATACAAATCAATCCAGCAGTTTCTGACTTTACTTCTAGAACAAACATGCAAATAGATTCAGAAATATTAATTACTAGTACGGTTTTATCGTTTGTTTATTTGATTGTTTTAGCTTTTGGTCGCGGCACCCCCGCGTGATAATGTTTTTCCAAGATAAATGTCCCGCTTTATATTTTCCCGGAATAAAAAGTAGCATGTGTCCTTTCTAGGGTCTCAAACTATCTCCATACCAAATTTCATCGAAATCCGTTCTGTAGTTTGAAAAATGTGCAGTAACAAGCAAACAAAAACCGACAGAAAATATTTATAAAAATCGCTGACTTGTTTTCCATTACTTTTCTTTAGTATAATAAAGAGATAATTGAATAATGTTATTATACCCTATTTGTAGATAATCATCCAACGTTACAGTACAAATAAAAGAAGAGTGCAACATGATTTCCAAGTAGATTAAAATAAGTTGATGAAGTTACGACCTAAACTTCTGATTGATATCCAACAGTTCACGAAGGAAATGAACCGTAAAGTGCAGCTCTAGCTGTCAGTTGCACCGACCGCTTTCATGTGAAGTGGGCGCCTTTATCCCTCCAGATATTTTTTCTTGACTTTAATGAATTTGCTAGTGGTCTTTTTTAATATTAAATGAAAATTTATTTTATACAAATAGCATCAATGGCCGCCACTGTAATTTAGTTTTTTGAATGCTGTGTAAATGGAACTTTTATGTCTGTGTTTGAAGGTTCAGTGTTGACTGTTTCATGTGCAGTAATTTAAATATTTTAATGGGTATTAACTGTAATACTCCTATTGAAATAAATAATTAAATCCTAAATTACTAGACCGTTTACGTTTTAAATTATTTTTTAATCTCTTGAATTTTACTATAGGCTTTAATAATTGCTTCAAACTTTTATGATTTGCAATGCAATGCAATCATCCTTGTATTATATACTTTCCACTGCTGAGCACGGGCCTCCTCTACTACTGAGAAGGGTTAGGCCTTAATCCATCACGCTAGCCTAGTGCGGGTTGCCAGACTTTACAAACCCTCAAGATTCTTATGGAAAATTCTCAGGTATGTAAGTTTCCACACGATGATTTCCTTCAGCATTAAATCGATCGATAAGTGATAAATAATACGCACAATTTCATTATTTAAAACAGTTTTTAGTGAAATTTAAATTGAAAATATGTAAATTTTTATGTTAGCATTTTCCATTCCGACACTCATGTACAAACGATTGAACGCATTTAGATCGAATCACGTTCGACATTAACGTACGTTCTGATGTCTCATAAAAATATTCTAGACATTTGTGAAAAAATATGTGATACGTGATTTAAATAGAGAACTTCCAAGGTGGAACGTAATACATCATTGAGATGTTATGATATGTGTTACAAGAGAAACTTAGGTCGACAGATAAGTAAGATGCAATTTATTGAGTATTGAGATGAGAATTTATTGAAATAAGTAAGATGGCATTTTTGCTTTTACTAAAATATAGATTTGATTACAAATGTGATGTATTACAATTTATAACTAATTAGATATATTTGGTTTTTCTTCATTCTAATGTCCATCAAAATATACCCAGTTTGTCGCATTATAAAGTATAGCTTTTGCCCGCGGCTCCGCCCGCGTTAAAAAGTTTTTCCGGAATAAAAGTTCCGCTTTATGTTTTCCTGGGATAAAAAGTAGCCTATGTGTTAATCCAAGATATGATCTACCCGTGTGCCAAATTTCATCAAAATCCGTTCAGTAGTTTTTGCGTGAAAGAGGAACAAACATCCATACATCCAGACATTCTTACAAACTTTCGCCTGTATAATATTAGTAGGATTCTTTGACTTTATATTAATTATAATTACCTGTAGGGATAAAGTTTTTGAGTATGTTTGTTAGCAGTAATCAAAGAAACTGAATAGATTTTGGCTACTGACTTGGAGTATTTTGATTTGATTACTTTATTCGCGAATACAATTCACTTGGGTGAAGCAAATCTACAGCAAAAGCTTGTCAATAATTATTTATCGGAAATACAAACGACCTATTTTTATTTTTATAGCAACTCTAATTCGATTACATTTTACGTTATAAAAGATAAACTCAAGTTCAAACTTCAAAGTAGAGGAAGCTTTCAAAAGTGCAACGCTACGTGACGCTAACGAGCTGTCGTTACGTCATGTACTGGAGACGGAAGTGGCGTTGCGGGACATTTGCCACGTTACGCCAAATGCTTCCACTCTAATTGATTGTACAATTCTACTTCCTACTAATATTATATACGCGAAAGTGTGTAAGTATGTATGGATGTCTGGATGTATGGATGTCTGTTACTCTTTCACGCAAAAACTACTGAACGGATTTCGAAGAAATTTGGCACACTACACACACCTGGTTCAACACACAGGCTACATTTTATCCCGGGAAAGTAAAAAGCGCGAATTTTATCCCGGAAAAGCTTTTTAACGCGTAGCCGCGGGCAAAATTTAATAATAACATTTGAGAAATAATTGGGTCCTAAAATGCTCCCAATTTTGATATTTAATTGTTTATGTACTTTTTAATATGATTCCTGTGTGTATTGCTACGCTCCAGGATTCTTCGATTAGGGAGGGTTAAGACCATACTTTCACTTCTGGCCTAACGAAAGTGCTCAGACTTTGCATAACTTTTAATTTTACAAAGATATTTCCCTCTTAAGGTTTTTCTTCACATATAAAGAAAGCATAAATAATAAAAATAACAGCCCTGTATTTTATACTACCCACCACTGAGAACAGGGTTCCTCTTGAGAGGGGTTCGGACTTCGGCCTTAGTCTAGCCTAGTGCGGGTTGTCACACTTACCATACCTTTGAAATTCTTAAATAATAATTATTATAATGAAAATTCAATTATATTAAAAATACATGATCTAGTGCTGGAAATGTACGCACTATATTTGTTCAGAGTTAAAATCGTCTTTACCGCTATTGGCTTAAGGTCGGCAATTAATTACGATTACGTTATACAAAGAACAGAGTTAAATTCTACAAAACTACTTACGTAGCGACTTGCAAGTTGCAGTAAACAAATTCAATTCCCTTATCAACGTCGTAATTATTCCAACTTGAAACGTTAACGCGAAGGTAGAAGTTTTATTCTTTATGATAAAAGGCAATATTACAATATACCCATGGCAGGAAACTCCTGTCTTGGCTAGAAACGTTTCTGTAGAAGTCTCTACCATTGAGCTGGGCACTAAATGAGCTTTTTTTCGTCTAATTACAGATTGTCGTGCTTACATTACATGGGTCATGCTAAATGGTGATTATAACTTTTATTATTACGTGCATTAGTTTAATTACAATTAACATTATAATTGAATATAAGTATTCTAATTAGGTTATAAATAATATTCTAATAAGTATTTATATCGACGGTCCCATAGAAAAAGTCGTATATGCCAAATGTTAACTTTTGAGTAGAGCGCTTTGAAAGTCTAAATTAATTGTGAAAATCACAAGTTACACATGAAGGAAACATTATCTATTAGGGTTCAGTAACAACTTTGAAACTAATGTGTGAAAAAAGCACTAATTCCTACATGAATACAAATTTACGACTTTCAAAGCGCTCTACTGAAAAGCTAACATTTTGCATATACGACTTTGTTCTATAGGACCGTCGATATATTCTTAACTAATTAACTAAACTACGTAAGAGATACTAAGTGTAGTATCTAACAGTAGTATAGTAGTGGGGACGGCGCGGTGTTAGAAAACCTTTTTTTACAGGGAGGTCCATAGATAAAATCTTAGATTATTGACTACATAATATATTCTCGAATGCTGTTATTTCCAATACAACATAATTTGATAAAAAAATGTGTGTGTGTGTGTGTGTGTGTGTGTGTGTGTGTGTGTGTGTATTAATGTACACACGTATGAAGTGAAAGTTTTTCAATCAATTCAATTTATTTATATAATTACACATTTTGTTCAAATCTCAACGTTCTTTGTACCAAAAGCCGATACATCGAACTAAAGTCTGTAAAAGGTTTCGTATAAAAGACGCTTTAATTTGATACAAAAGCGCTACCTTTAAAATCGTACGTAGCCTGGTACCAACTAATAGACGAGTTCGCTTACTTTTAAAAGAAACCGAGTATTTTATAGTAGACTAGCGGCCCGCCCTGGCTTCGCACAGGTAGCAAAGCATAATATTTATACATTTAATTTTCTATCGTACAAATACTTATGAATTATACACATAAACCTTCCTCTTGAATCACTGCGTCCATTGGTGAATAACCTATGAAGCAATAGCCTAGGCGCTTCTCAAGGTCTTAAATTATCTTCCTACGAAATTTCACCGAAATAGGTTGAAAGTGACGGCTACAACGCGAGAAAAAAATCTGGGATAAAAGTCCCGGTTTATTTTTTCCCGGAATAAAAACTATCCTAGATCCTTCCCAGGGTCTTAAACTATGTCCCTTCCAAATTTCATCGAAATCGGTTCAGTGGTTTGGGCGTGACGGCTCCACTCAAAAAATCCGTGATTAATTTCCCGGTTTATGTTTTTCGGGGATCAAAAGTAGCCTAGGTCCTTCCCAGGGTTTTAAGCTATCTCCCTACCATATTTCATAGAATTCGTTTTAGTGGTTTGGCCGCCCCACTCGCGAGTATAAAACCGGGATAAAAGTTCCGGTTTATATTTTTCCGGGATAAGCAGTAGCTTGTGTTCTACTCTGGGTCTCAAACTATCTCCACGTATTAGTTTGCGGTTCCACCCGCAAGAAAATAGTTTTCGGGATTAAATTCCCGGTTTATTTTTTCACGGGATAAGAAGTAGCCTAAGTCTTTCTTAGGGTCTTAAACTATGTCTCCTACAAATTTCATCGAAATCTGTTTATAGGTTTGGCCGTAACGACTCGCGAGAATAAAAAATCCGGGATAAAAGTCCCGGTTTACATTTCCCGTGATATAAAGTAGCCTATGTTACTCAGGGATACAGGAGCATTCTAATGGTGAAAGGATTTTTGAAATCGGTCCAATTCTTTTTGAGGTTATCCTTGTCAAACATACAAAAATACGAATCTTTCCTCTTTATAATATTAGTATAGATAGTATAGATGGTGATATAGTGGCTTTTATCTGTTGGATCAAAGTAAGAACTCGAGAATCAATAACGGATGGCAATATTGTCAGTTGATAATTATGTCGGCTTACAAATTGAAAATAACTTATATTGAAACTGTCATGCCTCAACATTGCAGATTGATGAAAAATGCTGTCGTGGTTTTAAATACTATATTATAGTACAAAGCTTACAAGATTATTAATGAAACGATAAATGTAGAATCAAATTATTCGGTTGGCTGCAGACTAAAACATAGCTAAGTTAGTTTGGTAAGAATTATGTAGTTACCCTAGTTTACATAGTTTGCGGTCTGCACACAAGCATAATAAAATATATCTGCTATCCGAGCTAAGCTTAGCTACATACACACACTCACACCTTTTATCCCCGAAGGGGTAGTCAGAGTCGCAACTAGTACACCCATTTTTCGCCGTGCGTATTTCGTCCCATGATGTGAAAGGAGGCGAGCCTACCGCCATATCGGTCACAAATTCCAGACTCCGGGCTGTCACTCATTAGGAAAACCCAATATCACTTTGCCCGACCCGGGGATCGAACCCGAGACTTCAGCATTGCAGTCGTACCGTAATAAAACTACGCAATCGAGGCCGTCAGCTAAGCTATCTTAGCTTAATTCATGGTCTGCAATCCCGTACTTTTCTGTCTTGTATAGGCTGAACGGGACAGGGCGGGACACGTAGCCCGCTACAACGACGACAGGTGGACCATCAGAGTCGTGAAATGGCAAGGCCCTACGGGTCGTAGGGTTAGAGGCCGCCCGTGCGCTAGATGGACAGATGAACTGGCTAAAATAGCAGGAAAAAATTGGTTTTCCTTGGCTAGACATAAGGAACGATGGAAGTCCTTGGAGGAGGCTTTTACCCGAAGGGGGTCCAGATAAGCCACAACAAATTAAATAGAATTAATTAATATAATCATACATTGTAATTGTAAATATTTATTAATGAATTTTACTTATCCTATTTATTTATCACATGTATTTTAATGTAAGTAGGCCTAAATGGAAATAAATAAAGCTTTATTATTATTATTATTATTATAGGCTGAACGAAGTCCAATTCTAACATAAATCTAATCCTAAAACGAAGCACTGTATACTTGTCTCCCCTACCTATCGTTAACCATGCGAATAAACTTAATAGGACCTCATAAAGCTAGCTTCATTTATCATAACGACCGCATGGTCCTTTATATCCGTGAGAAATCGACGGGTTAATGCCGAATTAGGGACGACGCGTTTTAATTGACCCAATGAGGGTCAGCATTACGTTTTATTGGGACTTGCTTAATCCGGAACTTGTTTTGTCACTTAACAGCTTTCAGTAAATTAAATATTCTACATGGGATTATGTTTTCTTTTTAAATTTAATTAATTAAATAATAAATCGTTCAATATGCTCCCAGTTTCTTTGAACATACATTTTAATACACGTTTATAACAACATTTTAAACTATAAATCTAACATGACTACGATTATTACCTGCCGAGACGAATGTCTGTAGGTTCAAAACCCAAGGGTATGCACATGTAGTTCTCATTAAGAATTTCGAAGGTATGTGAAGTCTGCCAACCCGCACTAGGCCAGCGTGTTGAACTAAGGCCTAAACCCTCAGTAGTAGAGGCGGCCTGTGCTCAGCAGTTGGCAGTATATAAACCAGGCCTGGTATGGTACAGTCAATAGATGGAATAAAATTAAGAGTTTGGTAACATCCACTATGAATAATTTAGGAACGTACTGATATTTATGGTGGAAAAAACGCTTCATACTTCAGCCTACTTCATCGGCCTTCTATGAGGTTTTTCGAAAACCAGCCGTAGCAAAGGCGAGTTACTACAATAGCCAAGTGCAATCTTCAAAATATAATAAAAAAAACATGCCCTGTGCGCAGTAATACAGTATTATGGAAGTCCATTAAATTTCCTGCCTGCCTCGGTGGCGTAGTTGTATTACAGTACGACTGCAAAGCTGAGGTCTCGGGTTCGATCCCCGGGTCGGGCAAAGTGATATTGAGTTTTTCTATTCAGTATCAGCTCGGAGTCTGGAATTTGTGCCCGATATGGCGATAGGCTCGCCCCCTATCACATCATGGGACGGAATAATGGCGAAAAGTGGGTGCACTAGTTGCGTCTCTGCCTACCCCTTCAGGGATAACAGGCGTGAGTGTATATATATATAAAATTTCCAGAACAAGGTACTTAAATAATCCATGTATGTCCATAAAACATCTAAGAACAAACGGCAACATTCCTGATCCAACAATAGTTTAGGAATTACAATGGCTCTAAAAAGCGTGAAACCTTGTGGTTCCGCGCGGCGTTTCCTTGCTTAGCCGTACTCTAGTGTATTTTAAATGAGCCATTTCCCGTCATCATTCTTTCGTATCTGTTAAAAATGTCACCAGAACCTCGTAAATGTGTTTTGCGATACTTTAAAGTTATTTCTAAAGAATTTTAGTGAAGACTTATGTTGGTGCGTTTTCTTGGCTCGGGTTTTTATGTACACTGAGTTATGTGGTGAGTAATGAGAAACATCCAATTGTCGAATAATATTCAACTCGCGTATGAAGATCGTGTCACAAAGGAAAAGATAGGTTCCTTTATCACTTCATCGTCATTTTCATAATATCATCAGCCACATGAATTCTTTACCTCAAGATTTCCAGACGGACACGTCAAAAGCATCCAGCGTATTCCTTTTTCTTATTAGATAAGGTTTCCGAATTTCCTTCGGTGTTAAAAATATTCAATATACTTAAAGGGATATCTCACCATCAGCTTAGCCACTCTTGCTTGGACTGGGCTATACAAAAAGCTAAGTATAATATGTTTCAACAACAATATGTGCAATAAGATATGTATGTATAAGCAAACAATTTTAAACTTTTTAAACACATAAATTAACGGTCAAGGAAAACATCGTTAGGAAACCTGCATACCTGATAAGTTCTCTGAATTTCGAAGGTATGTGAATTCTGCCCACCCGTACAGCCGCCAGCGTGGTCGCTGGACCAGTGTGGGCCTTAGTCCACCAGGACTAAGGCCTTAACCCTCTCAGTTGTAAAGGAGGCCCGTGCTCAGCAGTGAGCAGTATATCATACAGTACTGGTATGGTAAATGCTGAGAAGAATATGATAAGATATGTTTAAAATATGGGAAGGGTATGCTAAGGTGGTTTGGGCATTTGGAAAGGATGGATGATAGGAGACTGACAAAGAGGATATATAAGGCGAGTGTGGATGGAAGGGCCGGCAGGGGTCGACCGCACCGAACCTTCGAATGTCAGATATCTGACATAGAAGTAGAGGCCAGGTCAAAAGTACCCTGAACCGGCGGGAGTGCATGAAAAGATTGATGAAGGTAGCGGAAGCGAAAGTAGTGTGCCAGAATCGAGCAAAGTGGCGATCCATAGTCTCTGCCTACCCCTATGGGATAGAGGCGTGATACTATGTATGTATGTATGTATGTATGTATGTTTAAAATCAAGTAAAATGCAAAGTTTTGTTACTATGAAAAGTTCTTCGCTTACATAAGACAACGCAATCATGATTTATCGAAGCAGTTCAGTCGACCTCGTAACATTAAAAATAACTTTTTAAATTCATTTACCACTATTATGAAATAAAACTTCCAAGAGTAAGATTCTTCCCGTGCTGAGACAAGGTATGATTAATGACTTTATCAATGGAGATCGTTGGAGTACCCCGTGGCCCGTCGTAGAGTGATGTATTGCTCCCAAGTTGTAACTTATACTACCGTTCCAGTCTATAAAATATCTTTATTTTCTTTTGATTCCATATTGTAGTAAATTTCATTACGTGTGCTTTCATTTTTCACTATTCAATTTTGAAGCTTCTTCGACGTTAATAAATTTTATTAAAGCGAAGCCAAATATCAAAAGTTAATTGAAATATTCTTAAGAGATTTATTATAAACTAACTTTTGCCAGCGGCTTCGTTCGAGTGAAAGTCCCGCCGTTTATTTCCCAGGAATAAAAGGCTAAAAGGCCCGAAGGGGTAGGCAGAGGCGCATCTAGTGCACCCACTTTTCGCCCGTATTCCGTCCCATGATGTGATAGAGGGCGAGCCTATCGCCATGTCGGGCACAAATTCCAGACTTCGAGCTGATGTTGAATAGAAAAACTCAATATCACTTTGCCCGACCCGGGAATCGAACCCGAGACCTCAGCATTGCAGTCATACCACTACGCCACCGAGGCAGTCAATCTTGAAACAATGACTATCTAAACGTCAGCATTGAAAGTTTATTCACAGCCCAAAACACCGGTTTACTTGCGAAAAAAAATACCACTGATTTTTACAACCCGGGCAAAATTGTTAGAGACCGCAGTCTATTGAAAAATATTTGTTACCGCTGTGAGTAAATTCAATAAAAAACTCGTAAAAGTGATCCGTGTTCAAATATTTCCACTAGTTGGCTAAACCAAATATTTACTACGTCGATGCGAGCTAAAACAGCCTGTACGCCTCTTTCATATGCAAATGGGGTTAACACCCGACGATCATACGCCATTTAAAGCTGATCCCCGTACTTTTCTCTGACGCGTGCAGTGTCTTTGGCACACATATACCTTCAGGGGTCTATTTAAACGGTTAGCGTAGCTGGATAGTAGAGTAGCGAAGTCAAACTAATTCGGGCTAAGCCTAGCATTGATTAAGTTTTGTTTAGACTGCAGCGCCGGCTGAAAACATTAGATGCCTTAGTTTATTTGCATTTTATGTCACAAGTGTTATTAACACAGTTACATGACAGTGCTTTGGTGCGAAATAATTTATTGTTGTGTTTATTCGCTACTGATATGAGTCTTAATTTATGTGGTGTTTGTCATATTGCGATTTACTTTTTTATTTTAATACGGCAGCGACTACATTATGTTCCGCCCTACATGTCGAAGATCTTATCATATATTTTGTATATATTAGATTTTTTTCTAATTAGTATCAGCCTGGAGTCTGGCGATAGGCTCACCCTATCACATCATGGGACGAAATACCCACGGCGAAAAGTAGATGCATTAGTTGCGCCTTTGCCTACCCCTCTGGGGATAAAAGGCGATGTGTATGCTGGCTTGTTCAGAGCTATCTAAATTAAGGTTTTTAAGTCCCTATTGTAAATATGTAAATGGCATTCGAACATTTAAACTCATGTTGAAATTACTCAATTTGAATAAACCTGCATTTTCGTAAACCGAACCGGGCCGTTTGGACAGCCTAATTTGTATCTCTCCGTATTTCGTTGAACGTCGTAATTTTTTGACGAAGTTTGGAAATTAAATGAAACATACAAAAAAAAAACCCACGGAAAAATTAACAGTTTTTTTTTTATGTCCTTATTATTCGTATGATTTATGTCTTTTAAATAGAACTATAAACCCAAAACCAATATATGTTGAAATGGGACCATTTCGAGACCCTACTTTACTAAATGATAAAGAATCACAGTAATAGGCTCATAAGTTTTAAAGAAATCAGTGTACATACACAAAAAAAAATTCATACAAACACACGAATTGAGAACAATAAAAAGATATTCTCATGGACCAAGCTACGGGTTAAAACTAGCAAACCTGTAAATGCACAAAGAAACGAAAATGTAACAAAATCCTTATCGATCCTCTTTTATAGAATACATCATAGTTTTATACATCATAACATTTGAGAGCAAATATGTGCCTAAGGGCAAACCATAAAACGATATATGTATGGGATAAAATTTGATCTTAACACCGCAAAAACGCCACTAAAGTTTATACAGTAAAGCCTCGACTATAAAACGTTTTTAGAGACGTCAAGACCGTGCATTTAATGGCCGAACTAAAGTGGGGGATAAAAATATTTCTCTACTTATCTTTGAGGAAAGTTCTGACGGAATACATCAAAAACTTATAACGAGAAGTACGGAGCATGCATATTTTGTGGAAACTAAGTCTCGAGGTGAAGTTTAAGTATCTGTAAATCTGAAAGTTGAATTTGCGGAGATTCTGTCTTAATATAAACACAAAGCAAAAAAACTACTTCCGAACAAAAAGGCGAATATGAGTTTTATATGAAAATAGCGGTACTATTAATATCACCATATTAATGAAATTGGTAACACTTACTAACAGACAAAAGACAATTGTCCAGGTGAGTGAATATAATTGCAGAAAAAAGTATAGAAATTCAAATTTTAAGCAGCCTGTAGATCGATAGCAAAATGGTCAAAACTAATAAATAAAGTGACTACCGCTTATACTAGAGGAACGTAAGATGTATCTATTACAAATGTAAATCAACAAGATTAAACTGCATAAATCTAAATATGAAAAGATGTAGAATATTCGAAATCGAAACAATATTATGTATATTGCAGGATTTGCAGGTACATTACTTTAATTCTATGCCCAAAAATAATTTCGTGGAACTCTGAAATACCAATTGGTTATTCTCTTAGTGGAATTACACTAGACGTAGCTTTGTTTACAACAGTATTGCCTGGCTTGACCGCAGTAGCATGTGGAGTAGCACATTTAATTCAATTATAGTTAGTGTGAGGCCGGAGGTCTGTAGGACTAGAATATTCTGTCTTCCTCCTATTTCTCATTCCATTTTTCTTGATATTCGTTTATCTTCAAGTAACGAATAATTTAACTACTTGAATTTTGTCCTCCCGTGAGTAATCATGGAAGTATAAAATTAAAATAGTTATAACGTTAATTAACAAAGTTCAAAATAAAGTTAGAAGATCGAAGATGCATATACAGGATTAAATTACTGAAAACATGCGAATATGAATTACCTTTTATTTAATTTGATACATTTTTAACGATGTATCGATGCCATATACAAAATTGATCAAAAAGTTAATACAAGTAGTCAAAAGGTCGACACGCACTTTCGATTCAACGCAAAATACAAACATTTCGTACATCTCACAAATCGAAATGTTTACTGCATCCCTGTACAATGTTGAGTTCTCGTACCCTCCCCAATCGACAATATCGCTGAAAGCTACTGAACTTTTGATGGCTTTACTGCTATTTACACTTTGCTTTTTAGCATCGATTGCTCTTTATATAGTGTATCTTTTCAATACACATCTTTTAGTTTTGAAATTCGATTTCGATATTGAACTTGTGATTGTTGTTTATTACTTTTTATGTGGAGTTGGAAAATTTATATAAGAGTGAAGCAGCAATGATACCTACAGTCTTAGTATTCAACATTATTAATCCTACTAGTACTGAGTATACCGAGGGAATCGAACACGCTACAAAGTTTATGCATTAAATGCATGACTGATAGCCCAATGAGGCGGTAAAAAAACATATAACCTCAAACCTATATCCTACATAACACACTCGCAGCCGTCCAGTAGCTTTAATTTTAATCATACACTCACCAAAATCTCTGTTTTTATGATAATTTCTTTACCGATACTAATATTAAATGGCCTCTATCTCAACCCAAGCAGCAATGTGCATGACTGTTGTGTTACCGTTTGAAGGACATTGTAGCCAGTGTAACTACTGGCCATAATGAGACATAGCATCTTATGTCTCAGGATGACGAGCCCAGTGGAATATCACACAGTACCTTTTAACTCAAGGTGATATGGTGATGCTACTGTTTATGGGTGTTCGTATCGCTTACCATCTGGCGATCGGCATGCTCGTCTCGTCATTTAATACAATAAAAAAAGTCATACCATAGTCATATATCACTAAGATATACTAACAATATCTAAAATTTTCGTATACATAATTCACACACACACACACACACTCACGCCTGTTATCCCCGAAGGGGTAGGCACAGGCGCAACTAGTGCACCTACTTTTCGCCGTTATTCCATCCCATGATGTGATAGGGGGCCAGCCTATCGCCATATCGGGCACAAATTCCAGACTCCGAGCTGATACTGAATAGAAAAACTCAATATCACTTTGCCCGACCCGGGGATCGAAACCGATACCCCAGCTTTGCAGTCGTTCTGTAATACAACTACGCCACCGAGGCAGTCTGTCATAAGACATAATTCATTTGACTAAAAAGTCGTGATGTATAAAGACAACATCGAATGCGACAATCTCCATCACGATTTCAGTCCTTATTGTTTCAGCGTGCATTGCACCCTGAGGAATGTATGAGCTACAGTTTTAAGTACTTCGCCTTTTAAAATGCGCATTCCGAGCGCTCTAAGAATTCGCATACTCTCAAAACGTTGATGAAAGTTTTATATGCAGACTTCGTAATGTTTTCTTCGAAAATGTCTGGAGGGTGTTGTATGAAGATTATTTTTATACTTATTAAGAAATCAGCGTTGAGAATTGGAGAATTGAAGTAATTTCAATTGTAATTTAGGTGGTCAATGTGGCCAGATTAGTGATTGTTAGACAATATAGACGGAATATGGACAGAATTTTTAACTTTTAATGGAAACCATAAATTCATAAGTTATTAATTACTGTATTTATTCTTTTCTCTTTCTAGACACTCTGTGCTATTCATATTTTGTATGAAGCGACTTTTTGTGTTGTGCACTTAGTTTAATTAAATTATGTAGGTAGTGTATGTTTTTTTAAGGACTGCCTCGGTAGCGTAGTTGTATTACAGTACGACTGCCACGGTGGCGTAGTTGTATTACGACTGCAAAGCTGAGGTTTTGGGTTCGATCCCCGGGTCGGGCAGTGATATTGAGTTTTTCTATTCAGTATCAGCCCGGAGTCTGGAATTTGTGCCTGATTTGGCGATAGGCTCGGCCCCTATCACATCATGGGACGGGAATAACGGCGAAAAATGGGTGCACTAGTAGAGGCGTACCTCTGCCTACCCCTTCGGGGATAACAGGCGTGAGTGTGTGTGTGTATGTTTTTTTTTACTAATATTCAGTGAAGCAGCTGTTTGTGAACCTAATAAAATAAATAAGTAAATAAACGGATACTGATGCATTTGTAAATATGAATCCTACTAATATTATAAAGGCGAAAGTTTGTAAGAATGTATGGATGTTTGGATGTAAAGATGTTTGTTACTCTTTCACGCAAAAACTACTGAACGGATTTCGATGAAATTTGGCACACGGGTAGATCATGTTCTGGATTAACACATAGGCTACTTTTTATCCCGGGAAAACATAAAGCGGGACTTTTATCCCGGAAAAACTTTTTAAAGCGGGTGGAGCCGCGGCCAAAAGCTAGTCAACAATAAAGGAACAACAAAATTTAAAACATAAGCTTGTAAACCAATAATGTAATGTAATTTAATCCTACTAATATTATAAAGGCGAAAGTTTGTTAGAATGTATGGATGTTTGGATGTACGGATGTTTGTTCCTCTTTCACGCAAAAACTACTGAACGGATTTCGATGAAACTTGGCACACGGGTACATCATGTCCTGGATTAACACATAGGCTACTTTTTATCCCGGGAAAACTAAAGCGGGACTTTTATCCCGGAAAAACTTTGTAACGCGGGCGAAGCCGCGGGCAAAAGCTAGTATTTAATACAACTACAACTTCTGTTTCCATAACGAAGGTATCATTAATTTAAATCTAGGTTCTTATGGACTACTATAAAATGCGACGACAAGTTGTATACCTAATTCATTCTAAGCTCAGAATATCATACTCATGTAAACATTGCAAAACTAAATACGTTTTTAGTCCATATAGACCGTTTGTATATCCTTACGTCAGACCAACTTCAAAGAAACAAGAGTAAGTACTACAAGTAACAGATGCCGGCCTGACGGAAACGCAGTGGCGTGGATGACTCGACACACTTGCTTCATAGAATGGGACATGAGATCCCACTGCACCCGAAAACCGTCAGAGACTGTTTTGAAATGAGATTGAGATGACGTTTTGAAAACACTGAACGTAAAACTAAGTGAAATATTCATGTGTAGTACAATATCCTTCTAATATTACAAACGCGAAAGTTTGTAAGTATGGATGTTTGTTACTCTTTCACGCAAAAACTACTAAAAGGATTTCGATGAAATTTGGCACACGGGTGATGTCCTGATTAACACTTAGACTACTTTTTATTCCGGGAAATTATAAAACGGGACTTTTATTCCGGGAAAACTCGTTAGGGACAAAAATTAGTCTTGTAATAAATGATTGAGTGCATTGTTGGAACGTCGGCTATCCTACTATAACTTGACAGAGTTTTTTTTATTTAATTAAACTCAATTTTATTACAATGATTTTAAAATACGTCTCTTTTTAAACTAATAGTACATTACTTAAAACCAATGGGTATAAAAAGAAAAATAAGTAAGCAGCAGGCTACTTAACAAAAGATGGCGCTGATAAAAAAGGAAACGAAATGGCTTCCTTTATAAGACGCAGCAAAAACACTCGTTCCAAAGGGAACACTTAATAATTTTATACTGAACTTTGCCCTTCACCCTCCAGTTAATATATTATGTAAAAGACAAACTTGTGTACCTTGTTAAAGTTCGTAATTGAAAGATTTACCTTGTAAAAAAAAACGACAAAATGTAACAAGATGAAATTTTGAACACTTCAAAGGATTCTTTGTACTATGCTACCTTGTATAAGTAATTTGGTTTTAATATAGCAAAGCAGAAGGATAATTGCTTAAGCTTTGTCTTGTTTGCTTTCGACCGTTGTGTTATCCTATTTGTTGAACGTAGGTAATACCTGTAGACTGCACCAGTCTTAAACTAGTGTTCTTCTATTTGAAACTGGATTGTAAAGTTAGTAGTTGGCAATGCAATCTTCACATTTATACAAACAAACTAGCTTTTGCCCGCGTTAAAAAGTTTTTCCGGGATAATAGGTCCCACTTTATATTTTCCCGGGATAAAAAATCGCCTATGTGTTCATACAGAATATGATCTATCTGTATGCCAAATTTCATCGAAATCCGTTCAGTAGTTTAAAAAAAATTGGGGTGGGCCACCTTATCACTTCGGGGAATGAAAAATAGATATTGACCGATTCTCAGACCTACCCGATATGCACACAAAATTTCATGAAAATCGGTCGAGTCATTTCGGAGGAGTTAGGCAACAAACACCGCGACACGAGAATTTTATATATAAGACAAGCGGCCCCGACAGACGTTGTCCTGCCCTAAAAAGGTAACTAAAATGGCTATTAAAAAATAAGGGTTGATCGTAGAGGGGTGAAAATTTAGGGTTGTAGGTATTTTTGTATGCTGTATCATAAAAAAATTAAAACAAAAAATTTTGTCTGAAAAATAAAAAAAAAATTTGGGGTGGTCCACCCTTAACATTTGGGGGGATGAAAAATAGATGTTGGCCGATTCTCATAGATACCGGATAAGCACAAAAAATTTCATCAAAATTGGTCAAGCCGTTTCGGAGGAGTATGGCAACGAAAACTGTGACACGAGAATTTTATATATATAGATAATACAATCGTAGCTTTGGCGTACTTGTACATTAATATTTTGAAAAGAATACCTGGGAAATGCGATTAGTAGGTAAGGTTATACAAAGTAGGTAAAGTAACTACTTTTGAAATTTCTGTCTGTTTCTATCGGGAGGGTGTAACTGATTGAGATAGATCTAAGTGTACCAAGCGACGTCGTGAACATAGCTAATATTAAATGTGGATATTGCGAACCTAAATATTGTGCGTTTGTTTTTAGGAGATGGAGCAAAGATGCTACTGCATCATCAAACATTGGCAATATACGAGGAATCATTAGCACTATTGTTACTATTGTTGGTTGAAGTCAGTACTCCTTTTTAAAGGTCCTTAAATCTTAACTAGAAATACAATTTCGTAGGATTAGGAGCAAATTACAGGCTAGGCTCAAAATTCATTAAAAAAATCAAAAACAAATTTAAATAACAGTATAATTTGGTGTTGAATTCAAAGTCGTTTTCAAATATCTAAATAATTAACATTCCTACAACAAATAACAATTCTAAAACGAAAATATCAATAAATTGTCCAACACTGGAAATTAACTTTTGCAACTGATTAATCCAGACCTCCTATAAGAAAAACAAACAAGGCTAAATGAAGTCCAACTTTAATTTTCTTCCAAACGGACGCCGTTCGTTCTGTTTGACAAAACGCATGCGTCCACGTCCGATTTTTCAACGGACGAAAAAAAAGGAATAGGAGGAGGTAGGTTCTGAATTCAACGTGTGTATTTTTTTTTATGTAAACCACGAATAAGTTATTACAGTATCCCGATTTTAATAATTCTTTTTTATTGGATAGGGTATACCTCGAAGTTGGTCTCATGTAAATGTAAGTGAGAATAAATAAGAAAAACATGTATTTTATTGTAAAAAAGAGAGTGGGGTGCACGGTGTCAATAGTTATAAATATTTTATTGACAGGTAATATGAGTAGAAGGATTATCATTCTGATAATATCTTAAAAAGCACCCCACGATTTTTTGACAATAAAATACATGTTTTTCTTATTTATACTTCTCAATTCAAGTTTATTAAAAAATATTTTCTGTTTTTAATTGGATTTTTATAAAGCGTGTTTTTTAGTTTTTGTAAACTATTATTTATTTTTTCTATATAATGATAAACACAACCTCACGCCTTTTATCCCATAAGGAGTAGCCAGAGATGCAACCAGGGCACCCACTTGTCGCCATATGTGTTCTGTTCCATGATGTGTTATTGCCATACAATGCAATGCAATCAGCCCTGTATATACTGCCCAGTGCTGGTAGGTTTACTGGTGATCGGACTCTCATATGTAAGAGTCCGTCTGGGTAGGTACCACCGCAATGTCTATTTCTACCGCAAAGCAGCAGCGCGCATGCTCTGTTTTTTTTTTTTTTTTTAAAAGGCCATCTTCGGCGCATTAGGGACGGCTGCGGGCTTCCTCCGACTCGCGTCTAAGTTGTCGTCCGCAACCGCCCCTGCACGTACCGCTGTTGCGGTCCTTTTCCTGTTGCGGGGGCTCAGAAGCCCCCGAAACACCGTACCGTGTCCGCCTTTTGGTGTCCGAGGCAGCGTGACACACGCTGCCTCGGACATGTCCATCACGGGGGTCACAGAAGTTGGCTAGACTAATGGGTGGGCGGCACGTCCCGCCCACCCGTGACCCCCGGAGGCCCCTATTAGTCGCCTTTTACGACAGGCAGGGGATACCGCGGTGGAATTCTCCAAACGCCCCCAATCCACAGGGCGGGAGACGTCGGTCAGTCGTCCACCCGACGCCTCCTACGTCTCGTCTGGCGGCGGGAGGGATCACCACTGCGCTGGCGATCCCTCTCGGCACTCTCCTTCCGCGAGAGGACCGCCTCGCAGAAGTGGGCCACCGCCTGCCAGGCCTCCCGGCCGCCGACCATGGAAGCGACCACGGCCGGCAGCGAGAGGTCTTCTCCGACGACTGTTCTGAGAGCGCTGCGCTCCTCATCCCAGGCTGGACAACACTCCAACGTATGTTGGGCCGTGTCCATTGGGCAGTTGTCACAATAGTGACACACGGCCGACTCCTCTACACCTACCACCCGAAACAGGAACTCACTGAAGCAGCCATGCCCGGTGAGCACCTGCGTCAGGCGGTATGTTGCCGCTCCGTGGCGCCTGTCCAGCCATTCGGCAAAGACAGGACGCACTGCCTCTACGACCCGGTGCCCCCACGACGGGGCCTCCAGCCTGAGACGCCACTCCTCCACGGCGGCTCGCCGTAAGGCGGCCCTCTTGGCCTCCACCTCCTTCAGGGCCGGACGCTCCCCGCGACCGAACGCCTCCTCCCGCCAATGGAATACATCGGCAAGGGATTTGGCGTCCAGGTCCCAGGGCAGAAATCCGGCCAATAGGCAAGCCGCCTCGAAAGAGACCGTGCGGTACGCCCTGACCGCCCGCTGCGCTAAAGCTCTCTGCGGGGCGCGCAGAAGGGCGACGCAGGGGCGACCCAGGGAGTCAGCCCAAACGGGGCTGCCATAAAGGGCTATGGACCGCACGACTCCGTGATACAGCCTCCGGCAAGGGAAGCCAGGACCTTCCAGGTTGGGCAGCAGGCGGGAAAGAGCGCCCGCTGCCCGGGACAATTTCGTCCTCAACTCCTTAAAGTGGGTGCGGAATCGCCATCGGCTATCCAGGACTAAACCTAGATACCTCATGCTAGAGCCGATGGGGATCCGCACCCCCCCAACGACGATGCCGGCACCGGCCGGTGGCCCTCTCCGAGGTCCGTGAAAACACACGGCCTCGGTTTTCTCGAGGGCCACCTTCAAACCTAAACGTTGAATTCTTCCAACTACTTGGCCGGTGCCCGCCGCCGCCAGAGTTGCGGCGTCCCGGAAGGTCCCAGCAGTCGCTGTGACTAACGTATCGTCGGCGTAACATGTCACGCCGACGCCCCGGAGATTGGAACCACGGAGCACCCAGTCGTACCCGATGTTCCACAGGAGAGGGCCCAAAACCGAGCCCTGTGGAACACCGCACGACATCGCTCTTCGGTGCCACCCATCGGCGCCCGGATACACCACGTGCCTGTCAGACAGGTACGCGTGCACCAGACGCCGGAGATAGGGCGGCACCACGTGGTACCGCAGTGCCTCGTGGATGCAGGGCCAGGGCAGCGAGTTGAATGCGTTAGAAATGTCTAACGACACTGCTATCACTACACTGCCTGTGGCCACTGCATCCTCCGCCTGTGCCTTCACCCGCAGAATCGCGTGGACAGTGGAACGTCCCCTCCTAAATCCAAACTGCTCGTCGGCCAGATTTGGTCCGACCCTTTCAAGGTGCTCGACGAGGCGGGTATGAATGATGCGCTCGAAGAGCTTTGCCACCTCGTCGAGCAACACGATGGGCCGGTAGGCCGACGGCGACTCTGCGGGTCGTCCTCCCTTCTTCAGCAGGACGAGCTTCCCGGTTTTCCAACGCACCGGGAAGACGCCCTGGTCCAGGCAGGCGGTGAATAAGCTGCGGAGCCTCGGGCCCAGGTACTCGAGGGCTAGCACCCAGGCTTTTCCGGGGATGCCATCGAGCCCTGGGGCCGTGTTTTTGCTCCGCAGCCGAAGCACTGCCGCCCGCATTTCAGCGGGCGCAACCTCCGGGATATCCCTTGCCGGATTCTCACTCGACGATGACGCCACATCCGGTGGCGCCATCGGTGGAGGAGTGAACTCCTCGGTGGCCGGGAACAAGGCCGCGACTACGTTGGCCAGTAATTCTGGCCGGAGACTCTGCGACAGCGGGGGCGCCGCTGGGCGAAGCTTCTTCATCACCATCCGGTAAGGGCGCCCCCACGGGTCCCTGTCGAGAGTCCCCACGAACGCCTTACGTGCCGCGACCTTGGCCCCATGAATGGCCACCCGCAGCGCTCTCTTTGCCTCTTTGTAGAGGCCATAGAGCCGCCGCTCCTGGTCTGCGTGGTTTTCGTCTCGGAGCCGGCGACGACGATGCCTGGCGTATCGGCGGCGCGCAGCAACGCACGACGCGCGCAACTGCGCTAGCTCCGCCGACCACCAGTACACCTGTCGCACCGGCGAACGGCGGAGAGCTCGGGGCATGCCGGCGTCGCAGACATCCGACATTGCCACCCCGAACCACTCCGCCTCCTGCTCAACCCGTACCGGCCCGTCCGGCACGGGGAGCCACGACATGACCAGAGCGGCCAGCACTAGGGCCTCCCCATCGAGGCGACGAAGCGCCCACCGCGGGCCGTCCTGATTTGGGGCACTCGGTACACCACCGGACTGGACACTCGGGGACGCGGAGACGCCGAACCTGATGTAACGATGGACCGACAACGTCTCCACGCCCACGAGGACTCTCCAGTCCCGGACACGGCGTGCGACGGCGGCACTCGCAAACGACAGGTCTATAATAGACCCGCCGTTGTGCCGCACGCACGTGTCCACCGACCCCCTGTTCAGGACGACCAGGCCGACAGAGATCGCCCATTCCTCCAGGACCCGACCACGACCGTTCGTCGCCGCCGAACCCCAAGCCACGCACTTGGCGTTGAAGTCGCCGGCGACGACCGCCGGGTGAGGTTGGCCTTGTTCCACCAAGGCCCCCAGCCGAACGAGGAAAGACTCAAATTCGGCGAGGGGTCTGTTGGGAGAAAAGTACACTCCTACTATCCAGATGTCTCCCAACAGAACCGCCACGCATCCCCTGTCCTTCGCTACTTTTTCGAAGGGTGGGGAGCCAGCGGCGCCCCGGCTGATGATGGCCACCAAGCCGTCAAGGTCCCCCGCCCAGTTATCCCGGGGGGGGACAAAATACGGCTCAGCGACCACGGCCACTTGCACCGACCACTGCGCCAGGCTTTGGGACAACAGGTCCTGGGCACTGGCACAGTGGTTGATGTTCGCCTGGAGGAAATTTAAATCCATTATTGGGCGATCTCTACCACATCCATCGCGGCCCCTTGCGGTGGGCTCGCTGACTGCGGCTGGGTCGTAGCCCCAGCGGCAGCAGCACTTCGTGTCCCGTCGCGGCGCCTATCGCGACGGGAGGGGGCGGGACACGCCTACCCGCCCACCGGATGCTTGGCGGGCCTCCCGGCGGCCGCGCAGACTGCGCAGTTCGGCGCGGCCTCGCATCCGCGGGCTTTGTGGCCCGGTTTGCCGCAGCGATAACAGAGATCGCTGCGGTCCGGTCCTCCGGTGCAGGTGCTCTGCGTATGTCCGTGCTCAAGGCAACGGAAACAGCGCATCGGGCGCGCCCCTAGCACCGTCACCCGGGCCACTGTCCACCCCACCATCAGGCGGCCCGCCTTTATTTTTTGTGCCACTTTTGTTGGCACCTTGGCCCAAACTGCGCCCAGGCCGGAGCGGTCAGGCCGGATCTGTCCGACCTTGACAGCGTCGACTGCGCACTCGCCAGCAACGCTGAGTGCCGCTGCGACCGTCTCGCAAGTGGCTGCCGGATCCAACTCCGACAGCCGCAGCTCCGTGCACTTGGTGGGCCGGGAGATTTGGACATCCTCCGACCCGCCAAAGCATTCCCTCAGCCTTGCGGCGAGGGAGTCCGCCTTCCGCTCCGACTCAGCCCCGGGCACCTCATACAGCATGGCACCCGTGGCTGCCACCTTGGGCCTCAGCCTGTCTATGCCGAGGCCGGCGAGGTCCACGCGGTGCTGAGCGTCCGTCAGCACCTTCGCATAGGTGAGCCCCTTGGCCACCGCCGCCGGCGTCAGCGACAGCACTATGGCCGCCGAGCGTGGCTGGCGCAGCTTGGGCTCCTTGCGCCTCTGCCTCCTCTGCTGCGGCTTCGCCGCAGGCGCCGCAGCGGGGGTGGGCTTCCCCCGCTTCTTCTTCCCTACTACCACCGTCCATTCAGCGTCCATGGACGCTGGGGCCGGCGGCAGTGGGCGAGGCTCCCTTGGAGCGGTCGTCACTGCGACGGGGGCAGCGGGAGTGGCGGCTTTCCCCCTCCCTTTCTTAGGCACCCCAGACGGTCCAGCGACCGCCACGGCAGCAGAGGTGGAGGGCCCGGCCACGAAGGCAGGAGCCTTAAGAGGAGGAGCAGGATGCACTGCTCCTTTCCCCTTCCCCCTCCCCTTCCCCTTAGAGGAAGGCTGGGGAGCTCCTCCAACGAAACCACCCTGGACGGGGAGTGGTATGTCCCCGGGGGTGGACCTTCTCTCGTGGGCCAGCGGAGGCCTCTGGGCAGGCCCTAGGAGCACCGACTCCATTCTGGCCTGCCACTTGGCCTCCACTGCTGCCAGCTCCTCCAGACGGCGAAGGAGAGAAGCGTTTTCACGCTTCAGCTCCTTCACCGCCTCCTCTAGTTTAGCGCATTTATCGCGCCACTTCTTGGCCTCGCCTTTAGGGCGAGCGCTCGGTGCCGGTTCCGCCGCCGCCGCGACAGCCACCTCCTCGGCGGGCACCTTTGGGTTGGCGGAGCGAAGGACCATACCTTCCCCGCTCTCCACCCTTCTCGCCCTTTGGCGGGCCTCCCTGCGCTTTATGAGGTCGCGCACCCTCTCCCTTGACTTCGGTTCGACGAATACGTCGACCGAAGCTGGGCCTCCCCTGCCACGTCCAGCAGTCGTCTGCGACTTCGGAGTTGGCTCCTCCGTGTCGCTTCCCAGGGACGACCTGCTGCCCTTGTCCAACTCGGAACGTTTCCTCCAGAGCCTATGGCTCCGAACGGAGGAAACGCTCCCACTCGACTCCGAGTCGACGCCTGTGGACATCTTGTCCGCGCCGACTCTTCGTCCGCCATCAACGGGCTTTCGCCCACCAATCTCCTCTCCTCGTCAAAATAATTTTTGGGTTTAATTTGTCATTCATAATGAATCCCACGAGTATGGGGGAAATAAAGAGTCCACCCAGGCAGTGCCCCCTGTACCTGGGTAAGCCTAGCGTAACCCGCCAAGAGGGTCGGCCGGTACTCTGGCGGGGGTCGCACTAGTGACCGAACTACCCATCGGCCATGCATCCCCTCGCGGTGCGCCGCCGCTTGGGATTCGGGGAACTTTTTATAGAGGTTTTCTCCCTCGTGGTCCGGGCGATTAAGCCAAGACCCTCGGTCCAGCAGGAGCGCGAGACATGTCCACGGACCTCCATACTAGATTACGATCTGCAACGGTGACAGCGGAGAGGAAGGTTCCCCCCCGCTGCCTGCTCGGGGCGGTGTTAGCGCTCACCGAGCCCGTCGACACTCCCGGATGAACCGGGAGCCGCCCGAATAAACGGGACCACCATCTAAAAATGCGGCAGCCACCGCAAAAAGCGGCGACGACCGCCGAGACCACTGTTGTCAGGATATTGGCCGTTGCGCCGATCAACTCGACCGACGCTCCGTTGCCCAGGGTGCACCACGTGGAGGTTTCCTGACTTCGCACCCCGCGCATGCTCTGTTGTGTTTCGGTTTGAAGGGCATTGTAGCCAGTGTGAGTGTAACTACAGGACATAATGAGACTTAACATCTTATGTCTCAGGATGAAGAGCGAAGTGGAATACCACACAGTACTTTGTAACTCAAGGTGCTGGATGGTGTTTCTACTGTTTATGGGTGGTCGTATCGCTTACCATCAGGCGAACGGCATGCTCGTCTCGTCATTCTATGCAATAAAAATAAAAAATGCTGAGCACGGGCCTCCTCTACTACTGAGAGGGATTAGGCATAAGTCCACCACGCTGCCCCAGTTAGCGGGTTGGCAGACTTCACATACCCTCGAGATTCTTATGGACAATTCTCAGGTATGTAGGTTTCGTCACGGTGTTTGCCTTCACCGTTAAAGCGAACGATAATTGATAATTTGATAAACAATACACACAAAACTTCGAAAAGTCTGAGGTGTGTGCCTAGGATTTTGAACCGCCGGACATTGTCTTGATAAACCATTCCATTGCCAACTAGGCAACCGTCCACTAATTATTGCCATATCAGGCACAATTACTCCGTAAGACAATCATAGCACGTACAAATAATTATAATTTCTGCAAATTCATTTTAATGATCGTAAAAGCAATAGTTACTTGGCATATTAATAACCTAACCATATCATTAGTTCCAAATTTAATAACATTACAATGTACATTGTTATTAGAACACTAATTATGGACTTTGCGAATGTAAAACAAACTTCAGCAAAGTTCCAACGTTATTTATTGAAATTTCGAATTGAAACATTAAATTTGTGACACGCTTAAAATTTCCAAGCGATACAGTACGGTGTTCGGGAGTTTGAGGAACAGTCTGCGGGGAAGTAACTTATTTCGACTTCTTGTCTTCGAACTTATTTCATGTGCTTCTGTGTCGTAAGAGATTTTTATAGAAGGTTTTACGAAATGTTAAGCTCATAGATAAAACTATTTGTATCATCAGTCTATTCCTTGAAATGTTGTTTCCTACTTGTTCACTATAAATTATAACTTTTCAACATGATGTGAATCGAAGCTTTTTTTGGAAATCTAATAGACACTCATCATCATCACCAGCCACACGATCAGCCTATTCCTTACAATGCTGTTTCCTTCGTATTAACTATAAATTATAATTTTTCAACATGTTTGTGAATCGAAGCTTTTTTTGGAAATTTAATATATTCCAAAAAAAGCCAATTTCACTGCTGAACATAAGCCTCCCCCAAAGATTTCCAGACGGAGTTGTCTAAAGCAGCCCGCACCCAGCTCAATAGACACTTCAGTACCACAAAAAGTATGTCACTTTCAATTCAGGATGCAGTGTTAGATCTACTGGTAGCGTCGATGTATTCTTCATCTTATACTCATTCGTGTGTAACTCCAAGTGCCTCCGTGGCGCAATGGTTAGCGCGTTCGGCTGTTAACCGAAAGGTTGGTGGTTCGAGCCCACCCGGGGGCGATTTATTTTACCTATGATACATCCTGATAACCTTGAAAGATGTTTTTAAAATCGTGCAAAATACACAATATGACATACAACATTCAAGATAGCAACAGGTGCTTGAAATTTAAGATAAAACTAGAAACCGAATAAAAAGCTGTCAACACTTCTAATTAACGCAGCACGATTGAATTCAGAAGGTATTTAAGACTTTTAAGATGTTTATCCGAGCTGATACTGAATAGAAAAACTCAATATCACTTGGCCCGACCCGGGGATCGAACCCTAGACCTTAGCATTGCAGTCGTACCATAATACAACTACGCCACCGAGGCAGTGAAACCCTTATTAAAGTATTAATTACAGTTTACTAAAATGTCTGTTATAAATTAATTAAAGGATAAAACTTTAATTGTCGGTCGTGAACACTCGTTAAGTTTTTAATGATTGTACTATTATTTTTTGTATCTTTATGGTGAGATGAGCGCAGATAAAAATGCTACATTAGAGGCCGATTTCACCGCTTCTAGGATCATAGATGAGAGTGATTTTTGTATTCGGTCGCCTTATACATGTATGTGACAAATAGCATTTATCAGCAAGCGGTGCAATCGGCCCTTAGCATTATAAATTCGAGAGCGTTCGATCTGACTCAAATTGCAATATTTCTTTTCATTTCTCGCATAAAATAACCGATATTCTCTAAGAAATGCATGTATTTTTTTTATTGCATTGAATGACGAGACGAGCATGCCGTTCGCCTGATGGTAAGCAATACGACCACCCACAAACAGTAGAAACACCATTCAGCACCTTGAGTTACAAAGTACTGTGTGGCATTCCACTGCGCTCGTCATCCTGAGACATAAGATGTTGTCCCATTATATCCTGTAGTTGCACTGGCTACAATGCCCTTCAAACCGAAACACAACAGTGCATGCACACTGCTGCTTGGCGGTAAAAATAGACATTGCAGTGGTACCCACCCAGACGGACTCTTACATATAAGAGTCCTACCACCAGTATAACAATATGTATAACAACGTAACCTAACAACTTTTACCGTCCTACATCAGCATGACTACATTCACATCGAATAATTCTAAATATATCATAGAATTTTCGCCTGATCTTATGGAAATAATCACCCTGATTTTGTCAATCCATCACGTGTCCTATTTCATGCTGGTTCACTGACATTCCATACCCATCAAGAAAAACATATCGCATGAAAACATAACTGTAATAAAAGCAAAACATGTCACAGAAGTTGCCCATACATCGATTTATTTCCGCGAGAGGGAACCCATTCAGAATGAAAAACGAACGCGGTGCAGTCAACTGTGAGCTGATATGTGGGGATGAAGTTGGTGTATCTCGTCCTACTACTCGTGGCTGTATTTGTACTCGTCTCCCACTTGCCAGTGTGCTACTTGACAATGTTGAATGCGGCAACAATGGTATTGAACACGTTATTTGGATATAAATATTTCTATTGGTGTTAGTGGTGGTGATTAAACGATATAGCAAACTACTTCTGCCTTAAAATAAGTATACTTAGAGTCGAATTAATAAATGCAACTCAATTTCGCTCTGAAGTGGGATATCAACTGAGACGCTGTCAATTTAAGGTCAGCATCTTAGGATAGTCACTGTTTAATGAAACCCGTCTTACCATCAAATGACATCGTAAGTTATAAAATAATAGTAGTGCTCGCGGCTCCGCCCGCGTGAAAAAGTTTTTCCGGGACAAAAATATTTTCCCGGGATAAAAAGTAGCCTATAGCACTCAGGAGCTATGTAGCTTCCTATTAGTGAAAAAAATTTCAAAATCGGTTCAGTAGTTCCTGAGATTAGCGCGTTCAAACAAACAAACTCTTCAGCTTTATAATATTAGTATAGATATGACGATTGTGACAGCTAAGTTTTGTTTGTGTAACATCGCTTACTCCAATCCTTAAAATATTCACAGACATGCTGTACCAAACGCAGCACGATAGTGGATTGGTTTAATAGCAATATCAGAATATCACTCCACAGGTGACAGCACACATTAATCTGAGCTGGGATATTAAAATGCTGTTTGTCATTCCTATTTGGTGATTTGTGCTAGATATAGGAATCTGAAATATTGGTGTTTCCATCGTGTCATACGTCATAAGAAAGTCATTTTTATTACTGACGCTAAAGAACGGTTTTGTTAGTTTAATGTATTTATCTATGTAATTGTCTGTAGCATTAGTCCTTTGCATCAAGCGATTTTGATATTTTTTGTATGGCAACATTTGAAGCGTAATTGAGTTTATCATCTGGCAGTAAATCATCAAGGAAAATCTATAATAGAAGAATCGTATCTGCGTTCCTGATCCTTAAGAAGGTGAAAGGGTCATTGGGATTGAGACTTGGACATTGAATCTCCGGTAATGGTAGCAGGTGAGTTTATGGAGGCTATAAACTCAATGAAACACACCAGCAAAGACATTTCGTCTGTATTTTCTGTAATAAAATGGCACGATCGAACCAGTCAGTTCATGTTGTGTCGAATATCTAAACTCAAACATTTGGCGTTGAAATAGTGTGGTTACAGAGAAGCGATGTTACACGCGTTTGCGCGATATTTGCGGCGGAGCCCGCGTATGGCAACGACGCATCCCACGCGGCGGCGCACGCAGCAGCAATTCTCTTTTCTAGTGACACCCGCGGCATCGCCATTCTCCACGCCCTACATCTATATAAATAACATCGTACATTGCCATATGTTTGTGTTTACGCGTGTGATGACGCGGACTGCTGCATACGCCGCCTCTCTGTAAACGGAAATATCGCCCGACGCGCCGCGCGACTCCACGCCACACGCGCCGCGCGATGTCCCGCGTGTCCGAAAACGAGGCCTGAGAGTTACTGAAGAAATTGTATTATTTCTCGGAAAAAAGTTTAATTTTGAGAAATTGTAATTATTAGAAAATATTCGATAATCATATTAGGTATGTTTTCATGCCCTTATAAGTTGTCACTTAGCCCTTTGTTAAAGAATATCCACCTAAAAGGACCTATGAGTCGATGCATTAAGGACAAAATAACTTCCATAAAAACCTACGAGTACAAAAGCCAAGTTCAAAGTGCTATTGAAAACACTTATTTTATTCTTGGTCATGCCCAGGACATTCTATTAGTCCTTCTTACATTTAACGGCGACCTACATAGCGTTCAAAGAGAACTTCGAATTCGGTTTTCTAAGGGAGTAAATATTTTATTAGGATTTTTGCAAACTAGTAATCTAAACTGGGTTTGCGTGCTCAAAGGTATTATATATTTCATAATGTGTTCTGTAAGCGACAATTGTACTTTATAAATCATTCCAGTACCTTAGAAATCCCAGCTATATGAGTAGTATAATAATACTCTGAAATTAAAATCATCATTGACTGATAGTACGTATATTGTAATCATGACAAATAAAAAAAACTAAAAGCCTTTTCCTTTTGTTATATTTATACTGCCCAGTACTAAAATAGCAAGAATATTCATAGTCGATTATGTCTTATGTTCACATACATAATATAATTAGTATATCCATCGTTCAACCAAATGCATCCATCGGAAAAGTATATTATTTTAGACAATAAGGTAGTTTCCTATGTTTGATTTTGTGAATTATTTTATATGTAACAAAATAATACGAAAAAGTAATTCTTCTGTGAAATCAGTATCAAAATTGGTTGAAAAATAAAACGGTTATTCATATTTGGAATATTGTTGGGAGAAAAAATGAGGACACGGAGGGGATTCGCTATCTGTTTCGCACGCACGCAGCGTTATGGCGACTCTCGGTGGAAGGGCCACCAAAATTCAAAACTTTATAACTTACTAATTATTGCCCCAATTTTGATAATTATTTTTTCTTTAGATAGCTGTAGGTTAAAAAAGTAGTCACTACCCAATTCCCTAAACAAACGACACAAAGTGTTAATAACATAATTCAGAACACATTTTATTATGAGTGTAAACAAATGTAATGGCGGAACTATTTCCTAAGGGACCGCAGTGACTCGACAAGCGTGAACAAATGTATTAACAATGCCTGCACACATAAATTGTACAGCCCGAATGAGAACACCGAAACGACAGAGATAGCTTTATCTCAAACAGTGCTATCTGACAAGGATAGAATATTATATTTAACGAAATGTAGATGCCAGGAAATGAAAATAGCACTAACTTAACAATATTTTGTATGTGAATGCTTTGTGCCTTTTTTTACTATTACCAACCATTACCAATTTGCTTACACTTTGAGTATCAACTTTTCATATTGCACTTCAGGCCGGATCTTGTTATTGATCCTGTTAGGAAATAGTCAAATCTGAAGTTACGCTTTTTGACTTCCGAGTAACTCTATCTACATAAAGACATTGGCAAAATCACCGCTGCAACGGTGGAGCCATAACCTAAAAGAAAAAGAAGAAGAAGAATTTGCTTACAAATAATTTCTTCAAAGGACCCACTTATTATAGTTGTTATTAAGCTTACTTAAATATGCTGTTAAATCCATTACCTTCCATTATAGTTAATCAATGTAAGATTTCTAATGTTCCAAAATACCTCTGACATTTGCCAATCTTCACACATTACTCTAAAAGTTGTCAAAATGTAAAAACACGTGAAAACTGATTATTACCTACAATAAATCTCACGTTCATGAGCCTTCTAGTTAAAATATCGTCATTTGGATTAGCTTGAACTCCATTTACATTTTTAAGTTCAATAATCTTTGGTCTATCACTTTTAACTATTTTTCTTCTTAAACAATAGTTCCTATATCGATAGAATACGTAAGTAGTACATCAATGATGTCTGTCTCATCTTCTAAGAGTTTCATTGTCATATATGTTGCACCGTATTCATTTCCCTTATGTTTTCTTGCATTTAGTACGCCTGTCGCTTCGGAATCTTACCCTGCACAATTCTTTTTAAGAAGTTTCCTTTGCTGCATTTCAAGTCTGACTTTTATGCAACACTGAGAATGAACTTTTAAATATTTTACTTTGAACTACGTTACGGACAGTACGAGTGTATGGAATCGTGGTTATAAATAATTTGGGCAAAGAGTTTATATACGGTAATTTGATTTAAATGTTGCTTTATTATCAAGATGTTAAGCTATTTATTAATAGTTTAACAGTACAATAAAAAAACTATTTCCAAATAACATTTTAGAATTGTGACCTTATTTTTCCTGTACTATATTCTTATAATAAAAAATAAATAATAAGTGGACGATAGCCTAATTGGGAATAAAACAGCCTACCGAGAATGTTCGCGGGTTCGAAACCCAAGGCACACACCTCTGACTTTTCGAAGTGACGTGTGTATTGTTTATCAATTATCGTTCGCGGTGAAGGAAAGCATCGTGAGGAAACCTTCATATCTGAGAATTCTCAATAAGAATTTCGAGGGTATGTGAAGTCTGCCAGCCCGCACTAGGTTAGCGTGGTGGACTAAGGCCTAAACCCTCTTAGCAGTAAAAGAGGCCCGTGCTCAGCAGTATATAATGGCTGGTTGCTTTGTATTGCATTGCAAGAAAAAGAATTCAATTAGTAAATTCTTTCTATATAGAAACCAACCACCACGCATCTTCAAAACAAAATAATTAGGTAGCATTAGGTGTCACCAAAAGTCTGCACACAACGCCCCCTTAGCTGTCACATAGCCTTTTAGTGAGCTATACTCAAACACGTCCCTAGAGACATCCTTGTCCGATACAATGCTCGGTAGCTCTGAATTGACAGAACAAAACGAAATAGAACGAAACGGACGTGGAAGCAAAGTTACAGTGCCGCGAGCGTCGGCTAACTCCACGTATTGTCTAAGGTTTAAGTTACCCGTGTTTCTCTTTGTGGATTAACAAAATGGACTTTTTTGATATCGAGTTTTGGATAGTTATGGATGGGTTTTGCTTTTCGAGTTCTTTGTGCTGCGAGTTTGGCATCAATATAAGAAGTTACCGTTCATTAATTCGGCTTTTTGAAATTGGTTTCTGATCTTCAATAGTCATGTATGTTTAAAGAATTAAAACCGATCAAGAGTATGAATAATACTAAAATACCTTCGTAACATGCTTTGATAATAACTTATGCCAAATTCCAGCCATGAAAATAATAATATCTAAATAAAATATTGTGACACCAAGAGAGAGACACAGTTAACCTAATGCCCATATACTTTCTGCGGACCTCTATTAAGAACTAACCACAATATTTCACGCTTGAGTGTTTATTTTGTTTAGCCGAAAAAGCCAACAAATTGTCCTTCTAAATAAACTCAAAGCTAAAATCCCTACAACCCGAAAAAGAACTAGAAAATGTGAAACACCCAAAAAAGTAGACAAGGTACCACAAATATCCAGCGGTTATTCTGAAGATAACAAAAATATTCCGGCGACTATTCCGCTAAGCATTGACAAATCTTATCGAAATCCCGCTGGGCAGAGTCAGCGTTATCTTGGCTTGTACTAGCTACTTTGGAAAACAATACCCGGGACAAAGAGCGTAGAAAAAAGATGGAATGTATTTAGGCGATCTATTTTTCCACATAAAACAGGCAAGTTTTTACCTCAAAACTTTTGTGGTTACAAAAAACTACGTGCCGTCTTTTTCGTGTATTGCGATTACTTTCATTGCAACAAAAACTGAACAACCTATCTTTATAATTACCAGCATTTCAGCTTTCCTTTTTATTTTAACGTAAGTACACGATATTATAAAATAACATAACTTTTGTTATGTTTACTAAACGCTAGTGCATCTAAGTAACCATAATCTAAAACTAAACTGTCCCAATTTTGTTACTTTAATATTACGAATTTTCTTAAGAAACCCTACTCCATTCTTTTCCAGTTTCATGTATAAGATATCGTTGTAGCAGTTTACGCGACCGTGTCGGAGATGCGCGTAAACCTTCCACATGATAAGATGGATACATCTTTCAGTGGCGTTGCTTTGTGTTCATGTTTTATGGCGGGGAAAATTTAGGACACGACTCGAGTGCCACTCGTTTTGAACTACCGATGTGAGTGTAAATTTTTTATAGTCGTGTAAAGGAAATGTTTGGTCATGGCTATTTGAAATGCTCTTTGGATGTTTTTAGAGTGACTCGTTTAAATTTGTTTTATAAAAATGTTGCCTTTTAAAATTTGCGTACATTTTTCACCCTTTTTAACAATTACTTTTTATATAAGTAATTTAATCTTGGTATAGTACAATACACAAATAGTCATAAAAACCATATCCAATTCAGTAAAAACAGAAAATACAGAGAAATGGAACAACGAGAATCGCAAAAAAGCAAATCGTCCGCATAGCCAGATATCCAACACAAATAAAGTAACAGACGTACCTGAAATTATAAATGAAACAACATGAATCGCTCGTAGGTACAACTTTCAAAACAAAGAAATGCAAAATAAAAACAGGGAACCTATGTTGAACCTAGTTAAAAATGTAAATATTGCAGACGAGAGTAGAGACTCGTGGGCGGGACTATGGACCAACACAACTTTGCGAAAGTAACAAGTCGAAAATTCCGTGACTTGCTACAAGTTGCGGTGGTGCGTTTGTAACGTAGCGTTACTATTACTTCTTTTTGAAGAAACATTAATACAATTATTTTAATTTAATCGATAATCGATTTTGGTTTTTGTCGATTCTTTAGACCGCGCGTCGATGCCGACGCAGACTTCCCTCGCCGCTCACGTCAGTCGTGTTCCATAATCGTAGTGAACGGACGTTACCACAGAACAGACTATCTTTAATTCGTGGACGTTACCTATAGGCCTCGCGACCGGTCTTATATGTATGGTGGAGCACGGCGCTTAGTTGTGGACGAATTGTGATTTTAATTTGGCCCGAACCTGTATTAATCTTAAGTTTAGTTTAAGTGGATTTTGTATCTTCTTATATCCTAACTAATTATCTTAATATATTCATAACTCACTTTTTGTCGTTTTAATTACCTCGGTAATTCTTAACGTGACACGTTCTGCTGTTAGTGTGAGTAATGAGGAATGCTTTATTAGTGAAAAAACATTTACGGTCATGAAATAAAATGTGATTAGTAATTGATGAAATTAAAAACTAAGAGTTAATTAAGAGATGCTCCGGCCACATTAACATTTATTACGTACCTTGGAGCATTCAGAGGCAATGTTGCTTTCTAGTGGAAACGATCTTTATTACAGGATCAGTAGTTTTAAAGACCTACTTTTTGGATGATATCTTTTTGAAATATATAGCATAGGTTAACTTTTGATTATACTATGCTTTAAATAAATAACAATGTAGACTTTTACTCTTTGATTACGGAAAACAAGAAACCACTCTACAATATTAGCAACTTGCGGTAACAAAAATCTCACCGGAGCTTTTGTGAATAAAAATCACAGGCAGGTGGGTAAAGCTCGGAAACTGTAAAGCTGTGAGAAAGCGGAAGCCGTAAGAGCAGGGTCAAAGAAGCGTATTAGTCGGGCATTAAAGCTTTGCGGTTTGGACACTAACTCCGTCGATATTTACTTTGGACCACTAGAAGTTAATGTTTCTCCTGCTTACACAGTCGCGTTACTGTAATCCTTCTTAGAAGTTCGATTTATTTCAGGTTACAGCTATAGTCTTTTATCTTGTAATAATGAAGTTGCGATTTTGCGCTAACTTGTACTATAGAGTTTGTAGAATTACACATTTAAGTTCACGCCGGTATGGCGATTGTCTTAACAGAGAAGCAACTATTGCATCTACTGTTCGCTTAGATTATTTACGTTCAGATCATGTGATAGGCGGCTTATTATAATGCCGAGCAAATTAATAACCCAAGACAGCTAATGCTTGAGAAGGGCCGCAACGGCATCGCGCAGGGTCTGTCCTGTGCAGCTATCTTAATGCAACAAGATACACTAGGGTCGTCTCGTATGCGTTGAAGAAGGCCGCCGCGTATTGTGGTTGGTATGCTGGTGTTGAGTGTATATAGTGTTAGGGATTCGATCCAATGCTCGCTCGGATGATGCTATTCTTCCGAGTGTCGACACTGGGCTGTAAGACTATGTGAAACCAAAATTACCGATCCACTCACCCCCCAGTGGTGGTGGCGGTAACGAGTTTTTCCCCGCGAAAAAAAGACAGCTAAGTATGCTTCACTAAATTTAAAAATAAATTCAATTTCTTCTTGAAACAATAAGCTGTCAGGTCTCCAATTAATATAAGACTCAGTGGTCTTATTATTTTCTTCTTAGTCTTATATTGGTCACCTAAAGAGATGAAAACGAGTAACTAATTAAAACACTTCATGACCACCGGTCTTTCAGCCAATTCACACGTCATTAAACAAACAAAACGTATGAACGTCAATAAAATAAAATGGTAGCTCGTGAAATGCACGAAACGAATACCACATTTGAGCGAACCGACACGCGCGATCATAAAAGAGAGGGCTAACACGAACTTCTCGATCCATAAATTCCCTTTTCCCTCAGGCCATAAACCTTGGTACAAACAAAATTGATTAGCGTGAATCTGCTTATCCGGCTATTTGTACCTTCATAAATTATCTAGTAATGTCTCTCAGGAGTACTAGTCAATTTGCTAATGTTTGATGTTTCAATTTATTTAATGCAATGTCACAGATTTAAGCGAACTAAAACTTCTATAGTTACATTGGGGTACAGCTAATTCATATTGTAGGAATGTATCATTTATCATCATCATCAGCCACATGATGTCCAATGATGAACATAGGCGTAGGCCTATGTTCATCATTGGACATCATGAGGGTAGCCTCATGATTCCCAGAAGGACCTATCAAAAGCGGCCTGCATCCAACGTCTTTCTGTGACATACATACTTACATAATATTCATGTAAATTACCTTAGCATATAACACCTGCATCTTCTCAGCTCCAAGATAATTCTTCTTTTGTGTGCTTATCATTGAGGGTGCATGCGTTATGATTGTATAAATTTCTACTACTTTTCATTTTTTATTTCTCCTTCGACATTATAAGTATCTTTATGATCATTATTATGAGAGGTTTTTTAATCATTAGTCTAGATGCCCAAATTATCTCCAAAAAGCGATGGACTGCGTGTACCAGATATTTATCGAGCTACATCAATATTTTCAGATATAAGTGTGACGATACACTAGTTATGCTATGGCGCTCATTAGGGGAGACCTATGTTCAGCAGTGGACTGATAAAGGCTGATGATGATGATGATAGTCTAGTTGGGAATGGAACGGTCTGCCAAGACAATGTCCGGAGGTTCAAAACCCAAGGCACCGCTGACTTTTTAAAGTGACGTCTATATTGTTTATCAATTATTGTTCGCTTTAACGGTGAAGGAAAACATCGTGAGGAAACCTACATACCTGATAATTCTCCATAAGAATTTCGAGGGTATGTGAAGTATGCCAACCCGCACTAGGCTAGCGTTGTGGACTAGGCCTAAACCCTCTTAGTAGTAGAGTAGACCTTTGCTCAGCAGTGACCAGTACATAATACAGGGCTGGTTGCATTGCATTTGCATTGCGTACATGGAAATATCTTTGTTATTATAATTGCATTAAAAATAAAAAGCTTTACTATTTTTTTTACATAATTATGCTAAGTGTTTTTATCGTCTATTTGAATACCAGGGTCTGTAGCTAATATACCTTCCAATAATCGTTAACGCTATTAAAAAACAAACATGTACGGGAATGACACTATCGATAAATATCGCTGTCATGATATGTCATGTGACATGTCTGTCATTTTCATACAAAACGTTAGCGTTAGTGATTCTATAAAGGCAGGCTGGACGGATCCAGGCATAAAATACTAAAATTGTTTTTACACACGACATACACGAGCGCGCCTTTTATACCCGATGGGGTAGACAGAGGCGCAACTAGTGCACCCACTTTTCGCCGTGCGTATTCCGTCCCATGATGTGCTAGGAGACGAGTCTATCGCCATATCGGGCACAAATTCCAGACACCGGGCTGATACTGGATAGAAAAACCCGAGATTACTTTGCCTGATCTAAGGATCAAACCCAAGATCTCAGCATTAGTGGTACCATAATACAACTACGCCACCGAGGCAGTCGAGTTTTCACAAAAAAACCTCAGTTGGAAAATATTGGAATTCAAGGTTCGAATACGAATATTTGCAAACAAGTAAAGACAATACTACACTCCAATATTCAAACCCTGCCCTTTCACAGGTGCACGATAATCTCCCCCGGGAAATAATTTTTTTTACACTCCCTTTACGGCGTGCGTCTTTGTCCACGGCTTGGCGTGGTAAAGCATAAAGCTTTGATGTCTTTTTGAAATGTGGAAATGTTCACTGCGAATGTGAAAACTTAATTATCGTGAGAGGTTGATGTTGGCTTCACCCTGTTGTTCTGAAACGAACTGCGCTATATTTACTGATATTTTTAATGAGTGTTTTTATCAGTGTCTTATTGTTCTCTTAATTAAGGTTGGAAAGTCAACAAACATTGATTAGATAAATATTGATAAGCCCTATTTTAGTAAAGGTTTTATATGACCCTCTATTTAATTCTCATTACATGAACTAAACTAATTATTCACCAAACAATGGATCATTGGCTATCGGCCTCATTTTCCAATTCTACTCTCTTTCAATTCGGCCAAATAAAGGAACTTTTCTCATGTGTTATTCATGGATTGGGCGGATGAAACATTCAATTCCAATTGGCTCTTACGCTTTTATCAATATTATCAAATTTATACATCGACGAGGGCCTGTTCAGCCTATACTTTTATGAGTTGACCCTAATGAATATTATAAACGAATAGTTAAGCGTAAACCTCCCCCGTGATGGACGGCAACGTGGCGGTAGAAATAGACATTGCGGTGGTACCCACCCAGACGGACTCTTACATTTGAGAGTCCTACCACCAGTAAACCGCCTTTAGGGGGTTACAATATTTATTGTATCCGCTCCGACAGCAACCATCGTACATAATATTGTGTTAGAGGCCGCCCACGTGTGTCGCGTTTCGGGATCAGCCTGTGTATCATGTTCAAACAGGCCGGCATAATAATGCCAACTGGCGACTGATCATTGCTCGTCAGTCACTCTATGTCTGAGCTCCACTCCGCTTATCAGGTGCAATGGGGCTCATATTGGCGTGCTTGTATATAATCCTACTAATATTATAAACGCGAAAGTTTCTAAGTGTGTATGGATGTCTGGATGTATGGATGTCTGGATGTTTGTTACTCTTTCACGCAAAAACTACAGAACGGATGTCGATGAAATTTGGCACACGGGTAGATCATGTCCTGGATAAACACATAGGCTACACTTTATTTCGGGAAAATAAAAAACGGGACTTTCCGGAAAAACTAAAAAACGCGGGTGAAGCCGCGGGCAAAAGCTAGTAATAATATAATACCAGCCCTGTATTATATACTGCCCACTACTGAGCACGGGCCTCCTCTACTACTGAGAGGGTTTTAGGCCATAGTCTGCCAGGCTGGCCTAGTGCGGGTTGGCAGACTTCACATACCCTTGAAATTCTTATGGAGAATTTTCAGGTATGTAGGTTTCCTCACGATGTTTTCCTTCACCGTTAAAGCGCACGACAATTGATAAACAACACACATACAACTTCAAAAAGTCAAAGATGTGTGCTTTGGATTTCGAACCTCCGCACATTGTCTCGGCAGACCGTTCCATTCCCAACTAGGCTATCGTCCACTTTGTGGACGATAGTGTGTGCTTGTATAAATAAATAAAAATGTTATCTATCCCTTCATCAACTTTCTTCTTCTTCTTTTATATGAAGGCTTCCACCGATTATTTATCGGTGATTTCGCCAATGTTAAGTAATAATAGCAGATACAAACCAATTAATACAAATTCTTAGAAATAAAAAGTTGTCGCTGTGTCGAAAAACAAAACACCCAAAGAGCATTATAATACTACTAGCTTTTGCCCACGGCTTCGCCCGCGTTAATAAGTTTTTCCGCCCTAAAAGTACATAAAAACCTTCCCGTTGAATCACTCTATCCAACACATTTATTTGGATAAAGATTGCACACGCAATGGAAGCCTTCAAGGATGAATAATTTTCCCCGTTTTTTTTCACATTTTCCATTATTTCTTCGCTCCTAATAGTTGCATCGTGATGTTATATAGCCTTAAGCCTTCCTCGATAAATGGTCTACTCAACACAAAAAGAATTTTTCAATTCGAACCAGTAGTTCCTGAGATTAGCGCGTTCAAACAAACAAACAAACAAACTCTTCAGCTTTATAATATTAGTAAAGATGAAACACCCCCTTCATCAATCGCCACGGCCGGTTTCAGCCGTGATGTCTCCTGTCAGTTAAGCGAAAATTGTCGTTCCTACCTACGTAGTAAAGTTCTACTAAAAAAATAAAAAAAAACAAATGTCAGCTGTCAAACTACCAATTGATGAAGGGTGTATACCTACGTTATAATCCTCCAACTCAAACCAACGCACTAAACAATTTAACTCACACTAAAAGCATGAATAAGAACATTTTATTTTCTAAAGACGCAAATCCTTAGTAAGATGTCATTAATTCAGTTGGAAAAGCTAAAAAAATCCTTAAAGCCACGAGGATTCCGAAGCTTCAGGCAACGCGTACCGTTCATATATTATTCAGACGGCGTTCGAGAGCGTAAATGAAAAAGTTTTTGTATTCAATGACTATTGGAACACCACCAAAATACTGGTAAACCCCCAAAACTTTTCGAATCGCGCCAAAATTACAAGTCGGACAAGTTGTTCCGGCTTATAAGTTATTCGCGCCGCGTCTGTCACTTCCTAAGGTTCGGAGATTAGATGAAAACACGAGTCCTTTTCATCAGCCAATGAATGCTTAAATCAAAATTCCGTGATTGGCGCACTCCCTCGATTTTTTGCAAATATCATTAAAGGAGATGTCCGCCTTTTGTATGGGTGCTGGACCTCTAAATCTAACCACGCTAATTTTATTTATTTATTTATTTATTTATTTATTTTATTTCGAAACACCATTAGGTAATACACAGTACAACTATCTTAAATAAAATCTTAGGTTAGGTATAGAGCCGTGTGCTTACCTCTTAAAGGTATTTACAACTTACTCCAAAGGAAAATTATGAGGTACTTGGTTGGATATATGTTAATAGGTTAATTCTAATATTTAAGTTTGAACAAATTTGAATAGGTAAATACAATAACTCAAATCCAGATCTTTGTGAGTAAGACAATAATAACACGGTTTAGGAAAAAAAAACAAAAAACATGTATACCAGAATTACTTAAGTAACAGTAATATTGACTGATTAGTAAATTTTTGACGCTACTTACTTAGGAAAACTCTCCGTTTAATTTTACTCTTAAAAGTGATTGATTTGTCACAAAAGATGTCGATGTCATAACAATTAGGCAAATAATTGTAAGTTCTCACCATTCTAGTTAGTGGCGAACTGTAACTCAGATTAGTTCTAAAGAATGGTTCTTTAAATAATTTATAGGCTGAGAGCCTCGGTAACCGACTCGGAGTCGATATGTTTATTCTTTTGAGGAGCTGTGGACAGTCAATACCAGAGTTTAAAAGCTTGTTAAGGAAGACTAAGTCTAGATAACTTCTGCGTACTGTTAATGACTGCATTTTATAAAACACGAGACGCTTACTGTAGGATGTCACATGATGAGCACTGTAATTTTTGTAAGATAAATAATTTATGAATTTTCTTTGTATCCTTTCTATTCTGTTTTTGTGGACATCATAGTGAGGGGACCAAACTTGGGAGCAGTACTCCAGAGTACTCCTCACCAGTGAATTATATAAAGCAATCTTTGTGGAAGGGCGCTTGAAATGGCTGCCGTTTCTCATGATGAAGCCTAACATTTTGTACGACTTAGCAGTGATATTAGTAATGTGAATATTAAAATTAAGCTTACTATCTATGTAGACCCCTAGGTCACGGATGTCTGTTACAGTATTAAGTAGAGTATTATCTATATAATATCTATGGTTAACTGTATTTTTAGTGTTCCTCGTGAATGATATGTGATAACACTTATCTACATTTAGATACAATCCGTTTTCATTACACCAACCGAATATGTTGTCAATGTCTTTTTGAAGCAAGGCGCAATCGGAATTTCCTGAGATTGTTTTTACAATTTTTAGGTCATCAGCAAACAGAAAAGCTTTTGAGGCAGATAAGCAGTTGACTAGGTCATTTATAAATATTATAAATAATAAAGGTCCCAAGTGTGATCCCTGAGGAACGCCGGATTTTGCCGTAAAGGAATTTGAATGAGAATTATTCACAACTACGTATGATTTTCTGTTTCTCAAATAAGAATCGAACCAGCATAACATTAGATCTCCAAAGCCACACTCAGATAGTTTAGTTAACAGTAAATCGTGATTGACTTTGTCAAAAGCTTTGCTGATGTCGGTGTAAATGACATCCGTTTGTATTCGACGATCCATGCAGTCATATAAAGTTTCAACATAGTCGATCAAATTGGTGTTTGTAGAACGGTTTCGTATAAAACCATGTTGGCTACTCGACAATTGATGACTTACATGATTGTAAAGGTATGGATATAAAACACTTTCAAATACTTTCGAAAAAATTGACAGAAGAGATATCGGCCTATAATTCCTTATGTCAGATTTAGAACCGTTTTTAAAGACGGGGGTTATTTTAGCATTTTTCCAGTAAGTTGGAAAAACGCCAGTTTGAAGTGACCTGTTGAATATTAATGTTAGGGGCTCACATAACTGCTTGGCACACTTTCTAATGAAATAAGCCGGTATTCCATCAGGGCCGGGACCTTTATACTGATTAAGGACTTTTAACTTATTTAGTACAACATTATTATCCAGAACTATTGCGTTAAGACATGTATTAAAAGCTGATTTATTCAAGGGTTTGGAATATTGATGTCGAATGTCGTTGTCCTCACCTGTAATTAGGGAAAAATTATTTGCAAATAGAGAACACACTTGAGCACTATTTGTTGCGATTGCTGAGCCTAGGAACATAGATGCCGGTATGTGAGATTTATTCATCCTTTTGCGTTTAATGTAACTCCAGAAAAACTTTGGATTACAAGCAATATTCGACTCTATTTTATTTATGTATTCATTGTAACTCAGTAAAATCATTTTGGCACATCTTTTGTTGAGAATATCCAACTCAATTTTATCTCTGCCGTTTTTATATTTTTTATATCGTTTCCATATTTTTTTCTTTTCATTAATAACTCTCCTAACGTCACGTGTAAACCATGGAGGCTTGTTACTTGTGTATACTTTAGTTATCGGAACATGTAAGTTAATACTTGACCTTAAAATTTTATAAAAAATATCTACCATAGAATCGACTACATTAAGCTCGCCTAAACGTTCAGTCCAATTAACAGTACTGAGTTCATCCTGAATTGCTTTGTAGTCAGCTCTATAGAAGTTGAACCTAGGCTTTAGATCCAGTGTAAGCGTACTTTCCATGTTTAAATTGATATCAAATTGTATTGGTGGGTGGTGCATATCAATTACAGTGAGTGGATCAACTTCATTGTATACTTGTAGATTTGATGTTGAGAATATCAAATCCAAGATGTTTGAGCTATAGTTTTTTATATGATTAAATTGCGCGAGTCCATTAAGAGCCATGAATTCATAAACCAAATTACAACAAGTACAATTAGTACGTGTTAAGGAAGTTGTAGGTTTCTGTGGCTCATCATTATGTATCCAAACTAGGTTGGGAAGGTTAAAGTCACCCAACAGTAATGTCTGTGTGTACTGAGTCAAATGTAAGCTAGCCAAATCAAGGAACTTTTCTAAATTATCATTGTTGACGGGGGGTGCTAAGTAGACAGTGCCAATACAAAATTTAATTAACTCACGCTTTTTAACAAATTCTATAACAATCCATATATCCTCAAAATCGCTCTGTTGGTCGGAAATTAAGTAGGAGTTGAATGATTTCTTGACAGCAATCAATACACCTCCTCCGGTGCTTTTAGATGACGGTTTTTTCAAATCACGCGCTCTCCTATAAACTACATAGCGATCGTCAAACAATTCCGAATCAGTCACATTGCTCTGGAGCCATGTTTCAGTAATGACAATAACATCATAATTGTGTGCAGATACATTTAGACAAAACTCGGTGGTTTTTGTGTTCAAACCTCTCGAGTTCTGATAGTAACAGTTTAGAGTCATGAGTACAACGAAATAGTTTCATGTAACCTGCGCTTAAGATAACAATTAAGTATTAGAACAAAACAAGAGTAAGCACACTAATCAGAGAGTTTTAGAAGGTCTTCTTGATTCTTTATTACAAGAGCCCGATCTTTCTCAGATTTTCTTACAAAAATCCGCCCACCGCGTATCCACACGAACTTATAATTTTTTTCCTTTGCCCTTATCCTTGTCACTTTGTGGAGCTCCTTATTGTAGGCAGACAAATGTTCTCCAACATAGACTGGTTTTTTAATACCACCGATGCCCAAATGAGATGAATTGAGTTTGTCCTCTGGGTGCTTCTTATTGAATTTCATAATTTCTGCCAGAAAATTATCCCGGGTAGTAGGATTATTAAATTTAGTAACAATTGACCGCGGACGATTGCTCTTTGGATCCATTTTAGCCGTCCTCGTGCAAGTAACTATATCACCATCCTTCAGTTCAAAAGCCACAGTTCTGGCAAGTTGTAAAATTAGTGTTGAAAGATTTTCCGAGGCAAATTCTGGGACGCACTGCAACTCCATGTTAGACATTCTTGAGTGTTGTTCCATTTCAGCCAGCCGCGAAGAAAGAGTTGAATTACTGATTTTAAGTGCATCTACTTTCTTTTCCAGTTCAGCAATAAGTTCTGAGTTTTTATCCAAGTCCGATTTCACTTCATCATATTTATCACTCATAAACTGTATAGATTCACCGTATGACGCGATTTCACTAGTTAAGTGTGAAATATCTGATTTCATGTCGCGAAACTCGGCAGCTAAACAGCTCTGAATTATTTTTTTCAATCGGTTGTTTATTAGTTCATCCAATTCCGTTTTTAAGATTTCTTTGATGTCTTGTTTAGTGAGATAATTATGTTCGACATCCGATGTGTGAGGTGAAGGAGAGTCATCTGTAAGAGTACTAAGTCCTGTTTTGTATCTTGTCGGTACAGCCGTCTTGCATTTGCGATCACTCACTCTCTTATTCGTTTCCATAATTCAATGGGCTTGATAATTGACGAAATTTCGCCACAAGAAGAAGCGAGTTTTAATTGTGACGTAAGCGGTGAACCAATATGGACGGTTATTTCGAATACAAGTCACTGCGAGGGCTTGGTCCGACGGCACGCGCAACACCTCCAGCGCCGATGCCCGGCGGTTCAAATCCCAGTAAAATTGTACTTTAAATTTTCAACAATTTTATAAACTTCGCTATGCGATAAATTCAAATTAGCGCTCACCCCTCCAGGCCGCACAAAGCGCACAAAGGACAGCGCTATACAAAATCAAATATGGCCGACGACACTAATGCAGCCGAGCGCAAGATAGTAAGAGAGGCACCGAATATCAAACACCGAAAAGTACTCAAATTAAATAAAACACTCTCAATGTAGAAGCCAAAACACAGAGGATACGTCCGAACACTACAAGTGACACGAATCAACACTGGACATTAAAGGGGGAAAAATATGGATATTGGATGTTCTTAGAACCCTCCATTAATAAATTACTTTTTTACAAACGATCATGTTAAGCGTAGTTTCTAAGCAAAATAAAATTACATAAACCTATATTATGATTTATACAGATCCCGCCTTCGACCGTTTCTTTTTCAAGTTTCCATAAAAATATAAAAACATTGTCCAGGCACTACATGGCCATTAACATGTATAAAAAATCATAATATAGGATTATAAAAAAAGTTTAACGACTCGTTTCAGTGAACTTACTCCTGTAAAAGAGTAACGCTGAGTTAGTAATTGCAATAATTGCTAACAGATGTCGTTGGTCATCTCCTTTAAGAGATTAAAAAAATAGGGCACTTGAAATTGGACAGCCGACGATGGGGTCGAAGTAGCTCAATTGGAAGAGCACCGGCACGGTACGCTGGAGGTTGTGGGTTCAAACCCCGCCTTCGACTGTTTCTTTTTCAAGTTTGCATAAAAATATAAAAACATAAAATTACATAAATTTAAAATTGGAGGACTTTAAAGTTATATAGTTTATTGCAAAGGCCTAGTTTTTGGGAGTACTATCCAAATTTATAGAAAGTATCTTGGTTAGAATTTTAAGCCGGTTTTGGACATGTCCTCTATATCGTGGTGTGGATAAAGTATCTTACAAATGATTTATTTTTTCTAAGGAGCTATCCTAAACCACCAGGATATACCACTAGTATTTGTTATTGAGAATACAATATTATTCAAGGGCTGCAAATACTAACATGAAATATTAAAATACTTACCACTTAAAACAGTAATATAAAATTTAAAACATCTCATTGATCAATTAACCAAGAATATGAAATATAAAAATTGATGAGAATTTCAACGATGTATATTTAAATTTTCCTCGACATAAAGACAAAAGACGTTAGAATTTTATAAGAAATAACGCACAAAGTTTCGTATTTATTAATTACGCTAACATTATATTAACAACCTTGAACCAAAAGGTTTAAAAGGAAAACATATTATGTTGTTCAAATAAATTAATCAACAGCGTTTTAAAATATTCATAAGAGCTCATTATCCTTTCAATCGATTTGTTTTCCTAATTTTATGTATGAGGAAAATTCTATAAAACATGTGTGTGCTGTGTGTAATGTAACTCCCACATGACGTTCGTGACGTGAAGACACACGTGCTTCTTTTGTTATTGTTTTATTTGTTCGTGTTTTTTTCATTCGTATTTTTTTTACTGAAAAATATGACTGCCTCGGTGGCGTAGTTGTATTACAGTACGACTGCAAAGCTTTTTTTTTTTTTTTGTTGACGCGGAGAAAGTGACTTATTACTACCGCCCAGTGTTCAAGGGGAACGACTGAGCGGTTATGTTGGGTTCACCGTGCCTTACGACCCGACGTTGAGCGGCCCGGAAAGATGGAAAACGTCGGGCGACCGCCGGGCCGAGTCCCTAAACTATGTACACCGCACGGCATACCAACTAAAACTCCGCGGTGGCCATCTTCGGCGCATTAGGGACGGCTGCGGGCTTCCTCCGACTCACGTCTAAGTTGTCGTCCGCAACCGCCCCTGCGCGTACCGCTGTTGCGGTCCTTCTCCTGTTGTTGCGGGGGCTCAGAAGCCCCCGTACATCGAAGGACGCCCTTGGCGTCCGAGGCAGCGTGTGACACGCTGCCGTCCATCACGGGGGTCACAGAAGTACGACTACAAAGCTGAGGTCTCGGGTTCGATCCCCGGGTCGGGCAAAGTGGTATTGAGTTTTTCTATTCAGTATCAGCTCGGAGTCTGGAATTTGTACCCGATATGGCGATAGGCTCGTCCCCTATCACATCATGGGACGGAATAATGGCGAAAAGTGGGTGCACTAGTTGCGCCTCTGCCTACCCGTACTGTATATGTATATGTATGTATGTATTTTTTTTCATTTGTTTTTACATGTTAATTTATTTGTTGTTATGGTGTTTGTGCAAATAAATGTATTGTTGCTGTTGTATTTGTAAGTTCTACTATATTACGCGAATAATAACAGTATTACAGTGTTATTAAAAAAAAAAAACTTTAAATGGAGTTTAAACACGTATGTAGCTAACACACGGGAGTATAGCATCACCCGAGCGAGCATTGGACCGAGTCCCAAACCCTATGTATGTACACCCTACACCGGCATACCAACCAAAACAGACGGTGGCCTTCTTCGGCGCTTGCGGAACGGCCCTGGGGTATCTTGTTGCACTAAGATAGCTGCTCGGAACCGTTCCTGCGCGATGCCGCATTGTAGCCCCTCTCTAAACGAGGGGGCTGAGATGCCCCCGAACTCTAAAGAACACCTTTGGCGTCTACGACAACAGGAGACGAACCACCCGCATTGTCGTCCACCTCGGAGTCATTTAATTAAAGTGAGCAAACCAAACCCCCACTGCTCGCCCGGTGACTTTCTCCAAGCCCATTTAGTCACCTTCTACGACAGGCAGGAGATGCCGTGGCGGTATTCTCTAGACGCCCCCAGAGCGTGCCTGTCATGCCTGTCAGTGTGCGACAAAGATTGTAGACAAGCATTGGCTGTTTAAATATATACAATGTCTAAACCATCACTAAATCTAACCAACGCTTAAACATGAATTTGTAATAGAATAATTTTTAGTTATATATTCATCGCGTGTTTTACTTTTTTGTAATAACACTGTTACTATTTTTTTATCTACCGTTCTAAGCGAATAACACGTTCGGAAACTACCTGCGAAGCTCCATTTAAGCGTGTAAGATTTAATCATAAAATTCTTCCAGTGCCCTTTTAGTGAGATTGGGGATAATTCGGATTGCAGCAAGATTCTGCTAGAATCAGTCGACGTGTGTTGTATATATAGTATAAAAACATTGTTTATTAAGTTTACATACTGTTGATGAATATTTCTAAGGCCCTTTTTTGAACTGTAGTTATCTTTTTGTCAGGGTCTTATTAAGCTGGACACGCTCGCAGCACCTCACGCCTCACACGTCACAACTCACGCGTCACACCTTACACCACACACCTCACGCCTCATACCTCACGCGTCACACCTCACACCGCACACCTTACACCACACACCTCACGCCTCATACCTCACGCGTCACACCTCACGCCTCAAACCTCACGCCTCACACCTCACACCTCACGCCTCACGCCTCACGCCTCACGCCTCACGCCTCACACCTCACACCGCACGCCCCACGCCGCGCCGGAGCACTCGAAGCTCTGCGAGCGCGTCCAGCTTAATAACACCGACGATTACCTACCAAAACTATGTACCAACTACAGTTGAAAAAATCCGGTCTAAGTGCACGTACTTTCTAAGAGGCATTCGACAATTATGATTTAGGCATTAATTGTATCCATTTGTTTTATTGACTGCCTCGGTGGTGTGGTTGTATTACGATACGACAGCAGTGATGAGGTCTCGCGTTCGATTCTCGGGTCGGGCAGTGATGTTGTGTTTTTCTACTCAGTATCAGCTCGGAGTCTGGAAATGTGTCCAGTAAATGGCAACAAGCCCACACCCTATAACATGGGACCTAACATGGCTGGCGAAATGTGGGTGTGATACACCTTTGCCTACCTCTAAAAAAAGAAAAAGGTGTCATGTATGTATGTAATTCGTTTTATCAGACTTTATCAAGTAATTAATGTTTGGAAACGACGAATAACGAACATGTAAACATTGGTCTGTCAAACTGAATTCAATTTCTGAGACAACGGAATCACGACCCATCGAATAAGGAATACTGGTAGAATGAAAAGTTTTTCAGTCTGGCCACCCTATTATAGACCGGAGTGAAATCGGAAATTGTTGGGAGCGAACGGGTTGCTCTAGCGTTTATGGAGACTCGGATTACTGACTCAGTCTCGATGTCAGATAGAAATGGAAATATTTTTATTTTTTCATCTGGACAAGCTGGTTTTGTATTTGTTTCTCGACATTTGTAGTTCAGAGACTATATAATGACTATTATTAATAATACACACAAATTATAGCTAGGACCCATCTCGATCACATAAATTTTAGCTACGATGCCCACAGACAGACATACAAATACACACCTAAAACTTAAAACACTTCTTTTTTTCCGTCGGGGGTTAAAAAACATTTTGAATCCAATGCTCTATGCAAATTCAACATTATAAATAAAACAAATGACAAATGGAAATGATTTTTAATCCAATTCACTGTGCCAATTGCCCATTATGATAACTGTAAAACGTCTGTCGCTACAAACGAGCGTCACTTACATACGACCATAAAAACAAATTGTCCACCGCGAATTGCTTTTATTAGACTAAAAGCATTTTTACACTGTTTCAAAAGCTATATCAATTATGTGTACAAATTAATTTTGTTAAGGTCTAGTTGTTTTTGCAGTTGTGTTTGTAGTTTATTTTATGGCTTTAAAGTTACTTTAAGTAATACGTGAAAATATCAGATATCGATGAATATTCGGACTTATATCGATGGATCAGCAGTAAATCTCTGACGAGAGAAAAAGAATAAGAAAGTACTAGACAAATTTCCGGAGAATACAATAGAATCCGGAAGTTCCAAACCCAAGACACACACCTCTGACTTTTCGAAATTATGTGTGTATTGTTTATCAATTATCGTTCGCTTTAATGGTGAAGGAAAACATCGTGAGGAAACCTATATACCTGAGAATTCTCCATAAGAATTTCGAGGGTATGTGAAGTCTGCCAATCTGAACTAGGCCAGCGTGGTAGACTAAGGCCTAAACCTTCTCAGTAGAGGAGGCCCGTGCTCAGCAGTGGGCAGTATATAATACAGGGCTGGTATTATTATTATATATCAGACAAATTTAGAAGTTACGAATAAAGTATGAAAAAAATTCAAAGGTGTCCTCTTACTTAAATATGTTTTCAGATAGGGTGACGACTGACAAAAGATTATTCCTCGCCAATCGATACATTATGCCGGCCTATTTGAAACTAGATGTTCACAGGCTGATCACAGAACGCTACATTTATTTGAGCCGCAATTTTTTTATTTTATTTTATTTTATTCAAGAGGAACAGAAAACAGTTACACATTAAAGCTAAAAAAAAGAATTTACATATATATTACATTAATAAAAATGTAACCAACACCACTGTTCACAGATTAACAGAAAAAAACGTTATATAGAAGTAACAAACGTCTATTACTGATCACAGGTAATAGAAAGTCTCAAAATCTCATACCTAACAACATAGTTTACAATAAGTTCGAGGAAAGTAAATCATAAATTGAGTTTTTAAATATTTGCTTTGAAAGAGAGAAAATGTCAACACTATGAAAATGTGTATTGTAGATTTCGACTAATCGACGGATAGGTGCACGAACCCCGGCATTGGTCTTACATGAGCCCGTATGGAACAACCTTGGCACGCGCACCTCCCGTCGCATAACAGTCCTAGGTACTATATAACATAGTTTATTTGTAATGTCCATACAGTCAAATCTGTTATTACATATACCGTATAGCATCATTACACTAATAAGCAAACGTCTGTATTGTAAAGTAAGAATCCCGCTATGGCGGGATTTCATCCTTGTCTACGTTAGTCGTCTGGACGGATACAAACACCAATTGGGATAAAAAGTAGCCTGTATTGTGTAAACTAACAACGACTGCCTCGGTGGCATAGTTGTATGGTACGACTGCAATGCTGAGGTCTCGGGTTCGATCCCCGGGTCGGGCACAGTGATATTGAGTTTTTCTATTCAGTATCAGCTCAGAGTCTGGAACCAATATGGCGATAGGCTCACCCCCTATCACATCATGGGACGCAATAACGGCGAAAAGCGGGTGCAATAGTTGCACCTCTGCCTACCCCTTCGGGGATAAAAGGCGTGAGTGTATGTGTTGTGTAAACTACAAATATGGCTTATAAACCAAATTACATTAAAATTCATTCAAATTTTCTATCTTGACTTCTAATAAACATTGAAACTTTAGAATTTATAATATTAAATAAAAAGTGAGATAGTATCATTTCTCTGAATCCATAGACAAGATTATAGTCTTTTGATGTTCTACTTCTACCTTTTATTTTATTTCATGAATAACCGACAACTTATCTCGAGATTTTCTTTATACAGAAGATTTATTCAAAACTTCGCAAAATATTTATAAAATTTATGAAACCATCTTAGTAACTTTGAAATTTTCTAGCAATGAAAAGCTTGGCTAAGATTCAACACAACATAGTAACAAGGACTAAGGTAATATTTTAAAATGGTGACAATTTTATCGACTCAAATACTGGGAACAAGGATACGAGGAATAATATTATAATAAAAGTAACATTTTACTGGTTTGAGAGATATTTTATTTTAGAAATACGTTGAAATTTCCATCGCAGGAAGTTGTTGAATGCAGAAAATATTATGATTCAGATATTGCTGATAGTATAGTATTAGGTTAATTTTAATTTCGTAACTTAAATTTTATATCTCGTGAATATTTAAAACTTTTAAAAGAGATAAAAGAAATGCATAATTATTATAAAATTTCTTATAGGTGAGTGAATAGAGAGAGAGTCAATACATCAGAAATGTAACTAAACTCTTGTTCTGCCTGCCTTTATTCTGTCAATTGAGGGGTCTCCGCAACACGGTTTTTCAAGAACGTCGCAAAATGGATTTAGTTTTGCATTTACGACCGACCACTTGCTCGAGTCAACTATGGAGAAATTCAATCTCCACAACGAGTTAATAAAATTCATACAATATGGCCGATTTGTAATTCGAACTCAATACTTATTAATTCACATATACGCCATACGCTACTGAACCAAGGAGTCACTAAAGAATGTAAGCCTACGTAATATTTTCTAATAGTCTACCTGAATATTTAGCTGTTACTAAGTACCTATAATAAATAACACAAACAAGGGGATCAACAGCTGTCGACTGCTGAAGTTGCAACTCTTGTTTTTTGTAAGTATTGGTCCCGAGAGAAAAACAACTGGTCCGAATCAAAGTTAGCTAACAAACAAACAAGCATAATGGACCCGAGATCTCTCATACGCCTAAAGTAGAAACAGTGGCAAATATAAAGTGAGCAATAGTAGTATGTCAAAAACGTAGGCGCTTACAATATTTTTATTAAGTTTTTAAGACTGCCTCCGAAACTGCCCGAGTCGAGTAAACTTTTGTCCTGGACTTTATTGCTGATATGACGATAGCCTCGCTCCTATCATATCATGGGATGGAACTCTCATAACCAAACTGGTGCCTTGGTTGCACCTCTACTTACCTCGTCGGGAACAAAGGCGTGATGTTCTTCTTTTTTAAAGTGCGGTCGCTTGCCCAACACCAATGCTAGATTCAGTTCGAAGGATTATTGGTTATCAATGTATTAGATAGGGTATCGATTGCCCAATATGGTGTATCAAATACCTACCACACCAAGTGTTGCCCGACCAGTGCCCTGTGGTTCGGGGGCATCTAGAGAATTCCGCCACGGTATCCCCTGCACATCGTAAGAGGCGACCAATTGGGGTTGAAAAAGTCGCGGGGAGCGGTGGGGGGCTGGTCGCTCAACTACCCCAATTTAAGCGACTCTGAGATGGACGACAATGCAGGTGGTCGGTCTCCTGCAGTCGTAGACGCCAAAGGCGTGCTTTAGTGTCGAGAGCTTCGCAGCCCCCTCATTTAGAGAGGGGCGTCGCGCTGGGGCGGTTCCGTGCAGCTTTCTTAGTGCAACAAGATACCCCGGGGGCGTCCCGTATGCGCCGAAGAAGACCACTGCGGGTTTTGGTTGGTATGCCGGTGTAAGGTGTATATATTGTTAGGGACTCGGTCCAATGCTCGCTCAGTTGAAGCTATACTCCTGAGTGTCGACATTGGGTCGTAAGACTGTGCGAAACCAACATAACCTTTCCACTCACCCCCCAGTGATGGTAGCGATAACGCGCTTTTCCCCGCGATAAAAAAATAAATAAAAAGTGTTGCCCGACCAGGGACTTAAATCCAATATCTCTAGGTTCACAACTAATAATCCCGTCGACCAGATAAAGAAGGTAAGAAGAACTTTAGTAGTAAATGTATATTAGGAGACAGCCTGCCCTTAACTCATCACCCATTTATGGCGGGCAGTTGGTGTAACCAACTTGTGTTACAGCTCATTTCAAACTTATGCCTTTTTGTTTGGGCGCATCAGAATTTATGATGGGACTTTTGGATCATAAAATGGCACCTACTTACCTGCCGTTTCCCATGTTATTAAATTAAGTAAATTTGGAATTGTGACACAACTTCGAATAGCTTTAGATTTAAATTAAAATAATATTGCTTTTTAAACACACGAAGACGTAAGAATATACTTTGCTTTTGATAATAATAATTATGATGTCATCATTATTACTCCAGAATTACAAATCTATATCACCAGTAGAACTACTAAAATTAAACTTTAGTACACACTCAATAAGATTGGATCCTACATGCTATTTAGATAAATTAACTTTAATTTTCTCCGAAACAAAAACTACCCGCAAGTTAGAAACAGCGTCAATTAAAACAAAATCCAACAGGAACACTAATCCTGCAGGCAACGTCCGTCCGAACAAAACAAAACACTCTGACTAAGCCATGCTGGCACGAGACAGGCAAACTTTGCACTTTGATTTTCAGTTTTGCTTCCAGGAAGATTAGTTTCGTATTGATTTTGTGATGGTAATTATGTATTATTGAGGTGATTGATTTAATATACTAATTTACTGGTATTTCGTATGTCTAGGTCTTTCGTATGCGAGGTGTCTGGGTAGGTACCACCGCAATGTATATTTATACCGCCAAGCAACAGCGTGCATGCACTGTGTTCTGGTTTGAAGGACATTGTAATTGCAATTACTCGGCATTATGAGTCTTGACACCTTATGTCTCAGGAAGATTGCAGTGGAGTGCCTAGCATTACTTAGAAACTTCTGTACGGTATTGCTACTGTTTATGGGCGGTTGTATAATATCTTACCTTCAGGCGAGTATGCTTGTGTCATATCATATAACAATAAATAAAACAAATGGTTTTTTCGCGACATGTTTAATTTAGTGTCCACCCGTAACCGTGAATGCACAACATGCAGACGTTGAAAAGTTGAGAGTAAAAGTTAAACAAATATGACGCGAAATAATTCGTTAAGAAATTTTATTCCAAAACATTTGAGTAAACAAAACAGCTAATACTTGATACTTCAGTAAAATTAGTCCTACTAATATTATAAAGGCGAAAGTTTGTAAGAATGTATGGATGTATGGATGTTTGTTCCTCTTTCACGCAAAAACTACTGAACGGATTTTGATACAATTTGGCACACGGGTAGATCATGTCCTGGATTAACACATAGGCTACTTTTTATCCCGGGAAAATATAAAGCGGGACTTTTATCCCGGAAAAACTTTTTAACGCGGGCGGAGCCGCGGGCAAAAGCTAGTATTATTATATATGGGCATGACAGTGATTCTACTACACTTGATGGCAAGTGGAGTGACATACAGATACTTTCGAGAGGAGAGACAATTATCCCTCCTTCAATTTATAAAACAGTACAAACAGGAGCGCAGTTCGTAGCCCTATTTGTCACCAAACATTTTCGTTCAAACCATATAGTTCGAATGGGGTCAATAAAGTAACTTGGCGTTAACATCTCATATTTAGGACGACGAGCGCAATTTAATACAGGAGAATTACATACAGAACTTCGTAATAACAGGTTCTTTTTAGGGTTTTACTGCTACGTAACGTAGTAACGATTAACGTAGTAACGATTTTCGATGACATTCATATTGCCGTCAAGTTTATAGCATTAACGTCATCATCATGATCATCATCATCAGCCACTGCTGAACATAATACGGATGTGTTGAAAGGCCTTCTTGGTCAAAGAAATTATCTAATTTCCTGGATCATATGAAAAAATCAAATAGGTACAGTAAACAGTACCTATAGTTAATTATAGATCGGACATTATGACCAAATTTTTCATCCAAAAGTTATTACCAATTACTGGTAATAAGTTGCTGTCATTTGTGACACGTCCGTGTGACAATACGTAAAGGTATTCATTTTGTAAAGAAAAAATATTTTGGAAGGCCATATTCCAATTCGCGGATTGCGATCATGTCAAAGTATGTTTTAATGCATTTTACAAAGTGTTTTGCTATTTCACAGTAGATTAACTTCCCGGCGAAAAGACTCAAAATTTTTGTATGACATTTTTCCCAAGGTCTGCTCTATACAATCTTAAAACTCTTTGGAAAAACAAAAAATAATACTAAAGAAAAAAACTCGCATACAAATCCAACATAATGCTTTATTTTACAAATACTACTTCATAGTCTAAACATTACTGTTAAATATCCTATAATATAATACAGAGGGAGACATCGAAACTATATACAGAAATGTCAACGTTCAAATATAATTACCTAGGTCATAAAAGTATAAGGCACATTCATAACTTCCTAATAATACGCTAGAAATATTTATTAACTAATTATGACTACAGAACTTGATATTTACATGAAACATGTTTAAATTTAACTAAAATTTCATCATAAAATCCTGAGCGTTTTCATTACTCCATTGTAAGTTGCTGTATAGTGCTTCAAAATAGTTTTTAATTAGCAAGGTATGAAGAAATTTAATCACATTAAAACGAATTTAGTTATACTGAATCTAGATTTTCTATTTAAAACTTTAAGATGTCTTAGATTGAACATTCTTTCATATGGATTACATATAATGTTAACTTTAATTATTTTTATATTTAAGGGAGATTGAAGATGGCAATAGTTTGTAAATAATGCTTATTTAAATTTCCACAATTGAAAATTTTACGTATATATTTACAAAATATTTGATATGTAACAATTATGATAAAATCTCTAGCTACAATTCAATAAAGAAAAATATTGTTTGCAAAAAAATTTGATAGGAGTCAAGTTCTGCTTTAGTTTTACTATCGTTATTTTTGTATTTTGTGTATCATTTTTTGACTATTTTGAATGATAAAAAAAAATAAAGGAAACGCGACACTCCGCCACAGAATTATAATTAAATAAACTTTTTTAGAAAAACAATGGAATTCTTCGAAGGAATGCTACATGTTAGACGAGATTCGCATAGAAATAAACTGCAGGATTTTTATCACTAAGGAATGTTTTAGCAGTTATGTAGTCTACTATACCACATTAACTAAGTATAAATGACTAATTCATAGACCTCATTATTGCATATACAAAATACTTTAAAAAATATAGAAAATATATTCCAATTCAAGAAAAAACACTAACAATGTATTATATCGACTAATTCAAATTTTTAAAATATGAACAATCACGCGTAGGTATCTCGCAATTGTGTTCAAATTTTATAAAACAAGAACAAATATAATCAACACCCAATTATAAAAAAATAGTTATAATTTTTACGACACAAAAAACATTTTAACATATACCCAGATTTTCATATTCTGATACAAAATCTTCATTGACAATATCAATTGAATTATTTTTTTTTCGCTTCACTCCCACATCTTCATTAAATGCTGGCAGTACAATAGGTTTTCCTATAAAAATCACAATTACATTACAAGCTAAGCTGATCACTCAACATTATCGAGTAATCGTAATAAATACATCAAAGTTCAAAGCACATGAACGATATTCCAAGATATGTACAGTCACGCTAAACTAACAAGTATTATAATACTTCATAGAATACAATTACGTTTCTAATTTACATTAAATACTTTTCAAATTCGTAAAAAAAAAAACAAAACAATGTTTTCCAGATATGTTTAATTCATGTGGTGCGAACCATCAACCACTTTAATTTTTTCGGGGTCATTACTAGATCTAGCATAAAAGTAAACATAACTTCATATTTTCAATGTGAATTCACAAATGTTTGATGATGTACGTCAATACTACACACAAACAGTCTAGTTATAGAGTCTGTCTCGCAAAGCGCACTATTGAACCCAATTTCCTGTTCTCCTATCAGTTTTTATTTTTGTAGTCGCTTTGCTTTATCGTTCTCGATAGCTTTCCTATCCAAACCGATGGTGTTAGTCCTTGAAGCAATATTTCCGAATCGAAAAGATGAATTGAGACGTCAACCAGGTAGGTCTGATAACACTCTCCCATTCAGAAACTTGCACATAATTCTGTTAGGAACTGAATATTAAATGGCAACCGTAACTAATTGAAACAAATCAGTCTGTTTTTAGGCCGAACAATAAAGTAACACATATTATCCTCTCTATTCATCAAACTAAAATCCTTAATTACCTTAAGTATTTACAGTCATTGACATAAACATTTAAAAAACTCACAATAAAATTGCACACAAGTCGTGAGACTAAACAAATTGTAACTCCTATGTAAATACATTCTTAGCCGAGTACACTATGAAGCATACATTGCGTTTGACAACAAGTGAATTCTTCGTTAACACTAAGGGGGTCACGTGACAGTTCACAATAGTCTATATGAACAGAATGTCATCATAGGCCTCTGGCTACTGCAACTCCGCTACGAGTTCCGGGCTTAGTCTGTCAGCGTTGAAGTTCTCCATGGTCCACTTCTGCCGATCTTCGGATTCTTTGCAAGTTTCCATCACAATTTTGTCTTTGTTACGCGATATCGCCATGCATTTCTCGCTCGAGCCGTGTTTCAGTAGCTTCGTCTGCAAATGATTGAAGAACTTAAAATGAAGAATGGGTTTAATGATTTATTGCAAGGAAGGACGTACAATTTCTTTCAACTGCGGCTTTAATTTGCCGACATGAGTGCGACAGTGTACGAAATGAAAATAGAGCTGCTATTGAACGACCGTATATACCAAAAATGCGACCTAGTAGTGGCCTTAAACCGAGTCGACTTAAGACAAACAGCGTGAGACCACAATGTTTGCTGCGGGGCGGAAATGAAACTTGCACAATTCAGTTTACGGTGAACTCTTTTAACTTTTTCGCTTTATAACTCGTTGGCTTTAGCAAGTAGGTACCTAGTTGGAGTCTCGTGATGAATTTAAAAATCCTTATGTTGAATATATTATCCAACTTATCATTGAATCAATTATGGTCAGCGTAAATATTATAGTCCTTTAGTGAACTCTAAGAAAAGAACATTTTCATCTTTAAGTGGCTTTGAAAATTTTAAGTGTATACAAAATTTTCTTCTGTGCATTTTAACCTCATTAATTCAGCCACCGATTCCAACAGAAAATTGCCTCTATTTAGTTTCGATTAAATATAGTTTCGAGGGCGCCTTGAGTTAGAAATTATGCAAAACTTACGTTCGGGTCATACAACCATAATTGGTTGCCTTTGGCGCTGTGACACGGGTACAAGACGACGTCGTGACCAGAGTAATCCAAACAGGTCTCGTCTCTGCGAATCTCACCGTTTTTGGAATACATCCAGTACTGAAAAATAATTGAAAACACTTTGACGACAAATGATCAGATTGGTAACATTATAATCGTCAACTATTTTGAAGTTCCCGAATATTGGATTAAGATGTTTAAAAAACAGAAATATGTTTGTGTTGGAATCAAGTTATTTATCTTCATTCGGGAATTTCAATTACCAATAAAGTAGGGAATGAGATGATATTCAGAATTTAAAATCAATATACCGTCACCTTCAAAATTTGATTCAAAATTTTCGAAGCACAAGCTGATATGAAAATTTCTTTTACCAAAATATGAATAAAGCAATTTCTGAATGTCATCCTTATCAATAATATTTACTTAGTTAGTAAAATAGGATTCACAATAATATTAAATGAAATAGATGTTAAAATAAAAACGAATAAGAACATTATTTAGAGAAGAACAAATACTTTATCCAGATAACCCATTAACCGTAATTAAAACCAATAAGAAATAAAATTTAAACACAAATAACGTACGCTGTGGCATAAATACTATATACATAATATTATTTATACACGCCTTATATGCTAGTTACATCACGGCAGTACCAAATTTTGAAGAGTTATAGAATGTGACATCTACCAATGCCATTTTCTATAAAATCATAATTATATCCAAATGGTATGACCACGAAAACTTCTCACGTCAGCAGGTCCACTAATGTCCTACTTACCTGGCTAATCCCCTATATCTATAATAAAATATGTATGTCGTATGTATATTTTTAATTAACCTTAATCTAACAAATGTGATGTTAATTGATGAATTTTACTTGTGTTAACATTTCATTCGCATTAGTACGGCGTAAAAAACAAATGTAAAGCATGCATGTTTTGCGTGTCAAGTGAGAAATGGATATGGCGACACGCAAAATACTCGTTGATTAATCAATGTCAATTATTTAAGAGCGAAGATCGTTAACGCTACAAACCACCACTTACCTAGATGATGATGGAACACCGACACCGATCCTTATAGGTAAGCAGAAGCATAGAATAAACAAACGTTTGGCGGCCTTTGACAAACCTGGTTTCCGTACTCGCCGTGACAAGGCCACAGGTTCACCGGTTTCTTCATGTCTTCGGGCCCGGCGGCAGAATCGATGCACATTGCCGCCCGAGGGTTCGCGATCTGATGCCATCCATAAGTTATAGAGGCGTGCCAAAGCAAGCGTGCATTGCAAACATCATCATTCGACCGTACCGACGATGAAGACGAGTCGGTAATCGAGTGATCATGTCAGCGGACATAACGTGATAATGGAAATGAAAAACAAACATAACATAAACTGTCATTACACACAACCCTCGCGTGAGTACAAATTAAAAACATGAAGTACGACAGCCGTTAGGGTAATACCCGGAAAGGTTACAACAAAACCATAACTCCTTTTTGTCTGCAGGAGTACCTGGTTGCCACCACCTCCATGGCATTTGTGGATATGAACAGGTTCATTTTCCTTCTCGTCGTCGTCAACGACGCCGTCGAGGCAGTAGCGCCGGTAGAACCCTCTGTTCCTTATCTATTAATAGTCATCAAAAAGTATGTGATTCCGTGCTATAAGAAGTGATCGTGTTTCATCGTGCATAAAAGAGTGCAAATGTAAAAGACCAATTGACCGCAAACATAACATAAATATACGAGATCTCCTAAAACGTGGTACTGCCGCAATGTGTCGAGTATGGAATCGACAGAAGACCTGATTTCCTCCCTGCCGGTGACACGGGTAAAGTCCGACTGGTTTATGATGATCGGATTTGCGCGTCGGAGAGTCCAGACATATCTTTGTGAACTCCACATTGCGGATCTGTTCAGGAATAATTTTGATAGGCACGTTCAATTAATTTTGCACTCGCACCGTGATATTAAAATAATGTTTTCGAAACGTAGGTATTAAATAGAGATTGCATTAAAGAAATAATCATAATTAGATACTGTAACGAGTTTTCAAACTAAATATCTTTCTTCGGTTTCATTAAAAATATATGTTGTTTAAGGGGAACGCTAATAAATGATACTAGGTAAATTGTCTCCATTACTTCACTGCATATTGATCAAACATATTTTTATAGTTTTGTAGCATTTCAGTAGACGTTTGCAATTGCTGAAAACTTTCATCAACTTTTTAAGCATAAATTAAATTTTAACATTAACTAAATAACTCAGAGCACGAAAACAAACCTCTCCATGTGCAACGGACTCTCCAGGGATAAACAGTTCTGGGTAAATGTTCTTCAGATACCAATCGAACGATTTGCAACCAAGCTTGTCTCGCAATGATTTACGACCAGTCACGTCACCGTAGTCTCCTTTGTCATTTCCTACACGCTGGTAGTAATATTTGGCGTAGTCATCTAGCCATACCTAAGAACATAAATAAGGCCGCTGATTAAAACTGATTTAAAAATAATAATAAAGGGATTGAAAAATATTTGTATTTCAGCCACATAAATAGTTGAACAAATTTAAAACTAAAAATCGTCTCTACACTTTTGTGTTCTTATCAATTTTAGTTTTTCTCTTCACAAAAATAAAAGGGGTTTCCTTTAGTTCACACAAAGAACATTTCAATTAAACTTAACGCGTAGAGGTGAATTGAAATTTTGTATTTGTTCAGCCATTTATGTTGCGGACTGTACATAACTTTTTGGTAGTACCTAATTAACGGAGAAAATTAACAACAAATCAGACAACTGACCCGAGTAGATTCCATAAAAAGAGAAATGTTTGTTTTAGAATTTGTTTCGAGTTTCTACATCGGGCAAAATTAGGTAAATGTATTCGAGAGGTACATTATAAAAGTATTAGTAAACCAGTGTATTTAATTGAAAAATTAATCTCGTCTATCAAACGAATACACGGAAGTCATTTCTGTATGTAAATAAATATTATGAACTTACCTCAGCCAAACGGACAGAATTCTTCTTCAACACATTTACGCCAGTCCGCCACTTGTAAGGCGAACGCTTCCTGAATATATGACCGACGTGCGAGCAAGGCACGATCTCCAACGTGCCTCCACACATCCAAGTTTTAAACGACAGCTCTAAATTCTCACCACCCCATATGTCAAAACCGCTGTCGTATGTTCCGAGTCTTTCGAAAAACTCTTTGTCGATTGCGAAGAGTCCACCGGCCATCGTCGGAGACCAGACTGGCTCCGCCGTATTCTGGTGTCTCGCTCGTTCTTTCGCCGGTACTGGATGCCAATTGAATTGTAGGTTCCAATCGAATCCACCGACGTTCACGGATGACGAGTCCCGGTAATGGTACTCGAGGGTGTTGTCGTCGATGACGTCAATCACGGGACAGACAACCGTTGTTTTATTGCGTGCGATACGATCTAGCAGAGGCTCCAACCAACCTGTAATTTAGATGTCTTGGTAATTTGTTTTCAAGATAATTTTTAAGTATCAATCAAACTACAATAAATTTCTGCACTGATATATTTGAGAACGGATCACTAGTCAATAACACTCCAAATACAAATCAAACTCGAATGGTATTATTTGAATCTCTTGATCTAAAACTAGCAGCTGCCGATGCAATGTGTTCTCTCAAACGACGAACGTGCTCACCTTCCGTGCACTCGCAGTGGCTGTCGAGATAAGTCAGAACAGGAGCGGTCACGTATCTAGCGCCGAGCAATCTGGCTCTGATCAGTCCCTCGCGTCTGGTAGCTCTCACTATTCTCACTTTCGGTAGCGATGACATGTAGTCATCCAGTTGTTGCATTAGATGTGCTGCCAAAGGAAAATAATTTTATAACTAGAAGATAAGCACCGCTGATCACAAGTCATTAAACATTATGACTGTAGTAAAATAGACCAATTTCGCTTTGTTAGACTCGAAATTAGTGTAAATTGAAATTTACAATTAATGGATTCATTTTTACGGAAAATTTAAAATATGGATATGAATAATATTCAAAACGAGTACTGCTCGCGGCTCCGCCCGCGTGAAAAAGTTTTTCCAGGATAAAAATATTTTCCCGAGACAAAAAGTAACCTATATAACTCGGGAGTAATGTAGCTTCTTGTTAGTGAAAGAATTATCAAAATCGGTTCAGTTATTCCTGAGATTTGCGCGTTCAACCAAACAAACAAACTCTTCATCTTTATAATATTAGTATAGATATACTGCAGATAGCTTATTATTAAATAGAATTTGTAATTATGACGGAGATAAATACTTACGCATATCAGAAAAATCGTCAACTAGTACAATTTCCTTGATCAAATGCGCTGGAGATCTGTCTAAAACTGAATGTACTGTCCTTAGTAGCACAGACCACGCTTCGTTGTGGAAGCATATTACCACAGACGTCTGCGGCAGATCTTCTAAGTATCGTCCAGGTTGTTTGCACCTTGGAAAATAATACGTTCCCTTAATAATAAACACTTATAATATTTAGATACCTGAATAGAAAAGATTTATTGACTCCTATAATTATTAACATTAACTTGCCAAAAATTAACCGATTGCCGTTTTGTCTGTACAGTCATGATGTTCTTATTCTTACTGATGGCAGGTCTCTCATATGTAAGAGTCCGTCTGTGTGGGTACCACCGCAGTGTCTATTTCTACCGCTAAGCAGCAGTGTTGTGTTTCAGTTTGAAGGACATTGTAGCCAGTGTAACTACTGGACATTATAAGACTTAACATCTTATGTCTCAGAATGCCACGCAGTACCTAGTAACTTAAGCTGCTGCATGGTGTTACTACTGTTTATGGGTGGTCGTATCGCTTACTATCAGGCGAACGGCATGGTCGTCTCGTAATTCAAATCCATTAAAAAATTTAAGAAAATTATGGTCTGACTACACTTAATCTTCAAAAATATATTTTCATAACTTAAATCTTTCAAATTGTCATTAAACTTGCTCAAATCATTACCAGATACTTCTTACCATTCGTCTCTAGGGTCTGGAAGTTTCCTCCTGATTGATATAAGATCGCTCACGTATTGATTGAAAGCGTTCTTTTTCCAGCCTTCAGAGACTGCTTGCTTTGCGTCTTCTGTCAAGTTCTTCGGCAGCACCACTGGCTTCCCTAACTCGCCTGGGGCATTGTCTGAACCAGGAGCGGCCAGTACTCCCAGGCCTATAAGTCCATTTTTACATAAATAATACGTTATATAGTTAAAACCTTCCTTATTATAAATGTTCATTTCATTCCAAACATGGGATTATTTTTTTAAATGTGCTAAAAATCAATAAAGATTGTAACTTTCTAGACATATTGCCGAGTGGTTTAATTAATAATAATGTATTATTATTAGACTTTCAAACAAGAGATATCGGGCAATTTAAAACTGGTTGTCTTTTTATCACATAATCATTTTTGGAATATAATACATTCTAATAACTCTCCAGGATCTTATAACTTTTTTTTATATAAAGCTTATCACTCTTAAAACAACTTTTATCTACATTACTAAACTACAACAACACGACATATAAGTAAATAATATTCAGCAACTATAAATATTTGTGTTATAGTGCTAGGATTATCAATACAATAAAAAAAATAGCGAAGGTTTTTATATGTGGAATTACAAAAGCATTAAATATGAAATTACTTGTATGTTCAGTTAGTGAAAATACTCACTTACAGCAATGACATTTTTTGGGTTATAGTATGATCAGTGTTGTCTGATTATAAAAACTAAACATGATATTCAATCAAATTGTTCAAAATATGAATAGTCTTTAACCATGTTTCATTCAAAATCTTGCAAAACATAAAGAAAATTGAGGATACCTTGCATGAAATTATGAGTAAAATTGAAATGCAAAAAACACATTGGTCTAAATTATGTTTTTATAGAACTTCGTAGTTAAATAACCAACACCAAAGTTTACATAGCAAATATGCAGCTACAAATCACCAACCAAAAACACACATACCCATAAAAAAAAAGAAAAAAGCATTTTTCGAATTACCTTCGCTTCCAGCAATCCGATTGAGCCAATTGACGCGCGTTGGTGCTGTGACGGACAAATGCAAACTATCATGCATCATTTGTAAAGAAACGACGCTACACATGCGAACGTTGATATTCGAGCATCCATGCCAGTTTACACCGATAATGAACAAAGTGTTAGTCTATCAAATGGAATATTCTTTTCTAGAAAGATTTTATTTAATTTTGCATTATCCGATTGTGAAGAGGTTTCAAGACTGGACTCATTAAACGTCGTTCTGGCGGTTTGAGATCTATTTTAGACAATTACTAAGTAGTAACAAATAAAGTATTATTATATATCGATTAAGCGGTGTACTGTTCCATAGTAAGTGAAAACGGGCATAAATGTTGAGACTCACATTAAGCAACAATGCGGGTACATTAGATACAACAGTGAAACATTGTTATAATGCTCCGGGGAATTTCTCAAACACGTAACCTTATTAGCATAGCTATTATGTGTTAGACGGGACAGTCGCAACTGGAGATGTAAGCGAAAGAGGAGAAGCCTTTACAAAAAATGGTGATACGTGTACTCATTTTTTACTCCTAAATATATTAATTTTCATTAGGGATGTGTTTGAATTTATTTTTCTTTTTAAGAAATAAATTTCATTTTACTTTCTTATTTTAGCTAACGTAAAAATCCAATTTACCATATACCATTTCATGAGTGCGCGTAACATATTAAAGAATGTACTTGGTTTTCCGACCAACTTGTTGCATGTCAATCAGGATCTCGTCTAATAATATAGAATATTATGTAACAAAATCTACAGATGGTGTTACTGGGCCTTAGTATCGAATCCAAGGCCTATAAATCTATCAAAAATGTCCTTAGACCAAAAAGTTGGATTATAAATGATAAGAATTATAAAACTATCTCAATATGACGATGCAACGCATAAAACTATACTAATAAGGTTAAACAGAATAAAATTTCCCGGCTTGCTTCCGGCCTATTTCATACTCCACTGGTTCATTATAATGTGGGGCTTTGATGTGTTTTCAATCGCTAAGTTCCACGTAAGGCTGAAGTTCTGCGAAGGCTGCCGCGTTGATTTTTTTATATACTTTGAATGTAATCGCGACTTCTCAGAATGTTCTTAACATTCGATAAGGCTTTTCCAGAATTGGACTATTTTGAGAAAGTTTAAATAATAGAATATATTATTTTCTAGACACAGTTATATATTTAAGTGCCATTCGATAAATTTTAAATGAGTCATCATGCTTAGGTAAACCCAAAGATATACAATGTCCAAATTTACGTTTGAGGAATCAAAAACGGCATTTCAAAGAATAATAACAATATTTCACTGATAATCATAACATATGCAACATAAAAGTAATAGAGTACTAACAACAAGGAAAGCTATTGCTTACACCACCGTACTCATGCGTTTAAAAATTAACCAAACATACCGTCAGACAAATTATTGCCGTATGACTCGCTCTTCCGTTTCGTCGAGGTGGGTTTAGCCATTTTTAGGGGTTTCGCCTCCGCATCCTCGTACTCCACAGCCGGTGCTCCAATGGCATTCCTTGACCCACCATTCGTCGTCAATAAGGCAACCATAAACCATAATGCTGTTATCACCAACACTGCCTTCAAAATCAACGTTCGTCTCCTTAAGAAGAACATACTGTAATATTTCATTATCACCTAATTGATATGTAATAATAATCGCCAATTGTCCAATCAGTTCATGTCAAGATTGCAGTACGATTATTCCTAAGAGATTTCCTTTTTTCAGAATTTGAGCAATATAATTTACATTATCTACAATCACAAAAGGTGACTAGCATAAAGTAATGGATATGTCTTCAGTTTTGTATTGTCGCTGATATGCTTCTCAGATATGAGCGTTTTGTTTCCAATTTACATGACTTTGGTATTTGTTTTGGCTATAACTCGGCCTGGTTGTGTTGAAATGTTAGAATTTTCTTTCTTGTCTTCTGTTTCATTTCCGACACTTCCGACAGCATGATTTATCATCCATGATATTCTAGTAATGCCCTGTAAACAATACAAATAATTGAATCCATAATGTAATATTATAAAAATACACTGGGACAAACTGATTGATTTTCCTTCAAAGAGAAAAGAAGTAAACAACCTGCATCAGAACATCATCAGTTTGTTAAACAATATATTTTTAAATATTGCCAAGAAAGCTAACGTAAACATACATAAACTGCATCAAATAACTTCAAAACTTTTCAACATTACATGACAAACTGATTAAAACATTTAAACAACGGAAGTTTAAAGTTGTTGACTTTTTTAAAAGCACTTTGATGACTTTACGTTTCGTCGTGGTCGAATTTCCGCCGAATCTTCGTTGATGGCTGTCGCAAAAGTAATTGCGTCTGTCGCGCCCGTCCCTTTTGGGGAGTTTACGAAGGGCGTGGATTCCATCTCCTGATACTGTAATTACTATATTGCGCCCCATAGTTTTTGAATACGTCTTTGATATTAAGATTACCATACATCTACGCGACAAAAATTAAAAACTTTTGTAAAATATTTAATTAAGTGTTAATATTTACCTAGTTATATGCCATTGTTTTTGTAATTCACAATATTATTTTCACAAAAGTACCTACCTATCGTTTTAAAATTTCAAAAAGGCATTATTATGCCTTTCACTTATTAGTAAGCCTTACTTAAAAACAGTAACGAAAACCAACTAATTTTAGTTAAACAAAAAACTCCATCACCTGACCTCTAACGTATCTTTCAATTGCAATACGGAAAAGCACCCGTGCAATTTGGTCTTTAAAAAGAATCGCGAATGTAGTAGGAGGTCCAGCACCGCAACCCTGATGGATTGTGCCCCTATTTACATTATCGGGGTTGGTCGCCCGTGCCATTTTTCAACGACGTACCGGGCTATTTGTTTGCCGAAATCGCAATTTGGCGCGGTTTTGGCATTAATAAACCTGCGTAACCTTATTCCAACGTGTTACGGTGAGTTACGTTTACATTCACCCGGGAATTGTAATTAGAAGTTGGGTTGGAATTAAACCGGTTAGTTTTAAGTAAGGAATTGTAATATCTCATATCATTTTATGTCTCAGCGAAAGGTTGAATTTACTTAATTACGAATCTAAAATAGTTTTCCAAGTGTAATAATAAATAATAATACTATTTTAATTTAGTGTCTTTCAAATTTTAATTTACTGTCTGCCTCGGTAGCGTAGTTGTATTACATTACGACTACAATGCTGTGGTCTCGGGTTCGATCCCCGGGTCAGGCAAAGTGATATCAGATTTTTTTATTCAGTATCAGCCCGGAATCTGGAATTTGTGCCCGGTATGGCGATAGGCTCGCCCCCTATGACATCATGGGACGGAATACGCACGGCGAAAAGTGGGTCCACTAGTTGCGCCTCTTCCTACCTCTTCGGGGACAAAAGTTGTGAAAATGCGTATGCGTCTTTCCAAATTAGCCAATTTAGCATTTACGACATAATATTATCACGTTCACACTCTTAATCTCCGAAACGAGTCTACCCATATTTCGTCTAGTTTATGTTCCTCCTGAGGTCATAGAGGATGAACCCATCCGTATGAAGTAAAATCTAAATCCAAACATCTAACACGTTTCTCGATCTCAAAATTCACCCAAACACGTTCACAGAATCAAACCCAGAACGGAAGTTGAAAACAGTAGTCTAAACCAAGGAGGCGATAAGATATTTAGCATTTAAAACATACACAAATTCACACAAACCAACGCACGTAAGCTGGACCCACTAGGTGGTAATACTTTCTTATTTTAAAACATTTTATTCAGTGAGCCGGGGGGGAATTTCAATAAAATTTCAATAGCTACTGCCGCAACGAGGAATGGAAATGAGAAGGTAAAGTATGATGGGCCTTGGTACGTTCCTGACCTGAATTTTTATGTAGCTCCACATAAGTACTTAACCTAATTTAGATTTTTTTCTCCTTTCTCTTGGCATATTCATTAGGAGTAACATATTGTGTATTACAACAGGAAGGGGGACGTGACAGAAAGTATAATTTGTATGACATATAATGTGTGCATAAAACACGACTACGTATTTTAGTAGAAAATATTTTCTTACAAATATGAAAACCAAAAACTTCTAGTCATATTAGAATATCCCTAGCAACATTTTTATTGGTGCATGTAGAAATAATATTGATTTGGGTTTTATTTGTAATTATTTTACAAATTGAAGTACCTAAATCTATCGTATGTCTACAGATACATACAATTGCCTAGATATATTATCAACGGATATTATTCATGCGCTACGCAATAAAATGAATAATTTATTAACTTATAAAGGAAAAAACGGAAATGTATAACATTTGAAAGCCGTTGATAAATTTCACATCAATAAAATAACAAAAAAATTACCTACCCTGCAAAAACGACGCTCCCAACTCGACAGCTGAGCTCCCAAAATCTGAAACAATAAAGAAAAACATTTTATACAAGGGGCTAAAGTGAGCCAAGATACGTGCCATAAATTTGATAAAATCTTTATGGGTTCAAATTTAACGTAAATAACGCTAAACGGCGAAATATCCGTCCGAGTCCGAAACGTCTTCGGCGATAAATTCATGCGAACATCTTCCCCGGGTTTACCTGCAGCTGTTTCGAACAATTGATGGTATCGGTATGCCTTATGTATTGGTGTGTCACTGTATTTTAAAGCAATCGCAATGTGGAAAACAGCTTCTCGGTGAATTTATCTGTGATATTGTGTGCTGTTGGCAGATTTTGTGGTACATTTTCAGTCCTGACACATACTAGAAGATTTAGCGGGAATAAAAATGGTATATTGAAAAGTTATGTTAGTATGCAAGTATTGTACGTAAATCAATAATCAAATTTCCAAAAACGAAAATGCTAACGAAATTAAAGGAACGTTGGATCAGATAAAAAGTTACGATAAAACAAAACAATACCATGGAATCAAACGAAACTACTAAAAAGGAGCCTTCCAAAATCGTTCACAATGCTAATCTCGAAGTGCAAAACACTCGCTAAACGTTCAAAACTCAAACACGACCAATTTGCGGTGAAAGAGTTAAACGATTCAGCATTGTAAAGCGCGTCGGACTACGTTGATTTTCAGTCGCAGCTCGCTTAGATTTGACACAAATTGCTGTAGAAGCTTTATACACACTTTTGTAAAGAAACGGTCATTCGTTTTGCACTCAAATAAAAATATCAAATTGCAGTAATTAAATAATCTTTCATATTATATGGTGTAGTGCTTCATACACCCTTCAAATGTTATATGCATATGTCAGATATGCAGTGATTCTTACGATATTTTCCTTTACTTAATAAGCGAAAATATGTAATACACTTGCAACTTTCGAAATTGAAGGTGCATGCCCCGAAATCAAAGCCAATCCGTCCGTCTCAGCATTCTGCTTGCAATGGAATACGTAAATTTATGAATTCATAGATGAGTAAGCTGTAACAGATCTCAGAAGTCCTTTGACATTAATTATGTGTCTCAAAATGCTTGTGAGCGGTATCTTTGTAATAGTATTCGTAGTTTGAGCATAGAACCTCGAAGCTGAATCCGAAATTCCTTCCAGTATATTGGAAAAGGCGTGCAGTGGACGAAAAGCATTTCCTACTAATAATATAACCGTGAACATTTGTAAAGATGTCTGGTTGTTCGAATATTTATTACCCACATACCCATAAACTTTAAATGGATTTAGAGGAAATTTGGCGAATAGTTAGAATATGGCTACTTTTCATCTCAGAAAAGTAGGTATGTCATGCGGGCGCAGGCAAGAGTAAAACTTAGCGCTAAGTAAAAGTAATTATAACAATTAGAACGAGTGTTTACAAATTATGAAGCTTTGAAAGCTAACTTACAATTAAGAAAATTGTTTAGGCACTTATATCACTGACTACGAAAATCTCATTCAAAACGTTACAATTAGGTTCCAGCAACGTCTAGATCACAATAATTACACTTATTTTACACTCAACTTTATAATTTGCCCTCAATTAGTAATAAAGATTTTAACGAATGTTAAACGTGATTTACGAAATAGCTTTAAGGCAGACTCTGATATTTAAAATGAAGAGAAATATTTTCTTTTTGTAGACTAATAATTTTCTACACAAATAAATTATTTTAAGGGCATTTAATGACATATACAGCGTTTTTGACGCACAATATAACAACGTCTCGATACGAAAAGTTTTGATTTTTTTTCTAAGAATATCGTAAACATATCGTCAACTACTGTTTTCCTTAAAGGTATGCATATTTCTACTTCACATTATATTGGTATATATAATTAGAAAAAAACCAAGCCTAACCTGGAATCCGAACACTGATCATAACTTGCTGCCACTTAACCATACGACTATGCCATACTATCAGATAACCAAGACAATATACCTTTGGTAATTCCGTTGACTCTCTCCAGGTTAATAATCAATTATAAGTGAACCGCTTGGCCCAAATGTATAATGTGTGCTATGGTATAAACGTAAACCAATTCGTGCATTTAATTGGTAATATTATTGTGACCCACATAAGGTGCATGTGACAACTTCGATTAAAAGGTAAATTACCAAGGAAACCCACTTATTATGTGGTTAAATTTTTCTTTAAATTTTCTAGTCAGCGAATGGGTTAAGGTTAAGAAACAATTATTTTAAGTGAGCCTTATATTAAAGGCATGATTAATTGTGTCATTAAATTGTTCAAAATATTACCTACTGATATTTTAAAAGATCTAAAAGTATTATATGAGTCCATTAATAAATCTTAAGGAGCATTTTAACTTCAATTTTAATTTAATTATTTATTGCACTCTACACTGCCTCGTTCGGGTAATTGTATTACCTGCGGTACGACTGGAATTCTGAGGTCTCAAGTTCGATCCCCGGGTCGGGCAAAGTGATATTGGATTTTTCTAATTAGTATCAGCCCGGGGTCTGGAATTTATGCCGGATATGGAAATAGATTCACCCCCTGTCACATCATGGGACGGAATATGCACGGCGAAAATTGGCTGCATTAGGCGTAAGTGAGTCTGTGTGTAGGTACTCCATAATTGTCGAATAAGTGTAACATTGTAGTTAGGTCCATAATTCCAGAACATGTAGGACACGGCAACGTCGACAAGAGTGATTAGGATAGAAGGAGACGAGAATTTAGAAATATCAATGATCATAGCATCCGCTTCAGTAAAGCTGGCATTTCAAGCAAGCTTTGTACGACTTTTAATCACGCAAGTCAATCCGGCAATTTACTGAAAACCAAATCCTGTAATGAATCTCACATACACAGTAAATACACTTATCAAATTTTAATAACATAACGAAGAGTTAATACCCTCTGCGCTTTTAACGACGTACAACAATTTACAACAGTTTTCCAGAAGCTTTTTGTGCCTGGCCAAGATAAGCGACCAGTTTAACACGGTATTCCGGCAGCTGGCCACATAAGCCATATTAATCGGGATTTCCATCCACCGTCTCATTGGATTATACACACGTGTGGGCTAAGTTTTGTCCGCAAGTTGTCTGTGTCGAAGGTAAAACTAAAACCGACATTATTATAATCAACTAGCAGCCCCGACAGACGTTGTCCTGCCCTAAAAAGGTAACTAAAATGGCTATTAAAAAATAAGGGTTGATCGTAGAGGGGTGAAAATTTAGGGTTGTAGGTATTTTTGTATGCTGTATCATAAAAAAATTAAAACAAAAAATTTTGTCTGAAAAATAAAAAAAAAATTTAGGGGTGGTCCACCCTTAACATTTGGGGGGATGAAAAATAGATGTTGGCCGATTCTCATAGATACCGGATAAGCACAAAAAATTTCATCAAAATCGGTCAAGCCGTTTCGGAGGAGTATGGCAACGAAAACTGTGACACGAGAATTTTATATATATAGATTGATGTTAATTTAACCACTCGCAGTAAAACCATTTTGTTAAACACGAAACGATCGCATTCAAATCGACTGAACGCGAATACAACTCTAAACAATAAATAGCCATTACTTAATAATTAACTTGTTAATGAACGAACAAATTTAATTAAATAGTTGCAGCTATGTGACAACACACCGCCGCGTTGTTCGACTTTACCGCTTGAAACATTGACCAGAGCTAAACGCGCCACCATTGCGGTCGGGGCCACAAATACTGTGATGACATTCAGTAATCCTCTTACATTGACAGCACTGGGTGAACTTATTAAATAATAATTTATAATTCATTGTACATTTAAGTTTTCTTTTGGTAATCTATTTTCGATCACTTGTGTTAATAGTAAAGCGCCCTTTTTAATGTTTTTAAATATTTCAAATGCTTGTTCTTGAGCGTTAATCGTCTACAGCCCCAGTCTTAAAATGATATGAAATACATCAACTTTAGATGATTACTATTTGTCATATTTATCGGTCATCATACCTCCCGACCTGGCTTGTTTGTATACTACGCTGCCATTGCACCCAAAAAAATACAGTTGATCTATTTTAATCCACTTCACAAAAGAGCAGGTTCTATGATCGACTGTGTGTCGACAGTTGAACGCTTTATACAGTAGGCGCAACAACTTATTCTAATTCTCCGTGGAATTGTGATCGATGTCTAGTTTAATGGCCTACTATGATGCGGACGAGAAGTAACCATGACCTAAGCAGTCTGCAGTGCCACGAACCAATCCTACCCACGGGTCACGAGATGTTGTACATCTTGGGATTTCTAAGCTATTACTTCATTCATTTGATTCTTGGAAGTTTCGTCGTAGTAATCGCCTTTTCAGTTAGTTTTGACTTTAGGGCTAATAGAATTACTGCTTGTTGGTTAATATACAGTTAATATAAGTAGCTTTCGTCCGATTTGATCAGTTTGAAGTTAGTTATACCATACCTTGTTTTTTCGCGGGGAAAAAACGCACCACCACTGGGGGGTGAGTGGAATGGTTATGTTAGTTTCGCACAGTCTTACAGCCCAATGTCGACACTCGGGAGTAAAGTCTCTAACCCTATGTACACCCTACATCAACATACCAACCAAAACCCGCGATGGTTTTCTTCGGCGCATACGAGACGGCCCCGGGGTATATACCTGTCAATCTTCCGCATCAATATGAGCTAGATGCCATTAACCACGTATTAAAGATCGACTAAAAATATTAACTGTATCACATACCTAAACTCAAATTAGGCATCAATATGAGCTAGATGCCATTAACCACGAATTAAAGATCGACTAAAAATATTAACTGTATCATATACCTGAACTCAAATTAGTCAATACATATCAAGGAAATTAACCACAGGAAAGTATATAATAACAAAGGGCCGAAATGACATGAAACAAAATGATGATTCGTAATCTACATAAGAATATCGAATCGTGCAAATTAATAATCTCGTTTAGACATAACTTTCCTCAGCAAAATCAATCATAGGCATTTCTTTTCCTCCGATATTAATAAATCTCGTAGTCGCTAAGGAAAAGATAATTACGTTATGATCAGTCGTAATCAGGACGACCATTTCTGGAGCAGGCAATATCATCGATTAATAGATGATCTGATGAGCAACTCAAGATAATAAACCAATTACTTTATCTCACAATGGAATAATATAAAAAAGTGGACGTTAAACGAGAAGAATCGAGTGAGATATTCCATCGGAACGAAGATAAAATGGTCTAATTTGGCAATCTCTCTAGAGGAAGCTTCATTTTCCTCTTTATCGAATCGATAAAACTGCCTGACAGATGGTGGAATGATGTAATCTCGCCAAATACTTGAAACTGTAATCATTTTCCATATTTTCAAAGTACGACATCTTGGAAAATTTTGACAAAAACACATTTGAATGCGGCAAAGTGGACGAAACTCAATTAGGCAAAGTAAGTCACCTCAATGGAAAGTTTCGCTCTCTTCATTTTGAAAAGACCTGTTATAAGTTATAACAATCATAGGAATATTTTGTGCTATAAATAATTTTCGTTTTACACAAATAGTGAACAAATAAGCTCATTTAAAAATCATTTATTTTCACTCATTAAATACCTATTCCGCCATATTTTTATTCAAGAGAAACAATTGAAACTTTAAAAAGTTTTTTACAAATCAATTGGATATGCCATGGAAATCCAATTGCGGAGGCCTTTCCAGTTTGATTTCCCGTGTGTATCTGGCATTTACTTCCGATGTGCGAAAACACATTCAATGAAATAACTCAAAAAATTACTATGATTTTTTAGAAGAAAACCTGAACTGAAGTGGCATGAACCTAAAGTTTCAAAAGTTTGAACAAAAGCCTTAACACTAACTATTGAGAAAGAATTTGCATCGAGGAGAATTTGAAAATAATAAACCCGCATAACTTTAAAAGTCCTTGAATAATTTGATGTTTAAAATACTGTGTAACTTTGGAAATTTCGCAAATTTAACCTCACAATATCGAAGATTACATTTCAAAAACACAATAATATCCTACTTATGACAACAGCTTCCGTTAATATTCTGTACAAGACAAAATAGAAAATTACTATAGAGAAAAGATAAAATTGTCAATAAGAAAAAACAGGGTAGAAAACATAAAATATTCCTATGTTAAATTACAGTTTGACATTTAAAGTACAATAATGTTCACCGTATAAACATGTGGCTCGCAACGTCACATGGCTCTTTTACTGCGTGATTTTTTATAAATAGCTATAACAATAAACACACTGACTCGATAAAGGTCACAGGAGCACGCTGGATCCACGCCGATTTTAGCAAGTCCGTCTGGAAATCTTTAGGAGAGGCCTATGTTCAGGTGGAGATAATGTGCCTGGTGACAATGATGACAAAACCGTAACAAGACGAGCCAAACACCATATCTTGATTAAAGCAAGCAAAAGCAATATCAAACCTCATCTACTTTTAAATATTCATACATAACTCTTAGAATAAAGCGTTTGCGTCAATTGTTAATCTTACATTCGCAATATCTATTTCATATTTCAGCGTAAAAAATATTCGTACATGTTTAGGAGTTAAAGTGCTTTAGTTGTCTGGTTATAAACGCGTAATACCATCACCTGAGCTCAAACGGAGTCAGCAATCTTTTATATCGCCTACGAAAATTCACCTTTTCGAATAAAACCTGCCCATTTTGCTATAGAATTTTCTTTTAACACGATATTTTTTTTTTACCTTTTCTTCTTTATACCAATTCTCGTTTACGAGCATTGCGTCTTGGACTCATATTTTACATATATAATATCTTTATATTATGAATCAGAAAATACATTTTTGTTATTTAATATGAAATTCTAGAACTTGAGAAAATATCTTTTATCAGAGAGTCAATACATATTTTTAGAGTCGTTTTCGTTTACAATTATAATAATTTTTGGAGTTCTTAATATTGTTGACTATTTTTTGTTTCAGGTTTTTATGTATTATATGACTAACTAGCTTTTGCCCGCGGCTCCGCCCGCATTAAAAAGTTTTTCCGGGATTAAAGTCCCGGTTTATGTTTCCCCGGGATAAAAAGTAGCCTATGTGTTAATCCAGGACATGATCTACCCGTGCGCCAAATTTCATCGAAATCCGTTCAGTAGTTTTTGCGTGAAAGAGGAAAAAACATCCATACATCCAGACATTCTTACAAACTTTCGCCTTTATAATATTAGTAGGATTAATATGACTAATTAAATAGGTAAGTAACTATATGGTTGAAAGGTACCTACTCAGGAACCATAACCATCTAGTATTTAATTCAGATTCTAAAATACCACCATGCTTATTGTACAAAAATGATTATCCACTTTTTTTGAACATCCATTCATCCATATCAGCTCTGTACTATAAAGATACTGCTCACTGATGAACACAGGCCTCCTCTACAACTTAGAGGCTTAAATTAAAATTTTAAACATACCTAAATATAATTGATACCATGTAATTTTAGTATCATAATACAACATACCAACATGAACGAAGCTATAGCTTCAATGCAAAAAGATGGAGCCTCTACGTCGAACGTGCTATTCCGGTCCGTGCCGGTCAGAGGTTACTAACCTCGTGATTCCTATCCTGAGGCTATGGCAAAAGTCCATTTCTGTGCACACTGCACATGTATGATATAAAAAGTCATTTTGACATCGCATTACTAAATGAAAGCACATAACCATAGTTTTGAAAATAACACTACAAGAAGTTCAACGAACCATAGACGTCAATGCTTTGTGAATGTGTATTCTTTGTAAATTATCGTTCGCTTTAACGGTGAAGGAAAACATCGCGAGGAAACCTGTATACCTGAGAAGTTCTCTAAATTTCGAAGGTATGTGAAGTCTGCCCACTCGCACTAGGCCAGCGTGGTGGACTATGGCCTTAAGCCTCTCAGTTGTATAGGAGGCCCGTGCTCAGCAGTGGGCAGTATATAGTACAGGGCTGGTATGGTATGATAGACGTGAATTTAAAAACTTGTAAATTTTGAATCAAACAAATATCAATAAAAAGTTATTTTAATTTTACACGCCCTAATACCACTACCACGTCATACCCCCGTTGAGGGTCGGCTGACATTTGTTTTTTTTTATTTTGTTACTAAAACCTTATGCGTGGATAGGAACGACGATTTTCGCTTGATGACAGGAGACGTCGTTGTCAAAATCGACCACGAGCGGTACTTAATAGGGTACTTACTACTCTAAGATAATTCGTCACAGCGACATCACACTTTCAGTCAGAAATACATTCACACACACGATATTTGCACTAAACTATAAAATAATCAAAACATTGGGCGGCAGTGATCACTTACTACCCCGTGAACCGCAGACAGGTTTGCCCCTTATAAAAAAAATAAAACAGAAAAGTAAAACTGAGATTCTTGGTGAAGATAGTCATTATTTATACATTATTAAGCTATTGCATAGCTTCTATCGCGGGCCTTGAACGTGGAGACCGAATCCAGAAATTCTGTAACGCAAAAAACCTGTCACCCCTCACTCCAACCGGCACAGCGGTGATATTTTATTTTCAACTCTATCACAACCATGTAGAGTGTAAAATTCCATAAGTAAATTTAATATCGCAGTCTTGTAAGAATACAATATGTAAGAGGATATGAGCTGAATGTTAAACAATAAAAGGTCGAAATTACCGTGTATTTAAAAATTGTTCCAGTCAGTGAAACGTATCGAAATGTCAAACGCGGGGGGATGACGTGATTCTAAGTTTGAATTTTTAAAAAGTTTTTATTTTATATCTGTTCAAAGAGGTTTTTATTTAAATATTATGGCTCTGGATACTAGTCCATTGAGCCCGTCTTTCATATTTTTTTTAGTTTTGCCATCTATCGATGAATATTTTATTATATATCTGTTCAAAGAGGTTATAAATATTAGAATTTATGCAATAGCTTTACCGCGGCAGTCTCCGAGTGCCACACGTCTTTTTTAACACAATGTTAGCTCCTGTCAATACGAGCAAGTGGTTTTATTTATTGCCGCAATCTAAGAATGACCCGTATAAGGCATTATCTTTTAATGACTAATTCAATCAGAGAGTTGTGATTCGTTTGTTCAACTCCCAAATTGTTTTACATGAGAAAGTGACTAATAAAAAACTGATTACTAAATGATTATTGGTAAACCGTAAGGTCCTGACATATTTCACTAAAACATAATATAATAATATACGGTAGCGAATAATTTGCAAAGTAGTTTAGAATACAAAACTATAACATTACTGGCTCTTGAAAGCACAATACAATATAATTATGTATTTTTCTATAATACACTAGTAATGCTCGCGGCTCCGCCCGCGTGAAAAAGTTTTTCCGGGACAAAAATATTTTCCCATGATAAAAAGTAGCCTATAACACTCAGGATTTATGTAGCTTCCTATTAGTGAAAGAATTTTCAAAATCGGTTCCGTAGTTCCTGAGATTAGCGCGTTCAAGCAAACAAACTCTTCAGCTTTATAATATTACTAGTAGTGCTCGCGGCTCCGCCCGCGTGAAAAAGTTTTTCCGGGACAAAAATATTTTCCCAGGATAAAAAGTAGCCTATAGCACTCAGGAGTAAAGTACTTCCTATTAGTGAAAGAATTTTCAAAATCGGTTCAGTAGTTCCTGCGATTAGCGCGTTCAAACAAACAAACAAACAAACTCTTCAGCTTTATAATATTAGTATAGATAGTATAGATTGTAATAGCTTTTGCTGAGTGCTACTTGAATGTACATAATATTATTACGTTTTAGGCTGAAATTAGGCTTTATTTTAAAAAATAATTGAATAACACAAAAATTCTCCTGAAAAGATAAACATGAAATGTGTTTGACCCTTAACTATATTATAAGCTAAAGTACCTAGTAATTTGACTCAAGCGTCCTCGCGTCGTGGGATCACTGAAAAAGTATTTTCATCTTCCCGGTCCGGTCCCCCGACTAGAATGTCCCAGAAGGACGAGTGCAGTCCGTATTTACCTTGGGGCAAGTGCTTTGCTCGCCATTCAATAGTATTTCATTTATATCTTAGGGCTACATCCTTGCATACATTAACCTGTGTAATAATCATACTGTAAAATACATATTTGAAAAAAAAATTGAAGAAAATCACGACAATTGATACGAAAAAATTAAGCCCGGAGTTTCGTTCTGCCTTTCTTCTTCGGATCGTCATCGCTTAGGTACATAATAAAAGGCTGGTAGGTTAGCTAGGCTAGGACCTTTTTATCCCCGCCGCGGCGCCGGCGAGGACCGTGGCGTTTCCTTTCCTCGTAATGTAAAGACTAAAGATACTCCTTCCCTTTCTTTTATATCAGCTCCACTTCTCCTTCCCTAGCCCCCTATTCACGTCCCCAATGTCCGTGTCTTCTGTACCTATCAGCCCGTGCTGGTTTTTCGTTATTTAATGTAGGTACTTTGAATTATTTAATTGGTATATGTAGTTTTATTATTGTCTCTACCTTGTCATGACTTGTCATACGTGCTTTTTTATAAGCCTACTTGATCAATAAATGATTTTATTTTTATTTAATTATATAAAAGAATATGTTGTGTCCACACAAGCTAAGAGGTTCTGTATTACAAATAACTTACAAAATAAATGCACATCACGCGTTTTATCCAGAAGTACAACTAGCCCTAAGTGATGATAATGTGGGGGGCGAGCCTATCGCCATAGCGGGAACAAATTCTATACTGAGCCGAAAAAACCCGACCACTTTTCCTAACCCGGGATTCGAACCCGAGATCTCAGGGCAGTGGTCGTACCGCGCACGCAATACAACTACGCCACAGTCCTTAGATGAAACATTAAAATGTCATGTTTTTTTAGTTTCATTTTTACGAACATATTGCACAAAATACTGTGTATTCCTGGCACCGTTAGTTAGTTTAATTTTCTGACATTTCACGCTAGCTATTTACGGTCGCGTAAACACATTCAGGATATTATGCATTCTAAAGGTTATTTTATGCTTTTCACAATTTATTTTCTTGCGAACGTTCTGGTTTTGGCTTCTAGGTTATTATTTTTAATCAGCAATATATTTCGTATGTGTTGTTTAAAACATAAGGTTCAACGTTGTTTTAGGGCGGACTTTACCGCTTGCTAATAAACGCAGCTTTTCACATAAATGTATAAACCAAGCAACAACAAAAGCCACACTCAAAATCTATGCTGCTAGATTTATTTGGGAGCACAGATTGCAGTGTAATTTTTGTATTTGACCGGCTTATACATTTATTTGAACAGTGCTATCACCAAGCCGCAATGTACTATTTCTGCCGCCAAACAGCAGTGTGCATGCACTGTTGTGTTTCGGTTTGAAGGTCATTGTAGCCAGTGTAACTAATGTACATGGTGAGACTTAACATCTTATGTCTCAGGATGACGAGCGCAGTGGAATGCCATACAGTACTTTGTAACTCAAGGTGCTGGATGGTGTTTCTACTGTTTATGGGTGGTCGTATCGCTTACCATCAGGCGAACGGCATGCTCGTCTTGTCATTCGATGCCATAAAAAAACAAAAGCGGTTAAATATATCAGAATGACGGGGTTTAGTATTTATTAATTCTAACTTCTATAACGTTGGTACTATTTAGAAGCAATCGTAGCGTGACAGACACGTTTCATTTTCAGTTGCATAAAAAACAACTAAAAACAAGCAGTGTTTTAATTTTCATCATTAAATCCCCATTAGTTTTATAAATATCATAATAAACATAATTAAACAACGTCACGGACAAATCAGTTTATAAGTAGGCAATTAGTGTCAGGCGTTGAAATCGTGTTTTTTTTTTTTTTTTTTTTTTTATCCTAGGCTCGACAAAGTGGCTTCACTGCATCTGATGGTAAATGTAGTGAAGCCCTAAAAGTTGTGTCGACCGGCAAGAGATAAACATCCCTGGTCGGTCGGCACAATTATGCCGGCCTGCTTAATTGCTTCTTCACGCTCCGCTTGAAGGACCCTAAGTCGTAGGAAGGAGGGAACACGTACGCTGGCAAACTGTTCCACAGCTTAATGGTGCGGCAGAAATATGAATTACTGAACCTTTTGGTTCGAGCCGGGATGGAACAGACCACTAAGCTGTGGTTCCGCAAGCCAGCACGCGTGGTTCTGTTTAGGAAAGGAGAGGAGGGGATAAGGTTAAACAATTCTTCAGAGCACTCACCATGATACACACGGTAGAACACACTGAGCGAGGCGATGTCGCGGCGCAGCTGCAGTGGCTCCAAACTTTTTGTTACGTCTGCATCATTTACAATGCGGATAGCCCGTCGCTGCAATCCATCCAAGGCATCGAGCAGGTATTTTGCGGAACCGTCCCAGAGATATCCCGTTATCGCATGCTTGACTCAAAGAGGAGTCGGCCGTGTGTCACTATTGTGACAACTGCCCAATGGACACGGCCCAACATACGTTGGAGTGTTGTCCAGTCTGGGATGAGGAGCGCAGCGCTCTCAGAACAGTCGTCGGAGAAGACCTCTCGCTGCCGGCCGTGGTCGCTTCCATGGTCGGCGGCCGGGAGGCCTGGCAGGCGGTGGCTTACTTCTGCGAGGCGGTCCTCTCGCGGAAGGAGAGTGCCGAGAGGGATCGCCAGCGCAGTGGTGATCCCTCCCGCCGCCAGACGAGACGTAGGAGGCGTCGGGTGGACGACTGACCGACGTCTCCCGCCCTGTGGATTGGGGGCGTTTGGAGAATTCCACCACGGTATCCCCTGCCTGTCGTAAAAGGCGACTAATAGGGGCCTCCGGGGGTCACGGGTGGGCGGGACGTGCCGCCCACCCATTAGTCTAGCCAACTTCTGTGACCCCCGTGATGGACATGCCGTGAGACACGCTGCCTCGGACACCAAAAGGCGGACACAGTACGGTGTTTCGGGGGCTTCTGAGCCCCCGCAACAGGAAAAGGACCGCAACAGCGGTACGTGCAGGGGCGGTTGCGGACGACAACTTAGACGTGAGTCGGAGGAAGCCCGCAGCCGTCCCTAATGCGCCGAAGATGGCCTTTTTTAAAAAAAAAAAAAAAATGCTTGACTCAAATCAGACGGGGATAAAATAATGTTGGGTAATTGTAACACACACACACGCCTTTTATCTCCGAAGGGGTAGGCACAGGCGCATCTAGTACATCCACTTTTCGCCGTTATTCCGTCCCATGATGTGATGGGGGCGAGCCTATCGCCATATCGGGCACAGATTCCAGACTCCGAGCTGATACTGAATAGAAAAACTCAATATCACTTTGTCCGACCCGGGGATCGAACCCGAGACCTCAACATCGTAGTCGGACCGTAATATAACTACGCTACTGAGGCAGTCAATTGTTGGGTATCTAATTGTCGAGTGAATTTATTTTTATTTATAATTTATGAAAGAAAATGTTTATTGATTATTAGCTTATGCTCGCGGCTACGCCCGCGTGAACAAATTTTCCAGAATAAAAGTCCTGCTTTATCTTCCCGGGATATAAAAGTAACCTATATGCTTCCTATGGTTTCAAACTATTCCCATACCAAACTCCATCGCATTCGGTTTAGTGGTTCATCTTCCCGGTGGTTCAGCCGTTGAAGATCAAAAGACAGAGACAGATTTTCGCATTTATAAATCGACGGTCCCATAGAACAAAGTCGTATATAATGCAAAATGTTAGCTTTTCAGTAGAGCGCTTTGAAAGTCGTAAGTTTGTATTCATGTGCGAATTAGTGCTATTTTCACACATTAGTTCCAAAGTTGTTACTGAACCCTAATAGATAATGTTTCCTTCATGTATAACTTGTGATTTTCACAATTAATTTAGACTTTCAAAGCGCTATACTCAAAAGCTATCATTTGGCATCTAGGACTTTGTTCTATGGGACCGTCGAAATATGGATCGTACAGTTAGCGTTCCTCCGTACGCAATATCGATTTAAAGTACAACTATATCTCGAAATCCACAATATTCTACGGCCACAATTGTGCGATAGTTTTAAACGTCAGCGACTCTAACAGTTATTCAATCAGAAAAACTACAGTGGAAACGGGTGCGAGTTTAACATCCGTTAACGATTAAAAAATAACGCAAGTAATTTATTCAGCCTGTACAAAACGTGAGAAAAATGGTTTTATCAAAACGCCTGCGGAGGAAAATTACGGCGTCATAAAAGTGCGCGATATGTACAGAAAAAATATGATCAGTATTAAAATATCGCGAGATATTTTGGACGTAATTGGTGGTTTAATAAAGGTGTGCCGAAATGAAACGTGTTTCAGGACGAGACGGTTGAATTTGAGATTTAACAGGCATATTAAATATACGAGGTGGGCGGCGAGGTACTCTTAGTCCTCCTACCCGCGGCCTGGCGTTATTAGAACCGAGGTCTGAAATCGATATCATAAGCATTTTATGTACCCATTTCGTGGAAAAATTGTCCTTGCTGCGAAACCCCTTTTCAATGTCATTTGGCTATAACTTCGTCATATCCTTAAAAACAAAAGACCAGTCTTGTAAAAAAACGGTTGTATATTGAAAACAGAACTTATATGGTGACTCCAAAAGGGTAAAAAATTACAGCCGTTCATAAAATGTTGCAAGTCAGCTCAAATGTAGCCTGAAAATACAAATGCCTAGTTTAAAAAAAAATGCTACAAAAATAACCAATTATATCTATCGCAGTTCATCAAAAGCTAGTTCATACATCAAAACAAATACCAGGGCAGCAGAATTGCCCAGCAAATGCTCACCACCGTATGTACATATGATGCATTCAGTATGAAGGTCGATCGGCGTTCGGAGTGACAGCACTTAAATTACTTTTCCTCTTGTGATTTTTATTTCTCCGACTCCACGAAGCGTCGGAAATACGAAGCTAAACAAAAACTACGTACTGCGGGTCTTTCTTGTTTTGCAGACCGTGTTCTTTGGTAATAATGATTTACGATCAGCTTGCGTTTGTCGGTTTTGTTATTGTTTATGTTTTCATTTCATTAAATTTGACGTTTACGTGTCACAGATTGTGTGCACTTATATAATATAATACCAGCCCTGTATTACATACTGCCCACTGCTGAGCACGGGCCTCCTCTACTACTGAGAGGGTTTTAGGCCTTAGTCTACCACGCTGGCCTAGTGCGGATTGGCAGACTTAACATACCCTCGAAATTATTATGGAGAATTCTCAGGCATGTAGGTTTCCTCACGATGTTTTCCTTCACCGTTAAAACGAACGATAATTGATAAACAATACACTCATAACTTCGAAGTCAGAGGTGTGTGCCTTGGGTTTGAACATCCGGACAATGTCTCGGCAGACCGTTCCATTCCCAACTAGGCTATCGTCCACTTCGTGCGCTAATGATGAAATATGTATATAGAGTCCGGCCTTAAATCTAAATTTTAACAGGCAATTGATGTACCAGTTTTGTCTGCTGTAGAAATGAACCTGATTGACTCAGGTACATTCTTCAGATAAACATTAAGAAATTGCAGTATCACTAGCACCGAGCACGTCGTATATTTTTTTGATGTTCTGAGATCCAAGAACAATTTTGTGATTCTCTTTTATCTTCTTACATAGTGCTACGTAAGTTTGTCCTAGCAGTGTGGCTGGTGGAGGTGTACATTATAAGCTACAGTGACGACCCATCACTAGATAATATACATATACATACATATACACTCACGCCTGTTATCCCCGAAGGGGTAGGCAGAGGCGCAACTAGTGCACCCACTTTTCGCCATTATTCCGTCCCATGATGTGATAGGGGGCGAGCCTATCGCATATCGGGCCCAAATTCCAGACTCCGAGCTGATACTGAATAGAAAAACTCAATATCACTTTGCCCGACCCGGGGATCGAACCCGAGACCTCAGCTTTGCAGTCGTACTGTAATACAACTACGCCACCGAGGCATACTAGATAATATACTAGTTGAGTAAGCATTGCATTTCGCTCTAAGCACAGAACAGTACTTGTTGTACAAGAATATGACAGTTCTGATTAAATGCAGCGCCTTGTCTGTGTCCCCGGCGTTACCGCGTCCATGAGCAGCGGTGGCCTCTTACCATCAGGCGGGCCGCTAGCTCGTCTGCTTATACTGGCAATAAAAAACAGCATAGGCGTTTAAAGAATTTAAAACTGAATACTTTGCCTAAATATAATGAATAAACTATCATGATAATTATGATAATTGTAGTTTAACCGATCATTATTAGTTTTATGGGGATATTGGGAAATGACAACTAGTTACTAGTGAAAGTAATCAACGAAAATTAACAAAGTTTTAGAGATATTTATGTGGAACAGTTTGCCAGCATACGTGTCCTTCCTATAACTTGGAGTCCTTCAAACGGAGCGTGAAGAAGCAATTAAGCACGCCGGCGTAACTTTTACGACCGTCCGGTGATGTTTATCTCTTGCTGGTCGACTTTTTTTGGGCTTCACTTCACTTGCCATCAGGTTCGTCTTTACCGTGCCGAAGATGAAAATAAATAAATACTAACATGACAATAACTGTTTCTGCGAGATTTGCTGCACTCGTTTAATACGATTATGCCCATTTAAGTTACTAAGTATCCATTATCGTATTAACAACATACCAACGACTGAGTCCTTCGACTACTTTTGTCTCGAACATTATTCACACTTGAATTTTTGCATTCCAACTCACACATCGGAATAACTCAGCATTAAAATACAAACTTAATCATGCGTGTAACGAGAAATTAAGAGGTGAACGAACGTCCATGGCATTATTCAATACAAGATTAATATAGCGAAACAAACTGTCTACTGTATACTGTGTTATTCTATTTATCACATACACATACACGCCTTTTATCCCCGAAGGGGTAGGCAGAGGTGCAACTAGTACGCCCACTTTTAGCCGTGCGTATTACGTCCCATGATGTGATAGGGGGCGAGGCTATTGCCATATCGGGCACGAATTCGAGACTCCGGTCTGATACTGAATAGAAAAACCCAATATCACTTTGCCCGGGGATCCAACCTGAGACCTTAGCATTGCAGTCGTACCGTAATACAATTACGCCACCGAGGTAGCAACTATTTATCATTTATATTTCACGCGGTCTATCTCAAATCTAAAACCGATACGAATCAATAAGAAACATTTTGCAGGCACGGACGACAACAAAACCTTATACGCATAATTTGTAGCACAATTTATCCGAATCACAGCAATTAGCCGATAACACGAATCTCAACTCGCGAGTCGGCAGTTGGTACGTACGTAATCCAGCGTCAATTGCTCAGGGACTCGATAGTTTAATGAGACCACAATTTAACCACAACGTATTGCGAACCGGGTTGCCAGGGTTGGCACCAGCTTAATTGAACCGTACTGCGCTAGGCACCAGCGGGCATCTCTAAATAGTACTGTTAAACTTTAACGAAGCCACAGACATAAATCCGAGGCCCGGCTTTACAAAGCGTACAGTAAATGTGTCTTTAAATACTTTAGCCGTGTTGGTATGTGTAAGATGAGCAAGTCAATCACTTGGTTTGTGGGGGCGGTCTCCCTGCCTTTCTTCTATGTGTCTATCCTTCTATAACTATTTGACTTTACGTAAATATTTTTGGAGTAACGATCATTTAATGTTCGAAATCCATCGTAAATATTCAATGGGTTTTTGGAAGAAGAAATGAAATTTGCAGTTATCCAGTTTTTATTCCAATCTACTGGAATGATATAGTGACATCTGAAAGGACACCAGGCCAGTTAAAACTTCATTCCTCACACAAAACCTCTCAATTGATTATTAAAAATTCTCTCAAAGACATTCGCACGTTTTCATTATCCATAAAACACCACGAGTATATCTTGAAAAAAAGGACGCCCAGATAAACTCACAGTTTACATGCAAACTGCCACATATTTAAGAGGGGAAATAAAAAGAGATACATAAAGAGCACGAGCAAAGTTTGTGTTAACGTAGACTCAAGAATTTATACGAGTTGTTTAATATTTCACGCGGATACCGTATAGTTTACGTATTTGGAAGAGATGAACAACTTTAGCCATGTTACTCACTGATGATTATTTCTTTATCTGTTCCTTTCCATGAGGTGTATGAATCATTTATTTTCACTTCGTCAATAATATTTATATTTACCGCAGGAATGCGAAGGATGTATGACTCAGGTTGTGTTGCTCAAAACGCTGTTGCAAAATGTGCAATAACGCAAAATTATTTTAAATATCGAATCAATTATACTAGCGAATAGCATATGATGGATATTTAATTACGGTAATTTAGAAGCAAAAAACTTTTAATAACATAGTATCGAAAGTAACGCAAACATTCAAATATTGATGAACACTATACACTAAACATTCTAATCCCAAACAAACGAAAACGCATAACTCAAATCACATTCACGATGCGACTAGACATCATAAACAACTTCAATACTCCACCTTCAAGCAACATTAACCATAAATTGTTGTATGACAAACTGCCACTAGCAAACAGACTTCCTGCCAATAACAATGACGCGCTCGTTGGTTCCGAAGAATCGTGACGTGAACTAATCGTGGTACACGCTTCTGCGGCATCAGAGGCAAGGTCATGTGCACGAGGCCGCGTGTGTTCACTAGTGTGGAGGATGTTACATCAGTTGTCAATCACACCATCATTGTTTTTGTAACAGGATTTGAGAGGGATTGGATCTCACGGATAAGGTCACGGAGACGACCGGTCGCATAAACCATTGGTAAAACCGATTCAAATTGTTTTTTCAATGTGCTTGAAAGAGTACACTTTATTGTTGTAATTGCATTGATAAAGATATGGGTACGTGAAATCTATTATCAGGAATATGCCAATATGGGGATTGCAACGCGTGCTTGATATTATTTTATTAATATGGGTTATATATTTTCTCCTGGGGTTTTCTCTATCTCTATTCACTATCAACCCGGAGTCTGGAAATGAGCCCGGTAAATGGAACTACGACATGAGACCCGCCGGCGCTGCCTACGACATGGGACCTAACATAGCTGGCGAAACGTGGGTGTGATACACCTCTGCCTGTGCCTGAAAAGGGAAAAAGCGTGATGCTATGTATGTGTATATTTTCATCCTCTTACCTGCAAGCCCTTAAGGGTTGCGAGCGCCTTCTACACTCACCCAAAAGACCGGTGTTCTTGCATAAGCCGACCCTCGTCAGGCTAGCAAGAGTTTAGTCAGGAACAAAAAAAAAACCTGCAAGCCCGAGCGGACTTTTTAGTTACATTGTGTTTTGCTTTTAATTTTACTTCTAGCGCTAGCAAAAATGAAATGTTGTCAATTGCCTGTATATGTCCGTAGTTCTTTCTATAAGTAACTTTTAATTATAATAATTATTATTATCAAGTATCGTGATCGGTCATAAGACCGACTATGTAATTAACCTTTAAATACTAATTATTTTAGCGGCGGTCAGTTAGCGGTCAGCGGTAACAACCGAACTTTATAAACAGTAACATTAGTTACTCATTAGGGTTTCCTGTTTATAAAGTTTCGTTGTTTAAAATTATAAAAACTAATATCACGACTCGCTATATGAAACAAATTAATGATAACAATATGCAAAAAATAAGCTTATTACCTTAAATTGTTTGTGAAGTATTCGGCTAATAGTACCTACTCGGCTCAAAGTATGTATATACAGTCGTGGTCAACTAATTAGGGACATGCAAGATAGTGAAGAACAATAACCAGTTATGTACATACAAATATAAAACCCTATTGATTTCTCAATAACTATTATTTGCATAATTTGGTCCGATTATTATGCTTTAAATGGCTGTAAATAAAAGAATAAATAAATAGAAAAAAGTATTTAATACCAAAGGTTGAACATGTATTCAATTTTAAGGTATAATTCTGTAGCTGGACATTTAATTAAGGACAGTAAACTAAAATGAAAAATAGAGTTAAAGAAAACTAATAATCTGCAGTATTATAATATCTTTAACAGCTCCATTTTATTACGTGTAAAATCAGTACCCAGTAGCAAAACCTTGTTAGTAATTACCGCTTGACACCGATGTGGCATAGACATTATCAGTTTCTGGCATGTACCGACAGGAATATTTGCCCATGCCTCTCAAAAAGCTTCATTAAGTTCATCTAAAGTTGTGGTACGATAAGTGGCTACTTTTTTCTTGATTTCGTGCCAAAGGTGCTCGATTGGGTTAAGGTCCGGGCTATTTGCTGGCCAATCTAGCACCGATACTGACTGACTGGTAAGAAACGACTTGACTGAACGGGCGGTATGTTTCGGGTCGTTATCATGCTGAAACGTCCATTTAATAGGGAGATGCTCCTCAGCATAGGGAAGCATCGTTTCCTCCAATATTGCCTTGTATTGATGTTGGTCTAAGTTACCCTGAACTTTCCTCACTGGTCCCACTCCACGTCCAGAAAATGAACCCCACATTTTAATGTTTCCACCACCATGTTTCACCTGCTTTTTTGTGAATCTTGGATTCATTTCCGCTTTTACTGGACGCCGTACGTATTGCCTTCCATTTGAAGAAATCAAATTAACCTTGGTCTCGTCAGAGAATAATACATGTTGCCATTGGGCGTAGGTCCAATGTCTATATTTACGTGCAAACGCCAAACGAGCATTTCTATGTTCTTTGTTCAACAACGGTACTTTGCGAGCCACTCTTCCGAACAACCCTGCTTCTACAGACGTCGTCGAACGGTCCTCGCTGAGACACCAGCTCTTTCGTCTGTCCCAAACACTTCGTGTTTAATTAAAATAGAGCCTAGAAACGGATCTTTCTTAGCTAACCTGGTTATCATTCTATCTTCTTGCGGAGTTGTTTTTCTCGATCTTTTTGTTCTGGGCACATTTAAATCTGTGTTATTGCGTCTGACATGTTGCACTGCATTGTATACCACAGTTTTTGAACAATTTAAATGTTCTGCTATCCTTCGGTATGGCCATCCATGCTTGACAACAAACATCTTGATAATTTTTCGTAGTGTTGGATCGCAACTTTTATTTTTACCCATTTTCCTTCAAAATATTTTTCAAAACTTAAAATAATCGGGATTGCCGCCAAAACTACCACGAAACAATAAAAGAAGAAGTAAAAAAGTATTGAGATTCAAATTTTGAAAATAGAACGCAATATCTCAGTGTCCCTAATTAAATGGCCAGCCAGCATTATTTGAACAAATAGCACTACGATAATCTATCAGCTATACTGTAAAGAGGTTTAATGTTTAAGAAGTTGTTATTGTTTGTATAATCGGGCACATAAATGACTAATTATACTTACATGTAAGAGATATGGAATATGGTTTAGACTCGTTGGAAAATAAAAAATAAATTCACAATTCGCTTTAACCAAAGAATGTCCCTAATTAGTTGACCAGGACTGTATGTATATAATTATTCAGTTTAATTACTGAGAATTGTGAAACTTAACATTCGGTGTCCAAACGCTGTAGACATATTCTGTCATAGTTATTCAAGTTTCAGTTTTACTTCCTCTGATTTCCATCCTCACAATAAATACCATTCAATATAGTAAAACAATACATTGAATAGCTATCACAGATGTATACCAAGTATATTAGTAATAAGGTAAATATATATCTCGAAACGAACGTAGAACATTTATAATTCAGATTTTTTGGTGGTGAAGCATCTTGTCATTCAGTCATATAAAAAAATACAAAGTATTGTATGCATGTACTAAGTTAAAGTTTTATAAAAAAAAATAACATTATACATTAACGTTGCAATAAGCAAAACAACATAATATATTTAATAACAGTAATTAAAACATTTTGAAACTCATAAAATACAAAACAATGGCCAACTATTTAAATCAAGTTGGAATAACGATTCCATTTTCAAATTCAGACAGTGGCAAATAGCATATTACACACAAGGGAGCAATATTTGAAACTGGGCATCATTTTATCGAAACTCAGTGAATAAAAACGTACAATAAATAAATGGCCGGGAATGGATTATAAATAGCCACATTTAGTACGGGGACAAATTTGACATTCACTAATTAATGCAGCTTTATTTTGTAAACATTTAGAGCCAATTCAGTGTTGTACACTTCATAGCAATGTGAAATGGATTTTCAAACTTTTGTGCTTTTTAGGTATTATATCCATGGAGATATTGGCTTTTAAGTAACCTACAATTTAGTTATATATACTTAATTACTCGTATGATTCAAATCTATTGATTGAGTCTTTTAAATAAAATGTTGAACTTTAAACCAGGATATATTATTATGGAACCATTTCGAGACCCTACTTTAGTAAATAAAAAAGAAATAACGGAAATAGGCTCCCAATTTTTAGAGAAATCAATGTACATACATAAAAAAACATACAAACTCACGAATTGAGAACCTCCTCCTTTTTTGGAAATTGGTTAAATATAATTCTATGTAATTCTTTGGTTGGATGGTAGGCGTCAGTGTATCAATTGCTACCATCCAAACATTGGTTATTTATTGGAGTATAAAATTACATGCCCAAAATAATAAGAGCCCCGTTTGATAAATATGTCAGAATTATAACATCATAGTTTAACCTACGTCTTTGAAGATACGTCTAACATCTGCATCAATTACTGATGTAATAAGTATGAGATCATCAATTTGATGGGATCCGAATCGCAAGCGGAGTGCGTTCATACTGTGGTACACGCTATCAATTAATCTCTGAGTGATTAATTTCATTTTTTTCTCAATTAACAAACTAACAACTGAAAATATAAATTTGTTATACGAATATAGTAAGTATAGTTATAGTATAATATTGTATAGTTCCTTATAATGTTTAATTAAGTAATAATATTGCAAAATTGTATTACGCTAGTTGTGATTGCCTGTAGTCTGAGTTGGAATTAGTTTTATTCTCTGATTGTTATTATTATGTTTGTGATATTGTAAACTTTGTTGGCAATCCTCAAATAATAAAATAAAATTAGTGAATCATAAACTTTTTTCTCAAACAATAAAAATACGAAGTCCAAATATTTAATATAGGTCATAATATGAAAATAATATTTTTATTTGTATAAACTATCATCTTAATTAACAAAAAGCAACAAATAACCAACGGAAAAAAATCTCGAAAGAAACGAATAACTTATTTAACAAATGCTACCCTATATAGTTTTCTAGATTAAAAGTCCCGCAGCGATGTGCTGCAATTAGTTCAGTGGGCCAAGCCGGCCGCAAACGGTCCAGAGGCGAAATCATTGCAGTAACAACTGACTATTTTCTCACAGTTCGAGATTTGCTAAACGTGGTAGCGGTTGTTTCATGTGAAACTTTAATACCACCATAAAATGATCTCGGTGTTTACATCGAGAATGCTTTGCGAGGTAACATCGATGGATGGTCGTTTAAGATATTAGGAACGACGATCATTCGACGGCCTTGAGGTAATTTTATAAATTGCTTTTATATTGCCGTAACGTATCGAATGTGGTGTTTTTTCTATATCTGAAATTACTTTGATGTTTATTACACGTTGAGATGAAACCAATATATTTATATTTAATGTACAAGCAACAAGGTTTAATAATGCAATATTTTTATATGAAGGTAACGTTTTAATAAGAGATGCTGAGATTTTTTTAGGAATAGAAACGAAAGCTACAAGAAGTCTTATCCGTCGAGTTTAAACTAAAATGATCTCACTTGACGACAGCACAATAGCATTACACATAATCAAATACTTGATTTAAAACGAAATTCAAAATTTAAAAGCAATAAAGGCACTCCGGCTGATGGGATAAGCGCTGATATCCTACGCAGGGCACTGAACCCGTTGAAATGTGGTACAGCAACTGATTCAAAGTGATAATTCAATAGTTGCTCTTATTGCGATCGGCTGAGGGACTGGTGCTTTGGCTGACAGCACTGTAAATTGTTTAAGTGAAGAAATAAGTTTTATACACGATATTGCCGAAACCATTGTTGAACAAATGGAAACTTTGATAGAAAAGAAGAAAAAATTGGTTTGGACGTTTCATGGAACAAAATTGCAGAGCATATTTTTGCGTGACGAAATTAAAAATAGCTATTTATTTTAATTTGGGCTGCAGTTCCAAAACGTTAGTTCTCTTAGTTAGGTACTGATGTTGCCAAATGTCAGTATTGCTAGATCTTCAATCATGTAATTAAGATGTGTAATAAATATAATAAAGTAGCAATCAGAGCAATTTTGAAAGAGTATAAACAACAGCTTAATAATCTAAAACCCACCATTATTGACTGAATTTGAACTAGTATAATAATAAACGATCAAACAACTACACAAAATTAGTTATTTCAATAACATAATTCACAAACAATTATCCACAATTGGTTACAAAATAAACGCAGATCTATCGGAAAGCCAAAAGTGAAACTTCTCAACTACCTACATTATTGGATAGGTCCATTAAATTTATCAGCGACGTCATTCGAAGGGTCAACTATACTACAGACAATAACGTAGACAGCGGCGATAGGGCGGATCTCTAGCAGGGTGGCCGGTCCATTTTCAAATAACCCTCTTTCTAACCCCGTCCATGTCAATTGATTAAATCCGCGGCCGATCGCCCAACGTCACTCACAACGGCCGAATGAATGGCCAAAAGAAATGACATCCACCGGCCTCCTTTATTCAAAATGTTTAATGATATTTTTCGCTTGAAATATTTACGCCCGCCCCCACCGGCAGATTTATTCCGCGTTTGATCTTTGAAAAATGGCCTCGCCTTTTCGCGTTTGGCAAACTTTAGCGCTGACTGTATCTGTCAGGGAATGTCGCGTTCATTAACCTCGCGCGGCTTGAGTCACAGAATTGCCGGGCGCTGTCGTAAATTGGTCGGAATTGCGTTGCTTTGTCTGTGGGTCGGTGGCGAACACGCATTCAATTAAAAATGCGACGGATGGTGAGTCTAACCGCACTCAGGCAGGTCGCAGAATCGGAGCACTTAACTGTGCGATCTCGTAAGACCCTTCACGTACACAACTCGTTCAGGAGCACAGCGTTCGCCCCCGGATCAGGTCTCCGATGTCGAGTGTACTCGTCGTCCCTCGTTATTCCGGCGGCCATTAGACCAGGGTACCAACCACACCGCACGATTTTAGTTTCCGACCCGACGCGACGTCGAGTACTTATATCCGCACCTATCTGCTTGTATTCGCATATATCCGCCCCGTTAATAAGGGAACCCGCGCCTAATTGACTTAACATTGGATTAATAACGGTTTCGGTCCAAAATACGTTTACCGATAAATAATTTACCGGAGCTTATTTTTCCACTCAAATTCGGGCACAATTTGTATATGGAACGCTAATGAATTAATTCAATTTTGTGTTGTTCTCTTCGATATATTTTTTTAGATTGTAAAGCAACAATGATGGTACCGTATGATATAAACATGAAACGAAATCAAAGACCAAGTGATTAATCAACTAACTAAAACAACTAACAGCAATCAAAACTAATTAGTAGGAGTATAAGTTCCCATGCTAAGGAAGCAGTTAAGAAAGTCATTAAGAAGTCACAGGCAAACCTAGATAAGGGTGGTTTATAATTGATAGTTGGCCTCATATTGAATAGTGCAAGGAACAAGTTCGCGTCGAAGACACGTAGACAGAATTGTAATAAAAGGCTTCAGAACTCCACCTGGAAGTTTGGGCGCTCGTTAAAATGTATTACATAAGTTATCCACTAACTGTTTAATGTTACCTACTAAGTAATTTTTTACTTCGTTAATTTGTAGACGTTTGGGTTTTTCCGATGAAAACATAAATAAGTACATTATGTATATCAGAGTACAAAAACAGGTATAAATATAAGCAATAAGCAATGCAGATTTTTAAAATGTAAATAAGTATCGGGTTTAGTTGCGCTCTGGAATGATACTTTTTATCAATGAATCTTCAGAACCAGACTAGTGTATTTTTAGTTTACTACTATATCCAAACTCACAAACTTTACCAATAATATAAGAATAAGAAATCAATCGTTACAATAAAGTGCTCAATAGAAACAATATTAAACTATTATGTGCATTGACGTCACAAGTCTTGTCTTCCTATTCCAATAAATATATTTCACGACATTCTTAAGAGGGCGTAACAATTACAACTTTTACATCAATGAGTTACTTCGTTGGCTACTTACGAAAATACTTACTAACATAAACTATTTCGTAAGCGGTTATGCTATTCTGTAAAAACTAAGATCTCACTTTCGACTTTACCTCTGATTTTCCAGTGTAATCTACACTAGCATCATAAGGTGAGAATGTAGCTGCACTCACTTACCAATAAGTGATATCTTACGTATATTACGCTAATCGGATTCTGTAAACTATGATTTCGATCTTATTTTTTTTTTCTATTTATTTAGTTTTAGGGACATTTACGCATAACGTATGTCAGTCCCATCGTACCCTAATACATAGTACAAACATTTTTTTTATAATTTAGACATAAATTCGAACAGATTACGAGCTTGGATTCCGTTCGGCTGACATAAGATTTCATGATACATACCAACATTATTCGATCTTTGTGTCATAATCTCACCCGAGATGTCGAAATCACCTCGCTTCACGGTAACTGTGTTTCTACAGAGTTGCACCCTAGGTTACAGATAAAAACGATCGTATTTTTCACGACTTAGTACTTACGTAAGTACTTATAAGTTAAACCATATTGCTTATATATTGCTTTATTAGATATAAAATTGAATCAATCAACCTTCTTCTCCATAATCCATTTTACTATCACGATAAACCTATTAGATATTACGCAAATCTATCCCGATACGAAGATCAATAACTGGAGATAGACAAGTCAAATATGGTAGCTCGAGTGTCTCAATATTTTACTCAACTTTCGAAATTCACTAGAAAGAGTTTGGAAACATTATACCGGATCTATTAATTTTTGAAGATAAAAGAAACCTGAAGAATACACCTTCTGACAATAGGAGGAAAATTACAGAAGTAAAGTACTATTACAATATGATTCACTCTTTTATCGCGACACATATTTATGTTGAAAAATCTGCCATACAAAACTCTGCGAGTTCCGTTCCGAATGCATACACATTTGCTTTGTAGGCCAGTCGGTGATTGCGATTAATCATAATCAGTCCATTGATCGTCCTCATTTGAATTCAAACATCTGGCCAATATGACAGATATTCATTTATATCTTATATCACTCGACTGCCTCGGTGGCGTAGTTGTATTAAGGTACGACTAAAATGCTGAGGTCTCGGGTTCGATTCCCGGGTCGGGCAAAGTGATATTGAGTTTTTCTATTCAGTATCAGCTCGGAGTCTGGAATTTGTGCCCGATATGGCGATAGGCTCGCCCCCTATCACATCATGGGACGGAATAACGGCGAAAAGTGGGTGCACTAGTTGCGCCTCTACCTACCCCTTCGGGGATAACAGGCGTGAGTGTATGTATGTGTGTATCTTATATCATTAGCGGCATGAAGTAAACATATTTGCTTACATGATGAATGGGTGGTATCATCGACCGTGCTAGTCTTACAGGAAACCAGCCTGAAGTAACAGCTTTCAGTTTCTTGATTGAGATTTCTGAGAACCTAAACATCCATACTCACCCCAACCCCACTACCCCCAAAATCATATTTTTACCCTTTCCATTGAAACCGGCAGCGCATCCGTGATCCCTCTAGAATTGTGGATATTTATGAATGGCGGAGATCATTTCTCAGCAGACGTAGTTTGTTTGCCGACTACTGCTAATAATCATAACGAATGGACAACACGAAAACAATCAAAAACCAAAACATACACGTACAAACGAGAATGACATTTCTAGCTCTTTATACTATACGTATTCAAATTCATAAAAGCGTGAGTTGTTCGAAACAAAAACATTAATTACACAAAACAGCCTTCAATTACGGGTAAAATGTATGAAAACATAATCAAGACGTTCTTTGATAAAAAATGTGTTCATATTTTGTATGACTAAATTTTAATTAACGTTTTTCACAAGAGCCAAGTTCATTCATGCTTAATTATGGAACGCGATTAGAGTCGCTCATATCTTCGCTTTTTATTTATTAATTCATTTCGTGATTGTAAGTAAAAACTGACACACCAATTTTGTGTTGAAACATGAAACAAAAAAATTAAAGATCCATTCATTAACACCGAAAACGTCTGTAGAGTGCAATGTACTGGTGGTAGGTCTTTCATATGTAAGAGTCCGTCTGCGTGGCTACCACCGCAATGTCCATTTCTACCGCCAAGCATCAGCGTGCACGCACTATTGTGTTTCGGTTTGAAGGACATTTTAGCCAGTGTAACTACTGGACATGAGACTTAACATCTTAGCGATTAGGATTAGCGTTGAAAATTCTGAAAGAAACTAATTGTTTCTTTCAGGAAAAATAACGGAAATTTCGTTTGTTTTCGTTCTGAGCATTGAAATTTCAAATCACGTGACTTGATGAATTTTTTTTTGTTTGTTACTCATTGATGAGACTTAGTGTTATTAAAATAAAAAAACGGTATCAGTGATTCTTTTTGTGTTGGGTTCAATATAGACTGCACTGGCAGTGTTGACTTATGTGAAAACGTAAATACACACATAATTTTATATATTTATAATGATAATTTTCAAAAAAAAAACTGGTTTACTTCGGTTACTTTCGTTTTTTTTTCGAGAAACATTCGTTTTTTTCCCGATCAAACTTCTGTGAAATTTTCGAATGTTACACTGAAAAAAGCGATGGATGTTGAAAGAAACGGGAATACTCGCAGTTTTCAACGCTACTCAGGATGACGAGCACAGTGCAATTCCACACAGTACCTACTTTGTAGGTCAAGGTGCTGGATGGTGTTGCTACTGTTTATGGGTGGTCGTATCGCTTACCATTAGACGAATGGCATGCTCGGCTTTCTTTTTTTTTCACTCACAAAAATATAATCTCACACCAAGATGCATCACTACCTGAATCCTCGAGCTAGTTCAAAAAGAAAAGTCGCGTCGAGTTCCACGGGTAAAAGTTTATTCACGTAATAAAGAAATTCACTCGTTACGACGCCTGAAAAGCACTCCGGCGGTCAAGCGCAAATTAATGAGGCGTTCTCAAAGCCTCCGCGCTGGCGGTCCGCTAGTAAAAGCTTTTTAATCCGCATAAAGGATACATAATTATATTAATTGAAGCTTGTGTTATTATGTTCTGTTTAATGAGGTGTTTGGAGTTTCTTTCAGGGGAAGTAAATTCCATTTAAGTTTCGATGAAAATTTTCGATTTTTATAAACATGTAATAGTTATAACATGTTAAATATTAGACTGTAGGAAACAGTGTCTTCATGAACTATAAAGTAAAAAAAAAACCGGCTTCAAAACCACTGCAAACCAAAAAATAATTCAACTTTATATTCACTTAGTATATACGTATATTTGGAGTCGGTGCCTAATTTAAAGTGAACAATGTTTTCTTATATTTGATCTTATATTTCCTTGGCTTAGCTGGCAATTGGTTTGCAGTGGTTTTGAAGTCGGTTTATTTTTTGTTAAAAAGTTTTTATTTATTGCTTTTTTGTTAGTTAGTTATATACTCCGAAGACCTTCATCAGATCTTCATAAATTATATACTAATATACTAAATATACTAAAATTATATACCTTCCCTGAAAAATATACATTTGAATATCGAAAACCACATCCAGATGGGATCAGTAGTTTTTGAGAAACACGCGGCCATACAAATTTACATACATACAAACATACATACATACATACGGATCGAATACAGAACCTCCTTTTTGAAGTCGGTTAAAAAGCTATAATGATTTTAACAATAACGTTACTTTCACAAAGGTAACAGTAACTTCTGCTATTAATGCAGAAACTGACCACGAGTCACTAACCACCAACTTACAACACCTTCGATTAAAAAAAAGTGCATAACAAGACGCAACATCTTTGCAGAAAAACAAATGCATACCACATAGTAATCCCATAAAAAACGCGCGATAAAAACGCCGCCGACGTTGTCATTAATTTAACCATTCGTATCCGTACGTACGTATTCCGCGATATCGTAACCTCACTAATATTTAGGTCAGTGTGATTTACACGTACGGCTCGCTGCAATTTTTAAATTGAAACAAGAGGAAAAAGGGGGTCCACGCGCACGCTTCCGTACATTTAATACACGAGTGACGTTGACTATTTGTCTGAAAGTTTTAAGGGGGGAAAAATGGATGGCTGTTTTGCGCTGTTTTCATGCACTCACGTTATTGCAAATTTATTAACATACGACCTTTTGGAAAGCACTATTCGAAATCAAAGTGTATTGTACAATTTTTACGCGAAAAGCCGAGGCCGTAATGGCAGTGAATTTCGTCAATGTATTGATGCAACTACCATACATTTCGCTAACAGAAATAAATTTCAGTTATATTAAAAACTGTCAAAAACCAAAATTAACATTCACTAATACTTTAAAATCCACTTGACACTGGCAAAATCACCGGTGAAACGGTGAAGCCATTTTTAAAAGAAGAAGATGTAACATTTTAAAAGAAAAACTGCTATTATTATTTTATTATTATTAAACACAATTTGAACCTAATTTAAATAAATTAATAACACTCCTTCTATCTTCATTTGAACATTTAATTTTCACCAAAACACATAATAATGATTTTTACAAACAATTACACCAAAAAGTTTACAACGCAATGGTAATGTCCTGGAACGCCTCTTTGTATAATATGAGGTGATTTACGTGAAAAACATCTCCCCCGAAGGATATCATTAGCATAATGAGAACAATCCCCAACAGTCATTTATCGTTTTGAAAAATATCACGACGTGTCAAACAATTTCGATAACGTTTTCCAGCCGTTTGCGTTTTGTGAAAAGTGAAAAACATCAGCCATTGTTATCGTGAATATAATGAGGGCTCTATTAAACATTATGATAATGGGCTGCCATTGATTATGATTGATATTATGTTTGATGTATTTTTATACAGTATTTTATTATCATTTTCTTTGTACATAAGTGGAGTTATCTATCTGTAGTATAATAATAATACCAGCCCTATATTATATACCGCCCACTGCTGAGCACGGGCCTTCTCTACTAAGAGGGTTTAGGCCTTAGTCCGCCACGCTGGCCTAGTGCGGGTTGGTAGACTTCACATACCTTCGAAATTCTTATAGGAACTTCTTGGCTATGTCTCGGCAGACCGTTCTATTCCCAACTAGGCTATCGTCCGCTTTAGTGTTTGTACTTTATTGCTTAGTGAGATAGACAACGCAGTATACATATACCGACCCTTACCTACCATCTTGTAATCTATACTAATATTATAAAGCTGAAGAGTTTGTTTGTTTGTTTGTTTGTTTGTTTGTTTGTTTGAACGCGCTAATCTCAGGAACTACTGGTTCGAATTGAAAAATTCTTTTTGTGTTGAATAGCTCATTTATCGAGGAAGGCTATAGGCTATATAACATCACGATGCAACTATTAGGAGCGAAGAAATAATGGAAAATGTGAAAGAAAACGGGGAAAATTATTCATCCTTGAGGGCTTCCATTGCGTGCACTGCGAAAACGGTTCAAGATACCAAAAATATATGTATGAAAGAATTATTCCTCTTGAAATGATCTAAAAAAATGTCCGCGACAGTATATGTCTATCTTTTAAGATTAACTCACTAGAACCGTTTTTATGGTAATAAAATTTGGTCGAAATTAATGCATTATTTGTTAAGAGTTGTATCAACGTCATAGTCATAGAGTGATTCAACGGGAAGGTTTTTATGTACTTTTAGCCCGGAAAAACTTATTAACGCGGGCGAAGCCGTGGGCAGAAGCTATGATAGTATAATAATGATGGGAATATACTCACAATAATATTATAACGTTTTACATCCTATGTTGTCTAACCTTATACCCTTTATCAAAAATCGATTGTAAGCTTGGATTTTACGTTTTAGACAAAATATCACAGATGTATGTATGAATAATATTTAGAACTAAAAAACCTATACAGTTTTTAATACCGGCAGCAAAGTTCAGGTCAAAGCGTACTATAATGAAAAAATGGCGGGATTACGAAGTTGGTCAGGTATTTTTTTTACCTAGTTTTTTCAACGTTCATATTATATACCTACAGCGAAAACTTATAAGACTCAGAATATTTTAAAACCCCAATATGAACAATAAATTATCATCATCATCATCAGCCCGTTGCAGTCCACTGCTGGACATAGGCCTCTCCCAAGATACGCCACAGAGCCCGGCCTGCTGCTTTATGCATCCAGTTGGTGGCGGCCTTCTTGTGCAAGAACAATACATATTACTAGACAATTTGTCTGCTCACAAACAAATCTTCTCTAAAAAAAACACATTTAACCATACCTCCACCGGGAGCATATACCCCGCACACCCTTCACGACAAAAAATATCTTTTTAATTTTCGTATAACTTCATAATATAAGAGATTTCGCAGGCTGTCTCGGGAGAGTTCATTTTCAATGGCAGGGGGGCGGTATAAATCAACTCCGTGGCGACGTAAGCACTTCCCGTCTTTTGGCGGCTTCGAACCATTTCCACATACAAGTACTATGTTTTATATAAATTTTATGCCCATAATTCTGAGACGTTTTGTGTGTAATTTCAAGGTAAATATATTAGTATTATATATAAGACACTTGGAAGTAGATAACATTAGAATTGCAAATAGTAGAACATATTCTTTGCTAATGTTGATTATTTCTAATTAGAATTTATGCTGCGGGTTTTACAAACCAAAATTATATTATTTGACTAGAAAGTAGATATCAGACAAATTACGAATAACTAATTTGTTTTTCTTTCACGTACTTTGTTCAGATTCAAAATTACATGTTCATTCATTGTTATCACTCTTCTTAATAATGAAAGAAATCGTAACAAGCTCGCATGCCTAAAAGCTCTCGATAAAAATTAACTATCCAATGATATACCATCTTGCATTAAAGTCCGGTCTGGTGAAAGGAAGCAGAAACCCCTTTCTACAAAAGATCCGTGTAATGAGGAGGCTGATGGCTGGCACATGCGTCATACTCGTGAACGAGTGCTGCTTGTATGGACTGTTCTGCCCTTTTCGCTGACTATATCTAATATAAGGGTTATCTTGAACAATTTCAGATCATAATTATTACATGATTCCTGAGAGAATTGTGCCCTCGTATGGAAATTTAAAATTTATTACCTATTTTGAGAGTATAGAAATGAACTGCTCTAAAGTCTCAACAAAGTAAACGAATACTTAGTTGTATTCTTTTTCCTGTATCATGCATTTTATACCTTGAACTGATTTTGAAGAGAGCAACACTAGAGTTTCTTGCCCGTTCTTCTCTGGTGAGAACTGCTTTCCGTACTGGTGGTTGAGTTAATATTGACGGAATCTGAATGATGAATAACATTTCATTTCATTGAAACAAATTACTACTCTACTCTTATAAAAACATTATTTGTTTTAATAGACTTAATAAAAAGTGTACTTAATTAAAACTTTTCTCGGTCTTTCACAAGGCTTTGGTTGGTTTGGATATCTTTAGGGGAGGTCTATGTGTGGATACCAGTGGATTATCATAGACTGAAGAATATTTTGAATCAAATACATAATATCTAATTAAAAATTTAAAGCAACCCAAAAGAAACCAAGAAAATAGCAATCAAAATATCTTCTATACAAAGTATATATTGAAATATCACCCATCCAGGCGAATTCTCATGCTAAAGCCCTCCCAAGCAACATAGGTGTTACTGCTAGTTATACGATAAGGGTATAAATTAAGATTTTTATATTTTTTGGAATCTTGAAATATATTATCCTCATTATTGTGCCTAGGCTTTTCCTTGCATTATGATGAGGAAATACTCACCATCTAAGCTTATCCTATGCTCATTTCTAGGCAAAGTATTTGTTAGTTTTGCAACCGGTTTTAAACTACAATTAATCCATGCTACGTTGTCCAATTTTTGTCGCTGTTGGTATATTCTGTATCCCCCCAGACAGCGATCACCGTAGGTAAGATGGTAAAACGCGCTGCAGTGGCTCACGTAAGTGTCAGTAAGTCTATATAATTGGTTCAAACAGGCCGGCATAATTGTGTTGACCTTTTTTTCTTTATGGCAATAATGGTGAGACGAGCATGCCGTTCGCCTGATGGTAAGCAATACGACCACTCATAAACAGTAGCAACACCATCCAGCACTTTCGGTTACAAAGTACTGTGTGGCATTCCACTGCGCTCGTCATCCTGAGACATAAGATGTGTCTCATTATGTCAAGTAGTTACGGTGAGGTATAATCATCTCTCGTCAGTCGATATTCTGTCAGGACCCTAGTTATCATCAGGTGCATTGGCGTGCCCATATAAAAAAAATACTATCAAACAGCGATAATAGACTCTGTGGATAACAAATTAAAAACTGTTGTTAATTACATCAAAACTAGTTTAATAACGTAAACCAGAAACGTAATGGTTTTCCAAATCAAAGTAAAGCACAATAACATCCGTACGAGCAGTTCATTTCCCTTTTTATTTCGGCTCGGAACTAGATTCCACCTTAGATACCGAAGCACGCAAGTCTGTGTGTCAATCAGCTTGATTATATTTACTGGAAATGTCGCGGTAGGGCGTTACAAACATATTTCACGCGGATTATTATTTTAAACTAGGTTGAATATAACATTTTTACTAGGAATATATGGTTCCCGTGTCGGCTTTACCTTTTGGAGGAAGAATTTTCAAAAATCCTTAATTATTGCTGACTAAAAAAATCTGTGTCCTTTTTAGGAAAGAAAGAAATATGTTAGTGCAATAACTGCCTTTGTAAAAAAACATATAAGATTTGTGTTTTTATTTCCCGTAGGCATTATTAATCCAGAAATATATTTTTTTTTCTGCTTTCTAAAGAAACATTTAGGCTCTATATTGTTTTTCATTAAATGTTGACAACTTTATTATGTGGAAAATGCCTTGATGGCGTAGACGCATTACGGTACGACTGCAACGCTGAGGTCTCGGGTTCGATCCTCGGGTCAGGCAAAGTGGTACTGGGTTTTTCTATTTAGTATTAGCCTGGAGTCTGGAATTTGTGCTCGATATGGCGATAGGCTCGCCCCCTATGATGGAATGGAATATTCATAGCGAAACTAGTTGCGCCTTTACCTACCCCTTCGGGGATATAAGGGGTGAGTGCATGTTTATTACGTAGACGAATTCCACTAAGCAGAAGACATCACTACTCTCTAAAGTAAAGGTTGTTATTATGAAATACGTGGTAGGAAACGCGACTTCTCCAACATTAGTATGTTACCTCTCAGAGTGAGCGAAGCCTTTTGATGTAACGTGTGTGCTCAATAGAAAAAAATCTATTGAAGCTTCGTCCAAGTATTTACTAGATGTCGTGAAGGAACATGTTTTATTAGCTAAAAGACGCGCTTTGAGATGTTTGTGTATTTAGTATTATTATTTGTTTTATAAGATACTGCAAGTCACTAAATTTTGAATAAAGCAGTAAGCAAAATCGTATCTATCTGAACTTATAGGACGCAAATCGATGTGCTGAAATTGAGAGAGGACTAAAGTAAAAGATCACTATTCAATATGATGGTACAAATTCTTCATCACAATATCATGAGACGAAAAAGTAACTGGCAAGCTTACTAAGATATCTACTCGGTGTAAAAAGAAAAAAAACATTCAATAGAAAAGAAGGCACAAAAGAAACGTAACGCACACGTACCTTTAACCGTGATTAGAATTACAAAAAAAAAAAAACAAATCAATTTAAATAATGAACTAAACGCCATTACAGAACTATCTAAACAATAACCCAGTTTAACATTAACTCCGAGGCGAAACATATGTTGCTTATTGTTCAACATCTGGACCGTGCGTGTTTGCTGCGGATTAATTCGTATCACAATACACTGGGCCACGTGTAGCTTTTGCCAAATAACCCGTCGGTTCGGGAAAAAAATTACCGACCAGTTCACCCGGGCTTGGGCAATGTGTGCGAGAAATGGACGAGGTTCGAAAGGTTGATCAATTATTATTTTACGGCACAGTTTGGAAAAAGAAAAGAATTTATACACGATACTATCTAGAAATCGAGCAAATTATTTATAAGATAAGCACGGGGAAGGCACAAAATGATGGTGTTTTGTCAGGTTTTAATAAGTTATTCAACTATTTTTTGATTGACAGTACTATATAATTCGTACTAATACTACTATATTTAATCTCAATAACAATTTCGTCCCATAAATACACGAAAGAGGATGTATTTATCTTCGTATCAAAATAGTCCAATATCAGAGCAATAACGATAAATCTAGCATTATATAACATAATAATCAATAGGAACAGAATAAAAACATCACGATCCATGCAAAAATAGCACACAAATAGCATAATTTATAAATGATATAAGCACTATAAGTCATCCTGCATCATATGATACATACATACTAAACTAAACCACATTCCTAGATTGAAACTAAACTCCAGCAAAACCGAGCAATCTAAGTTCATAAAATGTCTGATAAAAATTCTCGTCAGTACATTCGCAGCTGCAACGGCGGGCGGGCTTAAATTTATATCGCAGTTTTTATATCTCGTCCGTGATTGTTTTATAGGATGAAAGCTGACCGTTTACACCTTTCATAACATTGACTTTCGACTTTATTTACTCACATTCTATCACACACAATGAAGCGCTTTCCTTTGCCCGTAAAAGTTCATACAAGCATTTCACGATCGTTCATAAGGTTTTATTTCTTTATTAATACTGATGCATTTTAGAGTATTTACCGTCCAAAATGTTATGAAACTACTTAATGTTATTGCTATTTTTCTTTCAATCTTTTAGCAGACTGTAGACAAAGTGCAGGTGAACCACTCAATGGTAAAACAGCACAGTCAATAATCGCTCACGTCATTGCCAGAGATATTGTGGCTGCGTTGCCAACTTTTGTGGAGGTGTGAGCATCCAATTTAGTTGGACCTCGGGCAATGTCACTGACCGTACTAAAGCACAACGGCAATGCCGTCATTACCCTGTTGAAATATTTGTACCCAATGAATGACTCGACTGGGGTAAAATTATAACTGATTCACAGAAAACTGACGTGAGGTAAAATTCGACATCAACATCCTTAATGTTTGTTTTTGTGAAGATGCACATCATGTAACATTAGGAGACCGACATGGTCGCCAATCGGCCTATCCTCCCAAAAAATATTATCATTAGTACCCTGTATGTATCAAAACTTAAAAAGTTATATTAACTGTGTCCTCGTAATAACTAGGCAATACTTAATCTATAAATATTAATTCGTTCAAATTAATGCAAGCAGTACATTTTAGACCTCAATCCGATGCCCCAATAACACGAACATCGATTGCACTAATTCTGGATAATTTTGAATAGATATTTGGGTCGCAATTCACAGTTCTTGAATGCATTCGTTAATAAAGATCTCTTGCGTTTTCTTAGTATAATTTTAGTAATTTGAATTTGGGATTATTTTTTGCAATCGGCCGCTTGTCTGACCTGAAGTTCCTCTGTTAGCTCTAATCTTGACGGGATAGACTTGAAACATCACGAGGATTAAGCAATCGGTAAGATCAGTAAAGCTATGCGTACTTTAAGATATAAAGTATGTTATTTGAAGTTATCATGCAAATTATACAATAAGCTCAGCCAACGCAATTCCAACTCAAATCAATGACAATAAAATCACACTTATGAAAATAAAAAACACCACAAACCCACGTATCGCAAACCCACAAACGGCAGATATCAAATTCACCTCCCACTCGCAACACATCTTCGAATCGATACCGACGATGGACGTCCCACGGCAGCCGCGCGGAGTCAGCCACGTTTTTACATAATTTATACCGCTTGTCGTACCTTGTACTGATTGCTTGCTCTTGGAGCATTTCCAGTCGCCAGATGTCGGCGCGATCGATAGGCTAACACCGTGGTATCGGGCCGCGAGGATCCCCCCACAGATTTATTGGACAAACCGATAGTGTTCTATTAAAAATTCGATTTTGTTTCGAAAGCGCCGATCTACCGATATCGAGACACGCGGCAGCGTGTCAAGCCAAGCAAAAAAAAAAAAACTTGTCAAAGCTGCCTAGTGTAGTTTCACCCGAACCATTTGGAGCGACTTTTGACGCCTCTATAACTCAATATCTATTTAACGTAAATACATGAGATTTGGTTTACTTATTAAAGTCCCTTAAGTTATCTAGAATCCCAAATTTCATAAATACAGCTCAAACGGTCATTGAGATATTAACATCTAAAAATCGGCATTTTTATCACTGACTGACATATAGATCAAAAACCTAACCCACTTCCAGATGACCTAGAAAGTTGAAATTTGGTGTCCAGCTAGGTAATTGTATGTATACAAAGGAAAAAATCTGAAAACAGTACTTTTTTAAGATTTGAAGCATTTTCCAAGCAATCGGAAAATCTCCATACTATCTATAAATTATCTTTAGAATAATGAACGTTTAGGCGTACACGACCATTGATTCTTTATTTTTATTTAAATACTATTTACCTTGATCCATTTATTACGTTCCCTCCGTATTAGGGCACCACTGATCGAATTTTTCTATGAATTTTCCGACTTTAGACAGAACTGTTGTGGGATACGGCTGTAGGTTCCTATAGATACGTTAAAGGCATCAGCAACTCGTGCCCGCTCTTCAGTCTTTTATATTATATATTTACTTCTGTTTCAAGCTCAAGTTAAAAATTTCTGATTTCTACAATGTTTATTTACATCTTAAGACGTTTATTATTTTGACAGATGATATGACATTGGACGTTCTATTATACTTGCGCACCATAGAGTTTAAGTAATTATTAACATATAGGTTTTATACCAAGAGGACTTCATCGCGTGCACAATGCACATAGATGAGGCAGAACGATGAAGCGGTTCACGGCTTTTACATCCGAAAACTCTGCTGCCTAACATTGTTACACATATCAGTCGCAGTATTTTCCTAAAACCAATTCTTTCCAAAAAGTAATGATATCCCATCAAAAACATAAATGTGAAATTTGGAAGCCAAGTCTAATATTAAGAGTATGCGTGCTTGTCGATTTCACCAACAAAAGAATTGAAATCTAAGTGGGTGCCAAGCCCTGCTTTAGATAATCCTGAAAATTATCTATAAGAACACACTCCATTCTAAAATAAAATTAAACGAATTTTTCTTTCTTTTTCTGCTACGACAATGTATGATATTTAAAAATATGACTGCTTCAATTTGAACAGTCAAATTATTTACACAAAGCTGATAACTTAGTATAAATTAATGCTCAAGATTTTTCTTGGCTAGTTTTACCCGAAAACAAAAGTGTTGGAAGAGTAGGATATGTTGACCTTACAATATAACAACAGTAACATAAAGAAAATAAGTTTAACAGCCAAATATAAGAACAATAGTATGTGAAGACTAGCCAAGACAAATCTTGAGCCTTAATTTATACTAAGTTATCAGCTTTGTGTAAATAATTTGACTGTTCAAATTGAAGCAGTTATATTTTTAAATATCATACATTGTCGTAGCAGAAAAAGAAAGAAAAATTCGTTTAATTTTATTTTAGAATGGAGTGTGTTCTTATAGATAATTTTCAGGATTATCTAAAGCAGGGCTTGGCACCCACTTAGATTTCAATTCTTTTGTTGGTGAAATCGACAAGCACGCATACTCTTAATATTAGACTTGGCTTCCAAATTTCACATTTATGTTTTTGATGGGATACGTTTTACAGCGATGCTATCTTAATTCCGTAAACTTGCATCGTGTTCAATATTCCACATGGAATTGTACAGCTACGCGTCAAATTCAAACTTTGCAAGAAAATTATTGGATTTTTATTCCAACTTGCACGATTTATGATTTTTAATAGGATTCTTACAATATCTAGAAGACGGCTCCGATGAAGATAGCTTGACTAATATTTCCAAGTTGATTTTTGTAAATCGTCCTATTGATTTCGAGTAATAGTTCTTGAAATATAATACCTAATTTCAATAATTCTTCAGATATTTACTTAAATGCATAATAATCAGATTTTGTATCAGTCACACACCAATTTTTGCTTTTCTTTCATCCACTTCTAAAACACCATCAACACGACTGACCACAAAAATTTCCAATATCATACAATCTGCTTCCATCACGATTCTAATAACACTTGTTACACTGGTTTCGTTTTCAAAACCGCAAGGAAAAAGCGCGCCACCATTGGCCCAGATTCGCCGGCACACGTTAGACATAGTTAAACGCGACTCACGCGGGTGCACTTTAAAGCCCTCGTACAAAAAGTCCGGCAAACACGTGTCGTACAATGTTCTGTTTTCGCGATAGTCATCGTATGTGTGCGCTTTTTGGCCAACTTGGAGTGACTTTTTAAATCAGACCATTTATATCTCGCATTTCTGGTGGTATTGCTTATAGTAAGATTTTGTACGGAATTACAAATTCGTGTTTGTGTAAAAATAAATATTCTGACATAGATAGAAACGGGAAGTTAGACGCAAAATATACTTATTTTGCGTTTAATTATTTTTCATGACCTAAACATTAAATCTTATTCATATTAAGAAAGAAATTAGATTTTGATTGATCTTCTGTTATGCTCTCATTCGACATTCGATTATTACAACATAATTTTATGTAAGTTGTATTATATTATGCACCATGTAATCGCCAACGGATTACGGTTAGAGCCTTGCCGCAGTATTTAATTATTTGCACTATTGATGTCAATTATAACTTAATATTATATTATTTCATTACCATCAAAATATCACGCGTTTACTTATAATTACTGGTATTATATTATGATATAATTGTTAGTAATAAGTCTTCTATATACCATTTTTTTATATAGATATCGATTGAAAATCCCGTGAACCAATTATAGGAATGTTTTGTGAAAAAAACCTGAGAATCTTGTGTACCTGGAATCACTTCTACCGAATTCGGTTTTATAGATATCACTCCAATTCTCAATACATATAAAACTCTACCGTAGGTTTCACTGTCGGCCATTTCACGAATTCGATCGTGCAAACATGCCTTTACGCTATTTTGTTATTTGTTCAGCGATGTTATACGTTATGGTGACATAACCGGTTATGTATGTCACTGCTTCCTTGAACTTTGTAGGCCAACAGGTTTTTTAATACAGATAATTTAAAATGCGACATCTTCCATAAATTACTCATCCTTGTGTAATCTCTGGCCTTGGTATCCAATGTTTATTTAATAGTGAACGGTCAATTTAATAGACTACCAAAAGGCACATCACCGTATGATTGATGATCAGATTGTAATTTTAAGTTCATGGAATTAATCCAATTGAATTATCATTTATAATTTAATTTCTTCGTATGCAGCTTCAAAGACACTGTTGATGAAGGGTATCCATGGTACTCAGTAATATTACTTACAATTAAAATGAAAACCAAACTCGATTTACTTGAGATTAATCTGTCAAGGCCCGCGACGGACACCGGTGTCCATATAACACTAAATATTAACAACCCTTAGAAATTGGCCACAGAATTCACCAAAGTAACAATAGCAATGAATCTAGTATTCAACATTACGACCGCACAATACCGCGCACAACATTGCCATAAGATACGCTACAAATTTGAACACATTACCAACGAGCACAGCCAGTGCTATAAAGCTACCATTAAGCATAAATCTGATTACATTATCACCACACAGGCCGAAGGAATAAAAGTATAGTACCATGGTAACAGCAGTTTTGTGTCTTGCTCGAATGCGTCGCTTCAGGCCGAATGCCGAAAGTCAACCCGGCTTTGTTGGCAAATGGTCTCATATCGTAACTTTATACGAGCGACCCCTAGACATGGTGACAGTAAATTGTCATTTCGCCTGCTTAATGTAGCAAGTTTCAATTAAAAACCCATACGCGCTGCCTGTTTGTGCCGTTAGTTTAAATTATTCGAAACGCTGTTACAAATGATTTATATTATATAGCGTACTGCCGTTGCATTATTGCTCAATCGTTCAAGGTATATATTAACAGTTCAAAAGCATAGTATTGTTACACGGTATTGAATATTTGAAGTATTTTTTGTTGCAATTAAAAAATTAGACGAGCATTCTGCTCGCCTGATGGTAACCGATACGACTGCCCATAAACAATAGCATTACGTTGTAGAAATTTGAATTACAAATTGTTGCGTGGCACTCCACTGCACTCGTCATCCTGAAACATAAGATGCTAAGTCTCATAATGTCCAATTACACTGGCTATAATGTCCTTCAAACCGGAACACAACAGAGCATGCACATTGCTGCTCTCGCATTTGAGAGACCTACCACCGGTAAGAGTTGCAAAAATCTGCTAGTCTATTTAACTGGTTCCTGCATATAGCAATATCACTACATATTATAAAACAAAGTCGCTTCCCGCTGTCTGTCTTTATGTCCCTATGTATGCTTTTTTTTTTTTTTTTTTTTTTAAAGGCCATCTTCGGCTCATTAGGGACGGCTGCGGGCTTCCTCCGACTCACGTCTAAGTTGTCGTCCGCAACCCTATGTATGCTTAGATCTTTAAAACAACGCAACGGATTTTGATGCGGTTTTTTTTTAATAGATAGAGTGATTCAAGAGGAAGGTTTAGATGCATAATTTATCCCGGGAAAATATAAAGCGGGACTTTTATCCCGGAAAAACTCATTCACGCGGGCGAAGCCGCGAGCAGAAGTCTAGTTTCAATATATAGCAATAAACACAACGATTTCAAAATTTTACAAATGAGACTTTATCGGGAAATTAGAATTACCAATTGTATATTTACCAAATTCAACATATTAAACAGTCCATTAAACATAAAAAATTTGCAAAGCTTATCTTTATCATTACCAATGTTAACATTTACATAATTTTTAAATGTTAAAATAGTAATAAACTCGCTATGGTGAAACCGTTTTTATATGTATCGCAATCCTCTGTCCAACAGGTGAAAGGATAGAAATGATTAGGTCAAATGATTCTCACGCGTTTACTTTTGTTTTTATCATTCCGTCACAACTGTATCCTGATTTAGCAAAACGTTTCACTCTTATGATAACGTACCACAAAGATTATATTTTTAGGTTGGAATATTTATTTAATGGTGGCTTGTCAAATATGAACAAACTTCTACTTGTATTTTCTTAGTAAAAATTAAGTCAGCGAGAAATTCTGCCCACGTATCACTTGTGCATTTCGTACTAAGTAGTAAACATGGTACATTATAATAGTTTATAGCCTGGTGTATGGTACAACTGGATGGAAATTAAAAAAATGCAACGTCATCCAATATACTATTTTTACACTAATAAAAATTAAATCCGTGAGATACCAACGTAAATCTGATCATATGAAGTAATCGCAGATCTCCTTTCGTTACATCTTGGTACATATTTGTAAATATTAAAACAAAAGCCTGTACACGACCTCGAGGCGCGGTCGTGAGAGCCAACGTCTGGGCCAGTTCACAGCACACCTGGCACCTGTCCTTTTCCATCCCGTCTCCAAAGATAGGGATGGCAATAACATGATCATCGATTGCAAGGGGTTAATACTTTATAGATTGCTATCTTCGTAAAGCATTAACTCTAAGAAAGCTTATTACCGGCCATCCATAGAGGGATTTCCAATTGCCAGTTCAAATGACATCCCATTAACTGGCAGAATCGCGATTCTTTTCAATACAGGCGTCGGGCTGAACGTTAGCTTAGTATAATGCTGGGAGTTTAACGAGAAAATTATTTACCGTCTTGGATCAGATAGGCAGCTCATTTATTATATGTTGTATTTTCAATAAATACGACAATTGTATTGGCTTCTACATAAAAACCACTAGAGATGAGCTCACGCTTGATAAGGTTCGAAATGCAACGGATAAAGTAGCAGATTTAATTAACGCTACTATTTTAAGGGACATAATTCTGCAAAAACATCTATATAATATGAAAGCGGCGCACGAGTAACATAATCGTAAATCCAAACTGTTTCCTGCCGAATATGATACAGTAGTAATCCCCTTATATCGACCCCGCCGGCCTTCGCGGCACCACGCGACATCATTATTTAAATCCCCCACAAGTGATATTTATGCGACAATCCGAATAAAATAGCAATTACTCACAACGAAGAACAAGACATGAACACTGGAAAAGAAATAAAAATACAGTGGGGGGTCGTAAATCATTCGCTAACATTTTACGAGTCGACGATATACGCACTGTTTCGGATATATTTCAATGTTGTGGCAAAGATGACTAAACTAGTATAAAAGTGCGGATACAATGCATAAGTTTGGATCGTAACTTGACACGATGGGTTGCGATAAACTTGGAGGAAGGGAAGACATGAACAAGACATGACAAGAATTTCTAAGACTTCAGTGGGTATCGAATGTCGATGTGTAAGCAATGGACTCACCTCTCTATATAGGTGCGTTTTTTTCTGCAATATCTGAAACAATAAAAATAAATTTTATAAATATTGCTGGGGCTGATAACATCATCTTAAATCAAAGGAGTTTCTAACATTTTTTTTCTTGTATTCATAATAATGTTTTGAATAAAAGTACTTCACAAATTTCTGACATTAAAAATCTTACTAATATTATAAACTAGATTTTGCCCGCGGCTCCGCCCGCGTTAAAAAGTTTTTCCAGGATAAAAGTCCCGCTTTTTATTTTCCCGGGATAAAATGTAGCCTATGTGTTATTCCAGGACATGATCTACCCGTGTGCCAAATTTCATTGAAATCTGTTCAGTAGTTTTTGCGTGAAAGAGTAACAAACATCCATACATCCAGACATCCATACATCCATACATTCTTACAAACTTTCGCCTTTATAATATTAGTAGGAAGTAGGATGTGAAAGTTTGTGAAAATGTTTGTGTGTTTATTAGAAGTAAATATAGAAACAACTCAACTGGTTTGGATAAAATTTGGCACACGGGTAGATCATGGTTTTTTTATATAAAGCTATATAATGTTTGAATATAACATGTTATTGACAAGAATTAAAATGTAAAGAATGCATTTATTGTATCAAGCAGTAAACTATTGGATTTTGTAACACTCTTAAAAATGAAAAATATTTGTTTTCCTAGAATGCTTTCCAGAACATCACGAATGATAGCGTCTTACGAATCAGCCAACGCAGTGGCTAATGAAAGTGGACAAAAACTGGCACACGAGGTGGCATCTTACGTTACTGTTGCGTGAACTCGCGTGCACACATTGTTGGCTACAAACCGATTTCCCACAGTCTTTTTTGTATGATGACATAATGATCTAAGTTGCAAAATTTAAATACGTCATATGTTCCTGTGTTGCTGACGTTCTCTTAGAATTTGACCCTACATATATTAAATACTATGCTATTAATATAATGATATACGAAACAGAACAGCAGTTCAATTAAATAGTTCATATATTCGCAAAATAATTTACAACAAGTCAACGATGAGCTAACCTAAAATGCACAGAAAATCTTTACACGAAAGATTTCACGAGTCTAACGAAACAAGCAGAAGCAAGTCATTCAATAAAGACGTAATCAACAAACTACAAAGCAACACAAAAAAAAATAGAAAACAAAATTAGGGCGAGCTTACACTGTCGGAATAGCCTCGTGGTAATGTGGAAGTTTCCCTCTTATTGGATAAAACCGACGCACAAGCGAATCAACTTTCCCCTAATAGTTGAACCCACTTTGTCTTATTATATCTAATACAATAAGTTAGTTCTCTATTTCGTTTCCCATTTGTTCAATCATTGTGAGGTCGCTAGCTACCTATTTCCGAATTACCTTTTCGCTTCCATTTTTACCACTGTCAATTTAGTTTTCATACCCTTTTTAGCTGAGCCATTGTTTTTGTTAGTCGAAGTAATAACTCATGTTTGAGAAAGGCTGAATAAACAACATTGGTATAACACTGACAATAATATTAGCAGTGACAAAAACAATGCCAAAATTATTGTCTACAGTTTGCATACATACCATTTGTTTTAACAGACCTTTTCTAAAAGAAGTAAATTTTAATATACTTTTTTAAAATAAACTAATTTATGATACCGTAACTAAGCAACTACCACGTTTTAAAAGTATCAATACTTATCAATAAATCCACTCTCAAACACACACACCTAAAATATATATTTCATTTGGACACGCTATTTACTAATACAGCCAAAAGGGAACCGATATACAGCTAAATTACGGAAATATTTGAATTTCCATTCGTTTTATTCAGTGAAAACGATTGTAACTACACGTTGTCAAAATAGTCCACGCTGTAAATCGTATCGAGTTAAATCCCTGAAGCGGCTCAGCATCTCTTAAAGCAGTATCACACGTAACACCTAACTTCTAACTTTCGTGAACTATCATGTTCAAATTGAACACTACTATTTATGTACCATCTTTTGCTCGCTGCTGTCATCTAGCTATCCGTGATCAAGTAAAGTTAAGGTCCATATCACACTGACGAGTTGCTAGCAAATTCACAGCGAGGCAAAAACGGTGTTCGCTCGTCCAGTGTAATATGACTGTTATTTTGTAGAATGAAAATATAGCATAGCTTGTTAATAAAACGTAACGTATAATCAGGTAGTTTCAGAGATAAGCTCTACAAATAAACTTACAAAACTATTTATACTATTTTTTTTTTTAAAATGCCATCTTCGGCGCATTAGGGACGGCTGCGGGCTTCCTCCGACTCACGTCTAAGTTGTCGTCCGCAACCGCCCCTGCACGTACCGCTATTGCGGTCCTTTTCCTGTTGCGGGGGCTCAGAAGCCCCCGAAACACCGTACCGTGTCCGCCTTTTGGTGTCCGAGGCAGCGTGAGACACGCTGCCTTGGACATGTCCATCACGGGGGTCACAGAAGTTGGCTAGACTAATGGGTGGGCGGCACGTCCCGCCCACCCGTGACCCCCGGAGGCCCCTATTAGTCGCCTTTTACGACAGGCAGGGGATACCGTGGTGGAATTCTCCAAACGCCCCCAATCCACAGGGCGGGAGACGTCGGTCAGTCGTCCACCCGACGCCTCCTACGTCTCGTCTGGCGGCGGGAGGGATCACCACTGCGCTGGCGATCCCTCTCGGCACTCTCCTTCCGCGAGAGGACCGCCTCGCAGAAGTGGGCCACCGCCTGCCAGGCCTCTCGGCCGCCGACCATGGAAGCGACCACGGCCGGCAGCGAGAGGTCTTCTCCGACGACTGTTCTGAGAGCACTGCGCTCCTCATCCCAGGCTGGACAACACTCCAACGTATGTTGGGCCGTGTCCATTGGGCAGTTGTCACAATAGTAACACACGGCCGACTCCTCTATACCTACCACCCGAAACAGGAACTCACCGAAGCAGCCATGCCCGGTGAGCACCTGCGTCAGGCGGTATGTTGCCGCTCCGTGGCGCCTGTCCAGCCATTCGGCAAAGACAGGACGCACTGCCTCTACGACCCGGTGCCCCCACGACGGGGCCTCCAGCCTGAGACGCCACTCCTCCACGGCGGCTCGCCGTAAGGCGGCCCTCTTGGCCTCCACCTCCTTCAGGGCCGGACGCTCCCCGCGACTGAACGCCTCCTCCCGTCAATGGAATACATCGGCAAGGGATTTGGCGTCCAGGTCCCAGGGCAGAAATCCGGCCAATAGGCAAGCCGCCTCGAAAGAGACCGTGCGGTACGCCCTGACCGCCCGCTACGCTAAAGCTCTCTGCGGGGCGCGCAGAAGGGCGACGCAGGGGCGGCCCAGGGAGTCAGCCCAAACGGGGCTGCCGTAAAGGGCTATGGACCGCACAACTCCGTGATACAGCCTCCGGCAAGGGAAGCCAGGACCTTCCAGGTTGGGCAGCAGGCGGGAAAGAGCGCCCGCTGCCCGGGACAATTTCGTCCTCAACTCCTTAAAGTGGGTGCGGAATCGCCATCGGCTATCCAGGACTAAACCTAGATACCTCATGCTAGAGCCGATGGGGATCCGCACCCCCCCAACGACGATGCCGGCACCGGCCGGTGGCCCTCTCCGAGGTCCGTGAAAACACACGGCCTCGGTTTTCTCGAGGGCCACCTTCAAACCTAAACGTTGAATTCTTCCAACTACTTGGCCGGTGCCCGCCGCCGCCAGAGTTGCGGCGTCCCGAAAGGAAACTATTTATACTATGAGTTTGGGTAAAAAAAAAAAAAAAAAAAAAAAATACAAGAAAATGTAAATAATACATACACATAATAATAATATCTCGAAAGGAATTAGTACTTAAAAAAATATTCATTATGATACCCAAATCAAACAGAAACCAAGCTTCTCAGCGTACTCATACAAGTTGATTCCGTTATTAAATTATTACATTTGAGTTAAGTTACTTGACTTCCAAACATTTTCCAGCATAAGAATTTCAAAAGAGACCACTGCAGCAGACATTTATAAAATACTGTAAAACTATCTGCACAGTGTAAAGTAGGAAAAAATCTGAAAACTCTGCAACGTACACCGGAAGAAAAAAGGTTTTAGCCAACGCACACTTGTCTCCTGCGAAGCTCATAAATAAACGGAGAAAACTAATGTTGAGGAAACATTTTCAACGGATCTTTGGACTAAAGCGACATTACTAGGTTAGTAGGATTCAAAAGTGGCGGGAATAACGTGGGATTTTTTTTTTGTCCATGAGTATACAAAATTGGTTTCTTATTACATAAGTAAACAATGTGGTTTCGATATAAGGGAGGCGGGGGTGGGCAAGGTTCCGCTATTTGATACGTAGGTCATCCCCCCCGTCCGATAGTACAGCGGTAGTACAGCAGTAACGTGGGATTTGTACCTTAAAGTAAATAATGCTTTATACAACGGGAAGGGATCTCTGCTGCGAATTTAGTTTTTGATTACATTTGATAAGGAAAAAGAAGCATTGATGAAACATTATGGCAGTTATATGGGACTACCGTCGCCTCTTGATCATTTGACAGTGTATCAGGGCTCTACACCAGGAGATCTAGGATTCGACTGCCGAGTTGGCCACAATTTGGTGTTTGACATCAGGCAGCCGAGCAATCGTAAAAGTAAAGTAAATAGCTCCTGCAAGACGTGTAAAGACTATCTATTCCGTATAAATCATTATTACAGCTTCAAACCAACCATGTACATTTACTTGACACAGTTCAATACTCCTTCGTCCCACCACTTCATATTCCCAAATCTAAACTCCCAAAACAACGCTCAAATAAATTAATATCCATAATCCTACACTACAACAATAAATCCCAAAGGTCAGAGGTCATCCACAACGGGTTAATCTCTAGGGCAATCCCTGAACAGCCTGGCGACCTTCCTGGAATCTATTGAGCGGCCATATTTCCCCCGCAATGTGATTTATAAACTGAACATTACAGTCAAGTACTGAATGAGGTCGAGTTTTTTAATGTAAATTTCACACGATTTGAAACTGATGTTTATGGTTCCTACTAAAAAAGCCGAAGATCAAAAACAGTCCCCTTATATTCAACTGTAAATACATACACATACATAGGCACTCACACCTTTTATCCCCGAAGGGGTAGGTAGAGGTGAGACTAATGCACCAACTTTATCGCCGTGCGTACTCAGCCCCATGATGTGATAGGGGGCGAGCCTATCGCCATATCGGGCACAAATTCCGGTACGATGCTGTCCGGTACTGTGGTCTCAGGTTCGATCCCCGGGTCGGACAAAGTGATATTGGATTTTTCTACTCAGTATCAGTCCAGAGTCTAAAATTTGTGCACGATTGGCGATAAGTTCTTCCCCATCACATCATGGGATGAAATATGCACAGCGAAAAGTGAGTGCACTAGCTGCGGCGCTGCCTACCCTTTCGGGCATAAAGGGCGTCAGTGTTTGTGTGTGTATAAAACTTAGTGATTACCAGAAATTATTCGTTTTGATATGAAATTCGTGACCTATCATCGCTTAGTAAGTAAAATTAATGTTGCAAGTATTGTATCATTTAATTTACCTGTTTACATTCAGAAACATTTCGCTTGATTAAATACATCAAAATAATTGTCGAAGCTCCGGTTGTGCAGTAAAATTAATGTTGCCCAACTTTCGTATTTATTAATATAAACAAAATTTAAAGCTACTTTGATCCGTATTTGATTTCACCTTTACGACGGATTGCGTTATCTCTCCCAGCCATTAACCCAAATCCTCATAACGCACAGTGTAAATACACAAACCCGTTCTTTACCTACCAACTTCACTATAATCTCTAGTGTATAAAGCGAATCTCTTTAATTCGAGAGCGGCATCGAATGCGGATCGATAGAAATTTGCTGCAATTTTTCACGTGAAAACAAAAGAGCACAAATTCCATTGCCAGCTCGCCGGCTGGAGCTCTGCAAGAGCACGCTCCGAGCCCTGCGGTGGATGTTAATCTCTTCCGTCCGATCGCTCCTTTCATGGTTAATGGTGCGAGAGGCGCCATAGTGTGAATTGCGATTAGGGAAGATACTCACGTTCCTACGCGATCGTCTCGTGGAATTTTACGTCTTCACCAGCCACTTTTAAAGTTCCGCGCACGATTAGATGAAGATGTTATTTTTATTCGAATAGCAGATTTCGATATATACTAGAGGCGGCTTAGTAATTATGGCAAGGTGAAGTACATATTTCCGATCTTTTTGAATATGAAATAGAATGGATCAAACTTTTAATGAAAAAGAACATTTTAAATTCTAAAGTTTCAATACGTCAAATGGTATGTACTTTATTAATATTCTCTGAAGGTTCTACAACTTCATTTAAAACGAACTGAACGTTTACAGAGGGAATCAAAAATTTATTCAATACTAATTCCAATCCAGTAATGGTATACAAAGTGAAAAAACAGACTCTGAAAAGTTTAAATGCAAATTTCCCAGGGGTTTCATAATGTTATGTCGTTTATTATTAATGTGTAAATTTTCAAGGAACTGTCACATTTAACTAAGAGAGAAAAACACTCTAACAAAAGTAATATAAACACATTGGATACAAACGAGAAGTAACAAGTTCACAATAATATAAAACTACTCAATTTAAAAGAGACTTCAGAAACTAATTTCTCAAGAGAACACAGTCTTTATAATGAAGTTTGTGCGTTCAATTTGAAAACAAAACAAACCGAAGCCACAGCATGAGAATAAGAAACAGAAGCAACAGCACTTGTTGGAGAAATATTATATTCCAGCGAAGTAAAACACGGCCGTGCCTGGCTGACCGCTGCCCATGCCAGTGACAAATTAAATACAATTACGCGCGGCGACCAACTTAGGCGGCAAGTGGTGGAATAATGTCATACAACGTTATAATAATGGAAGACGGGGAAGTGTTTTATTAAAGCTATTAAGATTTGCGAATGGCTTTAAAATGTAGGAATGTGTAAATTCGTCTATTTGGCGCGGTGTTAGTGTTACCTGTGTTTTCTTTTTGTAGTCAGATTTGTCTCGTCAAATTAATTAATTTCGAACTATTGTTCTCAGTATTTACGAATGTTCGTCTTTAAAATATTGGCACAAAGAATACAGGGTTTCCTACAGGTCCCTAATTTTGTAAAAATAAAAATGAGAGCATTAAGCCCGATTTCACAGATGGCCGATAATTATCGATTTTTTTCATATAAATCTATGCTTCTAGATCACAAGGTGTCTGGTGTATGGTCGATTTCAACAATACTTATGTAATAAATAACATAATCAGCAAACGGTGAAATCGGCTATAAGAATTTAAATACACACATTACATTTAACGGTTGCTAAATGAATTGCTCTTAAAATGCACTGCAATACATCTTAAGTTGTTCCTGCTTCATAGTTTAATTATTAAGTTTTACCTAGAAGCAGTAAAATTACAGAGGGTTTATGGGTTATTAGTTTAAAGCGTGTTAAATAATGATTCTCAACTTGTTTGCTCAAAATGTTCAGGAAATAAGGTACTTATGTAGATTGGTGTTTGTCATAATTGAAATAGTTTACACTGTGATTAGCATAATTTTTATCTCTCAAATTATTTATTATTAGGACGAATGTGACAAAATACTGAATAATTAAAACATAAATTAATATTTTTTATTCGTAAAAAGGCTAAGCTAATAAAAACCTGTTAAAAACCTCATTTGCTTCCATTTTCCATAAATTTTAATGTGCGAAAATATAAAGTTAAGTTAAAGTTATAAATTTAATCCACCTTAATTGCCTTCGACGATCTGAGCTTTGGGAATATTCGATGACTTTAATAAACCTGTTGTCGTAAAAGATACATTTTTCTCGCATTTAAAACCGCGCTTTAAGTCTATTAGATAGGTTTTAAATTTCACACTGTCGGTAAAATTAACGCGATGTCTTTTTTTACTGGCTATTAACGTTAATGAATTGTTTCCAAGACTGCAAGTAATTAACCAATATTTGCGGTTAAATGTTAGCTCATTACTTTCCACTTTAATTAGTCGTATAATAACAACAACGTGATAATATGCGTTTTATGAAGCCAATCCCGTAAACGGCAGAGCTTAGTGAAGAATTGTTAACTTATGAAAATATTAGAAGCAAAAACGGCTCAATAATTCCACTGCATGAAGAATACTAATCAAGAGTATTCAAATAAAAATTATAATTTTTAGAGGTTATCGCGAGTATCTTCAAAGACTACGTGCAAAATAACTGATGCTTCGAAAACGCTCATTACAAATTATATTCTTTATTCAAATAATCATTACAAAATTAGAGCTACAAGAAACAACCAATCACGAAGAACAATTAAAGAGTCATCACAAAAAACAAACAATCACAAACAAAAAGAGGTTTTTTGCAGTCATCGCTGCCTCGTTACATCCGCACAATACAAATGTAAAAACAAATAAACGCAACGTCCGATACAACGTATGGACGGGAATGTGCGCCGGGCATATTTCAGTTAGCAACCGTTTTATGGATGTCACCGGGTATGACCCTTGCGATGAAACGCACGACATGCTCGCACGTGGCTTTTGAATTTATTCCTTTATCTGCCGTAACCGTTTTATTGTTGACGGCTTGGAGGTTGTTACGATCATCGGTAAGTTCTTTAACGAATTCAGCTGCAGTACCTAACTTACTTATATTCGAAATCGTCAGTGGAAGTGAGCTGTGTGGAAGTTTTTCATTCGATTCCTTGATTAAGCACCGCTATGTGTGTATTTTCTACAATTTGTCTGCGATTCTCCAGGAGTTGATGTCAAGGAGGCAGGTGTCCTTAAACCGCCAGACGAGACGTAGGAGGCGTCGGGTGGACGACTGACCGACGTCTCCCGCCCTGTGGATTGGGGGCGTTTGGAGAATTCCACCACGGTATCCCCTGCCTGTCGTAAAAGGCGACTAATAGGGGCCTCCGGGGGTCACGGGTGGGCGGGACGTGCCGCCCACCCATTAGTCTAGCCAACTTTTGTGACCCCCGTGATGGACATGTCCGAGGCAGCGTGTCTTACGCTGCCTCGGACTCCAAACGGTGGACACGGCACGGTGTTTCGGGGGCTTCTGAGCCCCCGCAACAGGAAAAAGGACCGCAATAGCGGTACGTGCAGGGGCGGTTGCGGACGATAACTTAGACGTGAGTCGGAGGAAGCCCGCAGCCGTCCCTAATGCGCCGAAGATGGCAATGTTAAAAAAAAAAAAAAAAAAAAAAAAAAGGTGTCCTTAAACCGGACTTGTTTACATCAGGCAAACGATCGGTCATAAACTAAGCCTATTTTTTCCGCATTTGGTACCAAAGAATGTTATAAGATAGCAAAACATTTTCAATGAAAATAACATCCTTGAGCGAGAACAGTCAACACGAAAAAATCATTATAACTCAGTAAGTTATATCACTCAGTAAAACATCGCGCAAGAGATCATTAATAACGCAACGCTTACTTTCCTTTTCAATAAAATTTCATCAAAAACCAGCCAAAATTAGCAGTTTATGAACACCGCCGCCTAATTAGGACATTCTATTAAACGTGAGCTACTCTCTTCGAAGCGACCGTTCATTAAAAAGTTGACAAAGCTTACATCGACCGATCTGAAGCAGCGCACTGCCGTTTATTAAAGACTGCCATGACGCCGGTATCTCGTAACAAAAGATTAATGCACTGTATTGTCACATTTTGAGAAAGATTTATCGTTTTCCTTTAGCACAAAAACGTATATAGTTATTGTTCGATTCCGCCTTTTTGGGACATGATTAAATAGCTTTCTAACCTTTGAAAAAGGTCTATACTCTCGGATAAAAAGTATATTACTTGGCGGGTCAGGGTATCTGACAACTTAGAATTCGGTAGCGAGTCTTACGTGATCAAAGAAAGAAAGGGTATCAATGGAAACGAAATGTGCTTAAAATAAAATATACCAGTCGTCCTGTTGCGATCTATGAACAATACATAAACGCCGGTGAATTGACAGTAAAGTTCTCTGTGCTCGACAGCTGAATTGGATTGGGAAAATGAAAACTAAAAAAATATCTGTAATCAATGTAACACGTGGCGATGTGTAATGTTGCGAGACATGTTAGACATCAACTGATGCTTACTAAGATTTTTGAAACGTAAAAAAAAATCAGCTAAGCGAAAAAGTATTTAAAAACAATTAGCCTGTTAAAGCCATTAATCGGCTTACATGCCGTCGGTAACGCGATACCATAGGACACAACCGACAAACTTAAACCGTGTCGAAAGTTTGCTAACAATCGCCTCAGTTCGTGTAACAAGCTGCCAGAATATAACAAACTAATTTTAAACAAAGTTTTGCGAATTTTCGCCTTAAAATCTGCTACGGCATTGCTAGTAGGTCTTCGCACGGGCTCACAACACTCGTGCAAGTTTGATACATGGGTACGACTATAAAACGCAGGGCTGCCAGTAACGTACACTCGCGGCCGTGTGGAGCTGATTTTTCAATGTAAAGATTAAAAACGCTACGTGTTGGACGCGGTGGACAAGTGTATGTTTTCAGTGAATGTGTGATAATTATTGTTCGATATTTAGCTTAAAGGTCGATATTTACATTTTTCTATTTAACTCTACAAGGTTATAAAATGTAAGTTAGACTTCTGTTAATTTGGAGCATAACAATTGATAGAATATTATACAATGCAAATGATTAACGCAATATTTATAAAACCATGCCACAATCCAATATTCGCCTATTAAAACACCATGCTTCATCATGTACAAAACTACCACAAACTACTTTTTAATTACGCGAACATAGAAGTTAGAAATAATAGAGCTGGGAAATTCCAAAACTGGAACTACAACAATGACGTTACTCTCAAGCCGTCCGCTGCAGGTGCGGCGGTAAAATAACAAAACTTGCACGTTAACGACAAAATTTAAATTACATTCTATGATTTACGAGCGGCCACCACACATGGACAATGCAGTAATGATACAGGCCAATATATCGTTTGAGTGCGCGCGTAATACGATTTGGCCTGGATTGTACGCGTAAAAAACGGTGGTCCGATATTGCCGCACCGATGTGACTGAATTTTATATCCGAAACGGAAGGTCCGTGTTTCGAGTACGTGCGTTCTTGTCCGAGGGATTATTTTATATTTTTTCGGCACGGATGTAGGTAAAATGCCGGTTGCGTGGTCGAACTGCTAGCCAATGAAGTCCGGGTGGTTGATATTTTTTTCATCATCCGCCGAATCATGGCGGATATTCGCAACATACGCTTACTGTGTTAGTGTGGATTTTTCTTACACATTTTTTATATTTTTTGATGTACGCTTTGAGCTGTGATTAAATATGTTCGAAGTGGAGTGTATGGTTAATATATGTTTTCGTCTTTCTTGTATGAGACGTGATTTATGACAAAATATTATTTTATGCTCTATTTATTGTCAATTTAGTGATCTACCGAGCGTCACGTAGATAATAAATATAATTTCGAAAAACCGTTCAATTCTAAAAAATAAATGGAAGCTGTTAGTGCCTATACTCCAACCACTTATTTAACTTTTGACATATGCACGCCTATGAAATTTTATAATTATTGACAAGCAATCGAAAATAAAATAATTGACTAATTAATGGATACTTTTTTTTGAAGGGACATGCTCTTCAGCTCTGATAATAATTATAATCGATCGATATTCGTTAAGTCCACTGATTGTGTAACAAAGAAAATTCAAAACTTTTTCATTGAAAAATAAAATATGGGAGTGTAAATTAAATATCTTCTTTTTTGCGTAATTATATGATTACCAATAAAATAACTAAGTTAAAGTTAAATATTGACAAAAGTAATATTGATATAGAATATACATATACCTACACAATACATTTATTTAAAGAAAATATGCACATTTAAACGTTTAGGCATGTTTATAAAACAATACAAAATGTTGAGCAAAAATAACATTTCAATGTGTTTAATCGATCAAAACTTCTTCTAATGCATTAATACATCCCCAATCGATTAGAAACCGAACTATCAAAAGTTAAATAAACGGTTGGACGGAGTATAATAGTAAGAAGGCTCATAACATTGACGTTAATCTACTTGTCGATTTTCTAACACATGATATAGACACAGAAGAAATTATGAGTCATCATTATACATTATACCATTCAAAATCACATAATAATATAGTACGCATATATTATACTAGCGGATCGTGTAATAAGCGATCAACGCTATAGATAATGTCGACCACGATGACGCGTCACACTAATTTTCTTAATCGCTGTCCGAGTGGATAACCTTCCGCTTGTGGTATAGTTCTGTAATAAGTTAAAAAGCTTTGAAATTTGGTAGAAGGGATTAATTGACAAATAACAGTAATATCAAACTGTGACGTCACAGAGTCACCGGCCATCACGATGCATGCATGAAAGAGATAGTATGATATCCTCATCACACCCCGATGTTTGCTCACGATAATATTTCAAATAGCTTTTGCCCGCGGCTCCGCCCGCGTTAAAAAGTTTTTCCGGGATAAAAGTCCCGCTTCATGTTTTCCCGGGATAAAAAGTAGCCTATGTGTTAATCCAGGACATGATCTACCCGTGTGCCAAATTTCATCAAAATCCGTTCAGTAGTTTTTGCGTGAAAGAGGAACAAACATCCATACATCCATACATCCAGACATTCTTACAAACTTTCGCCTTTATAATATTAGTAGGTCTCATCGACATTTAACAACCGTAATCTCTGTCCGAGTATCAATCAATCAAATCCTTTACTTCGGTGACCTCGGTGACGCCCACATTCCTGGAGTTTACTTAGTGAAGGACGCAATCATAATGTCACTGAATGAAGATGATCAACGATAATATATGAGTGTAATTTATCATGAACATCAATATCAACATTCGAATGTATCCTTGAATAAATAGGCGGAGATGCAACTTGGGAATAAAGTTCAATGCATTAACAGCATGAGACGATATTCAAAGAAATATAAGTTATTAAATTTTTTATTTTATTTTTCTAGTAATTTTTTTTCTGAATCAAACCACCTGCCTTTTCAAGGAAGTAAATCAACCAACTTAACAACCTTTTAAATAATATTAAATTACATGGCTATTTGGCTTCGCCAAAAAAAACACACATACATATAGATACAACCATTAGTTTAATGTTGATATTCGATATAAATCCAACAAATCAAATCAGAAATCATTCAATAGTGACGGCTTATCTATTTAATTCGTCATATAATCTTATCCGTTGAATCGGTCTTTTCATCGGATGAATTCTCCTTGTCATCCGTTCGTCTTTTGATTAGAATTCGCCATCATCTTTACCAATAGATATTGTGTTGATCAATTGACTGAAAAAAATTCACGCGACACTTGTTCTCTGCAAATGAAAGCCAATTTGGGCTGTGGTTCCTTGGCTTTGAGTTAAATCGGTTAATGACATCCTGGCTATGGTAGTAATATTTGGAATTTGTAATCTGTGACGAATTGTTTGTGCTGTCCATAGCGTTCATAGGTAGTCTTATTGAATGTAATTTAATAGATGAAACATGTCCTGTGTATCTTTCTAGGACGAAATTCAAACAAGTTTTTTTAACTCTACCAAATCATACCATACCCGCTCTGTATTTTATACTTCCCATTGCTGAGCACAGGCCTCCTCTACAACTGAGAGGGTTAAGGCCTTAATCCACCATGCTAGCCTAGAGCGGGTTGGCAGACTTCACATACCTTCGAAATTCAGAGAACTCAGATATGCAGATTTCCTCTCGATTTTTTCCTTCACCGCTAAAGCGATAATTCACAAAGAATACACACATATATATTTTTAGAAAAGTTGAAGGTGTGTGCCCTTGGGTTTTGAACCTGCGGACGTTCATCTCTTCGGCGTCGTCTTCGAAATGTTTTAATAAGAAGATGGCGAAGCGTTTCTTGGCCACTACTGTCACTTATTTAACGTCACGATAAACTATTTTCTCATTAATGGTTTATTTTGTATTTTGTATCATGATGTATGTCACAGGAAACGCGGCTTTACAAATTCTTAATCAATTAACAGTATATTTCAGAACATAATATTTATACATTACACAGTATTTACACAATATATTATTAAATATAATTTGTAATCTAACTACAATTTACACACGAGGCGACGTATTCCTAGCTACTATGCAAATATTAGAAAAGCAAAAAACATTAATAAATATAATATCCTAAAATAGCAACTAAAATATTATTATATTTTAATAATTTCGAACAAAACAAAAAATAATATATTTACTTTTATTGACTGAATCGGGAGCTTAGTTGTATAACGGTATGACTACAATGCTGAGGTCTTGGGGTTGATTCCTTGTGCGGGCAAAGTGTGTGTGTGTGTGTGTGTGTGCGTGTGTGTGTTGGTGTGTGTTTATCTATTTAGAATTATGAAAATGAAATCTAGATTGAAGTATTACTTTTGTTTAATATAATAATGAAAGCGGTCATTAATAAGAACTTCCCAAGTAGCAAATGCATAGGCAAATGCCTTAAGGTTATATTTAGAAAAATATTTTTGTTATTAAAGGATTATTTGCGTACTGTTTTTTTCCGAGGATTATTATAAATAGTATAAGCTCGTCTGATAGTGGTTACGAATTTCTATGAGAAGTAGTCATCAGTTATCAGAACTGCAAATTCAATTCAATCGCAAAGAATTATAAAACAATGCAGACCGCTTGTTAGTTGTAACCTTGATACATTCAATGTTCAGTTTCATAATGTCTTCAAAGGCCTGTTCGTTTCATCATTGATCATGTAAAGTTAGGTCTCATATCACACTGACGAATTGAAAGCGAAAGGCGCTGCGCACTCATCCACTGTAATGAGATCGTTTAGTTAACTTAACCATGGATGAAAGAACGGGGCCTAAATTTATTTTTTTCAAACAGAAACTTTACGGAGTGGTTCTCAACTTTACTGACCCTCGCATAAGAGGATTGTTCACTCTTGAAAGGAGACGCTAGGGGCTACAGTTCAGGATGGATTAGATGCTTACATAGATGGCTTACGTAGATAAGCGGTCAATGGCGGATTGCAATAAACAATCTTAATTTTCCGACTCCGAGAATTAAACAACCAAATAAACTGCATTTTCGGGATTGATTGCAAAAAAAAAATGGGATCATTAATTGAATTCGGCGGATGGACATACCTAGTTCTATTAAATTCTAATAATAACACCTTAAGCTTCCTGTTGCTCTCGTGTCACTTTCCGTTCCTCGTACACAAAACAATGTCACGCGAACTGACAATGTGAGGAGTTAATAAATCCATCAACGTTAGATCCTTGCGTGCCAATAGAGGGCGTGCATGTGTGGATCACATATAAGTGGTAAGATAAGTGCTGGCCTGTTGTTTACTACTAAATGTTACCTAGTTTGGTCACATTAATGATTATTGTGACATAGTATTAAAATTCAACAATTTAATTGTGCACACTATCTTTTGGTCAAATATGGTTGCTCTCAATAATAAAATGTACAATCATCTATTTTACCCATATTTGCAAAATAAATATATCTTTATCTACATTTCACCTTTTGGGGTATGATTGAGAGGTATAATACAATTGATGATCTATACTAATATTATAAAGCTGAAAAGTTTGTTTGTTTGTTTGTTTGAACGCGCTAATCTCAGGAACTACTGAACCGATTTTGAAAATTCTTTCACTAATAGGAAGCTACATAACTCCTGAGTGCTATAGGCTATTTATCCCGGGAAAATATTTTTGTCCCGGAAAAACTTTTTCACGCGGGCGGAGCCGCGAGCACTACTAGTTTGAAATAAAATTAGTTTCGGATTTTGTTGCGGAATTTTCGGTTTTTATTTTACACCTATGTTCACCCTATCTATGACGTTTCGAAGTCTTTGCAGCTTTCATGGTTATGGAGCGGGCTGACTCGCCTAGTTTTTTTTCACCGTCTAACAAGTCAACATCACTATATAATAGATTTGAATAATTATTGGTTCATAATTTTATTGGTAAAAGCTAAACTCAATTCGTGTTATTACAAAACTTAGATCGTGTCGGATTTAAACGGGTATTTAAAGCTTATGTTTGAAATTGCTATAATCTCTTAACTTTTCTTAAAGTAAATTTCTAGCTACTTGATAAAATTTTATTGTCCGTTTTTATGATTTGATGTATCCAGTTTATAAGTAACACTCCTGTGTTGTTAAATTAACGGCTAATATTCTTCTTTAACAAAATTATGTTTTATTATTATTCTTTTGTGTTTACTAGTCATTTGCAATAGTTATTGACTGAAAAATACATAATTAATAAATATAATTGCATATTGATCATGTCTCATTCCACGACAAAGAAGATGTTTCAATAGCGGACTGACCAAAGTATTTTGGTATTTCCAACTTATTCTGAATCTAGATATTCATCACTAATGTTCATAGCAAACGTCTTTTGTTTGACTATTCGTCTCCGTACGACACACTCCCAGCTGAATTTCACCACAATATAGCCGTAACGTCTGTCTAGTTAAGATAAACAGAAGCTATTTTCAATCTCGTATCTAGTCCAGTTTCGAGGAAGGACATTCCGTTTGAACGCACTGAAGTCAGTACTAATGTAACGATAACATTCATAGCGTATTTCAAATTGTAAATAGCAAATTCTTCTATTACAGTTACAACAAAAACAAACAATTCGAAAAACAAGCGTATTATATACCCGGCTTTATTTATCTTTTCGGTAACAATGAAGCTTATAACAACAGGATCAGTATTATTTATAGATATTAGCTTCCGAGCACAATGTTCTTCACATTTACATCCCGGTTAGGGTTATTATTTATTAACAATGCGAACATTTGCGTACACAAGCAATTAAAATATACCAAACATAGCCACCGACCGGTGAGAGTTACTTTCGAGTCCTCAATTAAAGCACAAACGACAGAACTCTGGTGTCTAATTAAAACGCTGTCTTGTAGATACCTCGAAATATGGAACGAAACCGCAAAGCGCTCAAAACAATTCCTACCTTGAGCTCCAATAAATTCATTGTGATCCTTATTCCTTTTAGAATAAAGTTCGGTCGAATTGAGAATAGGCTTTATAAGCCGACGGGAATAAGCCGCCAAGAACGATTGAAGCCGGGCGGAAAGGCAGCCGCTTGAAGCAACGTGGCCATAACTTGCGTCATTCCATCAGAATTACTGAGCGGGCGACGAGTAATCTTCGCAAAACTTCATTTTAGTCTAGTGAACGCGAATTTATTCTTTGTGATGAACTTTTGTGTCTCGCGTTTAAAGACCTTACCTAGGCAGTTTTATGATGAGACTTTTTTGTTTAGATCCATACATCAATATAAAGTGGCTTAATGAAGGCGCAATGTTTATGTCTTTGTCTTTTTCTACTTAAGTAACAGGCACAGCTAATAGTAGAAATTGATTTAATGCTAGCTTTCGCCCACGGCTTTCGGCTATCAGTAAAAAATCTGGATTATGAGAATAAACTTAGTGATAAACTTAGTGTACCTTAAAAAGGATGTCAAGAAAAACATTGTCCTGATTGGTCTATAAATTCATGATGGATTAAAAAAAGGGATGGGATCATTTATTGAAAATGGCGGTTAGACGGTGTGATGATAATTGAAAATTCGAGAATTCGATGTGGCATTCCAGGACGTAGTCTATAAATATTAACATTTAATTAACAAAATTAGTAGCGAGGAATATAAAACTAAATGTAACTGAATTACATGTTTTTCAAAGCCATAAAATCGTATTACTTGGACATCGAACCCTCGACTTCATCCAATCCCGCAGCCTATTTTCAATCTCGGTAATTGCGGGACTGAAAATTTCCAATCCCGGATCTCAGAATACCGGGATGTCGATATTGCGGGACTGGAAGCCCTATCAAGCAGAAATACCTACTCCAAAAGTCACTTGACTACGTAGCTACGGTTTGTTATATGCGTAAGTCTAGATGTGATGATGATGCCCTTCGTTTAGCTATAAGTATGTAACATTTCTAAATGGCAGGCTTATAAAAAGAATATTGATTAGGCTTCTAATTTTGAAATGATATAATTAGGGTTGGTAACTGGTGGTGTACGTGGTGTGATACCCGTCATAATGTTAAGTTCTGATAAGTTGCTTTCCGAGGTGAGCTGCTACTCAACTCCTTCTTTATCTGTTTTACCTAAAAAAATATCTAAAATAGCTGAAAAAAATTAACAACTCAAAGCGCCCTAATAACACTTTGTACTAAAATAAATTTTGATATTTTTTACCACGCTAGTATAAAAAATACACACAGCCGTAAATAAAGTACTAATTATTTCCGTTACTTAATACTTCTAATAATATACAATTATCATACTACCTTCAATAGCCCGATGATAGTACAATATTGTATAATTTTATGTTTTGTACTAATTATAGAGAAAACATTAGTTACAAGAAAAATCCAACATATTGGGCTTAAAGTTATAACAAGAACGACGATGATAGGGCCAATGCAGACTAGATGGGATCTGCTCGAAAATATTCGAGTATAACGTAAATAAAATTATGCCGTTTTGATATTCGTAGGAGTGCAAAATACTATGCAAGGTACAGTTTTAGAAGGTAGTTCTGGGTGTGTGGTAACGCAATTGTTTTTTTTAAATCTATTAAATATATCCTGTTAGCGACCAACGTATACAAGGAGTAAACGCGCAATAATAGCCCACGTAAGTGTGCCGCGTTCCGGGGTCAGCCTGACGCCTGTGTATACCCGGTTCAAACAGGCCGGCATAGTTGTGTGACTCACGAGAGATAATCATCGTTCATCATTCAACACTCTATCTGGATCCTTCTCCACTTAATATCAGGTGGATTGGGGTGACTTTTCCATGAACGTATTAAAAAAAAACATCATCGCGTATCTTTTTAACGTGTCTCCCATTGAACGTTCTCATTTTTGATTGCAGTTAATGTCAAACAGTTGCCATGCCACGGTAAAAAAGAATACAAAACAACAATAAAGTTATTCACGAACGTTACGACACAATCATCATCAAAAACAACCTATAAAACAGTTTGAAAGTTCAACATTTACCCGACCACAAAACAGGATTACACACAAAACGTTCGCGGAGTGCGTACCAAGGGCCTATGCAGACGGCGTATTTTATACGCGCGTTTTTGATACGTGGGCTTTTTGAGCGTTTCCAGTGTGAAAATTTGTATGTCGAAATGCACAGTTGCCGATTACATCGCGCTTACTACCGGTTTCAGTTCCATTTCACTTTTGAAAGCCTCAATAAAAATCTAGTTTTGTAATTTTTAGGTAAATAATATTGTGTTGCTATTACTTTATGTTTTGGGTAGTTGTAACCCTTACTTTTAATCAAGTGCCTTGGTCGCCTGATCGTTAAATTGTTTAAAAAACCTCATACTCAGAATTTGACTGTTGTCCATCGGCCGCCAGTTACTTTTACTTTAGGATATGGCGTGTTCCATACCACGCTCGGATCTAGTACGTCTGTGTGACCAAAGCTTTACTTGGCTACGAACATAACGCAACGCGGATTTACGATCAAGAACGTTGCACTAAAACAGGTGAACATTTTACCGCTTAATAAACATACAGTCCATTCTTATTTACACGTAACAAGAGTCAACAATGGGCTGAGAGTTGTTTCGTCAATTTCACTCTATAAAGAAATCACGTCCGCCAGATGTTTTATTTTTATTAATACTATTACTGCGGCAAAATCAACATTTCGGGGATATAAAAATACCGCGTAAGTGATGAAAAAGGCCAAATTGACATTGATCCTTAGTATAGATACTACCTTCATGATGACCATCAGAGAAGAGTGGCGGCGTGTTGTGAAGCTTGCCACCAACACCTGAAGTGATGACCACGACCACTCTGTCAAGAGTGATACCGACAAAGAAGAAGAAGAAGAATAGATACTACACTTTAGATTGATAATACTAAACGTCACTTGCCTGGTATTGCATTATTTTATAATAAGAGGCCAAAAAACTAGCCCTCACTGTCAATTTCAATTCTTCCTCCTAAAGTATAGCCAACGTAACTAATTCCTTATTCATCGGCATTACAATCATTTAAACCATGGGTTCTCTTAAACAGTGGACATCACAGAAAGAACTTTGACTACAAATCTAGATTATTTCAATAAATGTGATATCTATTGCATAGAACAGAAGTTCAGACTTACATCAATGTTGTTTAAGTAGGTAAATCGATATAGTACGACAGTTCACAACTCTCAACTCAAATATCCCGCCACAAAAATAAAAAGTATAAATAAGAAACGAGAAAACAACTCATGTCTGAAGAGTTGTGATCGCGGAAGCGTAGAATTCAAGATTTTAAGACCAAAGTTTTTAGTGCCCGCATTTCAACTATGCAGATAAGAGGATCCAGTCGTTTCTAACGGCTGACAGCTGGGTAGGTGTTTTCCACTTTATATCTTTTATAACGGACTGCCTCGGCAGCGTAGTTGTATTACAGTACGACTGCAAAGCTGAGGTCTCGGGTTCGATCCCCGGGTCGGGCAAAGTGATATTGAGTTTTTCTATTCAGTATCAGCTCAGAGTCTGGAATTTGTACCCGATATGGCGATAGGCTCGCCCCCTATCACATCATGGGAAGGAATAATGGTGAAAAGTGGGTGCACTAGTTGCGCCTCTGCCTACCTCTTCGGGGATAACAGGCGTGAGTGTATATGTTTATATGTATATGTATCTTTTATAACGCAGCGCAACGCAACGCTAATTTTTATTTGTAAATGTTGAGTTATGCTGACATTGGGGTAGTAAATGGTCATTAGGCTTTTGTGTTAACCAATATATGATAGAAAGTGGATATTACCATAGATTAGACTACATGGCAATTTATTTTCAAGTGAATAGATGCAACTCTTAATATAATATTTTGTTCACCATTAATCAATTAATTATAATATTACTTTGTAATAAGTATCCTACAATACTTATTCATAGTTATAGCTTATGATATTTCTACGATTTTGTGAATGATGAATTAACATACAAAAATTTCCATTCACGTTGTCAAACTATTTAACATTGCATAAATTTCGCCTAGGCTATTTCTATACGACTTGGAATTTCATTCAACAGGATTCTTCGTATAAGGTTAAAGTTCGCACATTATAAAACTTTAATCCCATGAGCTTCGCGTGTTTTCTTTGTAGTTGGAAATCAATCACTAAGCCTTTGATCCTTCTCGAGGGGAAGATATCTTGACAATTAAGGTTAAAAGGGTTCAACTTCTAAACATACCGCTTTTTAATATTTAAATAATGGATTACTACCATTACAATGATTTACGTCCAAATTTTAAAAAGTTAATGTATACCTAAGATGGTTTTTTTTTATGAGTAGTATCTTTAAGTATTATCAGTTGGTAAATAAATAAATAAATAAATAAATAAATAAATGAGATTCTAGGATAAAACAATATAGACGTTAAGCAAGCATATAATTTTGTGATAAAAAATCTTGACAAATGAAGTCCGAAAAAAGCTGAATTGAAAACGAAGAACTAAATAAAAAACGTGTGGCACTCGGAGACTGCAGCGGTAAAGCTATTGCATAGCATTTTTTATCAACTTATGTAATTATAATTATTTATTTATTTTATTTTTTTTCTATTGTCCAAATTTCACTCGTGCCCTAACGCCGAAACTCTAAGCAGGCAATTCTAATATTTATGACCTCTTTGAACAGATGTAAAATAAAAACTTTTTAAAAATTCAAACTTAGAATCACACGTCACACTGCCACGGGGACATTCTCATCAACTGCGCGCGTTTGACATTTCGGTATGTTTCACTGACTGGAACAATTTTTAAATACACGGTAATTTCGACCTTTTATCGTTTACAATCAGCTCATATCCTCTTATATATTGTATTCTTACAAGACTGCGATATTAAATTTACTTATGGAATTTTACACTCTATATTGTTGTGATAGAGTTGAAAATAAAATATCACCGCTGTACCGGTCGGAGTGAGGGGTGTTAGGTTATTTTTTCGTTACGGAATTTCTGGATTCGGTCTCCACGCTCAAGGCCCGCGATAGAAGCTATGCAATAGCTTAAAAAATCCGGAAAAAATGCAAGAGTCATCGTTTATAAGTTCAATAAATTTTTCACAGTAGCAACCGATGCACGACAGCTTACGGCACAGCAACGACTACGCACAAATGTAAACGTCAAACAGAACTAAAATATTCAGGGCACACATTTTATACGGCGGCGCCTAGGTCATCAATAATTAAAAACTTTCCGGACCGAACGTATGGGAAGAAACTACGAGTTTATTAAAAATTAAATTAAACGTACCGCCCTCGTTCGGAATGTAATAAAAATTTATGGAATATTCAACGCCAGGGAATCAGAAATGTTATTATAGAGTTAATACTAAGTGTATGTACGTTTTTATATGCTTTTACTTTCCATATAAAACTGAAGCAGTTAGTACAGAGGAAAAAAAATTAAACTTTTCGCCTGGAACATTTTCCTTCAAGCACTAAAGAACTTCGAAATTATAGTAACAAGTACAAAGAGTAAAAAACACATAATCTTTTCTAAAAAAACGTAAAGAGGTTACATAAACTAGTTTTCAGGACAGTGTTAAGTCGGCTAAAATGTACATTAATTTTGTGGTCACACGAAAGTAGAGTAGTTACTTCTCTTCAGAGGAAACTTAGCAGTCAAGACTACTTTGTTCTAATACAATATTTTCTCTTGTTATATGGATTTCATTTTGGGTTAATTTAATAAAGGAAATGGTCATTTAAAAGTAAGGGAAAAACAGTTGATATTTTAAAATGTTTCTATTACTTACCTTTTTAGGCAGATTGCTTTCTGAATTTTTTAGACAAAGAAATAAAAAACAATACTAAATAAATTTACTCCTTGAATCCGATCATAAGATGTGCTTAATAGAAAATTAAACAAGAAACCGCCGAGTTGACCAATTAAATGAGTGACATTTTTAATTCATCTCTGTCAACAGATTTTGCTAACGTAAATAAACTTTTCACGTCAAGCAAGAGACGTGAAATGAAATGCGTCAAGTTTGTACCAAGTTTATAAAACCTAAGGATAAGTTTTATCAAAAGATTTGGATAAGCTAGAAACTAGTTTCAAATCGCTTTATAAGACTTTCGTCTTGTGAAAGTGATGATCCAGAGATAGCATTTCAAGTTAAAAGAAGACGCAGGGCGAGTGGCATTTGCTTACTTGCACACTTTTATCAAAATCTGTTATCGTTGTTTTACAATAGTGATTTGAATTCCATTTGGTTTTATCTACTTTTATGTCTGTAAGTAGATTAAATTTCAAACCTATATTATTCTATTAGTCTATATTTTGAAACACATTCCCATTTAAGCTGGTTCCAACTTCGGATACAAACGCGGCCAATACAACGGCAGCTATTTCATAAACTTACTACTAAGTCGTATTTATCGTGCGGCTGGAACTTCGTTTCCAACTAAACATATTTGCTTCCGCAAAATTACTCTCTCCACCAAATCTTACTCGAGTTACACAGTTTCGCCTTAATTATCGACAGATTGAACTTATAGCGTTAATATCGCAAATTGTTGCCAATTACGCGAATCTGCCGCGGTGAATTTGCGAAAGTGATATAAGACACGGGTATTACTATAATTGGTGCAGATTTAAACCTAGATTAAACTCCACGTTCGCCATTTCGTCGCGGAATCGCTTTTCGAGACGCTGTAAGTGTTTCTTGATGACTATAACATTGTGTGTGTACTTACGAACAAACGAATCTCTGGAATGGAGTTGGTGTATTGAATTGGATTATTCATTAACGCAAAGATAAGCCATTCAATCGACTTAATACGTCAGTGTCTACCACGTTACTGAATTAGTTATTTCTATAATGCGATAGGTACACGTTACTAAAATAGTTTTCGTTTGAACTGTATTGTTGTTTGAAGTGTAGATTTGTTAGCCTAATTTTAGAACATAACACCAATCGTTTTGAAAATAGTAACCGAAAGACAATACAGTCGACTAACGAGGTGCCATAGAGTGCCAGCGACTATAGAGTCAACAAGGCCAATACCCAGTGTAGAGGAAAGTGCAAATAAATGGGAAATGCAAACAAAAAGTTACGTCAGGAATGTCACGCGTGTAGTGTTGAAACACGTTTCCATTCCAATGTGTATAAACGAATATTCAACGCCTACGATATGGTGTATGAAAATAAATAACGCAGAGGGTTTTTTTTATAAATCAATGGACACGGAACATGACTGTATGAAACCGGTTTATGAAATCATTGCAGTTGGTTTACTAATGAGATTTTTTATTTTGGCAGTAATGTGCGTATGGAATTTTGAGAGTAATGTTGAAATGTTCATATTAGCTTTTAGTATTTTTAAAAGTGACCGTGATTTTTCACTGAATTCTCACATACAAATGGCTCACCTGTATAAAGAAACATAACCATACCAAATATCAATAGCGAAACCCCCAAACGTAAAGAGTGGAGCAAAACGTTCTTCTTCATACACGTATAAATATTTACGAGGACTAGTTCCATAGACACTTTCGCGTTGGTTATAGTAAGGCGTAACATAAAGGTGCAAGCTGAAGAATATGGTTACACACTACGCAATACAAAAGGATTTATTTGCAATAGAGTTGAGAAACTGTCGATTAAATTGAAAATTATGACTTTGAAGCAAAATTGATGGAAAGAATTGTGAAGGTAGTCTATACAACCATGAAATTAAGTAAAACCAGCGCTATCTGTTTTGGACAAGATGAATGATGGCTTCGATATTACGAGAAAAATGTGAGCGTCGAGCTATAAATATTGATATAATAGTGTGAAATACGTTATAATACAAAGAAAATGCTGACAAGTATGAAATCAACATTCTATATACAAGTACTTAAGTACTTGAATAAATGGCGAAGTCTGGAATCTGAAAACCCTCCCAAGAATTCTCTGCAGTCGTCCTGCAAAGATTTGCACAATTCGCTAGTTTACACGCATATTTACGGCACACTGATGCAGTTTTATTCGCGAATTGCGACTTTGGTCCGATGGAACTCTCTGAGATCAAGCTAACCAAAGTAAAATACGAATATAACAAAATTGGTGCTGTGCATATAGTATGCTAAAGCAGTGAACATAAAAATGTGCATATTGTTATACAGATTTAAATATACGAAGACAATGCAAAGCTATCCGTACCTCGGTGAAACTTTGTTCAATAAGTTGAAATATCGGAAAAGTAGATAGTCGTAGTTGCCATTTGTAAAACTTTATGAATATAATATGAAACTCTTCGTAGCTTAAAAATGGCATTTTACATTTTAGTTTGTTGCAAGCATGATTTTACAATGAAGACAATGTTAATTCTTAACGATGAACAAACCGAATAAGATATTATCATCCTAATCATGACCAGCATAATAATATCCTGTGTACCAAATCTGCAGCTGAGGTATAAATTTTAATGAATTGTGTCATCATACCTAAGGTCGCTCCGTCTACTGATGAACTTGATTTACAAACATATAAAGAGAAATAAAATAAGAAAAAAACATATAATGTTGGAAGACTGTATTTTCAATAAGTATGTTAACGTTGCACACAAGTTCAAAATTAATTCTTAATCAATCGAAATAGCCCTAGGTTCGCACATTCCATCACTATTATGTTAAACAGTATAACTGTACAGTGTACACCATTGGGCGTATATATACGTCCACAGAGCTCGATTCGTGATGAGATGACACTAGTTTTACGAGCGAACGTTCGCAATCCGACGCGCGATTCCGACCGCACGACATTTTGTTGTTTATGTTGTGGTTTTACTGCCTTCGTCTGTTGTTTGCTGATTCTGATAAAGATGTCGAGTGCTTGACGTGTACCCGTAGCATAAAGGAGCTTGCAGTTGGAAAATGGGCTTTGCTTCACTCATGTTTAAGAATCCCGCATGAAAGTATACATACCGACACCGAAAAATATTTTATGTTCAACTGTATTTTAATAAAGACATCTTGCTATTAACTTACCTACTCGTTTTATTTTTCTCTTTTATTTATACGATAGTGTGCGTTAACAGCATTGAGCTGCAAGTATTGTACAGATCCCAAGTATATAGCTTAGCCGCTGCCAACCGTTAATTATCTTATCCTCACTACCAAATTATTGCAATTACAATCTAACTAACATTCAAACCAAGCTACCTCAACATCTATTCACCACTATCAAACCATCTCAATACAACACCGTTTCCCATGCACGGTGTCGCATATTCTGAACGCACTCCCGGCGCGATACCGCCATCAGGCCAGAATTTCAGACGTCACATTTCCTGGCGCGCTGTACAATTTAGTTACGGAAGTTCAGATGTCCCGTCCGGTTGATATTACCGTGCGACCATCGTCCATCGTGTCTGTCTCTAATCCCATTTTTGCTAATTCAATATCGTTGCTGTTCTCACGTATGTTTTAGTTCTTTCCGTGAGTTTGGAATCTTGTGTTCTGCTTTTTGTCTTGTCAGCATTGGGTGTGTTATTGCTTTGTTAAAATTGCTCCATTCCTGGATGTTTTATTCGCGCTTGTATTGAGGGCATTAATAATTATATTTATTATTTTATAGGAGGAGTTTGGTTGATTTCTATGGTTGGCTCACTGCTGTGCGATAATTACAATAAGTACATCTTTGAAAGTCTTTGAAAGGATAATCTTGTTTAAGTTAATGGTTCACTTATATGTATACATCTATTAATTCAAGAAACTTCAAGAATAATATTTTCTGTATGACGCATAAGTTCGGTACATGTGTTAAATAAATCGAGACCGTGAAGAAGGCACTTCGTTATTTCAAAAAAGTTTTATCAGGAAGAGGCGGTTCTTAACAACCAAGAAATAATTGTTAAATGTTTTTGCACTACAACGAACTCACTAATGACGATAACATTATGACTATACAGTCAGCGGCACATACATCGCCGTTTAAATTTTTTCTTGTAAATAGGTACATATTTCTGATATTTCTGACTAATTGATATGTATATTTTCCAACATCTATTGGTAATTTACTATATATTATGTATGCTTATTTATAAACTTATATGTATTTATATGTATGTAGGTATATATATTATGTATATATATATATATATATAATGACGGTTTTACGGTAAATGTTGCTCCAGTGTGAAGTTAGAACAAATGTTGATCCACCTATTTTGCCTGTATACTCCGCTCCTCGTCTCGCAAACTGATATACTTTGATCCGTGCTTGATGCGCGTGTGACGTCGGTGGATCTGCACTCACAGGTTTTCAACATACTCGTCGACGTTTTGACCAACATTTGTGGATCCATTAACGGTCAAAAAAATGATACTGAATGTGATTACTTTGATCCAGAATATATTTAACTTATATGCGACATTTACTTTGACTAAGTTGATCCGGAGCCAAAATTGACTAATAGGTACTACACAAAGCGGCAAAATCCCTGATTCTACTGTTTTCTCCTGTTTTTGAAGTCATACTTCTTTAGGCGCGTTATGAAAAATTTAATGGAGTGAAATTTTACGCTGCGCGCGCATGTGTGACACGAACTTTTCTCACGGGAGAATTATCATATAGGGCAGATTTAATATTAGATTTCAAAAAAGTAACCACCATTGTGAATTTCTATGTTTTAAGGTCAACCGACCTCAAAATCGATATCTGGGCATGGCTTTAGGTACAAAGGGCAGATTTTATGTTAGATTTTAAACAAAATTGGCCGCCACTTTGAATTTCTTATTTTTAAGGACAATCGACTTCAAAATCGATATCTGAGCATGGCCTTAGGTACAAAGGGCAGATTCAATGTTATAATTGAAAAAAGTGGCCGCCATTTTGAATTTCTTTGTTTTAAGGACAATTGACGTCTAAATCGATACTTGGGCATGCCATTGATAGTAAAAGACAGATCTAATAATAGACTTAAGAAAAGAGGTCACTATTTTGAACTTCTTAACATTGAGATTTCAGTCTCTTATAAGGTAAAGTTTAGTATAATACTCGGTAACACATTTATAATTAAGCGTTTTCTGTTTTGCAAAAATGTTTTATGGGCATTTAACACATTTTCAAGTCTAAAGCGGATGTGTATTAAAACAACTTAGTGTGTTAGAAAGGGGCGACTTTTCGTGGGAGACAAAAATGAAACGTCCATTCTCATGCAGCAAATTTGTGAGTCCATTTCCACAGAACAATCATCGAGGTCTATCATCCGGTATCGTCATCATCATTATCAGCCGTATGGCGTCCACTGCTAAACATAGGCCTCCCCCAAAGATTTCCAGATGGACCTATCAAAAGCGGCCTGCATCCAGCGCGTTCCTGCAGCCTTTAACAAGTCATCGGTCCATCTTGCAGATGGACGGCTGAAGCTACGCTTGCAAGTACGTGGTCTCCAATCGAAATTTTTTTGTCCCATCTGCCGTCAGTTCTTCGAACTATGTGCCCTGCCCATTGCCACTTCAGCTTGCTTATCCGTTGGGCTATGTCAGTGACTTTCGTTCTTCTACGAATCTCCTCATTTCTGATTCGATCGCGTAGAGAAACACCTAGCAAAGCCCTTTCCATAGCTCGCTGAGTGACCGTGAGCCATCTTAGGCGGCCCATAGTCAGAGGCCACGTCTCAGTGCCGTATGTCATTACTGGTAACACACATTGATTGAAGACTTTTGTCTTCAGGCACTGAGGTATTTTGGACGAGAAGACCTTGCTTAGTTTCCCGAACGCTGCCCATCCGAGCTGTATTCTCCGATTGATCTCTTTCTCAAATTTGGACTTACCGAGTTGGACTACTTGACCTAAATAGACGTACTCGTCTACAACTTCGAGAATTGAGCTCCCAACGATAATCGGGGTTGGCACAACATGAACATTCGACATGATCTCGGTCTTGTCCATGTTCATCCTGAGACCCACCAGTTGAGAAACTCGGTTGAGCATTGTGGTCAGACCCTCCAGCGATTCTGCCAATACACCGATACATACATACATACATATACACTCACGCCTTTTATCCCCGAAGGGGTAGGCAGAGGCGCAACTAGTGCACCCACTTTTCGCCGCTATTCCGTCCCATGATGTGATAGGGGGCGAGCCTATCGCCATATCGGGCACAAATTCCAGACTCCGAGCTAATACTGAATAGAAAAACTCAATATCACTTTGCCCAACCCGGGAATCGAACCCGAGACCTCAGCTTTGTAGTCGTACTGTAATAAAACTATGCCACCGAGGCAGTCAGGTGCAGGCCAATACACCGATGTCATCGGCAAAACAAAGGTGAGTGATGTATTTGCCATTGATGTTGATGCCGAGTCCTTTCCAGTCCAAGAGCTTGTAAGCATCTTCCAACGCGGCAGTGAACAGTTTCGGAGACATAACATCTCCGTCTCACGCCTCTGTGTAGTGGAATAGCTTTCGAACTCTGTTCTTGTACTCGGACCTACATGGTGGCGTTTTATACAAGCACCTCAACACTTCGATGTACCGATGATCAATGTGGCACCGCTGTAGAGACTGCAGCACAGCCCAGGTCTCGATCGAATCTAAGGCTTTCCCCTAGTCCATGAACGCTAAGCAAAGTAGCAAGTTATACTCCCCAGTTTTTTGTATAACTTGCCGCAGCGTATGGATGTGGTCTATTGTACTACAATCTTTACGGAATCCGGCTTGTTCGGGAGGCTGGAAGTCATCTAGCCAGCGCTTGAGACGATTCGTGATGACTTTTGAGAACAGCTTGTAAAAATGGCTCAAGAAGATGGGTCTGTAATTCTTAAAAAAGGCGTTATCACCGTTTTTTTAAGAACAATACCACCACACTCCTGTTCCATGCCTCGGGCGTTGTACCCTGGAGCAGAAAGAAGTTGAATAGCTTTTGAAGGAATGTAAGAGTCCTGTATCACAGAGTAAAAAAAACAGTAAAAAAATATAGATAAATTATCTCTTTCACATGGAGTAGAAAACAATCTACGACACTTTAGATAGCATCACTTTTTTTATACTTTGACTAGTTGCGCTCCGCGGTGTTAGTCGCGGCTTAAATTCCAGCAGGAATACTTTTCGGAATAAAAGTTAGTCTATGTACTAATTCAGGGTGTCAACTACGGCTATATCAAATTTCATCAAAATTGGTCCAGCCGTTTGAGCGTGACGACGTAACAAACATGTACACAAATTTTCTGACAAACTTTCGCCATTATAATATTAGTGTGATTAATAATTTGGGCACAGTGACACCGTATTAGTAACATGTTGATACTATGAATAAAATATCATTAATTGGATGTGTATAAAACGTCGCGGCTGCTCTCAGCCAATCCGATCTGAATCTGACTGTTTGCTGTGCTCTGATTGGCTCATTCAAATCGGATCAACATTTTCCGTAACTATCGCAAGGTGGATTTGTATATCGGATCAACTTCGGCAAACGTTAGTAAGAAGTCCCGTGAGTGTAGATGTTGATCCGGTTGGAGCCACATTAGTTACCAGAAATGCATATTGGATCAACAAAAGGCGCCGGATCAACATAGATTTTTGGATCAACAAAGTGCTCGCGTGAAGTCGCCTCTGATCAACATTTACCGTCAAGCTATCTCTATATATATATATATATATATATATATATATATATATATATATATATATATATATATATATATATATATATATATATATGTATATATATCACATGCGTATTACTTTGTTTATTATTGGTCATATTATTTATTATTATTATGTTTTATTTTATAATCCAATTATCTATTCACTAGACTGCCCTCTCTATCTCCTCTTCTTATATCCATCCCATGGTTGTCTGGAAGATATTGCCTAGAGCGATAAGACCGCCATTTGTACTGCTTTTTATTCTATTATTCTTTTTAAATTGTTATACCAGTGTGCAAAGAAGTGAATAAATAAAATATTTTTCTAGTCTGTATGAAATCACCGCTGTTGCTTAGAAAAACGGTGAAGTGGAAAATTGTATAAGCGCCATTACGATTGAAAATACTTTTATCCTAAACCTTTTTCCGAAAAAAAAACGCAAACGCAGCTGCGAGCAAAACTGAGCCGGTAATATAATACCGAAGTCCTATTATTCCGTACCAATATTGATATTGCTGTTACCAACTATTGCACAAGAAACCTTTCAATAACTTAGATCAGAAATAAAAACATATTATTATAACACTACGATGAAGATACAATTAAAACATAATGAGTAACTATTGGATGAATCAAAAGCAATATTCCTTTTACATACACGTTGTATTGTATTCAAATTGATCTTCGTAAATAGTTTACAGTTTTATTTTTTCAATTTTAAAATGATATAGAGCTTGACTATAAACGATATTCATAATCGGGATTATCAGTGCATCTTCGTTTTAGGTCACAAAACAAGATATTTTACAGCTTATGCAAGGAAATCTGGCTACGTGAGTCTAAAAATGAGGACAAAATTACCACAGCACTTTTTGCATGTTAGCCCAGGACTTGGTTTAGCCGATTGCTATTTTTTTTAATCTACTCAGTTGCTTATTTGGGATGTGTAAATATCAAAACATCTTCACAACCTAGATCAATCATAATGTTAACAGTATTATAAGGAATATTAATTCCATCCCTACATCAGCAACATCTAAAACGCTCCCCTTCCGATACTATAATAAACCTGGATTGAGTTATTTCAACAATTACAAATTAATTACGCTGCTCAAAGAAAAAACCCTGCATGGTGAGTGAACATTAAATATTGTGTGTTTTAATTTAATTTCATACGCCCGCTGGCTCCTTACGGCCGGAATCATAACATGCACCTTTCCTACCGTATAATACATTTTTTTTTCATAATCGTCACGTCACCGCAACGCACGCAATATTTTACACAGATGATATTTATTCATGAATTTAAATATAGAATTCTAGTAAGGATTACGTGATCTCATTTTGTACCAGCCCCATGTGTGTTTTGATACCTACTTTGTTACAAAAAATTCTAGGTCTTAGTAATATCGTTATCGTTATCTAGATGTGTTAGTGTTTCCAAAATAATAATGGAAATTATTATATGAGATTTTTGTTTCACGATGTGCTATCTGTCCGATTTCCTGCCGAATTACAACATTCTTATTTTATGTATCCTAATTGTAGACTCACTCACATCAACAAGTAGTTGTAGTTACCGTATTAATCTAAGTTCTCTATAGGCCGTTTTCTACAAATGATCCCAATCTTCGGTCCGATCCAGAGAATACACAAATTAAAATAAGTCATTTGTAATCGTGCAAAAAAGCTTTGCTCTGAATAGTACATTTTCGCGAAGGATTGAATAAAACTGCTGAAATCGCTTATTGAAAATAGTGGTAGGTTAAATCATAAATCGATGAACTCAATACAGAAAGGGGATTATCATTATCATTAACAAGATATCTATCTGCTACTAAACATAAGCCACATTCTAAGGATAAAATATGTTATACTTAATTAACCCTTATCTATTGATTATTCATAGTCTGTATTAAAATGACTTTATTAAATGTAAATAAAAGCGGCAAACAATAAATGCACTCATAGGTGACATTATTTCACATTCAGACGCACTGAAATAAACTCAATAAATTAAATAAAAACATTTACTTTACAAATAAAAGAAACAACAAACTGTTTTGAGTGATACACAAACATTGTGAAATAAAAATACATTTGAATCAATAATAATGGGTATAAATTTTAAAAAGCAAGTAGATCATTAAGAGATGGCAGAACTGGATTCATTTTTAGGTCAGACGACTATCGAACGGTTGGAAAGGTCAAAAACTACTGCATTTGCATTTTATTGCTGATGTCTCTAGTGATTAATTCTGCAAAGTTTCAATGATAATTTGCAAACACATTCATATTATTTAACGTTTGAAAGAATACATAGATAAAAAATCTCCTACAATCCACATGCACATAGGCAAAAAGACAGCCACAACAGGTAAAAACATTTTTTTTTAAATCTGTATAGTTATCTGAAAATCTTTTTTTTTATGTGTCATGACTATAAAATTATAATAATATTCGAACTTCGGTAAGACTTTTTCTTTTATTGATAACTAGCTAGATAGCTAAATGGGCACAGATGTGCCCACCTAAACCTCCTAGGTAGTTTCGGCCACGGCGGCCAATCTCAACGGAGATCAGATAGGTACGCAGGATATATTATAGTGCACAAGTGTGTGTGCAACACAGGTGCACTCCTATTCCTTCACTCTCATAGTCCGGTGAGACGGCAATCCGACATGATCTGAGAAAGATCAGGCGCAGGAGCAACGGCTTTACGTGCTTTCCGATACACGGGTGATCACATCGCCAACTTCCTGACTCCGACATGCGACTGAGTAATTTTTAAGATGGAAAAACCCAGTAACAGTGTTTTTGGCTCGACCCAGTTTTATGTTATTTTATGATTATGTCCAGTAGTTACACTGGCTACAATGTCTTTCAAACCGAAACAAAACAGTGCATGCATACTGCTGCTTGGCGGTAGAAATAGACAATGCGGTGGTACCCACCCAGATGGACTTCTTACATATGAGAGACCTACCACCAATAGACACACATCACGCATACACAAACACTCACACATTTTATCCTCGAAGGGGTAGGCAGAGGTGCAACTAGTGCACCCAGTTTTCGCCGTGCGTATTCCGTACCATGATGTGACAGGGGGCGAGCCTATCGCCATATTAGTCACAAATTCCAGACTCCAGGCAGACACTAAATAGAAAAATCCAATATCACTTTGCCCGACTCGGGGATCAAACCCGAGACCACAGCACCCCAATCGTACCGTAATACAACTACGCCACTGAGGCAGTCTTACTTCTATATTACAAAATAAAGTTTCATATTTTTCTGGCATTAGATTTTGAATCCAATGGTTGGCAATCAGGAAACTAACAAACGGGCGAAAATTAAAAGTTGTATTATATTCTTTTTCGTATTCCTCATGTCTATTTTTTGCCAATAATATTTATTGTACACAGACATGACAAATCTACGATGTTACTATAAGATGTCATGAAAAGGATAATGTGAAAGGTAACGTACTCTAGTGTGTACCTTTTTATTGGAAGCGCGTGGCCAGAATAATAATGCAAAATCTAATTACCACCCTAGTAAACATGATAATATACTATCATGTAATTTAATACTAAGCTTTTGTTAGTTCATATTTAATACACCTCCTTAGTGGTAAATAATTTAATTAGTTGCCCAGTCTTAAAAACTAATCCAGACAATTTCTGTTATGCAATTGTTTTGCTATGACACATACTCCATTACTAGAAACAAAAACTTACCTTAAAAACAAATCAATTTTCGGAAAAAATATCTGGTTTAATTTCACATCACTCCGTTATTATTATCACCACAAATAATAATTTTCACATAAAAAAACCGACTAGCTAAAAAAATACGAAACGTTAACTACATTCGACTGTAAGACACCACACCGACTAAGATCGGGCGCATCTTCAACACTTGAGTTTCAAAACTCCAATATTAGAAGCTGTGCAAACATTGGATGCGGCATATCAATCGAACGACGAATTCATAACTAAAGCAATAAACGTTGAGCAATCGCGACGACGACGAGATGTTCTACAAGTTACTTATTCGCTTTCATATTATGTAGACCGCCGATTTAGTACCTTCAAGAAGAGGTTCATATACTGAACTGTGATGATTTCTCTCGTTGGTAAATGTTTATGGGCAGCGGTGATTAGTTTCCATTAGATGACGGTGGTGAGCACTTGCTTGATTATTCCAATTTCGATAAAACCATTGATTAGGTTATGAAGTGGGTTTAAGTTTCTATACAATGGGGTTGTCCCGGAGAGGATGTTTTCGATTATTAGTAAATATTAAAACACTAGCTTTTGCTAGCGGCTTCGCTGGCGTGCAAGTGTTTTTTCGGGATAAAAGTCCCGATTTATATTTTCCCAGGATAAAAAGTAGCCCATGTGTTAATCTAGGATATGATCTACCCGTATGACAATTTTTTTCGAAATCCGTTTAGCAGTTTCGAACAGTTACAGTAACAAACAAACAGAAAAACATACAGAAAAGAGTTATAAAAATCTTTAGTCGCCCCCTTTCTATTTTATCAATTTCTTTAAATTTCACATACACCGGTTCTATTGCTTTGGGCGATTCTACAAAAGTTGGGCGACTTGATGTCATCAGTCGATATTACACATATTTTTTTAAATTATGTAAATATTTCTTTATATTTCAATTAATCCAAGTCACTTTTCGCTGTCCACAAAATTTAGACGTTTTATTGCAATTTTAAGTTATTGAAACAATGTAATCAGTGTTCAAATCGTCAGTACTATGGCGTGTCACAACCCCCAAATTACACAATAGACCGTATTTTTCTCAAGAGGTTTATCATTTATTATAAGTTTTACTTCTACAACGCAAACTAAGAAACATTTCGTAATGTATTTTCCATATTTCGAAATAAACTCAATTATTAATGTTTAAAAAAAATATGTCTATACTTAGTGTTCGTTTTTACTCGTCAGTACTGTGTGCAATATTAAAATTCAAAATTCTCGCCAATTATCTAAATTCGAACATCAAGTCCTTGATCTGTTCATGTAGTATGTAGTGAAATTATCTACAGACGCCATATTTGTCAAGCCGCTATCTTAAAACCAGTGTCAGCGGGCCGGCAGCAGTGAGCCAGCGTGTGGTGCCAGTCAATATTTCAGTACCGGGGTGAGTAATTATTTCCTCATTTTAACATATTTTTCTATAATTTCATTACAACTGAGTGTGTTTTTTTTAAATAATGCATCCTACTCACGAAAATTACCAGTAAAAACATTGCTTGGCATTATAACATAAAATTTGTATCCGATCCATCAGTACCGTGTCGTCAGTCCTATGTCAAACTCAAACTCAAACTCAAACTCAAATCATTTATTATGTAATTAGGCCCCTAGGGGCACTTTTACACGTCATTGTTAACAATTTTTTTTTTAAACTATATGATTCTACCAGTGCTTCGGAAAAGCCCACTGACCTGAGAAGAAGCACCAAGAAACTCAGCGTGGTTATTTTTTTTCATCTTGTTTTTTTTTTTAACACATATTTAAATACAAATGTCATTTAACAATATAAATTCATATTATGAAACATGTGTGAATGCGAGCAACCTAATCCCAAGCATTTGTATCTTCCAAATAATCTCCTATTGTGTAATAGCCTTTTTTGTAAAGTCGTTCTTTGACAGTTGCTTTAAATTTTTTTATTGGAAGATTAACAATATGCATTGGAAGTTTATTGAAGAAGCGTACGCATTGACCGATACTACGACAAGGGACTGAAGTGTTACCACGGTACTGATGACTTTATTTTAGGCCCTTTAAATTTGTATAGATACTGGTGGGTAAACAATACTTTTATCATTTCAGATGAAACCAACATAGCACCTACAAATAAAAAACAAAAATTAACAGAGAAGAGGTGTTGAAAAAAAAGGGAAGCTGAAAAGGCCCGGTTGGCTAGAATAAGAAATTACCCTGTGAAATTAGCTGAGTACAAAGATAAAGAGCGTTCACGATATTTGAAAAAAAAAAGAAAAAGTACAAAGAAAGAGTATAAAAGAGATGACACCAAGGGAACAACGCATAACCAGAAGAAAATGGAAGGAATATTCTACAGATTATAGACGTAACCAATTGTTAGATCGGAGAACGAATAATTTCGTACGGCAGAATACACCACCATCCACCACTGATGAAGCTGAAGATCTTGTTATAAATATTAACAGAGTAGAAGAAAATCCTATTGAAGATCAAAGAGTGGTTGCAGCAAGAAGGAGAAGCTTAAAGCAAAGAAAACGCAGAAACAGGCAATAAAAAAAAGGATGATATTATTGCAAAGCTAAGAACTAAACTATCAGCGTCAAAAGTACAAACGTATAAAAAAACAGTTGAAAAAAGGAATGAAATCTACAGAAAAAACACCAAGAATTGAGGAAATGGCTGAGGATGTGACAAAAAAAAAAGATTTAGTCAAGAAAGCTTATTTAATGTTACGGTAACTGCCTCAGCTTGCAGATACTTATTTAATTGTTATTTTTTGTTACCACTGAAAAGTTTGTGACTAAGGTTTCTATTTTGCAAATGTTATTTTATGACAAAACAGGTGTTCCTTTTTTTTTTGTCCCTGACTAAACTCTTGTTAGCCTGACGAGGGTCGGCTTATACAAGAACACCGGTCTTTTGGGTGAGCGCAGAAGGCGCTCGCAACCCTTAAATTTAAGCGACCACGCTGAGGACGACCCACTAACGCGTCACGAACCTCGGCTCAGGGCGGCCACTGAGAGGATAAGACATCAGCGTTTGGGGAAGATGGTTTTTAACCTAATCCTATTAATGCGTACGTAGTAGTCTTCGGCACGCGGGCCGGAACTGCTAAGAGAGGGCAGGGTTATGGGGAACGCGACGAGGTCCTCGACGGCGAGGACGGTACACCGGTCTTGTGGAGTGTAAGAGCTTTAGATGCTCGGTCTTTTCGCGTAAAGCCAGAGTGATTTCGTCCTCTGGATCTGTAAGAACTGAACGCGGTCGTCTCCATTTGGCGCGATCAAATGGAGTATATATAGACGCTTTACGGATAAGCGTGTTTGGGTGGTTTACCGCCCGATCGAAGTAGCGTCTGCTGGCCATATGCATAAAGTGCCTGATGGTCGGCATATTGGTGTCCACGTGGAGGTTGCGATTGCGAACGTACCACGGGGCACCAAGTGCATGTCGTAAAAATCGATTTTGAAGCACCTGCATTCGCTGAAGGCAACGGGGCGGTAAATGAGCGAATACGGGTTACGCGTATGTCATTATCGGACGGATGCATGTTTTAAAGACCCTAATCTTGTTGCGGGTTGACATTTTACTATTTTTGTTTAAGAGCCAGTGGAGCTGGCTCATCGCGAATGCGGCTCGCGCGCGTACCGCGTTTACGTGTGGGGTGTTCCTTAAATATTTCATAGTTACTACTTAATATGTTTTCTACTGATAAGGAAACTACCTCAGTATTAATAAGTTTTTAGTGAGACTGTTTTAAAGACTGATTTTTTGTAGATAGTAAGTAAGTAACCTCGAATTATGCTAAAGTAAACTAAATACTCAATATTGTCATAAATGTCATTTGAACCTAAGATATAAGTGCCATAATTAGATTTTAAGATATTTGCTATAAATCTGAAACTTCTTAAGAATTATGTCTTTTAATCAGTACCGTGTTAGCCTCGTCAGTCCCCTGGCACTCAAATTTACAAAAATCCAGATATTTCGAAAACTTCTTAAGAAAGTTACTGGCCCGATTTAGAATAGTTTTAGTATTATATTACCTACCTCCCCATATCAAAAAAATTACCAATTTTCTTCAAAATGTGTGTAAACAAAATGAAGGTAAAAGTCGCCCAACTTTTGTAGAAGTACCCCTTTATTAGATAGCAGAAGATACAAAAGGGCAATTTAAGGTTTCAAACTAATTTGTAGCGCTAGCCATATTGTAGAATATCGGCTCGTCAACATCTTCAATGATCTTTGACAATCATTTGTGAGCTATGAAACAATACCTATTATTTGGTTTTAGGGCACCCACCACTCCAACTTCGTTAAAACTTTTCACAAAACGAACATAACATATAGAACACATTATTAAATAACCCAAGCCCACACTATTATTCTCGAAATATTACCTAGAATCACCATTATTGGACTCACATTCAACTTATATTGTACACAAGTTCCAACCCTATTTCCCAGATGTACCATCAACTATGGGGTGCGAAGTCAGGAAACCTCCACGTGGTGCACCCTGGGCAACGGAGCGTCGGTCGAGTTGATCGGCGCTACGGCCAATATCCTGACAACAGTGGTCTCGGCGGTCGTCGCCGCTTTTTGTGGTGGCTGCCGCGTTTTTAGATGGTGGGCCCGTTTATTCGGGCGGCTCCCGGTTCATCCGGGAGTGTCGACGGGCTCGGTGTGCGCTAACACCGCCCCGAGCAGGCAGCGGAGGGGAACCTTCCTCTCCGCTGTCACCGTTGCAGATCGTAATCTAGTATGGAGGTCCGTGGACATGTCTCGCGCTCCTGCTGGACCGAGGGTCTTGGCTTAATCGCCCGGACCACGAGGGAGAAAACCTCTATAAAAAGTTCCCCGAATCCCAAGCGGCGGCGCACCGCGAGGGGATGCATGGCCGATGGGTAGTTCGGTCACTAGTGCGACCCCCGCCAGAGTACCGGCCGACCCTCTTGGCGGGTTACGCTAGGCTTACCCAGGTACAGGTGGCACTGCCTGGGTGGACTCTTATTTCCCCCATACTCGTGGGATTCAATATGAATTTAACACCGAAAATAACTTTGACGAGGGTGCCTACTCCAGTTCCGGCTGGAGAGGCGGAGATCGGTGGGCGAAAGCCCACTGATAGAGCTAAGAGAGTCGGCGCGGGCAAGATGTCCGTAGACGTCGACTCTGAGTCGAGTGGGAGCGTTTCCTCCGTTCGGAGCCGTAGGCTCTGGAGGAAACGCTCAGAGGTGAGGAATAGCAGGTCGTCCTTCGGGAGCGACACTGAGGAGCCGGTCCCGAAGTCGCAAGCGACAACCGGACGCGGCAGGGGAGGACCATCCTTGGTCGACGATTCCGTCGACCAAAGGAAAAAAGCCAAGGCGCGCGATCTCCTGCAGCGCAGGGAGGCCCGCCAAAGGGCGAGGAGGGAAGAGAGCGGTGAGGGCATGGTCCTTCGCTCCGCCGCTAAGCCGAAGGTGCCCGCTGAGGCGGTAGTAGCCGAGGAACCGCCTCCGAGCGTTCGCCCTAAAGGCGACGCTAAGAAGTGGCGGGACAGGTGCGCCAAGCTGGAGGAGGCGGTGAAGGAGCTGAAGCGTGAAAACGCTTCTCTCCTTCGCCGTCTGGAGGAGCTGGCAGCAGTGGAGGCCAAGTGGCAGGCCAGAATGGAGTCGGTGCTCCTAGGGCCGGCCCAGAGGCCTCCGCTGGCCCACGAGAGACGGTCCACCCCCGGGGACATACCACTCCCCGTTCAGGGTGGTTTCGTTGGGGGAGCTCCCCAGCCTTCCTCCAAGGGGAAGGGGAGGGGGAAGGGGAAAGGAGCAGTGCAGCCTGCTCCTCTCAAGGCTCCTGCCATTGTGGCCGGGCCCTCCACCTCTGCTGCCGTGGCGGTCGCTGGGCCGTCTGGGGTGCCCAAGAAGGGGAGGGGGAAAGGTGGTCCTCCTGCTCCCCCCGTCGCGAAGTCCGCTCCGAGGGAGCCCCGCCCACTGCCACCGGCCCCAGCGTCCATGGACGCTGAATGGACCGTGGTGGTGGGTAAGAAGAAGCGGGGGAAGCACACCCCCGCCGCGGCGCCTGCAGGGAACCCCCAGCAGAGGAGGCAGAGGCGTAAGGAGCCCAAGCTGCGTCAGCCACGCTCGGCAGCCATAGTGCTGTCGCTGACGCCAGCGGCGGTGGCCAAAGGGCTCACTTACGCCAAAGTGCTGACGGATGCCCAGCACCGAGTAGACCTCGCCGGCCTCGACATCGACAGGTTGAGGCCCAAGGTGGCAGCCACGGGTGCCATGTTGTACGAGGTGCCCGGGGCTGAGTCGGAGCGAAAGGCGGACTCCCTCGCTGCAAGGCTGAGGGAATGCTTTGGCGGGTCGGACGATGTTCAAATCTCCCGGCCCACCAAATGCACGGAGCTGCGGCTGTCGGAGCTAGATCCCGCAGCCACGTCCGAGACGGTCGCGGCGGCCCTTTGCCTTGCTGGCGAGTGTGCTGCGGACGCAGTAAAGGTGGGCCAAATCCGGCCCGATCGCTCCGGCCTGGGCTCCGTCTGGGCTAAGGTGCCGACCAGGGCGGCACAAAAAATAAAGGCGGGCCGCCTGAAGGTGGGGTGGACTGTGGCCCGGGTGACCGTGCTCGGGGCGCGCCCGATGCGCTGTTACCGTTGTTTGGAGCACGGTCACACGCAGAGTACCTGCGTCGGAGGACCGGACCGCAGCGATTTGTGCTATCGCTGCGGTAAACCGGGCCACAAAGCCCGTGAATGCGAGGCCGCGCCGAACTGCGCAGTCTGCGCGGCCGCAGGGAGGCCCGCCAAACATCCGGTGGGCGGGAAGGCGTGTCCCGCCCCCTCCCGTCGCGACAGGCGTCGCGACGGGGTACGAAGTGCTGCTGCCGCTGGGGCCTCGACCCAGCCGCAGTCAGCGAGCCCACCGCAAGAGGCCGCGATGGACGTTGTAGAGATCGCCCAATAATGGATCTAAACTTCCTCCAGGCGAACATCAACCACTGTGCCAGTGCCCAGGACCTGTTGTCCCAAAGCCTGGCGCAGTGGTCGGTGCAAGTGGCCGTGGTCGCTGAGCCGTATTTTGTCCCCCCCCGGGATAACTGGGCGGGGGACCTTGACGGCTTGGTGGCTATCATCAGCCGGGGCGCCGCTGGCTCCCCACCCTTCGAAAAAGTAGCGAAGGACAGGGGATGCGTGGCGGTTCTGTTGGGAGACATTTGGATAGTAGGAGTGTACTTTTCTCCCAACAGACCCCTCGCCGAATTTGAGTCTTTCCTCGTTCGGCTGGGGGCCTTGGTGGAACAAGGCCAACCTCACCCGGCGGTCGTCGCCGGCGACTTCAACGCCAAGTCCGTGGCTTGGGGTTCGCCGGCGACGAACGGTCGTGGTCGGGTCCTGGAGGAATGGGCGATCTCTGTCGGCCTGGTCGTCCTGAACAGGGGGTCGGTGGACACGTGCGTGCGGCACAACGGCGGGTCGATTATAGACCTGTCGTTTGCGAGTGCCGCCGTCGCACGCCGTGTCCGGGACTGGAGAGTCCTCGTGGGCGTGGAGACGTTGTCGGACCATCGTTACGTCAGGTTCGGCGTCTCCGCGTCCCCGAGTGTCCAGTCCGGTGGTGTACCGAGTGCCCCAAATCAGGACGGCCCGCGGTGGGCGCTTCGTCGCCTCGATGGGGAGGCCCTAGTGCTGGCCGCTCTGGTCATGTCGTGGCTCCCCGTGCCGGACGGGCCGGTACGGGTTGAGCAGGAGGCGGAGTGGTTCGGGGTGGCAATGTCGGATGTCTGCGACGCCGGCATGTCCCGAGCTCTCCGCCGTTCGCCGGTGCGACAGGTGTACTGGTGGTCGGCGGAGCTATCGCAGTTGCGCGCGTCGTGCGTTGCTGCGCGCCGCCGATACGCCAGGCATCGTCGTCGCCGGCTAAGAGACGAGAATCACGCAGACCAGGAGCGGCGGCTCTATGGCCTCTACAAAGAGGCAAAGAGAGCGCTGCGGGTGGCCATTCATGGGGCCAAGGTCGCGGCACGTAAGGCGTTCGTGGGGACTCTCGACAGGGACCCGTGGGGGCGCCCTTACCGGATGGTGATGAAGAAGCTTCGCCCAGCGGCGCCCCCGCTGTCGCAGAGTCTCCGGCCAGAATTACTGGCCAACGTCGTCGCGGCCTTGTTCCCGGCCACCGTGGAGTTCACTCCTCCACCGATGGCGCCACCGGATGTGGCGTCATCGTCGAGTGAGAATCCGGCAAGGGATATCCCGGAGGTTTCGCCCGCTGAAATGCGGGCGGCAGTGCTTCGGCTGCGGAGCAAAAACACGGCCCCAGGGCTCGATGGCATCCCCGGGAAAGCCTGGGTGCTAGCCGTTGAGTACCTGGGCCCGAGGCTCCGCAGCTTATTCACCGCCTGCCTGGAGCAGGGCGTCTTCCCGGTGCGTTGGAAAACCGGGAAGCTCGTCCTGCTGAAGAAGGGGGGACGACCCGCAGAGTCGCCGTCGGCCTACCGGCCCATCGTGTTGCTCGACGAGGTGGCAAAGCTCTTCGAGCGCATTATCCATACCCGCCTCGTCGAGCATCTTGAGAGGGTCGGACCAAATCTGGCCGACGAGCAGTTTGGATTCAGGAGGGGACGTTCCACTGTCCACGCGATTCTGCGGGTGAAGGCACAGGCGGAGGATGCAGTGGCTGGGGGCGATGTTGTAATCGCGGTGTCGTTGGACATCTCCAACGCATTCAACTCGCTGCCCTGGCCCTGCATCCACGAGGCACTGCGGTACCACGTGGTGCCGCCCTATCTCCGGCGTCTGGTGCACGCGTACCTGTCCGACAGGCACGTGGTGTATCCGGGCGCCGATGGGTGGCACCGAAGAGCGATGTCGTGCGGTGTTCCGCAGGGCTCGGTTTTGGGCCCTCTCCTGTGGAACATCGGGTACGACTGGGTGCTCCGTGGTTCCAATCTCCGGGGCGTCGGCGTGACCTGTTACGCCGACGATACGTTGGTCACAGCGACTGCTGGGACCTTCCGGGACGCCGCAACTCTGGCGGCGGCGGGCACCGGCCAAGTAGTTGGTAGAATCCAGCGTTTAGGGTTGAAGGTGGCCCTCGAGAAAACCGAGGCCGTGTGTTTTCACGGACCTCGGAGAGGGCCACCGGCCGGTGCCGGCATCGTCGTTGGGGGGGTGCGGATCCCCATCGGCTCTAGCATGAGGTATCTAGGTTTAGTCCTAGATAGCCGATGGCGATTCCGCACCCACTTTAAGGAGTTGAGGACGAAATTGTCCCGGGCAGCGGGCGCTCTTTCCCGCCTGCTGCCCAACCTGGAAGGTCCTGGCTTCCCTTGCCGGAGGCTGTATCACGGAGTCGTGCGGTCCATAGCCCTTTATGGCAGCCCCGTTTGGGCTGACTCCCTGGGCCGCCCCTGCGTCGCCCTTCTGCGCGCCCCGCAGAGAGCTTTAGCGCAGCGGGCGGTCAGGGCGTACCGCACGGTCTCTTTCGAGGCGGCTTGCCTATTGGCCGGATTTCTGCCCTGGGACCTGGACGCCAAATCCCTTGCCGATGTATTCCATTGGCGGGAGGAGGCGTTCAGTCGCGGGGAGCGTCCGGCCCTGAAGGAGGTGGAGGCCAAGAGGGCCGCCTTACGGCGAGCCGCCGTGGAGGAGTGGCGTCTCAGGCTGGAGGCCCCGTCGTGGGGGCACCGGGTCGTAGAGGCAGTGCGTCCTGTCTTTGCCGAATGGCTGGACAGGCGCCACGGAGCGGCAACATACCGCCTGACGCAGGTGCTCACCGGGCATGGCTGCTTCGGTGAGTTCCTGTTTCGGGTGGTAGGTATAGAGGAGTCGGCCGTGTGTCACTATTGTGACAACTGCCCAATGGACACGGCCCAACATACGTTGGAGTGTTGTCCAGCCTGGGATGAGGAGCGCAGCGCTCTCAGAACAGTCGTCGGAGAAGACCTCTCGCTGCCGGCCGTGGTCGCTTCCATGGTCGGCGGCCGAGAGGCCTGGCAGGCGGTGGCCCACTTCTGCGAGGCGGTCCTCTCGCGGAAGGAGAGTGCCGAGAGGGATCGCCAGCGCAGTGGTGATCCCTCCCGCCGCCAGACGAGACGTAGGAGGCGTCGGGTGGACGACTGACCGACGTCTCCCGCCCTGTGGATTGGGGGCGTTTGGAGAATTCCACCACGGTATCCCCTGCCTGTCGTAAAAGGCGACTAATAGGGGCCTCCGGGGGTCACGGGTGGGCGGGACGTGCCGCCCACCCATTAGTCTAGCCAACTTCTGTGACCCCCGTGATGGACATGTCCGAGGCAGCGTGTCTCACGCTGCCTCGGACACCAAAAGGCGGACACGGTACGGTGTTTCGGGGGCTTCTGAGCCCCCGCAACAGGAAAAGGACCGCAATAGCGGTACGTGCAGGGGCGGTTGCGGACGACAACTTAGACGTGAGTCGGAGGAAGCCCGCAGCCGTCCCTAATGCGCCGAAGATGGCCGTTTAAAAAAAAAAAAAAAAAACCATCAACTATTCCAGCTGTAATTTCCACGATCACTCATCATCCAATTTTCATACATCTACACTTCGGATTAAGTTATGTACACCGGTGTTCAAGGCGACACGTCGGCCAACCTCCTTGACCCACTAAATTCTTGGACAATAACACGGAATACAGTGCGCATGGCATTTCCATTAGGGTGACAATGCGGCCAGCGCGACCGCTCAGCACATTGTGCTCTAAACGAGCTATTTACAGCTAATCCGTACACAGAGTGTTATTTAACCCATGCATCGATATCTGCATTAGCACCTTCAATGTCTGGCATGGTCGTTTTGATAATAGGATATAGTAGGGACAACGGGAACTACCAACAGATAAGTTTTAAGTGCTCATTATTTTACGTAATATGAACAGTGAATATAATATCAAAATGCAAGATTTACCACCTTCCTTTCAGCACATTTAAAACACGCAATACCATTCTGTAGACTTGTATTTTCATTGTAGCAATGTTTTACGTACATGTAATCAATTCAAAATAATTTAGCAATCGGAGATGGCTTCCTTCTACTACAACTTCGTCCAGTTATAAACGCGACATTGACTATGGCCGTGGTGCTGATAATAAACTTGTAAAGCGACACGTCACGGGTTTTGGTTCTCATAAACCGTGAACAAGTTGTTTTACCTGCATAACAATTATAATTATTTCATAATTATTATTGTGACATTGCAGTACGGCCACATATGGGGTAAATATCCCAATCACACTGCGTCTCCGCCAACTTCCCTCGCCACTCGTCGAGTATGTGGCCGTAGTGTTACTTGTAGGGCCATGTCTTTATTACTGGAAGGTTAACCAGAGCTGCAACTAGTAATGTCAATGAGCTTATACTCATCCAATGATGCGGTAGGTCCCGGGTTACATGCCCGGTTCAATTAAATTGATATTAGGTTTTCCTGTTTCGTATCAACTTGAAAACTCGCCTCTATTAAATGCGACCAAACATAGCTGGTGAATATGATATGGGTGTGATACACCCCTCTCTATTCCATTTGAGAGAAAAACGCTTGATACTAAGGCGGTATGCATTTTGTTTGTATATGTTTATATAATATGGCTATTAAAGTATATATTTGTTTATTAAATGATTAATGTACAGTCTACTCCAAAATATTTTAGTTGCGACGTCACAACGCTTCGGTGTGTTTCGGCCGAACGTAATCCGTCGTACGTCCTCCAAACGATTTAATCTCAAGATCAATGGACACGATGCATCAGCTTCAACGACAATTACGAGATGCTATCGATACTTTAAAAATAATTATTTTATTTAATTACAATTATCATCCACATCTGTGATTAAGGTATTATCGCATTTATCCTTTTGTTTTGTCCCGTTACATGTCGAATGTTTTTGACTCATTGTTACAACCAACCAAAGGTCAAATTACTTTTTGGGATCAAGTCCAGTGCGTTGTTAGAAATAATGTCACCTGACATGTGATTCAAACCCAGGACCCGTGAATCCAAAGCCCGTATACACTAAAACATCAAAGAGAATAATTTAATATTGCAATCCTACCAATACTTGACAAATTTGAATGTTCGTACGAAATAGGTACATAAACCGCATAATTGATTTGAATGCAATTTGGCACACAAATGTCCTGTGTTAACATACTTTTACTCTGCAAAAATACAGTGGTTATTTCCTTCCACGAAAAGACTTCACGTGAATAGAAACGCAAGAAAAGCTAGTACAACATTAAAATGCACCTATTCATTAAGAGCTAGTTTTTCATTTGAGTAATTACCTACTTTCCAAAAGTGATGGCAAAGTACCAACAATGAGAACATAGAAAATGCGAAAGAAGATTTCATTATAAACGCAGGATAACCATCACCATAATAATCTCTGACAGCAATCTCATCTCTACCAATAAATCGTTTGAACAAGCTTATCAACCGAATGAAGTTGAACAAGTGAACACGCAAAACACATTAGTGTGTTACTTAATCGTTACAATAGAGGGCGTGGGATCATAATCTCGTGAATCATCGCTCACTAGTCCGTCGCCCATTTATCTTGCTCCTTACTTTCGAATCGATGAAAGATCCTAAAAAACATTTATAACTGACAATGAGTTTTATGTACTGTTTCCATTTATTAATTTCTAAATGCTGCTCACTGCATCGTGTACGCTTTCCTGAAATAAACGAATCTTTGTGCATTTTTCCACACATTAACATTCTTTTTAACATTGATTTATAAATCCTAATCTAGCACTTAACTTTTCTTTAAGCCTGTCATCGAAAGCCTTTCAGTGTTTAGCTACCAATCTAGGCATTTTTACAAACTTTCACATTTATAATATTGATAGGTTCTTTATACTTAGATTTAAAAAGTACGGTTCAATAATCGAGAGAGACATATATCACGAGGTTTCTTTTACAAAGTAGGTGGAGCGAGTGGAACGAGTCGTCTACATTCTTGCCACATTCACTTCCTGTTTGAACGATTAATATTATCTTTAAGTTTTAGAAATAAACTGTTAATACCTAAATGATATACATCCTGTTTTATAACCTCGTAACAAAAAACAAAACTTTTGAACATTCAAAATTGAATCGTGATTTACCACTCATGAGGTAGGGGAGGACGGGGCTACAATTAACGGAGGTAAGTATTAACAAGCGAAATTCTCTAAAACTATACACACTACATCTCCAACGCGAGTTTTAATTCGTCAACTAGACCAAGCTGAATGCCACAGGATCGGTCAGTTGCGGCCCGCTCGCCGTACAAGTGAGTTATGTGCCGGGTGACATTTTTACGCAGGCAAAGAACATTTTAAAGTTTACAATTTTTTGATTTCTACAAAAATTATACAGTGCTATGATAATATTCATTGTTCTCTGGCAGCATATTTTATACTTAATAATTCTACTTTGCTTAATTGACAAAATTATTGATCAATATTTTAGTATGTTATTTAATTCTTTAAATGAACCTTTGGGGCTACAATTAACAAATTTGCGGGGTTTGTTTTAACGTGTTAATAGCTGCCCCGGATGTGAGGGCTATTATTAACTGGGTATCTGAATGTTTGTGTATAGTTATTTTATAATGTTTTGTTTTATGACATTATGAGAACGTATAAACGAAAAACTACGCGGGGCACTACATCCCAAGAGGTCTACGAGTTGGCTGCGCCAGAAGTGTTGGAGAAGAACAGAAAGTACAGAGATGTAGCAAAAGAATTTGAGCTCTGCTACGTTTCACTCTTCAATTTCGTGAAAAAAAAGTAATCGGGTGCACACTGGTGCACCCGCTTTCTTTAACCGCTTTTTGTAACCCATTTCTACTGAGAAATGGGTTACAACAAACCCGGCTAGGTTTCATTGCCAAACAAGAGGCAACCATAGCCGCAGGGGCGGTTGCGGACGACAACTTAGACGTGAGTCGGAGGAAGCCCGCAGCCGTCCCTAATGCGCCGAAGATGGCCACCGCGGAGTTTTAGTTGGTATGCCGTGCGGTGTACATAGGTTAGGGACTCGGCCCGGCGGTCGCCCGACGTTTTCCATCTCTCCGGGCGGCTCAACGTCGGGTCGTAAGGCACGGTGAACCCAAAATAACCGCTCAGTCGTTCCCCTTGAACACTGGGCGGTAGTAATAAGTGACTTTCTCCGCGTAAACAAAAAAAAAACCATAGCCGACTATTTGTTAAGCCGTTTCGTACCGGATCTTATGATGCTGTACAAGTCGTTTGTTGTGGTTATTTAATACCATAAAAATGATGACTAATGCAAGACTGATTAATATGTAATATATAACAGAATAAATATACTATAAACCGTTGAATATAGCTAATAATAAATAAAAAATAGGTATCGTTCATGATTACATATTTTTGTAAATTGTGATTATTGTTGTCAGTTTATAAGAAAGCATATCCCATATAAGTCTGTATTAATTACCTAATAAAGAAATGTGTCATACATATATTTGTTTTCCTCTACATGAGTCAGCATATCATTATGTTAATTGTTACCCCTTCTGTTAATACTTACCCTCGACCTGTTAATTCTAGCCCCGAACGTGAGGTAAGAATTAACAACTGACTCTTTTGTGAAAAAGAGTTCTATTTACGACATCATTTCTGTTTGGTTAAATTTGAGATACTTATACGATACCTGGATAATTAAATCATCGTATAACATAATAATCAAATATGGCTATTGAATAATCACTAATCTACAACTAAAAATCCTTTTTTTGTTAATTGTAGCCCCGGCCTCCCCTAAGTATCGATTTTGTTCAAAACATTGACTTTTAACAATAGATGATTAACAGACGTTCACCACATTAAATTTAATGTAAGTCACGATGATATTGAAGATATAAAATCTAAGCAATCAAGGAAACGACACGAGCGTGGAACCTTCAAAACACTTGTTATCCTGTGAACAGTAAGTGGTTGTAAATCCGATAACGTTGAGTAACAAGTTATTATCGATAATTACAATACTGCCGAAACGGCAATCGAAGCAATACCGGATACACGTAACAGCGCATAAAATGCGATTTGAGGTCTTCGCGACGACGCCGACAGACACATCGTCGTAAAATATTTATGGGATTTAATACAGCGCTCGTAAAAGGAAAGTCGACTGGAATATGTCCCATCGAATGCCAGTATCGAAGTGTCCTTGGTTGTCGTTGAACATAATAAATCACACATGAATCGTTTGTGTGGTTATAAACTCCGTTTATCCTATTTCTCAGTACACAATTTCGTGGTTATAGTTGTTTAACTATGAATTAAGCAATAGATGTACCTGAAGCGAAATGAGTTTTGGGTACCCATTCAATATTATGAAATTCCAGAATACGGCCTAAAACTATTTCGAACGCGAGTAATTTTCCTGATAACAGTAGATACTATAAAACTATACACACAAACTAATTGAATGAAGCATTCCTCGTCGAAACTATTTTAGCTATAAAGTTATAAAATAATTTTATTTCATTTCAATATAATTTAATAAAACGGCTTAGATTATTTGCTTTGCGATATTTAATAGAATGAAACACAATTTAACCAACACAATCAGACTTTGTTACTTAAATGTACGAAATAACTTTGTGTTTCATTAACACATAACTCAAGATAGTTCCGATTGCTACATATTGATAATGCCAAATGGCGTATTCCTTACCAAATGGCATTACTATGCCATGTGCAGCGTTCACCAATGTATTGGTCGATCGCCAAACGCCTACGGGAATGTGGCACCAACGGCACGCTGTATCCAAGGAAATTTATCGAGTCCCTAATGTTTCTATATATTATGTAGAAAATATCGTTATGGGAAATAATAAGGCAATTTGTATTACACACGTGGCAGCGAAATGTATGGATCGCGTGATTTATTACAACACTTCGTAAACTACTGAAAAGTTACTTAAATCGCGATAAAGATACGCCTCGGTAGCTTTTGCATGCAGGTCCGCCTGTTGTACAGTTTATCCCGAAATTAAAGTGCCATGATACGGGATTAAGCCTACGGCTACATGCATAACGTAAAAAAAATACTTTAGTGTTTGTATTTCATTCGAACTTCTATAATGATATAAAATATTCTGGTCGACATTCGTCAAACTCACCACAACCTCTACAAACGTGTTAAGTTATTGAGAAACAAAAATCCTTCAGTAGATGTTTCACAAATTTCTAAATGTAAAAAAACTGGAGACACAAGTCCGGAGTGTGATCGTAATTTCGACTAGTTTTCGAACGGTTCTCGTGGCATCCCGACGTTATTGCCTACAGCCCTGGGCCAATAGGTGAGCGGGGTGACCGCATGCCCTATGCCAATTTCATCCGAGTCACGACAAGGGCAGACACCGTGGAATTGCCTTCGTTCTGCCTATACGTGTGTCTTTACAAAAAACCGTATTCATTCTTTAATTTGGTGTGTGAATGTTATTGTATCAGCTTTGAGAAAATTTATTCACAAAAATGTAATCGACATATTAATTTAATGCTAAATAGATTTGAAATTCCATTTGTTAGACATAAAACTTGTCTTACTGATTTGTACTTAGGACTCATAAGTAAACATAATAATCGGCATCCAACTTTCTTTTTAACTCCTAATTTGGAGAATCAATTCAGAGTTTGTCGTCTATTACATTTCATATATTTTATTGCCTCATCTTTTGAAGTAACACAAGCTTAATAAAAACACCGTTAAGTCGTTCTGAATCGATAAATAATGCCAAAAGGACAAAATAACACATTTAACATGATAAGCCATACAAAAGCACATTTTTATTAAAATTATTTATATAAATATTTAGTTATGTGTTGGGTAAATATTGGTAAAACGATATTTGTTTTGCTTATTTAAACTTAATAACACTTGTTTAAACCTTTCTAGAGCATAATTAAATTGATAATTTTAATAGTACATTTTGTGATAAACTAAACGTTTTTGTATCAAGAGTTTAGAAATTACTTATAATAACTAACGCACACAAGAACCACCATACGACAAAATAACACAAATATAATGATATTACTACATGGAAACGAGTTCGTTAATGATGTAATTGTTTTATCTTATTAATAACAATCAAATTAACATTATTACAAAACCCATAAAACCACGAGCAAACATTTCAAACCCGTAGATCGTGATTATGATCACTCATCGCATTAAGTTTAAATTAGGTATAAATAACCTGTAAATGCCTATGCCTTGACAAATTAATGATCGCCTTGCAACACAACATGTTGAAGGCTTTTTAATTACCATTCTAGACCGACCTTTAAATTTTTACGCATCATCTTTGAAGTGGTTACGGAATTGTAACGGTATGCCAATTTGGATCCAGCAAATAATTAACCCATGTCACAGGCTTCGCCGATCTTATTCTATATTTTAAGCGAGGCTTAGATAAGTAAGATTTGCAGAAGTCGACTTCCTCAAGCATTTTTTACTGTGTCAGACAGACAATCACAGCAAACCGACTTCTGCAAATTTTAAAGCTTGCATTAGGTACTTGCGGCTTATAGAACTTTTGATATATTGCTTCTAGACCAAAGAATACTGAGAGAACGATTTGATACCACGGCATACTAATAATATTAATTTTAAGTGAATTTCTGGGTGACGATAAAGACGTAGTAAGTTACTAAGAACTGGCCAAGTGCTAAATATTAGACGATGCTGACTAGCTAAAAACTAGTAAAGTTGATATCCTTTCAGAAATAAATTATAGGTTCGCCATTGATTAAAATATACTGACATACTTGTATCGACCGTGTTGAAAAGTTGCATCAACTTTGGCTGGTCACGTTCGAAGGTAAAATGTCATAAGACGTACCAGTATGGTGATGACAATGAATATTTACTGGCATATAGAAATATATTTTAGTGAAATCGTGCGCGTAATAGTGATCATTATTATCGCGTTAACAAATATCAATTTTGTTGTTACTCAATCATACGTGATTGTACTTACAAGATAGCACGAAGCAGTTACTGTTACTTCTGTGAAGGATAATCATTTATGAACTGATATAGTTGAGCTGAGAAAAGTGTGTAATATTATCATAAAGTTAGCAACCTTCTTGTCTAGATATTAATTTGTAGAAGAGTAAATTTGAAAATGTACATCTAGAAAATTTGCTCTATGGTTAAATAGTTTTTAAAGAAAGGTTTACAGTTTACACAATTTAATCCCTATTACAAATATACAATGAGACAAATGCATTAACATATTATGCATAAAATATGCAAATATTGATTTTCTATTCAAAGTTTAATACCAATAATAAATATAATTGTAAAATTTAAAAACAAACATACGAAAAGGCACGACCACAGACTCTTCTCAAACGCCGACAAAAATTTTCACGTAATTACAACTGATAAAACGTTCACGATATCGTGAGGTGTCTCTCCAGTCTCGATGTTCGTTAACATCCAGAAGCTCAATTAAACGTTGTCATAAGTTCCAAACACATTAAGGCAACAATTACAATTATTTATGACGAACTATTAAACAAAAATATAAAAATACATTTAATGGATTTTTAGTTGCATATTTCAAGATCTCCTGTCAGTGTTCAAAATGCGTCTCTATTTTTAAAAATAATACATTTTATTTGAAATATAAGTACGGTCAAAATGCAAGCCGTTGAAGAAAACTCCCAGTGTGGGAAAACTATGAGTGCTAATTAAAATATATGGAATGGAAAAGGGATTTTATGGTCCTTAGACTGTATCACTAATCGTACGAAACCAAACAAAAAAGCTTTCATTTTATTTTAATTTCTTTAAATATAACACTACGCTATGCTGTTTTTGCACTGTCATATTATCTATATTCTTTATATTAAGCATTTTTATTACGTTTTATAAATGAATAAACGAGAATTAAAGAGGTTTTTAATTATAATTCATCATCTATGGAATTACATGTCCTGTCTATAATAATATTCTTAGAATCCGATTAATATAAGGTCACGGTTCCAGCAGATACAATAACATATTCCAAGAAATATAACCTTATTATAAGCTCTAAATGAAATATTTCACTATTAATGTTGACGTGTACTTTTAATATCGTAGGAGCATGATACAGATATTTTTTTCTTTGTTAAAGATGGGCAGCTAAGCTGTATTTTTAGCAATATCGCACCACATTTGGGAAGTATCAACTTTGTTGTTACGTGCCGTAATAATATTGTCATCAAATCAATACTAAGTGACGTCACTGAACCTGAACCCTAATATTAAGTGAAGATTAAATAATCCTTTGCCTCTTCACATCGCCATTCTTTCTCATTTATAGACGAACAAGGTAACAGAATCTATCGAGCAAATCCATATTTAGGAAAGAAAAAATGCAAAACATAAACGCATATCTATCAATTCTATAGTAATCAAGGGAAATTTAAACTTTAAGATACATTTCTTTTTATTTTATTTTCCGTCCCTAAATATCTTACATCGTAACCTTTACTACTGCGGTAATAATCGCTTACAATGATCCGACTCCTAATTTCCCCGATTTCTTCCATAGAAAAAACATACTACACGTTTCGTTTCCAAGCATGAGATTCACTTGTCACACACACCTTTTTTGTCACTAGCATCTATTTCTGCCAATCTAATTACCCATTTATATTTTGACCGATTCTCCCTTATGCCTTAATTGCGATGTTAAGCAGATTGACTTATTAAACACAAGAAGAGTTTAATTGATGCCAAATTTCGGATCAGTTCTAAACAAATTATATAGCGTTAGCTGCAAATTGGTAGGAGGCAATCGGAACAATACCGTCAATTATTCCGAGAGTTCCAATTAAACCTGAAGTTGGAACGCATTTCACAGTTTCTGGGTTCTGAATTGGATTTTCCCTTACAAATTGTTGATGGTTGATTGTTTAGACAATGGCAATATCTTAGTATTATGAACAGGGCTTTAGATAAACTTATACAAATATTTGTTATTACTAATGAATGAATTAGAAAATCATTTTATAGTCGAAAGAATTGATGTACAATAATATAACCGGTAACACAGACGACATTAATGAAACAAAATATAGAAATGAAGTAGACGTTAATATAGTAAATAACAAGATTGAAGTCACTAAAAAGTACTTATTAGGAAAAACGTCTGCACCAAACAGGCATTGCGATATTATTCGTACATTTTGATTTGAACTTGTAATCTACTCTACAAAAAAAATAAACTACCCATCGGCAATTCCAACACTCGGCTCTAACATAGTGACTTCGATTTGGAATTGGTCCAAATTCAACCGGATTCCGGCACTTTTCTCTATCAAATACCCATATAAAAATGCATTGAACAGTAATATCGGAGGCTCACCCTCAGCATCAGCGTGTTTTCTATTCTACTCTCGTATTACACATACCTGAAAAGTAAATAAAAAATACATTAAAAACAAGTTCGATATGACACCTTTGAGTTACACAATCTAAATTAAAAAATGTTAAATATATTTTCCTGCGGTTTGTAGCCTACTCAATTACACTTATTCAAAATATATTAATAGTGTAAATTATTGAATTATTGTTATATCAAAAAGGTCGATTATTATGAACAAAATACACCAAGGAAATATCATATTACTTTATAATTTATAAAATCGAGAAGTAGCTTACAAACGCAAAATTCTAGGATTGCATAAAAATGTTCTCTACGCGATCGAATCAGAAATGAAGAGATCCTTAGAAGAATGAAAGTCACTGACATAGCCCAGTGGATCAACGAGCTGAAGTAGCAGTAGGTAGAGCACATAGTTCGAAGAACTGACGGCAGATGAGGCAAAAAAGTTCTCGAGTGGAGGCCATGTACTGGCAAGCGCAGCGTCGGCCGTCCACCTACAAGGTGGACATGCCTATGTTTAGTAGTGGACTTCATGTGGCCTGATTATGATGATGATAAAAATGTTACCTTAAAAAATGCGTTCAAAATTTCTTAACAAAAACTGACGAAAAGCATAATAAATTCACTCGTTCCTAGTGTCAAGTGGCCTATTGCCCTTCATAAACATATAGAATTATGATGTTCAATTATTTAATGGCGTCAGTTACTTTTAAGTCCAATTGATTCTTAAATGATCCGATTGATATAATACATAGGGTCTATTTCACAATTTTTTTGTAAATTTTATTTCACAGTTATCGTATTAAAGAGCTAATGTAAACAATACTAATTTTAATACCGTCTATTTGGGAATATAGATTAGAGTTTGACTGATGTATTTGGTCGGCTTATACTTACCTGACGAGGATCATAGAACACAGAATTTATGAAACAGGCCCTTACTATATTGTATACTGTATTAATTATAATATAGCTCACATAAAAATATCGCAATATTAAGTATAACATTCATAAAAACTAAGAAACCAAAACAACTACCAACAGCCCCATACCATCTCATCTGTAAATAAGCGGAAAACGCTCGATACAACCAAACGCTCACTTTCATCTAACAAAAGCACTCAAAGTCGGGTGTATGTAAAAAACCATCGTCATGGTTGAAAAAAAGAACAATTTGTTTAACAAACCGTCGCACGGGACGCAGCTATCACAACGCCCACCAGTAGCGAGATAATACAGTGTTTGTGTAACGATCGCCTCGACTCATTATCCGGTTTTGTCATATTTAAAAAATAACAATTAGAGTAACACTAGATGATTGTATGATGTAGAACGAGGACGTTGCAATAGTGTGATTTATCGTCGCTGAATTTATTTGCAATGTTGTGATATTCTTAATAAAATATTTGAATTGAAACATGATCATCATCTGTTAAGCACAGGCCCCAAAAATTACTTTTACACACAACTATTCTATCATACCACGCAGTATTAATTTTTCTATTTGTATTATTTAAAAAGTGTCATGTATACGAGCACATGCAGACTAAATATGAAATACAACCACGCTACCGAGGCAATCATATAACAATAATTAATAAATATCAAATAGATTAAATTCTTAGATGCTCAATTAAAGTATTTATCAACCGAAATTTCTTCTACACATTAATGTACCAAACACGACAGGATCTTGTCAAACACAAAGAGAATTATGATTCAATCATGGGGATTAAACTAGGGCTTATGTACACGCTCGGCATTAGGAGCGTTCACGACGCACACAGATACAAAACCAGACAGGATTACGTGTACGTCACAAGCAGATACATCAATCACAGAGGAATCAATGCTGAGGTCCTTAGCTACTGCATGAATTCATATATGTACATAAAGCTTATATAAACCGGTTTTGTATTGGCAAAAACGGGTGGGTTTTGAGAATGCCATGCTGCCATGGTAGTTTATCTACATAATCGTATCGACTGGAGGGATAATTAATCATGGCTCGTCAGTCAACACTGAATTTGGACCCTACTCCGCTTACTTCGCTGACTTTGCCATGCACTTTAAAAATAACAGCAAATTCAACTACCGGCGTCACCACTTCACAGTCACATAACATTTCACTGATATTCATATTTTAAAAACCGACACGAAAGACAGTTACTGTTACGTTTTGTATGTTCGGTGGACTGAAGAAGCCCAGAAATCAAACCCTTTTAGTTTTTATTAGTTGACAACGCCACTACGAGTCCTTTGGCATTGTCGATGTTTATAGGTAGTAGTAATCATTTTGTATCGGGTGACCCATTACTGCTAGGATTTTTTAAAAATAAACTAAGTTTCCTGACTTGTGACATATATTATGCTGCTCTAAAAGACTATGTAAAGAATTTAAAGACTCCACATTACTTAATATTTATAACAAAACTAATAACTGCATTCGTTGCTTCCAAATGTATAAACATCAAAGAATATATTTTTAATGCGGAGTAGAGTTTTAATTTTAAGATGTAATATTTTTCAAATTCGCAGAAAATTTTATAAGTCACATAATTTCAAGGCGTGTTTCATTTTAAGTCACCTTCATTCATATTAAAAATGAACGTGCAAGTATTTGCAAAAAGAGGAGATTAGACACGAGAGAAATTTTTATCATAAACGAAACGTAAAATTTCATTACGTTGGACTCGTATGTTAATAAAATTTCTGTTGTAAGGTTTTAATAAAATATAAAATGAGCTTAAAAAATGATCATGATACCAAAATTCCACAAATTATCCATGAAAAATTGTACAACTAAAAAACACTTCGCCAGAATTCCTATAACATAATTAATGACGTACACCCGAAATTAGAATCGTACACGAGGAAGTCATGTACAGGATGAAAAACTTTCTGTAAAACCAATTCAGAATTCCTTTGACGATCGAAAAACTATTTAAGTACGTAAAAATTCAACACCGTAATGTGAAAAATTTTATGAACAATATGATTTCACGCACGCATAACGCAAACGGTATATTTATTAAAGCACAATATAATAATATTATAATTGAAAAAGAAATTAATAACGGGCCGCATTAGTAACGTGACACAGAATAATCTAATAGAAAGAGAGCCAAAGAACGAATCATCGTCTTTGAATGATATTAAATTATAATGTGAGGATAATGAAAGCCGGTGAGGTCAGGTGGGATGCTTTGACTTCCGAGCCGGCATGAATACCGCTACGTTTGTATTAATAAGGTAACCTTTACCTACTTTATCCCCGTTAGAGGTTTCATTTAACGGGAATTGATGTTTCGATATATGCAAATTTAGGTGAGTAAATTTTTAGTTTGTTTGAAAACGCTATGATCAGCACAGCCGCACACAGAAGTCAGTTTATTATAAAACTACTTTATTTGCTCATGTTTCAAAACAATCTTAAATTCAAAATCAAAATTGTATTCTGTTCACAATTTTTAATTATGCGTACTCTTTAATAAAACAAGCATTTCTTTTAAGAGAAAGACCCAGTCTAGTCAGAAACAATAACACAATCACAATTCACACACAAGAGACCGCATCTCTGGACAATAGTATAATTACGATATAACCCATCAATACATTCATGAAACCATTAACCACAGAACGTATTGTTAGGCATTCCGATTGAATAGAGGCAAATCTTGGATGATCACAGTACTAGAGCCAATCAACACATTGTGCGGCGCTTGTAACGCCTTAATTACGTCGACAGGTAACGTTGGAGTTGCGTCGGCAGAGGCTACTGATGAATATTAATACGAGAACTCGTATCGACGCCGCACCACGAGAGGTAAAATTTTATGTGGCTATTAACATTTACATACGTTACGTGCGTTACGAAAATGCGTTATGAAACGCGAGTTCTAATTGATATCGATTCAGTTGTGTGCGAATATTTCGGGACTTGCCTGGTGTATGGAGATATGCGAGGAAAGGTGATTCACGGTAATTATGAAAAATTGTTTCATAAAATTAAATTATCATTCTAAAAATTAGTTACAAATAAATAGTTTCAACTACTTTTCAAAAGATATGAAATAACGAAAATACCAGGTACTTCCACAATATGCATTACGTACGCATAAATTAAATAGTAGGTACAAAACATGAATAAAACAAAGCACTTTTTCCAGCTGCACCAAACGCTATAAGTACAAGACAAAACAACACAAAACGAAGTTCGAACTCCAGCAATCCTAAAAAGGCAACACTTCAAACTGCCGCACAAAAAACAACTCCAAAAATCCATCAAAGCAAATCGATAGCAATATCAATATTACCGATATCGGGGCAGATTCGACGCGGCCGTAACAAGGCGACGTCGCTGACAAAACAAATTTACATAAATCCCGTTGAATCCGTAAAAATGACGCGCTACAGTCAATCCGATAAGCTTCGGATATCATTAGCCGACGGAGGCTCGAGCGATCAGTTACTTGTGCGGCCTCCTCCACACACAGGCCGAAGAAAAATTTTCAAATATCAATCTTCTCTCTGCCATTCAACTCGGTACCAATTCTAAATTGAAAATCCCCCGGGATGCAAAATCACTGCGAGCCTTTTTATCTCTGAGGAGATGTTGCGATACGTGCTCGATAAAATAATAATTGAGTTTCCTTTGAATAAGGCAAAGAGTTTCGGTAATTTTTTACAACCGGAGTTTTTTGCTTACTCTGTTACTACTATTACTAGGAGAAATTACAAATATTTGGAAATCATTATTAAATGCTATAATATCATTCATTTCTAAAGTATATTCGAAATTTTTTGCCACCATCAATTACAATTAATGAGACAGAACTTTTTAGATCTCAACAAAGTCATATAATTACTTACATCAGAAAAAAAGCTAATTTTTTAACATCGGTTGAAAAATTCTTCACACTAAGAATCCCCTCGGACGCCAGGGGCGTCTCTCGGAAAAGGACCGCAACAGCGGTACGCGCAGGGGCGGTTGCGGACGACAACTTAGACGTGAGTCGGAGGAAGCCTGCAGCCGTCCCTAATGCGCCGAAGATGGCCATATTAAAAAAAAAAAAAAAAAAAAACACTAAGAATCCCGACGTAAGTTTATTTTATTAATTTAACTAGCTTTTGCCCGCGGCTCCGCCCGCATTAAAAAGTTTTTCCGGGATAAAAGTCCCGGTTTATGTTTCCCCGGGATAAAAAGTAGTCTATATGTTAATCCAGGACATGATCTACCCGTGTGCCAAATTTCATCGAAATCCGTTCAGTAGTTTTTGCGTGAAAGAGGAACAAACATCCTTACATCCATACATCCAAACATCCAAACATTCAAACATCCAAACATCCATACATTCTTACAAACTTTCGCCTTTATAATATTAGTAGGATTCTGATCTCGTCGATGCAGCCCGGGGAAGTTTCATAACGGTCGCCATTTGAACTTCAAGAACGACGGGACTTTCGCCGTATTCTTTTATTTCACGAGACACAATCAAACTGGGCGTCGCGCTAAGGATTTTCCAACGATTTCCATTGGCGCAGCAAAACTCAAAAGGGTATTTGAAAAATGTTTAAAACGAAACTTTCGTAGTAGACGTCCCGCGATCTTAATATGATATTTTTATGCGAGCAGCTGTCATGTCAAGGAATCTGAATCTGCTGCTTTGTTGTTTTGATTTTATTTTTATCCTGTGTCGGCGAAAGATTTTGTGTTTTGTCCTTCTTACGGGCCATAGTTTATGATAACGTTACATCTTTAGAGCTTGTTTTATTTAATTAGCAATTTAGTTAGATCAAAACACCCACCTAATTAACTATACATGCTAGTTGCAATTTTATAAGCCACGACAGTATAAGGTAACCTAGTGATAATTGAAACGCAATTCCTGCTATATATTTAACTACAGTGCACAAAACAATCATATTATCATGTCTTGTACTAGTGGTAGGTCTCTCATATGTAAGAGTCCGTCTGAGTGGGTACCACCGCAATGTTTATTTCTACCGCCAAGCGGCAGTGTGCATACACTGTTGAGCTTCGGTTTGAAGGACATTGTAGCCAGTGTAACTACTGGACATAACAAGACCTAACATTTTTGTCTCAGGATGACGAGCGCAGTGGAATGCCTCACAGTACTTTGTAACTCAAGGTGCTGAATAGTGTTGCTACTGTTATTGGGTGGTCGTATCGCTTACCATCAGACGGACGGCATGCTCGCCTCGTCATTCAATGCAATAAAAAAAACTTAAAATTTACATGAATGCGTAATCCTACCAGATAGATAAGTCCTAATCTTTGCCAGATTCAATAAGACTTGAACTCAAGATTTAAACTCTATGGATGCGTAGTTATGCTTATGAGAAATGTTATTTATTGCTATAATCGCCTGCCTTGCCTTCAACACATTTGATATCAAAATGAACAATATGCTACAAAATTTCGGAAAGTAAGCCATCATTTCATCTTCCTTTATGAAAAAATGAAATGAAATGTGATGAAATGGTAGAAAATAGACAATGGCTTTGAAACAATTTATTATTTAAAAATATGCACATTTCTATACCAATATTATAAATCTGGTTTTAATTTGTTTGGACGTGCTAACCTCAGAAACTAGGTCTGATTCTGAAAATTACCTCATAATTAGTAAGCTAGATTATTATTGACTGCTGTAGGTTTGGCTCCCGGGATGGGATCTTTACGCAAGCGGAGAAACGGGTAGGAGATAATAGAAAATAATCACTTATTAATTTTCAAATGAATCTTTGAAAACTTTTGTTTTTTAAAATTACAGCATTCATAACGTTTCATTCCACAACTTTGATTTCGCACAAAAACGACATTATCGTATCAAGCTCCGACTGATAAAACGTGATATTAAACGTTGCCCAGTGAAGACAGTATAAATCCCCCGTTTCCCGTAAACAGGGCATGAATTTTGTTGAACATTAAAAAGATAGCCAAACTCAACGGGCTAAAGATAACACTTTCGACATTAAGGTAAACGTAGCATGAAAGTCGCATTTGTATTATATCTCAACTGCGCGGTCGCAGTGTCTTATTACAAGTCGTTAGTTTGTAATTAATATGTTGATAGTGGCGTGTTTTGTTTTACGCTGTCGATTGGTGAGTTCGTAATGTTCAAGTTTCACTAAATTACTTTTTCGGCTTTCTTTACACTTTCGTTGTCTAGCCTTCGTTGGCCAATATTTGTTTATGTGGTTTTATTTGCTTGAGAACAACTGACTCTACTTTTATTTAGAACTTCATAATTCACAAATTCAGTCGAAACCGACCACAATTCACAAAGAGCTCGATTATGCACAAATTCGCGGTGTACATACAAATTAGAGAAATACATCAACAATTAACAATGCGTATCAGATTCATTTACTTTCACAAAGCCATTTAGTGGAAATTTTTACGTAAATCCGGAATCTCGTCGGAGTTAACAACTTGGATAACATCATGCAATGAAGTTCCTGTTTAAAACATGCTTAAGATTTTCAATGGTAATACGTGGGTGATTATAATATACGAAGTTATAAATAATAATGGCGATTATGAACACCCCATAGATCATCATGTAGATAGATAGACGTGACTGTATTGAATGAATTATCTATAAATCATATCGAATCTCGTTGTTTAATAACAATTCACCGAATTTTAACCACAAGATATGTTAGACATATTAAATCTTCAATAGAGCCAGAAACCACAGGGTGTAATCCAGCCTGTTTATATTAAACTGACGAGACTAAATGTTATATAGGTTAAGTCTATTTAGCTAGACTCCGAGAATGTCAGAGACCCTCGTAATAATCCGACTTTGTGTAAAGACCAAAATTTGATTAGACGCTTTAAGCACTACTATGTACTCATCTTTTGATAGAATAGTAAACCAAACGGCTGTTCAGACCGTTATCAATATGTAGACTTATTCAAGAAATTTCTATGTACTTAAAGTAATTAGTGGTATTGGCATTGATAAACAATTGGTATCTGAATGTATTAGGATATGAGGATGATAAATTAGTGATTATGAATCAGAAGATGCATCAACTATTTGAATAAGGTGATTTCAATAAAATAACAAAGAACCATTAGATAGACACTGTGCAGAGTTTACCAAAATGTTACACGAATTTTTCTTTAAATATTACACATAAGGCTGATATTACTTTATGCGATGTTGTATTATATGCAATTTCATTTTAGCCAGTAACGCAATAGGTACTAGCATGCCAAAAATGGCAAAATGCCAAAAGCTGTATTACTCAAGGCGAGCATCAATCACCAACTTTAGACAAAATATTTTAAATGTTATGTTGCTTAGAGAGAATTTTGATTCATCAGTGCCGATTGTATTTGATGACGAAGGTATTTAAGCAAGATCAAAAACGTTAGAAACACCTTGGTAAAATCATAGATTTAAAATGTATATAATAACAATGTCATTTCGAAAACAATACGAAAACCAGAATGCCATGTGTTGTGTAATATCTAAAAATTATACCAGTGTCGAAGATAACAAAACGCTTACGGGCCACGGCTTTTATTCAAAAAACAAAAACTTGAGAGGTGTCAAGGGACACCCGGATGGAACGAAGTTCTTTTCAATTAATTAGTCAAGATATTGTAATAAAATTTTATTTCTTTTAAGTTATAATAATAATTGTATATTTCATTAAAACGTTACCACATCAATGAACCTACACAATAGATATGTCATCGAATAAAATTAACATACAACTAACGAAAAAAAAAACTACTCTAAAAAGCATTTAAATTGTCTTTTATTTAAATTTCGAATGTCACTTTTACGGCCAGTTCTTTATTGTTACTGGCCGGTTTCTTTCACAGGGCAAGTATAAAAGTGTCGTTACAACTTTTCGTGAGATTTTTTTCCGTCTAGCCCGCTTTCACATCGCGCGATAAGGAACTTCGTTCCAATATTCACACACTCTTCCTATTCCATCTAGTCGGACGTTCGTTGGAGAGGTGACTGGTGAGGCGCTTTTTTACGCTATGTCAGTCGCAGACTCTCAGTGTAGTCTATGCCTAAAAAAAGATACAAAGTATGATGCTGGTAGGGCGGTTTCTGCAGCAACTGACGGCGAGAAGTCAAATAGACCGTCCAAATAAAATAGGAATCAAATTTATGTTCTGCCTGGTACTGCTTCGGAGTCGGACTGAATCTAACCATTCATATGCATAAAATTTGAAAGAAACGAAAGTGGCGCTTCGCCTCGATTAGAACGGCTCCAATTGGCTGAATGTCTGGCGAAAACTAAACCGTTTTGAGTATATATAATAATAGTAATGTAACAGAGGTAATAGATCACACATTTTCGATGTCTCGTACTGATTATAAGTCTGATATACAAGGTTTCTTCTAGGTAGGTATTACTTTGTTGTTTATCTGTTTGAGGCAAATTGCAGGTAGCGCAATTACTGGGCATAATGATAGTTAACATCTTATTTAATAATAATAGTAATGTAACAGAGGTAATAGATCACACATTTTCGATGTCTCGTACTGATTATAAGTCTGATATACAAGGGTTCTTCTGGGTAGGTATTACTTTGTTGTTTTTCTGTTTGAGGCAAATTGCAGGTAGCGCAATTACTGGGCATAATGATAGTTAACATCTTATTTCTCATAATGACGAGCGTGGTGATGGTACGTTGATATCATACAGTACTTTGAACATCATAGTTCTAGTTTGTTTTGCTACTGTTTATGAGCGGTCGTATTGATTACGGTCAGGCGAGCGAAATGCTCGTCTCATCACTCGATTTCAATAAAAAATGTCTTACCAGTTCAGCTGCCAGTTAAAGTTCATATTATCAACACAACGAGTAAATAAATTATATAAACCGTGGTATAATAACATCCTGCGATCATAAAACTAGCTGAAACATAACACGTGTGAGTTCTTTATACGTTATACCGGACGTAATTATGATAACATGATCGGTGTCGTCTATTTTCTTATGCATAATGAATAAGCTCGATACAATATATCCTATTTTTGGTAAAAAAAAAACATTTATTTGTCATGTATTTTATATGACGAAGTATCATTTATATTGAGAAATACACAAATTAAATGCAAAGATATAAAAGCTAGTTAAGTATATTCGTTATCAAGTATGCTGGAGAAAATTCGGCTTTATTTTTGGGGTGTGGCAGAAAGTGTCACACCACCTAAAAATTGAACCCAGAGCCTCCGAGTCTACAGGCCATATACGAAACCACTATAACAACATTAATGTAACTGTTTATAAACAAAAATGATGTCCATGTAACGTTTCAATCTCGTTGGTAAAGGCGCAGTAGGTAGTTAGAGACATAAAAATAAATTTACAATTCCATTTCCTCAATTTATATTCATATGCACCACTAGAATTGCTTGAAGCTAGTTAAATATTTAAAACAAACGAATAGGTACATAGTTTTTTACGATAATCCCCACATACGTATGATATATCGGTTTGTATGATTCAGTAAGGCTAAAGGTTACGTAATCAATCAATGTTAAGTAGTACTTTACCTAAAAAGGTCAATATACCGTACGAGGTTCATCAATTTGATTTGTGACTGTACTATACTCTTATGGTATAGTATTTACTTGTATTAGTCATTGTTAACAGTAAATATTTATTTTATTATTATCTGTATTTTAGCATCGACATAAAGCTACAATATGATGAAATGAAGCGGCGATAGACTAGTTGGGAGTGGGACGGACAGCAGAGACGAATGTCCGCAGGTTCAAAACCCAAGGGCACGCACCTCTGACTTTTCTAAAGATATACTGTGTGTATTCTTTGTGAATTATCGCTTGCTTTAACGGTGAAGGAAAACCTCGTGAGGAAACGTGTATTGGTACCTGAGAAGTTTTCTATAAGAATTTCGAAGGTGTAGATGAAGTCTGCCAACCTGCACTAGGCCAGCGTGGTGGACTAAGGCCTAAACCCTCTCAGTGGTAGAGGAGGCCCGTGCTCAACAGTTAACAGTATACAAGGTTGATTAAACGGTGAGGCTTTATTTCTAGCTACATATGTAATGTACCATATACAAGCTCTACACCAAATTTCAGTTCAATAGGAGGAATAGTTTAGCCACAGTATAGATTTTTCGTGATTGCAAAACTACATCGGGATGAATATCTGCCCTAACAGCTGACCGAGAGTCTAAACATAGTTATCTAAGGTCATGTAAGGTGCGTGACCTTAAATATCAACAAAATTAGGAGACGTTGCACCTCTATCAGCCAATAATCACGTCAAAGTGAGTCTTAATCTTAGTATAATAAGAAGGAAAACACAATAACATTACATCATAACTTTGTAACATAAACAAAGAAGCGATTAATACATAGACCTGGGTCATTCCAATCTTCAAAAATTCAAAGAACTGTTTTAGTTTTTTTAGTGTGTCTTTTTTTTTTTTTTTATAGCATTGAATGACGAGACGAGCATGCCGTTCGCCTGATGGTAAGCGATACGCCCACCCATGAACAGTAGAAATAGCATCCAGAACCTTGATTTACAAAGTACTGTGTGGCATTCTACTGCACTCATCATCCTGAGACATAAGGTGTTAAGTCTCATTATGTCCTGTAGTTACACTGGCTACAATGCCCTTCAAACCGAAACACAACAGTGCATGCACACTGCTGCTTGGCGGTAGAAATAAACATTGCGGTGGTACCCACCCAGACGGACTCCTACATATGAGAGTCCTACCACCAGTGTCGCCGTAATTGCTCCGGGACATGAGACGCCTTGCGAAAGCGCCTGAGCCGTTTCCTAGGTACAATTTTATTATTGCTTACGCGCCATTTTGAGAATATCCAAATATTGCTTTTTGTTTATGTAATAGGACACTAATGTAAATGTATTAAAAAGTGATAGTGTTTATTTATTTCTTTGTGTGATACGAGCACCGATCTTTTGTATGTTTGTGTTTGGTTTCTGTAACTTTGTGACAGCGAAAATTATTAAATTTGTACTTGAGACCCGCCCGAGCTACCTATCTATTTGTATTTGCCGGTCGGCTCATCGGCGACATGAAAGACAACAGAATGCGACGTTGCCGTTTTGTCACGCAGATGACCGCAGGTTAGTGTAAATATTTATAAATGGTGTTTGCGTATTAAATTGATAGAACTTGCTAGAAAAAAGTGATTTTCTATTTTTATCTTTATCGAGTTTTTGACCGTTTCGAATTATTTCCGAGCCGATATCGAGTACTCTGTCCATTTTAGTGCCCCTGGATCATATCAACCTTGTATAATACAGGGCTGGTAGTACTGGTAGTAGGTAAAGCTACAAAACCATATTTATTTAGATCAAAAACTTCATAATTATCATTTCTACAATTTCTTGTTTCAATTTCTTAATCTTTGATCAAAATAATTTTCCTAGAAACAATACCAAGAAAGATAACCAGTCTAGATTTATCTGTTCTCGAAAAACCAGACATAACGGTTCAAACAGCATAGACAAGGATTAACTTAACAATGTTGTCAAAAAAGTATGTCAGCAACTTACGAGGTTTGTTTAAAAAATATATTGTTTTATATAATCATAAAGCAACTCGTTACAACGCAATAGGTTAAAACAAAATAAAATAATATGCACGAGGACAGACATAACAACACATCGTTAACGTTTTGATGATATCCCATACAAAAAATAAACCAGTAATCAAAATTCCAGATGCGATAAAAACTAACATTAATTAGCAATGCAACATATTCTCATAGCTAAATCACTAACAAATAAACGTAATTTCCTTAATGGAAGCAGATTAATCACGCACTGCGCAAAAAAAAATCACGCTTCTGAGGTGAGTCACATAAAATATCGCTTTTTGTGAAGCAAATCAGGAGCGATTGACTTGTGGTCTTTTAAAAGTTTTCTTATCATAATATAAGGCAATACAACGTCAATGTTTGATTGATCTTTGATAACCTGTAAAAGCAACGTAGACATCATGAATTTTATGGTAATAATTCATGTAAAACATCCTTACAAACAGAGCTACGGCATTTCAAAAAATCAAATTAATGGTTAATCAAAACCCATTACTTTAAAGGTAGGTTTATTTAACAATAGCGCTTAGATTCATAAAAGAACCAGACACAGTGTCAACTAACAGTAACAAAACTGAAAATCATACAACATGTCAAGAATATATTATTTTCTGTGTACAGTTAAAAAGGATGACACAAGTAATCCTATTATGCACCACGTTAAGATACATCCGTGTACCGCGACCTCGCCGCGGACCGGTAACTAGTGGCCCAACAGAGGATCGAAAGGTCAGCAACTTGCCTCACCTCTCCTATGTGATCATCGTGTGTATCAACCTCTCTATTAAATTGTTTGTTTTACAACAGGTCGTAGATTCTAACCCTGTTCGGTTTCTGATGAAATTATTTGTTGAAATCATATTGTTAAAAAAATGCGACGTATTATAACTTATGACATTCTGTGTTTATGTGGAGAACTTTTTAAATTAATTGCTTGTTAGATCTCCGTTTCTAAATTATATAATATTATTATGTTTTTTATAAGTACCTACATAACTGCAAAGCCAGGATATCGAGCAAAACATTGAAGATCGTGAATACGTTTTTTTATAAGTTAAGCATGATTTACCGTTTACTATAATCATCAGTATTCCACAAGACTCGAAGCATTTAAATTAGATGTAAAAAAAAACACAGCAACCAACATGCAAGTCACGCATTTTCTATTTATAAACATTATGCAGCACTTAATCTATGCAAACTTAACAAAATAAATATTGTTTCTCCGTTTCTGGAGCCAACTTCTTTACTTATAATGAGTATTTACCTATTTTAATTTATCCTACAGTATGCGACATAAAATAGAAAGTAACAACATATTATCAAATAGTTATAATGCTATAATCTTTACGAATAAGAGGATACCTACATTTTCACAACATAAACATTCGTACTAACATGACAAATGAAGATGCTAATGACGTTGAGAATACCTTTCACTAGACATCCATTTCAGTACAACGAATAGTTTTGACATTGACTTAAGAACAACCTTGATATAGCTACAATATTGAATTTATAATATGCCATAATTATGCACATATTAACTACAAATCTACTGCCAACTCCATCATGTTGGAATTTTCCTTCTAAGTTAGCGCTTTGTTTAGCGACACCTGTGACATGAATGTGTAGGTATTCCCATTTACTAGCAACGAGGTAAAGTCAAAATTATAATACAGAGAGCTAATAACGCCACGTTGTGGTACCTGATGTCAGCTGCATTATAAAAGGTTGTTTGTATAATGTTCAAAAGGTTGAAAGTTAAGGCTCGGCCCTTTACGTAAACGGTATTTGAATTTAGTAACACAAATACTAAATTGATGATACATTACGAACAACTTAACGACGTACTCAAAGACTTATCAGAATTATTCAAGACAGATACAAAATAAATGCATACCGACATCACTCAAGTTTTTACTGAGAATGAAGAAACAGCTGCAATTGCATTATAATTTCTGATCCCGTTAATCTAAGTGATGCCTGTCAGCACATCCGACAACGTCTAATCCTCGTAAACTCCAGATTTTGAAGAGACCGCACCGCACCTTGTTTATTATATGCATTTACAAGACGCATGTTCAAGAAGTTATTTAAGATGCGACGGGCAATCGATTTGTACTGACAGTTTTCATTGTGCAACACGGTAATTCTTGGAACGGTAATGATTATGGGCAATAAGATTGCAGTCACATGAATGATAAATTATATTATATCTAATCTTATGTCCATCAAAGAGTATTCAAATTTGCCAACATTTTGAAATCTCTTGTACTTTTTCGACTAACTTTGCTTATGATAAATCTTTTTTGAAATTTAAAACTAGGCCGAATTTCAACATTTTTTGTAATGTTGGCAGTTAAGTTAAAAAAATATTGGTAAACAATGAAAACATTAAAATAAAAACACTGCGACCATTCAATGTTTTGACAAGCAATTTAACGTAAATAATCTGAATCAACATTCTCCAACGTTTCGAAAGACCGTTTCACCAATTCATTGTAACGTGCGATAATGCGAAAGGAGACGACTAAGGAGACAAAATGAAAGCTTAGGTTTTGTTTAGCGTCGTCCATACAGCTCATTACATCATGCTGAGTGCGAGAGCGCATCTGACTTCAGTCGCCAGCCTTTAAGCATACATCCGGGTCGACAGATCGCGATAGGCTGTTTATAATACTAAATCCAACCTGCCAGTTGTAATATTAAACCTTGCATGCAATAAGGTAATTTTAAACTAACTTTATTTGAAATAACAAATTATCAGAAAGACGTTGCCAATGTTTGGTAATTAATGAATACCACATTCAGTCAGCATGATCAAATTAAGTCTGGTGAGCGATATTTATACAAGTTCGTGATTTACAACATAAAATCTACTGTCAAAGCTACTCAGTCTTTTTATGTTAATGAATCACTTAAAATACTCGAAAGATTGGTTTCTGAATTTAACCAATCAAAGCGTCATCGTAGCTTGTCCATTTTGTTTTATAATTTTTGAAAATCTTGGTCTTACTCCGACTGCTTCCGGACGCTACCTAATTGGCATGTAAATTTTGCTTGAAGTTAAAAGTGAAGGACGTTTTAGTACTCGTGCATACGATCCAGCAAGGGCAGTTTGGTAATTGATAAAAACTAAGTTCTGGAGAACGAGAGAGAATGTTGGTGAACATATAAAAAAGTAATAATTCTTACTAATCCATGCTTTCCAATCTAGCGAACTATAAAACTAATCTAATCTAATGACACTATGCATTTAAAAGACAAAAATCGTGTAAATTGTATCTGAATTTGTAAATGTGTTTTTAACTAATTGTATTGCATAAAACCACCTTCAAAATAAACTCTGAGTGCGTTTATTTTAGTAGTTAATACGTTAAGTAACGCAAACGATGAGCATCACTAAAACGCGCTAAACACAATGCACGGATGTGCTATTTGTGGTGTTTTATTTTCGTTGGACGATAAAACCGTTGTAAATGAATTAACAGATCCAGATTTAGATAGTCTAGTACAATAGCATGTTAGACTTTCAGTTTTGGATATGAAATGCCGTCGAAATTATCGTATAACTAGCGTTTGCCCACGGCTCCGCCCGCTTTAAAAAAAAAATCCGGGATAAAAGTCCCGCTTTATATTTTCCCGGGATAAAAAGTAGCCTATGTGTTAATCCAGGACATGATCTACCCGTGTTCCAAACTTCATCGAAATCCGTTTAGTAGTTTTTGCGTGAAAGAGGAACAAACATCCTTACATCCAAACATCCATACATTCTTACAAACTTTCGCCTTTATAATATTAGTAGGATTACAATTATATATTATTGTTTTGATCGTTAGAGAGTATGATGACCGGGAATTTACATTTTGTGCCCTCTCACTATAAGTGACAAGATAAACGGTAGACAGCAGTTTTGTAGTCGTCGTGGTTTTTTCGGATACCTTTTCTCTGTGGCCTGTTGGGACAAATCTGACACAGTGTGATCCCATCTTTCTGATACCGGTTTATGCCTAACTACTAATTAATCTGTGTATCATTCTGAAAAGACCTAAACGTAGATGTTCGTATGAATATCTATTGAGTCAATCAATTAATAAGTCAGTTAAAGTCAGTTAAAACAAGCGCTACATTAACATAATTTTCCACTGTACAAAAATATAAAATAAATGAGGGCAGATAACAAACTTTACAAGAATATTCGATAAAAAAAATTATAAAGCAAAATTATAGACGTTCCAGCTGAAGACGATCGGGATGAGTTTGCGGAAAACAAACACAAGATCCAAAGTGATCGATGTAGATAAAATGAAAACTAACATCAAAGCGATGCCCGCGAAATTGACGAAACGTTTAAGTGCGCTTCTTAGTGAGTACGAACTATGAGAGCACTGACCACATACTACACAAGCACTACCGTTTCTGCACATTCATCTATTAGATCCGTAACGTTTTATGGTCATTCATCAAGTTATTGAAATTATTCAAATACTTTCACGTGAGTGTGCAGATTGTAGTCTTCAATATTCAATAACTTATTATAGTCATACGAAACGAACTTGAACTTTGTTGAAAAATATCAATATTTTCTAGGTCATATTTTACTAGTCTCCAAGTCATGTATACAGTTTAATATTATTCGTCTTTTAAAGCTATATTAGTTTTCTATGGAACTTCGTAAAAGTAATAGTTTTAGGGTAGGTACTGGTTGGATTGAGCACTTTAGACAAACAACTCTTTGCCCTCTCTACTACCATTGTATACATTAGTCACTCAGCAAACACTTATTGTCATATCATAGAAAGTTACAGTTGCAAATTTGTAAACACACAATGAACATATGTCCAATGTACTATTACGTACGTATGTTACGTTATATAAAATCCTTTCACTGTTCAGATAAATGTGTTCAATGCTCAATTGCAATAGAAAAAAGGTTAAAGGAATACCAGCATAATGTATTGTGTGTGATGTGAGTACAATACTATGAAGAGGAGTGTGTTATTGCAAAAAAAGATCGATACGTAATATGAAGCATGTTCGATTGTGCAATAATAAAGTATGAAAAACGTTCTGCTCGAATCAAGTTCCAAATTTTGTTATAACAAGAATAAGGTGTTAAGTAATTTGATATTTTATTAGTACAATACAATTTCATTATGATGTAGGTGCTTGTTTGCCACGTTCTTTTAGTATATATTTGCTACTAATGGTTTCCGTACTTTATTTCTACGAACGAATTCACAGCTAACATTCGAGGAGAAAATAAATCGCATTACCACTTAAAGTCGTACCTAATTGTACAACACCTTAAAATTGAAAATAAAATCAGCCATACAGTGATCGTTAAAAGGCAGTAAACCTTACGTGAAGTAATGTAACACGTTGCAACGTTAGTTCAAGTATCAAGAACAAAAATAAAGGAAACATTATAGTAACATTTACTAAAATAAAATAATATTTACTATTATTGAAAAGTCAATTTGTATTGAATGTATTGCTTAATGTATTTTTATTAATAGCAGGGAATCAAAATGATATTAGTAATGTCAAACATTTCAATCGAATCACTTTAATGAATGGCTATTAAAGTCAATTAGCTTTCAAATTATTAGTTACTAGCTTTTGCCCACGGCTTCGCCCGCGTTAATAAGTTTTTCCGGGCTAAAATTACATACATAAAAACCTTCCCGTTGAATTACTCTATCCAACACATTTATTTGAATAAAGATTAATATTATGACGTTGATACAACTCTTAACAAATAATGCATTAATTTCGACCAAATTTGATTACCACAAAAACGGTTCTAGAGAGTTAATCTTAAAAGATAGAAATATACTGTTGCAGATATTTTTTTAGATCATTTTAAGAGGAATAATTCTTTCATACATATATTTGGTATCTTGGACCGTTTTCGCAGCGCACGCAATGGAAGCCCTCAAGGATGAATAATTTTCCCCGTTTTTTTCACATTTTCCATTATTTCTTCGCTCCTAATAGTTGCATCGTGATGTTATATAGCCTAAAGCCTTCCTCGATAAATGGTCTATTCAACACAAAAAGAATTTTTCAATTCGAACCAGTAGTTCATGTGATTAGCGCGTTCAAACAAACAAACTCTTTAGCTTTATAATATTAGTATAGATTAGTAAATTTCGTATTTTTATTTAAATGTACAGGTTATCATTTAGCTCCAAATAATTAATAGTAAAACAAAATAATCCCATCAACAAATTGTATAAGAAATAGGCAATTGCTGCCTCAAAGCCTTTCAAAATCAACTTTGAAATATGCTCCTAAACATCGTAATTACTAATCTATCCTAAAATTTCTAAGCTGGAGAGTTTGTTTGTTGTTTATTCAGTTGAAAGCTCTACTGCCAGGAACTATTGAACCGATTTTAAAAATTCTTTCACTAATATGAACCTACATTAATCCTGAATGCTATAGGCTATCTTTTATCCCGGAAAACTGTTTCACCCGGGCAGAGTCGCGAATAACACCTAGCGATATACCCGCAATTGATATCCGATATAGCAATTTAATCTTACCAGGTTTGAATTTTAATCGTGTGTGAAAACGTCCTTTAATATAAGTAAACATTATATTGTATTGATTTAGAACCAGTTACTAATCAAATAAGTATGTAATTAGCTATTAATAGTATGAAAAAGCAAATTTAAAAAAAACATTATAAATGTCTATATTTGAGTTCAATAAAATGTAAATAATTTATAAATAATTTATTTCACGACGCGCGTACTTACCCAGGCATCGGCGTTCAATAAAACCAAAGGTTAAAACATATTTTAATAAGTTGAAAATTAATCAAATATGCAAATGCAACACTATCAATATATTTGAATATGCATGACACTCTAATTTGTCAATGAGACTGAAACAAGATAGTGCAGTTGTATGAAAGTCATTTGTAAACTTTGTTCGTGATGTCAATAAAGAATTATATCGATATTTTTTTATTAATCAATTTACGTTTATGAGTGTATTGCTTGTAACAAATACACAAATTTGAATTTAATTAATGTACTTCTTACCCAGCATAAGCTACCAGGGGATCATAAATTTATAAGAGCTAGCAATATTCTACCGGTAACGTTCTATGGGAACCATCTATGTACCTTAGTTGACTTTTTTTATATTGCATTGAATGACGAGATGAGCATGCCGTCCACCTGATGGTAAGCGATATGACCACCCAGAAACAGTAGAAATACCACCCAGCACCTTGAGTTACAAAGTAGGTACTGTTTGGCATTCCACTGCGCTCGTCATCCTGAGACATAAGATGTTAAGTCTCAATATGTCCAGTAGCTACACTGGCTACAATATCCTTCAAACCGAAACACAACAATGCATGCACACTGCTGCTTAGCGGTAGAAATAGACATTGCGGTGGTACCCACCCAGACGGACTTTCACATATTATAGATCTACCACCAGTAAAGTGACTTTCACGACATCCGCAGGATATAGAGCAATTTTATTTAAAATCCCGACGAACTTGCTGTTTAATTTATGTATCTATATATAACACTAGCTTTTGCCCACGGCTTCGCCCGCGTTAATAAGTTTTTCCGGGCTAAAAGTACATAAAAACCTTCCCGTTGAATCACTCTATCCAACACATTTATTTGGATAAAGATTAATATTATGACGATGATACAACTCTTAACAAATAATGCATTAATTTCGACCAAATTTGATTACCATAAAAACGGTTCTAGTGAGTTAATCTTAAAAGATACACATATACTGTCGGTGACATTTTTTTAGATCATTTCAAGAGGAATAGTTCTTTCATACATTTATTTTTGGTATCTTGAACCGTTTTCGCAGCGCACGCAATGGAAGCCCTCAAGGATGAATAATTTTCCCCGTTTTTTCACATTTTCCATTATTTCTTCGCTCCTTGTAGTTGCATCGTGATGTTATATAGCCTAAAGCCTTCCTCGATAAATGGTCTATTCAACACAAAAAGATTTTTTTCAATTCGAACCAGTAGTTCCTGAGATTAGCGCGTTCAAACAAACAAACAAACAAACTCTTCAGCTTTATAATATTAGTATACATTACTTATCACACACACACACACGCAATTTATCTCCGAAGGGATAGGCAGAGGCGCAACTCGGTGGCGAAGTTGTATTATTTGTTGGGGTTCGATCCCTGGGTCGGGCAAAGTGATATTGAATTTTTCTATTCAGCATCAGCCCGGAGTCTGGAATTTGACCCGATATGGCGATAGGCTCGCCCCCTATCACATCATGGCAAAAAGTGGGTGCACTAGTTGCGCCTTTTTAGACGTGAGTCGGAAGAAGCCCGCAGCCGTCCCTAATGCGCCGAAGATGGCCACCGCGGAGTTTTAGTTGGTATGCCGTGCGGTGTACATAGGTTAGGGACTCGGCCCGGCGGTCGCCCGACGTTTTCCATCTCTCCGGGCGGCTCAACGTCGGGTCGTAAGGCACGGTGAACCCAACATAACCGCTCAGTCGTTCCCCTTGAACCCTGGGCGGTAGTAATAAGTCACTTTCTCCGCGTCAACAAAAAAAAAAAAAACTAGTTGCGCCTCTGCCTACACCCGTCGGGGATAAAAGGCGTGAGTGTCGTGTGTGTGTATGTGTGTGTGGAAGGCTTTCATCTACCATGACGACTTGATAATAAACATACATGTCATTTCAAACATTTCAAGAATCACATTATAAATAAAATCTTCCATGCAAACAAGAGCTATTCGTCAATTAAAACTCCGTATGTGATCAAAGGGTTAAAAAACACCATAATTGGCTTTTCAACTTTTTACAATGTAGCAGAAAGTTTACAGCGCGGCGGTTCGAAGCAAAGATTTAAGTTCAACTTTTACGTCTTCAATGCTTTTAGCCGAGAAAATGTTGGACGCGTGCTACAATATCCAAGTTTATATCTCGTCCAGATTGCAAACTTTCATAAAAAATTTGTAGAAGAAATGTTGATCGCGAAATTATTTTATACTACATGCTGCTCGTTATTTTTTCGAAGTGATCACACTGTATAATTTTCCAAGATACATAATTATAGCGTACATGTTAATCCAAAACATAGTATGTGTGCGGAATTCATTCCAAAACCAAATATATATTTTATTCAACATGTAGGTACGTTTCAATTATTTATTATATCACATTATAGTACCGAACATTCCGTGATCTTAAAAAGGATTCCGGAAATATTTATTGGCTATTCGAATACGACAACAGTACATCAATAGTACAGTACATCCACAGTCAACACAAATAATACTATCATGTAAGACTATGTTCCAAACCACCGCCATGATTAAGACTCAATTATATCAATATAAAAAAATATGTGCACGATAGACATTCCGAAAGACCCACTACAACAGGAAATACCAAGAATAACGGTGTGCTAATAGATGCCAGAATTTAATTAAATCCGCTCTAGATATAAAATTGTATTATTTCCGAACACACCTCCACCTCGTTCCTTTATTGTTTTTTAATTAGGATTGCATCCGAAGCGTAGTACAAATTGGCTTATCCATAAACAGTACATTATAAAATATAATGAAACCTCCACACATACGGTTGGAAGGGTATTCCAAAACAAACCGAAGCTTAATGCTACAGATTGAAAGTAAATTAGATTTCAAAATTCACCCTGCGGGCTTGGCAATTGGGAGAGCAATTAATATGAAATCAAATTTAAAGGAGAAACAATTAAGTGAATTTCGTCAAATTCCTATTTTTAGTCGTCTGATTGCCATGATTGTTTTGTTTTCGATGTTTGTGTTACGAACAAAGACGTGTTTAAATTGGATGAAGTCCATTTACGTATAAAAGCTTTAAGGAGATTTATAATGTTATACACGTATTTTTCTTTTCGTTTTTAAAATAGCACGGTGATCGTGGACAAATAACATATTTTCTTGCAAACTGAAGAGGGTTTTGCCCACGTTAACTTTGACATTTAAATGCTTTAGCGACTAGGTCCATGAACTGTGTAACTGCGAAAGTACCCAAATGTTATGTTCTTACAGACGGTTGCGAAGACGGCTATAACAAAACCCACAACTTTGATGTTAAACATATTACACTGTTTACGAGTGTATGTTCTAACAGTAATAGACTGAAATGAGTAAACACATTCATAAACATTGCAAAACCTGAGCTCAAAAACGATGTCCTATTTACGGTAAGGTGGATCGGAGCTATGTGAATAATAATGACCTTAGTTAAAATTTTCTAATTCTAAATTAATACTGGAATAAAATGTTTAAATTTATGTAGTTTTTGTGGTCGTCTGTATTATCATAAAAACTAGTAATGTTAATGTTGTCGATAAAAACATAACAACTCTAAGGACATTTTCATAAATCAACTTTTACTTATCAAAGACTGCTTGAGGAATGAGTCTACTTGCGCCAACGGTAGTCAGCAAGTTTAATGTCGATTCGAGGAATTCGTTCGGACATTGTCATTTAGTTTCTTAATAATAATGACTGCACCAGTTCCAATAAAACTTTTGAATTCCTTGGAACGAATATATCTATGCTAATATTATAAAGCGGAAAAGTTTATGAGTTTATAAGTTTCGAGGGGCTAATCTGTGGAACTGCTGAACCAATTTTGAAAATTGTTTCACTAATAGGAAGCTAAATCATTCCTGAGTGTAATAGGCTACTCTTGCTCCCAGAAAAAATATAAAGCAGGATTTTTATCCCTTTTCTATCGCAGGCGTAATCGCGTGTTAAAGATAGTAAAATATGAAAAGGAAAGAGGGTTACCTATTGGCGATAAAAGTCATGCCAGTACTATTATATATTTTCATCACCATCATCATCATCAGCCACATGAAGTCAACGCGTCCACCACGGCATCCCCTAAAGATTTCCAAACGAACTTGCCAAAAAAGGTCTCCGACCATTTTATTTTTTACGTGTGCATAAATTTACCTACCGAGAAAATCATATTGCTAATCATGATATATTATACTAGTATACAGCGTGTTAAATTAACTAAGATGACGTAAGATGTAGGCATTCAGGCCAATCCTCTGACCGTCAGGATATAGGCAACAATGCACCGGAACGGCCTTGCTGATCGATCAAAACGAGATGATGTGTGCGTGACTCGTGGCTAGTGGGCGCAAATTTCTGGACTGTGACGTCAAAGTGACTCATTGGAAGTGCTACACTTAGCACTTGGATATTAACTTTCGAAAGTACGGGAAGGTATATTTCTATTGTTGATAAAGGTTTAGTTTAGTACACATTTTTAAGAGGATGACGAAACAAAATAATATTTGTGTCTGAAATTTGCTAAACGAAAATAAGTTCCAAAAATAAAATATATATAGTCATCATCAGTCTTTGGAACTAAACTGCTAAACATAAGCCTCCACACCACAAAAATATTCCAGACCAGCCAGTTAGAAGTGACCTGCATTCAACAAGTTCCTACGACCTTTACCAGGTCTTGTAACTTGTTACTAAAGAAATACTATGTAAAATTCAACTCGCATGCATATTATTTAAGATTATAAAAAATACTACACATGACCTAAGCTTGAAGGTGAAAAAAAAACAATCACATTACTAGGCACTTCTAAACCTGTTCATTCAATTTAGTTGATTACATGTAGGTTTCATTACATTAACGAAACCGGTGGGGCTTTAAACAAAATAAATAAACAAAATGTAAAAATCACTACTAAAAGGTAGGTTGGCGGGTGCGACGAACGTTCGAGGCGCATATTTTGCATTCATTCTAGACGCATATTGTGTCCTGAATGTTCGAGTATTCGTATCACTTATAGTTAATTATTTTTTTGTTTATCATCGAATGAACATAAGAAACATTACCCAGAACGCCAAATTACAAATCATTGAACTGAGCCCGTCACTCCGATTTATCAGATGTTAATACCTATAATGTCAAGTAATAACATTGGCTGAATATTCCTAGGGCTGCCATCCGTCCGGATTTCCTCGGATTTGTCCTAGTTTGAAGGGCGTCCGGGGGCCGTCCAGCAGGGGTTTTAAAAAGTGTCCGGGCAAAACCCGGACACTTTTGTAGTCAGGGGAAATCCATTTTTTTAATAGATGAGCAAGAAATTGAAATAAATCTTAGAAATTTATTCATTTCCTCGCATTCAAGAAGGAACGGCAAAATATTTTTTCAGAGGTGTCCGGGGAAAGACCCATATTTCGCACAGATGTCCGGGATTTTTGTCGTGTTTATCCGACGTCGGCAATTTAGATGACGGCAGCCCTAAATATCCCTCAAATGGAAAGACAACAGTGCATACAGACCCGAGCTTAAAAACATACAAAGCCATAGGCAAAGCGGTAGCATCATCCCAATGGACCCTCGCATTGGAGATATGTACTATCGAACAGCACTACTATAAATGATTAGTCAATCAAACAAATAATGGAGAAATTAAACTCAATTATGAGAATGTTGAAACGAAACGGAACAAACATGAGCGAGATATTGAACGGAAGATGACAAGCGATAGTATTGTGAAACTAGCGTTCTTTGAGTGGTGTGCAAAGTGTTTATTCTCTGCCTACTTAATAATACGATGAACTGATGGAGAAAATTACTATGAGGTATTTTTATGGACTAATATTTTACTCAAGACCCTGATATAAGTCTGCATAGTATTAACCTTTTAATTAGCATTTTTACCAGATAACGAACCACAGAGTAATGTTAATGTATACTATACTATGCTGTAAATTTTCCACCGGGTATGAGCTACCATGCAGCCAAGATTAATGGAAAGACTGGGTGTATTTACTAAAACTAGTCACGAGAGAGCGCTGCCATTACTGGTGTCATGGAATCACTTATTCGTGCCTGAATAAAAAATACCTAAATATTAAATAATAATAAGTTACTGCATAGTAACATATTATTATTTGTGATTTTTTTGCTACAGCATTGTAGCTATAAATAATTGAATTGAATTAACAATATCTATTGCATCTGAATAAACAAAAGTCATAATAGCATTCGAAACAATTGAATATCTAAATGTTTTATTGTATTGCAATCCCAAAGTGTAAGGTCTCGTATTCATTGAATAATTTTTCATTTGCAATGCAATTCAAGGCAATTAGACAGGTCTAATACACGGTATTATAATATTATACTGCCCACTGCTCAACACGGACCTCCTCTACTACGGAGAGAGGTTAGGCCTTAGTCCACCACGCTGGTCTTGTGCTGGTTAGCAGACTTCACATACACTCAAAATTCTTATAATTTACATACATACTACACACTCAAGCCTGTAATCCCCGAAGGGGTAAGCAGACGCGCAACTAGTGCATCCACTTTTCGCCGTCATTCCGTCCCATGATGTGATAGGGGGCGAGCCTATCGCCATATCGGGCACAAATTCCAGACTCCGGGCTGATACTGAATAGAAAAACTCAATATCACTTTGCCCGACCCGGGGATCGAACCCGAGACCTCAGCTTTGCAGTCGTACTGTAATACAACTACGCCACCGAGGCAGTCTTATCATTTTTTCATTTATTTATAATTAACGTTACATGTTCAGGGTTTGTAACGCAAAATGTTATGACTGTACTATATTAAAACCTTTTAATAAACCTAAGTTGTATTACAAAGCGCTTCAACAGCTGTATCGATATGCTTGAACGAATTAATCAAAATGGATTTCAAAATACGCAATACAGTACCAAAACGGAATATTATTTAAAATTTCTTTGAATCTATCCGACGTGAAAAACGTAAAAGGCCATATCGAAATAGCAGTGTAATTTAAAATATGATTTTTTACTAAAATATTTACGAAATAAGTATTGCACATTTTTATGTCGCAAATTAGTGAAATTTTCGATATTTTTATAAAATTTTGACGAATAAAAAACAAACTTTCGTTCAGACTAGGTGATGCTCGCGGCTTAGCACGCTTCATAAGCCTTTCATGTATATCATGTCCGATTGTTCACTTTTCCTTAAATTCCTTCCTATATGGTAATTCATGAACAGAACATGTATGTTCTATCTGTGTACCAGATTCTATCCAAATTCAATCAGCATTTATTTTTAAAAAACATCCAAACATTGTCATAAATTTTCGCGTTTATAATATAGCATGTAGACAACTTATAACAATACCATCTCTCATCGCGTTCGATATACAACTTGTTGTGAACGTAACACCTTTTAACGATCTTTTTTAGTCATTTGTTGTCTCGGTGACAAACTGCTTTGATTAGGACACGGAGGTTCGTTTCATACGATAGATAATCATTTGTTAATTCTTTAACTACACTTGTCCACATTTAAATACATAGTGAAAAGTGGATACATTAGTTGCGCATCTTCATCTAGTTAAAGTTACATCTCTTGTTTAATAAAATGGTTAATTTTTTTGGGTAATAGAAATAAAATCTGCCTACCCGAATTCATGTTAAGTTTTAGCATCGGCTCTGCTACTGTATAATGTATATTAATAATAATATCGTTTACCCTGCCGTGCAAGCTCGTCACGCCATCCAATCGCATAAAAAATACTACAGAAAGTGTTAGAAAATTCTCGCGTAACTGAAATTCTCCATTCAAATTGCAAAACCAAACGCATAAATTCTATCAAATGAAACTCTCTCTCGGAACCGTCGACCGGTCGCGAACCTCTCACGTCAGGTCGTAAGTCTGACCTCAAGAAAATTATACTAATAGCGCGACCTACATAACTTCATTCATTTTTTATGAAGGTTAAGAGTATCCATAGAGAGTTTATAACTCGGTCGTAACATAAAAATATATTACGTTAGTATAAAAACATAACTCCATATAGGTCATGTTAATCGTTCGTAAAAAAATTTGTTCGAAGACTCGGGAGCCGTAAAAAACCAAGCGATCCTGTTACTGACAAAGCGTTTAGTTGTAATAAAGCTCATTCCTTTATTTCTGCTTTGAAGAATATCACTCAGCGTTCACAATTTTACGGCATCCTGCAGGCTTAAAGAAAATCAGCCTCCCGCTGAGAATAAGCCGCATCTCTCAAAGAAGATCCTCGGTGTAATAAAACTGCAATGAAGCCTGAGCAGAGTGAAGATATGCCACGTTTCAAATTTAAATAAAATCAAAATGAATATCAAAACTTAGTGGAAGAAAGTTTTGCTAACTTTTTCTTGGATACTGCAATTTGATTGCTATAAATATTTTTAAGTTCGCTCTTGACGATTCATTTTATTAAAACAGTATAAAATAGAAGCCGTGACAGTTTTTTTTAATAGCGCAAATAATATTACAAAACATTCATTATCACCATAATCCTCATCGTCATCAACCATGAAGTCCACTGCTGAACATAGATCTCCTCTAAATATTTCCTGACGAACCTGTCAAAAGCGTCATGCATCCAGCGTTTTCTTGTGCCCTTTATCTATTCATCTGTCCATCTTGTAGGTGGACGTACAACGCCACAATACATAACTGCTTGCAATTTCTTTTCATTGAGTAAATTTGGTTTTGTTATATTGTCTCTTCCTTCCTTATAGTCATCTACGACGTTACTCCTATACAACTCAGTTTAATTGTATAAGTTCATTTAATACTACAAAGTTGTCGAGGTTCCTTTTTATTTCTCCTTCATCACTTTTAATTTTATCCTTTTTAATAATGATGAAAAATTATAAAAAATCACATATGCACATATCGCGGCGGCAAATCAGGCTTCATGGAATGAATCAGAAATACATATCATTCCAACGCATAATTCAATTAGTATCACAAAGGGTTTGCGTCCGCAATTCTAAAATGACGTCGCTTCGATCATGCAATATCTTTGTATTTTTTCTCGTCGTGGTCAAAACAATTGAGAGGCGCTATTGATACATATCATTTGCCTTTTTACATATTCTTAGGAAAGTTACTAAGTACACAGAATCTACACAACACAGTTAGCGTGAAGTGAGGTGACTTCGACATCTCAGGTGAGATTATGAGACAAAGCCAGCGTGACGGTCCAAAGCTTTGTTTAAAGAATCCGATTAGCGTAACATACGTAAGATCTCACTTAGTAATAAGTGAGTGTGGTTCGCTTCATCGAAATTCTCACTTTATGACGCTAGTGTAGATTACACTGCTGATCTAGGTATAATAAGATCTTACAGAATACCATAAAAGTATAGATACAATACCAAAATCTCTTTATCAAAAATCTCGGTTCACTTCCAATAGACTCCCAACCAATTGAGAATCGAACGGCAACCAGAGAGAGTGATTGTATGCATTCACCGCCACACCCTGACACTCCGCTTTCATTATCATTTGCACCGTTATTCCTCCTTTGTTTGAACTGCAAATGCATTTAATGAACAAAAGTATGGCACAAACACTCTGTGCATTGAGTAATGTGCTTGGAATATTGAGGCCACAATTGATATGACAATTGCATGCATTTAGGATGCGTGGTGTATGACCGGAGCGAATTTCATGTATGGTAATTTTCTTTGAGTTTTAAAAGCGTTCAAATAGTGTGGGATTGCTTCGAGTATTAAAAGATTTTATATCATGTATTCTATGAAGATTTTTAAGGCACAATGGTTGCTATGTGTGTGTGTGTTTAAAGTTATTGTCTTTTTACATACAAATTGATAATATGACTTCGGCATTCAGTTTACCTTTATATTAAAATTGAATTAAGTGTGTAATATGAAATAAACAAACGAACTAAAATATGGACATGAACTTATCACAGCAAAATATTAAATGCAAATGACGTGATATAAAAAAATGTAAGTATACAAAACATTACACACCATCTATCCCGCTTTATATTATGTAAATATCGTAAAATTATGAAATATTTTGGTCCCATTTTAAATGCATTCTCGCCTTGAAGCAAAAATATCATACCTTTTGTATGTAAATGCGGCAATACAAGGCTCAAGTTTCATCGTAGGTACTCGAGAAATATTTATCTTTTCGTTTTTCATACATTTCACTTTATAATACCTGCGAGATACGGTTAAATCGTAGCATGATATTAACAATATCAGTTAACTCTTTTTTTTATGGCATTGAATGACGAGACGAGCACGCCGTTCGCGTGTTGGTAAGCGATACGACCACCCATAAACAGTACCAACACCATCCAGCGCCTTGAGTTACTGTGTGGCATTCCACTGCGCTCGTCATCCTGAGACATAAGATGTTAAGTCTAACTATGTCCCGTGGTTACACTGGCTACAATGTCCTTCAAACCGAAACACAGCAGTGCTTGGCGGTAGACATAGACATTGCGGCGGTACCCACCCAGACGGACTCTTACATATAAGAGACCTACCACCAGTAAAACTTTAAAGTATTATACATACATACATATTACATACACAGCATCACGCCTTCTTCTCTTTTAAGGGGTTGGCATACGTATAGCAAACACACATTTCCCCAGCCATGTTAGGTCCCATGTAATAAGGACCAAGTCTATTATTTACCAAGCACATTTCCAGGCTGATATAAAAACCGAATATCACTGCCCGACTCGGGATTCGAACCCGAGTTCTCAGCGCGAAATCGCACCGCCCACTCAATATAACTACGCCACCGAGGCAGTCGTGTAACAATATAAAAAAAATATGTTTTGGATTACTGAGAAGTAAACATAATATATCACATATTTTATCTCTGAGGGGGTAGACACAAGTGCAACCAGGGCACCCAATTTTCGCCTTACGTTTTCCGTGCATGATACGGGGCGAGCCTTTTATTGTGTTTAAGAATACAAATAATCTTTCCATGAAATACATTTTAAAACATCTTTATAATCGGCACCGACGTTTTACAAACTAATTCGCGTTCCGCAGGTAAAGCCAATCATTGCGTCCATTAATTGATATGGCATTAGCAGCATATCCATAGTATTCTCCAATTTATAATTACATGTTTATAATGAAATCATAACCACTATTAAGCGCTCGAACGACTAATGAACGCAATTCTGTTTGTGGAATGTTAGAGCAACATGTTATATTGAAATTCATATTAAACATAGCTTTTGTCCGCGGCTCCGCCTGCGTTAAAAACTTATTCCGGGATAAAAGTCCCGGTAATATTTTTCCGGGATAAATAGTAGCCTATGTGTTAATCCAGGACATGTTCTACCTGTGTGCCAAATTTCAACGAAATCCGATCAGTAGTTTTTTGGGTGAAAGAGGAACAAACATCCGTACATCCAAACATCCATACATTCTTACAAACTTTCGCGTTTATAATATTATAGTAGGAAGTAGGAAAGATAGGTATAAATAATGACTGCGTCGGTGGCGTAGTTGTATTACGGTATGACTGCAACGCTGAGGTTTCGGGTTCGATCCCTGGGTCGGGCAGAGTGATATTGGATTTTTTTATTCCGTATCAGCCCGGAGTCTGGAATTTGTGCCCGATAAGGCGAAAGGCTCGCCCCCTATCACATAATGGGACGGAATACGCACGACGAAAAGTGGGTGCACTAGTTGCGCCTCTGCCTACCCCTTCGGGGACAAATGGCGTGAGTATGCGTATAGGTAATAAATGTTTGCGGATTGGATATTCGTGTAAGAAACGTAATGCAGGAGATTTTTTTATGACTATTAACCCTTCAAGCCCCGCTTATATATATATAGATGTATGAGAAAACCCTATGTATATGGACATCGGTGTCCGTCGCGGGGCTTGAGGAGTCAAAAACAAATGATGTTTGGGAATTAAAATAATATGAACGAAGCGTTAATCTTTGGGTGAGGCCTATGTTCAGCAGTGGGCTTCTAAAGGCTAAAGAAGAAGACGAATCGTTTCTAAATTAATTTTGATAATTACGAATTACTTTTATTATAAACTAGCTTTTGCCCGCGGCTCCGCCCGCGTGAATGAGTTTTCCCGGGATAAAAGTCCCGCTTTATGTTTTCCCGGGATAAAAAGTAGCCTATGTGTTAATCTAGAACATGATCTACCCGTGTGCCAAATTTCATCGAAATCCGTTCAGTAGTTTTTGCGTGAAAGCGGAACAAACATCCATACATCCAAACATCCAAACATCCATACATTCTTACAAACTTTCGCCTTTATAATATTAGTAGGATTAGTAGGATAGTAGGATGCTTTCATAGCATTAAAAGCCTTTGTTAGTAACATACTATGGACATTGTCACACTGGTGGTAGGACTCTCATATGTAAGAGCCCGTCTGGGTGGGTACCACCGCAATTTTTATTTCTACCGCCAAGCAGCAGTGTGCATGCACTGTTGTGTTTCGGTTTGAAGGGCATTGTAGCCAGTGTAACTCCAGGACATAATGAGACTTAACATCTTATGTCTCAGATGACGAGCGCAGTGGAATTCCACACAGTATTTTGTAACCCAAGGTGCTGGATGGTATTCCTACTGTCTATGGGTGGTCGTATCGCTTACCATCAGGTGAACGGCATCCTCGTCTTGTCATTCGATGCCATAAAAAAATAAAAAAAAATTCGGCTATGAACAAAAAAACATGATCTGGGTTTTTTATCAAGCATACATATCCAATTTAATATAAAAAATCAGTATTATCCTCAGTCGCATCGTTGAGTAATAATAATAGACAGTTATTGAATCGAATGCCAAAACAAAAAAAAATATACTTTAAATCAATAAGTGATAAAAACACAAAACTAAAATAAACGATGCCACGGTGATCGACTGACACACCAATTGAATATCGCGACATTCATACGTGTGCGTATAAGCAGACAGTTTACCCTCCTTTGCCCTTTTCTAGGCGAAGGCAATAACTTAGTCAGCCACGACATCCCACTAAAGGTCTTCGCACTGAATGCAAACACGCTGAGCAAAGTCGTAGAAACCGAGAGCTCGCAGTGTAGTGTTACCATTTGAAAGAAAATAAAAGGATTTTCCTAAGAAATATCGTGATTTATACGTTGAGAAATTTCCGGATTATTATATCACGTTTTATTCAACAAGCAATTAATAATATTCCTTTATCAGTTCTTCACTATTCACTTAGGTAAATTTTGTATAAATAAATATTGTTTGTCAATTCGATAAATGACCTTTCAAATGTAGCTGGATTTTACTTACCTAAAATACCGCTGCCACGGTGGCGTAGTTGTATTACAGTATGACTGTAAAGCTGAGGTCTCGGGTTCGATCCCCGGGTCTGGCAAAGTAATATTGAGTTTTTCTATTCAGTATTAGCCCGGAGTCTGGAATTTGTGCCCGATATGGCGATAGGCTCGCCCCCTATCACATCATGGGACGGAATGACGGCGAAAAGTGGGTGCACTAGTTGCGCCTCTGCCTACCCCTTCGGGGATAACAGGCGTGAGTGTATATGTATGTATATGTAAATACCGCAATTGGAATAAATTCGACCCCCATTCCAGTGTTATCCGGAAAATGGCACGAAAACGGGTACCGTGAGCCAGTGAAAGTGTCTACTTACGTCCCCGGAGTTTTGTTTACGCCGTGGAGAGTGTAACCCGAGTGTCGAGTGTCGTTATGACTAACCTGTAACAGAATAATAAGTATTAAATAAACTTTCATAGACGCGGACAATGTTAGCGAATAAAAAGATATTTATGCTGGGGTCACACTAAGGTTAATATCTAACGCCTTATATCGCAATTATAAGTTTTATAGTCGATTATCGCTATAGATATAGGCTAATTTATACGGATCATTTATTGCTAGCAAAAATTGTACGCAATTATTGAGCCCCGTATTAAATGCAATGGCCAGGCAATTCTCGCCCGCGTTGACAATACACGTCCCTTTAGACAGATATTCAAAAGATAATAACTGCTAGCAATAATTTCGTATGATTATTATTCTTCGAAATAATTGGTCCGTCTAAATAAGGCGTAAACTATCAAAATCGTTTCATTCGTATCACAATGAGTGCCCTTGTAAAATTTTCGCGGCTACCCGTGGCTTCACCAACACTTCGTGACGATGATGTGGCCCTACCCTGTAACTACACTACATTGTAGTAAACAAACTGTAGTCCAAGTATGCTGACCAACGAGATATATTGGATACTTCGTCAGTGGCTAGAATTATGCAAATCTTTCTAAATAGATATGCATCAGTTGGCCCCGAACTCTGAACTTCACTCGTCCGAACGAGCCACTGTGCGTTTTTCACTGCATACATAACTGTCGCTTATAGTAATCTTCATGAGGTATATAGTCTGGTTATAATTCCATTGATAATAAAGTATCAAATCCATGGGCTTAGATAGAGTCACTTTCCAGTGGCGGCTAGCGTCCTAGACTAAAATTTACTAATTTTGGTCGTTTTAAAAAAGTATTGTAGTAGTAGGCTGTCTTAAATCCTTTTGATGGGCACTACGAAATTCTGAGGTGATATAAACATACCAATAGGGTAGCTGAGAACTTATTTAAATACATTTAGCAAAAATGTATGTCAGCCAAAATGTTACGGAATAATATTTATCAAAATTGGGGCACTAATTAGTAAATTAAAAAGATTTGAAATTTTGATGGAAGGGGTAGTTGTCAAATAACTGTAATATTACACTGTGACGTCATCGAGAGTCACAGCTATAACGCTGCGTGCGCGTGAAAGAGATAGCGCGATGTCCCCTGCACGTCCCCACCTTTGCTCACAACAACATTTCAAATATGAATAACTGCTTTATTTTTCAACCAATTTTGATGCTGCTGTCACAAAAGAATTTCTTTTTCGTATTATTTTCATATTGATTTTTATATTTTTATAGAATTCTGAAAAAGAAACAGTCGAAAGCGGGATTTGAACCCACGACCTCCGGCGCACCGTGCCGGTGCTCTTCCAATTGAGCTATTCCGACCCCGCCATCGATTGCCAATTTCAGTATCCGTACTTAATTCTCTTAAAGGAGATGACCAATCAATTGGCAATCGATGGCGGGGTCGGAATAGCTCAATTGGAAGAGCACCGGCACGGTGCGCCGGAGGTCGTGGGTTCAAATCCCGCTTTCGACTGTTTCTTTTTCAGGATTCTATAAAAATATAAAAATCATTAACCAGGCACTACATGGCCATTGACATGTATAAAAAATCATAATATAAAAATATTTTCATATTCTCAATAAGAACCTCGAGGGTATGTGAAGTCCGCCAACCCGCACTAGGCCAGCGTGGTGAACTTAAGGCCCAATCCCTCTCAGTAGTAGAGGAGGCCCGTGCTCAGCAGTGGGCACTATATAATACAGGGCTGATTGCATTGCATTATTTTTATTCATACATATAAAGTAATTTATATAATCAAACATATGAACATACCCTATTCTTTAAACTCTCATTACCTATAAAGCATGTAAATCGACGATACATCACATTCAAATGAAACTAAATTCGATAAAAGTTATTTTCTAGTGTAAGTTGTACCCATTGCCTACAAATTGAAATCTGCAGTTAGCGTTATTCTACTGGCAATACTGTTTTCCTGCGCTACGATAAAATCTATAGGGTTTGAACATGCACACTTTGAACATGTTTAATTGTGTATGAATAGACAACCAATGAAATTATGTACTTCAGCTCACGCCTTCGCCAAAAACACTAATAGTTTTCCCAAATTTAATTGAGTTTCTATTCATGATGTCACTAGATGTGAGCCTATTACTATACCGGATTTAATTATTTAAACCAACAACAATCAAAAATCTTGATATGATACGTGCAATAAAAAAAAATAGCAGAACATCATCAGAATAATGAACAACATTTTGCAAATTTTCCGCCCATTTCTTATTCGTGTTTCCTTAAACCTTAAAGTGTTCTATACATTGAAACAACAGTTTTGCTACAGATTTTTATCATAGCAAAAATAAACAGAGATATGTCCAAAATAAAGGTCGAACAAAAACATTGCAATAATTCACAAGTGTCGTATGATATTCACCCCAAGAATACCCCAAAAATCGATTTGCCACAACTCTGCGTGCCCCATTGCGCAGAACGCCGTATGGTACATTGCACACGTCTAAAGGAATTTACCCCAAACTTTCTTCCGTGTAAATCTCATTTGCCCCAAGGTTTTACGACCCATGTGCCCAGTGCAGTTGGCCAAGTTTGTTAATATCATAAATATTAAAGTTAGGATTTTGTGTTATTGGAGTTTAGGTTAAGTGTATCATGGCTGACTCTTTACGAGATACTGAAATACATATTTATCAACGATTTAAAAGATTTTATAACTGTACATTTGAACTATAAGTCGGCGAGGTCCAGAAATCGATTCCGAATAGATCAAATAAAAATGTAACAAGTGTCTATAGTTAGTTCAACAAAAATTCCCGATTACTCCAAGATCAGTAAAATTTAGTTTAAATGGCATTTCGTTCCTGATCATTTAAAACTTGAGTCACAATTCAGGAATTTACAGATGGTAAGGTCTATTATTTATGACTTGCGAATGTCTGTCAGGGTAGATACTGTATTCAAGCAAAACTACAGGTCCAGGGAAACAGGTGTATATTATACTTACCTACTTCTTACCGGTGGTAGGTCTCTCATATGTAAGAGTCCGTCTGGGTGGGTACCACCGCAATGTCTATTGCTACCGTTAAGCAGCAGTGTGCATGCACTGTTGTGTATCGCTTTGAAAGACATTGTAGCCAGTATAACTGTTGGACATAATGAGACTTAACATCTTATGTCTCAGGATGGCGAGCGCAGTGGAATACCACACAGTACTTTGTAGCTCAATGTGCTGAATGGTGTTGATTCTGTTTATAGGTTGTCGTATTGCTTGGCATCAAGCGAACGGCATGTTCGTCTTGTCTATAATGCAATAAAAAAAAACAACGTTATGTGTGCAGAAAATAACTATCTAGAGAAGATTAATCCTACTAATATTATAAAGGCGAAAGTTTGTAAGAATGTATGGATGTTTGGATGTATGGATGTTTGTTCCTCTTTCACGCAAAAACTACTGAAAGGATTTCGATGAAATCTGGCACACATGTAGATCATGTCCTGGATTAACACATAGGCTACTTTTTATCCCGGGAAAATATAAAGCATGACTTTTATCCCGGAAAAACTTTTTAAAGCGGGCGGAGCCGCGGGCAAAAGCTAGTATTATATAGTTTTTTTAAATTAATACAACGATTTTCACCGAAACATAATTATCACACAAAAACATGTCTATAAAGATCACTCTTATAAAGCAAACAAATCTAGAACAATCGCTACTAGTTTTGCAGATCACAAAATGTTAATTCGAGATGACTCTACGAGATGAAATAGAAAGTACGACAAAATATATGTAAAGTTATACTTTAGAGGAGCATCATTACTGTTCAGTATACTATAAAATGACGGTAATCATCTTAAAAACAACCGTCAACAGTTTCTTTTTTATAATTTTATTTGAGGTGAAAGCTATGTATTAACATGTATACTTTTGTAATTAGATTTGAAGAGGCTTCATCGCCAGTAATGCAGCTATGTTTATAGCTATGAACAAAATAAGTTTTTTTTAATTAATAACGGCATTATATTGGTGTAGAGTTAGGTACTTAACGTGCGGAACCATCACCGCACTGGCCATTCAAAACTTGTGGTTATTTCAACGAATAAAAAATCGTTGAAATAAAACTTTTTCGCGGATTTTATCGCGGTTTTTAAATTTTTATTTTCTCCCGACGTTTCGAAGGCTTTGCAATACTTCGTGGTCACGGGGCGGACTGAGGTGTTGGTGGTCCGAAAAAATCGACCAAAATTCATGACTTGCTCAGAAATGAAATTGCGCGCCTCAGTAAACTCGCATAGGTCGCATAGCAAATGCAATATTTTACTATATTTCCAAAATCACATACAATAAAATTGATTCGATATCCGAAAATTTTTTCGGATATCGAAGCTATTTAGCTTATCGATTTCATGTAAAAACATTTCCAAACGACATGACCCGTGTGGATAGTACGAGTTTGTCTATCCATTCGATCGCTTTAACATTCACTGCGATATGAATAGAAAAATAGTGTCATCTAAAGTCGATACCCTGAAACTATATTTAACTCGAACTAAGCACCTAGTCCACATAGTTACAAAACTATAGTTACAAAACTAATTATCTATTGTATCAGCTGAAGCAAGTGCATAAAGGTCAATAGCCATAAAGCATAGCACCGAGGGTCCATATTGACACGCCCCATCGGTCCGGGGTCTAGTTGGACCCCTAGAGTCAAAGGTCTGCTCGCGGTGAAAGTGAGGATGCTTTCGCTACTCGCATCGACGCTCGATCGCGTCACCAGCACGATGACACAAATGTACAAGCAGAGACTAAAATGTTGAAGATAGATATAATTTCTATTGTATAAGTGTTTGTTTTTCTTTTACTTTGACTACGTTTACTTCTATGCAAAAATATATTTTGTTTATCACATATAATAAATTAATGTTGTTGCTAAGAACAAAACTTAGGACTTAAAATCCTGGTACCTAATGAAATTTAGTAGAATTTTAAGTATTAAATCCATATGCATAAAATCTATTAACAATAAATTTGCCTAGACCATCATGTCGACTTATGGAATATATTAAAATTTCCGTCAACGCCTGTACACCGCAAGCGACCGGTCCAAAACCGTGAATCAGCCGAGATGAATCGCACCACGACCTCCACAAAACGACACGACTGTACAAAGCTCGACAATAGGTGTCGAACAACGGTTTGCCTCCGACACGGAGCGAAATAACCAGCCGGAATGCTGCGATTCAAAAACTTATCAATATTGGGAACAAAATATTGCTGAATGTGTTAAGATGATGAGGATTAAATTTCGTATAGAACAGCTATGTGGTTGTATATACATGACCCAACTGTTAATAGACATATATTACAATGCAAAGAGGTTTCTGTCATCGTCACGTGATAGGGTGCTGAGGCTATAGACATAGTTTTCTTTATACAAATACTTATTGCAAGTAATTGAGAAGTAAGATAAAAATATCATTTCGTTTCATTTGGTAGCATGAAATAAGCAAATCACTTGTCGGATGTTATGTACTATGACTGCGCTCATCGCCGTGAGAGAAAGATGTTAAGTCTCATAATATCTTTTGATTATTATTTACAGAAAAGAAAAAAGAAAAGGGCGTGAATGGCTTGATGACGAAAGATAGAAGAGAATGGAAGAGAAAAACATGTTGCGCCGACCCCAAGTAATTTGGGATCAGAGCAGGAAGATGATGATTATTTCCAGAAAATCCTTTATCAATGACAACCGCTTGACGTCACAAAAGTGATCTCGTATAAATGCAAATCCTATACTAATAAAATTCGTTCCGTCAATCGAGAAACTTAACAATAAACAAGTCGCAATAAAGGAACGAAATATTGAAACAGATCTTAGAAATAAAAGGTAAATCTGAATAATGATTCCTTATGTTTACGCGAATGTTAGACATTTATAAAAAACCCGCGATAAAATCCGTTATAATAGTTTAATTTCAAGGTAAATCTGAAACTTTTAAAGTTATCATCATAGAACAAGTCATATTTAGAGCAGCCAAAACATCTTGATACCTCAAGACAACAAGTTCGGACGCCCAGTATACTAAATTTACTTTATGACGCTCCAACACATTCAGCTTTAAAAGGACAGAAACTCATTTCGCTGGGCAGACAAAAATCAAGAAACAGCTTCGTTATCTGGAGGGTATAATTTAGAGTTCACATTAAGGAGCAGACGCTTAAGAGTGCTCCTCAGCTAATACGATTCTAACAAGGCCTAATTAGCCTACCTCGTCGGGATCTGAGGTGACTACTTGAGTTCTTTCTTTCTCTGAGGAATTTAAAAAGTGACAGTGTAGCTTGTTTTTAAGACGCTTGTTATAATTTTCACAGTGTTAATTGTTATCTTTGATATAATTGTACTTTTGCGTGAAGTTTTCGATAATTTTACTACATTTTTTATTGGTACTGCAGTAAACTTAAATTGAAGACTAGATATAAAAATAGTTAATGTAAAAAAATCCATTACTCACAGTGACTAAACCAATCATCATTTCAAGTCTATGAGAATCAATGCATTCGCTCAAATTGATCTTGGAAAGGAAATCTTTTGTTAGTAACTTGCGTCAGTTATTGTCAATGTTCGACCGGCAGTATAAAAGGGTTTGAACGCCGACATCGCTCATCTAAAAATAAACTCTAATCGACGTCCAAGTTACAACCAAACGGGTTGTGATGTTTCATTTCTTTGGAGAATTCTATTGAAGCAATGTACAAATCGATTAAAACGGTTCTCGAGCATAGTGTAATTATAGCTAACATTACTTTGCAGTTAAATGTAACTCGAGAAGTTTGTTGTAGCTGTTCCCGGTACTTTCATCCTTATTATTATTTATCTAGATAGTTGTATTAGTTATAGTGTAACTATATTAATTATTTTACATTGTTAATTAAAGTATCTGCATGCTGTATATTCTGTACGATAAAAGTAGTGATGTTTGGAATTTGATAAAAAAAAATATCATAGTTTTGGTCATAGTATCTAATTCCTGTTTTTATCATATACAACCTATATAATATGAGATTTATAAAGTGAAAATAAAGTCCTGATGGGACGAAGACAACCGAATAACGTATATTACTTGTGATGAAGGAGAGGAAACTAATATATTTCCGGACGAAATATTGTAATATGTAAATTAAGAATTAAAGAATGTTTCTCCAGAGTTTTATTTGCACAGGTTTATTTCGAATGATGAAGAAAACGTAATGTTTAATAATTATTTGATCTATAGATCTCCCCTGTATACAATATAATATGGCAGAAATATATTATGCATTATAAAAGTTATATTAAGGACCAGTGGTCAGTTTGTAAAAATGCAAAAGAAGAGCTATTGTAGATGAGTGTGATACAACAACCGTAATTCAATAACATAATGTAACTTATATTAACAGTCAAACAAACGTAATTGAAGCTAAGACTGTTTAAAATTTCAAACGTAAGTTATATATTTTGATTGTCAACTCAAACAAAGATTGATCAAGTAACGACTGCCGACCCCCCCATTATGACGATGGCCAGCACTTTAGTTTTCCATGACGCTATTAAGTAATTTATACATTAACTCAAGGGTCATCTTCACCATAAATCTTCCACTGGACGTTGGCTTTCAAACGATTGATACCAGTTAATTTCGTACTTCTTATACAGTTTAGAGATCTTTTAATTCATAGAAATTAGAGTGTTTTAAAGTTTATCATAAAATTTTAATAAGTTAAGGTCAATAAAAATAGAAATTGCTTCATCAATTTTTAATTAAGTTGCGGGTTAGACGCGTGTTACAAAATCCCAGTGACTTGCTGAACTTCAATGACAACGAGTGTCCATAAATTCCGCAGCATTACCATCCTGGTTTACAAGAGTTACGATGGCGAATGCGAGGTTGAGATAGTTTGATATGCTTTATTGCTTAAAATTAATCTCATGCATTATGTATATAGAACAAATGGTATTCAAAGTACGAGGAAATTGATGGCTCGACTGTAATTTATCAAAAGTGCTTATCATTTATTCATTGTCTTTACAAACTTACGAGCCGGTGACACGTTACATGGAAATGTCATTAATGGTATTGTACGTGAACGTAATGTCGAACAATCCTTACGTGTACGCAAATTAAATGAGCACATTATCAAAATGGGAATGGAAACATCCGTCCTCCTAATATTATGAAAAACAGCGTTCGCAAACTTTACTTAACACGCGAAACATGAGAGATTTACTGTTGAGAGGCTCGAAAAAAACTGTTTAGCGAAAAAGAAAAAACAGGTTATATTGTAGACTTTTTTTATCTTCATCGCATGAGCCATGTTGATAAAAAATACAATAAAATATATCGAATTAAATTATTATTTGTGAGGCAATGAAACAACTTCTCTCAACTCCCCTGAGTCAGCTGCTTTCAATTGCTCTAATTCCCTTAATCTCATACCAAGTAGTTAGGACACCCGGACTTCAATGATTCTAATTTATCTCCTTTCTAGCTACACTTAATTTCGGTTTGTTTTCTCGGTAGATGCTAATTAGTACACAGTTTTTTTTATTGCCTTGCTTTGACTACGTACGCATAACTTATACAAATTAAGCAAGATTCCTAATTACCGCCTTGTATATTTCTGATTTCCGAGTGATTCAAATGAACTCGAATGAATGACTGCCTCGGTGGCGTAGTTGTATTACAGTACGACTGCAAAGCTGAGGTCTCGGGTTCGATCCCCGGGTCGGGCAAAGTGATATTGAGTTTTTCTATTCAGTATCAGCTCGGAGTCTGGAATTTGTGCCCGATACGGCGATAGGCTCGCCCCCTATCACATCATGGAACGGAATAACGGCGAAAAGTGGGTGCACTAGTTGCGCCTCTGCGTACCCCTTCGGGGATAACAGGCGTGAGTGTATATGTATATATATGTATGACAAATGAACTCTTCAAGCATATAGCTTTCAAAGTCTCATGAAATATTAAATTTATTTTATCTACGCGGTTCTTTTCCATCCTTTCTAGAAAAAAAGTAGCAGCCAATTATAAATAACTTACCTACTTTAATAATTATAATATTAGCCGTTCTTTACCAAAATTAATTTTATATTGCACAGTTTTTTGCCCGCGCCTTCGCCAGCACGAAAGAGTTTTTCCTGGATAAAAATCCCACTACACTTTTTTCCAAGTTAAAAAGTAGCCTAAAACCTTTGCAGGGTCTCGACCTATTTCCATGCCAAATTTTATCGAAATCCGTTTGGTAGTTTTTGAGTTAATCGCATACAAACTTTATTTCATACTATATAAACTTTGCCACCCCATTTTACCTGTTTAGGGTTTGAATTACGCAAAATTCCATCTTAAGGGGCACCTACGTCCTAAAAGGAGCCCCCATGCAAATATTGAGTCTCCTAGCACTTGTAGTTTCTGAAATTTCGTGATGAGTCAGTGATCTTTCGCTTTTATGATATAGAGTTACGTGCTTTTTCATTCCTATTAACATTAAATTTTCTTGACTACGCTTTTATCAAGCAATAAAATTAAACTCCAACTAGCTGAGAACCTTGAGCAACAGCTAGCCAGTATAATCACATATTCATTAGTATAAACAACACTTCCCAACTTCGTGTACAGAGGAAAGTTGAAACTAAAGTGTCAAAGTTCAAAGTGCAAATGACGAGTTTCGAGTTTTCTTTGAGGTAGACACGATTTCTAGGGTCAATGTGTGCCGCGCGATATATTAGTGAAAAGGGACGCTAAAGTCAATAGGTTCACTGCGAAAGGCATTGAGGAAAACAATGGATTTCAGTTATGTGAAAAGTTTTTCTTTATGGGAAACAGTTTTGGAAGGAGAATGAGGAGAATGCGGTGTGCGGCTTACATACGGGTGAAAGAGGTTTAACAAAGTTTTATATCCAAAGATTTATTATATTTGAGCATAGATTGACAATGGAGAATCAAGTTGATGGTTATCTATCATAAATTACGATTAAATTGTGACATTAAACATGCTTCTAGCATTTTATTCGAAGATAGAGATATCTCGATTGGATTGGGCATGTGACTGCACAACAATTACCGAAACGAAATTAAAGCAACACCGATTCGAATTAGAAATAAACACAGACGTATTGAAAATGCGATCAGCACCCACGGACGGCAACAATGATGAGAAATTGCACAACAAAATAATTTGGCGAACAAAACGTCGGCTCGTAATAAGTGCACACACAACAATGAATGCATTCATCATAATTTAACGTCAATGAAAACATCCCGGCGGTTGCGAACACTGAATTGGATATGATTGTGAAACTAAACCTGACAGTCGAGGCCTAATTGTAACGCCGCGTAAATAAACACATGTACTCGTTAATTTTAAACGTACTCTTGAGGAATATACATTCAGAACTACGGGTAAGTTACATAAGGAATAGGTACAAATTACAAGTTTACTCAGTGGGACTTGTAAATTTGGAGTGATAGCTATCGAAATGCCCGTTGTTGAAGTAAGTGATGCGCATGATTTTACAACCCAATACAAAAATTTGCAAATTATTTGCGACCTCACTAATAACAGCGTACAATTCGTAATAAAAATCCGGTATTTTGATAAAATTTCTCCATAATATACTGTATTAGATTGCCTCGGTGGCGTAGTTGTATTAAATTAAATTAAATTGAATTTATTTCAGGATATTCACCCATAGTATTAGTAAGTTACAATACTTATACCTATGTTAGTACGTACATAAAAAGAACAAAATATAACAATAACACATCACAACGGGCGAGTCACTGACCCACTAGTTGAGCGATAGGTTTATAGAGCTCAAACCAGCGTCTCATAAAATCGCTCGTGTGATCAACACCTACAAGGGCTAAAATATTACAACAGTACTGTTGTAATATTTTATGATATAGAGTCGTACGACTGCAATGCTGAGGTCTCGGGTTCGATCCCCGAGCCGGGCATAGTGATATTGATTTTTTTTATTCAGTATCAGTCGACTACATGACGACCACGACCACTCTGTCAAGAGTGTTACGACCAAGAAGAATCAGTCCAAAGTTTGGAATTCGAACCCGATATGGCGATAGGCTCACCCCCTATCACATCATGAGACGGAACAAGCACGGCGAAAATTAGGTGCATTAGTCTTCTGTCTACCCCTTCGGGATTAAAGGCTTGAGTGTGTATGTATGTACGTATGTATCTCTATTATTTCTGTAAGTTGTCAGTGAATAGATTTAACTGGCCGTAGATATTATAATAAACGTAATTAGCAGTTTATCATCTAAACATTTGTAATAAGTTTGGATTAATTTGTTTATATTGTAATGTTTTATAGTCCGTGTTGCTTAGACGTTGTCCATAACTTCATAAGCTATTGATTACTGTATTTTAACTCTCCTCTTTTTAAATGTACCTATGCTCTTTATAATTTGTATGAAGTGTTCACTTTTTTATGTTGTGCACTTAGTTTAAGCTAATTATGTACTGTACGTTTTTTGTATTAAAATTCGGTGTAGCAACTGTTTGTGAACCTATTAAAATAAAATAAAAATAAAAAATAAAAATAAAATATTAGTAGAATTAATTTGAATTATGATAAAGGATCGATGATTATATCCTTTTATAACTTGTCATCTTCAAGTGGTATTAAACCACAAAATATTGTGATAACAGGCGTTTAAATTGATTTAGCTTAGATTTGTTAGTTCTGTTACTGTTAAACAATTCAAATACCAAAATTTTTGGTTTTAGCCGAAATAATTAAAATTCTTGAAAATTTCATCCCATCAATGAAAAGATTGATGAAGGTGGAGGAAGCGAAATTAGTGTGCCAGAATCGATCAAAGGTGATATCCATAGTCTCTGCCGACTCCTATAGTACAGAGGCGTGATCCTATGTATATTTTAATTATATCCAATAATTTCACTATTCCTGTTTTTTTTTTGCATTGAATGACGAGCCGAGCATACCGTTCCTCTGATGGTAAGCGATACGACCACCCATAAACAGTAAAAACACCATTCAGCATCTTGAGTTATAAAGTACCTACTGTGCGGAATTCCACTGCGCTCGACATCCTGAGACATAAGATTTTAAGTCTCATTATGTCCGGTAGTTCGCTAGCTTAATACCCTTCAAACCGAAACACAAAAAAGCATGCACACTACTGCTTGGCGGTAGAAATAGACATTGCGATGGTACCCACCCAGACAGACTCTTACATATGAGAGACCTACCACGAGTAACATTTACTCGGAAGTTGTAAAAGAGGCCATTAATGTGATTTCTTTTGACATTATTTCTATCAAAATTTCCTCTCAGCTATTTGAAAAATATAACCATATATATACTTTACTGTATAATAAGCAACATTTTAAGATATTATAGATTTTGTTGTTCCTTCACGCCGTAAAGTTTGAATCGATTGAGAACAAACTTACACGGGGCTAACACGTGACTAGAATTTACTTGTTACAAAAAGTTTCGTCTCGAAATATTGTACAATGTGATAAAAATATGACGCTTCCAAATTACTCAAGTCAAGTCGATTCATGTTCCGTTTCAATAAGAATAACGGACTAAAAAGATCCATTAAAAAGTGTAGAAAACATGAATTGTACTCACCAGATTATTTTAGGGAACAAGTTTCACTCATTAGTTCTCTTCATATAGAGGAAGTCATATAATTATATACACTATGCATGTCTTCTTTAGTGTAGGGGTCAAGGTAATGTGGTAGCCAACAGAAGTAAATTAAACACGACGCTCAGATTGATACTCTTCATTTATTGCTTTTTTTTTTTTTTTTTTTGTCCCTGACTAAACTCTTGTTAGCCTGACGAGGGTCGGCTTATACAAGAACACCGGTCTTGTGGGTGAGCGCAGAAGGCGCTCGCAACCCTTAAATTTAAGCGACCACGCTGAGGGCGACCCACTAATGGGTCACGACCTCGGCTCAGGGCGGCCACTGAGAGGATAAGACATCAGCGTTTGGGGAAGATGGTTTTTAACCTAATCCTATTTGACGTGTTGATTGTAGTCTTCGGCACGCGGGCCGGAACTGCTACGAGAGGGCAGGGTTATGGGGAACGCGACGAGGTCCTCGACGGCGAGGACGGTACAGCGGTCTTGTGGAGTGTATGAGCTTTAAATGCTCGTTCTTTTCGCGTAAAGCTAGAGTGATTTCGTCCTCTGGATCGGTCAGGACTGATCGCGGTCGTCTCCATTTGGCGCGGTCAAATGGAGTATATATAGACGCTTTACGGATAAGCGTGTTCGGGTGGTTTACCGCCCTGTCGAAATAGCGTCTGCTGGCGCACTGCATAAAGTGCCTGATGGTCGGCATATTGGTGTCCACGTGGAGGTTGCGATTGCGAACGTACCACGGGGCACCAAGTGCATGTCGTAAGAATCGATTTTGAAGCACCTGCATTCGCTGAAGGCGACCGGGCGGTAAATGAGCGAATACGGGCGACGCGTATGTCATTATCGGACGGATGCATGTTTTAAAGATCCTAATCTTGTTGCGGATTGACATCTTACTATTTTTGTTTAGGAGCCAGTGAAGCTGGCTCATCGCGAATGCGGCTCGCGCGCGTACCGCATTTACGTGTGGGATGAAGGTCAACCTCTGATCAAGGGTTACTCCTAAATATTTGGCTTGGCCCTTCCAGGGAATAACCTGGTCGGACATGCGGACTGAAAAGTGAGGGACATGGACTTTCCTTTTCCGAGTGAAAAGGATGGCCTGACTTTTGGTGGGATTGACGGTGATTCGCCATTTGCGGAACCACTCACCGAGTTCGTCGGCGGCGGTTTGCAAAGTGCGCACCACTTTGTCGGGGTCTATACGTGAAGCGTATATTGCGGTATCATCCGCGAATAGTGCCAGATGGGCGTTTTGTGGTCTAGGGATGTCGCTTGTGTACAGCGAGAATAGAAAGGGGGACAGGGCGGAGCCTTGCGGGACTCCGGCCGTGATGGTGTGTCGGGAAGAGAGAGTTCCCTCCACGCGATATCTGAAACCGCGATTCGACAGGAAATCTCGCATGATGTGCACGAGTTGTGTGGGCACGTTGAGAGTGTACAGCTTGAAAAGCAAGCCGTTGTGCCACACCCTGTCGAATGCTTTTTCGATATCGAAGAAAATAGCACCGGTAGGCATTCCTTTACGAAATTGATCGTGAACGTACTCCGTGATGCGGAGCACCTGATTGACACAACTGTGTCTAGGGCGAAAGCCAAACTGTTCTGGGGGGATCAAATTTTGGTTGAAAGCTACTATTTTTAGGCGGTCGAGGACGATCCGCTCGTAGATTTTGCCCAGAGTACTGAGCAGACTGATGGGCCTATAAGAGGAGGGTTCGAACGCGGGTTTCCCCGGCTTGTGGATTCCTATCACAACTGCCTCTTTCCAGACCTCTGGGAAGATGCAGTTACGAAACGCGGCGTCATAGATAGAGGTTAGAATTTGAACTAGATGCTCCGGGAGCATTTTGATCATACGAGTGGGGATTAGATCGCCCCCGGGGGCTTTCCTACGTTTGAGTGCCTTGATCAGAGTGGTGACTTCTTCGATCGTCACCGGCGCAAGGGGATCGGGCGGCGGGTCGACGTCCGGGTCGACGTTGTCGTATAGCGGTCGCGGTATAGAGACTGGCGGTGGCCGGACCGCGTTCCTATCATCGACGAAGGTGTCAACCGCAACAAGAATGTCGTCATCTACGGGTACAGAGGAGAGCGAGCATTGAGACTCCAGGCTGCCGGCCAGTAGTTCCGCTTTCTCGTCGTCATCAAACGCCGGGCGTTGATTCGGACGATTGAGCGGAGGCATGGAGGCCACATCGTTTCTCTTGAAGGAACGAACCAGTTGCCAAAAGGCGGTATGAGTCGGATCGATATCGGCAAGGCGAGTGTTCCACCTCGAATCGACGACCTCTTTTATGCGACGCTTAACCTCACGTTGGAGGTAGCGCGCAAGATGTCGTCGTTCCGGGACGGGTCTCGTCGCGCAGGCTTTGAGCGTAGCGTTACGCAACCTCACCCACCACCGAACGTCTTCGGGAAGTTGCCAGTGACTGTGAACAGTCTCTGGCACCCTCTCGGAGCTTTCGCTCAAGACGTTCTGAAGGTGGTCGGTGAAGACGCGTATCGCGCTGGTCGTTTCCTCAGGAGTCACGATGTTGGTCGGGATCGCGGAGAGATCAGTGGATGAGGTGTCCGCGAGCTTGGTGCCTAAAAGACGCCAATTCGTTTTCACCTTCATCGGGATATTAGGACCTGTGTCTGTTGGACTGTTTTCGGGGACTAGATCGAGGATCACAGGTCTGTGGTCAGAGTCTAACTCTTGTAACACTTGCATGGAACGCACGCTAAGGCTTACGTTCCGTACAAGTGCCACGTCGAGTATGTCCGGTCGGTGGTCGTCGTTGTAACTATAGTGGGTAGGTTCTGAAGGAACCAATAGGCTTAGATTGATTGTGTCAAGACAACTCTCTAGGACTGCACCTCGCTCGTTGGTCGAGTTGCAGTTCCAGAGAGTGTTCTTGGCATTGAGGTCTCCCGCCAAAATGACGGAATCCCCCAGATCAAATAGGGTTTCGAGTTCGTTGGAGTGAAGCTCCTTAGTGGGCGAGAGATAGGCCGATATGATGGTGATCGGCGGGTGTCCGGTCATAGCTAGCCTGCAGACCGAAGCCTCAATGTTGCTCAAGCTTATCGGTGATTCTAATGGAATACAATGAAGGGACCTTTTGTAATAAATGAGAGTGCCTCCTAAACGGCCACTGGTACGATCATTTCGCACCAGTTTGAAGTTTGGGATGTTGGGATCGCGGTGAGAGGGCTTAAGGAACGTTTCCTGGATGAGGAAAACGTCAATTTGGTTGTCGCGGACAAAAGAAGAAATTTCGGCTTTTTGGTCCCGAATGCCGTTACAATTGAAAAACCCCACTCTGAGGGAGCGAGGTTTTGTCCGCTGGGGGAGTTGTCTGGCGTTGGTAGCCATTTATGAATTTAAAGAGGGGAGACGCACAGCGTTAACTGTAGCCTCGAAGATTTGTTGCTGGATCAGAGCGATCTCAGCTATTAGAAGGGGGTCTTCTACTCCCGTACGGGTGAGTAGACGGGAACGCTCGAAAAGTTTCCCGTGGAGAATCATTATCTCCGGGGAGCCTAATAGTGAGGCGACTGAGGAAGAGGCGTCGCTTGCCTTCGCCGCCACCGTCGCCGACTGAGAAGGGGTGGGAGGGGTGGTGGGTTTGGGTTTGGGTTTGGGCTGGGCTGCCTTTGAAGAAGGAGCCACAGCTGGGGGAGGAGAGGGTCGAGTAGAGGCCGGGGCAGCGGGAGTGACTCCGCTGGGGGCCTGTGAAATGGGTTCAGCGCGCGCCGTGGGAGGAAACCACGGGTTGCGCACTGGCGCAGGTGCCAGTTTGAATGTGGTGGCCTGAGGGGCCGAGGGAGCCGCAGCTTTAGGAGCTTTGGAAACTCTTTTGGGGGCGCGAGGGCATCCGCGATAATTCGCTGGATGGCCGGTTTGCCGGCAGTTGGTGCACGAAGGCGGCTCCGTGCACTGAGAGCGGTCCTTGGGACGGGGGCACTCGGATGTGCCGTGTTCGCCGAGGCACTTGACGCACCTGGCGGGGAGGCGACAGCCACGAGAATTGTGGCCGTATTTCTGGCAGTTGTGACACTGCCCTATCTGGGTTGATTTGTGTGGGGCTTCGACGGTGAAGCCGCCTAGCCCCGAGATATCCTTAATCTCAAACAGACGTTTGACGTCGGAAGGGGACTGAAGAATGGCAAGGACCATTTCATATTGAATTCCCGGCCGGGAGGCGCGGGACTGTCTGTGCATCCTGTGCACTTCTAGGGCGACTATGCCTTTCTCTTCGAGGCCTTCTTTGACCTCGAGAGTCGACATTTGGACTGGGATACCGCGAATGACGTAGCGGAAGCGCCGCTCGTCAGGCAAGGAGTAAGTGAAATAGTGCCATTTCTTGGCATCTAAAAATTTGGTCAGCGCCCTGTGGTCCGCGATTGAGGCGGGCTGCAGGGCAAGAAGCTTGTGGATCTTATTCCACGAGTTAGAGGAGATGGATATGCGCTGTTTGCGCAGTTCGTCAAATATGTCCCGAATGGACATATTTGAGGGGATTTGGAGGTTCAACCTCGGGGGTTTTTTAGGCCCCTTTGGTTGAGTCGGCGGCGGTGGTGGCGTCGACGCAGACGCGGACGCGGTTGGCGCTGAAGGCGCGGAAGGCGCAGAAGGCGCGGATGGGGAGGCTGGTGCGGGAGCAGCGACGCTTCTCTGCTTCTTCCTCCGGCTGTTTTTCACCGTGGTGAAGCCGTCCTCGTCGCGTTCCGACGAGGACGACTCCTCCCCGGATTCACAGGCGGAGGAAGAGGCCGAGATCGGCCGTTTTTTAGGGTTGTTAGTGGCTTCGGGTTGGCTGGGGGACGTGTCCATTTCCTCTTCAGACTCCGCGGAGCCGCCCGAGGTTTCGGTGGTCTCTGTCGAGGTCGTAGCCTCGGACGACTCCGAGGTGTCTGAGGACGCAGACGGTTCCCTGGCTTCCCTAGCCATACTTAGAATTTCTTGTCGGACCACGTTGTCCGACCGGAACATCTCCCTCACCACTCTCATTATTTCCTCCCTGGAAATAATGGGCGCGGCGAGGGGGGTGTTGACTGGGTTTAGTTGAGCGGCGACGACAGGCCGCTCGGGAGCCAAATCCATCGGCCCAGAATCAGCCATATTGGCGGCTGAGTCCGAGCCTATGGTAGAATATGATTTGGGGGCCGCGTGTGTGTTCACTAACCCCGGGTGTGCACCGCCTGTAAAGAACACACCAAGAAACCAGGCGGGTTCACACAAAACGAACGAGCGCGGATCGCGACGCGGTATGGGACGCGATGAACTAAGTCCCCGGGTAGGAACGCCCGGGGGTGAGTGAGTGCGTGTCCCTCCCCGCCGGGTATAGGCGAGGGGGGGTGTACTTAAAATTAGGTGTGCCCTAAGCTTGTATCCCTTTTGCCAGTCTTATTGTGCAAAAGGGTTCCTAACAGTCCGTGTACCGTAAACGGTATTGGCCGGAGGCCGCACGCTCAACCGATACACGGGATGGATTTTAAGGAAAGGGTAGGGTTGGGAAGGTGATGTACGGGAGAGACTGCGGTGTGCCTCCGCAGCCTCCGGATCCGTACCCGTCGGCTTTGCCTTGCCCTGAAGGGGCGCAGCGCGTTGCCGGTGACGCGACTCGGCTTGTTGACACCGTTAGGTTTCCGCCGAGCCAATACCCTGAAGGGGCCAAACGTCGATTAGAAACAAATTGGGCGAAACCCTGTCCTGAAAAGGACGCGGCTTGGCCCGAAATAGGCTAACAAAATAGCAAAGGGTTGCCCCTTTGCTACCTGTTTGGCCTTGGCTGTAGCGAGGTCGCTACGGAACGCACCGAGCAGGTACTCGGACGGAACAATGGAATGTCGCAGCAGGTACTGCGACAAACAAAAGGTCCGCTCGAGTCGGCTGCTCAGAACGGAATGTGTGTCATTTATTGCCAAAGGTCCCTATATTTATACAATCGCCCCAACCGATTAGTGAAAGGGAGGCAGTCCATCTCCCTCGCACGCACAGCGTGCTCGCTCGCACACTATAAATATGCGCGCCTCCGTGCGCCGGCGACTAGACGTGCCACGAGACCGACGCCGGTGAGCTTGGTATTCCGTCGTTCGCTGTTCCGCCGTCGCTTCTCGTGCTCCATGCATGTAGTGTGAGACCGCACCCGTCGTACCTAGTTGGAATGCTTTGGCGGCGATATGTGGGTACGTGGGTGGATCCCACATCACTCCCCCTCAAGCGAAGCGTACATTTGGTTTTACCACTCTCCCGGATCTGGTGACATAGGGCTGGTTAGATAGTCTGGAACCATGTTCTATTGTGTCCTCGATTGTTTCCGTGATCTGCTTCCGTGTGGCCCTGACACCTGGGTGACACAAATCGTGTTGTGCTTTGAATGCAGCAAAACGATACATTGGCGGCAGATATGGTCGCGGCTTGCCAGTGGACATCTCGCATGTGATTGGTTGACTGATTCCTGGCTCGGTGACGTCACTGAAGTTCAAATTTGCTTGCTTTCTGAGTTCCTCTAGTTCTTGATCGCTGCGTTGTTGATGAGATAGCTTCTCGTAATCAATGGGGGAAGGACATTGTATTTCCTCGACGCGGGACAAAGCGTCTGCCACTGCATTTTCCTCGCCACGTACGTACTCTATTTTTCCACAAAATTGGCTGATGAAGTGTAGCTGTCTCTCTCTCTTTGGCGTGTCGGAACTGCTTGGAGGTCGTTTGAGCGCGTGAACTAGCGGTTTATGATCGGTGAATATGGTTACTTCGCAGCCTTCTATGAGTCGTCGGAAATGTTTAACCGCTGTGTAAATAGCTAGTAGCTCGCGATCATAGACGCTGTAACGTCGTTGTGTTGCACTCATCGTCTTGGAAAAATACGCGAGAGGCTTCCAGACGCCACACACTTTCTGTTGTAAAACTGCACCGAGGCTGCAGTCAGATGCGTCTGTCATTATGGCCAGTGGGGCACCGATGACTGGATGCACCAAGGTCGTGGCTTCCAAAATGCTTTGTCGGCACTTTTCGAAAGCTTCATCGGCTTGCGCGTTCCACTCTATCGGACACTTGTCGTTGCGTTTTCTGTTATGCAAAAATTTGTTAAGCTCTGTTTGTAGTTCCGCTTGATGTGACAAACAGCTGCGGTAGAAATTGATCATGCCCAGGAAACGACGTAACTCGGCGATCGTCTTTGGTTTCGGGTAGTTCGATATGGCCTTGACACGCTCATCGGTAGGTTTTATGCCATTTACGGACACGTTGTAGCCGAGGAAATTTATTTCTTCTTTGCCAAACTCGCACTTTTCGATTTTTAAAGTGATGCCGTAGTTGTCGAGGCGTTCTAGGACTTGCCGTAATAGATTTTTGTGGCTCTCTTCGTCCTTTGAATATAATAAAATGTCATCGACAAAACAGAAACAGTTGTCTATGCCTCGTAGAACCTCGTGCATAAATCTTTGAAATGTTTGGCTAGCGTTGCGTTGAAGTTTCTATGTGGTGAACGATATCGTGTTTCGCCGGTTGTTTCAGTGACATCGGTCGTAAAAGGTCCGGATACTGGATAAGGATGTCGTGGTATACTTGATCGTGGTTAATAATGTGTATTGTTTCTTCGCAGGTATTCACTTCAAAGGCGTCGATTGCTAATTCTGTGACTTTGTCGATAAGTTTTTTTCTATGAAGATCGATTAGCAGCTTGTAGTGACGGAGAAAGTCGGCTCCCAAAATAGAGGTTCTGACGTCAGCGATGACGAACGTCCATGACAAATTGCGGCGAAGGCCTAAATTGAGCCTAAGCGTCTTCTCGCCGTATGTTCTGATGGGTGTGTTGTTAGCTGCGTACAGTCTGTAGTCGCTCGTAGTATTCATTTTCCTGTTGCCAGTAGCAGCTAATACCGATATTTCGGCGCCAGTGTCCACGAGGAAACGTTCTCTGGTGTCGCGATCGTAGACACATAGGCGGTTTGTGGTACTGGGGACATCGACGCCCGCCACATTCGATGTCTGGTCTAGTTTAACGGCTTCTGTCTTCTACAACACGGCGATTCGCAGCGTCTGGCCTTGTCACCGAAACGGTAGTGGAATCGGCACTCCCATGTTGGATCATCTGGTTTGGCAGTCGACTTGCTGCGTTTGCGAGGTCTCGAATGTGAACGATCACGGCATCTGTTGCGTGAGCAGCGCTGCATGGATCGGCCACGGAGCTCAGCCACCTCCAGAGTTAGCTTTTCGACTTGTTTCACTAACATTTCTAACTGTGTGGGTACTCCCAGGTCACTGTTTCCCTTTGATACCGCTTGAATGTTTGCTGTGGCAGGTTCTGAATATTCTACCATCTTATCGGCCATGGCAGCCAGTGTCTCAAGCGATGACTCAGTGTTGACCGAGAGCACAACTCGTACCTGGGCGGGTAGATGCTTCAGCCACTCTATTCGCAGTCCTCCGTCCGTAATCATTCCTCTGCCCAGCTCTCGCATCTTGCGCAGCAACTGAGTGGGTTTTTGATCACCCAACTCCAAGCCACTTGTGAGTTTCTGGAAGTTTCTGACGTCCGAATCTTCGTACGCGGTCAATAAGCGATTCTTCAACGTATTATATTTGTCAGTTGCGGGTGGGTTGTAAAGAATGTCCGTGAGGTGCTGGAGGTCCGTTGCCTGTAGCTGTTGCAACACGTAGCGATATTTTTGGTCATCTGAGGTCTTCAGCGGGTCAACGACGGCTTCGAATTGCACGAACCATGCTCGAGGAATTTCTCTCCAGAAAGGTAGAAGTCTGGACTGTATGGAAACAGCGGCCACGTCGAGTTCAAGCTTCGTTTCATTGTTTGCTTCAGGCTTCTCCATCACGTCGGCGCGAGGATATATCTTCGTCGGACGAATCACGTCGGCGCGAGGATATATCTCGTCGGATGATCACGTCGGGGTCACCAGATGTAGGGGTCAAGGTAATGTGGTAGCCAACAGAAGTAAATTAAACACGACGCTCAGATTGATACTCTTCATTTATTGCCAAAGGTCCCTATATTTATACAATCGCCCCAACCGATTAGTGAAAGGGAGGCAGTCCATCTCCCTCGCACGCACAGCGTGCTCGCTCGCACACTATAAATATGCGCGCCTCCGTGCGCCGGCGACTAGACGTGCCACGAGACCGACGCCGGTGAGCTTGGTATTCCGTCGTTCGCTGTTCCGCCGTCGCTTCTCGTGCTCCATGCATGTAGTGTGAGACCGCACCCGTCGTACCTAGTTGGAATGCTTTGGCGGCGATATGTGGGTACGTGGGTGGATCCCACATTAGTATTATGGTTCTACATTACAACTATAAAAGGCGGAAACATTAATGATAGAACATAATAAAAATCCTATAACAGATGCAATAAAAGCACCGCCAATCGAAGGAATCAACGTACTTTTAATAGAGGACGCTCAAGCTATGATGAAAACTACAAACTCGTTCGACCACTTTGATTTCTTGCAAGAAACCACTAAAAACTTGTACACGGAACGATTGTTGATATTTCGACATCTCGTATGGAACGCGATAAAAATGTACACAAATATGGGTTCACGCATGCATACAAATGTGAAATTGAAACAGTCAATATGTGTACTAAACTGCTCATGTGAGGTGCCAATATTGTAATAACTGTGAAATATTCAGTATTTACATAGATATCATTAATATTGTAATTAATTAACTAAAAGCCAACAAACAATGATATGGCGGACACATTTTAACAGGCGTATAATTTTCATTATGACTATGCAAATTCTTATCCACGTCCAAGATCTTAGATAATCGACTGGTATTTTAAGTCACTGCTATGTAATATTACCTTGTTGGGTTATCAAACATTAAAAGCGTAATTTTTGTAAAAAGGCAACGAACTCACCTGCATGCAACTCAAATACAAACAAAAAATTTAACAAGTGGACGCTAGTAATTAAATACGCCGACGAGAAAATGAGCAGCCTTTGAAAATATAAGTACAATCTACATAATATTAGATGCTTTATCGTTGGATATGAAGTCGCCTTTTATTTATGAAGGGGTAGACAGAGGTGTAAAGCACAGCGAAAAGTGGGTGCAAGACCCATTTTTCGCCATGTATGTTCTACCCATAATGTGATAGGGGCCGAGTCTATCACAATATCCGTACAAACTTTATACTACGGGCTAAAACTGAGCAAATAAACCTTTTGCCCGATCCATGCTTCGAACCAGAAACCTCAGAGTTTTAGGAAAAGACGAAAATGAAGTTATGATAATTATATTGAACTCAAACATACACTTTATGGCATACCAACAACCAATTCGGACAAAGAATAATAGGTAATGTAAATGGTGCTCGATAAAAAACAAAAATAGACGCAGCGATCCGTTAAATATTTCTAATAGGAAACCGACCCAAACCTATGTCAATGTACGGAGATTCACTTCCGACCAAAGCGAAGATGCCGCTTCGACATTGACTTCGGGTAACGGTATGCATATTTAAGAGGTCCCTAACACGGCATACATAATGAGAGGTTAAAAAGAACTTGTTAATTCCTTAGCTTGTATGAAAATAACTTTATTTTAAATACATGTTGTGCGTTCGAAATTCGAGTGTGTCATAATAAGCGTACTGTTTCTATTTTATTTTCTTACATGTAGGTTTACGCCCTCGCCCGCGTAATGATCTGTTATTAAAGTTTCTTTTAGCTGTGTTTTAAACAATTTGTTAAATAAAATAATAATAATACCACCTCTGTATTATATACTGCCCACTGCTGAGCACGGGCCTCCTCTACTAAGAGGGTTTTAGACCTTAGTCTACCACGCTGGCATAGTGCGGATTTGCAGACTTCACATACCCTCGAAATTCTTATGGAGAAATTTCATATGTATAGGCTTCCTCACGATGTTTTCCTTCACCGTTTAAGCTAACGATATATAATTGGTAAACAATACACAAAACCTCGAGTCAAATCTCTATGTATCCCCGAAAAGGGAAAACGCGTGATACTATGTATGTACTTCAAATAGTACCAGCAAGATATTATTTATACAATATATAAACTTACATATATTATGCTAACGTCACACCTCAGTGATTATTAGCTACCACGATGATATGATGGACGAGGGAAACGCCATTATGCTGGTCCCAAATTACACACACCAACAGCGTGTAACTATTATCATGATGGCTTCCAGGTCTGTTGCTGTTTTACGGTGAAGGATTTCATAAACTTATGATAAAAAAAAACTTGTGCATACATCAATTATTATCTTAAAAACAATTTAAAACTTCTGAGCCAATATGCACTTTAATTGTTGCCATACCTCTTCATAATTATTTGAAATTATTTTTTTTGCTTTCATATATTACTTTTATTATTTTATAGCCACAAAACAAATACATAAGTTACGCAAAATACATCGTCTGGAAGAGAGTATCATACCAATGAAGACGTTCATTATACAAACTTTCCATTATGTTTTTAATAGCATCAGCACTTTTGCTAATATCTACGATATTTACGATTCCATTTACCACACTAAGTGCACCCGCAACGTCTAACTCCCTAACCAGATCAAGATCTCGACCGGCGACCGGTTCTAGTGTTTCTGCGGATTGGATATCTTTATTAATGAGTCCAGCTGTTTGTCTGAACACAGCGCGGTCATTGGCAGTGGCCTTGGCCGCGGTTCTGCATCGAATTCGGTCTAAATGAAACGCGTAATTGTTTCGTTTGACCGTTTGTGTCAATACTGACATTGTTTTTACTATCTGTCGAACAATCTTTACCCTGCATTTCATTTTGGACACGTTTGGATTTATTGATATTGCTGCAGTTACCGTAATATAGATGATTTTTTTTACTTTTGTCTAAAACAATTGTTACACGTAATATGGTAGTTTTCTATGTTTGATTTGTACATTATTTTAGATGTAACAGAAAATAATACGAAAAAGAAACTCTTATATGAAATCAGCATCAAAGTCGATTGAAAAATAAATCAGTTTTTCAATTTTGAAATATTCTTGTGAGCAAGAGTGGGACGTGGCAGGGATATCGCGCTATCTCTTTCGCACGCACGCAGTGACGTCACAGCCTAGTATTGCTGTTATTTGATAGCTACCCTTTTCATAAAATTTCAAAGCTTTATAACTTATTTACTATGCGCCAATTTCAAAACTTCAGCCCTGTATTATATATACTGCCCACTGCTGAGCACGGGCCTCCTCTACTACTGAGAGGGTTTTAGGCCTTAGTCTACCACGCTGGCCTAGTGCGGGTTGGCAGACTTTACATACCCTCGAAATTCTTGATGCCGATGTGGATATATATCATTCTACTAGATGTTTCTCGCAGCTTCACTCGCGTTATCCTTACGCGGTACTAACGTCCCTAAAGCAAAGTAAGACGCCAGCGCCATCTACATAAAGAATTAGATAAAAATATTCATATTTCCCATGTGAGCAAATTACCGGGATAAAAGGTAGCCTTCGTGTTGATCCAGAATATGATCTACCCGTGAACCGAATTTCATCCAAATCCGTTCATTAGAGTCTGCATTTACTTCTAACAAACATACAAACATGCAAACATTTTCACGAACTTTTGCATTTGTCATATTAATAAGGAGTAAAATTCTCTCGATGCAATGCAATCAGCCCTGTATTATATACTACCCGCTAGTGAGCACGGGCCTCGTTTACGACTGAGAGGGTTTAGGCCTTAGTCCACCACGCTGGCCTAGTGCGGGTTGGCAGACTTCACATACCCTCGAAATTCTTATGGAGAATTTTCATGTGTATAGGTTTCCTCACGATGTTTTCCTTCACCGTTAAAGCGAACGATAATTCATAAACAATACACACGTAACTTTGAAAAGTCAGAAGTGTTTGCCTTGGGTTTGAACCCCCGGACATTGTCTCGGCACACCGTTCCATTCCCAACTAGGCTATCGTCCACTCTCGATACAAAAGGACTAAATGTAAATAGAACAACTAATCATAATTAATTATGAAAGCTATATAAAGTACTATTCGACATAGACTACTCTCTGGGTGATATTTCAATAGTCATCAAACTACAACTGTGTAAATGGAACAGTAAAACAGAACGTCAAATATGAAGAAAAGACAATTGACGCTTTTACAAAATTGGTAACAATTTCTAAAAAGATTGCGCTCTGAAACCTAGTTCAATATTTACTCACACTTCATATAAAGGTACGCATGACACATTAGCAAACACATGCTAAAAACGTTCGTAAGTTTGTAACACGATTAAACGATAAATTTTGTAAATATGCGTTACAATTAAGAACCGCTTTTGGACCATCGTAAAGTAACGTCGCGTCCGTTCCGCCCAACGGAGCAAAGAAAGGAGTACACAAAGTGATTGCATTAATTTTACTTTTGCACATGAAATTTAACAATTTCGACGTTCAGCATCCGCGAGGAGATTTTAATTACGAAAACCATATTTTTTAATTACACTATTCGACGATGAGTCTCGTTGTTCGGCCGGTGCAATTACTAGACTACTGAATAAGAGTAAAGGTACACCGAAAGTTTTATGAGAAGCATTCTTATGTACCTTCTAACTTTATAGACTCCACTATTGTCAGTCGTAATTTTATCTACAAGGCTGATGCTAATAATCACAATAATGCATGTGGATTATATATTTATATAATTATAAATACTCGACGTCACATAAACAATAAAAAAGATGAGTATTTTTTACTTAAAAATAGTATTCATTGAAAGATTAAAAAAAGCAAATAGTAGCTAGGCAAAAATACATAAATATCAAAAAGACTTAAAACAATTACCACTCAGCCGATATACACTAACAAAATGAACTCAAACAAGCCAACTTATTACAGCGGAATCAACTTAAATTCTAATCATCGTGCAGTCCATCCTCACGGGAGCAAATTGACCCAGTGAGATTTTTTTTCAAAGATTTCTTTCCCGTTATTAATTAATTGGCCGATGACCGCCCGCGGCGTTGACCTCAACGAGAGTTTGTATTAAATAGTATTAATCGGAAATTCAATGTGTCTAACTGAGTTCAAGGAGTAACTTAATACATTTCGTTTACTTGGTTATTTTTTGGAAAACTATGAAAACATTATTTGGGTATACTATTCATAGTTAGCACCAATGATTACCGACGGCGGCGATAGCCTAATTTGGAATGGAACGAACTGCCGAGACGAATGTATAAATAGCGCGTTGAGGGCCGCGCTTCGCCCTGTAGCACTTTATGTTTTTGTGTGTATTCAGGTGGATTTGAAAATGGTTCAGATTTACATTTCGGTCCAGGATAATGTACAGTTTTTATATTAAGTGACTTTTATACAGGAAAAACTATTAATCCGTGCGCGATTAGAATGAGATGGAACCTTGTCGACGAAAATAAAAAACGACAATTTCCGAACGAAGCAGCGTTCGTAAATATCTGAATACATGAATTAAATTTCCTTGGTCTTTTGAATTATTGTTGTTTAGTGAAAGTGGTGATAGTAGCAGATTATGATCCTTGACATATTTATTTAACTTATATATCTTTCAAGATCGACGCTATTATACTCCGTCCAACCATTTATTTAACTTTTGACATATGCACGCCTATGAAAATTTATAGTTATTGACAAGGAATGGAAAACAAAATAATTGACTACTACTTTATGGGCGCCATTTTTTCTTTTCTGTAGTGAAGCGACTTGCTCCTCAGCTCCGATATTAATTATTGATCGATATTCGTTAAGCCCACTGATTACATAACAAAGATAATTCAACTCTTTTTCATCGAAAAATAAAATTTGGCAATGTAAATTATATATTTTCTTTTTATTATACATATGATAACCAATAAATAAACTATTAAAGTTAAATATTGTCAAATTTTATATTGTATACAGAATACAGACCTACAGAATAATTTTTAAAAAGAAAATATACACATTACATAAAAACGCTTAAATGTGTATATTTTATAAACAAAAACATAAAACAATACAAAATGTTGAGCAAAAATAACATTTCAATGTGTTTAATCGATCAAAACTTCTTAATACACTAAATCGATTGTAACAAGAAATCGAATCGTTGACGCATTAGTACATCCCCGATTGATTAAAAACCGAACTGTTAAAAGTTAACTAAATGGTTGGACGGACTATAAGCGACGTCAGTTCCAAATGGTTGCATTCCGTTTTGATCGCGCTCTAGTTATAGGTATTACAATTTTTGGGAGCATAGATTAGAATGTGTATTACGTCGGCTTATACACTTATGTGACAAGTAGCAATTACTCAAAAGGTGTGAATCATGGCCCAGAGCTTCATTTTTTGTAGAACTTATAAGAATTTTTAATTTGTGGCCGACACGACGCTATACTCAGCTTTTATCATAGGATATATACAGAGAGATAAAGGTATGAACTTATTTATGTATTGAACAACAACACATTTGGATTTTAAATAACATTCATAATAATGTTGCATATTACCAACATCTGGCAATGTTATCAAAATGTCACAAACCTAAAGTTATTTTAAAGCTCACATAAAACATCCCGCCGGGTTTTGTCAACCCACGCGTTGCAACTTAAGCGAGAAAAAATATAGCACCATTAATATTTGTTTCTTAATGCAAAGTTGAATACAAAATGGGGTTTGATGCGTTACAATATTAGATTTGCTTGTATAGGAGTCCCTGTTGGATAAAACCAAGAAATGTAGTACGATTAAGTATGAAAATTCAATGGAGCCAATTTATTTCTAAATATAAGCATCAGCCGAATGATTTTAAAACTACAATAGTTTTCATTCTTACTGAAGTTTTTTTTATCAATTCTTAAAAATAAAGTGTTATTTTTGATCCCACTATTATCTAAGCTACTACAAGTTTCACAATATCGTTATCTCTCACTCATTTACTAATTAACTCTTGAACAACTAAATTAATACCGATTCTAATGCACATTGAATTATTGACATCCACTCGATATATCTAACCACAATCAAAACGAACACTCCAAGGAACAACGATTAGATAAACATCTGCCACTGCGACGCATTTAGCTTCGCGCCAAATATAAACAGTTATCGCTCGGAGAACGTGAAGGACCACCCATGGATTTATTACACAATCCTTTATCTACGAGATTATTGGAATGAATACAATGTCAAGTGTAATTGGTTTTTATCCAGACTTTATTATGATCATCAGCTACATTGAGTCCAATGCTGAACATAGCCCCTTCTGAAGATTTTCGGTAAGCGATACGACCGCCCATAAACAGTAGCAACACCAAACAGAACTTTGAATTACAAACTGCGTGGCACTGCGCTTCTCATCCTGAGACCTTAAATGTTAATGCTCATAATGAGTGCTAAATTTAACTCGTGGCAGTTTTAGTTGAAGAGTGCCTTCCACCAAAGATGTGCTATGACGTTGCTATGGATACATTTGATATCCACCAATCATATTCATTGGTCCATATAGCATAGCATTGGTGAAAACAGGTTCAACTAGGCTTTAGTGTTTTTATATATGGATTGATGCGTACTGTAACCTCGCGGCGGCGTATCTTCATATCACATCTTACTGGCTCCACGACGTAGCTTAGCATCAATGGAAATGGTCACATAATTTTGGAGCATAGCTTTCACACCATGCATAGCAATTCTCTGATGGAAAGGTGCCCTAAAACCTCAATAACAATACCTACAGCTTGACACACAATCTATTAGATTGTAAAATCATCGCCATACCTGATTCGACACGATTGTCTAATATGAATTCTAACAATTTATCCATACATTGACACGCTTTGGAGGCGTATTCGAAAAGAAAATATCTTACTATTCATGGTCATGTGCGTTGATACGATGGCCCAAGTCATAATAAAGTAGCGAGATTTATTTATAATTTTGGTCGTTCCGATCGATAAATACAGAAGTCAAAACAACTTCCTTTTATGTCGACAACATTAAACTTTAGTGAATTTTTAATCCTATATTATGATTTTTTATACATGTTAAGGGCTGCTGCCTGGACAATGTACAATGGCACGGTACGCTGGAGGTCGCGGGTTGAAATCCTGCTTTCGACTGTTTCTTTTTCAATGTTTCCATTAAAAATAAAATCATTTAGTGAATTTTATTTATTTATTTTAATGCCGTATGAAACGTTACTCTATTCGGCTATAAAAACATATTCCTTGAGAGAAATCTGATTATCTTACCGACATAATTAAAAATGCGAAATTTTGTGAAAATGTTTGGATATTTGTCAAACGTAAACGCAGCAAAAACTAAACGGATTTGGGTGAAATTTGGCCCATGGGTAGACAATATCCTGGATTAACACATATGTGACTTTTTATCCCGACAATTAACTCCCATGGAAAATAATGGATATTTTTAATCTGATTCTTTAAGTAGATGGCGCTGGCGTCGTACTATGTTTTTGGGACTTTTGTAGCGGGAAAGGCTTTTCACGCGAGCGAATCCGCAAGCAACAACTAGTATTTAAATGGTAATTTTTTTTTCGCGGAGAAAGTGACTTATTACTACCGCCGGTCATCAAGGGGGGCGACTGAGTGGTTATGTTGGGTTCACCGTGCCTTATGACCCGGCGATTAGTCCCCCGGAGAGATGGAACCATCGAGCGACTGCCGGGCCGAGCCCCTAGCCTATATACAACGCACGGCATACCAACCAAAACTCCGTGGTGGCCATCTTCGGCGCATTAGGGACGGCTGCGGGCTTCCTCTGACGGAAGTGTCTAAGTTAGTATTGAAATGATCTGCAAATAAAATTTTAGAGTAGTTAGTAACTAATTTAAAATTATGATAAAATGTATTTTCGCCATTACTCCTCTTAGACACCACAAAACTAGTATACAAGCGAAGAACAATAACATAGGAACTGACTACGCTAACGGTACGGATTCGGCCGGCCCGCGCCACGGTCAAACCCAAGATTCAGTATACAGTTGTGCTATAACGGTGCACGGTTTCTTTCTACAACACAACTCGTTAGAATACACACATGAATTGTTTTTTTTACCGTGTTTTGGCCATTACACGCTTAATGTGATTTATGTCAATGACATTGTCGTTGGATACCTATACTATATAGAAAGAAAGAAAGAAAGAAAGAAAGAAAAATCATTTATTGTCGCAGCAGTGAGCATAGAATTAAAAAAAAACACAAAGTAATAATGCTAACGATACTATAAAAAGTAAGCACGACGTCAAACTCCATGTCCACGCCGCGACAATTAGGTGACCAACTCAGCATAAGCTGTGTTATACACACACACACACACTCACGTCTCCCCCGAAGGGGTAGGCAGAGGCGCAACTAGTGCACCCACTTTTCGCCGTTATTCCGTCCCATGATGTGATAAGTGGCGAGCTTATCGCCATATCGGGCACAAATTCCAGACTCCAAGCTGATACTGAATAGGAAAACTCAATATCACTTTGCCCGACCCGGGATCGAACCCGAGACCTCAGCATTGCAATCGTATCATAATACAACTACGCCACTGAGGCAGTCCTATACTATATGTGTTTATTATAGCAAAAGTTTCCTTTTTTTAAACTATCTCCTTCAGTTGTTGAATTGATTGTTATATAAACGTACAATTTATCCTTAAAAAATATTGATAGTTTAATTGTGATGAATTGTAACGTAATTATAACATTTATTAATCGTAATACACACGATTTATTTGAATATTAATAGTTAATATCGAGTAACTAAGGGAGTTACCTAATTTCTTGTTACCGCTTAAGTTGCCTAAGCGATTATTGCATAATACAATAATGAACTTTATTATATTGATATATAGGTTCATATCCCTTATCTTTGAACGCCATTTAATTCTATTACATAGCATACTGTAAATCTACTGTAATATCTGATACATTGATATAAACACTTACTTCCAAGAAAAGAGGGCATTTAAAATAAATGATAACGAATATTATCTACGGCTTAAATCAAATCTGATAAAAATCTTGGTAAACATTTTAATGGACTTTAGATGTCACCATGTTTACAGGACGCCGTACCTGCAAATATTTGGACAAAACCAGCCAACTGGAAGCAAATAAAAAAACACGCAAAGGGAGCTGCGCTAAAACAACTTGACGATCTAATCTCAAACACGAAAATAAAATAATTCCAAAGAATAACTTGACTATGCTCTGAATCACATAAAAGCAAAAAAAGATAAATATCGTTCCCTCCGCGCAGCAAAAAGGAATCTACCGACAAAAAAAGGACCTAGTGACGAGGACGCAGTAAACACCATTATCATTGAATCGACACTCGACGCTCACAATGAGAGTAAATCTCATCGAATTACAATCAAAACGGAGGTGGAAGCTCCAAACGTTTGGTGGCGATTTATCAATTGAAGGTGTCGGCGGCACATAATGAAATGTGCCTACAAAACCGTGTCACGACGATTGACCCGTGACTTGATCTTTGCCATTGCATAGAAGGTATGATACCGTTAGCACTACGTGCAGTTTAATAGATTAGAAAACGTGATTACTTGTTTGCCTTTTGACTTCATAATTCCGAATCCAATGATTCTTGGAAATTTCTTTTCGGTAGGAGTGATAATTGAACATTATCTGGTAATATTTGATAAGGCAGATTGGAAAGATGTGGGACTGACCAAGTATAACACTTGCAAATCATTTATTGATAGAAACACTGTCTATGACATAGTTTTGAATGTTAAAGATAACATTGCCGATTGAGTAGCGATCAGACGTAAAGTATACTTAATAGTGTTTTCCATGACGTACTTCATCTTAATTTTTCGTAATCTTATTAATTGGTATTAATTTAATAACATAAGAAAAAAATCAAAACAATTGTGCTCTAATTATTATAATCACACCAAAAGTAAAATTTGTGTATTTGTGTTTCAAACATTATGAATCTCCATTAGTTAAATAGTTTCTGTATTCTCTCCGGTCATGTCGGATTGCCGTCTCGCCGGACTAAGAGAGTGAAGGAATAGAGAGTGCACCTGTGTATTGCACAACCACTTGTGCACTATAATATTTCCTACGTATCTGGCTGATCTCCATTGACATTGACCGCCGTGGCCGAAATTTGGGTAGGATGTTTTTTTTAGTTAACTAAATAACGACATTGAATCGATGCCTGACTACACAGTCATACAACTCCTTACCTCCTTACCAAACAGTTCCTTATAATTCAAACTCAACAATATAAACAATTAAGAGAAAAATAAAAAATCGCTGGTGTGATACAATAAGTGATGAAGATCTCTGTTTCGCAATGAATTGAATACAAGTGAGTCATTATTTTCCAAACACGATCTTTGACAACGCGTGTGGGAACAATGGCGATGGCGAACTCAGACAAGTCAAAACAATGAATAATAACGGGAATGCAGTACAGACAAGAAGTAATCATTACGTGACCTTTGCACTTCCGCATGACAGAGTCAAAAATCATTCGAAAGCCGTGACAGACCAATTTAAACGTATTCGATACTTTCTAATTGATGAAAGATACGACATCAATAGCAAAGAATGTAGGTGAATATTTGTGAAGAATATACTGTAAAGGACGGTTTATGCATGACCTTTCTAAAGGAATTGTGGAATGTATTTATCAAGCATTATTAATCTGCACTTAATTCCCGCTAGCCCATTATTTTAATGTTCATTAAAACATCGATACGTGGCCTACTAAATAAGTGAACAAAAATGTGAATTTGGAAATTTCATTTCTCATGGCTAGTAAACCATAAAATCCTTTCACGGTTATATTAAAGCTGAACCATTGACAGCGAAATCGATTAGCGATGATAAATTACCATTGTTAAAAAAATCTTTTACATATTTCACCAAGGTTAACTCTTATTTGAAAACTTATTTCTGTTGGTAGCGTAAAACCTAAAATGACTTTTTTCTATAATGAGTTTCTTACTAAGAATAGCTAAAAAACGACTTATTAAAACTTTAGTCGCGTATCACCTACATACACGTGGGCCATTTTCGTAGCTTTTATTTAAATCCGTTTTAAGCTAAGTTTGTAAAATGTATGTATAATGGAACGTAAGCGAGTGAGCTATGTGGATGAATGAGAAAGATTGTATTCACGGGGAGAAGGGCAAGAAAAAATAATATGGCGTAGTAATGACTAGTGAGTACACGAAAATTGTTAATTATAAGCAAGTAAATATCATAAAAAAACAGTTATGAAGAAGATTGTTTCAATTTCGAACTTCCAAGAAAAGAATCCTACATACATACTTCTCTGCATTTAACTTGACAGATGAGAACGGACTAAAGCATTCTGGGTCAAACGTATTAGAAATTTACCTACTTCAATTTATACCACCAAGTATAGCTATAAATAAAGAAAATTGAATGCAAATATAAATCATAGCTCCGAAATGAATAAACAATGACCAATATGCATATAAAATCACTACAAATCAAAACAGCGCGTAAACAGCAATAGCCACATACTGAAATAGATCACACATTACGTTCCAAATTGATACGATATTTGATGTGTGTCACAGATAATGCAAGCGCACTTGTTCGCGTGTTTCTAACGCCGCGTCGGCTTATCATATTGCAAAACATATTTCTGTGATAATTCAAACGTACTTTTAATGTATGCTAATGATATATGTATACCATTTATCAGGATCGGGCATACTCGGTGCAGTTTAACGCTGATTTATTAAAATATAATTCAGGTAAAATTCTATGTCATCGGAATGATGCTTCAGTCGTTCTGAATCTTTTTCCTATCGCCATATTTATCCACTTCAGGACTGAGCATTATTTTTTATCCTGAGACAGTTTCATCGGTGCTTTCTACGTCATAATTAAATAAAATTTGATTTAATAATATAATCATTAATTTTTTTATTATTATGATAATCTGGGTAAGAAACTAAGTTATTTGCCACATTTAGGGGCCAAAATGAAATAATTTATCATTATTTTAATTACTAGTGTTTGTGTAACCACATAACAAATAAATAAAATAAAGATAGCAATCGCTTAATAAATAGAAGGAAACAAACTTCAACTACTAACATCTGACGTAACATTTCAAGATTAATATCCAAATAATTCAAATAATTTTACGGATAAAGTGAACGTAACACGCAAACACGAGAAATATTATAGCCTCATAGTCATAATCGCAGATAATTACAATAATTCACAAACATAAATACAAAACACAATCATTTCGTAATCACCAAATCGTAAATTCTAAACAACCCTCTCAGTATTTCCTTAGGAATTTCTCCAAATCACAATTCCATAACCGGTCAAAATTTGCCTTATCGAGGGTCTATTTGACACTAATGGGCTTTTAAGGTCAATATTTCAGGGTAAGCCCCCGGAATGCGGTTCGGGCAGTGGCGTTACGATCTCGGTAATTGTTCCTAAATCCCCGGGCAGTGACTCGGGCACAAGAATTGTTCGAAGACGTTTGGTTTGGGAAACTATTTCTGTAAATTCAAATATGCCAATACCGTACGCAGCTGCTCTTGAGTTTTATTAAGTGTATCGGTTTTTATTTCAATATCAGTATGACTTAGTGGCCTCATGAGAATGTAAAGGGAAAGTCCAATTACACCGTATTTTTTTATTTTAGAGCAATGTGTAATTTAATCGCGGTACCTGATGGCTAGAAATATAGTCAAACATCTAATTATATATATCGTGACCGAGGATTCCATTCTTTAAATTTTCATAATCAATAATACTTATGATCTTATTTCTAAATTATAATAAGTAACATCTTTCTATTTAATATTTCATGGCTCACACAATTTTGGCTTAGACTGTCCAATTCAAATACAGTATTAACTTATAAGAGTGCTTTGACACTAGATACCAGTACACAACACATAGCAAGTGGATCCATCGATAGTGTTAGTATATTAAACATATCAAGTTAAACGTAAACATCATTACTGGGCTCTCGTGACATATTTGTAGTACTACTTATGCAACGGGCCGTATTTACGGCAATTATGGCTCGGACATTACCTGCAAATAAAATAAAAAACTGTTATCAAAATACGTCCAACGTTTAATCATTTTCATTTAATAATAATTCTCTCTCGTAATTTGAGAGCTGAATGCTGATAATCCTTATCCACCCAATGGCAACTTTGTGATGTTTATATATTCGCGTACTATTTGAGCACATAGGTAATGCATAACATGTCCACTATTAAGAATAATGACTGATTACCATACTTTAAATATAAAATCTAGAAAATACATGCAATAAAAACAAATCTTTTCCGAGAAACAATGATGTCTGTTGCTTATCACTGTTTCAACGAACTAAGTACTGGCCACTGCATTGTATTTACAATTACCTTCGTTACCACTAGACATTTATCAAATAATATCACGCACGTACACGATAGTGTGGACTTTATTTGTGATAATATGTCAAAGGCATTGAGCACTGCACCGTAATACATGTAGGTATGCCGTTTATGTGGCACATCAAAGGAATATTAAATAGTCTTTACGTTCGCGAATTCAGTACATTTTAAATCCTCTTGAATCACGGTTCTATGCGCAGTTTGACTGCGCTTTGTTTGCTTCTATAGATGTAGAGGTTGTGATGTTTCATCATCAACCTTGACTCCTATGTCCAAGCATCTCAATGTTATATGAAGAGGTATTTAAAAGCAAAATGAGGACATATACAAAGTTGTGGTCGCACATCGTTCTCGATTGTGCGGTTGGAAATTCTTTGCATGGTTACCAAGTGTCATATAATTGTATGAAGTACCGCTGTACTCCAGTGTTCATAAATTTACACAAAATAAATAAAGCCCAATCTAGTACTTATTACAAACCTTAATAAAAGAACCATAAATAAAAATGGCATATGAAAACATGAACGACTATTGAGTGAGGTGTAAAGGGCCGGCAGTCGTAAACGTTCAAAACAGAACAAACGTGCACCTGACCTCTAATTCATTTTTTAGAAATTTCAATTACTTTCAGATGCAAGATCACTTTAAAACAATATAATTGTTTATGATCAGGATAACTTTCAGGAATACGCAATCGTTCTGCATAAGAAAAAAGACGAATAGAATATAGAAACCAGATATTAACTGGAAATTGTCCCTTCCATTACTCATCATACATCATCTTCACGACGTCCGTGGGAGTTTGTGGCGGTTAATGTGCCGGGAGGTCTATGCTCGGCTATAACTACAGTGTGCGGCGGAACCTACCGCTGAATTAGATATAAATTACTCGCAACATTGAAAACCATTACACGAATGACATGTCAAGCTATTCTCGTATGAAAAAGCTTAATGCGCGTTGTCATTTAAGACAAATTGCCTCAGTTCGTTTATCCTTCAGATAGCTATAAAATCTACGAATAATAAACCGTATTTAATATTATTTATTGAAACATTTCTGCAACAATATATTTGTTATTGTTTTACAGTTGTAACACAAACGAAAGCTTCATATTTCTAAGGCATAAAAAAAGGCATATGTTCAAACTTACAATAAACTAAATCCATTCCAATCTGATCAATATCTTTAGGTACATCATACACACCTTAATCATGACTACCAGATATAGACACTACACTTATCTCAAACCGTAACATATCATCGTGATTTATCTAAGCCAGTCCATTCACAGCATAACCGCCTAAAGTTATTACATCTAACAGTCTAACACTGGACGTGCCTTATCAAATCATGTCCGCGCAGTATTTATTGTAGCCATTACATCGTAAATTCGGCTTCGTACAACATAACAGTGTAACTACCACAGACAATTGATTTATCAAACGCATATGCGATGCGGTAACGGTGTTGATGTATGATTTACAATCGATGTGAATAAACCAATAGAACGTGTGTGTGAAATGATACATGACAGTGTTTTATTTGATACGACGATCGAAAGTGCGTAAGTTATTCGTTAGTAAATACATTATGAATTATTGTACGAAAACAAACTGATTTATATGGAAAGAATAAGAATCAAAACAATATATCAAAGTAATATAGTTACTCTGTAGAGATGTTGTCGACGTGTATACTTTGTATCAGCCATAATTGTACAAATTATTTTACGAGATCTTTTAACATTCAATGCAAATAACGAGGCAGAAAATCGATCTCGAACCACTCATTAAAAATAAAATACAAATGAAATGAGAAAGAAACACCATGGCTGTCAATAATGAATTGTCGCATAGCTCTTGGCCGACCGTAATCGAAATCGAATAGTTCGCCTCTGATAAGGACATTATTGTTGTTGCCAATGCATTGCCGGCACGATAACCGCACATGCACCGCTCTAAAACAACACTTTATAGCATGTTATGAAACACAACGTGTATCGGTGTGAAATACACATGAAATTGCATTTTTACGATTGAGATAATAATAATCTTGTGCGGACCAGATGTAAATAATTCGTATGCTGTTTTTGTCCCCCGGCAATATTCTAAGAATATTCAGTAGATATTTCCCTTCTTGCTAATCCAAGAGGATTCAGAGATAAACCATCAATCTTGCTTTATTGTAGGATGTATGTATCCGCTTGAATAATTACTTCCTTGCTGCAAGTCGCTTCTACGACATAAATTTCTAGTTCTGATAGTTTGTATTCCCTTATTTATAAACCAATAAATGCAAGTGATTACGTGCGTGTGTATAAAAGGCCAGCTGTAATTATATTTATCATATCTAAAACAATTAAAGGATTCATGAATGCCACTTTATAATAGTTAAATCGAATAATTAAACTAATTAAAATATGATTCGTAAAAGGAGACGACCTCAAACAATTAATTCTAACCTTTACAGACTGACATATTTCTGATATCTAGACAATCGCTAAAACCAGACAAAGCGAATAAAATGCTTTGCAATTCTGCCTCAAAATTTTAAGACACAGCAAATTATTCAAATCCATTTTCTTAAATAAAAATATATAGCGATTTATTGCATAGTGAATGGTTGCTATACGAAACATTAATACAAGAAGGAAGCCAGTTTCAAAAAGCGTTCAAACAAAGCATCTATCTTATCTAAACACATTAAAGACTGTTATGATTGTATCAATTGTCTGGCGTTGCAATCACTATACATGTATGATGTCATACAATTCAACGGGTAGGATAACATCATGAGAAAAAACAAACGCAATGTTTTATAAACGTCAGCTCTTTCGTGTCATTCATAGCCATTGTTGATGTTTTTAGCGGATGTAGGACGCAGTATGTCGATTTATGATTTTTAGTTTGATGATTTTAGATGTGGCTTTCTATTCAATTATGTTTTTATGGTTACCTATTTACACATACCCACGCCTTTTATCCCCGCAGGGTTAGGCAGAGGCGCAACTAGTGCACCCACTTTTCGCCGATTCCAGACGCCAAGCTGATACTGATTAGAAAAACCAATATCACTTCGCCCGACCCGGGGATCGAACCCGAGATCTCAGCATTGCAGTCATATGGTAATACAACTACGCCATCGAGGCAGTGGTTACCTGTTTAGTATCATTTATTCCTAAAATGCTATTCGTTTTTCGTCTAGAATAAAATTTCTTTTGCTATCTACCGAAGATCATAAATATTCTTTATCATCCCGAGTATTTTTGTGATCGTGTGAATCAAATCAGATTTATTTTATTCTATCAATGATACAAATCTATCCAACGATACTCGAGAGTCAAGCCTTTTACTTCCAGTGACTAACTCGATAACCTTTACATAAATAGGCCGCGGCCCGCGATGCTGCACAACCACAATGCTAAGGTCAGATCGTGGAAAATGTTCAAAATATTCAGTTCAATCAAAATATATGAGGATTAGTGAGCGTAACTTTGATAAAAAAAAAATTGTGAATACATCTCAAGGCAGCAAGATAAATACTAAAACACGTGGCGGAACGTAATTTCAACTATTTCATAAAATCCTGTTTGCAACATAAATTAATACAATACTAATATAATCACTCCGCTTGTATCCTAAAAACTTTTGATGAATACGAATCAACAGACTAAAGCCTTTCTAAATAAAACACAACAACACTATAAACTGAAATAACCACACCAATGTAAAAACACGTAATGTGTTACACTCGCAATCTATTCCAAGCATGTTCTTTATTCAAATTCCATATAAATCACCATGACTCACGCGCACCATCAAACATGCGCTCAATTTATGTACATTTACTCGTCTATTTTTTCCAACATATCCATAATCCTCGATTCCACGCGTTATTCCTACGTACATCGTTTTACTTCACACGGCCAATCAAAGTTCATTAACCGTGAACCGATGCAATAATAAGCTGTTTCGTCGACAGCTCGCGGTATAGTTAGCAACGCAAATAGTTGTTGCGCAGACTGGTACACTTGACCGACGAACGGCCTCAGGTGACTCTGTCCACACCATGACTGGAAGTGTCCCCGTACCACATGACATAACGATAAGTAGAAACGATTGATTCGTAACAAAATGTCGATAGTGAACACTATCGCTGAGCGTGGTAGCGGACAAAACCTGTTCGAAGAGTCGTTGGCAAACTTCACATTTCTTACCCGACTAATGCATCGATTTATAATCTCTAGTGTAATGAATGCTTGGATCGTGTTTGGAAAATTATGTTTACTAGAATATCTTGTAACAGCTTCTTCGTTGCAATATTGAATAACGAAATGGAATATAACAAGTATTACGATGTACTTTAATAGCGACTATTTGAATGCAGTTAACATCGTTGTGCTCCTACGCAAATACCGCAGAAAATAAAAAGAATACCGGTAAATAACATTAGTAGTTTCATAAACGGGATTACCCAACAGTTCTAAATAATAAATCGATTATGTACAGTCAGCAGCATTAGTAGCTGAACAAAATCGAAGTTTCAAATCGTCTATAGGGTGGAAGGGAAACGCTCTCGGAAACGAATACAGGTGATAGTATTGGTGATTCCTGACGTGATGGCACTAAAAAATCGCGATCGCATTGTTACAATTTTAGTAGGATTTTCTCAAATTTCTGTACAGCTTCACGTATGGATAGATAAATCAAACTATTATTCTGTAAAACATAGTAAAAAAGGTCAATATTTAAAAAAAATCGTAATGAAACACGTACATCAGCTGACGGGTTAACGACCGCGGAGCCGACGCAGCGCGGCAGCCGCCGCCTTGTCGGCGTTTGCTTTGTAGTTTGTACCATACCCACGTTTTTGTATGCTTTACATTGCGCGCGCATGAATTACGAAAATACTAAAATCGTAAGTATTATCGCTTAGCTTTGCAAATCAATATAGTTTTTCGTTAATGTTATAGTTCTTCTCTCTTACCATTCCGGAATAGAGAGCGTTTCCCTTCCACCGGTACCTATACGCGTTAAGCTGAAGCATTTTTTTTCTCCGTTTGAAGTTAAGTAAATCTCTTTTATTTTATTTTTGTGAATTATTTTTGTAAATTTTGAATTTGTTCAACTACTTATGCCGCTGACTGTACAATATTCTATATTGGTAATCGTAGTAATCGGAGTTAAAATCTAGCATTTGTTCAGTTACGTTTTATTTGTGACTGCAATTTTTTATTATTTTGTTTTTTATTTTTCTAATTTTGTAATGTAATAATTATTGTGACATAGTATTTAAATTCAAAAATTTAATTTTGCATACCATCTTTTGGTTAAATATGGTTGCTCTTAATATTAAAATGTACAATCATCTATTTTACCCATATTTGCAAAATAAATATATCTTTATCTTTATTAACCGACTTCGAAAAAAAGGGCATCTGCAATTCATGTGTTTGTATTTTTTTATGTATTTACACCGATTACTATGAGATTTGTCAGCCGATATCAGTGATTCCTTATTCATTTATTAAAGTGGGTACGTGTAATGGTCCCATTACAATTTTTTAAAGGTTTTATACAGTAATATGGAATGCCTTTTTTTTTCGCCTCTCACCTATAATACGTAACAACAGACTGTAACCACACGTTGTTATTATCTGTGGGAGATTGATACTATCTCAGACGAGCCGGACTATTAATATTGTGGTCAAAATGCCATCAACTAAGTTATGTTATCTTTCTTAATTATAACTAACATTATTATACTATCTATAAACCCACAGATAAATACTATCTTTTTTTTAATGGCATTGAATGACGAACGAGCGAGCCGTCCGCCTGATGGTAAGCGATACGAACACCCTTAAACAGTAGCAACACCATCCAGCACCTTGACTTACAAAGTACTGTGTGGCATTCCACTGCGCTCGTCATCCTGAGACATAAGATTTTAAGTCCCATCATATCCAGTAGTTTCACCGGCTACAATTTCCTTCTAACCGAATCACAACAGTGCATGCACTGCTGCTTGGCGGTAGAAATAGACATTGCGGTGGCACTCACCCAGATGGGTTCTTACATATGAGAGACCTACCACCAGTATCTTTTGTAGAACCACAAACAAAACCATAAAAATATTAAATCTATTTAACCTATAATATTGAAAACTAGCTTTTGCCCGCGGCTCCGCCCGCGTTAAAAAGTTTTACCGGGATAAAAGTACCGGTTTATATTTCCCCGGAATAAAAAGTAGCCTATGTGTTATTCCAGGACATGATCTACCCGTGTGCCAAATTTCATCGAAATCCGTTCAGTAGTTTTTGCGTGAAAGAGGAACAAACATCCATACAATCCATACATTCTTACAAACTTTCGCGTTTATAATAATAGTAGGATTACCAGTCCATGTGTACAATAAAAAATGTTAAACGTTCTACTATGAGTTACTCGTGTCGTAAAAAGTTATATGTCGAGAGAGGGTGGGGATCGGCAACGGAAGTTTACGCGGTGAGCCATCGGAACCGCCGATACTTTATTATTTTTAACTGATGACCTTTGAAGTTGTATATTATTATATGCTTAAGTCAAGTTCAAGCTGTAAGTTACATTTTATAAAGTCAAGGCGTTTCATCTGAAAAAGTATAAAAATTCAGTTACTCTTTTATGTAAGAAACGTTGTTTGTAGTCACTTTGTAGTTTTTTATTATTTGTATAACTAAAATAATTAGGCTTTACTCGACAAAAAATTTGAATAGGTGCCTATATAATGTCAACCAAAGAGCGACTCTACTTCCATCGCATCGTCTAGACTTCAACTGTACCATCTTACAAATATTATAAACGCGAAAGTTTGTAAGTATGGATGTTCGTTACTCTTTCACGCAAAAACTACTAAACGGATTTCGACATAATCAGGCACACCAGTAGATCATGTCCTGGATTAACACATAGGCTACTTTTTATCCCGAGAAAATATAAAGCGGGTCTTTTTATCGCGGGCAGAGCCGCGGACAAAAGCTAGTAAGTTATAATACGATGAGATTGTCGCATCTAAAAATCACCTACCCTTCTCTGTTTCTATTCACAACTGTAATGCGAACATGATCACTTATCATAAAATGACCTTGCTAGTTGCTACAAAATACTCTCAATCCATACACCAAAGGTCAAGTTATAGCGACAGACATTTCCAAAGCACACGACAAAGCGCATTCAAACCTGGTTGCCAATCAAGCCAACTGAAACACACAGCGAATTCCAAGCGCATTTCCCACGCTTTTTCTCCACAGTCTTATGATTAATTAATCAGTGTATTTTTTCCCGTAATTAACGTGGAAAATCAGAATAAGGGAACAGCTAGACGACATGCAAAGACTGTTATCACGTCTCGTGCGGAGTCCGATTAATAGCGTCAAACATGTATTTAGAAGGTTCGTAATGAAGCCAGATTATATGTAATTATTATACACAAAAATTTAATGTATTGTTTTTGGCTAACGAACTATAATTTTCCAAGAAATAGTGTAGACAAAAGATATGTCTTTTATAATAGCTCTTGGGTATTGATTAAATTCACAGACGGAATATGGTGATTTATAAATACAATACTATATTCATCGACAGTGGCGTAGGAAGGGGCGCTGACCGCCTCTAGATTCAACAAAAGTACATTTTTGTACTCTAGGTACAGTCAGTCATATAAGTAGCTAGACAAATTCAAAACTTCAAATCGCCTCTTCACTTTTGTGCTCTTACCAAGTGTTGTTTTCTCTTCAGAAAAATAAAACAAAGGGGATAAACTTTACTTCACACGAAGAAAAAAAATGTTTCAAATAAATGTAACGCGTAGAGGCGATTTGAAATTTTAAATTTGTTCAAATACTTACGTGGCCGACTGTACTGTTCAATTATTGGAAATACGTGCTTGAAATTTTCGCTTTGCCTCCCAAGTCCCACACATAAATCAAAAGCTTGTTACGCCCTTGCTCATCGAGCTACATATCAAAAACTGATTAATTCTTGGGTAATTAATTTTATTAGTACGGCTTTAAAAAGTCATTGACCGCTTTGAATATTATTATTGCAAAAAGTTTCGTCTTACGGTTTTTACGACGAGAATATTTGACGTCAACTTTTCTATCTATACATACCTAAGAACTCATTACGTATGCAACCTTCTTCTTAAAAAAACTACGCAACACCCAATTAAAATATCTTCATTTCGAAACACACTTTGTATTCTTTGTACATTTTTAACATAATCGCTATTGAGTTTTACTTTGATGACGAAAATATCTTGAAATCATCTGAACGTTTAAAAAATCTATAGGTATTATGACATACCTTGACGTTGCAATGTAATAAAAACGAAATACACACACACAAACACTCACGCCTGTTATCCCCGAAGGGGTAGGCAGAGGCGCAACTAGTGCAAACACTTTTCGCCGTTATTCCGTCCCATGATGTGATAGGGGGCGAGCCTATCGCCATATCGGGCTCAAAATTCCAGACTCCAGGCTGATACTGAATAGAAAAACTCAATATCACTTTGCCCAACCCGGGATTCGAACCCGAGACCCCAGCTTTGCAGTCGTACTGTAATACAACTACGCCACCGAGGCAGTAAAAAAATAACGAAATATTATCAAATTTTACCCTCCGATTGCCTAGAGTATTTATCCAATGGAGACGATATGGCAATAATGCGCAAACAATTTTTTCTATCAATTCTGACGGGGGGCGAGGTAGACACGGATAGCACACATTTGACAAAAAAAACCACACATGCAGGGCTGAATATAAGGTCGCTTTTTGCACAATAACACAGCAAACATCACAATATCTGTGGAGCAGCGCTTAATGTCATTATCGTAGAATGTAATGACAGTGATTGCAAGTCACATAGGTTTTAATAAAAGTTTATGACCAGGTGCGCATTTATGACCAACAAAGGGTTCGCCTGATCATCCCATCTCCTTGTTAAATGCTCTAAGTCCGCTTGTGATAAACATAAGTTCAATCCACTAAAACTACGAAATTAGTTTTAATATCTCCAAAAAATTCCACAAGCGTTACCCTTACACCACACACGTGTTTTATCACTTTTTTCCATAAGCATAAAAAACAAACTAGAATTCCTTCACGAAACCCACATGTTTATCTTCATACTTTAAAACGGCCCGATAAACGTTACGTTTTAGTGGCCCGTAGCATTTTATGCGCTTCCGTTATTAGTAACTTAATTTCGTATTCATGATAGTTTTGTTTTTTTTTAGTAAATATTCGCCTATTTACACTAAACGACATAAATAGTTCTTTTTTTAACACGCTTTTATTAGCTTCAGACGTATGTATGTATGTATCTTACACTTTGAACATGATCTTGACCCCCTTCAAAACGTCGAATTAAATCGAAATTTGGTTTACTTATCAAGGACCGATGCCAATTCAATATTTTAAACTAAAAACACTCTTTTATAGAAAATGAAACTAAAAAATTGAAAATATTTTTAGTTGGATTTTCTATAAAGCGTTTTTTTTTAAACTATTATTCATTTTGCATTTTTTAGTTCACTAAAAATCAAGTAGATTTTTTTACACAAAATGATGAATACTGCTCTTTGCACTCTCTCTGTCTCTCTCTGATGACTGCCTCGGTGGCGTAGTTGTATTACAGTACGACTGCAAAACTGAGGTCTCGGGTTCGATCCCCGGGTCGGGCAAAGTGATACTGGGTTTTTCTATTCAGTATCAGCCCGGAGTCTGGAATTTGTACCCGATATGGCGATAGACTCGCCCCCTATCACATTATGGGACGGAATAGCGGCGAAAAGTGGGTGCACTAGTTGCACCTCTGCCTACCCCTTCGGGGATAACAGGCGTGAGTGTTTGTGTGTGTATGACGAATAAAATCAGTAGGCAGTTTAGTTATAATTCTACTATGGTCCAACATATAGACCTCAGAGCGCAAATCGTACTCGTAACGCGTCCGCAATACAACTACGCCACCGAGGCAGTCAAAAACTATAATACTATCAAACATGTAAAGCACAGTAAAATATTTAAAATTGTACCAGTTTTACACAGATGAGGGCTTCAGTATCGCAAATGTCGGGTTAATCGACATCGGAAGTGTATCGCGCGATTACATCCGAGAGCGGACAATAGAGCCACGATTGTTGTTCAACACACTATTAAATAAAGGATTCTTTCGCTGATGTTCCGCGTAAACATCCTAAACGAGGTTTTGAGTAAACGGTGTCTATCAAATGCGGAAGGCGATGGATTTAAGTAAAGTTGTGGAGGATCTTAAGGCTAGGATATCTGAGCGCTGTTGGCATTTACAGCTGTCTAATGTACCGGCGCGTCAGGTGCCGCGATGTTGAATTTCAAATGAACTCGCTTGACACCGATGAGCCGCGACTACGTCACAATAAACAATTAAACGATAGTGAAGCAGTTTGTTTTACGACAAAAGATGTCCGCTTTTTTATGGGTGCTAAGCCTCAAAATCTAACACGGCTCAAACTATACGAATATTAAAAGGACAAAAATATGGATCTTGAATCCATAAAAAACAATTAGACCCCTCCATCGATAGCTAATATATTTTAAACTAGACTTCTGCTCGCGGCTTCGTCCGCGTGAATGATTTCTGGGATAAAAGTCCCGCTTTATAATCCCTGGGATAATGGACCTTTATATTGATGAAAGAGTTTATCAAATCGGTCCAGCAGTTTCGGAGCCTATTCAATGCCAACAAACATACAATTGAATCTTTCCTCTTTATAATATTAGTATAGATAAGTGTAGATGTAGTTTTTAAGCAAAATAAAATTACATACATCTCAAAATTGGAGGACTTTAAAATTATACGATTTATTGCGAAGTTCTAACTTTTGGGAGTACTATCCAAACATATGTATGTCGCAGGTAGAAATAGGCATATACGTAGGCATACATAATAAAAGTTACCTATGAATTATGTCTTGATGTCACGATTTATTGTTCGTAGATCAATGATTACGTAATCAAATGTTCGCACAGTATAATACCACGTCTTGACGTGGTGAATGAATCATGATTCATTATTATCTTTAGTTATTGTGACATAATATTGGTGATTGAGACAATTACTTAACCAATATTAACTATAATAATCGACTAGTCTAGTAACCTGAATATGACCTCAAGTTTAAACCCGAAACCCTTTCAGTATTCCGAGTTTGACAGGTGTCATTTCAGATTTTTTTATTAGAACCCTATGGGTAGGCGCGTAAAGACGATTTCCATTGAATGAAAAGTGACGTCTTGTTCGCCGGGGAAGACGCGAATATGGAATGGTTAACATAGTAACCGCTCAACTAAGCAATGACCGATATGAAAACTGCAATAGTTACTACTTAGTAATTAGTATTGAACTGCACCGAAGTAGTTGCTTTATATGATTTGGCAGCCTTATTATATACCCAACTCTTGCGACTACTACTAGTCTGACAAATCAAATGGATTTTTCACGGTTATTATTTTATCTTACGCGACGTTATATATTCAGACACCCTCAATGAGATCAATAAAAAGGAATTACCCGACATACAAAATATCTTGATAAGACATTGAAATAAAACCATTTTTTTATTTTATCGCGATTTTTTAAATGATATTTTCGAATTTGTTTACTACCTACTTTAAAGTTTGAACTGTGGTTCATAATAGAAAATATTGACTTTGCTGTCCCATCTGAAAAATTTACTCCATATACCTATAAATATGTCGGACAGTATTTTTTCAAATCATAATAGTATGGTCTTCATATAAATTGTAGTCAAGTCCAAATTGCCGTAAAATCCTGAAAATAACTTATTATTTTGTATTAGTATGTACTATTGTGACTCATACTATTTTATTGTTGTTTCCTGGCAGCGTCGCCCGCATAAAATATTTTTTATAGGTTAAAAAGTATACCTATGCTCTACCCAGGGACTCAAGCTATCTCCATACCATTTCATAGATAGCCGTTTAGAAGTGTCGGAGATGTGCGCTAACAAATAAACAGAAAAACAGATACGCAGACAAACAGCGAGAAAAGAATGAAATAAAAAAACGGTGATTTGTGTTCTATTACTCTTATTTAGTCGTTCCCTTATTTTTTATTTTATTTTTCTTTCTATGTACAGACACACCGGGTTCTAGTACTGCTTTATAGATGTTACACAAAGAAGCCTATACCGATACCTCCAGGGTCTGCAGAGCTCGTATGCATATTTATAAGCAGATACTTAATTTAGGGGACCCAAACCGGGATTTTTTCAAGAAAATGTGGGCTACTGGACCAAATGAAGAACTTAAAAATACCGGTATTGATATCGCAATAATTGGGAATTACTTGTATCAATAATAAGGTTTTGTGTTATTCTGTACTATGATCTTCTACCCATAATATTAAATAGCAAATAAAAAAACAAAAAACAAGCCTTATGGAAAATCCAACTAAAAAATAGAAAATAAATTTCAATTAAGCTATGCAACGTACGTTTAAATGTATCTATGTAACAGAAACTTTGAATATGATTTTGACTGCCTTCAAAACGTCGGATGAAAATTTGGCATATTTATCAAGAACCGAAGACAATTCAATATTTTAAACAAAAAACACTATTTTATAGAAAATCCAACTAATAATGAATAAACATTCAAAATGAATACGTAAATGATAGCTCATTTTTTTTGACATCTGTTGGACCATAGTAGAGTTATAACTAAACTGGCTACTCTTATGTAAAAAAATAATCTTACTTGTTTTTAGTGACATCTGTTGGACAATAGTAGAACAAGACTAAAAAATGAAAAATAAATAACAGTTAGAAAAAAAAACTAAAAAACATGTTTTATAGGAAATCCAACTAAAAATAGAAAATAAATTTCAATAAATTTGAATTAAGAATAGTGCAAATAAGAAAAAGATGTACTTATTTTATTGTAAAAAAAGCGTGGGGTGCTTTTTAAGATGTTATCAAAATGATAATCCTTCTACTCATATTATCTTTCAATAAAATATTTATATGTATTGACACCATGCATCCCACGCTTTTTTTACAATAAAGTACATTTTTCTTTATTTACATTATTTTCCTTTGTATGTATAATGCCAAAATATTATCCAAATATATTATTTTAATATTTTACACGCAATAAATTCAAATGTGATCCTTTACTATTCAGCAAAAACAAACAAGAGTTGAAACAAGTATGACAACGTGTTTAAAGAAGAAAGAAAAAGAATAGGAAAGATTCATAGAAAAATCCATCTATTACAAATAAGAATCCATAATTGTTGTTCAAAAGTAATTGGTTCCTTTTCTACATAACGCGGTCCAACTATAAACAAAAGCTGTCAAATACTTCGATAAATTAGTGGCAGCAAGCGCGAAAAATTGACGTAGGTCCGACCTCCACGGCGCCTCGGGCGCATCTGAAACGAGACGCGTTGTGCAGAATTGTTAAAAAATTCGTGTTTTTTTGAATTTTGAAAAGTGCGAATTACTTTTGTGAAATTTTTTTTGCATAGCAATCTGCTAAATGTTATTACCCTTTTATTGACTTATATTTTTAAAGTAATTGTTTAATATACTATAATTAATTTTTAAAAATAAAATCCGAATTTTCTCTGTTTTCGTGATTTTTTATGATCGAGCGAAGTTGTAAGTGTCGTGTTTTGGAATCCATACCAATGTAGAATGATTATTTAACTATAACATATATTTTTCTCGGACCGAAATGTTGATTATTTCTTGGTTTAAAATTGAATAGAAAAGAAGGTGTTTTGGGATATGGCAGCCTTAAATTATCTATATTACTAGGCTTTGAAATTAAGCTTTTACGGATTTTATCGCGGCTTCTCATTTTATTTTTCACCCGACGTTTCGAAGGCTTTGCAGCACCTTGTGGTCATGGGCTGGACTAAGGTGTTCGTGATTCAAAAAATAATCAATAGGCAGTTAAAGGAGAGAAAATGGTTTAGTTTAGTACTCTATTGAGTATCAGCCCGGTGTCTGGAATTTGTGCTCGATATGGCGATTGGCGCGCCCCCTATCACATCATGGGGCGGAATACGCAGGGCGAATAGTGGGTGCATTAGTTGCGCCTCTGCATACCCCTTCGGGGATATAAGGCGTGTGTGTGTATTAAATTATCATATATAGATTAATTTAATCATTTATTATACTTCTGAGAAGCACCTCCCCCCCCCCCCACAATAGGAGACGGGCCTCACCAGGCGGCACCGCGCAGGGGCGGTTGCGGACGACAACTTAGACACTTCGTCCGAGGAAGCCCGCAGCCGTCCCTAATGCGCCGAAAACGGCCATTGCCGAGTTTTAGAGTTGGTTTTCCGTCCCATGAGTGATAGGGGGGCGAGCCTAAAAAAATACGTACTTAAGTGCTAAATTATCTAACGAAATAAATCAAACGCATAGACGTCTTGTGTTCATTTGAAAAGTAAAACCAATTAATTGCGGCCGTGCAAAGCGTGCCACAAACAATTCTGTGACATAAGCAGGTCTGTGTATTCATTCGAACAATACGTTTTTTTACTGCAAGCGCATTATCATATGACGAATGACTTGATTAGATTTTATGCAATTATTCATATTACACCATTTATTGGTATTTTTAACGTTTTACTCTTACATCGTACTATAATAATACCAGCCCTGTATTATATATTGTCCCACTGCTGAGCACGGGCCTCCTCTACTACTGAGAGGGTTTAGGCCATAGTCCACCACGTTGGCCTAGTGCGGGTTGGCAGACTTCACATACCTTCGAAATTCTTATAGAGAACTTCTCAGGTATGCAGGTTTCCTCACGATGTTTTCCTTCACCGTTAAAGCGAGCGATAATTCACAAAGAAAACACACATACATTTTTACAAAGTGTGGCTTTGCGTTTTGAACCTGCGGAAATTCGTCTAGTCTATCGCCGCTTAATTTATTATGTAATGAACTAATCATTAGGTACCTATTCGATTGTAAACCAGTAACAATAAACGTTACGTTTCTACCTTTATACCCATACTTAAAGCATTTTACAATTCAGAATAATTGAATTTTAATTGCACGTTTAGGACTTTAACGTAGACATAAAATAAATATTATATTCTTGAATATTACGGAACTAGCTTTTACCCGCGGCTCCGCCGGTGTGAAAAAGTTTTTCCGGGATAAAAATCCTGCTTCATATTTACCCGGGATAAAAGTTACCTATGTCCTTTCTCAGGCTGTAGGCTATTTACCAAATTTCATTTAAATCGGTTCAGTACCTTTGGCGTGAAAGCGAGACAGGCAGACATAGTTAGTGTAGTATAGATCTCACAAAACATTTTGTTCTAGAATATCAGAATATTGCTCACCTAATAGTCTCATAGGTGATTTTTTAATATCTATAAATAATAAAACAAGTACTATATATCCTGCGTTGAAGATAGATGCTATTTTTCTTCACGTGGAAAATCATCATGGATCTCCGTAGTGTTTATATGAGGTATATCGTATGTCAATTTTTTACCGACTAAAACTCCTATGCTGGTTTCCTATCCAATACCTATACAGTGTGTTTATTTTGTTTTTAAGTAACAGAAGAAAATTAAAATGGTATTTGTTAGAAATGATCCACTTCCTCTAGTTTGGCATATGCCATTACTTAACAGGATGTTGTTCTTATTGGCAACACTATTGCCCAGTATAATGATACAGTGTGTTCTTGTTTTGTCAAAATCACCGAGATCGATTCCTGGGTACGAAAAATGGTTTTTTAAAAATCCAATGATACAGTTTCAGTTTTCATCAAAATTGGCCCCGAGACTCCTTTGAGCATTTTTCCTCATAGTTTTGGATATCAGTATCCACACCCACTTGAAAAATTCACTCTGTATATGCGTGAATAATTATTTCGCCCAAAAAACATAAGTACTTAGCACTCCAAGTCATTGATGCACATTTGCAGCATTTTCCAACACCACTAGTGAAAGTTATGCCTATATGCAGTTAGTATATCGACCTGGTTTCGTACAAAACGGCATATTCTGCCTATAAGTATCTCACAACTTGGCTCCGGAGGCCCTTCACATTTCGTCTTTGTATGGCAGACCAGTACTGACATAGCAAGCCTAAAATGGATACCTACATTTGTTACCAGGAAAATCGTCAAAACATCTATATGCATTACAGATTTTCCTAATAACATAATGAAAGGTCGGTCGTCCTTTATCCTTCCTTACATAACATAAAACTAAGTCACCCGTCGCCTCAATACTCGATATAATAAAAAACTACCGAACGGATTTCGATGAAATTTAGTATGGAGATAGTTTGAGACTCTGAAAATGTTGTAGGCTACTTTTTATCCCGGAAAAACTCTTTCACGAGGGCGTAGCCGCGAGCAAAACTTATTATATATAACTGTTTTCAGTTACCCTAAAACGAAGAGATATAAAGCATAATATACAAATAGATTGTCATCCTTCTGAAATCCAATCAAAAGCATATCCTATTTTACACCTCATTTAGACTATTGGCGAATAATTTTTTTTATTGCTTTGAAGGACGGGACGAGCACGCCGTTCGCCCGTTGGTAAGCGACACGACCACCCAGCAACACCATCCACCACTTTGAGTTACAAAGTACTATGTGGCATTCCATTGCGCTCGTCATCCTGAGACATAAGATGTTAAGTCTCATTATGGCCAGTAGTTACCCTGGATTCTGGATACAATGTCCTTCAAGCCTAAATACAACGGTGCATGCTCACTGCTGCTTAGCGGAAATCGATAACATTTTGATATGAAACTTAAAGTTTATCTTAATTTATTGAAATAATTATGGTGTGGAGCGAAATTTACCTCAACATAAAATTTTATCAAATACTTCGTAGTTGGAATATAGACAACCAATTAGTTGGTTTTAACTATTAAAAGTTTGATAGTGTCGTATCATAGTGGCTTACAGGAAATAAATTATCATCGTACTATAAAAACACTTCCTGTGCTTATTAACCAAGTTCCAAATGGTGTTTTTAATTATTAGTTCAATGGACCATTATCAAATAAGTATTTAATATACCTACTCTTTTAATATGCTTGTAGGTTTTTATGCATTACTTACGTTTCGAAAAAGTCATGTTAACCAATATCATTTATTGACTTATAATTACATCTCATTAAATGTATAATTTCCATAACAATTAGTTCTAAAATCAAGTCTGATGTTTGGGCAGCAGCTTGGTGCATCTTACTTTAATGTTAATTACTTTAATGTTTAATGTTATAAATGCTGAAGTTTGTGCAAATATTTGTATGTTTGTTAGAAGTAAACGCAGAAACAACTAAACGGATGCAGAAATAATGGATATTTTAATATGATTCTTTAAATAGATGGCGTTCGCTTCGCACTGTGTTTTATGGTGTTTTGTAACTTTGGCTTTTCACGAGAGTGAAGCCGCGAGCATCATTTAGTAATTATATATTTTCAGATCTTAATTACATCTAGTCTAAATTATAATTTGTTTCAAAACGTGCAGTTCCAAAATGTACATGTTCCGGTAGCATATAAAATTCGGTAGAACATGCATAATATATTTTTATAACCACTTATCTTTCCAGTGTCGTTAAGTTTATGACCAAATACCGTTCATGTTTATCTCTATCAATGATATCTGATAACAACTTTTCAAATGAAATGACATCACTCAGATTGTAAGATTTCATAATTAAGAAAAATAATTGACTCCGAAAATATTTCTTCCCACATTAGTAAAAAATCATACTTAAGTACATCAAAATCGATAAGTATAGAAAATTAGGTAATAAGTCAAACAACATAAACATAATCCACTTAACTCAAGGCTTTGATCTTGCAAAATCGTTTCGGACAATCCCTACAAAACAATATAAGCGTTTATTCCAACAAAGGTATTAGTAAAAGGAAAACCGCAAGACATTGACAAAACATTATCTATAAACTTGCTTACACTCGCCGCAAACTCTATGAGGCCTGTTAGAAATCCGCATAAATTGCAAATTTAGAATTAAGAAACAATAATTCAGAATCACCGACTAACTTTGTCTCTTTTGCAAAACTTTTCACAAAAAAATCAACCGAATAGTCAGCAAAGAAAGGAGCGGACACTAAATTATCAGACTTTAAAGTTGAACTTGACTGCAAGGACTTATCTTTTAATCACCGTAAATATAGAGAAGTATTTCACCTAGTCGATAAGTACTAAATTTTGAACACACACGATATCCTCTAGTATGATAAATAATGTCTAAAGATACGCCATTCATAATAATAACGAGGTAAATGAACAGTGAACCGTTTCGGATATAAAGAGCGTTATTTCCCATAGGTTCCCACGTCTCTTATTCCGCATAGCGCGACGGAAGCCTAGTCAACTTTAATTACACATGCTCGTCTGCTGAATCTCGCGAGAAAACCTCGTGTTACCTCACATACCCAATTAGAGTTGGTTATGCTTAACTGATTCGTACTAACCGGTTATAATCCGGCTGTTATTCAGATTACTTTGTACTGTTATGCCTAAAACTACATGTAGATCACTCAAATGTATTATTGCGATTTTGGCAGAACCACAGAAGCTTAAAGTAAACAGATACACTTTTAACAATAAAACGAATAGATAAATATTTATGCATCGATAACTGCCTCGGTGGCGTAGTTGTATTATGGTACGACTGCAATGCTGAGGTCTCGGGTTCGATCCCCGGTTCGGGCAAAGTGCTATTGACTTTTTCATTTCAGTACCTACCTGCTCGGAGTCTGGAATTTGTGCCCGAAATGGCGATAGGCTCGCCCCCTATTACATCATGGGACGGAATAATGGCGAAAAGTGGGTGCATTAGTTGCGCCTCTGCCTACCCCTACGAGGATAAAAGGCGTGAGTGTATATGTATATGTACAAATATTTATATTTTCCTCAATTTATACGACCATTGGTGTGCATCGATATAAATTTTTATCTGCATTCCCTGCTACCTACACACAAGATATCAATAATGCGCGATGGTAGACATTGTAATTTAATGCATAAATTAAATACTTGTTTCCATTCAAAACCTTGAGGATTCTTGAACTCTTCGAACCGATGTTTCTGTGACACCGACGCGACGGTGAGTCAGAAAATTTCCCAAACTGCATTCTGTTTATCCTTCAAGGTATTTTGATTTAATTAAAAATTTCGATGTGTTGATGTTTATACCCATATAATAATGGCTGTATCCAAAATATAATATAGGTTGTAGGACTCTCATATGTAAGAGTCCATCTCGGTGGGTACCACCGCAATGTTTATTTCTACCGCCAAGCAGCAGTGTGCAAGCACTGTTGTGTTTCGGTTTGAAGGGCATTGTAGCCAGTGTAACTACAGGACATAATGAGACTTATCATCTCATGTCTCAGGATGACGAGCGCAGTGGAATGGCACACAGTACTTTGTAACTCAAGGTGCTTGATGGTATTTCTACTGTTTATGGGTGGTCGTATCGCTTACCATCAGGTGAACGGCATGCTCGTCTCCTCATTTGATGCCATAAAAAAAGGTAGTATTAACTTCATGAAATTTTACGTAGAAACTGTTTCGACCAAAAATTATGAATGAATGAAAAATAAATGCACTACTCAGCTCTGAGCGTTCCATTTCCAACTAGTACGACGCGCACACGACTTTTTGCACACACATTTCTCCAATCCATCATAGTTATGTAAGCTTACAATCAGACCGTATGGTTATAAGCTATATAAATTAAACACCTTGACGTCTCCAGGTGGATTTATGACCACTGTTCAAAAGCACTTCGATGTTGGAGCTAAAATTGCCGCAGCAGTTGGTCCTGAATGAAGGGAGGGGATAAAACTCGTTACCCGGCACCGAGTTGACGCTCCAGAAATATGGATGCCGCCGTGCATAATTTTGATTGCCTCTTAAACAAAGCGCTTTAGAATTATGCCGCACATTGTTCGGCGCGTATTACTCCGCGTATGATATGGAATTTAATTCAGTTTTAGACGACGCTATAAAAGCATAGTTGGAGTCAACCTTCGGTACTAATGGCTTTTGTTGTGCGACCTGGCAGTATTCTAGTATAATGAAATGTACTCTTCTATATTCAAGGAGTAAATATTTGAGTAATAAATATTTATCTGAATTTATGGTAATTAATTTGAAGTTGGCACAAATGAAATTACGCAAATTTCGACTAATACAACATTTATATGCCCTATTAGGACTTGTGTCGATTAAGTTATTCGACTTAGCATTACAATAAAATTGCAAATGTTCGATTCTATTAGCAATAAATTACAAACCGATATGAATAATAAAAAAAAATACAAACATTTTCATTTCACCGCTTCATCAAAGCACAATCCATTATACTTTCAACCAGTGTACATAAACGTCAGCAATTTAATAATAGCCACACGGCGACCAGTACGCAGCGGTTCACTCATAAATTGATGCTACGTTAAATACTTCCGTAATTTTACAGCGTCCGTTGTTCGACGGAAGCTCATTGACACAAATCTGGCTCGACAGCAGAGCTCACCTTTCTAATTAGCCCCAAGTCGGCGTCTTCAGAGCTTTACTCAGTTTAAGAAACTATTCTCCTCACAATCTCCCTGTTAGGATTGGGAAATCTCCAAGTTTGAATGACAGACAATTTTAACTTTAAAACTGTTTCGTGGTTACCATGACTGAGTAAATTTGTAAGTTCTTCTTTTGCTGTTTTCGGTTATCATTATCATAAATAACACCAAAACTTTCCAAGTTAACATGTTTTCAAAAAGATTTTCCTCTTTCAAAATTTACCTGCATGGTATTTCCATACGAATTATATTAACATTGTAGTTTGTTATGTAATTACATATTACTATACAAATTTCGTGATAATAATAATCAATATTAACTACATTGTCTTCATTTATGAAAAAACCAGCATGAAAATTTATTGACGATCAGGAGCCCACTACCTACTGTTACGTGAGTATACTTTTTATAAAATAAAAACATACAAGTGTTTTAATTTTACTTCTTCTATCAATTCTCATTACCATCACGGAAAACCCGCACATTGTGCGGAATTAATAATTTGCTTCGATGCGTAATTTGTGTCAATGTTACAAATTCGTCATTTTGTCGTGTCTTGGAATTAAAGTATCATAATGTTATTGTATTATGACTAGGTACTTAAAACCACTTCTTTATTATCATTAACTCTATCTTTTGGAAGCTCAACAAATTTTAATTATATTTTTAGTTTAGTGCCTTTCTTCGTTACAATCAGAGCTTCAAGCTAGCATTTAAACGACTTCAATAGTTACAAGTATGCTATTTGAATTAAATATATTTGACGGAAGAACGCCGCCGATAAGATCAATAATGTCGTCTTCCTGCCTCGTCCTGTCTTGGATTAGTTCGAACGGCATGTCTTTTATTTCGCCTGGTCATAAATATTCTACATTTAGATCATTGACTCTGATGCTTCCACGCGATCGAATTTTTGGTCATTCACGAGAATATCTTCCATCCATTCTTGACCGACTTACTCCAAGACAGGAGCTCAAAACATCGTTAATCATAAATTTACAACAAGTGCTTTACATTTTCATAAATCACATTAAGGATACTCTAACATTCAATTATCTTTCGAATACAACATTTACTCAAAATTAAATTTCAATGATTCGGCATCCATAACCCATCGATTCGGTCACTTCATGGTAATCATAACTAATGGTATTTAAAAGTCCATTAAAATTTAGTATACAACACTCGTTATCGAATATTACGACATAACAAATTGAAATAACTGATATGCATCCTGATTGGGGGGTTTGTGTCCTCGTTTCTTTTTTATTGTACAAATGAATAACATTAGCATATCGGTCGCCTGATGGAACACCATAGCTGTTCACAAACAATTCAAAACTTAGAATTAAAGGACTGCGTGGCATATTACCGAGTCCTTAGACTCTATATCTTATGTTTTATAATTCCTGATAATAAACATTGACTTAAATTTCCTTGAAAACTGAAACAAACACTCTTGTGTGTTTATAAACAGCTAGTTGGTAGCAGAAATAGTCAATATGGTTTATACCCACACCAGACTACTAAGTAAGTAGTCCTAGTAAAACCTCTAAACCAAAGAAATCCACAGACTGGGGATCTTATCAATTACCTATAAAAGGGGTACTTCAACCTACGGTGCGGCGATTACATGCGATGCGTACGAAGTTTGAAGGCCGTCACCGTGTCAAGGAGGCTTGACAATACTAGAATGCCATTTGTACATTGTAATTTCGGAATCCAAGATGGAAATCGTTAATCATAGCTTGCTGTTGTGATGCCGAGTTATGTAATTTGGCATCCAAATGTCAAAGGCTTTGTGCATCTGAATGGGATTGTGCTCAAGTCGTGTATCTTGAGATACGTATGGTTTAATTTCGTGTGTCTAGTTGAAATTTGATTAATTAACTGCATATTTGGCAAGAATACATTAAGATTGTCAGTAACCCGTTGTTATGTGTAGATATTAAAGAGAATTTTATAACTCATATAACATATTGCAAATTTAAGTTGTAAATAGATTATTTTTGTACAATAGCAATTAAATAATACCCATTGCGTCCGTAGTTTTTACATTTAAATGCTACTGAACGCGTTGTTGAATAATCAAAACAATAAAACACATTACAGTAACATTGGAATTATGCTCAGTAATCAATCAATCAATAAATAAATTTTGTTCTCGAGTAAAAGCAAACTCAACGACCGTAAATGTAATAAAAATTTTGGGAGTACCTCCTGGCCTTCAGAAAACCATCCAGACTAGACGTGCGTATCTGGCCTAAATATTCTATTGTTTTGAAAAGGTAACGGAAATTTGAATAAATTTGGCTCCATTCAAACGTAGAAGGCGATACAGAATCTTCCTTTACCTCAATTTTCTAATCAGTAAGTACTAAATTCATAGATATTGTGTTTCTAATCTGCATCGGCCAGGAATCTGGAATTAATGCCCGATATGGCAATGGGCTCACCCCCTATCACGTCATGGGACGGAATACGCAAGGCGAAAAGTGGGTGCACTAGTTGCCTCTGCCTACCCCATCGGGAATAAAAGGCATGAGCATGCGTTCGTGCCTTTACCATAATTTATTTTTTTTGTAAACCCGAAAATGTATTGAAAGCAAAATCACCTCCCACGCGTCTCACCGTTCAATCAACAAGAAATAAATAAAAAACTAAAACACCCAAGCCGGCTGATAGACGTCAACGAACTTCTGACACACGAATATAAGAATTTTCTACACTTGAACCAACTTTAAAAGCCAATAAGACCGGACAAGTGACATTCCGAGTGCATCCAATCGCATTATTATTCGCAAAGCATATAGCACACCGACCTTGAAATGGACACTGTCAGCTCCTGGTGACCCTTGAAAGCGACCGATGCTAATCCAGACAAATTGCACAACGTTACCGGTCTAACTTCAAAAACACATATCACTGACAATCCACAGGTAAAATTCGAAAGCTCGCGTACGAGAGCCGCGCGGCCGGAACGCACGTCCACGCTAGACGACGCACGAAGCAATACTGAGGGCAACCTGAGGTGCAGAGGTCCGTTTGGCCGGAGGTCGGAGGCGATTGGCGGAGGGACGAGTGAAACGGGATGCGGCAACGAGATGTGCGCACCATTCGGCTTCCGTTGAACGCGTTAGATAGATTTCGCCGCGGAAAAACTTGACGAGCGCTCGACAATGCCTGCTGATAGTATTTATGCTATCTTATCAACGTAATTATTCAGAATCGTTTGATATGTAGCATTGATTACAGATAAGCTACGCACTTATACAATGCTATTTTGATATACAGGGTAATTTTGACTTTGTGTTACTAAATGAAACCACATACTTATCTCGGTGAAAGTAACGCTTTCCCTTAAGTTAACCATAGATGTAAAATAAAAAGTGTAAGTTTCCAACGAAATAAATATCAATAAAATGTAACTTTAAGTTTACACGCCCTAACGCTTCTACTGCTACTCTAAGAAGATTCGTCGAAGGGACAATATTGCACTTTCAGTCAGAAAAGCATTCAGGCGCACGCCATATCTGCACTAAACTACAAAATGATAAAAAATCAGGAAAGTAAAATTTAAATTGTTGGTGAAAAATGAAAATATTAGTTAATTGTGGATGATTTTTGGTATAATGTTAGCAGAAGCAAATACGAGTATGTGGTTCCATTTATTAACGGAATGTCAAACTAACCCTGTATATAGGTAAGTATAATAATGTGAATAGATTTTCATAATCATCGTTATAACTATAATTCATGACCTTATTCATTTGTTCTTGTTCTGTAATGAATTAAAGTAAATGCACCCTGATCATATTGTACAAGTTTTATTAAAAAAAAAATATTACATTACTCGTCCATTAATCAAATTATTATCTTTTCTTCGTATTAATCACCTTTTATCTACTCACGTTACCTAAAAGGCTTAATTAAAACCGCTTGATAAAAGTAATGATCTTACTCAGTAGATATTTTTTTATAATCAACAAAGGAGGAATAACCCGAATTATTTTTTTTTATCTGTAATTATAATTTGTGCGAGAGCTTCACTGAGCTAGTTTTGTGTACATATTTCGACGGTCCCATAGAACAAAGTCGTATATGCAAAATGTTAGCTTTTCAATAGAGCGCTTTGAAAGTCGTCAGTTTGTATTAATGTGCGAATTAGTGCTATTTTCACACATTAGGTTCAAAGTTGTTACTGAACCCTATGGAATATAATGTTTCCTTCATGTATAACTTGTGATTTTCACAATTAATTTAGACTTTCAAAGCGCTCTACTGAAACTCTCTCTACGACTTTGTTCTATGGGACCGTCGATTTGTACTGGGTTGACGAATATCTTAAAACTACATCAGGGAAAGCTTACATCAGGTTTGAGCAATTCCAACGAAATAAAAAGAGAAATCTTAAATATTAAAATTAATATGTACCACATATCTACGAAAAGCCATAAAGGATAGGAAATGCGGCGATTTCCGAAAACTGATACAATTTCGTTCATCCTCGACTTCCGAAAAATTTCATATTACATTGAGTTCGAAAGTAAATCACCAAGTCACCACTTTGTTATATTATTTACTCCTTCTATACATGCCAGATATGCGACAAGGTTCGCTTTCCGTTTCAATTTCCTCTTCTTTGCCAAAGTTTTTTTTTGCCACGTGCCGCATTTTCTTACATGTTTTTTCTGGCCTATATGCCAAACTCTTTTTAAATTAGACACTAGATTTTATTTAATATAGAATTTAAATATTTTAGGACTTGAACGTTTGCATATTTTTATTTAAAGCATTTTTTTCAAATCAACCCTACATTTTCAAAATAGTAGCCAAGAATGATACGGATGCAATCACAATACACAAGCGATATATCCTTACTATACTAAAATACATATATAACTTACAAGCATACTGTGACATAAAAAAATCCTGCGTGAATTAAGTTTTGTAAAATAGATTAAGAATAAAATTAAAATGAGAAGAATAGTTCTCATAATTATATACAATGTGTGATAGCTATGCAGTCAACGGAAAAGGAGCCATCATTATAAAATAGTTACTAAGTTATCCTATGCTACACATGATGAATAATATTATAACAATAATAAATTATAAAGCAAACTGCTACTACAAGACGTTAACAACAAAACAAGAATTACATGAAGTGTTGACGTTTCTAGGAGAACTACTCTTAATAAGATAACGTTTCCCGCAAACAAAGAAATGAAACACATTATGCAACTCGGAAGCAAATAAACTGAGAATGAAATGTTTGTCTTGGTGCTTGCATTGTAATTTTATCACATTCTAATTTTGAAATTGGAATCTAGTTGATCTATTAGACAGGCTGGCTCGCATCATTCTAATTTTAAACTTAACTGGAATCTAATCTGACTAATGAGTCGGGACTCGGGCCGGCGTAATTCTGGCAACTACTGACAACTGTTCTTTTTTGTAACATTGTTTGATGTGATATGAGAACTGCATTGTACATTCCATCAGAATCAAAATATTATCATAAATATATTTAGTATTTAGTATGTTTCCTTTTTGTAGAATTATTGTTGTTTTTATTAATGTACGTCAATAATATCAAGTAATGAATTTGCAAATTGGATTCATTTTTATTGCAATCTGTAAATACTACCGCATCGATAACATTCAATAAAACTTTGTGATTGGATTTTATGGCCGCTAGTACACACAAGGCTACCATGAACATACGACACATTTTACAACACGTATTTTAATATTATGAAATCACAAACAAACAGCAATATCCTTAAAAAAAATAGGTCATGTAAGGTACATGAAAGAGTCAGCATTAGATGCACCAAACACGGAATCTGACAACACCGATTCATCTCCGAAAATCGATGTGCAACTCGGACAAAACAAAATACGAACTTATTCGCGCACTGGCCAACCAAAGTTGGTGAGATGCGAAACCGCCGGCCGATACGATTACCGTGGCTGGCGTGCGAGTTCAGCCCGTTATCAAGTGAACACTTCCCTTATCTGGGTGCGGCCGTAGCATCTGGCCATTACGCTTCATACATTAACACAGCATCGGTGTTGTTTTGTATCTTTGATTCTCTGTTGCCCTGGTACCGTTGAGCTCGTGTTTGGTTTTGTTTCAGTGTTAACAGTGTCATGGAACTATAGATTCGAAGAAATATAACCCCATGTCCCTTTCATTATTCATACCTTCAGATTTTCCTAAGGTAAATCAAAATCGTGTGGGTTTCTTTCCGCATATTCGCTTTGACGTTTACATCATGACAATCTTAGAATAGCGTTATTATTCTATGATGACAATGGATTGGTTTCACCGGCAAGGAGTACCTATTAAAAATATTATACTACTACATTAATAAGAAGAATGTTATCGGATGCGTTACTTGGGTGGATCTGCGCAACACGTGACACGGCAGCGTAGGATAAGTCCATTATGTTTTGGATATTTTCGGTGTTGTGTTGTACATGTACATAATATCCTCGATTCTCTGGTACCCCGGTATCAGTGGACTAGTGTTCAACTATTTTTTTTATTTTAGTCTGCTTTATTGTGGCATTAACTACAAAATAAAACTGAATCTTTTGGTGCTCATACTTTTTTGTCATCAGCAGAATAGAACAAAATTGTTTACATACATACATACATGCACTCACGCCTTTTATCCCCGAAGAGGTAGGCAGGGGCACAACTAGTGCAGAGGCACAACTTTTCGCCGTGCATATTCCATGCCATGATGTGATAGAGGACGAGCCTATCGTCATATCGTGCACAAATTCCAGACTCCGGGCTGATAGTGAGTAGAAAAATCCAATATCACTTTGCCCGACCCGGGCATCGAACCCGAGATCTCAGCATTACAGACGTACAATAATACAACTACGCCACCGAGGCAGTCACAAAGTTGTTTAATTAAAAGAACATAAAATTAAATAATACTTTGATCGCATCCTCTTTTTTTTGCCGAAGTATGGATTGCGTAAACAGAATTCAAATAGATGACTATTTATATTATTCACCTTTGTTCCTTTTGATTATATTGAAAGGCTGATGATGATATTGGGGGATTATATCGAAATTATAATTACTTATCTAATCTTTGTTATTAATTATCAAAAATAAATCCATTTTGCAATACATTAATTACCCTTTTTTGCGATATACCAAGGTGCCGTCGATAAAGAATAGTCGACATAGTAAAACCTTGATTATATTTGGATAAGCAAAAATATTACTTTTGGAAATAATTGAGTTCTATATAGTAATGCAAGACGTATTTCTAATTACTTTAAATTTAATAGCTATATTACTATACTACCGAATCAGTCCCTACGTCCGATCTAAAAAGTAAATCAAAATGTTATTAACTTATCTGACGGCCACTTGGTACATATATATGTATTTGGAAGAACAAAGGCACGAACTCGGAAACGAAGCAATTATAATCATTCGAATAATCGAATACTTTTTGAGGTTATACTGCTTTAGGCGCGTTATGAAAAATTGAAGGGAGCGAAATTTTACGATGCGCGCGCATGCGTGACACAAAATTTTCTCACGGGAGAAATTGCCCGCTAAACCGCTCATTAAGGGTATTTATATCATAAAGGGCAGATTTAATGTTAAATTTAAAAAAAGTGACCGCTATATTGATTTTTTTTTATTATACTTTATTGTACACGTACATTAAAAAAATACAGTATATCCACTAGAAATAAAGTACAATTGGCGGTCTTACTACTCAAGGCAAAGTCTTATAGTACCCACAGAAGATGTGATTTGGTATCATCGTACCAATTCGTCATGCGGTACAGTCTTCACGCCACACGATCCAACCGTACCATGCGATGTCCAGTTGTATCTGTGCTAGCAGCGCGTGAACACCTCTCACAGTATGCCTTCTATTCTCTCGAAAAAGGCTACCTTATTGCCTATTGAAGAAAAACTAATATGGAGGGTTTTCATTAGAACATAGAGATAGATTATAGTCTGGAATAGCACGTAGGTCACTTTTTATCCCGGAAAAATATATAGCGGGACGGAAAATATATCCGGGAAAAAACTACCACGCGGGCGAAGCCGCCAGCATTTCGGATAAAAAGTAGCCTATAGCGGACAGGAGTGATGTAGCTTCTTATTAGTGGAATAATGTTTAAAATCGATTCATTAGTTCCTGAGACTAGCGCGTTTATAAATGCGCGCGTGGTACTTGATCATTATTTTGTTATGGAGTTATTTCGAAAATATGATATCTGCTATGATATTCATTGAAATCAAATGATGTCGAGGGCAATTTTGTTCATAACGAAATACTTGCGTTGAATAATGTATTTAATGGGATAAGGAACGCAGCGCACGCAAACGGAAGCTGTATAAAGGAATATTTTTCATGTTTTTGCAACATTTTGCATAAATGCTAACCTCCTGTTGGTCGTATCGTGATGTTATATAGCCAATATCCTTCTTCGATAAATGGACAATCCAATACAAAAATATGTTTTCAACTAGAACCAGAATTTCGTGAGATTAGCGCGATCTACCAAACACATATTATTAGCACATAAACAAACTCTTCAGCTTTACAATATTAGTAGCGCTATTATGTATACAATATAGATACAGACAACAGTACAGTTATATGGGACTCATCAAAGATTTGATGATGATAATATGACGGAGGAGAGGATGTTGAACTCTTTAAAAAAAGGTGACGTCAGCTCTGCCGACGTCACAGGGTTCCACCCTCAGAGTAAGTATAACTACTATAGAGGGCGTGTATGCAAGTGGGAACAATAGGCACGGGTGGGAACATCGTCCTGCGCCGGCCGCAAGCGCTTGTAGTCACTCGAGTAGGAACGGTGTGAGCACACGCGAGTGAGATCTATGCGAATATTTGATTATTAATACTGCAAAATGGTTAAATGGTATGTGGAATGTTGTAAAAACGACACTCGGAAACACACTAAACAGAATTCTAATATCACGTTTCACAGGCAAGCCATATTTCAATATATTTTTAGGTAAAATTGAAATCACGCGTCGCGGTATGAAAGACGCACGGGAGGCGAACGCTTGTACCCCCCGCACTGCCCCGCATCCCGCTTTTTCGATAGTGATGTTACGCGTCGATACCAGAATCGATGTAATATTTTCATATGCATACGTATTTATTACTATCGAAGGCGATGCTTAATATAAGGCGATGCTTAGGTAACTGTTTTTGTCTGTGTGTGATTTTTAAGCTAATTAATAATTGCGTTTTTGTTTATGAAATGAAAGAAATAATTACTGTTCCTAAAAATTTACCGATTACGATGATATTTTTAAGCTATTGCATAGCTTCTATCGCGGGCCTTAACAGTATAAGGTAGCAATCATATATTATAGATATATTTTTTTGTCATTTTTTTAACATTGGTAATAAATATTTCAAAAACTAGACGTGACTATTTTAGGCTTGGGGAGACTAGCTAAGAAATCCATGGTGCGATGCTCGGTTTATATCCATTGGTTCAATTATAATGGATATCCTTTAATATTATTGGTTCTTATTGCTTGTAAAAACTGCTCTTGAGGTACCGTGTTTATAAATCATTCCACATGGCACTACACCAATTCGCAGCATAGCTTTTATCTATATTAACGCAATACGCTTAAAATTACTCACAAGGCCATATTTTGTAGAACCACATTTTTTTAACAACAATATGTACCGCGCCGCCGGACCTGCTGGGTTACTCTTGACGCCAAGATAATTCTAATACCAATATCAATCCAATTCCAATCTCAATTTGTACGTCACATGATTTCGTACTCTTGAAACGCAATTTATTGTAATTGGATTAAAATTAGAATTGCATTGTCATTGGGTAACGGGTTCGTCGTTAAAAATGAAGTTAGCTGACATTAGATATGTCAGAAGCTTCAAAGAAATCGGTAAAACAAACATCAAAGACAAAAATCTTAGCAATTACCGGTTGAAATCCTTTATCCATAAGTAAAATTCATTTCTCTTCCAATATTTAATATTTTCACGCACGTCTCATTAAAAAAATATATTAAAATGAATGTATTTGAAAGATTGAGGCTGTATGCTGTTTGTCCTTTGCCATGGACTGTTTTTTAAAACGTCAAATATTTACGGGAACTAAAATAATTATTTGTGACATTTGATTTTATTGTTTTACTCCCAATTTTATTTAGCATTATTTATTCCACACATTCCACATAAAGTTTCTTAATAATCAAGGTATGCTTACTTAAGCGCCAACGTTGTTGTGTTATCATCATTTGGCGCTTTGGTTAAGATTTAGAGTCTTGTAACAGGAGTTTGAAGTCATAACTGGCATTAGTTGTATAAGTTTCTGTTTTCACTTATAACAAAACCATTTTCGAGCGTAGAAGATGTTGTCTCTAATTTTATTATGAAGGTATAGTGTTTTATGTTTGTAAAGTTCCTTCAATTGGATTATATCCTTATTTAACGGTGATGTGTGTGCATTTGCTTATATAACTAATCTGACTGTGTGCATTTTGTTTTTATTTAGTTAAAATAGGTAAATAAATTCGCAAAATACTGAAAAAGCAGTATTTGGTTGTTAAAATTCGTTATGCGTGAATTTTTACACCTAGAAAGGCGAAGATATTCGGTACCATATAGCCTAAAAATGTTTTTTATGTACATGAAAATATCTAGACCAACTTACGTGCAAATTGAAGCCTAAGTAGATTTTTTGGAAAGCCACCCGGGCATGGCAAAAGGGTTTTTAAAAAGTGCGTATGCCGTCACCTGCTTTATACACCGAGATACCGGCTATTGGGATACAATGAGCCCCTTAGTACCTCCAACAAGACGCTGGTAGCTCTCGGTGGTGTAAAAGGACAACGCTACTAATATCTAAACGTTAAAATACGAACTTTAATTTAGCAAATGGTACTTGAGAAAAATTTTTTACTCGGATTATTGATTTGAAATATTTAGGTTACGTTAATGATTATAATAAAGATAGATCTAGAAGTACTAGTTTTAAATTTAGGTAATATTTCACTTTTTCTTTTGGGTTACGGGTAGATATGGTTTCAACTCTATGTACAAATTTTCAAATAAAGGTTTTTTTATTCGAGAAATTGCTCGAAATTCATCGTCTGGTAAGGACAATATAAGGTATAGGTATAAATATATAGGTATAATAAGGTTTTGAAAGGCCTCGACATTCTTCCCTCATTTTTCCTTCTTTTTAATTCCCGTAATCGGGTATTGTGCAATAACTTATAGGCGAACACCAAAGTTACCATTTCAATACATTATTCTTAAAAATTTCCAATGAAAATTTAATACAATAAAAGTAAAGTTACTATTTTTTTATTGAAATTTTTTCTTTGACAACGCAATCACACCGCAATCTAATATCAATTTGAAATGTCAAAATCACGTCAAGAGTACCGCTAACGAATTTTCCAATGTTAATCCCAATTGAGTTTAGTTCATTAAATAGCCACCTAATATTGGTCCAATGTGGCGCTGGTGTGATTTTCAAGAATACCAAATCCAATTGGACAATATCCAATCGATCGGTATTGGCGTCGAGAGTAGCCTAGCTGTACTTATCGATAACTGTTGCGTTGGTGCTGCTCGCGTGCCCATCCCTAGCAGTCGCCAACATTTCTATATAAGTAGCTATAGTTCACCTGCCTACGCTGGGTAGTGGGCGCACGGTGCGATATTAGCGCTCTATAGGTTACTTACTCTGAGGTTCCACCTCATCATCATCATCAATGATGTGAGAGTAAAACTCTAACTTGTCCCTTATTGACGGAGGAAGGGATGTTGAACTCTTTGAAAAGAGGTGACGTCAGCTCCGCCGACGTCACAGGGTTCCACTTCATCATCATCATCAATGATGTGAGAGTAAAACTCCAACTTGTCCTTCATCTTTTATTTCTGAATGCTCCAAACTTATTTCCGGAGCTCCGCACAGTTGGAAGGCTCACAAGAGACTGCTTTTTCAATTTTTTTTATTTTTTTTTTGTCCCTGACTATACTCTTGTTAGCCTGACGAGAGTCGGCTTATACAAGCACACCGGTCTTGTGGGTGAGAGCAGAAAGCGCTCGCAACCCTTAAATTAAGCGACCACGCTGAGGGCGACCCACTAACGGGTCACAAACCTCGGCTCAGGACGGCCACTGAGAGGATAAGACATCAACGTTTGGGGAAAATGGTTTTAACCTAATCCTATTTAACGTGTTGATCGTAGTCTTCAGCTCGCGGGCCGGAACTGCTAAGAGAGGGCAGGGTTATGGGGAACGCGACGAGGTCCTCGACGGCGAGGACGGTACAGCGGTCTTGTAGAGTGTAAGAGCTTTAGATGCTCGGTCTTTTCACGTAACGCCAGAGTGATTTCGTCCTCTGGATCTGTAAGAACTGAACGCGGTCGTCTCCATTTGGCGCGATCAAATGGAGTATATATAGACGCTTTACGGATACGCGTGTTCGGGTGGTTTACCGCCCTGTCGAAATAGCGTCTGCTGGCGCACTGCATAAAGTGCCTGATGGTCGGCATATTGGTGTCCACGTGGAGGTTGCGATTGCGAACGTACCACGGGGCACCAAGTGCATGTCGTAAGAATCGATTTTGAAGCACCTGCATTCGCTGAAGGCGACGGGGCGGTAAATGAGCGAATACGGGCGACGCGTATGTCATGATCGGACGGATGGCTTTTTCAAATGCGAGGCACCCTATTTATACCAACGATTTGACATCTCGACTAGTTTTTTGCAAGATTATTATTTCAAAATACCCGCCGCTCCGACATATATAAGTTTGTTTTATTTTATTACTTTGTTCGTAATTTTGATTGCTTCTTTTTTTCCGTGTAAATGTGTGCAATAAATGTTTATTATAATTATAATTTTCGTGTATATTATATTCGACCTCATTATATTTTGTTCTCGGGAACGAGGTCGCGCTTGGAACCCATTATGATTTATGACGACAGATAACATGCTGCGCGTGCGAAGGATGAATAGTGACTGAACCATCGAACGGTACGGTGCGTCCGCCAGACGATGAGATTTGGTATGCAGGTTCGATGTACAAGCCATCGAACCAGCCGTACCAACAATAATAATAATAATGTTCATCGTACCGTGCCCCACACGATGAGATATGGTTCGATGGCATACCGTTTTTATGGTTCGGCTGTACCAAATCACATCGTCTATGCCCACTTTAACAGACAGACAGCATGAAGACAGGGAAAGGAAAAGAAATGGCAATAGAGATGTACACTGTAGGTACAAGACATCCTACTAATATTATAAAGGCGAAAGTTTGTAAGAATGTATGAATGTTTGGATGTAAGGATGTTTGTTCCTCTTTCACGCAAAAACTGCTGAACGGATTTCGATGAAATTTGGCACACGGGTAGATCATGTCCTGGATTAACACACAGGCTACTTTTTATCCCGGGAAAATATAAACCGTGACTTTTATCCCGGAAAAACTTTTTAATGCGGGCGGAGCCGCGGGCAAAAGCTAGTAATATTATATTGTGACAAAATAATGGTGGTAGGTCTCTCATATGTAAGAGTCCGTCTGGGTGGGTACCACCGCAATGTCTATTTCTACCGCCAAGCAGCAGTGTGCATGCACTGTTGTGTTTCGATTTGAAGGACATTGTAGCCAGTGTAACTACTGAACATAATGAGAGTTAACATCTTATGTCTCAGGATGACGAGCGCAGTGGAATGCCACAGTACTTTGTAACTCAAGGTGTTGTATGGTGTTACTATTGTTTATGGGCGGTCGTATCGCTTACCATCAGGCGAACGGCATGCTCGTCTCGTCATTCAATGCCATAAAAAAAGTACTTTTAACAACACATTTAAGACGTGAAATCATTATAACACCGAAACGAATTCGAATTACGCACCAATTATATGTTCCATCAGAGTGCGTGTAATTTAACGATGTCCACCAATTAAAACGCGCCACGTCATAATCCATGATTCATCTAATTGGTACACGGGGGGTTCCGAAGAAACTTACTCACAATGTTATAATGGCGTCCTGTTTTTAACTGCGCGTTGGTTTGATTAAATGATTGCGGATTTTTTTTATAGCGTATAGCCACAGTATACGTAGATAGCTTTACTTTGGTTTAGTCTTATACGATGACATGAAACCAATGGAGCAATGACCTTCTAACGGACTCGTAATTGAATGATGCCAAAATGAGCAACACTTTGAATAGGAAAGTTCATAAGCATTCAATTGCGTATAGTGATCAAATCTACTACAAAAATACTAGCTTTTGTCCGCGTCTCCGCCCGCGTGAGAATGTTTTTTACGAGACTATCCCGCCCTCACACCCACCACTACAACTCCTGTAAGCCAGGATCAGCAGTGGCACGCATTTTATGACACCGAGCGGTGAAGCTCGGCGAGTCTCAGGGAACACTAATTAGTCTTAACCCGCAACGAAGTTAATCAAACAGAATTAATCAATCAATATATTTTCCACTTCCCTCCATAGCAAAGCGGGAGACAAAATAATGAACTAAAAAAGGTAATTTAACCTTAATTATTTAGAGTTTCACAACTGGAAAAGCCAGATGTAAAGCACCACGGATAAAATTAAAGGGGTCCTACTTGAGCTGTTAAACTTGATTCCAATAGTAGGTATGGCAAAAACGCCGGAAAGCACGGAAATTCTGCCTAGTGTCCACAAGGTCCATGTAGTATACAACTCCAGATGTTATTTGCATACTATCAAACATAATGTTACGCTCATTTTGCCAAAGACTACACTCCCAAAGTATGTGATGCGCAGATTGTTCGTAGTTGCAGTCATTAGATGAACATGGACACGCAGGCGAATCAACCAACTTAAAGGAGAATAATTTGCACTTAAAATTACCATGGCCTGTAAGGAATTGCGAAACACAATGGTCAATTTCGAGCCAAGATTTTGTAAGACGGTCCTGAACAGAAGGAAAAAATTTATACAAATGCCGCCCCTTCGTAGATATATCCCACCTACACTGCCATTCCTCTAGAAGATCGTTCATAACATCTGGACTCGGCTTAAATAATCTGTTAATTTTTAAAAGTTCGCGCGAAGTTAAAAAGCTTTTGTCGACATCGTCTCTAGCAGAGTAATACATCGCGGCGCGACGCTGCACCTCCAGATCGACTGGGAGTACACCCGCGAGGACAGGTAAAGCTTCTGTACTAACTGTTCTATACGCCTTACATAAGAATATCAGGCCGGTAATATAAGGCCGGTTTCAGGGGAAACAGAAGCTGTGTTGATCAAGTCCTAGCTCTGTCCACATATATTGAGGCTGGGTATCAACGCGGCTTAAAAACCTCAGTTGCCTTCGTTGATTTAAGTGCCGCTTACGATACTGTGTGGACAAACGGAATGCTAAGTAAAATCTATGATATCATTCCATGCCGCAGGATGCTTAGCCTATTCAAAGCCCTTCTTAGTCCCCGTTATATAAAAGTCCATCTGGGCGAAAGCAGCAGCCGCTACCGCCTAGTTAAAAATGGGCTGCCACAGGGGTCGGTTCTGGCACCGCTTTTATTTAACATATACATGCACGATATGCCAGCCACAAGATCCAGCAAATTTGCTTACGCAGACGACCTAGCGCTAGCCTACCAATCTAGGAGCTTTGAAGAGGGAGAGATGACCCTGACCCAGGACCTCAATAGTTTAAGTAGCTACTACACTCAGTGGCGTTTGCGTCCTAACCCGTCTAAAACCGAAGTCTCATGTTTCCATCTCACCAACTGCTGGGCTAAGAGGAAACTGAATGTCACGTTCTGCGGTGAAACTGTCAAACACAATTACACATCAAAGTACCTAGGTGTAACACTTGACAGGTCTCTGACGTTCCGACCACACCTTGAAAATGTCAAGCAGAAGGTGAAAACGAGGCTCAACATTATCCGCAGACTAGTAGGCACAAGCTGGGGAGCTTCTGCGACTGTTCTTCGCACGTCTGCTCTAGCGCTAGTATACTCAACCGCTGAGTACTGCGCACCTGTGTGGTATCGTAGCACTCATACTAATAAGGTAGACACTCAGCTTCATGAAGCCATGCGTATTATTTCTGGAGTAATAACATCAACCCCACTTCCATGGCTTCCTGTTCTGGCGCACATTCCACCCCCTGACCTACGAAGATGCAAAGCAGCTGCCAACGAGTGGGAGAAATGTTTTCAGCTAAACCACTCTGAACCCATGCCCATTCGGAAAACACTGGACGAGCTCCCTCGTCTCTGTTTAAACTCCAGGTCTCCAATCTGTACAGACGAGAGGATCCAACACCAGTTTCAACTCAACGAGGCATGGCGTTCGGAGTGGGGCCTCTTTAAAAACTTTAACTCGCACCTTGTTAAGGACCCTACAAAAAAGCTACCCGGCTTTAATGCTGACCGAAAATCGTGGAGCCGCTTAAATCGATTTCGGGCTAACCATGGGAAATCAAACCACCATCTACACAAATGGGGATTGAGGGAGTCACCACAATGCGACTGCGGAGCACCTGACCAGACCCTTTCCCATGTGGCGAATGAATGTCCGCTTCGCTGTTTTCCCGGCGGTATAGCAGAGCTTCACGAATTCACGCCTGCCGCAGCTAACTGGTTGAAGCAACTAGACCTAGAAATTTGATCCATGCAGGATAATAAGCCATACGCAATGATGATAAGAATATCAACGCCAAGCGCTGGCTCGGGAGCAATTTTCTTCGTACGGCGCCGATAGTAGCCCTATCAGCCCATACAGGTGATCCATAACAGATACACCCAAAATAAGTGGCTCCATAAATGATCTTTAGTGTACTGAATGTGCCCCACGTTGATGTGGATATCCTCGTCAAGGCGTAGAAATTTCTTTTAGCCTTTTCCCCAATGGTTTTAATATGCTCAATAAACGAAAAATTACGCTCTAAAATGAATCCAAGGTAGCAGACCGATTCTTTTCTTTTAACTGTAACATTATTGAATTTTACTCGCGGTGGTGACTTTAAAATTCCCTTTAAAAGCAATTGATATGTTTTTTGGGGTGCAAAAGTAAGGCGGTTGCGTTCACCCCATTCCGAAATTAGTTGCAGACACGTTTCAGCCAAATTCTCGAGACCCGATCTACTATTTGACTGAATGAGCAGAAGACCGTCGTCGGCGTAGCCAGTTAATGAGCAACTCGTGGGCAAAGGAATTTCAAAAAAGTCGTCGAATCCTAAATTCCATAAGTATGGACCGACCACCGAGTCCTGCGGACACCCCATCGTTAGTGACTTCGACACCGCATGATGGCCAAGCTTTAACTTGGTTGAACCTACAGAAAAATAGGAATATATAAGCGAATATATATTCTTAGGACAACCTCGATTTTTTTTATTTTTTTTTTTGAGAGTGTTTCTGGATAAATATTTCCACGGGATAAAAAGTTGCCTATAGCACTCACGAGTAACGTAGCTTCCTATTAGTGAAATAATTTTCAAAATCGGTTCAGCAGTTCCTGAGATTAGGCCCTACAACGCACAAACAACAAACTTTACCTCTTTATAATATTTTAATCTTCAAATGAATAAATACTATGGAATTCAATTTTTTCTTGTTTGAGTCAATACCAATTACCTTACCCTATCTTCTGCTACAGAAATTGTGCCGCAAACACTTATTTTTACTTAAATCAAAGATTCAAACTATTACATTGTTTATCCTAAACTAGCAATTCTGTACTAACATCGAGTTATTTTACACGATAACCAAATATACCTAAGATTTCATTGTAGACTTGAATAAGGGTATGATTTTGCGAAACATTGTTTTATTCCAGACGATTCTATTTGTGTATTCTATTAACATAGTCGACGTTGAACCTGGTACGAAGAATGTATACTAATATTATAAAGCTGAAGAGTTTGTTTATTTATTTGTTTGTTTGTTTGTTTGAACGCGCTAATCTCAGGAACTACTGAACCGATTTTAAAAATTCTTTCACTAATAGGAAGCTACATAACTCTTGAGTGCTATAGGCTACTTTTTATCCCGGAAAAATATTTTTGTCCCGGAAAAACTTTTTCACTCGGGCGGAGCCGCGAGCACTACTAGTGATTTGATATAAATGAGGACTGATTAAAATGAGAATAAGCTTATCCACACAATATTTAGAAATGTTAATGCAAATGTATAGAAAGAGTGGTCATTTATATTGTATAGAGTTTAGACCAAGATGTTTGGTTATTCACTGTCAGATCTCCATGTTTGCTACCAGGTGCTTCTAAAAAATCCATTCAAATTTTTATTACACATCATTCCAACGTCTCACAATATTTACTTATCAATCCGATCGACTTACACAAAATACCTCCCCGTGCATTTCGAACTCATAATCTGATTTTGTTTTAGTATATTTCTTAAAATACCTATTTCTCTACCTAGAAATCGAACTGGAGACCTAATTAATGGTAAAGTAAGAATACACCTCTAAGGCAGCGATGGGAGCGTCTGTTGTGATTTTTTTTAGTTGTTGTCACCCAAGTTTACTATAACACTTCGTGATCGAAACGGGTACGTTTTACCCAACTTTGTATTTTTTATCACGTCATGTTTGTCTGTGCGTCATGCTCGAATGGCTGAGATCTACGAACCGTTTCGATCCTAAATTCTCTTATAGAAACGATTTTGATTTTTATTGCTTGTAATAATATAATAATACCAGCCCTGTATTATATACTGTCCCACTGCTGGGCACAGGCCTCCTCTACTACTGAGAGGGTTTAGTCCACCACGCTGGCCTAGTGCGGGTTGGTAGACTTCACATACCTTTGAAATTCTTATAAAGAACTTCTTAGGTATGCAGGTTTCCTCACGATATTTCCTTCACCGCTAAAGCGAACGATAATTGATAAACATTACACACGTAACTTTGAAAAGTCAGAGGTATGTGCCTTGGGTTTTGAACCTCCGGACATTGTCTCGGCAGACCGTTCCATTCCCAACTAGGATATCGTCCACTAATCAGAATAAAATATTGATCGGTCCATAAATGAATCGAATCATACAATATGTTATTTATGATTTTATATGTTTATAGAATCCTGAAAAAGAAACAGTCGAAGCCGGGACAGTTCGACTGTTTCTTTTTCACGATTCTATAAAAATATAAAATCATTAACCAGCACTACATGGCCATTGACAAGTATAAAAAATCATAATGTAAAAATATGTTATTTATGGTTATTATTTACATAGACATCCCCAACAATACCCATTAAAAGCAAACCACCAAGTTACAAACACTTCTTCTGTATAAGATTAGTATAGACAAGGTCAATGCCACAGTAAAGAAATGTTGCTCTTTAATTCCATTGCATTATAACGCATACTTTCGACTGCATCGTGCTGCGTTGATATCTTATCAGACGTCGAGGGTTCATTACCATTTTTTTATTTATCAACGTGCACTCGGTTAACTCGGGTCAGCTAATAATTTAATTCATTCCATTTCAAATTGAATTCCATTAATATATGTTTTATTTAATAGATGAAAAAAAAGGAGGAGGTTCTCAAGTCGACGTATACATTTTTTCTATGTACGACCACGCACGAGTTTTTAAAGAGTAGCCGATTTTAATAATATTTTTTTTTTATTGGATAGGGTGGGTATACCTCGAAATTGGTCTTGTGTACATTTTAAAAATATTTATTTATTTGTTTATTCACTTTTTTGCACACTGGTATAACAATTTAAAAAGAATAATAGAATAAAAAGCAGTACAAATGGCGGTCTTATCGCTCTAGGCAATATCTTCCAGACAACCATGGGATGGATATAAGAAGAGGAGATAGGAGGATAATATCTACCCTAAGGGTGAGAAAAAGGGGTGATTTATTGTCTACTCACAGATTTTAATGTTGAGTTGTGTATTAAAAAATAAGCATATAGTTTATAGCCACTAAAATTATAAAATTAAAACTTTTTAACAAAAAATTAAAACGCGGAAAAAACTGAAAAGCAAAAAATCATATTTTTTAGTTCGCAGTGTACCTAGACCAAATATCATATCAATATAAGACAATATTAATATGTATGACGTTCACCAAAATTATATCGGTCCTTAGTTTAGGTAAATAATTATTATTTGGGATTCAAAATTGGATAGTGTTTTTACTCTTAATGGGAACTATAGAGTATTTTTCACTGCGTATATGCTGCCATGCTAAGCGCAAAAACAGCATGTCAAGGATCGTTAGTTTCACGAAATATTTACGTTTTGTAAATATAGAATTATTTTCACCCTTTGTTATTTGAGGTAAAACCGAGATAGGAATCTTTTTATTAAGGTTTCTTACACGTTATAAAAATATTTGGATACATTGTTCATTGGATGTGCATTTTTTATTGTATTCAGTAATAACAAATATTATACAGTACATTCTTACCAGGTTATGCATAGGGTGTATAATGAATTATACTTTTTAATATAGAGCGCTGGCCGGCGTAAAACTCAAAATAATTGAGAAAAATAATCAATAATAATTATAATAGTTCTTTAATGTTATACTTTTATCCTTAGAGCATTTAACAAGGAGATGGGATGACCAGGCGAACCCTTCGTTGATCGCCCCTGGTCATAAACTTTTATTAAAACCTATGTGACTTGCAATCGCTGTCATCACATTATATGATAATGACATTAAGCGTTGCTCCACAGAAATTGTGTTTTTTGCTGTGTTATTGTGTATTGTGTAAAAAGCGACCTTAATATATTCAGCCCTTTATGTGTGGTTTTCTTTGTTAAATGTGTGCTATGCGTGTGTACGTCGCCCCCCGTCAGGATAGAGAGAAAAATCTTTTGCGCATTATTGCCATATCGTCTCCATTGGATAAACACTCTAAGCTTTTATCTACAATAAACTAATATTATAAAGAGACAAGATTTGATTTTTGTTTTTTTTGTTTTCAATGGACAAACTCAAAAACTACTGGACCGATTTAAACAATTCTTTCACCGATATAAAACTACATAATCAGCGAGTAACATAGGCGATTTTTCACTCCGGGAAAATACAAAGCGAGACTTTTGTCCTAGAAAAAACATAATCATGCGGGCGGAGCCACATATTTTTGTACGAATGTGCTATGTAATCTAGGAAACATCTCCCTATAAGTATTTGTGCCTTACTGGTAAACTAAACAAATTGGTTGGCTCGGAATCTCACAGTTGTTTCGGGATAATTGACGGGGCCTAGAATTCAGAGGTCACTGCATCAGGGTCATATATTCGTAGAATTCTGCAACTGATATCATTCTATACGCGGAAGCAAGAGAGGAAATCAGATTCTTCCTAGAACGTCCATTCTTAGTGTTATTATGAAAATGTATATTAAAGTTTTTCTATTCAGTATCAGCTCGGAGTCTGGAATTTGTGCCCGATATGGCGATAGGCTCGCCCCCTATCACATGGGACGGAATAACGGCGAAAAGTGGGTGCACTAGTTGCGCCTCTGCCTACCCTTTCGGGGATAACAGGCGTGAGTGTATGTGTATGTGTGTATGTATATTAAAGTCTGGATATTTGTAATATCATTACTACCAATTATATTTCGTTCTGAATTCCCTACTTATACCGAAAAAAATTACCATCGACCATAGGGCATTTATTGCCAGGTCGGAAAGGAGGAGTCCGCCGTGTGCCACCATTGTGGCAACGGCCGCGAGGACACGGTCCAACACACTCTCGAGGAGTACCCAGCCTGGAGCCAAGAGCAGAACGATCCCGCCCGCAGCCAGAGGAGACGAAGGAGGCGCCGGGTTCTTATGTCCTGTGGTCCGGGGGCATTTAGAGAATTCCGCCACAGCAACCCCTGCCTGTCGTAAGAGGCGACTAAATGGGGTTTGAGAGAGTCCCGAGGTGAGCAGTGGGGGGCTGCTACTCGAACTTATGCGACTCCGAGGTGCACGGCATTGCAGGTGGTAGGTCTCCTGCAGTCGAAAACGCCAAAGGCGTGCTTTGAAGTTCAGGGGCTTCTTAGCCCTTCATTTAGAGAAGGGCCGTAACGCGGCATTGCGCAGGGGCGGTTTTGTGCATACCGTGATACCCCGGGACCGTCTCGAAAGCGCTGAAAAAGGCCACCGCGGGTTTTGGTTGGTATGCCGATGTAGGGTGTACATAGTGTTAGGGACTCGGTCCAATGCTCGCTCGGATGTTGTTATACTCCCGAGTGTCGACATTGGGCCGTAAGATCGATGAAACCAACATAATCATTCCACTAACCCCTCAGTGGTGGTAGCGATAAAGCGTTTTAACCCGCGAGAAAAAAAGGGCATTTATTGCAAGCAAATTCTGTAAGGAGGAGCCACAGGCAAAAGCCAGTCCTATATATTTTACCAACTAATTTCCAACTGCATTTCGCTGCTAATTGTGCCATTTGGCCGCGACGTGACTCCATATTGTCTGCTGTTTGCCAAGTGCCATCTCCTTCGCGTCAATAAACAAACGCAAACAAATAACGTCTGGCAGTTGCAATTGTTATTTTTTTTTAATGGCATTGAATGACGAGACGAGCAAGCCATTCGCCTGATGGTACGCGATACGACCACCCATAAATAGAAGCAACACCATTCAGCGCCTTGAGTTACAAAGTACTGTGCGGTAGGTATTCCACTGCGCTCGTCATCCTGAGACATAAGATGTTAAGTCTCTAATGTCCAGTAGTTGTGTCGGGCTGTCTAATCCTACTTCCTACTAATATTATAAAGGCGAAAGTTTGTAAGAATGTATGGATGTTTGGATGTTTAGATGTTTGGATGTTTGGATGTTTGGATGTAAGGATGTTTGTTCCTCTTTCACGCAAAAACCACTGAACGGATTTCGATGAAATTTGGCACACGGGTAGATCATGTCCTTGATTAACACATAGGCTACTTTTTATCCCGGGAAAATATAAAGCGGGACTTTTATCCCGGAAAAACTTTTTAAAGCGGGCGGAGCCGCGGGGAAAAGCTAGTTACTTTATAGTTTATACGATTGGTCGGCTCTCAATTGTTTATTTAGGTAAACTTGCTTCGCAGTTTTATTACCGTCTACCGATGTTTTATTTTACGACCTTTTTAATACCATCAACCAGCTTTTGGGCTTGTTTATTGCTAGATTAGGCTGATTAAAAAAATAATCATACGGTATTGATTTATTGTTTTAACTATGCCCCGCGTTACGATTGTGATCTGTTATCTTGAAATTAGATAAAATTTATATGGACATACATTGTTTAGAATAAAATGTTACCAGTTTTTTTTTATTTCGATGTGGCGTTTCCCCATAAAAATTGTTAACTTACGCAATACAGCGAAAACAATTTATTCAAACACATTTTTCTAACGTATTTTTCATGGCACTATTATGCACTTAGCAAAAATTAACCTATTTAGCGAAAAAAAACACATTCTTAGCGTATACTAATACTCTTAACGATCGCTTCCATTTGCGAATAATCGCCATAAACGCACTCGAAGTTTCTCCGCGGCTAGAATGGTTTCTAAATAATTAAAGAATTAAGACAAATGTTTGTATTATTTGCGAATACCTACTTAGGTACATTTTAAAAACCCTCAAAATTTAATCCTCATAGCCAGTTTCGGCCACGGCGGCCAATCTCAACGGAGATCAGCCAGGTACGCAGGAGATATTATAGTGCACATGTGTGTGCGCAACACACAGGTGCACTCGCTATTCCTTCACTCTCATAGTCCGGTGAGACGACAATCCGACATGACCTGAGAGAGATCAGGCGCAGGACCAACGGCTTTACGTGCTTTCCGAGGCACGAGAGTTTCACACCGCCAACTTACTGACTCCGAGCTGCGACTGAGTTATTTTTAAGATGGAAAACCCCAATCACAATGTTTTTGGCTCGACCCGGGATTCGAACCCAGGACCTCAGCGCGCAAATCGTACTCGTAACGCGTACGCAATACAACTACGCCACCGAGGCAGTCAAACCCTCAAAATAGCACCAATATAATTCCAATATTTAAAATAATTCACACAACAGTAAATAATATGTAAAATAAATAAATAATAAAATATTTTATTCATCACGCAGGCGAACATAGTTGCACTTATAATAAGTCGAGACACATTTAATTAATTATTATTCACTTATATAACTACAGACATTTTTATTAGGAGTAAAATTAATGATGAAAAATAAAAAGTAAGAAGCCAGCTCGGGCTGGCAAGAAAAGCAAAATAAAACAAGAGATAATTTTATAAACAAAAAAAATATTATAATAGTAATAATAATGGGAGGAACGCGTCGCAATCCTCACCGGCGAGGACACTACAGGCCCTAGCCTAGCTAACCTACCAGACTTTCACTAGCTACCTAAGCGATGACTACCCGAAGAAGAAAGGCAGAAAGAAACTCCGGGCTTACTTTTTTGTCATCATTTGTCTTTATATTTTTTTCAAGTCTTTTGCATACATAGTCAGATTAGTTATATAAGCTAATGCACACACATCACCGTTAAATTGCGATAAAATACATTAAATTAAAATTCATCAAATCCCACAGACCATATTCCTGTGTACTGTGAACGCATTTAAAAATGTATACCGTATTGGAGGTTATTATGAAGCACCGTTGCATGAAACAAGACGCGGCGTAAGAACTGAAACGGGTTTGAAATGACAAGATACACCTGCGCATTCCGTAGGTTTTAAGTTTTATTTATAAACTAAATGATAGCCGTTTGCTAGAAAGACCACTTGTTACGTGAAGTGTCAAGATGAAAAAAAAACGTAATTTAAATATAACGCACACCGTACGTGAACATTTAAAAAAAATGTTAAATATCTGACGGAATTGTCAATATGATTACATTAAACATTTTCAAAGGTTTTTCATATTCTATGCGTTTACCATGATTCCCACACTAAGCTAGGCTGGTATCGTGGGCAAGCACGATACAAGTTGTAATTGAATGATTGAACAATTTCCTCAGAAATAATCAGTAATCTCAAAACAGTTTGACATAAATCAAGTAATACCTATTCCAGGTACATTATTTTAATAGTAGGTACTTATTACTTTCAATATAACGGAAATTGGACACAATAATATTATGTGCGATTAAAAGAACTACTAATCAACAGGACACCATTAAGTTCATAGCCACAATTCGCAGAGAATTGACACCAATTTTAACACATTCATAAAGTCGAATACCTATCAAACGAAATTCAACTGAATTCTACAGACGTATCCTCGCAAAGACACGTACACAGACGAACATACAGAAACAGAAAATTCAAATACGCCATCTAACAGACCAAAACTTCAATACACCTTACCCAGCGCTCGTAGTACAGTAACAGAAACAAGGCCACAGACAACGATATAATAAAATTATTATTGAAGCAAACAGACAGACTCAAAGTAATATCTTGTTATCTTCCTCTAGTTTGGTTGCAAATATTTGTCAAACACGTTATTCCCAGTTGAATGCTAAATAGAATCAAGCTAGTTTATTACGATGAACGTTTGTAGAGAACAAAGCAACGACAAATATTGTGAATCTGCGGTACTAATTACTATTACAATTGCTTACTTGACGGCCCTTATCTTGGTGAGATTGTATCCTTGATTTTAACTTGTTTATGTTGGGTAAGGTGAGTTTAAGATCATCGTGTATATAAGCAGATTGCTATGAAATGAAACGTGGCGATTAGTAAAGGATAAGAGAAGACGGAAATAAGTATTTTGGAGTAGTACTTAGTGTCACGTTATAGTGAATATCGTGCATACAGTTAAAAGTCAAGCTATTGAATTTAACAGAAACCAACGAGAACTCTGCAGTTGCAATTTTTGCACTTTCGCCGTGTTTGTTCCGTCCTATGATGTGATAGGGGACAAGCCTATCGCCATATATGCAAATTCCAGACTAATGGGTTACAATGAGAAGAAAAAGCCAATATCACTTTGCCCGACCCGGGATTCGAACCCGAAACTTCAAAACGAAAGTCGTACTGCGTACGCAAATCGCTTCACAATTCACAACCACGATACCGAAGCTGTCTTATATTACATTTTGTTTGTATCCCCTTCCTATGAACTCCTCTTCTTCAAGTGCTACTCCATTACTGAAGGTTAGGAGTCTATTCCTTGAACATCTCCTTGTTCATGGCTAGTCGGAACAGTTCTTCAATCGTTTTTATTCCAGTCCACTCGCGTATATTGCGAAGCCACGTCTTTTTTCTCCTTCCCACATCTCTTTTTCCGGCTATTTTCCCCATCATGATGGTTCTCAGCAGATGGTACCTATCATGTCTTAGGATATGATCTAGGTAGGAAACTTAACGCTGCTAGATGGTCTAACTCTGTGCTATTTTTATTCATATTAACATTCAATTGTATTTTAATAGGTAGGAATATCATTACAAACATTATTACAGACAAAGCGTATTGCGGTACAAAAGGGCGAGCAAGACCTACTTACACTCGCCTGTTTTTTATACTATACAGAACTTACACGCTAGTCCTTAATTGCTACCAAAAATTAACAAAAAAACAACTAAATAAACGTACGCAACAATAAATCGAGCAAAAATGTAAGTTAACTCGTATAAAACTCAACAGAGGCAAATAAATGCACGGTTGTGGCCAACTTGCGCCATTAAAAGGCCAAAGTTCCATTCAAGTGGAACTTAAAAGAGCCCAAACTTGCTAATGCGGCGTGTATAAAGGCGTCTACTACACCCAAGGGATCCTAATGTGGAAGGAAATATTATAATGCGTACGCGGACTTAAATGCGACATCAGGAAAAAAAGAATAAAATGAACATCCAACATAAACCTCGAAAAGGGTAAAGATGAAGGGCAAGAAATAGATGTATACATGACTAGATTTTGCCCGCAGCTCCGCCCGCGTTAAAAGTTATTCCGGGATAAAAGTCCCGCTTTTTATTTTTTTCCCGGGATAAAATGTGGTCTATGTGTTAATCCAAGACATGATCTACCTGCGTGCCAAATTTCATCGAAATCCGTTCAGTAGTTTTTTCGTGAAAGAGTAACAAACATCAATACATCCAGACATCCAGACATCCATACATACTTACAAACTTTCGCCTTTATAATATTAGTAGGATATACTTACAGTATAATCCGTTTAGTATGACGCCGCGTATACCTATAGACCAACCGCTTAATAACCTCGGAGGTTGGAAATCCGCCACACTATGTTTCTGTTGACATTTTTACCACGTACTACAAAACTATGGAAGCAATTGCTGTCAGCAGCATTTCCTGACAGATACGACCTGCCGACCTTAAGAAAAAGAGCGTACTCTTACGTAGAAGGCCGGCAACGCACTTCCATGCCTCCTGGTATTCCAGTTGTTCATGGACGGTGGTGATCACTTAGTATCAGGTGAACTGTATGCTCGCTTGCCCACTATATATTAAAAAATAATAATAATAAGACGAAACTGTAGAATTCAGAAAGAGAAAGTTCTGATGGTTATGGTACTGTTTATGGGCTGTCGTTTCGCTCACATTCAGGGGAGCGGCATGCTCGTCTCGTCATTCGGAAGCAATAAGTCAAAGACATGTTTGGTTTCTTCACAAACCTGTATAAATTATGAAATTAATTGAAGACCTGGAAAGATAGAAACAAGATTTTAATTTGAATATTTTATTTTGGTTTTGAATAATCTTAGTTGACAGTGCTCACAAACGCAGTCGGAGGCATCTGCTCACTCCGAGATTATGTTGCTCTAACTATGTCACCAACCAAATCATGAGAAGTGAGCGTGTTATGCCTCAAAATAAAATATTCAAATTAAAATCTAGTTTATATCTTATCAGTTCTTCAATTAAGTTAATAAAGATGGCTGATGCAGACGCAGTCGGGTTTTTATTTATCTTTTAATATTTTTTTTATTTCCATCTTTTTACTTTTCCTTTTTTTATAGACTACCTGTGTGCCAAATTTCAGCCAAACGCGTCAAGCCGTTTTGCCATGAAGAAGTAACAAACTAACACAGACTTTGCATTTCTACTATTAGTGTGAAGTGTGATGTGATTTATTAGCATTTCCTATTCCAAACTCCAACAAAACATATAAGTTGTTTATACATTCGTAATCACAGCTAAAAATTCTTTATTTTGATACCACACTCGATGTATTTTGAAAAGATTTTTTTTAGATTACTTTTTGCCGCCATAAACCCGTAATATTGTTTGTTTTTTTAATTTTGATGTACCCAGTGTCACTCTCACGACTAAGACGAATCTTTTGACACCACTCCCATAAAAATACGAGAAGCCGTTTAGGCTCTAGAGCGTGCCAAAGAAATATACATACACTCGAAAAACATAACCCTCATTCTTTCGTAGTCGGGTAAAAACTGAATACAATGACTTTTCATGGATGCTTATAGTATCATACCGCTTACAATGACCTATTTTTAAGGGAATATACAAAGTTATACTGACTACTCGAATACTGTAACTTTTTAACCCATCCTTTGTGATGCGCGAGTCGCATATTGACTCGCTTTTAGGGATATTTGTGTCGAATTAATTGCATTGTTTTTGTTTGTAAGTACGGCACTAAAAGGGATTACTGCTAAATCTTTACGTATGGCGCCTGTTGAGTATGACGTGATTTTCATTTTCCTCTGATGTCTTTATTAGCGGATTGTACTGTATTACGCCAAGGCCAATCTATTTTGTTTCTGATCTATTAAATTTATTTATTACAGGTACGAAAGTCCAATCTTTGAAGCAGTGATCACGAGGGTGGAACTAACTACCACGACGGAGGTCTCGGCTTCGATCTCAAGGGACGAATGTCGAACTTTTTGTATCTATTTGTTGCTTTGACGGTGAAAGAAATCATCGTAAGTGAAACCGTAAACATGGGATTCTTTCATAAGTTTTCCGAAGGTACATAGAGTCCGTGAACCCTCATTAGTCCAGTGTAATGAACGAAAACACAAAAACCGCTCAAGCGTAAAGAAGATCCGCGAGCAAGTGGTGAAAGAAATGCAATAACATACTAATATTGTGTGATAATATGAAAGTTAAATAAAATAACGAGCTATCAGCACTTTTCGCTTTTCACTGTAGTTATAAGCATCAGTGCAAGCCATAAAACACGTCTAATGAATTATATTTAGTTGAAATATAGAAGCTATGACGACTTTATCTCATTCATGTAGTTATGTATATTGTAGCAATTCTGCAATCTGTTTGCTTATACTACATTCAGTGTTGCAAGCTATACCTTACAAGTTCCAATCATCATCAATCTCTTCAAACAACAGATGTACGTGACCAACTGCAAATATCTAACCAAACGGCAGACCCTAGTCTAAAGTATTCAATTTCTGACAAGCACTTAATTTAGATACATCATAGCCATTTGAATGCTCTTTGCGAATATTTTTCGTAGAATAATTCAAAGTAAATTTGGTTAACATACAAATGATTCACGTAAAATATTGCTTAAAACGCAGACCACGCCAATCTTCAGGAGAGAAGACAAAAAAATAACAATTCGATATCAAACCAATAAAGGGCAGGAAGGAAGCAACCTTCGAGTAAGCGAATAAGTAATTTGAAGTCAGAAAGAGACAGTACGCGATGACGTACATAAGAACGACAAAGACGCAGAAACAATTGGCCAGACTTTCAGAAGAACCATGTAAACAATAAAAGTTTCGCATGAAGTCCGCAATTATTCAGCACGAAAGGGTGCCAGAGCAATGAATATTACAGAATATAATTTATTCACAACTGAATGGCGTTATATTCGTGTTGCTTATGAAATTTTATTACCTCGTTCGTAAAAGTTACAAAGTATTCATTCGTGCGATTTATGAACTTTTATTTTCGTTAAGGAGTAATTAGAATTTTCATGAATGAGCCAGCCTTGAACGTCGCCTATAATGAATCAAATTGTTTTATCTACTTTGTGTTGTACCGCGTTATTTTAGGATAAATTTGTTCGTGCGACAATACTGTGTTGAACAAGAAAATTTTGATTTAGAAGTATCTGGAGAATATTACAAAAAATATTAATTAATAGTATCAGCCCTGTATTATATACTAATCCGCTACTGGGTATGGGCTGCTATAATACTAAAGGTTTTGGGCCTTTCTCCGCCACGTTAGTGTAGTACTGTTTGTGAGAGTTCACATACATTAAAAATTCGATTTTAGAATTCTTAGGTATGCAGGTTTTCTCACGATGTTTTTTTTCCTTCACCATTAAAGCTTCATTAAAGTAAAATTAAAAATTTATTATGTAAATGTTTTGTCCACTTCCTACATACCTTGTACACCTTAAGCTGTGATTCCGCAGAATGCGGCAGACAGCAGACGGCAACAGCGTGTGCCGCAACGACAGACGGCATTACTATGCAGTATTAAATTGTATCAGACCGATTCCGCACATGACGGCAAATGACGCCCAGTAGGACGTCACTTGCCGCGCGTCAACTGCCGTGGTGTGCGGAATCGTTCTCATACAATTTAATACTGCATAGTAGTGCCGTCTGCCGTCGCGGCACATGCCGTCTGCCGTCTGTCGTCTGCCGCGTCCTGCGGAATCACAGCTTTACCTTGATAAGTCTCTGCACCACCTTAAGGTTGACTGATAGATAATGCCTTTGGCATCATGTTCTCCTTTATATTCTTTGTATATAAAATGTAAATAAATAAATAAAACGAACAAAAATTCCTAAACAATACACACATCACATCGAAAAGTTAGAGGTATGGGGGCCTTGGGTTTGTCTGAAATTTGTGCCCGATATGGCGATAGGCTCGCTCCCTATCACACCATGGGACGGAATACGCACGGTGAAAATTGGGTGCACTAGTTGCCCTCTGCCTACCTCTTATGGGATAAAAGGCGTGAGTGCGTTAAATAGAAGCTTTGTATTGGTCGTATTTTAATCACACAAGATGTTGGTTAGCCCCTTTGATTAAATATTGTGTACAAAGTATCATAAAGCATAAATTACTTAATCATAGACTTACATCAAAGAGACTTTATTTTAGCAATCAGTAAATAAGCATCAAACTGTTTTAGTTCCTAAAGCAAAGAATCATTTTTCCAATTGTTATTCTACATTTTGGGATCGTCCCTTTATTGATATCCGATGATTGTCGGATTCGAACCTTTAAATCAGAGGCTAATTGTCTTACTAGTACCAGTGATATAGATTATTTCCGCTTACAAAAAATTTAAGGATTGCCCTTTGAACAACGTAACTTTACTTTATATTGATTTCAGTAATGTATTCAGATTATTATGGACTCTTAGTGGGTAATTCATAATCAATAGAAGTGACCCAACAATCCATTAGGGGCTGTCGTTTTAACGAAAATCAGTGGAATGTGAGTGAAGGCGATCGTAAACCAGACAGCATTATAAAATCTTTATTTTTATTAAGTAAAGGCTAAGTGACGTCACCAAACCTAGTGTAAGTAAAACGAAGATCAAAGAAAATGTCAACCAGCAAGGGACGAAAGTATCCGTTGACGGTCGGTACAACTATGCCGACCTACTAATTGCATCTACATGCTCTGCTTGAAGGATCCATATCATAAAACGGGGGAACACGTGTGCCGGCAAACCGTTCTGTAGATTAACGGTGCGACCAAAGTATGAATTTCGGAACCTTTTACGGTACGGGCCAGGATGGAAGAGATCATGAAGCTATCGTACGGCATGCCAGCGCTCGTGGTTCTGCTAAGGGTCAGGATAGGAAAAAGTAAAAAAGTCATCAGAACATTCCACCCGCCCCTGACAGCAGTTTCAGGGGGCTCCAAAATCATAATATAGTATGATTTAAAAGAAAAAAAAAACGTGCTCCACAAAGCGCCTAGCAAACGGAAGCCTAGTTGGCTCACCGTCGACTTATAAGAAAAAGGCACCACACAGGCCCACATCATTACACATGTGAGCGTTTTTTAAAGTAATATACCTTACTCTGGAGAGAGGGGCGTCACTATCAAGTTTCTGTCTGGGTTCGAAAAAAACGTTGATCCAGGGTTGCTCACCATTATACACACTGAGTGAGGAAATGTTCCGGCGAAACTGCAGTGGTGCCATATTTTTATGACGTCTGTATTAATTACAATATTTCATCGCCCTCAATGTAGCTCATTAGATTATGGTTACTTGGTATTATAGTGCTATATCCAATGTTGAGTTTTTGTATTTTTTACGTTTATATGAGATCTTTTTATACATACACAGTAACAGATTTTTACGCAATAAATACAGAGTAAATAATTTCAAAAACTTAATATTATTCAAAGTAAGTCTCAGACATTCAGTGCAGTCTACAACCAGATTCGGAACAAATATTTGAACCGAAAATAAATTCAGCTCACAAATTTCGTACGCTGCGAGTCACAAGATTCAGAATAACACGCGCACCATTCAAAACGAATGAATACAATTTCGAAGACACTATCGAAGATATCACCGCCATTGTCATTATCTGATAGCAATCGAACGTTACGAACGCGTTACAAGACAATAGAATGGAAGTAAAAGGCGTAACACACCAGTAATTGAATATTGTATGCAATTCTTTTAGGGCTTGCGAAGCCGTTATTGAGATTGGATTTTTTTTTAATGTAATAGTAGGCAAAATGAGCTATAAGGTTACATTATGATAAGGGTCATCACTGCCAAAGATTACCCACAAAGCTATGGTAGTGAGCGGATTGCCAATCCTTACAAACATTAAAGGAAGTTGACCAGTCAATGCCTACATTTATTTTATATTGTATATGAAACTCCAGTAATCTAATTTGTGGAAAGAAACTTACAAGGTAGGCTATTAATGCACGCTGACTGACTGACTCAATGGTATCTTCTTGATCAAACTGGCCCATGCAAACTGCCATCAAAACCCAGTGCAACGTGAATCATGGTATTTATTTGAGATTTGTTTAAAATTACATACTTACATGCTCACGCCCTTATCCCACAAGGGTAGGTAGAGACTATTGAGCGCCAAATGCTACAATCTTACAACACCTCTTCCGCCTCTTCCACATTTATACTTCTTTTCATACATTTTCGTCGATTAAGGATACTCCTGATCTGCACTTTTCGGAGAAGATCATTTATTTAAGAGAACGTTCTCTTTGGCGTCTCCGTCTAGCCGTACCATCCACATTCGCTCAATAAATACCTTTCGTGTCTTTCACAACGGTGTGCTGGTGCTGACGCCTATGTATGGAAGTGAATGTTGGGTTTGGCAAAAGAAGCACGAAACTCGAATAAACGCGGTGGAAATGCGCTCCTTACGGAATATATGTGGAGTCACCATTGCTGATCGCATGAGGGATAGTATGATAAGAGATCGTTGTAAGTTGAAGGATGATTTGGTGACTAAGATTGAAAGAAGTATGCTGAGATGGTTTGGGCACGTGGAGAGGATAGAAGAAAGACGGATCACTAAAGGTTGTGTAAAATTATTTTTTTTTATAAGTTTTTTCATTATAGGTATCTGAGAGCATGACCATGTTTTACTTATCATCACCAGCTAATAACCGCAATAAATACACTAAAATTCTATGAAGAAAGTACCGTTTTACGCAACACTAAAGCAACACTACTGTTACTTGAGTAACATTAGTGTTTCTAAAAACATTCCAAGCGCTAATAGACAAAACAAACACAGTTTTAATTACATCTCACGGCGCCGTGCACCAGATCTGAATAGGAATAAACTTTTGAAACCACGGTTACCTAATGGAACCATTATAGCATTGATACTGGTAATATTTATTATGTTCATTAAGCCAGTGTTGTTTAATCTGTGGTCAAGTAAAGTTAACGGTCTTATTACACTGGACGAGCTAGCAGATCCTTCGCCTTGCAGTGAATTCGGCTGCATTTCACCAGTATCATAAGAGTCTTAACTTGACCTGACCACGGAGAAAAAACCGTTGAATAAGAAATATTAGTCGTCAGGCAGGTGGCCGGTCGTAAAAACAAAGGCAAAACCACTTTACAACAAGCTCGTAAAAGTATGTTGCACAGACCTAACATTTGCTTAGGATAAGAGAAGGTCTACCTTCAAATATAATGAGCAGTCAGAAGTAGATTAACACCCGTATTCACAAACAATCCTACGAGGACTTAAAGTACGCCCAAACTAATAAACTCTGCAATTTAATAGGTTTGTTTTTTTTTGTAGGGCGGTGTTGTCCCACAAATTCATGTAAGCATAAGAGCGTAATTGGAATAATAAAAGTGTGTCAAGTTTGTTCCGAAATAAGAAATTTCGATCAAGTTATGAGTACCTATTTCAAGCTTTTTGTTCAACACCAAATCCTAAAATCGAAAATGTATGCAGATGGCTATGTTTCAAATTTAACGACTCACTTATTTTTAAGTTCTTACCCATCTTGAAGGTACGGTACAAGAGCACAACTGCAGTCGGAACACTTTTAGTCCAATAGACATGAGCCGCTTAGTTCTAAATTACTCGTCGCTCGACCATAGTCCGAGCCGGTGTAAGTAAGAAAATAGTCTGTTAGTGCCACTCAAACATATTGAGTGCACGATCGCGATCGGTTCTCTGCTAATTCCAACCTCTTGCCGTACTAGAGACCGGATGGAAATGGTATAAACCTTGGAAATTAAACTTTATACGGAGATAAAACGTGTCCCATTGTACTCTCAGTGCAATTTAGTTCATTTATTTCACTTTTATTCTGATCGAAACAGTTTAGAGGCTCACCTAAATGTCAATTTACTGTATTCTGTAGGAGAATAACAATTTCTTACTTCTTACCAAAGACATTTAATCTCTTTGCTTCTTACCAAGACTTTCACGTTGAATCAGAATTCCAAACCTGATACAAATATTTTTGTTGGAACCCTGGCTAACCAAATTGGCTCTCAATACTTGATTATCTCCCCTGTTTTATCTTTTTGACCCTCGAAGATAGACATCGGGGAATCATATGGACATAATCTTACACATAAATCTCATTTACGTAGTAGTCGGTTTTCCATCCCATACATAGTCTTTCATAACTCATACATTCCCTTCAAAATAAGCCACTAAAGCGGTGCCAAGTAGATTGAATAAAACACGCATTGTATACCCAAAGTAAGTGCTTCTGCGTAATATTAAACGTGCAACTGGGAATAGCCGGAAAATTTACTTAATATTACCTGCAGCTTTTGTTCTGAGTAATCTATTCTAATCTTTTAGGAATACATCGATTTTGATGTTAATAATATGAGACTTTAGTAGCTAGCTTTGGAATTATGTACGGGTATTGACGGTCTCTTAGCTACAACTTACTCTCATACTCAATTTAATGATCGAGAGTTTGTACTCCTCTGTATCGAAATTACCGGACCGTCCAGATATTTCGATAACTATACCCTCATTTTCTTTATTTCATTTGATTTATAACTTCAGACGAGTGTATTGTACAGTGTATTGGAATTAAAATTGACGGAAGATAGATGTCTCAATCGCCACAGTAATCAAGGCTTGTGTTGTGTTTACTTTAGCTGACCATGGAAAACTGCTCCTTGGTACAAGTACTATGGTTTCTTACTATGTAAATATACGCCAACTACCAGTGCCCTGTTTATCAAACGTTACAAGCCTTATATTACAAGCGTTTTCTCTTGTAAATTAGCCCATTTTACAAAAATGCATTCATCAAAACTATATGTGTAAACTACAAGCTACAAGTAATATCACTTGCATAACAAGTTCTTTCTCACAGTTGTATTTGTGGTTTTGTTTATCATAAATGCCTTTCTAGCTTGTAACTTGTTTCAAAAAAGTTATAAAGTTTTATAAACAAGGCAAAATGCCCTGTTATCAAAAGATAGAAGTCTAGGAGCTCATAAGTTAAGTGGTACAAAATTTTTTTTACAAATTCTTGTAAAATGCGTTCATAGAAATATGTGTCTACTAACCCACAAGTTATAAGATACAAGAATATTTATACAAGACTGTGTAAATTACGTTCATCAAATAATTTCACAAGACTTGTAGATGGTACATACTTGTATTTTTAATTTACAAGTCATTTTTTTTATTTTTGATATGTTTATAAAAAATGTATAGTTTTATATCGCCTCTTTGCTTCAGTAAAGTGTTATTTAAGTATGGAATCTTCTAGATGTATCAGGTTATTGAAGCAAAGATGCGATCTTATGTTGGTAAGGTAGAAATTATGGTATAATAACTATTGACAATAACTAGCCAAGGCAATGTTTTTTTTTCTTACATGTACATAGTCTGATTTTGTATGTAAAAACCTATTTTAAAACTCATTATATTAGTTATTTGAATTATGATAACAAATTTAACCATCTTTTATGCACGACTTAAAGTTTGGAAAAACTAGTGGTCTATTGACGAACTATACAAAGTACTTAAAAAAAACTTTGAGAATAATAACATGGGGGCAAATCATTCCCGCCATTAATTGATTTGCTACTTCTTGAATTTTTTATTTATTTCTTTTATTTATTCAATAGTTACACCATCGGCTTACCACTATAATAATATATCTATAAATACAATGGTTATTCTAATACAAGGTGATAAACCTTTACAGGTGTATACAACACTTATACAAATTACCGACTTATACCCCAAAACTGTCGAAATCCGATTCGGAACTCACAAACTTGTATTGAATTTACCTATAAACTATCTAAAAACTTAATTATAACAGAGTAGAAAGAGATACTATTGGCTTGTAACACATATTACGAATCCACAATAACTCTTCAACTTTTTCGCCACAAGTTACAAGCTACATGTTACAAAGGCATTTTTGATAAACAGAAATAACAAATACAAGTATAAAAAGTACTTATAATACAAGTGATATCACTTGTAGCTTGTAGTATATTCATTTAGTTTTGATGAACGCATTATTGTAATACAAGCCACGTAACGTTTAATAAACTGGGCACTTATATAGAAGCCAATAATATATTTTACCAATTTGTTAATATATAATATGCTGTTGGTGCACCGTAATAAAATAAATAAGTAAATAAATCGTTTTATCACGAATTAATTGAAGAAGTGTAATTCGAAGAGTAACAAAATCAATGCCTGGCGGGAATGATTTGCTACCATGTTATTTATCTCCAAGAAACCTTTTAAAGTACCTACATGGGTCTGCAATAGACCATCCTGTTTTTTTCAAACTTTAAGTCGCTTATAAACGAACATTAAAGTTTTAACCATAAATAATAATTCATGAAACTAATAAAATAGGTTTTATTATTATGGTTTATTTATTTATTGTTTTTTGTTTTATTATTTTGGTTATTTACGCACAAAAATCAAATTATTGCAAATTGTTTTTATTTTTAACATTAACTTGACTAGTAATTTTACCGTAATTTCTATATTACTGACATATAAATATGATAGAAGCATTATTTGGTAATGCATCAAAAAAAGTGCTGTAAATTTAAAATGCAAGATGATACAGACATACACACTCACGCCTTTTATCCTCGAAGGGGTAGGCAGAGGCACGAAGTGGGTGCAGGCTATGCATACTGCATCTCATGGTATGATAGGGGGCGAGTCTATCGCCATATCGGGCACAAATTCCAGACTTCGAGCTAATACTGAATAGAAAAACCCAGTATCACTTTGCCCGACCCGGGGATCGAACCCGAGACGTCACCATTGCAGTGCCATTGCCACCACCACAAGTTGATACAATCTACAAGTCTAGTAAAAGTATTTCATGAACATAATTTACAAGAACTTGTAAAAAAAATCTTTAACATGTAACTTGTGAGCTTGTAGACTTGTAATGTTTGATGAATAGGGCACAGGTATATGTGATCGCAACCAGAAAAAACTTTCGAGATTTATAAACGAAAAATACTGTATCGAAATTGTGCGATGTCCAACGCACAGAAAAATTTACCGCATTATGTTCCACTGTTCTCATCATTTCAACCACTTTCAGACTTGCAAATCACCCCATACGGATGCAAAGGGCCACTCCAATCATAATATTATTTGGACCCAAATTCCGTTGGGTCAAGGGGTCAACCGTGCATAACGCCACCAGCCGACGTGACCTTAGGCCGAATGACCCGCCCGCCAAATGGCATCCATCCGTTGTCGCAGCACCTTTCAAACATTCATATCAAATCGTAACATAATGTCGCGCAAAGGTTAAACGTGGCTCGTCATGTTAAATTGGCTTTATGTAATGTTATTTCTAGTAGTAGTATATAATGGTGTGTCAACTGTGGTCCTGGATTCCATTGCCTGGTTTTTTCTAACACGTTTTGCACAGAAGCGAATACTCCAAAACCTTTGATGCCAAGAACATTAATCTTTAAAACTAATCCAAATCAACCCAGAATATGTATAATAACGTATGATCTCATCTTAGGGTCGATAATAAAACGGCAATAATGATTTTAAATTACTTAGGTATAGTTCAGTATCGGACAATAAAACTGTAAGTTTTCTGACACAGCTTAGCGTCCATCTTTTAAAGATTCCGACTCCAAAGCATCGCTAAGCCTATAAAACTGGGCTAAATTCTACAGCCTAACTAGATTCTTAGCTACCAGAGCTAAAAATATAATGCCTGAATATGCATCACGTGACAGCACTTGATCTGACATAGAACGTCTCTCGTCCTACGAATAGCTCGGCTTAATGTCTTCACTTTTCCTGAACTATTTTATCATCCGTGGGACGCCAAATTTGAAATAAGCCTCGTAGAATTTTATCATACTAGACGAGACAGTCAACATCGTTTTTCGGTAAAAGTTTTAAATCTAGAACGCTGGGACGAAAATATTAAGCAGGTTGTCTATTTTGCAGAGCTTTAACGGAGCTTTGGACGAATATAATATTTTTATATTTACGAGAAACAGATTGATATAGCGACTTGAGCTTGTCAGCTGTATAAGAAAAAGGCACTAAAAGTTTCCTATACTTTTTATAAAAAGATCATGCCATGGTTTTTTCAAAGGTCACACATGAATTACCAAGAACGACATTACCCTAATGGGTATGAATATGGAAAAAAATATGAAATTTGTCTGTAAACCAATATTTTTTTCATAACTCGGCACATTCTAAGCTGAACTCTTTAAAGTTTTAATTGCCACGTAATTAAAGACTGCAATGCTCTCTCGGGTTCGATCCCCGTGTCCGGCAAAGTGATATTGGATTTTTCTATTCTGCCTGGAGTCATTAATCGCGCCTCTGTTTACCCTTCGGGAATAAAAGCCGGGAATAAATTATTATAAAGTGGCATGAATATTGATGGTTATCATTATGCCGAAGTATCTAAATAACACAGCTATGTGACGGTATTAAGGACACTGCCATAATATCTCAGGATAATAAGCATTGTGTGATGGTTATTTGCTGTTGTTGGCAGACAGCCCTGAAGAGCTTACCGTCAGGAAAGCCACCTGATGAGACACATGTTAGTCTCCCGACAATCACAATGACACGCAATCACATGTAGTGTTGTTACCAAATATTGAGGGGCAGGTAATCTCCGCTTGCAGATGTGTAGAAAATCTCACAGAATACTGTAGCTCTCTCTGCATAAACAACACGAATCCAGCAAACAAAGACTCACATCAAAATCATGCGAAATTAAATCGAAAGCTTTGGTAACGAACCGACGTTTCTGAACATTTGATTGCGGGCTTTCGAGGAGACTCGGCCGAAGTTAGCTCGTCTGTACTATCGAACGGTCATTCGTGGGGGAAGCCACAAAATTGAAACGCAGCCGAGCCGTACCTCGGGAAGACGGTAATGAGTTCCGGTGTAGGCGTTTGATTGAGTGTCGGTAATTTTTGTATGAAAGAACATAATATACGTCTTTAATCTCCAAGGAGACAGGTAGATAATAGAGATGTATCTATGGTACTTTTTGCCGAGTTTTTTTAACCCAGAAGGGTTTCACACTAGGCAGAGATGCAGCTAGTGCACTTCTTTCTGAGGTTATTTTCGTTCCATAATGTAATAGGGGGCGAGAGTTTTGCTATAATTGGCACGAATTTTAACCCTTGACACTGAGATAAATTGTTTTTGCAAATCCAAAACTTCACGGAGATTTTGTTTGGCCCAAGTAGGCATTGAACAGTAAATCGAACGTTTACCAAGAGAAGAAGCGTCGAGATAAGGCAATTTAATATGAAAGTCTTTAGCAAGAACCCGGACACAATTTAGCATACAGAAGGAAATTCATAATTTAAAATCTGTTTCTTTTACATCACCGTTTCTAGAAATTGATTAACAGGCCTGGATCAATGTACATTATTCAAATACTACTATGCACGTTGCTATCAAGGCACTAAATTTCATAAACAAGACAAACGACAACTCAAAATAACCCGAAACGTGTCTCAAACCTGTTAGGCAGTAACTCACTAAATAGACAAATTCCAAATTAAAACTTGGGTGCCGGCTCTCAATAAGCACCAGTTCTCGCACTATCAGCCGAGTTCGAATTTAATGAAGCTATGTAATCCTGCACGGTCTTGTATGAAAGCCAAGCGTCCAAAACCGCCGTGTAACTTTCAAATTAATGGCTCAGCACACATTGTCTACTTGCAAACTTACCTTTACACGGCCATTCATTTCGCACAAATTAATTATAACAGTCTGTCGTGAGATTTTAACGCTACTGTTTGTTTTCGAAACTTGTATTTATTTAAACCTGTCCAAAGTGTCAAACGGAATGAACGGAGACGCTCACAGTTTAATTATAATTCATGTAGGTATTATTTGTATGGCGATAGGCTCGCCCCCTATCACATCATGGGACGGAATAACGGCGAAAAGTGGGTGCACTAGTTGCGCCTCTGCCTACCCCTTCTGGGATAACAGGCGTGAGTGTATATGTCTATGTATATGTATGTATTATTTGTATGTCCGTTAGCGTGCGTTTTTTTTTTGACACGTTTTTGTTGACACTGCGAATTGAAACGTTTGCTGTGAACATTTTTTTCTAAAAGCCTTGCCACTTCTGAATTACGAATTTTGTATAAGTATATTTTATATAATTGTGCATCAGGTAAATTATATTTTCATATTTTATGTATATTTTTAATATGAAACTTTTATTACTAAATTAACGATTGAGTTCCGGTTCAAATAGGGAAAGTTTATTCCTTTAAAAAAAATATCGCTTAATATAATGTGCATATAATCCTAGATATTTAATTTAAATTACGAATCGAGAATGCCCTAAAATTTGTATAAATAAATTATATTGGTATGATATGAATCCCTGGTGTTCCATAACACAAGTTAGATCTTGATTTGGACACCAGAGTTCAGTCAAACACATTGCTGAACTACTTAGCGTTACTCTAATTATACGACTTAAATTTTTTTGCTTCATTTATGTTATGTGTTTTTGTATGTTTTTTTTCTTTTGATTAATAAAATTTATCTTATCTTATTTTACATGTAAGCGGCAGAAATCACCACTGCCCATAACACTAGCAAAACCCATACTTTGTATCGCAAAGCACTGGGTCGCTTTGCACTGTCATAGTCACCCTGACCATTAAAGGTTAAGCCACCAAGTAATCACACCAGCCATATTATCCATCAAACGTGAACAACACTACCTGGAACCTTATACGGCCAACGTCACCAAGAAATTTCATCAAAGAACACACAGTAATCAACCTGCTATCCAGGCGCCTACGTACAAAATTAAGCAAACAGGCGCACCGGATCCTCAATGCAGGCACCTCACAAAAGGGTGTGTGGAACATTCATCGGCCACCTAATTGGTCAATTACAAATTCGTGATTTCCGTACGCTTGCGGACCTGCTGCGGCGGTTTCAATTATACTGGACTAATTGCTTACTGTATTGATTTTGGCTTAAGTGATTGGCCGAAATTACACCATGTACAAAAAGCAGTGGCACGCTGTTGAATCTCAATGGGCTATGTATAAATTATACTTTGCTGGATTGAAAGAGCGTTTTGTTTTGTACGGTTGGTGTAGAATTGAAATGAGTCGTTTTTAGATTGATACAAAATGTTCTAGAGATTACTTAAATTGGTTAGTCAAATTAAAAGTAAACATTCTAAAATTGTTAACTGTATACCTACCTATGCCAGTTCATATACTTAGTTCAATATCAATTAAGATTGCATAAAAATGTGTATCAGGACCAAGATTTTTTATCATTCAAGCAATATTTCCAAAATAGCATTGTAGGCAGCCTTCTCATTTGTCTCCTCTCCAACGAAACAACTTAGTTATCTAATCACACAAACTCTCTTCCAATACCGGATAAAAATCCAAATGTAAAATAAACAGGAAACACCAACATCCAAAAATTTAAATATTCTTTTTTTATTCATCCAAAAGGTCCTTATCATTGCTACCTTATCAAAAGGCTCGTTAAGGGAAGCATTTTACGAGGCCTTTAGACAAGAACATAACTGCGTTTTTCACCATTACCGTAGTAACAGTCGTAAAATTGTAAGTTATGGTTTTTATCAAACGTAAATGGTGACATATTGCGTGTGTTGCAATTTAAGCGCCTGACGTTTGTATATGGGCAATAAACACGCCGTAAACATTGCTATCGTATAAACAATAGGCACAATATTTTTCTATCACTATCTGATCAAACATTGAACTTGGCTAACCTTAAAACGGCAATAATTAGTGTTATAGGAAAGTAAGATTGTTATCTACCGATATAGACTAGTCATTCGTGGCGCGGAAAATTTGGAAAATGGTCAAAAAAGCCCTTAACTACACTAGAATATTACATTTCATAGAGCCTAAGGTGGCCATGCTCTATTTAAGGCCAATTATTAAAAAGTCTTAAATATTGTTTTAGTGGAAGAGACGCTGCCAATGACGCCGAGAGCGTCCTTCGGTGCGCGGGGGCTTCTGAGTCCCCCACAACAGGAGATGGGCCGCACTAGGCGGCACCACGCAGAGGCGGTTGTGGACAACAACTGTGTTATTTAGCCAGACGCGCTCGCAGAGCTTCCATGTGCTGCGAGCGCGTCCAGCTTAATAAGACCCTGCCAAAAAGAAAACTACAGTTGAATAAACGGGGCCTAAGACACTACCGTCAGAGGAAGCCCGCAGCAGTCCCTCACGCCGAAGATGGCCATCGCGGAGTATTTATGCCTGATCAGGCACATGAACGGAAAGATTTCTTCTTGTTTATGTCTGATTGCCGTCTCACCGGACAATGAGAGGAACAACGAGTGCACTTGTGTATTGGGGATCCCTTTGATTCGCCTACTTTTTTTTAAACTATTGTATTTTTTTCGCATATTTGACTTTGCATAATATGCATTGGTATAATAGTACTATCGCATAGTAATATTTTGGCCTACTACTTTTTTGTCATAATAAGCTATTGGAATAATTTTAGCCTGACTAATTTGTATTAGACTAATACACATTTCACATAACATGTAGTCAGAACTGACTGCCTCGGTGGCGTAGTTGTATTACAGTATGACTGCAAAGCTGAGGTCTCGGGTTCGATCCCCGGGTCGGGCAAAGTGATATTGAGTTTTTCTATTCAGTATCAGCTCGGAGTCTGGAATTTGTGCCCGATATGGCGATAGGCTCGCCCCCTATCACATCATGTGATAGGCACATCATGGGACGGAATAATGGCGAAAAGTGGGTGCACTAGTTGCGCCTCTGCCTACCCCTTCGGGGATAACAGGCGTGAGTGTATATGTATATGTATGTATTCAGAATAAATTAGGTTAGCGAGGAGCGAAACGACGAGCGTGTTAGGTGCACATGAACCACCGCACGAGCCGAGCGAGCGAAGCGAGGGTGTCGCGGTAGCGGCCGGCGAGTGCCAGAACCAACTTTAGGGCGTTTCCAACTCAGAAAAAACTAAATATGAATGATGCTTATTTATTTTTATGACGTTTGATATTTATACTATTTGATGTTAGTCGTTCTGATAGTTGTGCTTTTTGTATTTATACTTTTTATTTTAATTTTTATGCTGACAAATTATGCGTAATGATTATTATGCACATTGATATTTAGGCTTAAAGCTAAGATTCGTAACAATATTATTACAAATACATTTATGCAATCCAATAGGGAACCTGTGTATTGCGCACACACTTGTGCACTATAATATCTCCTGCGTACCTGGCTGATCTCTGTTGAGATTGGCCGCCGCGCCGTGGCTGAAATCGGCTAGGAAGGGTTCTTTTTAAGAAGTTTACTATCTTGCTTTAATATTTCAATAGTAAGCCATTAACATCCGCCCTGTGGATTGGGGGCGTTTGGAGAATTCCACCACGGTATCCCCTGCCTGTCGTAAAAGGCGACTAATAGGGGCCTCCGGGGGTCACGGGTGGGCGGGACGTGCCGCCCACCCATTAGTCTAGCCAACTTCTGTGACCCCCGTGATGGACATGTCCGAGGCAGCGTGTCTCACGCTGCCTCGGACACTAAAAGGCGGACACGGTACGGTGTTTCGGGGGCTTCTGAGCCCCCGCAACAGGAAAAGGACCGCAACAGCGGTACGTGCAGGGGCGGTTGCGGACGACAACTTAGACGTGAGTCAGAGGAAGCCCGCAGCCGTCCCTAATGCGCCGAAGATGGCCTTTTTAAAAAAAAAAAAAAAAAAAGCCATTAACATGTTTTGCCTGAAAACATAATCAATTTATTACACTACAAGATAACACGAGTAGGTATTAGATCACAGAATATTATTAAACACACATGTACTAAATTTACGAACGGTGTGAACTACTGATATTTTTATTTATCTAACGCATTTGGAACAAAACATAAAAAAACAACACCACTCTCGAAACAAAAAATCCTACTAATATTATAAAGGCGAAAGTTTGTAAGAATGTATGGATGTTTGGATGTTTGGATGTTTGGATGTATGGATGAATGGATGTAAGGATGTTTGTTCCTCTTTCACGCAAAAACTACTGAACGGATTTCGATGAAATTTGGCACACGGGTAGATCATATCCTGGATTAACACATAGGCTACTTTTTATCCCGGGAAAATATAAACCGGGACTTTTATCCCGGAAAAACTTTTTAATGCGGGCGGAGCCGCGGGCAAAAGCTAGTATAAAATAAATTTCGACACGTAAACTTACTAAACATGACACCTCGGACCGCGTTCACGAGTTGTGTTATACAATTTAATTATTAATTTACGTGGTCGCACTAACTTAGCAACAACGGCCCTTGCAGGGGAAACGGGGTAAAGTTTAAACGTCGAACGTAATAAGTTGTTAATACTACACCGGCGCTTGAGAGCGATATGCTCGGTGATACCAGAGAACTGGTTTGCAATACCCCCAAATGGAATTATAAACCCTTAAAAAATTATGTTGTCGAGAAAAAATCTCTTTCCAAAAATATTAAAGTACGCCACAAAAGAATACGATCTCATCAGTCAACTAATATCTTAGATGTTCCGCACTGGATAAAATTATTTTTCCCCCAAAACTCTCTTCGAGTTTGAACTTTCGGGTCCAAATCTCAACTAATTTCGGGGACAGTCCCCAATCTGGTATCATTGATTGTGCTCGATGTAGTCAAGGGTAGCCGTTGCTGTATTTAGTTTTAAGCGATCCTCTTTTCACTTATACCACAAGGCAACGACTTATGCACTGACCGGTACATATAGCCAAACTGTAGTATTACAGTAAAACATGGACAATACAATCAAAAGAATAATGAATGTGAAATAATATATACGAAATACAAGCTCTGTGTTATACAACTACTACATATTGTTAAACACGGACTTCCTCTACTACTGAAAGACATTTAGCCCTCAGTCCACCACGCTGGCCAAGCGCAGGGTGGCAGTTCACATACCTTCGAAATTCTTGTGAGAATTCTCAGAGTATTAGAAAAGCTCTTGGAAAATTTACCTATGCTACTTTTATTCTTCATTTAAAAATTTGTCGATTAAAAAGAATACCAAGGATATGTGAGATTAATTTCAAACCAAATCCAAAATCTATCAAATCCATTGCGCAGATGGTAATTTTGTACCAAAATAAGAAATAGTTTTCTACTTTTAAAGCGTGGATATGGACATGTTTGGAGTTTCAGACAATGTGCTTTAAGCTCTATATTTAACATGAACATTGTCTCTCATATGTCAGGGTCCGTCTGGGTGGGTAACACATCATTCAACAATGTCTATTTCTACCGCCAAGCAGCGGTGTGCCTGCACTGTTAAGTACATTGTAGCCAGTGTAACTACTGGACATAATGAGGCTCAACATCTTATGTCTCAGGATGGCGAGCGCAGTAGAATGCCATACAGTACTCAGTAACGCAAAGTGCTGGATGGCGTTGCTACTGTTTATTGGTGGTCGTATCGCTTACAATCAGGCGAACGGCATGCCCGTCTCATCATTCTATGCTACAAAAAAAAGAAATCATAAAATAAAAAATATGGAGATGGCTATATTTGAAATTTAACGACTGATATCGCGGTTATAACAACAAGACTTAATCCAAACATGTGAAGAGACATGTATGGATGTAATGTTAAGTAATGAGTGTTATAGCGACATGTGGAAACGCCAGGAGACCGCCACGTCAAGGTTACGAAGTTTCACGGTCGGCTGAGGTTTACGATATCTATTATCTACCTACATATGTTACACCAAGACCAAATTATATAACATAGCCCAACGTGGAAGACAAGAAGACTGCGAGCTCATTTTTGCCCATATTATATCGAATTGATACTTGAATGTGAATGTATATTTTGTGGAACTTTAAAATGTAAAATAAAATAAGAGAAAAAAGCATAGATTACAAAACTATCACCCTGTTTTCAAAAACTACGACCCTAATCTCTATTTTTGATCCATCTCGAAAATGGACCAATAAGATCAAAATATTTATTCGTGCTTACAAATGGCATGTTTTGGTTGGTTTATCCTCGGAACGGATCGAACATTGAGATTGGGTTCGTTTACTGAAAACGGCTGTTAAACAAACGTCATCAATCGACCACACCACGAAGGTGCCTTAAAAATAACTGTATTAAAACGCTAACCATTATAAAATATTTTTATTATTAATTTTATTTTATTGCATCGAATGACGAGACGAGCATGCCGTTCGCCTGATGATAAGCGATACGACCACCCATAAACAGCAGCAACACCATTCAGCATCTTGACTTACATAGTACTGTGTGGCATTCCACTGCGCTCGTCATCCTGAGACATAAGATGTTAAGTCTCATTATGTCCAGTATTTACACTAATTACAATGTCCTTCAAACAGAAAACAACAGCGCATGCACGCTGCTGCTTGGCGGTAAAAATAGACATTGCGGTGGTACCCACCCAGACGGACTCTTACATATATGAGAGACCTACCACCAGTAAATTAACAATAAAAATCATGAAATATCATCAGTTACAATACATAATGTTAAATAAACAAAATTCACATAGCGATGAATGATACATCGCTATCAAAATCAATTCCAACATAATCTCGATGACAGTCAAAACGTATGCAAACAGAAATCAATCAATCAACAAATCATCAACTCAACATTCCTAAACTCCAAAACAAAATTCCCCCTGTTGTAATCAGATAAAAAACTGTTTAGCAAGCTTAACAACTGAGGTAGCGGCCATTTCCGTAATATAATGGCGTCTTTTTAGACACTTTAAGATAGCACTTTGGCTTAATGAAGAGGCATAATTCATTTTGACGCTCCTACTAACAGCGATGGGCTACTGTGCCCCCGGCAGACGTGAGGTAATTAGATCTACGAGGAAATATTGATTTTTGTAATAATATCCGTGTAAGATGCTTAGTTAAAGTGCTGAGTACCTAATTGCATTAGTGAAGAATTAGTGACGTCGCTTGTAATATGGAAGTGACGTGCATTATAAAGTAGTTATTAGTATAATGAAGTTCAAAACCCAAGGCACACACCTGTTACTTTTCGAAGTTACGTGTGTATTGTTAATCAATTATCGTTCGCTTTAACGGTGAAGGAAACCATCATGAAGAACCCTACATGCCTGAGATTTATTCATAAAAATTGCGAGGGTATGTGAAGTCTGCCAACCCGCACTAGGCCAGCGTGGTGGACTAAGGCCTCTCTTAGTAATGGAGGAGACCCGTGCTCAGCAGTGGGCAAAGTATACAGGGCTAATTGCAAGTATAATGAATTATGAGACATGATATTTTAGCAAAATCTTAACTTAGAATGTCTGAAGTCTATTATAAGTTATTAGAGAATACTTCATTTGATGTCGTTGTGATATCTATTGTAATAAGTCATACATACATACATATACACTCACGCCTGTTATCCCCGAAGGGGTAGGCAGAGGCGCAACTACTGCACCCACTTTTCGCCATTATTCCGTCCCATGATGTGATAGGGGGCGAGCCTATCGCCATATCGGGCGCAAATTCCAGACTCCGAGCTGATACTGAATAGAAAAACTCAATACCACTATGCCCGACCCGGGGATCGAACCCGAGACCTCAGCTTTGCAGTCGTACTGTAATACAACTACGCCACCGAAGCAGTGTAATAAGTCATGCTCTTAAAATAACTCATCATCATCATTTGTGTAGATGTTTGTTAAAAGTAAACTCAGATATTACCGAACGAATATCGTTGAACAATATACAGATATTCAAAACAACCTAGACCTTACAAATCAGTATTAAGTCACAGCAGCTGTTTATTCCTCGCACTAAAGGGCTGTACATATCACATTATGGCCTAATAATGCCTCAATCAAGGCCGTACACCAAAAACACATCGTAAATTAGTTAAATCGGGCAACGGGGCAACACTTGGCTTAAGGGACTTCAAAACGGGATTTTCCGAGAAATAAACTGTACGCGAAATTCGTCCGGAGAAAGTGAGCTCCGTAATTTATTGTGATTTAGGGATAGAAGGACTTCAACGAAGCTTCTCGAGGCGCAAATGAAATTAGATTTTCTATTTTGTAGGCCTTGAAGTGGTAATTAAACGTTTTGGGAGATATACGATTTGAATTATAAATACCCGGTGGCACAGTGTCCGTTTTAACCATGGTCTAGTGATAGCGTGTGTACCCTTGAGCAAAAAATAATTATTAGTTCGATGGCCTGATCATGCCAGAATTTCTGATGAATTTTCTTAAGTTCCCTCTCCCGACAAGTCGCTAGTGAAACTACTCAAAAATTCTTTCTGAAAAACAAAACGATAAATCATAAAGGATGTAGCGCAAAACATCACTTGGTTGCGGTAAGGGCAGGTAGAAAAAAAAATGTAGTAATGTGTCTACAGTAGAAACTCAAAACTCAAAATTCAAAAACAATACACACATAATATTTTTTTGACTGCCTCGGTGGCGTAGTGGTATTACAGTACGACTGTAAAGCTGAGGTCTCGGGTTCGATCCCCTGGTCGGGCAAAGTGATATTGAGTTTTTCTATTCAGTATCAGCCCGGAGTCTGGAATTTGTGCCTGTTATGGCGATAGGCTCGCCCCCTATCACATCATGGGACGGAATGTCGGCGAAAAGTGGGTGCACTAGTTGCGCCTCTGCCTACCCCTTCGGGGATAACAGGCGTGAGTGTATATGTATATATGTATGTATAATATTTTTTGAAATATACAGTGTAATTTTGATGTGTTACTAAATGAAACAACACACTTATCTTCTTGCAAATAACACCTTACAATAATTTATTCGAACCGTAGACGTAAAACAAAAAAGAGTAAATTTCGAACAAAATAAATATCAATAAAAACTAATTTTAATTGTACACGCCCTAATGCCACTATTAACACTCTAAGGGCTACTTGCACGTTATTGGGTTAGCTTAATTAACTCCGAGTTAACTGTTAACTCAGGGTTAAATAAATAATTTTCCTTGCATGGTGCAAAAGTTAAAAGTAAACCTAGGGTTAATTTTGTAAATATTTAACCCACCGACTTGGATGGGTTAAATCGCTAACACTGGGTTAGTGAAGCATAATGTCAAATAAACTGAGGTTATGTACCACAGATGACAGAAATGACACAAAACTAATACGGTTACAATAAAATGTCATCAAATGTCACAGAATGAAGGATACACAAGAAAGTTTATATACATTGTATTGTAGTGTAAAATAGATAGATATGTGTTTCGTTTTTTGATTATTAATTCTTCTTCTTCGGATAACAATAGAAGCGATTAGATATTGTAATTTTCCCAGTTTAAAAAAAAGAAATGTCAGGTTAACCCGGTGTTATTTTTAGTGGTGCAAGGCACGGTGAGAGTTAAAATTTAAATATCTAACCTCGAGTTTACAAACTCTGCATTTGTTTATTTAACCCAAGTATCGCATGCAAGTGGGCCTAAGATAATTCGTCGCATCATACTTTAAGAGAGAAATACACTCACACACGCTATATTATTGGCACTAAACTGCGAGATGATAAAAAATCTGTAAAATACAGCTGGAATTTTTGATGAAAATATTCGTTAATCACATCCACGAATTACTCTCTCTCTGCTAACAATGTGCCAAAAATCTCCGATTTTGCTAATTAGTAAAGGTAAAGATGAGTATCCGATTTCATTTATTAATGCAATGTCAAAATGACCCTGTATTTTGTAGTACTATTTAGTATTCTGTGCCTATAAATTTTCTCTTTTCTCATAATAATAAAACAATCAAAAACGAATGAAAACATATCAATGAATCCCCATTAGATCAGTCGGTATTTAGTAATAAACTATCTGAAGCCATTGTTCATATTACTAACAAGCCGTGAAGCCATTAACAAATTGAAATGTTAATTAACCGTTTCTATCCAATGTTATGTCTCCATTATACGATTATCGCGATACATCAACGGAACAATTAGCTACTATTGTGTTTATAGTATTATTCAATCTAATAAATTTAGTCGTGCTTTTATTGGATTTCCGATCAGATGTTTTATTTAGATTATGATTAGAGTAGCAATAAAAAAAATATCTGGCAATTTTCAATCTCTTGCACCTGAAGTGAGCTTTTTTCCGAGGGACCGATTTTTTTTCTAATTCTACCTCCAAGCAGGCCTGTGCTTTCCGCTTTTCAGTTCCAGCAACAAAAATTCCCACAAATTTGTGTTGCCAAAACTGATTATTTTTCCTAGAACTTCGCACTTTAAGGCTCATGTACATTTCCACAATGCTTTTGAAATTATAATTTCAATTTCTGTGAACACTTAAGCCATCATAAAAGGTGTTTTTCAAGAAAAGGAAATGAGCATTTGAGTATGCTTCAAGACGGTCCAATTTGTAATGTTCAGTTTATATCATCTATAGCACACACATGATACTCTTCCAAGAATCACACAACAAAACTCCTTATCCTCTAATTTTCATTATCAAATTTAAAAAATACTTAATAACATACAATTTATCAGCAAAAGATCAACCACGTTATCAAGTCCGAAATTTGCCACTCAAATGAGACAAGCGAATGGCAGTATTTAATTAAATTATGCATTTGTTATTTTAAGCGAGAAGCGTTGCAGCCGAGAAGATTGGAATAATGAAATGGATGCGGTCACCGGCGTGTATAGCCCGTTTTTACCCTTTACAAAAACGGCCCAGGATTTTACAATATTTAAAAGTGATAACCAAAATAGTCCCGCGAGGTGCATTTGCATTTAACTGTATGAATATCCAAATTAAAAACTATAATGGAGTCGATGAGTTGTTACGACAGCCGGTTGGTATGAAAATCCATATGAATTGTTTATTTTTGTAAGGTTTTTTTATTCGTCTGGAATGTGATATATTCATAGAACTACACACACACACTCAAGTCTTTTATCCCCAAACGGGTAGGCAAAGGCGCAACTAACGCAGCCACTTTTCGACGTGCGTATTCCGTCCCATGAAGTGATAGGGGGCGAGCCTGTCGCCATATCGGGCACAAATTCTGGACTCTGGAGTCAGTAGCCATTCCATTCGACAGCGCCAAATGGAGACGACCGCGTTCCGTATTAACCGATCCAGAGGACGAAATCACTTTGGCCATCCGCCGTAAGAACGAGTTCTTGAAACTCCAACACTCCACAAGACCGCAGTTCCGCCCTCATCGTCGAGGACCTCGCCGCGTTCCCCGTCGCAACCCCCCCCCTGACTCCCCTAGCATTTCCGGCCCGCGTACCGATGACAACACAATCTAATAGGATTAGGCCTAAAAACCAATCTTTCCCTAATCGTTGATGTCTCATCCTCTCTCAATGGCCGTCCTGAGCCGAGGTTCGTAACCCGTTAGTGGATTGCCCTCAGCATGCTCACTTAATTCCGGTGTGGCCAGAAAAGCCGACTCGCGTCAGGCTACTGGCAGTAGGGCCATTAACAAAAAAAAAGTCAGTAGCGTAGTTTTATTACGATACGATTACAATACTGAGGTCTCGGGTTCGATCCCAGGTCGGGCAAAGTGGTACTGGATTTTATATTCAGTATCAGCCCGGAGTCTGGAATTTGCGCCCCTTGTGGCGACAGGCTCGCCCTCTATCACTTCATGGGACGCAATACGTACGGCAAAAATTGGGTGTGTTAGTTGCGCCTTTGCGAACCCGTTCGGGGATAAAAGACGTGAGTGTGCGTGTGTATTTGTGTGTGTGTGTGTGTGTGTACTTCCGATACCATCCAATAAAATAACAATCATCCTACAACAAAAACAATGTAATACGTTAGATAAGAGGTTACGGTTCGTGTAATATTATCCCAAAGGAATTAGAAATTGTCTTCATCGATAAAATGGTTATTTGCGCTGTCTATTTATACAGTATCCCTGTTATTCGGCGGGACTTCGAGCCCCGACAGCTAATAATACTAGTAGTGGATCAATAGTCTTAGTGGAGTCGGTTCATAATATCATGTAGATTTGAATAGATATGCAGCTAGAAGGAAAAATATGTAAAGACAGTAATGTGATCTTAAATAAAAAATGAGGCATAGCTAAAGTGGAATCCATACTAATATTAATGCGAAAGCAGCTCTGTCTGACTGTCTGTCTGACTGTCTTTTACCCTTTCACAGCTGGTCCACTGTACCAATTTAGATAACAATAGGATGTACATAGTTTAAAATCCTGGGAAGGACATACTTTTTATCTCGTGAATATATAAACCGGTACTTTTATCCCGGAAAACGTTATTGATGTAGTGCTGGTCGTTAAATAATATTAAGCTAATTTGATGAAAAGAACTTTAATGAAAAGAACTATGAATGTGGAAGAGGCGAAAGAGGTTTGTCAAGATTGTAGCATGTGGCGCTCAATAGTCTCTGCCTACCCCTATGGGGTGAGGGCGTCAGTGTGTATGTATGTATGTAAGCTAATCTTCATATTTTTTACTATAGGTATCATTCCAGCGGGAAATCACGACACGAATGCCGGTAAAATTTTGTCATCGTAGCTACCTAAATTATGTGTAATAACTAAGAAGTTATCAAGATAGAGCTTAACAATACTACTCATCATAGCTTGAAACAATCACTTACTCCAGTATTTTGTAAACTTACACTGCACATCGCAAATTAAAATTCTAAACGAATAAAACCGCGTTCGAAATTCATTTCACCATTCCAGGAATAGATACCGGCACACCAAATTGCCATCTCATAAAGACTATTACCTCCAACTGAAAGGTCAGGTAGTGCAGTCATTGTACAATGAAAAAAAAGCATATTTCACGAAACACATTAATGAAAATATAAATAACCCTAAAACACTCTGGAAAAATCTTAAATCGCAGGTATACTCCTCTAATGTATGTAATTCACTTCCTGACCACCTATTTGACCCAGACGGTATAAATAATGCATTTTTAGATGTGCCGGGAAACCGAAACGTAACTGTTTCACAAAAAAAATTTTTCAGTGACAACAGGTGGGGACCAATTCATTTTTCTTTGGAACCGGTAGGCGAGAGCACTGTTCACAGCATATTAAAAAATATCACCACAAATGCGCAAGGAATTGACGGTATATCCAGGGAAATGATTTGGCTTACACTTCCTCAAACTTTGGCGGCTATAACGTCCATTATTAATAAATCAATTTGTTCCAACACATTTCCCGATCTTTGGCGTTGTGCCATTGTCAGACCAATCCCAAAGAATAATAATCCCTCAGATTATAAAGATTTGCGTCCCATCAGTATACTCCCTTGTTTATCTAAGATACTGGAAAGGGTTGTATACATGCAAGTAACCAAATATCTTGAAGATAATCATATTCTCCCGGATCTGCAGTCCGGCTTCCGAAAGGGACTCGGAACTGCTACCGCATTATCGGACGTAGTTGGCAACATCTTGGAGGCGCGTGATCGGGGGGAGGGGACCATCCTTGCTCTGCTTGACTACTCGCGAGCGTTTGACACTATAAATACTAATTTACTTTTATCAAAACTTCATTACTATGGGTTTCATCAAGACACGTTAAAATGGTTTGACAGCTACCTAAATAACCGCTCACAAATTGTCGAAATTCGGGGAGAGGACGGGTCTTCCTTATCTTCTTCCCCCCGATCAGTGACTTGTGGGGTTCCACAGGGATCGATACTGGGCCCGTTACTTTATATTATATACAGTGCCGATATAATTAGTTGTTTCCAAGATTGCAAATACCACATGTATGCGGATGATACCCAAATATATTTATCTTTCAGGGCTGAGGATACATCAGTGGCAGTAGACAAAATTAATAAAGAATTATGTAGAGTGATTTCATGGTCGGAGAATAACTGTTTGGCTCTTAACCCTACTAAATCGAAATTCATGGTCCTAGGCAGTAAAGCACAAGTTCGCTCAATTCTTTCTGCTAGGCCGAAAATAAAAATTAAGGGGATAGATATTGAAAGGGTGGACTCAGCACGTAACCTGGGCCTAGTATTCGATCCTGAACTGCGATTTGAAGCGCATATAAGCAATGTAGTCAGGAATTGCTTTTATAGATTAAAACTTCTATATCGTTTTAGGAAATATTTCAGTGTTCCTCTAAGAAAGAGACTTGTGGACAGTCTGGTTTTATCGAGACTTAACTATAGTGACACTGTTTATGGCCCCTGTTTACTGTCCCGTACAGATCGTCTAATTCAGCGGGTACAAAATGCATGCGCTAGGTTTTGCTTCGATATTCCGCCCCGTAACCATGTCACATCGTATTTAAATAACGGTAATATTTTAAAAATGGCAGCCCGGCGTGAACTACACTTGTCCACATTATTATTTGGTATTTTTAATACAACAAGGCCCAAGTATCTTTATAATAAATTAACATGGAGACATGATCACCTTACATTCGGCACACGTTCCACGACGAATCCATTGTCAATTCCGAAACATAGAACCACTGCATTCAGGGGATCTTTCAAATATGCCGCCACTCACTGCTGGAACAACATTCCACCGCCGTGTCGATCTAAAAAAAGTAAATTTAGTTTTAAATACAATTACAAACAATATTTATTACAGATCCAGAAGCATATTAATTAAATTTTAAACATTTACCAACTTACCTTCTAGATTTAGATCACAAAGTAAGATCTGATTTAAGATGGAATGACGTTCACTCACGGCATAGTGGCGGCACGCTAGAATGTGGATATATTATTTGTTGCGTATCCCCATTGCCGTGTTATTTATTTCACATAAGTATTTAATCACACTTAAATTTGCATCATATCAGTGGTTGACCATTATGTTCACACCATTATGTGCCGTTACTGCAGTGTAACATATTTATTATAATTTTTATTTTTATTTTATATCTTGTTCCACTCATTATTATTATTTTTACCGCACGGCGAGACAAGTACTTCGCCTGCTTATGGCCGCGCGAGTAGTGGCGACTGGCGAGTTGTTTTGCCTCCGTCGTCGCCCCTCAGTGCTAGTGAGTGGCGAGATATTTTATTTAAGTATATATTTTTAATTGCTTTTTTATATATATATATATTTTTTTTAATTGTCGTACGTAATAGTTGTGTTATAATGTTAGTGTTATATTGTGGTGTTTTCATTCCGACTTGGTGTCCGCACGTCACTTGGGTCCCCCATTGAAAACCAGCGCTGCAGTGTCAGTCAGGCTGACGCTGCAGCACGAAGCTGAATGGGGGTTCCCGTTGTTGGCACAATATTTATAATTATGTTATAATTTCTTTGTATTTAGTTCTTTTTTTTTTGTGCCAATAATAAATATTCCTTTCTTTCTTTCTTTCTTTCATTCCGTCGCTTAAACTTCACTCGTTTCATAAAATAAATATAAATTACTAAAATTAAATTGAGTACCGGTGTCATACAAGCCTCGGTGAGCGGTCTGATGAAATTAATGAAAATATGCATAAAATCAACCAGATTGTAACTCCAGTGCGCGGATGTTTATTCAGCTGGCATGGCAAAGTTTACTCTCCGTTGGAAAAACTGCAACGGTAAATTTACCCTCCAGTAAAATTAACTTTAACTTCTCCTTTATTTATTTTATATTTATTTCAGTTTGTTTTATAATATCGCAATGTATGTATGTAATAAATTATGCAATCGTGGAAAATACATTTTCAACTTTAACTTGTACGTTGCTTGGTTTATTATAGTTTGTATCTTTTTTATTGTAGAATGTAGAGTATGGGAAAGGAACAAGTAATTTAATGGTAAGTAGTCACCATTGACCACCTTTCACCTGGCATCATGTGTGTATCATCATCATCATCATAATCAGCCATATGACGTCCATTGCTGAACATAGTCCTCCCCTAAATATTTCCAGACGGACATGTCAAAAGCGGCCTGTATACAGTGTATATCACTTTTTTTTTTTGTAATGCCATCTTCGACGCCTTAGGGACGGCTGCGGGCTTCCTCCGACTCACGTCTAAGTTGTCGTCCGCAACCGCCCCTGCGCGTACCGCTGTTGCGGTCCTTCTCCTGTTGAGTGTATATCACTGCCTTGCGAAAGTAGGTAGGAGGTTTTAGGTAGGTAGGTAGTAGGAAGGACACGGCAATCTTATTTATTTATTCACTCTTTTTCGTATCACAATCAATTATCTTAGTGACATGGCGAAACGTGATATAAAAGATGACACTACACTTACGGTGAATTTCTAGCAGAGAAAATAGCAGGGTCATGCTAAATATATACTAGTTTTCAACGTAGCCCCATCAGTTTCTAAAATAACTAACACATCACTCGACTCCACAATTTTTTTATAAAATGCTGGCAAAACTAATACTACTATGTAGAGCACGCATTTTTAATACATTCTTGACTTGCAAACCTGTTTTATTATCAGTTCATTCCTTTGTCCTGCAAACCAATTAGTATAATCTACAGCCACAACCAAATTCAAGATTTAATACGACATATTACGAACCAAATTCCAATTAATCAATTCACGCCAGTACAATAGCAACCAATTCAACAAAAATGTCATCATATCACCATGGACGCTCGGACGGCCGCCGGGCACCGTCCAAATTTTAAATTTTTAATCGTCCAGCGCGATAAACTTAATATAAATTTAAATTCATATTGGCTCTTCATTTCGGGTTCGTTGATGCGTCAAATGAAAGAGATGCTCCTTTTTATTATACGCAAAAACGAATGACTGTTATGATGAATACACAAATGAATAAGCCGATGCTGTTATTGGGAATTAACTGGATTCAACGTGAAATTTTTAACGTTATAATTCACCCGTTTTGTTTATTCATCTTTTGAAAGAACAAATAAATGATGATTTTTTTTCTTTCACTACAATATTCACCTGTTGATATTCAAAAGTCTAAACAGCCAGTCCCATTAAATATAAAAAAAAAGAATCTTCAATAGTTACACAATACCAGCCGGTAATCAATGGGCTTCCAATGTAGCAAAAAGACGCAACTCGTAAGACGATGTCATTTAAGTTTGACGTTTGTGATTGATCGAGAGACCAACATGTCAGTCACGTGTTAGAGTCTCAACCAATCACAATGAAACGAAACGGAGTCGTGTCGTGTTGTTTATCACATTCTAAGCCTACTGCATTCATTGTCAACAATAATATATCGTAAACGTTAGCAAATAAGACCATGGCTGTTACATAAAATGCGGTTGAATTAACACCGAGGAATAATTAATAACAACTGCATATTGTACGTTGTGGCCACTTAAATTCTGAGCACGATGCCGACCAACGCTGTGATTACATTAGCTCTTATAAACTTTATTAATTCCCATTGTTGACACTACCGGCTGTTGGGTTGACGAAATTTAATTTTCTAAAATTGAAAAATCAACGGCATTTCGTTCATAGTTTATTAGCAACGTTTCAAACAGATTTATCCGTTAATAGTTTTGATGGACTTTTTAAATGTGTTGGTGATGAAGGTTTTCATGGCATTTAAATTAGTTACAAAAGACTAAGAACAATTTAAATGATTATAACTGTATAGAAGTTCTGAAAGAGCAAGGACTACCGCATATATTTACGTTTCCTAATGTAGCGGCGACGATAAATATTTTATATCGATCCACCTGTAGTCTCGTATTCACAAACCTACTATAGTTAGAAATTACTGATACTACCTTACAAGCATATGATCTTAGATATCACTAATCCTATAACGTAAAGAAGCCTTATTCTATCTACAAGGGCGGATCCGTCTTTTTGAAATTATGGGCTTTCTAATTACCGACGGACACATTTTACCTATACATGTATATCAAAATTGTCCTTTGATCAGAACGCCCGTAACTGCAAAAAGACGGTGCCTCCGGAGAGGGAGTAGGGTCCCTGACCTTCCACAAAACACATGTACGATCGACTCTACTTTTCGGTGCCTACATGCCGATTGTCGCCACCTTAAGAAGCCAAAAACATCACAACCTCGCTAAGCATTACAACACAAAATCTCGTTATCACCTAAATACACTTAAAAAAATAATAATCCAAAATTTTTAAGATGACTGCCACGGTGGCGTAGTTGTATTACGGTACGACTGCAATGCTGAGGTCTCTCCGATTCCCGGGTCGGGCAAAGTGATATTGAGATTTTTTATGCAGTATCAGCTCGGAGTCTGGAATTTGTGCCCGATATGGCGATAGGCTCGCCCTCTATCACATCACGGGACGGTATAACGGCGAACAGTGGGTGCACTAGTTGCGCCTCTGCCTACCCCTTCGGGGATAAAAGGCGTGAGTGTGTGAGTTTATGTGAGTAATATTAAAAACGAGCTTTTGCTCGCGGCTGCGCACGCGTAAAAAAGTTTTTCCGGGTTAAAAATACCGTTTTATGTTTTCCCGGGATAAAAAGTAGCATATTATGTTCTTTTTAGGGTCTCAAACTATCTCCATACATCGAAATCCTTTAGGTAGTTTCAGAGATGTGCAGTAACAAACAAACAGAAAAACAGATAGACAGACAAACGGAAAACAATTATAAAAATACCTGACTTACTTTCCATTGCTCTCCTTTAGTCGCCTCCTTTCTTCTTTATTACATTTCTTTAAATGTAGATACACCGGGTTCTAGTGCTTTATAATATCTATAGATTATTACCAGCCTCGGTACGAGCAATGAGCAATATATCTTTTGTAAGAAACGTCGCTAATTAGCCCGCACTGATTAACAGGAATGAAGCCTAATGACGTAGTTATTTCAAAGACTTTCTGTAAGTTGTACCAGAGCTTAAACGGTGTCGTCATTGGCTTTAAATTTACCTATCTATTGAGACTTTGAAAATATATTTTTAAAAATAGAATACCGTTTTTCATTGTAATCTTACTAATATTATAAAGGCGAAATCCTGGATTAACACATAGGCTACTTTTTATCCCGGGAAAATATAAACCGGGACTTTTATCCCGGAAAAACTTTTTAGTGCGGGCGGAGCCGCGGGCAAAAGCTAGTTTAAAATAATAAGTTAGCGTAGGTACTTTGAGTACCTGGCAATGCAATGGAGATGGGATGACCAGGCGAACCTTTCGTTGGTCATACAGGCGCACAGGTCATAAACTTTTATTAAAACCCATGTGACTTGCCATTACATTCTAATATAATGATATTAAGCGGTGCCTGCGGTGCTCCTCAGAAATTGTGATTTTTGTTGTGTTATTGTGTAAATAGCGACCTTATATTCAGCCCTGCAAGTGTGGATTTATCTTGTTAAATTTGTGCTATCCTTGTCTACCTCGACCGAGCTTAACATCGACTTCCTCTGGGGTGATTATATCCCGGGCTAATCATGTTGGAAAATCCTACACACTGCTGCCCGTTCTGAATTAAACCAAAGACCTCCCGATCCTCCTAATGGGTATCATAATCATCAGCAACATTTTGTCCACTATTGAACACAGGCCTCCCCTAATGATTTCCAGAGGGACCTGTCAAAAGCGGCCCGCATCCAGTGAGTTCCTGCGACCTTTATCAAGATATCCTTCAACTTATTTCTAACTTCACTAAACCTTATTTTCTTCTTCAATTTACTTCACTTCCGATGTAATATCAATATCTTTGCCATCTTTGAATTCTAGTGTCCGGTAAAATATTTCCTTCTCTTCCTTATTATTCTCTGTTCTCTTCCTCTCGCGTGGTACATAAATGTAAGGTTTTTTTTTAATTACTACTGAATGGCTAGACGACCATGCCGCTCGCCTGATGTTAAGCGAAAGGACCGCCCATAAAAAGTAGCAACGCCGCACAGATCTCTGAATTACTAAGTACCGCGTGGCGCTCCAGTGCGCTCGTGACCCTGGGACATTGTTTTAAGGCATTGAATGACGAGACGAGCAAGCCGTTCGCCTGATGGTAAGCGATACGACCACCCATAAACAGTAGCAACACCATTCACCACCTTGAGTTACAAAGTACTGTGTGGTTTTCCACTGCGCTCGTCATCCTGACACATAAGATGTTAAGTCTCATAATGCCTAATAATTACACTGGATAAAATGTCCTTCAAACCGAAACAACAGTGCTTGCACACTGCTGCTTGGCAGTAGAAATAATAAGTATTGCAGGGGCGGCTGTGGAAGACAACTTAGACACTCTTAGTCCGAGGAAGCAGCCGCAGCCGTCCCTAATGCGACGAAGAAGGCCGTGCGGTGTACATAGGTTAGGGACTCGGCCCGGCCGCTCAACACTGGGTCGTAAGGCACGGTGAACCCAACATAACCGCTCAGTCGCTCCCCTTAAAGGCTGGGCGGTAGTAATAAGTCACTTTCTTCGAGAAAACAAAAAAAAAGTAGAAATAATAAGTATCATTTTTACAAAGTAGAGTTTCATTTTCAATAAATATTTATTTATTTATTTATTTGCACTTTATATACAATTGTATATTGGCGGACTTAATGCCAAAGGCATTCTCTCCCAGTCAACCTTAGGGTGGTGCAGAGATACATAAGGTAGGTGCATCAGATACATAACTTGATATTGGAGATGCGAATAAACGTAAATAAAAGTAAACAAAGAAATCAATAAAAGTAACATTATAAATATAATAAATACATAAAGTACATATTACACAAATATATATCAATAATAATAATTACATAAATTACATAAATATATATGTATATAATATAATAATGTAAGTTACCGTGGTGATTATTCTGCCTCGTTCAGCAATAGCTGCCGCACTCTCCTCTTGAAGGCAAATCGAGAGGTGGCCGATCTGATTTCGAGGGGGAGTGAATTCCAGAGAAGAACAGATTGGATAGCGAAAGAAGAGTGAGTGAAGTCAGAGCTGTGAGGGGGACATTTGAGGAGAAGATTATTAGAAGAGCGGAGGTTCCTAGCGTGACTACTGCAGAGATATTGAAACTTAGAAGAAAAATAAGTAGGAGGAGTAGGGGAGGTAAGCAAAGAGAATAATGTGGTAAGTGCCCGCAAAGAACGGCGCTGACGTATGGGTAGCCACTTTAGTTGATTACGATAAAGAGATATGTGATCATATTTGCGAAGATTAAACACGAATCGAATGCAGTTATTTAGAAGTCGGTCAAGTTTGTTGAGTAGATCTGCATTCAGATCAAAATAGCAGACATCACCATAGTCGATTATAGGAAGGATTAAGGTTTGTACAAGCATAGTCTTGGTTTTAGGAGGGAGGAAGTTCTTCAGACGGTATAGAGCGCGAAGGGTACCGGTGACTCTCTGACAGACAGAGGTTACCTGGGGTCTCCAACTCAGGGTGGAGTCAATGTGTAAACCGAGATTTCGAACACTGGAGCTCCAAGGAATGATATTGCTGTTGAATAAAATGGGTGGAATGGTTGTACTATCCAACCGGTTAATCATCCTTGGGCTACCTATAATAATGGCTTGACATTTCGCAGGGTTTACCGATAAGCCGAAATTGTCGGACCAGATTTTAATTTGAGCTAGGTCCCGGTTCACCCTGTCCACGGCCGCCGACACACTGTCCACTCCATCCCGAGAATATATTTGCAAGTCATCGGCATACAGGTGGTACGTACACTGAAGTTCTTGAGTTAGGAGGTTAATAAATATAGAAAACAGTAATGGGGAGAGTATGCCGCCTTGAGGGACTCCAGATTCGATATGACACCAGTTGGACGAAGCATCGCTGAGTCGCACCAACTGCTGGCGTCCCTGAAGATAAGACGAGAACCAATCCAGAGCCGAAGGAGAGATCAAAAGGTGGGAGAGGATGGCTAAAAGGATGTCGTGACTGACGGTATTAAAGGCGTTCGAGAAATCAACCAAAGCCAACACAGTGACCTTGGTTTCCTCCATGCCCGCCCTAATATCGTCAGTCACTTTTAGTAGCGCAGTAGTAGTGCTGTGACCAGGCCTGAAACCGGATTGCAGTGGGCACAGCAGGTTGTTCAGGTGCACAAACCTAGATAACTGTTTGTGTGCACAGGCCTCAAGCACTTTGGAGAGGAAAGGAAGTATGGATATAGGGCGGAAATGTTTCACATGTGAAGGGTTAGGGATTTTGGGAAGTGGAATTACAATGGCTTTTCGCCATAGAGACGGAAATATGCCAGAGAGAAGGGAGCCATTAATAATGTCTGAAATGGCAGGGAGAAGGTGATCCAGGATAGGAATTAACATACGGCGGCTGATGTTGTCGCAGCCAGTCGCATTGGACTTAATGGAAAGGATTACCTTTTTGATCTCACCCAGCGAAACTGGAGAAAATTGAAAAGGGATGATATTAGGCCTTGGGAGACCAGCTAAGAAACCTATGGTACGACACCTGGTTTGGTGATCCATCGGGATAGTGGATGAGAAATGTTGATTTAAATCATCCAAACCAATAGTCGCCCCCAAGGAATCTAGGTTTTTATCTTTGCCAATACCCAGAGTTCCGAGGAACCTCCAGATACTGGCCGGAGAAGATAAAGAAATATTGTTAAGAATATGGCGGCGCTTGGCGTTACGCACCATCTGATTACACCGATTCCTTGCAGCTTTGAAGAGGCACCAGTTCTCCTCTGAACGGTCCTTCCTGTACCGACGAAAAGCCCGGTCCCTTCGTCTCATTGCCATCCGAACCCCTCGTGTCATCCATGGTGCAGGGGGACGCTTTAATTTAATTTTCCTAATAGGGGCATGAATGTCGAAGAGAGCAGTGACAGAGCGATTAAATATATCAACTTTATCATTTATAGATGTGGCTGAAAACAAATGATCCCATCCACAACTGGCCGCATCTCTGTCAAGCTTCTCCGCATCAATGCGACCGAAACTACGCAAGTACAACACCTTGGAGGGGAATTTGGGGGGTTTTAGGACATAGGACATATAGATGAGGTCGTGGTGAGAGAAGCCAGGAGCCGGAATTTGACCATGTGAGGCAACAAGGGTAGGAGCAGAGGTTAGGATGATGTCAAGCCAAGTGTCATGTCCATCAATGTTATGGTGGGTAGCTTGCAGTGGCAGGACATGTAGCTTAATCGACTCAAGGATGTTCAGGAGTTTATGGGACCGAGAGGAGTTGTGGGCAAGGAGATCGGTATTTAAATCACCCATGATGATGTGGTGAGCATATTCTGATCCTAAAGATTCCAGAACTGATTCCAGACTGGAGAAATAATCGAGAGATGGGGGACAGTAAATAACACCAAGTAAGGTTTTCACTCCCTTGACCCAAACCTCGAGGAAAAGAAATTCCGCATAAGCAGAACAGAGTGAAGAGGAAGAGACTAAAAGTTTGTATTTGAAGTCACTACGTAGATAAATAGCAACTCCACCCCCCCTCCTGTCGATTCGATCATTTCTGATCAGAACGAAACCAGGGAGGGGGTAAAGATTAGAAGAAAGGTGAGGTTTAAGCCAGCTCTCAGAAATCAGAACGGCATGAATGTTGGCACCTTCGAAAGTCTCTAACAAGTCGCTGTAGTGACTCGGTATACTTTGCGCGTTGATATGACACACATTGAAGTGGTGACCAGTTGTCAGGTTAAATGTATTGCGTACCAAGTCACTAAATCCATCAGTCGTTGAAAAAAAACTTTCGTCGCTAGAAGAGGCTACGGAAACATTGGCAGAACGATAAGAATCATTATCGGAGTTCATAAGAATAAATAAATATATGTATATGTAAAAAGGAATATATAAAGAATATATAAATAAAAAAAAATAATAAAAAATTGACTAATGCGGTGCGGCACTATAAACTCTGCACCACCCGCCAGCCGACCTACACACTTATGAGCACAAAATATAAAAGATAACAAAAATAATTAAACACAATAATAGTTATGGCAAGCAAGGAATACAACACAAAATTAGAAAAAGTGGAAAAATATGAACTAGTTTTAACATTGTTTCCGAACGGACTAAAATCAGAATACTGACAGTTGACACTTAGCAACTGTCATATTAATTCTGATTGCCGTACGGAAACAAGGGTAAACAAAACAAGATAATAAGACAATAACAGCAAGAATACAAAATAATGAAGTGATAAATAACTAATAGAACCTAATAACTCCCAACTATTATTTAGTTCTTACGCAACTTAGTGTTGTTAGTTGATGCCGCAGGACCACCGCTACCACCTCCCTTGGCCGCCTTTGATGAAGCTGCATTGGGGTATTTGGACGTGAATTGACTTAAGTCGTCGATGGAGGAGATCTTATTACGAGTTCCGTCCGGGGTCTTTATGATCACCACGCCATCCTGCGTCCATACCGCCCGCATACCAAAATGTTGCCGAGCCTTGGAAAAAGCCACTTGCCGAGGCTTCGTAAGGAACTCCCTTATCGAGATTGATGAGCCTTTGAGTCTTGATTTGGCCTTCCACACGGCTGAGCGGTGATCAACTTGGGAGAACCATACCAATACTGGGCGGTGATGGTCCGGATTGGATGTCCCTATTCTGTGACACGAGGACAAGTGCGCCGCAGAAATATCCTTGAGGCCTAAGGTGTTGCTGACCGTATCAAGGATAACAGAAGAGCAGTTTTCGCCTCCAGACTCAGGAACTCCCAGGAAAAGAAGAGCCTTCCGCCGGTGTCTTGCTTCAATGCCGTCAATCATATGATGGCATTCCGAAATTTGCTGTCTCAGCAACCGCAGCATTTCAAACATGAGTTCCCTAAATGTTCTGAACTCCTCTGCGACTCGAGCCACCGTGTCCTTTCCAGGTCCACCAGACTGTAACTTTGCTTCGAGTTCTGCCATACGTTTTGTGAAGCATTCTTCCAGCTTATTTTGAGTGCTCTCAATGCTAGCCAGTTGTGCCATTGTGAAATTATTATGTTAAAATCTTGAGTGTCAAAATGTGCAGGTGCTTAGCTGGCAGGTGGTGTCCAAAAAGTTCTTACTTGTACAGTGTTACAAATAATTATGTGAATTTATAACACTATAAGGCACAAAAATCACTTAATAAATGTTGTGAAATTGGTGAGTTTATAACTTTTTTAAATTTAAATGCACAGATGATTTTCAGATACGTCTAGACTTTTTCACACCTACCGCCCAAAATATAAGTATCAAGGTTACCTTTTACGATCCCTTTGGGAATAGCTAAGTCGGTTTGTAATATCAGTATTCGCAGGCTGTCGTGCCACAGCATAATAGATTACTAAATTATCTATAGGTATTCTAAAATATTCCGATACCGTCTGACGACGACGTAATTTTTCTATTTATGTAACCTTATTATTATTGGCAATCGATCTTCTGTACTTTGATGTTTCTTAGAATACTTATTTTTAACTTTACTTTTTATATGACTGAATGAGGTAAAGAGTAAATTACTTGTTGGAATTGTCGCAACCACACCAAAAAGGCGAGTTTTCTCAGTATTTATTACGCACCACGAGGTACCTGTACTAAATTCGATTTCGAAGCTGCTAAACGCTGAGTATAATTTCTGATTCGTAAAATATACCATTATTGGTTGAAGACTGCCTCGGTGGCGTAGTTGTATTACAGTATGACTGCAAAGCTGAGGTCTCGGGTTCGATCCCCGGGTCGGGCAAAGTGATATTGAGTTTTTCTATTCAGTATCAGCTCGGAGTCTGGAATTTGTGCCCGATATGGCGATAGGCTCGCTCCCTATCACATCATGGGACAGAATAATGGCGAAAAGTGGGTGCACTAGTTGCGCCTCTGCCTACCCCTTCGGGGATAACGGGCGTGAGTGTATATGTATGTATATGTATGGTTGAAATTTAAATTTTTCCTCGACATGGCGGACATCATAAGAGTACAAGAAATAATAAAAAAAAAACATTTATTCGTACACTTTACTGGAACACAACATTTTATAACAAATCACAATAATACAAAGCAAGGATTCTAGCGGAAGTGGACGATAGTCTAGTTGGGAATGGAACGGTCTGTTGAGACAATGTCCGGAGGTTCAAAACTCAAGGCACACACCTCTGACCTTTCAAAGTTACATGTATATTGTTTATCAATTACCGTTCGCTATAACGGTGAAGGAAAACATCGTGAGGATACCTGCATACCTGAGAACTTCTTTATAAGAATTTCGAAGTCGTGGGAAGTCTACCAACCCGCACTAGGCCACAAGACGGAATAACGGCAAAAAGTGTGTGCACTAGTTACGCCTCTAAATTGGGGATAAAAGGCGTGAGTGTGTGTGTGTGTGTGTGTGTGTATGTTTTACTAAACACATTTTGGTACCATTTTATTCCTGCATACAAACGGTTGCGGTGTCCGTAAACAATTCGATACTAGTGTATTATTTATTCAACTGAACTGCGCGTAAAATGCGTAATATAACTATTGAACGCGCGAAGGGTGTATATTACTATAAATAATGTAGACTACATTAATATGTAGTCGTGTACGTGAATTCACACTAAGTTTGTAGTATACTGTAAATGTTCGGCATTTGCAAAGGATCTCTTCAATCGCAATGTAAAATATTAATCTTTATTGTATTAGACAAAAAGTATTTATGTAGGGAACTCCCTATGCTGAATATCTCACAGGTTTCGGTGTTTTTTGGACTTCGCACGTAACCAAACCCAACCTAAAACCAACCTAAAACCAACAGGCCACAGTCTGTTATCCCCCGTAAAAAAATTCAATTTACAATAAATAATCCACCCACGCTGAAGCTATCCCACAAAACGCAAGGTCAACTGTATCCCATTCGACAGTCTTCCTAAAGTTTGTTACAGCATGTTACTCATTCATCAACTATGCAAATGAAAAGCAAATAAAGAGAAAAACGACCTTCCACCGCGTACATAACGTCGGTTTTATCACGAAAACGATCGAACATTAAGGGTAGCCCATTTCACACCGAGCCATTTTCATATATGTCAATAAATAATGCCATTTACCTTACATTCAAATAAAAGGGATACATGGATGATGTGCTCTGATAAAGCCACTGGATAAGTTCTGTTTTGTTTTTTTTGTTCGCGATGGATGCCAAGTTACATGTGCTAGATGTAAATGGACTGCCTCGGTGGCGTAGTTGTATTACAGTACGACTGCAATGAGGTCTTGAGTTCGATGTCCGAGTCGGGTAAAGTGATATTGGGCTTTTCTATTTGGTATCAGCACGGAGTTTGTAAATGTGCTCGGTAGACGGAAAGTTTCCCGCCCCGCATTACATGAGACCTAACATAGCTGACGAAATCTGGGTGTGATACAACTCTTCCTGCCCGTGAAAAGTGAAAAAGGCCTGATGCTAAGTATGTATGTAAGCGATGTACAAATTTTACACACATTTTTTCAATCTTTTTATCCAATTACATCGTATCGTAAACACGTACAATACCAACAATCAATGTTTGAAATACGTTAAGGAATTTATTAAATGTTAAACCACAAACTACTAAATGTGATTTATTATTTATTGTATTCATTGAACATTCATGTCAAATCACCAATACTCTACACTTTCTAATCCAATGTACCTCAAATGAACATGGGTTTAAAGGGCAATAATATTACGAGTACGGTTTGCATTCATTTTCCTCTGACTATTCATTAGATTACTAAAATGTTGTGTAAATACGAATTTTAGCACTTTTAATTTGCGGATACTTTGAATTTGAGTGATAAATTTTATTTCTAAACGCATGCTACAGTTTTTTCGAAAGAAAGTCCCATTTTATATGTTCCCCAGGTAGGCTATGTAGTTTCTAGAATCTGAATCTATCTCCACACCAAAGTTAATCTAATTCGCTTCTGTAGTTCTAGAGTCTACTTCCTATAAAAAAAAACTAATGAATTTACAAACTTTACCTATTTGTTTAGTGTAGATGCTGAGACGAGAGAGCCGATTGCCTCATATTAATAGGGTAGTTTCCTATGTTTGATTTGGTACATTATTTTATATGTAACAGAAAATAATACGTAAAACAAATTCTTCTGTAAAATCAGAATCAAAATTGGTTGACAACTAAAGCAGTTATTCATATTTGAAATATTTTTGTGAGCAAAAGTGGGGGCGTAGTGGGGATATCGCGTCATTTGTTTCGCACTCACGCAGCGTTATGGCTGGCGACACTCAGTGACGTCACATTCTGCTGTATCCGTTATCTAACAGATGCCCCTTCCACCAAACTTCAAAGCTTTATAACTCATTTATTAATGCTTTTATTTTAAAAATTCTTTTTCCTCTAGATTTTAGAAGACTTAAATGTTTGGTAAATGTAATTAAAAAAAAGTAGTCAACTACCCTATTAACCTGCTCAAAGAGAAGCAATAAGCCAACGTTCGAGATGGCTGACGTAAACATAGCAAAACATAGATGCGTACTACATTGTCCTCTCAACGTAATTGTAGAATCTACAGAAATAGTCACATGAGAATATGTGTAATGAAGTCGCTCCAGCTGCGACTGCCTCCGTGGCGTAGTTGTATTACAGTACGACTGCAAAGCTGAGGTCTCGGGTTCGATCCCCGGGTCGAGCAAAGTGATATTGAGTTTTTCTATTCAGTATCAGCTCGGAGTCTGGAATTTGTGCCCGATATGGCGATAGGCTCGCCCCCTATCACATCATGGGACGGAATAATGGCGAAAAGTGGGTGCACTAGTTGCGCCTCTGCCTACCCCTTCGGGGATAACAGGCGTGAGTGTATATGTATATGTAAGTCGCTCCAGCTCTCTTAATATTCCAAGTTTGTCGCAATCGTTAAATGCCTAATTTGTTGTCATAAATATTTAAATCTGAATTTAAATATGACTGCCTCGGTGTCGAAGTTTACTTGAGACGACTGCAATGCTGGTTCTATCTCCGGGTCGGGCAGTGATCTATTCAGTATCAGCCCGGATTATGCCCGATATGGCGATAGGCTTGCCCCCACATTATAGGATGGAATACGCACAGCGAAAAGTGCGTACATTAGTTGCGCCTCTGCCAACCCCTTCGGAATTAAAAGGCGTACGTGTGTGTGTGTGTGTGTGTGTGTGTGTGTGTGTGTGTGTGTGTGTGTGTGTGTGTGTGTGTGTGTGTGTGTGTGTGTGTGTGTGCGTGCGTGCGTGCGTGCGTGCGTGCGTGCGTGCGTGCGTGCGTGCGTGCGTGCGTGCGTGCGTGCGTGCGTGCGTGCGTGCGTGCGTGCGTGCGTGCGTGCGTGCGTGCGTGCGTGCGTGCGTGCGTGCGTGCGTGCGTGCGTGCGTGCGTGCGTGCGTGCGTGCGTGCGTGCGTGCGTGCGTGCGTGCGTGCGTGCGTGCGTGCGTGCGTGCGTGCGTGCGTGCGTGCGTGCGTGCGTGCGTGCGTGCGTGCGTGCGTGCGTGCGTGCGTGCGTGCGTGCGTGCGTGCGTGCGTGCGTGCGTGCGTGCGTGCGTGCGTGCGTGCGTGCGTGCGTGCGTGCGTGCGTGCGTGCGTGCGTGCGTGCGTGCGTGCGTGCGTGCGTGCGTGCGTGCGTGCGTGCGTGCGTGCGTGCGTGCGTGCGTGCGTGCGTGCGTGCGTGCGTGCGTGCGTGCGTGCGTGCGTGCGTGCGTGCGTGCGTGCGTGCGTGCGTGCGTGCGTGCGTGCGTGCGTGCGTGCGTGCGTGCGTGCGTGCGTGCGTGCGTGCGTGCGTGCGTGCGTGCGTGCGTGCGTGCGTGCGTGCGTGCGTGCGTGCGTGCGTGCGTGCGTGCGTGCGTGCGTGCGTGCGTGCGTGCGTGCGTGCGTGCGTGCGTGCGTGCGTGCGTGCGTGCGTGCGTGCGTGCGTGCGTGCGTGCGTGCGTGCGTGCGTGCGTGCGTGCGTGCGTGCGTGCGTGCGTGCGTGCGTGCGTGCGTGCGTGCGTGCGTGCGTGCGTGCGTGCGTGCGTGCGTGCGTGCGTGCGTGCGTGCGTGCGTGCGTGCGTGCGTGCGTGCGTGCGTGCGTGCGTGCGTGCGTGCGTGCGTGCGTGCGTGCGTGCGTGCGTGCGTGCGTGCGTGCGTGCGTGCGTGCGTGCGTGCGTGCGTGCGTGCGTGCGTGCGTGCGTGCGTGCGTGCGTGCGTGCGTGCGTGCGTGCGTGCGTGCGTGCGTGCGTGCGTGCGTGCGTGCGTGCGTGCGTGCGTGCGTGCGTGCGTGCGTGCGTGCGTGCGTGCGTGCGTGCGTGCGTGCGTGCGTGCGTGCGTGCGTGCGTGCGTGCGTGCGTGCGTGCGTGCGTGCGTGCGTGCGTGCGTGCGTGCGTGCGTGCGTGCGTGCGTGCGTGCGTGCGTGCGTGCGTGCGTGCGTGCGTGCGTGCGTGCGTGCGTGCGTGCGTGCGTGCGTGCGTGCGTGCGTGCGTGCGTGCGTGCGTGCGTGCGTGCGTGCGTGCGTGCGTGCGTGCGTGCGTGCGTGCGTGCGTGCGTGCGTGCGTGCGTGCGTGCGTGCGTGCGTGCGTGCGTGCGTGCGTGCGTGCGTGCGTGCGTGCGTGCGTGCGTGCGTGCGTGCGTGCGTGCGTGCGTGCGTGCGTGCGTGCGTGCGTGCGTGCGTGCGTGCGTGCGTGCGTGCGTGCGTGCGTGCGTGCGTGCGTGCGTGCGTGCGTGCGTGCGTGCGTGCGTGCGTGCGTGCGTGCGTGCGTGCGTGCGTGCGTGCGTGCGTGCGTGCGTGCGTGCGTGCGTGCGTGCGTGCGTGCGTGCGTGCGTGCGTGCGTGCGTGCGTGCGTGCGTGCGTGCGTGCGTGCGTGCGTGCGTGCGTGCGTGCGTGCGTGCGTGCGTGCGTGCGTGCGTGCGTGCGTGCGTGCGTGCGTGCGTGCGTGCGTGCGTGCGTGCGTGCGTGCGTGCGTGCGTGCGTGCGTGCGTGCGTGCGTGCGTGCGTGCGTGCGTGCGTGCGTGCGTGCGTGCGTGCGTGCGTGCGTGCGTGCGTGCGTGCGTGCGTGCGTGCGTGCGTGCGTGCGTGCGTGCGTGCGTGCGTGCGTGCGTGCGTGCGTGCGTGCGTGCGTGCGTGCGTGCGTGCGTGCGTGCGTGCGTGCGTGCGTGCGTGCGTGCGTGCGTGCGTGCGTGCGTGCGTGCGTGCGTGCGTGCGTGCGTGCGTGCGTGCGTGCGTGCGTGCGTGCGTGCGTGCGTGCGTGCGTGCGTGCGTGCGTGCGTGCGTGCGTGCGTGCGTGCGTGCGTGCGTGCGTGCGTGCGTGCGTGCGTGCGTGCGTGCGTGCGTGCGTGCGTGCGTGCGTGCGTGCGTGCGTGCGTGCGTGCGTGCGTGCGTGCGTGCGTGTGTGTGTGTGTGTGTGTGTGTGTGTGTGTGTGTGTAAATCTAGAAGTGGTTGCTGCGTATTATAAATCGTAATCAAAAACCGCTATTGATGCAATAGCTAAATAGCGGCTTTTGTGATGCTAAAAACGTCAGCCTTTACAAATCCACTGCTGAACACAGGCCTCCCCCAAAGATTTTTTTTATTACATCGATTGACGAGACGAGCATGCCGTTCACCTGATGGCAAGCGATACGACCACTCATAAACAGTAATAACACCATCCAGCACCTTGACTTACAAAGTATTGTGTGGCATTCCACTGCGCTCATCATCCTGAGACATAAGATGTTAAGTCTCATTATGACCAGTAGTTACACTGGCTACAATTTCCAGACCAATCTGTCAGAAGCGGCCTGAATCCAGCGGGTTCCTGCGACCTAATGGTCCTTGTACCTTGTAATACAAGGTACCACCACCTTGTAGTAGGACGTCCCACGCTGCGCTTGGCACATCTAGAAGGTCTAAAACTATCATCGCTAGGCAAACACGAGATTCGTGTGCTCGAGGCGAGCATTACAACCTTTCACGTTTCGAATTCCTCTGACGCTTTCCAAACATAACAATAATTCAAGGATCCATCACACGGGATTGTATAGTTTTTACCAACTTCTTGTAGCGGCCTTCATCCAGGCGCATTTCCGTATTTATAATGACGTAATTAATGACCCAAAACATTGGGTAGATTCGGGCAAAAACCCCTTTTTGGGGAGGCCAACAATATTTATTACGGGGCTTGCAAGAAGCCGGTAGACACGCAAAATATTTAGGTTCGGTAACGTGTTCTCGGGTTGTAGGGGCTCTGGCGGCGTCTCGCGATACAATTTATATTTGTAATGTGTGAATGTGGCGTTCAAAATACACGGCCCTAATCTTCTCTACTCAATTTCTACTGATTATTATGTGCGCACGAAAATGAGAAAAAAATTGCGATTTAAGCCGTTAGTGTTTATTTATTTCTCATTGTTGGAAAGTTTTGAAGCTATAACATAAGAAATTAATATTGATGTAATATAAACTAAAATACTCTGTGAGACTTTTCCTATTCCAATTATATTATATTCTAGTTTCTGCCGGTGGCTTCACCCGCGTGACAGAGCTTTCCCTGGATAAATGGTAGCCTATGTACTTACCAGGGTCTCAAACTATCCGAATACTAAATTGGATCAAAATCCGTTCGGTAGTTTTTGAGTTTATTGCATTCAGACAGACATACGCGGTGGGGGGCTTTGTATATTTATTTATTAGTTACTAGGAGACGGTGCCGTTATTACAAATTATTATAAACAAAACAAGCTAAAAAAATCATAATTTTCTAAGTAATTTGTACTTTATTACAATATCCGTGCGAATAAATTCCAACACCAAAGTAATATTGCTATTGGAAACCAATAGGCGTTTATTTGAATAATCGTATCCTTCTCTTACCTTTCTATTGGAAAGGCGAATGATTTGACGCGAAATTTATTCCCATACAAACTTACCTTTCCGCATAGAATAAATTTTCATATAACTCTTGAACATAAAATGTAGGGCATATAATATGTTGATGCTCCTTGTTTGTGATTTTACGCGTGTACCTACCTAATGGAAGATTTATGTTATGTTACAAAAACGGATAGTTTTTACTATTATTACTATTTGTCATGTGTTAGTTTAGTGGTTGCGTATACAGATGAGACTGCGGAGATCACGTGTTCAAATCCCTTAGGAAAACCACAAAAACAATGGAAGAAAATTCTAGGGTAATTTAAATACCTACCTTACGGGTCATTAATGCCAGACAAGTCGATGATTTTTAACTAGATTTTACCCGCAGCTCCACCCACATTAAAAAGTTTTTCCGGGATAAAAGTCCCGCTTTTTATTTCCCGAGATAAAATGTAGCCTATGTGTTAATCCAGGATGTGATCTACCCGTGTGCAAAATTTCATCTAAATCCGTTCAGTAGTTTTTGCGTGAAAGAGTAACAAACATTCATACATCCATACATCCAGACATCCATACATACTTACAAACTTTCGCCTTTATAATATTAGTAGGATTAGTAGGATAGGATAGAAACATTAAAAAAGAAACTGTCGAATTGTCGAAAGCAGGATTTGAACCCGCGACCTCCAGCGTACCTGTGCCGGTGCTCTACCAACTGAGCTATCTCGACCTTACCATCGGCTATTCAATTTCAAGTTCCCTATTTTTAACTCTTTAAAGGAGATGCAAGTCGGTCGGAAACACGTAGCCAAGCTTGTCTGTAAGCGGTACCTATAACCCATAAAGGATAGCAACACCATACAAACGTTGAATTAAAGCACAGCAGGGGATTGCACTGCGCACGTCACCTTTTAAGTGGTCATTGAATGTTCCAACTAACATAAATTGTATTATATTATTAACTAGCTTTTGCCCGCGGCTCCGCCCGCATTAAAAAGTTTTTCCGGGATAAAAGTCCCGGTTTATATTTTCCCGGGATAAAAAGTAGCCTATGTGTTAATCCAGGACATGATCTACCCGTGTGCCAAATTTCATCGAAATCCGTTCAGTAGTTTTTGCGTGAAAGAGGAACAAACATCCTTACATCCATACATCCAAACATCCATACATTCTTACAAACTTTCGCCTTTATAATATTAGTAGGATTATTATTATATTATATTATTATATTATTATTAGTAGGATTATTTAGAATTTTAGAATTAATTTCAACAGCTTGCTTTCTAATCATGAAGACGGAACACACGTTATTTATGAGAAAAAATGATTAAATTATACCTATAAGCTATAGGTATAATATGACTAATGTACATGTCGCCCACCATCATATAAACAATGTAAGATGATGCTTTTACGTTGGGCGAAAACTTCTCGAAAAGGATGTGACAATACCACCTACGCGTTTGACAATATAGGTCATGGCTAAGTGTAGATTTACGGCATATTATTTAAGAACTAGGTGGTACCCAAGGCGTTGTTGTCTCAGATAATAATTGTGGAATTATCTTTTGAAATTTGAGTTTAGTATCTTGTTTAATCGTACAAGAATTTGTATATTACGTTCAAAGATCTCACTAGTATATTGTGACAATCACGTTCGCCTGTTGTAAGGTAATAGCGTAGTTTCCTATGTTTGATTTTGTAAATTAGTTTATATGTACTATAGAAAATAATACGAAAAATAAATTCTTCTGTGAAACCAGCATCAAAATTGGTTGAAAAATAAAGCAGTTATTCATATTTGCAATATTGTTGTGACCAAAATGGTGGGGATATCGTGCTATGTTATTCGCACGTACTTAACGTCATGACCGACGACTCTCGTCGACGTCAGAGTGTAATATTACTGTTATTTGACAGCTACCCCTTCCACAAAATTTCAAAGCTTTATAACTTACTAGCTTTTGTCCGCGGCTCCGCCCGCCTTAAAAAGTTTTTCCGGGATAAAAGTCCCGCTTTATGTTTTTCCGGGATACAGATGAGACTGCGGAGATCATGTGTTCAAATCCCTTAGGAAAACCACAAAAACAATGGAAGAAAATTCTAGGGTAATTTAAATACCTACCTTACGGGTCATTAATGCCAGACAAGTCGATGATTTTTAACTAGATTTTACCCGCAGCTCCACCCGAATTAAAAAGTTTTTCCGGGATAAAAGTCCCGCTTTTTATTTTCCCGACATAAAATGTAGCCTATATGTTAATCCAAGACATTACCTACCCGTGTGCCAAGTTTCATCGAAATCCGTTCAGTAGTTTTTACGTGAAAGAGGAACAAACATCCATACATCCAAACATCCATACATTCTTACAAACTTTCGCCTTTATAATATTAGTAGGACTAATTATTGCCCCAATTTTTTTAATTATTTCAGCTAGATTTTGGAAGGCATACATTTTTGATAAATGTATTAAAAAAAGTAGTCAGCTACTATATTGTACTATACATACATATAACCTTCCCACAAGTGCAAGAAATAAGTTGTATCGGATGAACAGTATGGACGAAAAACCATTATTTTTTATGTATTAGAAGATAATACATAAATTATAGTTTTGGAATAAACAGCACGTGTTAGCAACAGCATAAATTATAATCTTTATAATTTATAATATTTATTAAAATAGCAATTTAAAAATAGTTTTATCAGAATCGTGAATGCCAAGTGAATATTAGAATTTATAATATGAAGTGAGGCTGGTTGATTTTTTTTTTAGGTTGAAACTAAACATAAATTTTACTATATGTCAATGATTTAATTTTATTTCTTGGCGACATTTCAATGCCCATAATATTTTATAAGTGGCCTTCATTTCGAAATCACAGATCTAGCAACTTCAATTATGTAGATCGACCAAAGAGTAGGCCTGACGAAATTGGAGTTGAATAAAAAATGTACACTAATCACGTTCATAAAAACATATGATAAGTTATATATCTTTAACTATGATCCCGCAGAACGTCCTGCCGCGCGTCATTTGCCGTCGTGTGCGGAATCGGTCTCATACAATTTAATACTGCATAGTAGTGCCGTCTGAAGTCTGCCACGTTCTGCGGAATCACAGCTTTAGACAGAAAAGTAGAATGGTTGATATTATAAACGAAAAAAACTGACCCAAAGATCGTCTGGGCCGGTAGCCAAGGTGCCTTTCTACAATAGCACTACATACACTCATAGCATCACGCTAATTTCCCTTTTCAGGAATAGGCAGTGGTGTAACATAGGCACATTTCACCAGCTATTATATATATTTTATACTAGCTTTTGCACGCGGCTCCGCCCGTGTGAATGAGTATTTCCCGGGGTAAAAAGTAGCCTATGTTAATCCAGGACATGATATACCCGTGTCCCAAATTTCATCGAAATCCGTTCAGTAGTTTTTGCGTGAAAGAGGAACAAACATCCATAAATCCATACATCCAAACATCCATACATTCTTACAAAGTTTCGCCTTTATAATATTAGCAGGATATAGGTCCCTTGTAATTGGGGGTAGGCCTGTTGCCATTTCTAGACTCCGGGCTGACAATGAGGAGAAAAACTCAATGTCACATTGCCCAACCCAGGGATCGAACCCGCGACCTCAGCACTGCAGTCGTACCGTATTACAACTGCGCCACCGAGGCAGTCAATAATGTATAGTAACACTAACGTTATGTATGGGATTGACATACATATCCTATCGAATAGGTACAGACCTATCGTTAGGTTATGTCATTCCATTGAGGATAGATATAACTGTGGCGCTAGGATGTGAAAAAAACACACGATGCGTCTCCGCTTCGTTTTATTGTGATTGAGTGACTGACGTATCGGTATTTTCATGTTTGTGATTGATCGAGAGACCGATACGTCAGTCTCTTGTAAGCATCATACAAGCATTGTGCGAATAAAATACAAGTCAATTAAAGGTAATGGGTACATTATAAAAACTGAATTTAAATAATAACAATTTAGATGCTTCTATGATGTGTATCGATATTTTAAATCATATCGATTTAAATATCGATACGAAATTTATTTTGTTGGCAACACTGAGATTGACAACTTCACTTCTTTGTTGACTGCATTGTGAGTCGCAGTCGATTGTGAGCAGTCGTTGAGGCAAGACGTTTCTTCAAAGTAACAATAAAGTGTTATTTGCAGTGGTAATTGTGTAGTTTTACTGAGTTGAGGTTTTGAATTCTTTCACTCTCAACCAATCACAATAAAATTATTATTTTTTTTGCACCTGCCTCCGTATCTCTCTACACCACCCTAAGGTTGACTGGTAGAGAATGCCTATGGCATTAAGTCCGCCTGTATACCATGTGTACAAAGTGTAAATAAATAAATAAATAAATAAAACGAAGCGGCGACGCATCGTGTTTTATTTCACACCCTAGCCCCACTGTTCTGTTTGTCATTCCCACATTTCTTCTTGTTTTCTATTAGCGTTAAGGAATGTAGAATGGAATTATGGCTGCGACCTCCAAGGGCGGATCTGAGGTGACTAGGGTCATTCGGGGTAACAGCACGCAGTGGGTAAAATTGCGCATGGTCAATATCTCGGAACCTATTGAGGGGGCTCACACACTTTTTCGGCAAAATTAGGGGTGCGTCAGGGATGATGTCAGAGCCCACAAGCTATTTTACCAAGCCTCACTTGTTTAGCGAAAAACGGCAATCAACGTGATTTTGTTGATTAGTTATCAACTATTTTGTGCTGGGAATAGTTTATGGATAGACGGTGCATCAGTTTACAAAAGACCGTTGATTATGTTAAGTTTACTCGATTATTATAGTATTTATTTTAGCTATTAATTCTGTCCTAAAAAATAACTGCATCTCAACTGACGTGTGATTGTTTAAAATATTCCCTGTTGGGTAAGAGTACGGGATTAAAAGTACGCACGCTGTTATAACTTCATTACAATGAAAAGTAACATCAAGCGTTCCTAAAATTACAGTGATCATTAAATTACAAAAATAACTAAAGTTTGTTATAAATACAGTCTAATTAATTATGTTCCTGGTGCCTACAATAGGTGTACATTTAATGTTTATTTGTACAATATTTGTACTAAGAATAAAGGAAGTTTAAAAACATATTCCATATGATTCCATGTGTACTTATACAATTTGTAATTATATGCCTGTAGTTTACCTGCGTGCGAAGCTTACCCAGTATGCGAACTATTAACCGCATCTCTGCGTAGTTTTACCCACATGACGGGTCAAGAGTACGAATTTCTCCCGCTGCACTTAAACATGTATTGCAAAAAAAACGATGAAGGAATTTACAAAAACTCATTAAATAATGAAAGTAGAATAAATTTCCTTTAAATAAAGTGTTAAAACGTTTATCAGGACCCTATATTTTTGAGTGTGTAGACGATAGAAAAAAAAGTGCGTACTTTTGAGCTGAATGACCCTACTGATGTTTTTATAACCGATTTCGAGTCTGTCCTGACCAGATCTTGACTTTAAAGCTGAATCCACCCTTAACGACCTCTGGTTTCAATATGCTATTATAAAGCTAGAAATTTTCTCGTGTCGAGTAAGTGTCAAAATTAAAAAAAACAACAACCGTTTTGTCACATGAGTACTATGTTCATGATATTACTCAACAAAATAATCACAAAATTTTCTTTTACTTTTAAAAACTTAGGTAGAGCTCTATTCAGCCGCGTTAGTCGATATGATACCGATATTGGATTAGCGAAAAGGTTCATCGAAGGAAAACTGAACGCAATGTAATATTTGATAATTGGTTTTGGCTTGTTGTCAAACTGAAATTAAAAATATATCCCCGACATTTTTGGATAACTTTAATCAGCTGGCCAAAGCTGTATACATACCTAAAAACAGAAAGAACTAATATAAAGTGTTATCTTACTTCATAGTTCCTACGACGGTATTGTAATTATAATTATGTTAAATACTTAAAAAAAATCGCTTTAGCCGCTGAATGAATTTCAATGATTCGGCATTCAGATCCAGGTTTAGGATTTTAATATGTAGAATACTTTTTAAGTTAGAAGAGTATATAACGGGGCTGTTCTTGTGGGAAAGGACTTAAACGCCACGCTGGACAAAATCGCGATCGAAAGATAGTTGTGAATAAATAAACACGAATTACCTTTTTTTTCCGCGGGGAAAAAACGCTTTATCGCTACCACCACTGGGGGGGTAAGTGAAACGGCTATGTTGGTTTCGCACAGTCTTACAGCCCAATGTCGACACTCGGGAGTATAGCGTCATCCGAGCGAGCATTGGGCCGAGTCCCTAACACTATGTACCCCCTTCACTGGCATACCAACCAAAACCCGCAGTGGCCTTCTTCGGCGCATACGAAACGGCCCCGGGGTATCTTGTTGCACTAAGATAGCTGCACGGGACCGTCCCTGACGTAATAACTTTACCGGCGAATTTTAAGCGGAGATAGCCTAGTTGGGAGTGAAACGGACTGCCGAGACGAATGTCCACAGGTGCAAAACCCAAGAGCACACACCTCTGACTTTTCTAAAGTTATGTGTGTATTCTTTGTTATTATCGTTTGCTTTACAGGCGAAGAATAACATGTTAGGAAACCTGCATACCTAAGAAGTTCTCTATAACAATTTCAAAGGCATGTGAAGTCTGCCAACCCGCACGAGGCCAGCGTGGTGTACTAAGGCCTAAACCCTCTCAGTTGTAGTGGAGGCCCATGCTCAGCAGTGGGCATTATATAATACAGGACTGGTATGGTGGTGGGTAACTTTATAGGCAGTACTCAGTAAATACGTTTGCCGGCTTACTTAACAGTTAACCGGTAGTTATGTTTGAAAAACAAGAGATGGACGTTGAGCTTCTAGCAATATAGCCGAATGAAACGCAAAAAGCTGTTGCTGTTTGGTTTTTAGTTGGATATTATACAAAGGGTCATAAACTATCATGTTATGGCACTAAGACTTTTGTATGTGAAATTCCGTTTCGAGAGCAAGTTACAACATTCTTTATTTCAGCCTTCAAGCAGAAGAAAGGTACAAATAGTGTTGTTGGCGACGCGCCGGCTCCCATTAGCCGCGTGCCGACCCCTCAGAACAATAGTGTGTGATATTATTATTAAGTGATTAAGTGTTGTGCCTACCCCTTAGAGACTATAGGAACATTATATGAACGATACGGACGTTATATGTGAAAGTGACATTATGTAGTAAATAAGTGCAATGTGTTTTTTGATCAGTATTTTGTGAATAACTTTTGATAGTATTAATGTGTAGTGTTACTTATTGTTTTGTTTTATAGAGCTAGTTAAGAGCTACAATTTGATATATGACTTGTGTATGTGTGTTTTATGGTTTCTGAATAAATCGCCGAAATTGTCGTTTGCCATAGTAAAAATCTTATTAGAAATTGGGTCAAATAGGACTTGGGTCTCTGTACGGTATAGCCGGCGAGTAGTTAAGCTCGCGCACTATGCCGTATCGTCGGGGTTCTACCGAAGAAAGAAAAACGGAATCAAGACTGCAAGAGCGAGAAGGAAAACTGCAAGAACAAGCGAGACAGAAGACTGCAAGAGTGAAAAGGAAGATTGCAAGAGCGAAAAGGAAGATCGGAAGAGCGAGACGGAAGACTCGCAGTATCGAAGGCCCACAACGTACGGTGGCTTCGATACGGTACCCGGGGGTGCTTAGGGACGTAGGGTTAGGTGGTTGGCAAACGACAACGTTGACAAGCTTCGGCAAAGTTAACAAGTATACTGTTTCTTATTTTTGCCATCCCCTACACTTCACCCTTACACACTTCGTACTTGTCGCTGTTGCAAGTACGTCGTACACACCCACAGTACAGACAACATTGCAATCGCACTCGCTTCCCTCAGAAGCTTTAACATCTCGATAGTGCGGGGATCATTACGGGCTGGGTACCGGCGACTGAATTTATCAATTCAGATTCACGCCCAGCACGCCTGTGAGTGCCGAACGGTCTCACAGGCACCCCAACAGCTGGTCCTTCGAGCCGGATCTATCTTCGCACTTCAAGATGCCGACAACACGAAGCAACAAGAGCGCTGCGCAACCAGAAGCAACGATACCTTCAGTTCCAGTCACCGCGGCGGCCACGACCACGACCGACACGCCATCGGGCTCGACGGTCACCACGACGTGGACGCACGGTACGACGACAACTGCGACGACCGCGACCGAGACTCAACGGGCACCGGGGCAGGGGGTAACCCCTCGGGCCATGTCTGTAAGGGCTGGGAGTTTGGCGCGATCGCAGAACAAGAAAAAGAAGAAGGAACTGGAAGCGAGGGCAGAACTAGCAAGAATCGAGCTTCAGGTGGCGCAAGCGGCAGCGGCACAAGCGAGGGCGCAGTTGGAACTTTTGCAGTTTGATGATGATGAAGATTCCCTCGTTGATGAAGAACTCTCCGACAAGGAAGATGACGTGTCACAATGGGTGGAGGCTACGGTGAAGACGCCCGGGCAGGGGCGAACGGATATGGCACCGCCAACCACCGAACCCGCACCCTCGAAGGAACATAAGAGTGACACGCAACATTTGACTGACGCAATCATCAAGGCGATTGCGACCGCGAGGCCCGGAACGACGACGCCATCCTTCCTGCACGACCTACCTGCATTCGACGGGAACTCTGGGGAATGGACCGCATTCAAGACGGTATATGAAGACACGGCACCGCTTTTCACCTGCACGCAGAATATGGCCCGGCTGAGGAAAGCGATCAAGGGACTAGCCAGGGACACAGTGAAGAGCGCGCTGTATTCCGACTGCAAACCGGAAGATGTCTTGGAAGCACTGCGCCGCCGCTTCGGGAGACCAGATGCGCTGGTTTTGGCAGAATTGGAAAAGTTGAAAAATCTGCCGAAGTTGAACGACAACGCCCGCGACGTGTGTATATTCGCCAGCCACGTGAACAACACCGTCGCCGCCGTAAGGGGCTTGAAGAAGCCACAGTACCTGCAATCTCCGGAGATGTTGAAGCACATCGTGGACAAGATGCCTGCAATCATCCGCTATCGGTGGTACGACTTCGCGGCCGACAGGGAGCCGGAAGATCCTGACCTGCTGATGATAATGAAGTTCCTCAACAGGGAAGCGGACCGATGCGGACCATATGCAATGCAAGAAGTGGGATCCACAAGGAAGCAAGCTCCGGTGAGGCAGGCGGCCCATACTGCAACGGAACCCGAAGAACCGAAAACAAGAAAAACCGAATGCGGCCACTGCGAAGGGGAACATCGGATGCTCGAATGCTCGAAGTTCTCTCAAGCCCCCGTCAAGGAACGCTGGGAATCGGTGAAGAAGAGCAGATTATGCTTCAAGTGTCTTCAAGGCCGGCATCGCAAGGAGACCTGCAGAGCGCCTGGGTGCAAGAAGTGCAAACGCTGGCACCATCAGCTGCTTCATGAAGACCGTGAAGAGCCAGAGAAGAAAGAGGTCACCAGCAACGTGCGCTCCGCTGTCAACTTCGCTGCCGACAGAAGAGCCTACTTGAAGATCGCTCCGGTAGAGGTGTATGGACCCAAGGGGTCACTGAAGATTCTGGCGTTACTCGACGAGGGGTCAACGGTTACGCTGCTGGACTCTACGGTGGCTGAAGCGGTCGGGCTCCGGGGGCCACAAGAAAGGCTCACATTAGAAACTGTGGGCGGAACAAAAGTAACGAAAATGGATTCGATGAAACTCGACTTCGAGATCAAAGGCGTTCATCAACAGAAGAGTCGAGCTGTGAAAGGCGCGAGGACGATAGATGACATCCACCTCACACCTCAGAAGATAGAACAGGAACGCGTTAAGAAGTGCGCTCACCTCCGCAACCTTGTGAAGCAATTGATTTACGAAGATGAACCTCCGAAGATGCTGATCGGACAAGATAATTGGGAGCTGATCGTCTCGAAGAGTACCAAGAAGGGTCCAAGCGGTCAGCCGGTGGCATCGTTCACGCTTCTCGGATGGGTTCTGCACGGGTTCGACGGGGGGAGCTCGAGACCGGTGCACAATTTAACGTGCGCTCATGTCTCGGCTCGAGAAGATGAATTGGACGCGCTTATCAAGAACCATTTTGCGGTGGAATCGCTCGGGGTGATGCCGCGACGGCCTACAACCGACGCGGACGGACAGGCGTTGAAGATTCTAGAAGAAACGAGCCGTCAGCTGCCGAACGGTCGTTACGAAGTCGGGCTCGTGTGGAAGAGCGCCGATGAGAAGCTGCCGGATAACTTCAAGTCTGCAGAAACGCGCCTGAGAACAATCGAAAAGAAGCTCGACCGAGACCCCGACCTGAAAGAAGATTACGGGAAGCAGATCAAGAATCTCATCGACAGCGGTTACGCGGAAGAGGCGAGTCGCAGCTCACAATCCGCAAGAAAATGGTACCTGCCACATTTCACCGTCACGCATCCGACCAAGAAGAAACGTCGTTTGGTGTTCGACGCTGCAGCGAAGTTCGACGGGAGGAGCTTGAACGACGCGTTGCTGTCCGGGCCAGATCTGCTTCAGTCGCTCTTCGGAGTGCTACTGAGGTTCCGGCAGTGGCCCATTGCTGTGGCGGCGGACATCAAAGAAATGTTCCTGCAAGTGAAGATGAAGGAAGAGGATCGTGACAGCCTACGTTTCCTGTGGAGAGACGACAGGCGGACAGGACCACCACAAGAGTACCGGATGTCTTCCCTAATCTTCGGCGCCGCCTGTTCACCGAGTGCTGCAATCTTCGTGAAAAACAAGAACGCGGCGCGATTTGAAGAACAGTATCCCGAAGCGGCGCGCGCGGTGGTGCGCAATCATTACATGGATGATTATCTTCACAGTTTCAGAACCAACAGCGAGGCGATCAAGATAGCAAAAGAGGTCGACATCATTCACCGCGCCGCCAAGTTCGAGCTACGCGGATGGGTCTCCAACGATCGGAAGGTGCTGGCAGCGCTCGGACAGCAACCCGAGCGCGACGAAGTCGAGCTGGGATCCAAGGAAGAGAAGACTCTGGGCCTGCGCTGGTTCACTGCTGAGGACGAAATGGGGTTCCGGACGAACATGCGAAACGTGAGCGAAGAGGTCTCAAGCCGAGGGAAAACTCCCACCAAGAGGGAGGTCACGAGCGCTGTGATGTCTACGTTCGACCCGCTGGGGTTAGCCGCCCCAGTGTTAATCCAGGGAAAGCGGCTCATTCAAGACATATGGAAGAGCGGCGTCGGATGGGACGAAGACATCAAGCCGGAAGAGGAACGAGCCTGGGACGCATATTTAACCCATTTGACTCTTCTCAGGGAACTCCGATTGCCGAGGTGCGTCGCCCGCAGCTGCCACGAGGGGGAGCTGCACGTGTTCTGCGACGCGAGCGAGACGGCGTACGCGTGCGCCGCGTATTGGAGGCAACGGCGCGACGACGGAAGCTACGACGTCGCGCTCCTGGCGGGCAAAGCCAGGGTCACTCCGCTGAAGCCGGTCTCAATCCCGAGACTGGAGCTGCAGGCGGCTCTGCTGGCAACACGGATGGCGCAGGCGGTACGAGAAGAGTTGGACATGACCATCGGCGGGGTGACATACTGGACGGACTCTAGCACCGTGCTCTCCTGGATCAAGACGGACCCCAGAACATTCAAGCCCTTCGTCGCGCACAGACTAGCGGAAATCGAAGACACATCAAAACCGCAACAATGGCGCTGGGTACCTACGAAGCAAAACCCGGCCGACGACGCGACGAGAGCTGTGCCAAAGGACTTCGACAACAATCATCGTTGGTTCACGGGTCCTGAGTTCCTGCGAAGCGGAGAAGACGCGTGGCCGCGAGCGCGCGATTTCAAGGCAGAACACACGGGTGAAGAAAAGGAGTGCCGCGTCGCCGCTACAGTCACCACAACGGGCGAATTCATCACACCTGCGCCAGAGAAGTTTTCCAAGTGGACACGGCTGGTGAGGGCGACCGCAAGAGTACTGCAGTTCATCCAACTGTGTCGAAGAGGGCAACCGGTCAACGTCAGCCGCAAAACCGAAGCGCAAGATCCCACTTGGAAGCGAAACAAGAAAAAATGTACTGACGGCGGGAAGCATGTTACTACGCGCCAACCCGCGAGAAGCTTCCAGCCTTTAGATCCAGAGCTCGTCGAGGCGGCGGAGCACCTACTTCTAAAGAGGTGTCAAGCAGAAGACTTCGGGCGGGAAATCGGCCTGCTGAAGCAACAGAAGCCCCTCGAGAAAAGCAGCAAATTAAGAAAATTGGCAGTCTTGTACGAAAACGAATTAATAAGAATACACGGGCGGATCGACGCGGCAGTGAACATCGCAACACAATACAAGAGGCCGGTGATCCTGGACAGCCGTAACCACATCACAAGACTCATCATACAGCATTACCATGAACACTTCAATCATGGTAACCACGCGACGGTCATGAACGAGCTGCGGCAGAAGTACTGGGTGGTGGGCCTGCGGTCGGCGGTGCGACACATCGTGCGTCGGTGCCAGTGGTGTAAAGTGTACCGCAGTGCGCCACAACAACCTCCAGTGGGCGATCTACCGAACGAGAGGCTGCGTCATGGAGAGCCACCGTTCACTCACTCGGGGGTCGACTACTTCGGCCCCATGACAGTCACCGTCGGACGAAGACACGAGAAGAGATGGGGAGTGCTCTTCACATGCCTGACAACAAGGGCAGTCCACGTCGAGCTAGCTTCGTCACTCTCGACCGACTCCATGATCCTGGCGCTGAGGCGGATGGCGGCGAGAAGAGGCATGCCGAAAACCCTGTTCAGCGACAACGGCACGAATTTCGTCGGCGCGAACAAGGAGTTGCAAGAGGCGGCAGAGACGCTGAAGAAAGAAGAGCTGGCGGGAGCTGCCGACGAGTTGGGCGTGCGGTGGAAATTCATTCCGCCCGGCGCGCCTAACATGGGCGGTGCGTGGGAGCGCCTGGTCCGCTCGGTGAAGACGGCCCTGGCGGCGACGCTCCGAGAGAGGCATCCTCCAGAAGAAGTTCTGCACACACTCATCACGGAGGCGGAGCACGTGGTGAACTCGCGCCCACTCATCACCGGGGAAGAGAACCCGGCGGAAGAAGCACTAACCCCAAACCATTTTTTGATAGGCAGATCGTGTGGTGCTGGGCGCATCGGTGCCTTCGCGGACAATGACCTGTCCGGGAGGCGTTCATGGCGGACGGCGCAACGGCTCGCTGACCACTTCTGGAGCCGGTGGGTGAAGGAGTACCTCCCCACGCTCCTGCCAAGGAAGATCGACGGTCGGGCGAGCGACCGCGACCTACGGTGCGGTGACGTCGTCCTCATTGTGGACTCCAGCCTGCCACGCTGCGTCTGGCCGAGGGGCCAGATCATCGGCGCGCATCCGGGACCCGACGGCCGGACCAGAGTCGTCGAGGTGCGCACAGCGAACGGCGTGCTACGACGGCCGAGCTCCAAGGCGGTGCTGCTGGTTCCGGCAGCGTCACCAGGACAGGACCGGAGTGCTGCGCACGAGGGGGAGGATGTTGGCGACGCGCCGGCTCCCATTAGCCGCGTGCCGACCCCTCAGAACAATAGTGTGTGATATTATTATTAAGTGATTAAGTGTTGTGCCTACCCCTTAGAGACTATAGGAACATTATATGAACGATACGGACGTTATATGTGAAAGTGACATTATGTAGTAAATAAGTGCAATGTGTTTTTTGATCAGTATTTTGTGAATAACTTTTGATAGTATCAATGTGTAGTGTTACTTATTGTTTTGTTTTATAGAGCTAGTTAAGAGCTACAATTTGATATATGACTTGTGTATGTGTGTTTTATGGTTTCTGAATAAATCGCCGAAATTGTCGTTTGCCATAGTAAAAATCTTATTAGAAATTGGGTCAAATAGGACTTGGGTCTCTGTACGGTATAGCCGGCGAGTACTTAAGCTCGCGCACTATGCCGTATCGTCGGGGTTCTACCGAAGAAAGAAAAACGGAATCAAGACTGCAAGAGCGAGAAGGAAAACTGCAAGAACAAGCGAGACAGAAGACTGCAAGAGTGAAAAGGAAGATTGCAAGAGCGAAAAGGAAGATCGGAAGAGCGAGACGGAAGACTCGCAGTATCGAAGGCCCACAACGTACGGTGGCTTCGATACGGTACCCGGGGGTGCTTAGGGACGTAGGGTTAGGTGGTTGGCAAACGACAACGTTGACAAGCTTCGGCAAAGTTAACAAGTATACTGTTTCTTATTTTTGCCATCCCCTACACTTCACCCTTACACACTTCGTACTTGTCGCTGTTGCAAGTACGTCGTACACACCCACAGTACAGACAACATTGCAATCGCACTCGCTTCCCTCAGAAGCTTTAACATCTCGATAGTGCGGGGATCATTACGGGCTGGGTACCGGCGACTGAATTTATCAATTCAGATTCACGCCCAGCACGCCTGTGAGTGCCGAACGGTCTCACAGGCACCCCAACACGGACGTTATATGTGAAAGTGACATTATGTAGTAAATAAGTGCAATGTGTTTTTTGGTCAGTATTTTGTTAATAACTTTAGATAGTATTAATGTGTAGTGTTACTTATTGTTTTGTTTTATAGAGCTAGTTAAGAGCTACAATTTGGTATATAACTTGTGTATGTGTGTTTCATGGTTTCTGAATAAATCGCCGAAATTGTCGTTTGCCATAGTAAAAATCTTATTAGAAATTGGGTCAAATAGGACATGGGTCTCTGCACGGTATAGCCGGCGAGTACTTAAGCTCGCGCACTATGCCGTATCGTCGGGGTTCTAGCGAAGAAAGAAAAACGGAATCAAGACTGCAAGAGCGAGAAGAAAAACTGCAAGAACAAGCGAGACAGAAGACTGCAAGAGCGAAAAGGAAGATTGCAAGAGCGAGACGGAAGACTCGCAGTATCGAAGGCCCACAACGTACGGTGGCTTCGATACGGTACCCGGGGGTGCTTAGGGACGTAGGGTTAGGTGGTTGGCAAACGACAACGTTAACAAGTTATACTGTTTCTTATTTTTGCCATCCCCTACACTTCACCCTTACACACTTCGTACTTGTCGCTGTTGCAAGTACGTCGTACACACCCACAGTACAGACAACATTGCAATCGCACTCGCTTCCCTCAGAAGCTTACAACATCTTGATAGCGCGGGGATCATTACGGGCTGGGTACCGGCGACTGAATTAAGACTTAATTCAGATTCACGCCCAGCACGTCTGTGAGTGCCGAACGGTCTCACAGGCACCCCAACAGCCAACTTTAGCCTGATAGTTGTTTTATGTACCTAATGTCCCGACAAACCGCTTATCATCATGTTCTAACTCAATGAAAATGTTAAAAGATGTACTTATTAACATGGGAAGAGTTCTCTGAGTTCCCCAACGTACGTAACGTATTTCAAAAGATGTTGATAATTACGCGTTTTGTGCATTTCTCCAGACAACAACTCAAATATCCTAACATTTCGAAATGTACACACATACACACTCACGTGCTTTATCCCCGAAGGGGTAGGCAGAGGCACAACAAGTGCATCTACTTAGAAAAGCAAATTTTGAAATGTTATTCAGATATTTAAACTTTTCAGTCTGGAAAACCTAGTCCAACAGACAGATTTGCTCATTCTGTGGTACAAAAGGAAAATAAGCCTACCAGGATCGCAGAGCACACAAAGGGGTTGTACTCGGGCTGATAACGACCTAAATATAGACGACGTCTTGGCCTTGCTGCCATGGAAGCCGGCGTCCTTCAGCCCGCGCCGACCTTGTTTACTACCTTTTAAATTATTTTGCTTTTTGTTGTTACTGTACGAATTATAATCTGGTATTACGATAAATATTACGAATGGCAATGATTTAATTTATACCTACTTGAGCTTGAACAATTTCCTATTCAGCATAAGTCCGGAATCTGGAATTTGTGCCCGATATAGGTTCGTCTCCTATCACATCGTGATACGGAATACGCACGGCGAAAAGTGAGTGCACTAATGGCGCCTCTGTCTACCCCTTTGGGAATAAAAGGCGTGTGCGTGTATATCAGATTGAACAATGATATTTATAGAAGGCAAAAGATTCTTTGGATAAAAGGATAACATGCAGAGGCGTACTAACACACCCACATTTTGTTTTAATATTCCGTTCCATTATGGGACACATAACAGGATGCGACCCCTATTATTCGCTAGATGCATGTCTCCCCGAAACTAGTACTAACTATTGCAGGACGCTTTCCGCAATAAGATTCATCAGACACTATAAACCTAGGTAAATTTTCGGTGCAATTATGCTCTATTACTATACAGAGCAGATATTCTTTCCTGTTTTTAAAAGCGACGATAGCCTAGTTGTATTGAATGTCCGCAGGTTCTTCGATAATTTTTCCATATTTATGTGTGTATTTTTTTTCAATTATCGTTCGCTTTAACGGTGTAGGTAACATCGTGAGCAAACGCAAATACTGGAGAATTCCCCAAAAAAATTTTAAAGTATGTGAAGTCTGCCAACCCGAACAAGGCTACCAAGCTGGCCTTATTCGGGTATATTTAATAATATAGGCCTAAACCCTCTCAGTAGCAGAGGACGCCCGTGGTCAGTAGGGACCATTATATAATACATGACTGGTATGGTATTACTCAACATGCTTGACGAGCTCTATCATACGAAGTCTCATTAGTAAAGTGATATTTGATTTCAAGTCACTTCAATGTGTTCAAAGTTTCCTCAAAATAATGTTTAACTTGTTTAATTCCAGACACGGAATCACGCGAAATAATAGATTTTTTTCTATGTTCGATTACCAGTCAACTCTCAATGAACCATGCGTTCTCAATGTACAGTCAGAAAAGGGTATGCTCGACCACCTTTAAAGTGGGCACATACGATGCGATTTGGTACAGCCGAACCATTAAAATGGTATGCCATCGAACCATATCGCATCGTGTGGGGCACGGTTCGATGGACATTATTATTATTATTGTTGGTACGGCTGGTTCGATGACTTGTCCGTCAAACTTGGTTGGATACAACTGGACGTCGCATGGTACGGTTCGATCGTGTGGCGTGAAGACTGTACCGCGTGACGAATTGGTCGCATGATACCAAATCACATCGTATGTGGATACTATTAGGTTCTAAATAAGTCCCTGCACGTGGTTTGTCAGCAACATCAGACTTTCAAGTATCGTATACAATAAGAATTATAATCTGTTTTTTCCATTGCACATGTCCGAAACGATCGCTGCTGCTTGGTAAAACATAAAAAAATGAGTTTTTTGTTGAGTAAGTGTACTAGCACCAAATTGGGTAATTGTACATATTATGCTATTGCTGAAAGTGGCTTATATTCAAATAGGTACCTATAAGAAATAAAAAGAGAACTAAATTATATTCCTAGCTAAAATTAGAGCGTTGAAATTTCATTGATACAATCAGATGCATCTAATATAATACAATACCCAGTCCCATATTTACATTTATCGTCCTATGAAATTACGGTTGTTCGTTTAATACTTACCTAAAATTGATTACCTTTGACTAACATTACATTTAATATTATGATTATACATAATTCCTTTTAATCAAATACCGCTAAATCTACATGTAACCGCAAAAACTTAGTACGTAGGAATACTAAAACATCTAGGTAAAATTGTAATAAACTGATAAGATCTTAGAGAAATTCGAAATATAATTCCCTAATTAAATTATGAAATGTAATGTTAAAATTTCGTTCAATATTATAATTTAATTCGTTACATGAGAACATAAGACATCACATACCTTGATTGCTCCTTTCAACGCCGTGTTTGCTGCCTTCGCCACGTTTTAAGTCCGAAATTACCACTCCAAGGAACTTAAGTCCGAACTATTCAACACAAACAAGTTTGAATTTATTTACATTGTAGTATATAAAACATAAACACTAATAAGAGAGGTTATGCTACAAACCACACATAACTTTCACATTTCTTTTGATCAATCAACAAAATAAATTAAATTGAAGAAAAATATCACGTATTTTCTAAAATATCGATGGGAATAACAACTTTTTTCACTTATAACAGGCACAGAAACGTCCCGTCGGTATTGTTGTCAAAACTGTCGTTTGTTAGACGCCATGGTTATGAGGCATGCGCAATGCAGATTTGAAGATCGCGCATGACTTCTTCTTCAGAATCATGTTGGTTTCAAAATTACTTACAAACTCTTTTGTTCATTTCGCGCGAAATATTTTAATTGTTTCTTCGTTCTAGAATCGTACCTGTTTGTTAAAATTGAATAATGCATAACTATCAGATTTCAATATGTGTATTATACTACGAAAACTAGTTTTATTAATTGATCTCTTTCTCAACATGTCAACAAAGTCAGAATTTTATTCACAATTTATTTGAGACTAGCTTTTGCCTGCGGCTCCGCCCGCGTTAAAAAGTTTTTCCGGGATAAAAGTCCCGCTTTATGTTTTCCCGGGATAAAAAGTAGCCTATGTGTTAATCCAGGACATGATGTACCCGTGTGCCAAATTTCATCGAAATCCATTCAGTGGTTTTTGCGTGAAAGAGGAACAAACATCCATACATCCAAACATCCAAACATCCAAACATCTAAACATCCAAACATCCAAACATCCAGACATTCTTACAAACTTTCGCCTTTATAATATTAGTAGGATATTATAAGATCTACGCTGCATGCATCATTCTTTTGTCTCCAAGCAATAATAAAAATAACTTATGTCAAACAGCATGAATAGATTAGTCTTATATCTCAGTGCTCTTCTGATTAAGATTCAAAGTATAATTGAAAAAAGATCCCCACGATAAAAGATAAATTAAAACGGGCTACATACATCACAGGATAAGGCACAAATGCCTTAAAGAATTTAAAAGTTCCACCACATTGTCAGAACTTTAATTAAATTTTAAAATAAGTTACATTTTGATAAATTTGCGATGTTACTTCGAACGAGTTGTTACATCTAAGATATAAAATATAGGCGTCAAGTTTCTGTTGAATGTATACAACAAGAAATGGTTGTCGATTACACAACTAGGTATATTATATATTATTAGGCCTTAGAAATCTTCTTGTGGTGGCCATCTTAGTATCATAAATACTAGTTTTGTTCGCACCTTTCCCCGCGTGATTGAGTTTTTCCAGGATAAAAAGTAGCCGAAAACCTTTCCAGAGTCTCAAACTATCTTCATAGTATATTTTGTCGAAATTCGTTCGGTAGTTTTGGAGTTAATCGCGTACAGAAGCGGTGGGCGACTTTGTTTTATACTATACCTACTAGCGGCCCGCCCTGGCCCTGCCAAGTAGCATAGCATAATATTCTATGCCAAAATTTATATTTCTGTCATAAAAAATATTTATACATACATACATATACATGTATATGTATATGTATACATATACACTCACGTTATCCCCCAAGGGGTAGGCAGAGGCACAACTAGTGCACCCACTTTTCGCCATTATTCCGTCCCATGATGTGATAGGGGGCGAGCCTATCGCCATATCGGGCACAAATTCCAAACTCCGAGCTGATACTGAATAGAAAAACTCAATATCACTTTGCCCGACCCGTGGATCGAACCCGAGACCTCAGCTTTGCAGTCGTATGTAATATGTAATACATATTACATAAAAAATATTTATGTAATATGTATATTACATATTAAACAATAAACCTTCCTCTTGAATCGCTCCGTCCATTGGTTAAAGACATATGAAAATCCGTTCGGTAGTTTTTGAGTTTATCGAGTTCAGATACGAAAGGAAGAGCGAATCAATTTCACAAGTAAAGCCTCATTTAGAAAGATCAATTATTGTTAGCAATATACAGGGTCTATCCAATTTCGGGCAACATATATGGGGGTTAGATTGTTGGACATTGAAGTCCTATAACGACCTGCTTCAGTTGAGCACTCTATCGTGATACATTCGTTCTTTGAACATCGAGGACCTTCTTTGTACAATAATTGCTTGCGATTATTATTATATACTAGCAATACACCATCCGTTTAAATGAAACAGATTTAGGGTTGTCGCAAGTCTAGAAAGTGATGGTGAAATAATTTCACACTTTTAGGATCGTCCCGGAAACGAATTACTTAGCGAAATAAGGAGCCGGACGCCCTAGGTATTCCCTTGGACAGTATTATTAAAATTAAAGATAAGCCACATACACTATACAAGTTAAGTCTATCAAGGCATATACCTTTAATTTTAAGGAGATGAGGACAAAATTGTCCCGGGCAGCGGGCGCTCTTTCCGGCCTGCTGCCCAACCTGAAAGGTCCTGGCTTCCCTTGCCGGAGGCTGTATCACGGAGTCGTGCGGTCCATGGCCCTTTAGGGCAGCCCCGTTTGGGCTGACTCCCTGAGCCGCCCCTGCGTCGCGCTTCTGCGCGCCCCGCAGAGAGCTTTAGCGCAGCGGGCGGTCAGGGCTTACCGCACGGTCTCTTTCGAGGCGGCTTGCTTATTGGCCGGATTTCTGCCCTGGGACCTGGACGCCGAATCCCTTGCCGATGCATTTCATTGGCGGGAGGAGGCGTTCAGTCGCGGTCAACGTCCGGCCCTGAAGGAGGTGGAGGCCAAGAGGGCCTCCTTACGACGAGCCGCCGTGGAGGAGTGGCTTCTCAGGCTGGAGCCCCGTCGTGGGGGCACAGGGTCGTAGAGGCAGTGCGTCCTGTCTTTGCCGAATGGCTGGACAGGCGCCACGGAGCGGCAACATACCGCCTGACGCAAGTGCTCACCGGGCATGGCTGCTTCGGTGAGTTCCTGTTTCGGGTGGTGGGGATAGAGGAGTCGGCCGTGTGTCACTATTGTGACAACTGCCCAATGGACACAGCCCAACATACGTTGGAGTGTTGTCCAGCCTGGGATGAAGAACGCAGCGCTTTCAGAGCAGTCGTCGGAGAAGACCTCTCACTGCCGGCCGTGGTCGCTTCCATGGTCGGCGGCCGGGAGGCCTGGCAGGCGGTGGCCCACTTCTGCGAGGCGGTCCTCTCGCGGAAGGAGAGTGCCGAGAGGGATCGCCAGCGCAGCGGTGATCCCTCCCGCCGCCAGACGAGACGTAGGAGGCGTCGGGTGGACGACTGACCGACGTCTCCCGCCCCGTGGATTGGGGGCGTTTGGAGAATTCCACCACGGTATCCCCTGCCTGTCGTTAAAGGCGACTAATAAGGGCCTCCGGGGGTCACGGGTGGGCGGGAGGGGCCGCCCACCTATTAGTCTAGCCAACTTCTGTGACCCCCGTGATGGACGGCAGCGTGTCTCACGCTGCCTCGGACGCCAAGGGCGTCCTTCGGTGTACGGGGGTTTCTGAGCCCCCGCAACAACAGGAGAAGGACCGCAACAGCGGTACGCGCAGGGGCGGTTGCGGACGACAACTTAGACGTGAGTTGGAGTAAGCCCGCAGCTGTCCCTAATGCGCCGAAGATGGCCATTATAAAAAAAAAATAAAAAAAAATATACCTTTAATGCCACACACCCATTGAAAGGAATGTTATGGGTACCTTGAAAACATTAAGTACTATACGAAAATGAATTGTAGATGACCTCTTAACCCTGAAAGGCTCCAACCTCGTGTGTTTAGGATGAATGCCCATGTTCGAGGATGGGTACGAAAAGTTTTTGGTAAAATACAATTTCAAATTAAAATTTATTGTATCTCAATTAGTTTACAACAAAAGTTGCGGTTTGCTTCACATTTTAGTGGTATCCAAAGTTATGTGCGACGTAGCTACTGCTTACGGGCGGTGAAAATGCAATAAAAAAAAAATAAGTATAAAAATGTCCCTAATTATTAATGTATCTATCTAGCTTAGCCTAGTAATTTTAATTAGGCACCGACTCCAAAATTTATTACCAGTATATAAGTAATGCTATCGTATATTTATTCACTATTAATTTTTTTTCGGTTTTTAGTTTTTTTTAATCGTTTTTGAAGGTGGTTTAATTTTTTGTTATAACAGTTTTTATTCGTTGCTTTTTTGTGTTATTAAGAAATATACCGCCTCGATGGCGTAGTTGTATCGCGCACGCGGTACGACTATCGCGCTGGCGTGTTACGCCTCTGCCTACCCCTGAAAACGAAAAAAGCGTGATGTTATTTACGCGAAAACACTAAAGAATAAATTACTAATAAGATTTGCGAAAAAAACGATGTGTGGGCCCATGAAATCTGAGGGTTGCCCTCGATTTCCAAAGGATCCAATCATCAGATCCTGACTTGGTGACTATGGGACCACTTCAGAAGTATCTCCTTTCGAATCAAAAAAGAGTTTTGTAAATCAGTCCACAATTGGTGGAGTAATCGCGTAGCATGCACACTAAAAAAACCATACCGTCATGCGCCGAAGATGGCCACCGCGGAGTTTTGGATGGTATGCCGTGCGGTGTACATAGGTTAGGGACTCGGCCCGGCGGTCGCCCGACGTTTTCCATCTCTCCGGGCGGCTCAACGTCGGGTCGTAAGTAGGGCTGCCATCATCTAAATTGCCGACGCCGGATAAACACGGCAAAAATCCCGGACATTTGGGCGAAATATGGGTATTTCCCCGGACACCTCTGAAAAAATATTTTGCCGTTCAATGCAATTTGTCGCTCATCTATAAAAAATGGATTTCCCCTGACAACAATAGTGTCCGGGTTTTGCCCGGACAATTTTCAAAACCCCGGCCGGACGGCCCCCGGACGCCCTTCAAACTAGGACAAATCCGGGGAAATCCGGACGGATGGCGGCCCTAGTCGTAAGGCACGGTGAACCCAACATAACCGCTCAGTCGTTCCCCTTGAACACTGGGCGGTAGTAATAAGTCACTTTCTCCGCGTCAACAAAAAAAAAAAAACATCCTGAGACATGTCTTGTTATATCCAGTAGTTACACTGGCTACAATGTCCTTCAAACCGAAACACAATAGTGTATGCACTGCTTCTTGCATATTTTTATAGAATTACATGTTTCACCAGCTTTACATACAAATAACAGTAAAAAAAATTACTTCACTTGAACACAAATTGTTCGACATCGCACCATACACACCGCGTTCCCTTACTTATAAAGGCAACGTGGGTTTTATAAAACCAGATTATTGCGAGCTGCGAGAATTCACCAAATATACGACTGCGGGTACTGTAGAGTCTGAAAACAGCGGTCATTGTGAGCTGGCATGTAATATTTTTGCGAAAAAATAGACTACTAAACATACGCTATCTGTGGAACCTGTGACGTGACTGTTGTCAAGGACCCAAAAGCTGACGTCATAAACATAAATATTTATTTTCTATGTTTTTAGATTTCCTAATTAAAAGTGTAGACATAAAATATGTTAAATGAAGGATTAAATCTAAATGCGCATGATATCCGACACATAATATAGCATATTAGGGACGAGTTCACCATCAGATTCTGCTCAATATCTGATTCCGAGCTAAATGAGGTGGTTTTCCAATCTAAAAGCATACGAACAGAATCTCTTAGTGACCTGAAAATTGAACCAAGAACATTACAGTTCTTGAACCCGTCTCAATCACCTCTGGATATTATCAAGTCAGGGTTATTAAAACGTATGGCTGAAGGCTCCAAAAACAACCCTACGGTATAAGTTGCAAGAAACTAAATTAATTTTACCCTGGCATTAAATAAGAATTCATTAAAATTCAACAGCTATCTCCCCTTTAAAAGTTATTCCGCCGAATTAACTTACATGCGTAGTGGTGAACCTTTTCGTTATAATAATAATATCTGGTATGTTCGGGTTGCTACACGCTTCACATTTTGTGATTTTTTATTCTTTTTGTTTATTATTATAGAGCATAAACCCTGTTTATTATATTTTGTGTACACGGTTGTTATCTCTTAAAATTGTGGGTTTATTTCCCTGGTTTATTGGTCTGTGTTTATTATATTTTGTGCACAGGGTTGTTATCGCTTAAAATTGTGGGATTATTTCCCCACATATGTTATGCAATTATTAATTCCTACTGCTTAGAAAAAATATTTAAGTATTTATTTTTAAAACCAAGTAGGCTTAAAATGTGGCATAAAAAGCTACTCGTAAGACGATGTCATTTAATTTTGATGTTTGTGATTGATCGAAATACCAATACGGCATAGCAGTTATGTGTTAGAATCAACTATAGTCCGTCCAACCATTTATTTAACTATTGACATATGCACGCCTATGAAATTTTATAATTATTGACAAGGAATCTAAAACAAAATTGACTACTTTATGGTGGCCATTTTTTCTTTTCCATACTGAAGCGACTTGCTCTTCAACTCCAGAATATTAATTATCGATCGATATTTGTTAAGCCCACTGATTGTGTAATGTATGCGTAAGTATATGATAACCAATGAAATAAACTATTACAGTTAAATATTGACAAAAGTTATATTGGATATAGAATATATACCCACAGAATAAATTTATATTCAGAAAATATACACATTCAAACTCTTAGGCATGTTTATAAAACAATACAAAATGTTGAGCAAAAATGAGATTTCGGTGTGTTTAATCGAACAAAACCACAACATATAGTACGCACACACGCACACACACACGCACACGCACACGCATAAGTATATTTTATACAAGGAAGAGCGGAGTGCCGTAACACAAGTATATTAAATACTCAAAAGGGGGCTCCAAATACGGTTATACTATGTCACATAGTAGACACAGTCTATGTGTAATTATTAGATGACAAAATAAACATATTTATTATTATTAAAAAAACTTCTTCATAAATTAAATCGATTATTACAAGAAATCGAATCAGTAACGCACGAGTACATCCCCAATTGATTAGAAACCGAACTGTCAAAAGTTAAATAAATGGTTGGACGGACTATAGTCTTAATAGAATGTAATGCCGTCTTTATACTCATGCGCGACCCGCGGCGCGAAATCACGGCGTGATTAACGTCAAGAGTTTACGCTTTCAAACACTGAGAAAAAGCATTGTCTCTACAGTCGCAAAGCTTCGCAAGGTCTTCGCAGTTTCGTTCGCGCGCTCATCGTGAATGGACGTTCATGTGCCTGCTTCTGTGACGCTTTTACTTTAGCTCTATAAGATTATACATATACACTCACGCCTGTTATTCCCGAAGGGGTAGGCAGAGGCGCAACTAGTGCACCCACTTTTCGCCGTTATTCCGTCCCATGATGTCATAGGGGGCGAGCCTATCGCCATATTCCAGACTTCGTGCGGATACTGAGTAGAAAACCTCAATATCACTGCCCGACCCGGGGATCGAACCCGAGACCTCAGCGTTGCAGTCGTACCTTAATACAACTACACCACCGAGGTAGTCATTATCTTCGCAAGGAAACAATAAAGACCAATTCACTCTTCAAACCAATTTCAAGCCACTCTGTCGAGCCATCGATAAAAAAAAACACTTCTCAATTGTATAATCAACTCGTAATATTTTTATATCGAAAAAACCGCCCAAAACAATTCACTTATGCACATTAATTTACATTAAGGGTTAATAATACCCATTTGACAATTTTATTGGAACATCTTACATCCCTTTCACACCAATGAGATGTGGAATAGTGCCACCCTCTTCGTTTACATTAATATGTTCCCTGGAGTAATACGCAGAGTGCCGTTCGTTCCCTCATAGCTGCATCGCGTGACTAAAAATATCAAATGAAAATCAATATAAAGGTCTTCGGAACTCATCTCGTCTGCTTACACAGACTACTTTAGATTGGAGTGGTCTACTATGTCCGTTTAAATGGAAAATTCTCGAAGTTTGGTAAAGTTAGGAATATAAGATATTCTATGTCGTATATTATTATAGTCTGTTTCTTTACCTGCGTTTATACCAATCGGATATGGGATTCGTCTGAAACACCTTTTGATACATACTGCCGAAATAATTTGGTAGAGTTTTTACGCGCGGCTTTATGCCTGTTTGGTAGAATCTACTTACTAGTTGGTCATCCATTTCTTATGTGTTGTTTGGTGTGGGATTTAAACCTAGTACCTCGTTATCAATAGCCCATATTCATGTAAGATGAATGTTTCTTCTTACCTTGACTCATTGACGGGTTCAAATAAAATTACTGCAATATGGCAGCTTCTTATAACGCACGAAGTGTAATATACACACACACACACACACACACACTCACGCCTGTTATCCCCGAAGGGGTAGGCAGAGGCGCAACCAGTGCACCCACTTTTCGCCGTTATTCCGTCCCATAATGTGATAGGGGGCGAGCCTATGGCCATATCGGGTACAAATTCCAGACTCCGAGCTGATACTGAATACAAAAACTCAATATCACTTTGCCCGACCCGGGGATCGGACCCGAGACCTCAGCTTTGCAGTCGTACTGTAATACAACTACGCCACCGAGGCAGTCAATAGTGTGGAAGTGTAATATAATTTTCCAAAAGGTGTAAATGGCGTTTATATAATATTATGTAATATTATGATGTTCCCAATCCTACACACATATACTACAAAATAAGGCAATCAATATCTTACATAAAAGAATATAAGTACATAATTGTGAACGCCTTAATACATTTGAAGCAGGCGTTCCAGAAACTTCTAGCAATTTCCCGTAGCTAAGTAGGTTTATCTTAGACGTATCTTAAACGCATTCAGTACATTTAACCGACTGAGCTGACGCGTTCCTTTGTTTAACTGAAGCATTGCTTTCTGTTGGATCATCGAAACCTACATTTACCAGTTGCCACAATTGGAAGTGAAAGTTGATGACACCTTTATTCCAGGGGCAGGCACATTTAAATCTATATCAATGGAATTTAAGTCCTATTACACAACAGATTTTGAGTATAAAATACAAACATCTCTGAACAAAAATCTCTGAAACACAGTACAGTGCCACCGCCATCTACATAAAGAATCAGATTAAAAATATTATTATATTTTTTCCCATGGGAGTAAATTACAGGGATAAAAAGTTGCTTATGTGTTAATCCAGGACATGGTCAACCATTTAGTTGTTTCTGGATTTACTTCTAACAAACAACCAAACATATTCATTTTTATTAGTAGATTATTGTCTAGCTAAGATACAAAATACTCGGCAGCGGAAATTAATATGAATTACACAACTCACGCTTGTAATCCAAACAATGAACTTATCTCAGAGGCTCTCTCGAATAACGAAAGGGCACGTCATGCCCGTTGAGTAACAAATAGTTTAGCATATCTTAACATATGCAGACATTTCACTTGTTACATTGCTTGGTATCATTGCATGCATTGCAAAACTAACCACTACTATAGGTAAAGGTAGATTTTGGATGATTTTAAAGTGTGATGTCAATATTTGTATCCAGGAGTGATGTTAATAGAAAATATGAGTCTTCGAGCATCTACGTATTTAACCAAAATATTCATAAAACATGCATCAGTTGTTAAATAAATCACTTTAATGTGTAACCGATTTATGCTTAGACGATATGGCATAGTTTATTACCTAATTTTCATCACCTACATCGAGCGAAATTCTCTTATACATTGTATCTACTTTAATTTTACAGTAACATTTTATGTGATGATAAGTTAACAAAGAAATTAATAAATAAAAAAATCTCCATGAGTTACGTACAAAACTCAGCACTTTTATAGTAATTTGTATTGGGCCAGGATGACAGGATAAATCATTCGATTCCCAGACTTCTATGCAAAGCTGCTACATTTACTTTTTAGAGGTTTATCGTGCTGTTCATTCATGCTCTAGACAAAACAGTCTAGAAAATAGCTGGAGCCGACTTAAAAATATTGTATGCGCATGCCTGCCACGGTGGCGTAGTTGTAATACGGTACAATGTAATGTGTAATGAGGTCTCGGGTTTGATCCTCGGCTCGGGTAAAATTATATTACGATTTTCTACTCAGTAAGCAGTGATAGCCTAGTTGGGATTGGAACAGACTGCCGAAACGAATGTCCGCAGGTTCAAAACCCAAAGGCAAGCACCTCTGACTTTACTAAAAAAAGTTATATGTGTATTCTTTGTGAATTATCGCTCGCTTTAACGGTGCTGGAAAACATCGTGAGGAAACCTGCATATTTGAGAAGTTCTCTATGAGAATTTCGAAGGTATGTGAAGCCTGTCAACCCGCACTAGGCCCGCGTGGTGGACTAAGGCCCCCTCTCAGTTGCAGAGGAGGCCCGTGCTCAGCAGCGGGCAGTATATAATACAGGGCTGCTATGGTATGGTTTCTACTCAGTATCAGCAAGAAGACTGGAAATGTGGTATGTAAATGGCTATAGGGCCGCCCCCTATTACATGGAACTTAACATAGCTGGTGAAATGTGGATGTGTTATATACGTCAACCTTTTGCCGCATCAGTGATTTCATAATATAATCATTGGTAGGAGCCAGTGCACGTGTTATCGCGATTCCTGTAGCTACGTCGGTTCCCAGGTGTACCTAGTAATAAGGTTGCAGATATACGTTACGACAACTGTGAAATTGCTTGATCGTGATGTATATTACGAGATCGGTCGCTGTCATTGGGTATCGCCAACGGCAATCTCAGTGAGGTGACGGAGAAAATCTTTCGTTATGTAGTATAGTTTTGACATTGTGTCACTCTTCTAGCGAAAAAGGAACATAATATTTTCAATTCAATCTCTCCAAAATGTTTTTTATTTTTTTCTTAATATTTGGCAAACAGTTATTAGAGTGGACGATAGCCTAGTTGGGAATGGAACGGTCTGCCGAGACAATGTCCGGAGGTTCGAAACCCAAGGCACACACCTCTGACTTTTCAAAGTTACGTGTGTATTGTTTATCGATTATCGTTCACTTTAACGGTGAAGGAAAACATCGTGAGGAAACCTACATATCTGAGAATTCTCCATAAGAATTTCGAGGGTGTGTGAAGTCTGCCAACCCACACTAGGCCAGTGTGGTGGACTGAGGCCTAACCTCTCTTAGTAGTAGAGGGGGGCCGTGCTCAGCAGAGACCAGTATGAAATACAGGGCTGGTATTATTATTATTATAACAGTTATTCCAGAATCTCCACAGTAGGACTTTTTCGGAAGCTTTCACGCAAATGTTTTATGTTAACAAAGCATATTGTTAATATTAACCTATTGAAACTCAGGGATTCTAAATTAATCCGATATTAACCGAGCATGACAAGTAATTTAATCGGTCGTGTTAAATACACATATCAGTGAAGACGCAAATGAATATATTCTCTGACATGCAATTTCAGCGCTCAAACCATTATTTCTATGTTCTGATGATAATATAGCAAGCTGTGTATCCCAAAAGATACTAAGGCTTGTATCCGTATGTAAGAAGATTCAACTTTAATGGAGAAAACAGCAGATAATCTGGTGGATGTGATCACACTGCTTTTAAAGGAGAATGAATAATTGGGAAAGAAGTTCTTAAGGTGAATGGGATTTCTAGAATACAAAAAATCCGTTTAAAGTACTTATTTAAAATCAGCTAGTGGTAGCGATGATTATGATGGATATTTTAGGTGTATTAGTGTATCAGTAGTCATCTAGACCCAGCCTAAGGGCGGGGTTATGACCCCCATGTCTCCCCTCTCGGTCCGCCCTTGCCATACACTGTATGACTTAGGTATGCCGGTATTCATACAAACTGCATTGCAAACTACTTTCATCCAAATTAATACGTTCGGAGCTGAGTCAGTTGCGAAACTTAATTCCGTGAAGTAGTATCACACATTTTCTGTGGAGAAATTGATGTTTAAATACGATAAGTATAACAAAAAATTAAAACTACCTGTTCATAATATTTTTTAGTGATTTAGTTGAAATTCTATATTTGAACTACTCTTGAATTTCAGTGTCTAAGAACTAATCAAACCTAACAGACTATCCAAATAAAATTCATACACATCATGTCCAAAATAATGTTTATTCAGTTCATTCGGATATACGATCAAAAAGGCAATTTTATTTTATTACAGGAAGTCACCTTCCATACATCGACGCTCGCAAATGTATGTAAATGAAAATTTATTCGAAACCGTACAATCCATTTCCTATAATATATTCTCATGCGCGTAAGATAAGAAATCGTGTTAGGTTCTACGTGTCTTCTAAAAGTTATATTATTTTGTTTACTGATGGCCCGTTTTTTGACAATACATAATTACGTTGGTGAAAATGATGAATTTGAGGTTTTTTTATGGTAAGATGGCAAGCAACGATAACCTAATTGGGAATGGCACAGACTGCCGAGACGAATGTCCGCAGGTTCAAAACCAAGGGCCTCTGACTTTTCTAAGAAGTTATGTGTGTATTATTTGAGAATTATCGTTCGCTTTAACGGTGAAGGAAAAACATCGTGAGGAAACCTGCATACCTGAAAAGTTCTCTATAAGAATTAGGAAGGTATGTGAATTCTGCCAACTCGCACTTGGCCAGCGTTATGCACTAAGGCCTAAACCCTCTCAGTTGTAGAGGAAGGCCGTGCTCAGCAGTGGGCAGTATATAATTCAGGGCTTTTATGGTCGTATGGTATGTTTTTTGTTATTGACGATACGATTATGCCGTTCGTCTAATAGTACCTAAGCAATACGAGGCTACGACTACTATAAGAGTAGCAACACTATAAAGAATTTTGAATTACAAAGTACTGCGTGGCACTTTTTTTTTACGCGGAGAAAGTGAATTATTACTACCGCTCAGTGTTCAAAGGGAACGACTGAGCGGTTATGTTGGTTTCACCGTGCCTTACGTCCCGACGTTGAGACGCCTGGAGAGATGGAAAACGTCGGGCGACTGCCGGGCCGAGTCCTTAACCTATGTACACCGCACGGCATACCAACCAAAACTCCGCGGTGGCCATCTTCGGCGCATTAGGGACAGCTGCGGGCTTCCTCCGACTCACGTCTAAGTTGTCGTCCGCAACCGCCCCTGTGGCACTCCACTGCGCTCGTCACTGTGATACCTGTTAGATGTTAAGTTTTAGTCTTATAATGCCTAGTTATTACGCTGGCTACAATATCCTCCAAACCGAAACACAACATTGCATATATACTGCTGCTTGTCGGTATATATGAAATTTCGTTGGTACCTACCCACACGGCGAGAGGCCTACCACCAGTATTGGGCGTGTGAGGAAGTTTCTATTGCGGATGTGAGATGTTTTAGCAGCTACTTCTATAATTTATAAAGAAACTGGCTGGTATACTATAAGTGATTCATATACAATAGGATGTAATTACAAAAAAATTATTTCCTGTTCACTTCGCTCGCTTTAAGGAAATAGAATTCTTATTATCGGAAGTCTCATCAAAATCTAGTCTATTTTTCTTCCTATCGTATTCTTTTTTAAATTCTGCTATAATATTAAATTGTTAAGTTCAAAAAGATATAGGGTGCAAAACGGTTCACCTGATGGTGAGTGACCACCGCCGCCCATGAACATCAGGAATACCAGGGAACAAAGGGACGCGTTGCCGGGCTTTTAGGTGGGAATACTTTTTTAAGGCCTTTTTCTTTTCTAGTTCTTAGTTATCCTTGTAGTCTAGGATATAACTATCTAAAACTCATCAAGATTTACATAAACGAAGGTCTGCCAATAAAAATCACATAAATTCAAACACAAGACAACAATAAAACTCGACAAGTTAACAAGTAGCATAAAATACAGCTGACTATATTATTGTCATGTTAAAGATATACATTTATTCCTCAACGTTTACAATTACAATGTATGATGATGTAACTTTTGAAATATCTTAAACACACCCACGATATTGTCAATTGTATTACTTTACGTAATCTCAACATAATGGATATTATGAATAAAAAATATGATCAACGAGTAACTTTCTGTTGCCTACAACCTTTTAAATCATTGAGTTACAAATATCGAAATTGTGTTAAGTTAAATAATGTGTAATATTTAACTCAACACAATTGCCTCGACGACTGCCTCGGTGGCGTAGTTGTATTGCGTACGCGTTACGAGTTCAATTTGCGCGCTGAGGTCCTGGGTTCGAATCCCGGGTCGAGCAAAAAGCATTGTAACTGGGTTTTTTCATTCACCTTAAAAATTACTCAGTCGCAGCTCGGAGTCAGGAAGT